>BSBM01000705.1:2457500-4857500 GCA_027924585.1 Larix kaempferi
TATGGAAGAAGAACTGGAGGTGCCTGTCCATAGACTGCTTCATATGGTGTCCTTTTAGATGTGGTATTGTACCATTGGAGCGCTTCTAGAAAATCCATAGAAATAGTTGTCCAAATCTGTGTAGGGATGGGAAAGGGTTCGAGCAGTCCCGGAAGGAGTGTCATTTCTCCCTTGTTGACTTGGAAAGTATCATAGTCAACCCCCATTTATTGAATTGTCATTTTCGGTCCCTACCAAAATAATTTACATTGTTCCCGGTCATACGTTTTGAGGAACCCAGAGTGCCACGCCGATGAAGAAGCATGGAGTTCATAGAAGAGATAGCCTTGTTGAACATATTGCAACCAATTTGGAACAAGCAGAGAAATAGCTGTAAGAGGAACTGGGTCATCAAATATGTGAGAAGAAGCATCTTCCACCATATTTTCCTTACCCTTATTGTAAGTGATCGCATAGGCATAAACCATGAGTTGGATAACCCATTTCAGGTGTGCTGGGGAGGAGACCGGTTGTTCCAGGAAATTTTCCAGACTCTAAAAATCAGTCTGGATGCAGAAATGATTCCCTAATAGGTATGGCTACCACTTCTGTACTACATGCAAAATAGCCAACATTTCCTGCTGAGATGTAGAAGCGGCTAAAGTCTTACCGGAAAGGTCTCTTGAAGGAGACAAGCCCACTGGCTCAGCAAAGACACCTACATATCTATCCAAGGAAGTAGGAAAGATTGTTGATGGGTGCATCTGAATGGAATGGAGTTGAGCGATGACACCATGTGAATTTTTCTTAAGGATATTTTCCAGGCGATGTGAACTGATGATGCGGAGATACCCTTGTTGTAAGCCCATAAATTTGTGTTGTTTCCCATTGACTGAAAACTGCATCCAAAGTTCAGCAAAATCCCATAAAATGGGGCCAAGTGTGCGTAACCATTGAACGCCCAAAACCACATCACATCCACCTAGGGACAAGGAAAACATGTTAGAGCGCAAGTTATAATCTTCCAGAGAGATACGCACATTGTAACACTTCGCCTTGCAAGGTAAGGTGCCCCCATTGGCAACCATGACTCAAAGTTGGAGCAAGGATGGAAAAAACAATCAGCCTGTTTGGCGATCCGAGGGTCAATGAAGTTATGAGTGCTACCATAATCAATGAGTATTGTAAGAGGAAGCTTCTTGAAGTAACCCCTGACCCGCATTGTTTGGGGGGGGTGACGCCGGATAAAGCATGGAGAGATATCTCTATTTGGTCATCCTGAGATGGGGAGTTAATAGGCGGCTCCTGAATGTCAACCTGATCATCCATTGTATTTGGAGCTTCTTCACCAATTTTAGAGGCAGGCAGAGAATCCATATCCAAGAGATAGAGCTTTTGTTGAACACATATATGTCCCTGAGTAAATTTCTCATCACAATTATAACAAAGCCCCTTTTCTCTGCGTGCCTACATCTTTATTTCAGACAAATGCTTGATAGGAGTTGGTCGAGGAGCTGGCGGGATGGGAGGTTGCTGAGAACCCATATTTCGGAAGGGAACAAAAGTGGGTTTGGAGCGATGTTGGGCTGAAATCTTGTATTCTGCCAACTTAGCCAACCCCAGGGCTTCCATCATTGTGTTGGGAAAGAACATTTTGACCTCTAAGCAGATTTCATCCTTAAGACCATTGATAAAACAACTCTTGTAGAATTCATCAGACAATCCTTCTGTGTGATTGACTAGTTTCTCAAATTATGTCTGATACTCTCTCACAATGCCAATTTGATGAAGTTTAGTGACTGCTCCGGTGAAGTCATCAAAAGCACTAGGACCAAATCGTTGCAAAAAGTGTTGGCAAAAATCTGTCCATTTTGGCTCGTCATGAGCCTTGATGTACCAATGGTACAATTGAAGGGCTTCCTGTTCCAAATGAAAGGATGCAAGTGGAACTTTTTGGACATCAAAAGTATTATGCAGACTGAATGTAAAGCACTTGCAACAATTAATTAATAAGAATATGCGAAATAGCAGAAATGACAAAACTTAGAATTGCTTTTATATTGATCACAGGCCACTTCGAGGGGGCAACCTCCTATGAGCAAGCTCAATACAAATAACTTCACGGTGCCTTCAATGACCTCAACACACACTTATATACTAAGTCTATGCCCAATACTATGAGTCAAAACCATGGGACATATAATACTACGGGACGACTTACAAAGCATATGCGTCCAATACTATGGGTCAATACTGTGGGCTAATATAAACTATGGATCAACAAATACTATGGGATGACTTACAAAGCATATGCGTCCAACAACAATATACTAACATACTAAAGAGAAGGGTTGACATAGGTTCCTAACATCCCCTCTCCCTTAGAGAAACCTTTGTCCTCAAAGCTTTGGTTGGAGAAATTGCTGCAGAATCTGAAGGAGTGGTTCTCCGGTAGCATCCTCGGGTTGCATTTCGGGCCACTGACGCCTTTGGAGTGTCAAGGAGGATTGCTTGGAAGGCTGTAGATGAAGAAGAACCCTTTCGGCTACGTGGAAAATGCGCTTAGAATGGTGTTGATCGGCTTGTTGTTTCAGGCGAATTCTGGCCATGTGAAGATTGTCCGGTAGAATGAGAAGAATCTAATCGCGGTTTCAAAGAACCGAGTCAATTTCCTGAACTAGGGAGCTGCTAAGGGTGTATGGAAGAAGAACTGGCGGTGTTTTTCCATAGACTACTTCATATGGTGTCCTTTGAGATGTGGTATTGTACCACCAGAGTGCTGCTAGGAAATCCATAGAAATAGTTGGCCAAAGCTGTGTAGGGATGGGAAAGGGTTTGAGCAATCTCGAAAGGAGTGTCGTTTCACCCTTGTTGACCTGGAAAGTATCATCGTCAGCCACCATCTGTTGAATTGTCATTTTTAGTCCCTGCCAAAAGAAGTTACATTATTCCCGGTCATACATTTTGCAGAACCCAGAGTGCCCTATTGATGAAGAAGCATGGAGTTCATAGAAGAGATAGCCTTGTTGAATATATTGCAACCAATTTGGAACAAGCAGAGAAAGAGCTGTAAGAGAAACTGGGTCATCAATTGTGCAAGAAGGAGCATCTTCCACCATATTGTCCTTACCCTTCTTGTAAGTGATCACATAGGGATAACCCATGAGTTGGATAACCCATTTCAGGTGTGTTAGGGAGGAGACCCATTGTTCCAGAAAATTTTCCAGACTTTGGAGATCAGTCTTGATGCAGAAATAATTCCCTAATAGGTATGGCTGCCACTTCTGTACTGCATGCAAAATAGCCATCATTTCCTACTAAGAGGTAGATGTGGCTAAATTCTTACCGGAAAGGTCTCTTGAATGCAGCAAGCGCATTGGTTCAGCAAAGATACCTGCATATCTATCCAAGGAAGTAGTGGAGACTGTTGAGGGGTGCATCTGAATGGAATTGAGCTAAGCGATGACACCATGTGAATTCTTCTTAAGGATTTTTTCCAGGCGATGTGAACTGATGATGCAGAGAGACCCTGGTTGTAAGTCCATAAATTTGTGTTGTGCCCCATTGACTTTAAACTGCATCCAAAGTTCAGCAAAATCCCATAAGATGGGGCCAAGTGTGCATAACCATTGAACACCCAAAACCACAACACATCCGCCTAAGGACAAGGAAAACATGTCAGAGCGTAGGTTATAATATTCCATAGAGATACGCACATTGTGACACTTTCCCTTGCAAGGTAAGGTGCCCCCATTGGCAACCATAACTTCAAAGTTGGAGCAAGGATGGACAAAACAATCAGCCTGTTTGGCAATCCGAGGGTCAATGAAGTTATGAGCGCTACCAGAATCAATGAGTATGGTAAGAGGGAGCTTCTTGAAGTATCCCCTGACCCGCATTGTTTGTGGGGTGGTGACGCCGATTACAGCATGGAGAGAGATCTCGGGTGGGTCGTCCTGAGATGGGGTGTCAACAGGCGGGTGTTGAATGTCGACCTGATCATCTACTGTATCTGTAGCTTCTTCACCAAGTTCTAAGGCAGGCGGAGAATCCACATCCAAGAGATGGAGCTTTTGTTGAACACATCTATGTCCCCGAGTGAATTTCTCATCACAATTATAACAAAGCCCTTTTTCTCGGCGTGCCTGCATTTCTATTTCAGACAAATGCTTGATAGGAGTTGGTTGAGGAGCAGGCGTGATGGGAGGTCGTTGGGAACCCAAATTTATGAAGGGAACAAAGGTGGTTTTGGAGCGTTGTTGAGCTGCGATCTTGTCCTCGGCCAGCTTAGCCAACCCTAGGACTTTCATCATTGTGTTGGGACAAAACATTTTGACCTCTGAGCATATTTCATCCTTCAGACCACTGATAAAACAACTCCTGTAGAATTCATTAGACAATCCTTCTGTGTGAGTGGCCAATTTCTCAAATTCTGTCTGATACTTTCTCACTGTGCCAATTTGGTGAAGTTTAGTGAGTGCTCCTGTGAAATCATCAAAAGCACTAGGACCAAATCGTGGCAAAATGAGTTGGCAAAAATCTGTCCAGTTTGGCTCAGGATGAGTTTTGATGTACCAACGGTACCATTGAAGGGCTTCCTGTTCCAAATGAAAAGATGCAAGTGGAACTTTTTGGGCATCAGAACTATTATGCAGACTGAAATATTGTTCTGCTCGATATATCCATCCAGTCGAATCAGTACCATTGAAGTGAGAAAAATCAAGCTTCGGCCCACGAAAATTGCTGGAAGAAGAGAACCCGGTGGCTGCAAAAGATTCTGGTTGTCTGGTATTGTTCATGGCTGAATGCTCAAGATGGAGTCTGAGAAATTTTTCATCCATATCTTGGAGTTTGGTTTGGATGGCTGCAAGTGCTTCCTCCATGGTGTGTGCTCCTGCACGGGTGACAACCATAACCAGGTTTTTTTTTTTTTTTTTTTAGGTGGAATGGGTAGAAAAATACAAACAGAAGCTGATTTAGTAAAGGGAAATTTAGATTGGGGAAACAATCTGATGGGTAATTGGGGTTTGACTAGATTTTGGACACTATCGAAAGGACAAGAAAGCAAAAAGGGGGATTTCAGAAGTGGGGTGATAGAATGAGAAAATTTGGCAAACAGGGACAAAGAATCAAAATTTAGAAAGGAACTCTGTGGTAAAATTTGAAGGTGATTGGGTGAAATCTGAGGAAGTTATGGCAAACCCTAAAAATAGACAAATGTGGGATTTCGGGCTTTGGGAAGGGGAATTGGGGATAGGGTCCTCAGGAATGAAAGATGCAGAATGGGATGATAGGGGTTCCCCAAAAATTTCAAGAGAAACAGAGTGAAAACAAAGGAGATATGGAGAAAAAACTGAATTTTATGCTCCTTTTTTTCTTTTTTTCTTTTTTTTTCTTTTTTTCAGAAATGGATCAGCAACAGCGGCGCAATGGCGCGGAAGGGATCGATAACTACTGGATCTGTAACGGTGACTGGATCTGGAAAGAGTTTCAGAATAGATCTAAAATGGCTGGATCTAAAGCGGAAGTGATCGGCAACAGTTCAACTAAAAATAGATATGAACCCCAGGTATGTACGGCTTCCTAACAGTTCAGGTGTTTCACTCGGCCACCAATGTTGTCTGATGGCTTACGTATTGGGGAAGTACCCCTCACTCCACGGCTCAGGTAAAATTGATAACCGCTTTGCCACAAACGACAGCTCTTGGTTTACCTCACGGGTGGGAACTAGTCAATCAGGTAGGGGTCGTTGCCCTTTTCGCTGGCAGGTCCTCTCAATGGGCCAGCTTCTTTGGGATTCCTGTGGTACTCCTCACAATGAGTTTTAGGGCTTATGCCCAAGTACTTCCCACAGTTAAGCGGATAGGGATTATTCCCAAATCCGAAGCTGCAACAGATGCGAAAAAAATTTTGGCAGAAATTCAACCCAACAAGCCCAAGAAAGTGCTCTAATACCAGATGTAAAGCACCTGCAACAATTAATTAATAAGAATATGCGAAATAGCAGAAATGACAAAAATCAGAATTGCTTTTATATTGATCACAGGCCACTTCGAGGGGGCAACCTCCTATGAGCAAGCTCAATACAAATAACTTCATGGTGCCTTCAATGACCTCAACACACACTTATATACTAAGTCTATGCCCAATACTATGAGTCAAAACCATGGGACATATAATACTACAGGACGACTTACAAAGCATATGTGTCCAATACTATGGGTCAATACTATGGGCTAATATAAACTACGGATCAACAAATACTACGGGATGACTTACAAAGCATATGCGTCCAACAACAATATACTAACATACTAAAGAGAAGGGTTGACATAGGTTCCTAACACTGAAATATTGTTCTGTATGATAGATCCATCCAGTCGGATCAGTACCGTTGAAGTGAGGAAATTCAAGCTTCAGACCACGAAAATTGTCGGAAGAAGAGAACCCATTGTCTGATGAAGACTCGAACTGTCGTTTGTTGTTCATGGCTGAATGCTCAAGATGGAGGTCGATAAATTTTTCATCCAGATCTTGGAGTTTGGTTTGGATGGCTTCTAGTACTTCCTCCATGGTTTTTGCTCCTGCGTGGGTGAAAACCATAACCAGGTGTTTTTTTGGGGGGGGTGGTGGGAATGGATAGAAAAACACAAACGTAAGCTTATTTAGTAAAGGGAAATTTGGATTTGGGAAAACCTCGGATGGGTAATTGGGGTTTGACTAGGTTTTGGACATTGTGGAATGGATAGGGAAGCAGAAAATGAGGATTTCAGAAGCGGGGTGAAAGAATGGGAAAATTTGTCAAAGAGGGACAAAGAAGTAGAAATAGGGAATGGACACGGTGGAAAAATTTGAGGGAGATTGGGGGAAAATCGAACGAGTTATGGCAAACCCTAAAAATAGACAAATGTGGGATTTCTATCTTTGGCAAGTGGAATTTGGGAACGACTCAGAATGGATCGACAACAGCTGGATCTGAAAATACTTTTAGAATGGATCTGAAATGGTTGGATCAGAACTAGCTTTCGAAATGGATCTGCAATGGCACGGAAGTGATCGGCAATAGTTCAGCTGAAAAATAGATATGGACCCCAGGTATGTTCGGCTTCCTATCGGTTCAGGGGACCCCACCAATGTTGTCTGACAGCTTGCATATTGGGGTAGTACCCCTCACTCCACGGCTAAGGTAAAACTGATAACCGCTTTGCCACAAATGATAGATCTTAGTTTACCTCACGGGTGGGAACTAGTCAATCAAGTAGGGGTCATTGCCCTTTTCGCTGGTAGGTCCACTCAATGGGCCAACTACTTCGGGGTTCCTGTGGTACTCCTCACAATGAGTTTTAGGGATTATGCCCAAGTACTTCCCACAGTTAAGTAGATAGGGATTATTCCCAAATCCGAAGCTGCAACAGATGCGAAAAACATTTTTGGCAGAAATTTCACCCAGCGAGCCCAAGAAAGTGCTCTGATACCAGATGTGAAGAACCTACAACAATTAATTAATGAGAATGCACGAGATAGCAAAAATATCAGAACTCGGAATCGCTTTTATTGATCGCAGGCCACTTCGATGGGGTAGCCTCCTTTGAGCAAGCTCAATACAAATAACTTCACGGTACCTTCATTGGTCTCAACAAAAACTTATATACTAAGTCTAGGCACCAATACCATGTGTCAATATAAACCATGGGCCAATACAAACTATGGATCAACAATTACTACGGGACAACTTACAAAGCATATGCATCCAACAACAATAATACAAACTATGGATCAACAAATACTACGGGATGACTTACAAAGCATATGCGTCCAACAAAAATATACTAACAAAGTAAATAGAAGGGTTAACATGGGTTCCCAACAGATGACAAAGATGATGAATATGTTGATGATGATGATGATGGTGATGAATATGATGATGATGATGAAGATGATGATGATGGAGATGTTGATGAGGAAGGGGGAGATGACAATTTGATGACGAGGAGGACGATGATGATGATGATGATGATGATGATGATGAAGAGGAGTACAATGATGACGATGATGATGATGATGATTATCATCATCAATGGTGATGAGGAAGAGAGAGATCACAATGATGATGAAGATGAGGACGATGACAATGATGATGAAGATGAGGACGATGACAATGATGATGAAGATGATGACGATGAGGACGATGATGATGATGACGATGAAGATGATGGTGATGACGATGATGATGATGAAGATGATGATGAAGATGATGATGATGAAGATGATGATGATGATGATGATGATGATGGCCATGAATATGATGGTGGAGACCAGAAGATGATGGTGATGACCATGAAGATGATGATGAAGACCATGATGATGATCATATTCATCATCATTGTTGTTGTCATCATCACCATCATCTTCATGGTCTTCATCATCATCATCTTCATCATTGTCATCATCATAATCATCATCATCATCATCATCATAATCATCATCATCATCATCATCATCAACTTCTTCGTCATCATCATCATCATCATCATCATCATCACCATCATCATCATCATCATCATCAACTTCTTCGTCATCATCATCATCATCATCATCATCATCATAATCATCATCGTCGTCATCATCATCTTCATATTCATCATCATCATCATCATATTCATCATTGTCATCACCATATCCATCACCATCATCATCATCATCATCATCATCTTCATCATCGTCATCACCATCTTCATCATCATCATCATCATCATCATCATCTTCATCATCATCATCATTACCATCTAGATGACGATGACGATGAAGATGATGTTGAAGAACATGAAGATGATGGTGATGACGACGACAATGATGATGATGATGATGGCCATGAATATGATGGTGGAGACCAGAAGATGATGGTGATGACCATGAAGATGATGATGATCATATTCATCATCATTGTTGTTGTCATCATCACCATCATCTTCATGGTCTTCATCATCATCATCTTCATCATTGTCATCATCATAATCATCATCATCATCATCATCATAATCATCATCATCATCATCATCATCATCATCAACTTCTTCGTCGTCATCATCATCATCATCATCATCATCACCATCATCATCATCATCATCATCAACTTCTTCGTCGTCATCATCATCATCATCATCATCATCATCATATTCATAATCATCATCGTCGTCATCATCATCTTCATATTCATCATCATCATCATCATATTCATCATCGTCATCACCATATCCATCACCATCATCATCATC
This sequence comes from Larix kaempferi, assembly GCA_027924585.1. NCBI lineage: Eukaryota > Viridiplantae > Streptophyta > Pinopsida > Pinales > Pinaceae > Larix > Larix kaempferi. Next base: position 2,466,755 of record BSBM01000705.1, read on the forward strand.
ATCATCATCATCATCTTCATCATCGTCATCACCATCTTCATCATCATCATCATCATCATCATCATCATTACCATCTAGATGACGATGACGATGAAGATGATGTTGAAGAACATGAAGATGATGGTGATGACGACGACAATGATGATGGTGAAGAGAATAAAGATGATGAAAACAATAAGAGTGGATAGAGTGGAATAGAGTGGGGGGGATTGGGTGAATAGGAAGAGAGGGAGGTGGGTTTATAGAGAGGCGGGGGGTCCCAACGTTAGAGGCAATCTCATCTTATTAATAAAAACAGTGAATGAAAATAGTTTGGAACTTTTATGTCTAGGAATGGAGATTAGATTTTATAGAGAAAGAAGCAACGTGTGCGCTCTTCTAGTAACGCGTGCACGCCTATCCGCGACCGCGCTTCTAGTAACGCATGCGCGTGTCTAGATTTAAATTGTTTTTGGCGCCCTTGCAGGCTTGGACTTAGCTTCGTATTGCCAAACCTTGAGGGTCGGTCTGATTTATGGAAGAACACATCAAATGCTATAAATTCATATTTTACACACCTATTTTCGCATATGCTCCACTAGTGCACTATAGATGAAATTGCACACACTTGTCGAGCTCTGTGTGCAGATTCTAAGTATATATTTTTGGAATAGATTTGTTGTTGTTTTCTATTTTTAATTCATTTTTAACTGCACTCATGTCAAATTTGTAAAAAGCGTAGGCCGTTTATTTGGCCTATAACTTTTGATTGGCTTACCTATTTCAAGAACGGAAAAGAACTTGCACAAGAGTACAAGAATACTTACAAGCTAAAAAAAAAAGTTTTTTGATTATTTTCAGACCATGATATGATGGACCAACACTTGACCATGTCGTTTTAAGGCTTTCGACTGACTTTCATAATTTAAAAAAAAAAAATATTAAATTAGATTTTAAAATTTTGAAACAATAGCCCCGCACAAGATTTGTCTGTTGCCTATGCCTCTACATATTTTTTTCCTCATAAATTGACAATTTATATAACAAACAGGTGGACCAACAAAAACATGTGCATTATGTTTTAGAGAAAAAATAACATACCAATCTTAAAATAATGACATTTTGGGGTGGTTATACCACGTTTCCATAAATAAAAGTTATATAGTCCGGAAGGTCATCCGTTTTTTCTGCGTTTCATCTTTTTACACCTAATTCAAAAAAGTCCTGTAGGTACCTCTAATAATTTATTTTAATGATAATATTTTTGTTTGTCCAGCATGTCATTACAACTAACGTGTCATAATTAGGTATCATTACCTTACACCAACCCATTATTATTCAGTTAAATTAATTTAACAATTTTAAAATAACTTAATTTTATTTTTTAAATATTATTATAACTAATTAAAAAGTAATTATGTAAATTAATTAAAATTATTGTAATGATTAGTACATTAATAAAAAAGGCAACTTTAATTAAAAAAAATTATCATATTATTTTCCACTACACTACATTTATTAACTTTAAATCTTACTCTATTTTTTATGAAACAATGAGCTTTGACTAGACCCTTAATAATAGATTAAGTGTCTACTCAAAACATTATAAATTTAAACTTATACAAAGTTTACTAAAGACTATAACACAGATAAAAAGTGTGTGATTTTGTGAACTCTTGGAATTGGTTTTGCTTTTAAAAAAAACAAAATGAATTAAATTAAATTAGGTGGATTTCATGCACAGTGGCACCTTATTGAACCCATCTAATTGAATATTCAATCAAATGAGAGTAAGCTTTAATTAATTTTTGTTCAAAATAACAAAGCTTTCATTAAACAATGTTATTTATTTTGTTCAAATTTCATTAATTTAATTACTTTACATAGAATAATTAATTTATATAATACTTATTACATATAAACATTTACAAATCATCATAAACAAAATATCAATAAAAGGTTAATATGTCTTCCCAAAAAAATCCATAAAATTCCAAGATTATACTTGCTAAAAACCAAACTCCAATTTTCTATATGATTCTGAGGAATTCGAATTTAAAAGACTTTAAAGAAAAATGTTTAAACGATTTGAAAGAAAAATGTTTAAACTTGTTTAATTTGGGTGAAATGGGATATTTGTAATGTCTCTTATTAGGAATTTTATTAAAATTGCAATTTTCCACTTTTTTTTCCCTAGTTCGACCTTTGACTAGTTTTGATCTCTAGGTCCCAAATTTGCCCCAAATGATCCTAAATCTTCTGAGAAGGTATATGAATGATATTAGAACATAAATATATGTTTCAGGGATTCCTTTGGACCTTTAAAATACTTCTGCAAATCCTCTTTCAATTCTGATCAATGTAGGTAACTTTACTAGTGATTTTCCTTTGACTAGTATTGGTCTCTAGGTCTCAAATTGACTCCAAATGCCTTCAAATCTTCAAGGAAGGTGTATGAATGATATTAGAACTTGAATATGATGTTTATGGATGAAATATGTCCACCAAAAGACCTCTTCAAACTCTCTTAATATGCTGGACCAATTATGCAATTTTACTAGTAATTTGGGGTTCAAATCCCCCTGGGGTATGTACTGAAAATGGCTTCCCAAATGCCTCCAAACACACTCAAATTTATGAAAAGAGGTATGAAATGTGTTAAGTATTTTATTAAAGTATCATATGCACCATTAATGGATTATTACAACTGTTCTCACCCTCTCCCATTCAACTGCAAAAATCCCCAATTCGACCCTTGGGGGAATGGCACTATTTCACCTCCCAATACAATTAAACTGAGTAAAATGCTTCAAATGCTCAAGTACAGTACATGAAACTTTTATAATACATCCATGGCAGTATATTGATCACAAATATATCATAGAATCATCCATTCATTCGAAATCATCATCAATACATTGGCTCACAACAAGGTAGTGGGGAAATGGCATTGTTCTTCCATTAAAAATGAGATTTATACATTTCTACTTGGAATTTTGAACCTGAAAGTTTTTGTATATGAAGAACAGAGTATTTAATTCATATTACAAAAGAAATGGGGCATTAAAAGCTTCCCCAAAGAGTACAATAGCTCACCAAAAATGCCCTCCCTCAAGGATCAAGAATATGCCATCAAAACTGGAAATGGTTGAAGGAGTGAGATACAATAGAAGAAACCATGAGCTGCCCTGTAGCTTAAACCTGCAAATAAAGACTCCATTAAAGCTCCAAATGAAAGGTCTGAATGACCTTTCCAATTACCAACTTGGATGGAAATCTTTCACCCTCGAAATTGGCTAAGGCAAGAAACTAGTCATCCACTAGCTCTCCCTCTTCACAAATGCAATTGCAAATTCTACAAATGATCAAAATCTATTCTCATACTTCATTTCTACATTTTATAACCAACATTAGCCTTATAAGGGTTGAAATCCTCTCAATAGATTCAATAGATTTCCATTTAGGAAATATTCCACATTTGCCACTTGTCTCCTAATTCCAACCTTCCATCTTCTCCCAAATTCGATTTTGAGACTCTTTGGATTCTCCAACTCCCAAATTCACCTTCTTTGAGCCTATTTTTGGGGCTGACATGTCATAGTGGTCAGATGTCAGAGGTCAGGTCTGCAATTTGTCATATTTTTCATAGATGCTCCATCATTGGTGTCATAGGGGCTAGGGAATCTAGCCCAAGTGTCCACAAACTTCCACTTTGACTCTTTATCTTCCATGGAGGTTACCAATCCTTTCCAATTCGACCTAATATGCTCAATGAAATTTTTTATGACTTACCAACTCACCCAAGAGTATTCACATTCCCATTAATTCGAATTTGCAAAAGAGAGATACCATGTATTATGAAAAATCAAGCTAGTGTGGGTCCTACATCCTCCATATGTCTCCAAAACCATTTGTCACCTAGGATTTCTCTTGAATTTCTTTATTCACTCTATTTATTAAATACTTGAACCCTTCTAATGTCTAAACATCATTTATTATCCCCCTTATTCCAAATCCCAAAGCTTCCACCCCAAACCTAGGAAACTAGTAATTTTCCTCCTTGGCAATTATTTGACCCTTAACATCAATTTTACAAACTCTAATGAATATGGCTAATGTGATTAGGCCATTGTGACCCAATTCCAGTTTTGGGACATGACAAATACTCCCTTCCCAATATTGCTTGTCCTCAAGCAATTTCAAACATGGGTGTTGAAGAACCTGCTTTCTGTATAATTCTTTGAAGTTGCCATTGAATTGCCTAACCTTGAATCTTTGAGTTTCCCATGAAGATTTTAGAGAGGAACCACCATGCTTGCTGCTGCACTACTCTGATAAAAATCACTTTATTAAGTGGGAAATCCATCTCCCATACTTCTTGTTTCCCCCAGAAAATTGAAACCAATGAGATAAAAATTATTCCAGGGTCCCATTGCTTGTATTGCACCCCAATAATTAAGAGTGCATTCCAAGCCACACCATTACTTAAGAGGATTCCTGGATCCCATTTTCTTGTATGCATCCTTCCAAACATCATGAGTACCAAATATATATCATCAAATTACATAACAACATAATGAAATTGTACATCAAGGATATGCTTCATCAAAGAGTCATGAAAGTGCTTATACCTCCAAGCAAGTAGACCACCATTTTCCAAGTGCATACAAGCTTTAAGTGACCAATCAAATCTGCTCCAATGACATAGGTGAGGATCCCATGTCCTATAGTGCTGCTCCAAAAGGATGTGATATGCATCAAAAAGTTCAACCATGTATTCTTTCATCCAAGAAGTGAATGAAGAATCTCCACTAAAATCTGAACCAAATAATGAGCAGAAAAAACAAGGAGACTTCAAATGACTCAAAGAAGTCTCACCCATACTTCCCTGAATGTGAGAGTCATAAAGATATAACAAGGTATGTGTCTTGCAACAAAAATGTTCTCCAATCATAAATCTATTCACCCAAGTGTTGGATGAAGTTCCTCCAACATCAAATGAATCAAGTGTTGAGCAAGAAAAACCATGAGTCTTCAAGTGACTCAAATGCATATCATAGGTGCATTCGTGTAGATGTGCATCATCATAAAGTAACAAAGGATGCTTCTGCAAATGTGAATAAGAATGTGCTCCAACCATGTCATCATAAAAGGTAAATCTAGGAGTTCCATACTCCTCATGTGGCACCATCAAAAAGAACCCTTTCACCCATACTTCATTGAGACTAATACTGCAAAACATGGAATTGTAGGATGTAGGAGAATGAACTAACTCACCCAAATGATCAAAAAGTGCAGAAAGTTTCATCATGGGAAGGATCCATGTGGGTAGTATCATGCAGCTCCTTCAAAAGTGGGAAACTTTTGTCATAGATTGGTTTCCAATGTAGAGGAATCATGCTCTTCTTTAAAAATTGCATAACCTTCATCAAGAGACAATTCAAGTTCCTCTTCCACCACATCAAGTGTTTGGATCTCTTCAAGTTCATCTTCAAACACATTAAGCACATTCAAATTCCCACATTTCTCATGATCCACCATGTCATGAGAATCCTCCAAACAATCTACCATTTAACAATCTGAAACATAGAAGGAAAAACAAGTATCTTGCAACTTTTCAAGAAGTTGCTCATTTTGAATTGTGAGCTTATGAATATCCTCATTATTCTTTAGGTATGCATCATGTAAACAATTCATTAAACTCAAACAAATGGTTTCTATCAAAAAGCAAAGACATGAAATTACCTTTGATGTGGCACATTGCTCTTTGAATCTTCTCCATGTCTTCAATGAAGGATGTTTCCTCCAATGAAGTAGCTCTCCAACAAGAATTTGACACCAATGCTTGAGTGTCATGGAGAATGCTGAGGGACTCTTGGATCTTCTTTTCATTCATCTTTAAGTACCCTTCAAGAAAATGAGGCTCTTGCAAATGAACCTCTTCATCTTCTTCATTTTTGCTTGGACCAACTTCATGAAGCTCAAGTGGTGATGGGGAAGTTGATCTCGGTTCTTCTTCAACTACTACAAGGTCTTCATTATTATGCTTAATGAAACTTGTACTTGTAGAAACACTTTCAAAAGTGATCTCTATGTCACCAACATAGAGGTGTGAGCACCCATCAGTAGGTACTCCTTCATAGTTTAAGCATCCATCAGTAGATGCTCTTTGGCTCATGTCTAAGCTAGAAGGTGTCTCGAAATGATCTTCCATATTTTCAATAGAATCTTCTTCATGGTCTTGTGATGTCTCTTCCTTTTGCTCCTTAAAGCAAGTTGATGCATTTTTCCCCTTGTTTTCCTTAGGATCAGTATATTTGGAATCTCTTCTTGAATAAATCTCAAAAGCTCTCCTCAAGGAGGACATCATTTCATGCGCACATATATGATACTCGCTCCAAGGATTTTTACAAGAAGGGAATAAACCTTTCTTCACTAACTCCACATCTTCATTTTTGGGCCTATTTTCAAAAACATGTTCAGCATATTACTCAAAAGACATGGCATTTTGTGTATTTTTGCTAAAAGCAAGATATTCTTGATATTTTTGATATTGTTGGGGCAAGGTTTTATATTTTGCTCTCCATCTTTGGAACTCACTCATAGAATTATCCTTGGTTGGTGTGACACACTCATATTCATCAGATTTAAAGTCATAAGAATAATCTTCATTTCTCTTGAAATTGTAAGAAGTGTTGCATGATGGCACCTCTTCCTCATACCATTCGCATTCTGCTTCATATTGCTCATAAGCATCTGCATATTCCTCATAAGAATTGTACTCATAGGATTCATCATAATAGTAAGACATGGCTGCAAATTATTCTTGAATGTATGTACCTAATACACAGGTGCAAGGACCATGCTCTGATACCACTGTAATGTCTCTTATTAGGAATTTTATTAAAATTGCAATTTTCCACTTTTTTTTCCCTAGTTCGACCTTTGACTAGTTTTGATCTCTAGGTCCCAAATTTGCCCCAAATGATCCTAAATCTTCTGAGAAGGTATATGAATGATATTAGAACATAAATATATGTTTCAGGGATGCCTTTGGACCTTTAAAATACTTCTGTAAATCCTCTTTCAATTCTGATCAATGTAGGTAACTTTACTAGTGATTTTCCTTTGACTAGTATTGGTCTCTAGGTCTCAAATTGACTCCAAATGTCTTCAAATCTTCAAGGAAGGTGTATGAATGATATTAGAACTTGAATATGATGTTTATGGATAAAATATGTCCACCAAAATACCTCTGCAAACTCTCTTAATATTCTGGACCAATTATGCAATTTTACTAGTAATTTGGGGTTCAAATCCCCTTGGGGTAAGTACTGAAAATGGCTTCCCAAATGCCTCCAAACCCACTCAAATTTATGAAAATAGGTATTCAATGTGTTAAGTATTTTATTAAAGTCTCATATGCACCATTAATGGATTATTACAACTGTTCTCACCCTCTCCCATTCAACTGCAAAAATCCCCAATTCGACCCTTGGGGGAATGGCACTATTTCACCTCCCAATACAACTAAACTGAGTAAAAATGCTTCAAATGCTCAAGTACAATACATGAAACTTTTAGAAGACATCCATGGCAGTATATTGATCACAAATATATCAGAGAATCATCCATTCATTCGAAATCATCATCAATACATTGGCTCACAACAAGGTAGTGGGGAATGGCATTGTTCTTCCATTAAAAATGAGATTTATACATTTCTACTTGGAATTTCAACCTGAAACTTTTTGGATATGAAGAACAGAGTATTTAATTCATATTACAAAAGAAATGGGGCATTAAAAGCTTCCCCAAAGAGTACAATAGCTCACCAAAAATGCCCTCCCTCAAGGATCAAGAATATGCCATCAAAACTGGAAATGGTTGAAGGAGTGAGCTGCAATAGAAGAAACCATGAGCTGCCCTGTAGCTTAAACCTGCAAATAAAGACTCCATTAAATCTCCAAATGAAAGGTCTGAATGGCCTTTCCAATTACCAACTTGGATGGGAATCTTTCACCCTCGAAGAAACTAGTCATCCACTAGCTCTCCCTCTTCACAAATGCAATTGCAAATTCTACAAATGATCAAAAGCTATTCTCATACTTCATTTCTACATTTTATAACCAACATTAGCCTTATAAGGGTTGAAATCCTCTCAATAGATTCAATAGATTTCCATTTAGGAAATATTCCACATTTGCCACTTGTCTCCTAATTCCAACCTTCCATCTTCTCCCAAATTCGATTTTGAGTCTCTTTGGCTTCTCCAACTCCCAAATTCGCCTTCTTTGAGCCTATTTTTGGGGCTGACATGTCATAGTGGTCAGATGTCAGAGGTCAGGTCTGCAATTTGTCATAGTTGTCATAGATGCTCCATCATTGGTGTCATAGGGGCTAGGGAATCTAGCCCAAGTGTCCACAAACTTCCACTTTGACTCTTTATCTTCCATGCAGGTTACCAATCCTTTCCAATTCGACCTAAGATGCTCAATGACATTTTTTATGACTTACCAACTCACCCAAGAGTGTTCACATTCCCATTAATTCGAATTTGCAAAAGAGAGATACCATGTATTATGAAAAATCAAGCTAGTGTGGGTCCTACATCCTCCATATGTCTCCAAAACCATTTGTCACCTAGGATTTCTCTTGAATTTCTTTATTCACTCTATTTATTAAATACTTGAACCCTTCTAATGTCTAAACATCATTTATTATCCCCCTTATTCCAAATCCCAAAGCTTCCACCCCAAACCTAGGAAACTAGTAATTTTCCTCCTTGGCAATTATTTGACCCTTAACATCAATTTTACAAACTCTAATGAATATGACTAATGTGATTAGGCCATTGTGACCCAATTCCAGTTTTGGGACATGACAATATTTGAGGCATTAAATCCATTTATGTAATCAGAAACATGATTTAGACAATATAACATTTGGATTTAAAAATAAAGAAACATGATTTACAACATAATATTTGGATTTTAAAAAAATGGATTAGTTTAATTCAAAACAAAAACCCACCAAACAAACTTGTGGAATGTTTAGACTTGTTCTTTACTAAATAAAGAAACCCATCTACAAAAATGCATAAATTCAAGTATGCATAATTTTTTTTGTCCAATAAAATAACACTATAAATACAAGTACCAAATAAGACTATATTATATTTTATAAATCAATATTAAAGATATTGTTACTACCTAATATTTTAATTAAAATAATAAAATATTAGATAAACAAAATTTTAAAATATTGATCTTAACCTAACCTCCAAACAGACATGTTAGTACTCTCTGCATTTCACATCATGGACCTATGGCATTTTTTGATGGATCTGGCTTTTGTGCTATGGGGGGAGTGATATATATTAACAAAGACCATTACTTCACTCTTAAGTTGAAGTGTGGAAGAGGCACCAACACAAAACTTGGGCTCTGGAGTGTACTTACTGTTTCTTATGCTTTCGGCCTTCATGAACTGATTATTTATGGAAACTCTAGGGTGACCATAAATGGGCACAATGCGACTATAATCTAAATGTGATCTATTTACACCAGTGGTGTTGTAGAACTAAAGACAAAATTCAACTTTTCAAGGATATACTTTTGAACATATCTATAAACAACATAACTCGATGGCAATGCACTCTTCAAAGATGCACATGAAGATGATGAGGGTTTTATCAATGGAAAGAATTTCTAGAGGCTCAATGTACTAATGCTCTCTAAACATTTTTGAACAATAGTATTATTATATATTGGCAGGGAATATAGTTTTCTGGATTATGTGTCATAGATGAACTATAACATATTATTTTGAACATAAGTCCTTTTTCCCCAAAAAAAAAAAAAGATATTAAATTTAATCTAATATATATTTTCATTTTAAATCATATTAAGGTAAATCTAAATTCTCAAATTTTCATTCTAAACAAATGTGCACTTCTAAATGAAGTAAATTTACCATATTAATATTGTCTTGTATCTTGACTCAATATAATATTTTTATATAACAAAAAAAAATTTAAAATGTTGACTTCATAAAGTGGAAACCTTCCCTTAATTTCTTTACTGTAAATCTAAATTCTCAAATTTTCATTCAAAACAAATGTGAACTTCTAAATGAAGTAAATTTACCATATTAATATTGTCTCGTATCTTGACTCAATATAATATTTTTATATAACAAAAAAATTTAAAATGTTGACTTCATAAAGTGGAAACCTTTCCTTAATTTCTTTACTGTAAAATGATTCTAGCTTTATAAATTTGAAGAGAAAGCATAATAACAATGATATATATTTTTAATAACTTTATCAAGAAATGTATTTTATTTTATTTTATTTAAAAAATGAAAGAAAATTACAATTTTATTTGGAACAACCAATTTGGTGTATGAGACTCCTTGTTTGTGGGATAAGGGACCCTCTCTGCTCATGAATTTAACTGCTAAAGTCTACAGAGCTATACATACTCTACCCCTCCGGATTTGAACTTATAACCTCCTACAAAGAAGCACATTTTCTTAACCATTATGCTCAATCATGCTCCCTCAAGCCAACTCAAGCTATACATAAAGAATAAATCTAAATAATTATAATAAATATAAAATGTAGGTAAACTCACCTTTCAATTTATTGAATCTGGGAAGGATAAACAATATTTATCAGTCCATGTTGTGGTTAAAGGCGGGCACGCAGCACGCTGGCGGCTGTTCACGATTTGTTGTAGAAAGTGTGGATTTTCCGGTTGCCTGCAACCATAACTCCACTGGCATGATGAGAAAAACACAAGTAAAAATCGCTCAGAAAAGTCCATATGAAGCCCAATCCATCTGGGTAGGCGGTGGTACAGTTTCTCCTCTGCCGCCATTAGAGGACGAGAAACATGCGTCCGTCTCTACACTGAAACGCACTTGTTTCAATCCAGCAGTCGATTCACAGAAACTTCTGTTAGAGCTGCCCGATCTGCTGCTTTTCTTCTTGAGAGCACTGATCGGTCGAACGGGCTGAAAATTCTCCATCATCTTCGGACCAATATGACAAGTAGAATTTACTTTCGAGTCTTCAACTTGATGCCCATGAATTGCCCATTCGGGTTGCTTCTTCTTTCCCTTGCGTTTGGACGACGGTAGGAAAATGCAAGGAAATACACCCCAGAGTAACGTTGTGCCGGCGCTCCTTGCAGGACCCGAAGGCTGCTCGAAGGACGGGGTGAGACTGGCAGAACTATTGGAATTAGCTGGTTGGATCGACGACGATGATCCGGGACTTTCTGGGAGCTCTAAAGTGCTCACGGGAGACCAGTATTCGTTCGAATCCAATTCCGATTTGGATGGAATTATATCCTCGTCGTCGTCTCCTTCATAACCATTCATATTTGCTCCTTGCACAGACCCCTTGAACACATTAATCGATTGTGGAGGTGGGGATAAATGAGAGAGATTCCAGTTGAAGCAGCCCCCCGCGTTCTTTGGGGAAGCTGGTGGTGCACTAGTAGCAGCAACCCAAGAAGCAGTTGGAGGAAACTTGAGAGGAGCAGCAGCCCAAGAAGCAGTTGGAGGAAACTTGAGAGGAACTGGCGAGGACTGGTCCTCGTCCTCATGATCCCTTATTTCTGATTCTCTCTGTGAGAGCTTTGGAACTCCAGGATGTATTTCCCATCCGAATGGAACAAAGGTCGGTTCCCTGTAGCAATTATATTTCTCCTGATCCTCCAACAAATGCATCATACCCCTCGTGCTCCTGCCATTCTGGCACTCTTTCTTCTCTTCGTGTCTGGTGATGGGTTTACTGGAGCTCTCCAGTGCTGGGTTATTTGAGGATTCCCAAATTTGGAGCGCTGGAGAACTATAACCACTTTCAGCAGCAGCAACAGCAGGTTTAGTGACATGCAGCAGCATTTGTGGCTGATTATCATCGAGAATATCGATGGATAATTCTGCCAGAGCCGATTCCAGAAGCATGTTATCTTTCTTTCGAATTTCGCTTCCTCTTCTTCTTCTTCTACAGTTAGCTGTTAATCTCGGCTCGGCTCGCATGAGTCGAGAGATGAGTGCCTTGATTGGCGGAGAGAAATGCTTCGTTCTCGCTATTTCTTTTTAATAAATCTTGAAGAGGCTGGATGGCTGTGACTGGTGTGGCAGTGGGACCGTATGGTGTGATCGGGCACATGTAAACCACAATGGTGAGAACTGAGTTACAGTCTATGGGTAGGATCTTGGAGAGCTTCCTCTGTCAACAGGTGGGGTACGGTGGTGGAGAAATTATAGGGAGTAGCATTGCATCCGCCGTGATTAGTGGGCTGGAAGGTGACCTTGTGATTGTCGCATGCACGACTTAGACGGCGTTTCCTTGATAATCGTTTGTCAAATTTCATGTTTATGCAAGGAATATATATATATATACTTCCTTGCAAAAGCATTTTCCTTGCATATATATCTATATAAACCAAACATCTATATACAGACATTATTATATTATTATATATATAACAAACATTATTTCCAAAATTATTTTTGATATTAGTAAAACTATTCATTTCTATATTTACTAGCATAGATCCATCTTAAATCCGTATTTATCAAGCATCGAGAGGGATCCAATTTCTTCAAGTGTATTTCTTTTTTTAAATTTAAACTCAAGAATTTGATCTCTCTCTTGATTGATAGATCAGGGTTTAAGTTTTAAGTTTTTATTTTATAAATGAACATCTATTTTTTAATTACTTTTCATAATATTTTATTTTATGAATCAACATGGATTTTATTTAAATACTTTCCATAATTTTTTATTTTATGAGTCTACATGAATTTTTTTAATTATTTTGTTACATCACAAACGTAACGTTACATCACATGTTACAACATCTCCCTCATACTGGGCTGTAAAGCACATCGTTTCACTTGGTGCAATAAAACCAGCATAGATCCAAATCATAGGCTCTATCAAGCGCCGAGAGAGATCAAATCTCCCAAGGTGTAAATCTCTCCTTGAATAGCTCTAAAGTCTCTAGTTTAAGTCTCATATTTACTTCTTACTTTGTAATATTCCTTTTTTGTTTATGTCCAACCCAATATTTATTACTTTTTACTTTGTATTATTATTTTTTGTTTACTTTGTATTATTTTGTTACTCAATAAACACTCTAAAATCTCATATTTACTTTTTACTTTGTATTCATACTGGGCTGTAAAGCACATCGTTTCACTTGGTGCAATAAAACCAGCATAGATCCAAATCATAGGCTCTATCAAGCGCCGAGAGAGATCAAATCTCCCAAGGTGTAAATCTCTCCTTGAATAGCTCTAAAGTCTCTAGTTTAAGTCTCATATTTACTTCTTACTTTGTAATATTCCTTTTTTGTTTATGTCCAACCCAATATTTATTACTTTTTACTTTGTATTATTATTTTTTGTTTACTTTGTATTATTTTGTTACTCAATAAACACTCTAAAATCTCATATTTACTTTTTACTTTGTATTAAAAGTAAAAAGTAAAGTCTCTAGTTTAAGTCTCATATTTACATTTTATTTTGAATTATTATTTTTTGTTTATGACCCACATAATATTTATCACCTAATCCTAAGCTCTAAAGTCTCTAGTTTAAGTCTCATATTTACTTTTTACTTTGTATTATTCTTTTTTGTTTATGGCTGACATAATATTTATTATTTTTTACTTTGTATTATTCTTTTTTCTTTACTTTGTATTATTTTGTTACTAGACAAACACTCGACAAACTCGACAAACACTCACATGTTACAAGATCTCCCTCATACTGAACCCTATATATAAAGTTAATTGAAAACAATTATATATCCTTCTTTGTAAATGCATTTTCTTTTTATATATTTATATATAAAACAAAAAAACATATATTATTTTATATATATAACGAATATTACTTCCAAATGATCTTTTAAAATTCATAAAAATATCCATTCATATATGTATATAAAATAAAGAATAAGTTAAAAATATTCAAACCATATATAGAGATTCAAACCATATAGAGAGAGTCAACTGAAAAGAAAAAATATACGATTAATTGATAATATGTATATGTTTGAAAAAAAAATGATTAATTGTTATTAATAGATAATTATTATGGTTTGGAGTAGTTGTATTCACAGTATGTGTTTTAATTTTAATGTGGGGAAGATGTTGTCATGTATATAATATAGATGCTTTTTGAAATGCAAAATATTTGTATGGCTCACTCTATCAAACAAAATTTCAATTTGGGATCAGATGCTAAGGAAATTCAGGTTTGGGCCAAGTAGATGTCCCCTCTATAAGTCAAATGGTGAAAACATAGAACACTTTTTCATCCACTACTCCTACCTAAACCAAATGTGGGATTATGCATCTCATATAAAGGGTTTGTAGTTCATTTGGGAAGGAAGATCCCTAGATCTTGCTTTAGAAACTTGGACTTCTAATTGTGTGTTGAGGGCATATAAGGCTCCGCCTGTTATCTTTTTATGGGGAGTATGGTTGTCTAGGAATAAAGCAGTCTTTGAGGGTGTGCATATCTCTTCTATCATCTGTGCTTTTAAGGGTCTTGCTATCCTTAATTTATTCCCTCGAGAGACTCCTTCTTGGCCTATCAGAAGAGTTGTAGTTGAAACAGTTGACAAATCACATCCATGGCTTTTCTTTGATGGAGTAGCTCAACCAAATCTAGCAGTTGGTGGTGTAGGTGGAATTCTCCATTTATCAAGTTCTCGTCAAATTAGTTTTGTAGCAAGACTAGGGAGCAATACCAATAATAGGGTAGAACTGACGGCATTAAAATTATCTATCTCATTGGCATCTGTGAAAGGAGTGCAGCACTTATAGGTTTTTGTAGATTCTAAAATTGTTATCGAGTGGATGAGGAACAAAAGACAGCCAAAAAACATTCTCCTTGCTCCAATTTATGAAGAAATTATCAAACTTTTGGGCCACTTCCAGAATATCACTTTTCGAGACATTTACAGAGAAAGGAACACAAGGGCTAATCAACTATCTAACAGAGGTCTACAGGTTGGTGAAGGCATATGGTACAAATGGGAGAGGATCATTTGACTAGGAAATAGCTATAGACCAGAGTCCTTTTTTGGTTTTTTAGTTGGATGGTTCAATAGTAACATTTTTGTCTTGATTGTCTTATATATTGTTTTTACATGCTTATGGGTATTTTATAGATGTAATGTTTAGATGATCTATTTTTTTTATTATTGTTAAGATCTTTGGATTGTTAGAAATATATACTAGTCTCTATGAAAGATGGTTTATTTTCAATATAAATAGATTTGAATTTTTTTAAGGAAAAACAAATATGTAATATAGATAATCATTAAATCATTAAATAAAGTTATTTCTAGATCATTTTTAAATTTTACACAAAAGTTAACAAAATTAAAACTAGCATTTAGATCCATTTTAAACCAACATATGGATCTCTTAACAAACATTCATGTATAGAATCTCAAAATTAATATTAGAGAAAAATTATTTGAAAACACGCATATATGTCAATTGAAAATGAATTATATATGGTTAAGTGATCATAATGGGGAATTACTATAGATAAGAGTGAATAGAACTTTAAAAAAATTGAAACAAAAAGGATAGCAAGTGAAAACCCTATACAGAGACTAAATTACCAAAACAAAGTTGTTCGTTCCCAAATTCCAATGGGTAGAAAAAAATTCCCAAATTCCAATGGGTAGAAAAAAATTCAAAAATGTCACATGACCTATTTGTTTCCGTGGTTAATATTTTAATAAAAAAATTGGTACATGTGAAAGAGGAATGCTTTCAAAATGAAAAGAGAAAGCCCATTCAAAGACTTCATAATGTTTGATACCAAAAAAATGCAAAAAATGTTATTAAGTGCTAGTCTAGATGAGAAGACACAATGGATGAATGAATACAAAAGGCTTGAGAAAGTGAAAAATAAAATAAAAAATTTAAATTAATAAGAGTTAATTGACATCATCCCATATCATTCAAAAATAATCTTGAAACAACTATATTTAGGAACCTTGGAATGGGTAAGATAAATGAGGAAGAAATGATTACATATGTATATGAAATTTATGAGAAAGACATCACCGGAAAGAATTCCAACATGGATTTATTAAGAAAAGAAACAAAGATTATTTCAAAAGAAGATATATAAATAGGAATTAAGCCTCTTTTCAGTGGAAATGGACCTAATCCTCATGGTTTAATATTTGAAATGGTCAAATCAAGACGTTCATATTTTTTTTCTAAGAAAAACCGTGTAGGGAAATCCCTAGGAACTTCCCTACATTTCATGGATGGTACCTAATGTAAACCCATCAATGTTGCTTATAGTAGCTAACTCAACGGGGACATTGAGTGAGTCACACAATAGAGGTAGCTAGCATGAGGGGATCACCCTGAGACTTCCTAAATGAACTCAAAGAACTCAAAGGGGAGATCCATGTAGTATGCACTTCTAAAATATGTATTCAATCAATCCATATGGCACAAGTTTCCTTCACACTAGCAAGTTATCAAAGTGGCACCTATTCATAAAGGTGGTGATATAAATAATATGAGAAATTATAGAACCATCATGATTAATATCCTTTTTTCCCAAGATATTTAGCACTATTCTCAAGAAGAAAATAAGTAAAAGGGACAAAGAAAGCTAATAATATTTATCTTTACTCTATTTATTTTTCTAAATCCTTTGATACATTCACTTCAATAAATATTTCAGAAATAATGGAGAAATTAAGAATGCCAATTAAGTGGAGAGAAGTTACTTTATGCTTATATAAAAATGTTATTGAGAATTTCTGGTGTAAATAAATGATAAAACTAGAAGAAAGAAATTTAAAATCCATAATAATATGAAGGTGAAACAGTGATGTCCCATTTATCCGATGTTATTCACCTTATTTATATATCAATTAGATGGTTGAATCAGGAAAAATGGGGAAGGGGAATATACATAGCAAGTTATGACTTGTTCTTGTTGATTTATGAAAATAATGTTGTATTTTTCACAAAGTATAAAGATGGTAGCATAAGACATCTCAATGTCATACAATTTTTTTTAGTTGTTATGAAATGAAAATTAATAAAAAAACACAAAGAAACAAATAATAAGTATTTATGTCAATTGGGTCTATCCCTCACATTTGTGTGAAGTGTTATCCTTCCCACCTAGGTTTAATTCCCACAAGTGACATGTTGAGTTCTTAATGAGTATATTGTTGTAATGGTATTGATCCCTATGTTAAAAAAGAATGAAGATTCTATAGAATCCATTTTACCCCAAATACCATCCTTAGAACAAAGGGAAGTGATTGGTAGGTTTCGTCAAGATATGCATTTTATGTCAAAAAAATGGTAATAGGTACTTACAATAGGGATTAACCATCACATTTCATGGTGACAAATTGGAGGTAGTCCTTACAAGTACTTATGCATTATGTTTGATTTTAGTTATAATTTGAACTCTTGTGTGGATAAATATAGAATAAAGGGCGTGAGGGCTATGTTAAGGCCCTCTATTTTATGAAAATATGTTGAGGAACCTCTCTTTTTTTTAAATCAAACGGGTAGATTCTTAATATTAAAAAATAAAGCTTGGTTGGGCTATTGCCTAATCAACCATTTTACAAAAAAGATCAGAAAGTAAACTGCTTGAAATTCACTCTCCTGTTATAGAATTCGTTTCCTGAGAATGTAGCCCCCGAAGTGGCAGAGAGCACTTTACATGAACTGGGTTAAGGAATTGGATGAAACGAACTAGGACTGCCATTCAAGCTGAAGCTTCCCTGAGACAGAAGGCAGCCCAGATTTTCCAAAGAGTCTGCCCACCTGTTTAGATCTTGCAATATATGATAAGAATAAACCTTGTTGAATTCATTCATTACAATTCAAATTCGCTGCAGAGTTTTGTTCAAAGAGGGATTGCTGAAGTGATCATCGGAATTTAGGATTTTAATCAGTATTTCTGAATCTCCGAAGATTTGAATTTCCTTGTATCCAAGATCCTTCACGTGCTGACATGCTTTTAAGAGACTATAGATTTGTGCTTGATTATTCTAGCTTTTTCCTAAGCCCCAGCTGAAACAAGATTCATGCAATCTATAAGGGGAAAGGATCAAACCTGTTGCACCAGCAAAATATTTGTATGGCTCATTCTATCAAACAAAATTCCAATTTGGGATCAGATGCTAAGGAAAACACCTTTTCATCCACTGCTCCTACCTAAAACAAATGTGAGATTATGATTCTCATATAAAGGGTTTGTAGTTCATTTGGGAAGGAAGATCCCTAGATCTTGCTTTAAAAACTTGGACTTCTAATCCTGTGTTTAGGGCATATAAGGCTCTGCCTGTTATCTTTTTATGGGGAGTATGGTTGTCTAGGAATAAAGCAGTCTTTGAGGACATATATATCTGTCCTATCATTTGTGCTTCAAAGGGTCTTGATATCCTTAATTTATTCCATCGAGAGACTCCTTCTTGGTCTACTAGAAGAGTTGTGGTTGAAAAAGTTGATGAATCATGTATACATGGCTTTTCTTTGATGGAGCAGCTCAACCAAATCCTGCAATTGGTGGGGCAAGTGGAATTCTCTATTTATCAAGTTCTCATCAGATTAGTTTTGTAACAGGACTAGGGAGCAGCACCAATAATAGGGCAGAACTGATGGCATTAAAAATATCTATCTCATTGGCATTTGTGAAAGGAGTGCAACACTTACAAGTTTTTGGAGATTCTAAAATTGTTATCGACTGGATGAGGTACTGAAAGACAACCAAAAAAAAATTCTCCTTGTTCCAATTTATGAAGAAATTATCAGACTTTTGGGCCACTATCAGAATATCTCTTTTCAGGACATTTACAGAGAAAGGAACACAAGGCATATGGTACAAATAGAAGAGGATCATCTGACTAGGAAATAGCTATAGAACCAAGTCCTTTTTTAGTTTTTTAGTTGGATGGTTCAAAAGTAACATGTTTGGCTTGATTGTATTATATATTGGTTTTTACCTACTTATGGCTATTTTATGGATGTAATGTCTGATGATCTATTTTGTTTATGATTGCTAAGAGATATAGGTTGTTAGAAATATCTAATAGTCTCTATAAAAGATGGTTTATTTTCAATATAAATAGACTTGAACTTCTTTTTTTCGAGGAAAAACAAATATGTAATATAGATAATCATAAAATTATTAAATAAAGCTATTTATCAGATCAATTTTAAATTTTACACAAAAGTTAACAAAATTAAAACTAGCATATAGATTCATTTTAAACAAACATATAGATCTCTTATAAAATATTCATGTATGGAATCTCAAAATTAATATTAGAGAAAAATTATGTGGAAATACACACATATATGTCAGTTGAAAATGAATTATATATGATTAATTGATAGTAATGGATAATTATTATAGATAAGAGTGAATAGAACTTGAAAAAAAATTGAAACAAAAAGGATAGCAAGTGAAAACCCTATACAGGGACTAAATTACCAAAACAAATTTGTACATTCCCAAATTCCAATGGGTAGAAAAAAAATCAAGAATATCACATGACCTATTTGTTTCCAAGAGATGGGTAAGATTTTAATCCAAAAAAAATGGTACAAGTGAAAGAGGAATATTTCAAGATCAAAAGAGAAATCTCATTCAAAGACCTCAATGTTTGGTACCAAAAAAAATGCAAAAAATGCTATTAAGTGCTAGTCTAGATGAGAATACACAATGGATGAATAAATACAAAAGGCTTGAGAATAAAAAAACAAGAAGAGTTAATGGACACCATCACATATCATTCAAAAATAATCTTGAAACAAGTACATTTAGGAACCTTGGAATAGGTAAGATAAATGAGGAAGAAATGATTATATATGTATATGAAATTTACGAAAAAGACATCAATGGAAACAATTCCAACATGGATTTCTTAGGAAAAGAAACAAAGATGATTTCAAAAGAAGATATAGAAATAGGAATTAAGCATCGTGTCAATGGAAAAGGACCTAATCCTCGTGGTTTAATAGTTGAAATGGTCAAATCAAAAGGTCCATATTTTTTTTCTAAGGAAAACCTTGTAGGGGAATCCCTAGGAACTTCCCTACATTTCATGGATGATGCCTAATATAAACCCATCAGTGTTGCTTATGGTAGCTAACTTAATAGGGACATTGAGTGAGTCACACAATAGAGGTAGCTAGCCTAAGGAGATCACCCTGAGACTTCCTAAATGAACTCAAAGAAATCAAAGGGGAGATCCATGATGTATGCACTTCTAAAAGATGTTTTCAATCAATCCATATGGCACAAGTTTCCTTCACACTAGCAAGTTAGCAAAGTGGCACCTATTCACAAAGGTGGTGATATAAATAATGTGAGAAATTATAGAACCATCATGGTTAATATATTATTTCCCGGGATATTTGGCACCATTCTCAAGAGGAAAATAAGTAAATGGGACAAATAAAAGGACGTCAAGAATCCTTATCAAGCTAAATTTTCACCTAACCATTCAACTATTAACCACCTAGTAACTCTTAGACTAGTTGTTGTTGAAAAAGCACTAGAGAAAGCTAATAATTTTATCTTTACTCTATTTATTTTTCTAAATCCTTTGATACATTCACTTCAATAAAAATTTGAGAAATAATGGAGAAATTAAGAATCCCAATTGAGTGGAGAGAAGTTACTTTATGCTTATATAAAAATGTTATTGATAATTTGTGGTGTAGATAAATGATAAAACTAGAAGCAAGAAATTTAAAATTGATAATAATATTAAGGTGAAACAATGAAGTCCCCTTTATCCAATGTTATTAGCCTTATTTATATATCAATTAGATGGTTGAATCGGTAAAAATGGGAAAGGAGGAATACATATAGCAAGTTATGATTTGTTCTTGTTGATTTATGAAAATAATGTTTTACTTTCTACAGAGTACAAAGATGGTATCCAAAGACATCTCGATGCCATATAATTTTTTTTTGTTGCTATCAAATGAAAATTAATAAAAAAACAGAAAGATAAAAATAATAAGTACTTATGTAAATTGGGTCTATCCCAAGCATTTGTGTGAAGAAGTGTTATCCTTCCCACCTAGGTTTAATTCCCACAAGTGACATGTTAACCTCTTAATGAGTATATTGTTGTAATGGTTTTGATCCATGTGTTAACAAATAATCAAGCTTTTATACAATCCACTTTACCCTAGATACCATCCTCGGAACGAAGGGAAGTGATTGGTAGGTTTCATCAAGATATGTATTTCATGTCAAAAAAAATGGTAATAGGCACTTACAATAGGGATTAACCATCACATTTCATGGTGACAAATTGCAGGTAGTCCTTACAAGTACTTATGCCTTATATTTTATTGTAGTTATAATTTGAACTCTTGTGTGGATAAATAGAGAATAAAGGGCGTGAAGGATATGTTAAGGCCCTCTATTTTATGAAAAATATGTTGAGGAACCCCTTAACCTTGAACCATATACCAAAAAAAATAGGACAGAAGGGAACAATATTCCAAGAAGAGAGGTGGTGTCTAAAGACATTGTTATAGCACTTAAGCACAGAGCATTATGATAAGAACTTCAAAATGCATGTTGATCATGAAAGAAATCTTGAAAATCATATATTACACAACCCATAGGGTATTCCTTGTATAGCTTCTATATCCAACAAAATCCCTGAAAGTGAGGAAGATCTCATCCACAAATAGGGGTCGTTGGTCCTAACTATTTCCAAAAAATTCTCAACTTCCCAAAGTTTAGTAAATTGTTGTAGTCATGCCAACCACAGTTGTTCCAACCATATAGTCATTTGTTCAATCAACTGTACAGCCTCTCCACCGAATTTTATAGTCGGGACTCCACTCAACTGCTCCACTAGTCTCCTATCATATAATGAATGCTTGTCTCCAGAATATCCAGAGGTGTGATTAATCATCAAGACCGTAGGTTTCAATAGCCCCCATGAGCACAACATTATGGAGATTTAGGAGGTGAAATTACTTTCTCTAAACACCCCCCATAATTGTAGCTACTAGAAGTCTAATCATAGCCCGAAGTTTCAAAAACTTAGCTTTTGGTAATGGCTTCATGAAGATATCAGCAACCTGGTCATCTGTCTTACAATAAAGAAGTGATACACCATTCTCATGTACCAATTGTCTCAAATAATGAACATGAAGTTTAACATGCTTCATATTGCTATGAGCAACATGGTTATCAACAAATTGAATAGCACATTGATTATTAGAGTAAATAACAGTGGAGGTCTAAACAGGAAACCCAAGATCATGGAGAAGTTGATGAATCCAATCTTCCTTTGTACCTGCATTAACAATGCCATGATACTTAGATTTGGTAGTCGAAAGAGACACTAATTTCTATTTCTTACACAACCATACCAAGGGTCCACAACTTAGTTGAAACAGATAGCCAAAAGTAGACTTGCAGTCGACAATGCATCTGCTCCAGTCGGAATCAGTGTATATGTCTAGTTGTTATGTACTACGATAATACTTAATACCATATTGAAAAGTTCTCTTAATGTAGCAAATAATTCTCTTTGCATACTTTCAATGGCTTTCTCGAGGATCTTGCATGTTTCGAGAAACCACACTAACAACAAAGGAGAGGTCTGGTTGACTCTGCATCAAATAAATTATGCTACTCGCCAACTGTCGATAAAGATTGGCATCGACTCATGGTGAGTCACAGTCTTTCGACAACTTCATGCCCAACTGATAATGTCTAGCACATGACTTATAGTCATCCATATTGAATCATTTCAAAATATCCAAGGCATATTTATGTTGAGAAAGAAACATGCCATCATCCATTTGGAAAACATGAATGCCAATAAAGAAATGTAAAAGACCAAGGTCAGTCATTTCAAAGGTATCTACAAGTTGTTTCTTCAAACCCAAAATAAGATTGACATTGTTACTAGTTATGACTAAATCATCAACATACAATGCCACAATTAAAGTATCACCATGAACATGTAATGCATAAATATTGTGATAAGATTCAAAACGTTTGAAGCTAAGATTGACAAAGAAATGATCAATTTTCTCCTACCAAGCATGAGACACTTGTTTCAAACCATACAATGACTTCTTCGATCTACAAACAAACCCAGAATCTATCACAAAACCAGGAGGTTGATCCATATAGATTTCTTCAGTCAAATCACCATGAAAAAAAACAATTTTAATAGCCATTTGATGAAGCTCCCACCCAAAATGAGCAGCAAAGGAAAGGATTAGTCGAACATCATTCATCTTTGCAACGGGGGAAAAGGGATTGGTGTAGTTGATACCTTCTTAATGAGTGAATCCCTTGGTGAACAAATGAGCCTTGTGGAATTAAATATCACCGTCAAAGGTAAACTTGGTCTTATAGACCCATCGACACTTCACGACATTATTTCCTTGTGGTCAGGGAACAAGGTACCATGCTTGATTCTTCTTCAAGGAGTTTGTTGGGCACATCCCAAGTACGGGAAGTTTTGATGGTGAAATTATAGTTAGGCAAGGCCTAACATTGACCAATTTTGGGAGAAGCAACTCCACAATTCCCAGGAGGAGGGTATGGAGTGAAGCAAAGTTGACAGGAAAGTACCTGTCCCCTTAGTAGAGACGAAGTACTAAGGACGAACAGAGGTAGTTGAAGCAGTTAAGGATGAAGCGGTGAACTGATAGATACAGGAGCAGAGAGTAAAGAAGAGGAATGGTGCAAAGGACATGCCACTGTAGAATCAAAGCCGCGCGGTTAGAACCGCACTGTCAAAAGAAGCGTCAGATTTAGAAGAAGCGGCGCAAAAGGACAAAAGAGATACAACGAAGTTAAGGCAAAGCGTGGTCTATAGGAGAACCATGTTGTTTTGGGTTTAAGGGTACTATGGGGGTTGGCCCATAGTTATTTTAATATGTGACCTTCGGGCACATCTATATAAAGGGAATTTTTGTATAAGGAAGGGTTATATTTTGTGAGATATTGTTAGATGTTATTGGTTATTTGGTTGGATAGAACCAGAGAGATCTAAGAGAGGAAAAGACTCTGCAACTGAGTGCACAGACTAGAACTGTTACCCCTTACAAGTAATATAAGAAAAGTTCTCGTGGACTTAGCTCCCATCCGGGGGGTGAACCACGTAAATCCCCGTGTTATGTGTTTGAATCTATGATGTGTTTT
This sequence comes from Larix kaempferi, assembly GCA_027924585.1. NCBI lineage: Eukaryota > Viridiplantae > Streptophyta > Pinopsida > Pinales > Pinaceae > Larix > Larix kaempferi. The sequence continues at coordinate 2,490,974 of BSBM01000705.1, forward strand.
ATGTTCATGTTATGGTATGTTTATGTATTTGAGTTCATATGTATGTGAATGAAAATCATATTTTAAGTAAGCGAAATACATGTGTATGAATGTTGCGAAGTAACATTAAGTATGATGAATGCATAGTTATAAGAGTAAAGACAACAGTGATTCAACGAAGTCTGTAGGTTGTTGATAACTGCAAAGTGCGTATTCACATGTTAATATTCGTACTTTAAGTATATGTTAAGCAAATAATGCATTGCGATGTCGCATAAAACATCTCTGCATCACCACGGTTATAGAAACTTGATTCTGTAACCCCCCATCTTTGCTTCCGGTGAGACTTCAACCTGTTCGCAGGTTGATGCCGAAAGGGCTAGTGAAGGGGATTTTGTTGGGTCTACATAAGAACTTCGTCGAACCCGGGTCAAACCGAAAGAAGACCAACAAATGGTTCCATTTCCTAATTTGGACTTGTCGTGCTGGTGATGTGAGATGTTGATGGGTCATCTTAGAAGACAAGAGAGCGCAACAAATGGTCCCATTGTCGCGCTATATATATGCAGCTAAGCATAACCAACAAATGGTTCCATGACATGCTTGAACTAATATTTTGGTGATGTGTCATATTGATGTGGAATCCAGAGAAGAAAGAAATACAGAATTGGGTAAGCCAGACAGAACATTTGTTTGCGAAGAAAGAAAACAAACATCTGCGTCTTACCATAGAACAATGGTTGTAGAGGTATATATTCACTGACTTGCATGAAGTTTTCTTCGCATTTTTTTCCAATGAGATACATGAGTGGATATCGAGGATAGCAGAACGGAAAAACTATTTTCAGGGTGCAGAACCTACAGTTTGGAATCCAGCGTTGATTTGGAGGCTTAAAGGGATTGACAACCAGATTTCAAGAGCAGTATATTTTTGGTTGGATAGCTTACTGGAAAGCTATATTACAGAGTTTGTTGTGGAAACTTTGAAGTCTTACAGAGCAACAGAAGGATATTTTTTCCAAGGATTTAGAGGTAAGTACCTAAAAAACTTGATTTTATGCATGAAAATGCTATTAGCTGAAAAAGGTATCTTAAAAATTGTTAATTTTTCGATAATTCCATTCCATTATCATTTAGGATCTCTAAGAGAATAACATGTACAGCATATCTACAGCATATCAATCATAAACATAAAAACAAGCACACAAGAGACACATAGTTTCACCGGGGAAAACCAAGAAGGTGAAAAACCCTGCAAATTCCTCAGAGATAGAATAAGCCCCAAGACAAGATCACAAGGATCAAACCCAATAAGTTGTCTCTATCAGATACTCCTCCTCCTCCATGTGTGCGCCACTTTCTCACTTAGCTATGCAAGCTTGAGAAGTGAGTGAAAGAAAGAATGAGAGAGGCACACCCTCTATTTATACACTGACTTGACCTGCCAATAAACCAACAGGGCCAACTTCCTAAGGAAGCCTAATAACCCAACTGCATGACCTAACTAGGGACGACCCCACACTGGTGGTCTAATAACCCATCAATACAAATGACAACACTTACAATGTAACTTGCGACACTTGCAAATACAAATGATGACACTTCCAATCAGAGGAATAAGACATCTCTGTTGGATATACAATAAAGTACAAATGTAATATACAATTGAATATCTTCTGAAGTTAAAAATACATCAACACTCCCTCTTAACTAGGAAGGTATTCTTAACAGAGGTCATCAAGACATATTGGTGCAAGTCTTCAATTCTGGAGCTGGATCATCATCACTTGATCACGAAGCATCATCATCATCACTGCTGCTGTACTCGACATCTCGATCACTGGGCTATCTCTGAATTTTCCTCGTCATAGTAAGTTCTACAGAGCCAACCCTTTTTCATGCTGGATGTAGGCCCACGTCCTGCAGGTCTTCATCAACACTGGTCATACTATGGAATCCTCGGGACTTATTACATGCGTCACAATGCCTCGAAAGAGTATCCTGGGATCCTTTATGTGCCAAAGCACAACTGGAAAGATCTCCCAGGTCAACTTACATGTGACCCCCACCACAAAACCTCGATAGAGTATCCCAAGATCCTTTATGTGCCGAAGCACGACTGACAAGATCTCCCAGGGAAATATTACATGTGGTCACCAAAAAACCTCGAAAGAGTATCCCGGGATCCTTTATGTGCCTAAGCACGACCGACAAGATCTCCCAGTGAAATATTACATGTGTTCATGGAAAAACCTCGAAACAACATCACAGGAATGATTAAGAGCACACAGCTCAACCTATCGGATCTCCCAGGGAAATATTATATGCCATAGGACAAAACCTCGAAAGAGTATCCCAAGATCCTTTATTTGTCATAGCACGACCGGCAAGATCTCCCAGGGAAATATTACATGTCCTCCCAGAGCAAAACCTCGAAAGAGTATTCCAGGATCCTTTATGTGCCGAAGCAAGACCGATAAGATCTCCCAAGTCAATTTACATGCTCATCTGCACAACCTGTCCAAGGCCACAAAGTATCAACCTGATACTCGACATACATCATCCTGATGTACATCATCATAGCATCGTCCTGATGCATATCATCCAGAGTATCATCTGGATACTCATCACACATGATCATCCTGTTCATCGTCACTGCATCGTCTTGATGCATATCATCTAGAGTATCAGCCTGATACTCATCACACATTATCATCCTGATCATCATCACTGCATCGTCCTGATGCATATCATCCAGAGTATCATCCTAATACCCATCACACATGATCATCCTGATCATCGTCATTGCATCGTCCTTATGCATATCATCATACATGATCCAACTAATCATACAAAGCATCCAACTGATGCATATACAAAGCAGGAACTGGAGCATCGTCCTGATGCTCATCACACAGTGCTTACATCCACAGCCATGGAAGGATCCTCCTCTCACCATTTTTGGAATGGCTCCTACAAATGTGTCCCATCACTTCTTCCTCGAAGTGTCTTCAATCTGAAGAACACTAAGCCTCTCTCTGAAGTACTCAAACTTCACTCTGGCTAGTGGTTTCTTCAACACATCTGCAACCTGCTCATCCGTCACAACATACAAGAGCTTCACTACTCCTCTCTGCACCATATCCCTGATATAGTGATATTTGATCTCGATGTGCTTTAACCTGCCATGGAACACCGGGTTCTCAGACAACTTCACACAACTCTGGTTGTCACAATAGATACAGGTAGCATCGAACAGGAGATCAAATAACTCAGACAGTAGCTTCCTCAGCCATACTGCCTCACAACTAGGTGAACAAGATGCGACATACTCTGCTTTGGCTGTACTCAGTGCTATGCAGGACTGCTTCCTGCTAAACCAAGAGGTCACACCTGATCCCATACTAAAGCAAAAACCGAAGTGCTCTTCCTATCTGCAGCACTGCCTACCCAATCTGAATCAACATAACCCTCCAACTTAAAATTTTGATTCACATCATACTTGAGCCCATAATCAACCGTACCCTTCAGGTACCTCAGAATATGCTTTACAGCAACCAGGTGAACACCTCTGGGATCCGTCAGGAACTGGCTCAATGTGTTCACCGCAAAGCAAATATCTAGTCTTGTGTTCATCAGGTACATCAAGGACCCAATCATCTAACAATACACAATGACATCAATTGGATTAAAGATGAAGCATCACACAGAAGCTTCAGGTTCGATGCCATAGGTGTGGCCATGGCCTTGCATTCCATCATCCTGAACCGCCTCAAGACCTCTACTGCATACTTCCCTTGTCCAAGGAAGATTCCATCTGCACTCTACCACACCTCCATTCCTAGAAAGTAATGTATCATCCCCAAGTCCTTCATCTCGAAATCGGCAGCAAGCTTCCTCTTCGTATCGACAATCAATCTATCCTCACCTGTAACAAACAGGTCATCCACATACAAAAGTAGTATCACTGGATTTCCTTCCTCAACCTTGTAGTAAAGGTTGGAATCCGCTTTAATCTTGGTAAATCCCAAACTGGATAGAAATTTGTCTATCCTACCATACTAATTCCGAGGAGCTTGCTTTAAGACATACAAGGCTTTCTTCAATCTGCACACATACGAATCCCTATCATGTGTCTCAAACCCGAGTGGCTTCTCCACATACACTTCCTCTTCGACTACACCATTCAAGAAAGTTGTCTTGACATCCATCTGGTGTATCTTCCACTTCATCACTACAGCCAGGGAAAGTACTGTTCTGATGGAAGTGTATCTGGCTATAGGATCAAAAGTATCTTCGTAGTCTATTCCCTCTTTCTGAGACAAGCCATGAGCTACAAACCTCGCCTTGTATTTCTCTATGCTACCATCTGTAGCATGCTTGATCTTATAGATCCACTTGGAAGTCACAACAGACTTCCCTTCAGGTCTTGAGACCACATCCCAAACATCATTCTTCATGATCGACTGGTACTCCTCGATCATGACATCCTTCCATTCTTTCTTTTCTGTTGCTTCTTCATAACTGGAAGGTTCTTTGTTCATAATGTCACAGAGAAAGGCAACACAATTGATATGTGATCTATTCCTCTTCCTTTCTCTGTGTTCTTCTTCTGGAATGCCATACCTTTCTGCATCTTGGATGAGCTCTCTAGCCCATGCAGGTTTCCTTTTGTGAGATTTCTTCTCATGGGGTGGATCTATAGGTTCTTGTGGATCTTCAATTTCACGATCTTATTCTGGAATTGCTTCTTTCATAGTGGTGCCTTGAAATCTGGTTACCTTTGGTTCTTCATGGTCTTCAACAGGTGTATTCCTCGATTTGATGTATGTTGAGTCTTCATCAAATGTTACATACCTGCTGATGTCAATCTTCTTGAACCCTGGAAAGTATATTCTGTAATCCTTCAAGCTTTCATTGTAACCCACAGAGATTCCCTTCTTTCCTTAAGGATCTAGCTTTGTCCTCTTTTCCTTTGGAATGTGTGTAAATACTAGACATCCAAATATTCTGAGATGGCTAACTTCAGGTTTCTTACCAGAGAAAACTTCTTCTGGTGTCTTGTTGTCAAGTACTTGTGATGTGTTATGTTCTGCACATATACATCTATCCTAGCTGCTTCTTCCCATAGATGCATAGGCAGATCCTGGTCATGAAGCATTGCCCGTGTTGCTTCCATGATAGTTCTATTCTTCCTTTCTGGAACTCCATTTTGTTGTGGATTGTAGGGAGCAATCAACTCCCTCTTAATCCCTGAATTAGTGCATAGCTTCTTAATCACCTGAAGTGAATTCTCCGCCATTGTCGGATCTAAAGGTCGTGATATTCTTATTAGTTTGATTTTCTATCAAGGCTTTGAATTCCTTGAACTTATCAAATACTTCATCTTTGTTCTTCAAGAAATAAACCCAAGTCTTCCTAGAGAAATCATCAATGAAGGAAACATAGTATACATACCCACTCAGAGAACTGGATGACATCGGGCTGCATACATCAGAGTGGATAATTTTCGAGATTCCTTTTGTTTTGATTTCACTGCTTGGAAATGCTTTCTTTTTGTTCTTTCCTTTTTCACATCCTTTGCAAACCCCTTCATGCTTTGACTGGATTTTAGGAAGACCTTCTACTGCTTTGCTTGAAATTGGTAGTGCTCTATAGTGCATGTGTGCAAGCCTTCTGTGCCAAAGTTCACTTGGCTCCATGCACTCATGTACCATGGCATGTTCAGGTTGTCCCTTTAATTTGTACAATCATCCCTCTTTCTCTCCAATCACTACTGCATCATCTATGGTCTTACCCTTAGGCCACATGAGTACTTGGCCATCCACAAATGCAAATCTAATTCCTTTTGCATCCAAAGATGATATGGATAGGAGATTCTTCTTTAGCGCTAGTACATATAGAACATCTTTCATTTTCAAAGACTTCCTCGAGCCTAGTTTGTAGGAGACTTCACCACTTCCTTTGATAGGATATTGAGATCTGTGGAGAGAAATCCAAAAATTAGCCTCCTGCTAGGAGAGTCAATCTAGCCTCCTTCCTTTGATGATCTGTGGAGAAAAACCCAAAAAATAAGAAGCCCTAGCTTCCGCAGCTGCACAGTGCCTTATTCTTAGTTCATCTCTGATACCATGTTAATTTTTTGATAATTTCATTCCATTATCATTCAGGATCTCTAAGAGAATAACATGTATAGCATATCTACAGCATATCAATCATAAACATAATAACAAGCACACAAGAGACACAGAGTTTCACCAGGGAAAACCAAGAAGGTGAAAAACCCCGCAACTTCCTCAGAGATAGAATAAGCGTCAATACAAGATCACAAGGATCAAACCCAATAAGATGTCTCTATTAGATACTCCTCCTCCTCCACATGTGTGCCATTTTCTCACTTATCTATGCGATCTTGAGAATTGAGTGAATGAATAGAATGAGAGAGGCACACCCTCTATTTATACATTGACTTGACTTGCCAATAAACCAACAGGGCTGACTTCCTAAGGAATCCTAATAACCCAACCACATGAACTAACTAGGGCCGACCCCACACTGGTTGTCTAATAACCCATCAATACAAATGATGACACTTACAATGTAACTTGCGACACTTGCAAATACAAATGATGACACTTCCAATCAGAGGAATAAGACATCTCTGTTGGATATACAATAAAGTACAAATGTAATATACAAGTGAATATCTTCCGAAGTTACAAATACATCAACAAAAATGAAATTAGATTCCTAGGGTTTGAGTCTGTAATGTTTAGAAACACAGATAGTGACACAGACGAAGATATTGGTATTTTGCGTAGTGGAAAAAGATATAAAGTTTGCACTAGAAAGAGGTCTCGTGAAGTTGAACCTCGCACATTCCTCGAAACTGAGTTAGGAAGTGATACAAATTCATATCAAGTTGAGTCTGATAGTGAAACATAACCTAGACACGTTGGCTATTAGCCTATTACTCTGCAGAAACATATAGTTGAGGAAAGAAATATTACTAGTTCGCAGAACACTAGTAGTAGTAATATTGCAGGAGAAGGTACTCGGAATCATCCAAGTAATGGTATACCTTCATCGGTTCAGAACCCTACACCTCCTATAAGAATAATGGAAGACGACATAAACCTACCTGTTTTTAAAGGAACTGGACTAAAGGATCCAGACCAACATTGGTTTCTCTATGATGTTGTTTGGAACGTTAAGAAAGTACAAGATGATGCTATAAAACAAGCTCAACTAGTCACCACATTCAAAGATAGAATTTTAACATGGTTCATAAAATATTCTATGGGATAGAACAGGACACTAGTTGATATCATAATTGCGTTGATTAGAGAATTTAAGAATCCTAAGTCAGAATTTGAGTGCATTACAGAGCTAAAAGAGATAAAACAGAAACCTAATGAGGCTGTGTGGGAGTTTGATCAGAGATCAAGTTAGCTTTGAAATAACACCACAACAGCATCAAGAATGGTTCATATTTGTGTTGTTGCCCCACATTAGATTACCACTGATGCAACAGAAGGTAACCTCGCAAACAGAAGCATTAGAAATTGCAATGAAGCTAGAAGCTTCACACATAGGAGAGACTAGCACAGGGATGGTACAGATACAGACACAGTTAGCAAACCTGACATTACAGTTACAAGATATGAAGAAAGGAAAGTAAATAAAAGAAGAGGTTTGGTGCACTAAATGTAAAGGAGAATGAAATTCCAAGGGACATTGTCCTGTATTCATATATTAGCTTGCTAGTGGGGAGCCAGATCCATTAAATCAACCTCAAGGACCATGGTGCGATATTTTCCTATGTAGAGGACATTGCCCAGAGGATAGTTTCCTACTTCAGAAGTATGTACAAACAGTAAAGAACCTGTACTACACATTTTGTAAGTCAATTGACCATGATGATACTAACTGTAGAGCATATGACCTCATGATAGAAAGAAAACATGATGTCTACAGAGTCCAAGGAGAAACACAAAACAATAATGAAAATGTGTAGTATGATCAAGGCACATATAGAGGACGTGGTGGATTCAGAGGAAGAGGACGTAACACTGGCCAAGGATGAGGAAGAGGTCATATTGTCTCCTATAATTGTGCTCAACATGGACATTTAGAAAGAGGCTGTCAGAACCCATGCACTACTTGTAAGTATTGTAAATCATTTGACCATATCATTGAATCATGTCCCATTTTGCTAGGAAAAATGAAAGAAAAAATACCAGAAGGACAAAACAACAATATTCAGATGATCGCAGCTGAGAAAAGAAATGAAGATCACAACATCCATGTTGTGACGCGAAGTGGAGTTGTGATAGGAAATGACAGGACGAATGAAGCTTCGACTTCTGATAATTATACAAATGGACCAAAGCCTAATGATGGGCCTTGGGTAAGAAAAGCAGTTGGAAAAATTCCTGCATTCAACCCTAACCAAGAAAAAAAGGTATTCATGGAAGCAAGAAAAGGATTTCAGGACTCAGAACCTTCGACCACAAGGATCCAATTGCGAAGTGATCGGACACCTCTATTAGATATGCTGACCTCGTATGATGGATCGCAAAATTTTCCAGAATAGATAAGTCCTATCACTCAGTTTATACAGAGCTGCATAAAGCTACTAAGGCATGGAAACGCCTTAGGAGAATTACAAAACCTTTTGGGACATTACGAACAACTTAATACAGTAGACGATGCACATAGAGCAATTCATCACATCAATAACCATAGAAGGATAGGAAGAGAAATGAGGCTAAATGCGTAGATTGAAGATTTTGAAATGAACCAAGTCATTCTCGACCTAGGCTCAAAGGTGAATGTGCTGACAAAAAAAACATGGGAACAGATGGGGAAGCCAAATTATCTTGGTCTCCTATACAGTTGTGATTAGCTAATCAGCAGAAGGTTATACCTTTTGGGAGGCTATCAAGTGTTCTTGTTGACATTGTTGGAGTGCGAAGTAAAGCAGACTTTGAGGTCATTGAGATCATAGATGATAGTAATCATTATCCTGCATTATTGGGGATTGAACGGGAAATTGATAGCCTCGAAATTATCAACTTGAAGAAAAAACAAATGATATTTGAAGGACTGGATATCAGGGTTATCACACCCTTGGATCCTTCACAATGAACAAGGTATGTTGAACCAGTAGGAGAAGAATGCAGAGGTCAGGAACTTGATAATATGTACAAGATGACAGTAAATCAAGCAGATTACATTAATCCTATAGATGATGGAATGTTGAGTTGTATATGTGACAATTCTTGCATATCAAAATCAGACGCAAGACTAGAGAACTGGTAGAGCCGAATGCATGATGTATCAGCTAGATGATGTGCGAAGATAACAAATTCATTGTGTTGGACAGGACTACCGCACAAGGCACTATCGGACCTGCGTCGCGAGCTGAGCACTACGCGACGATAAACTGCGTCACGGCCCGCACTTCCACAGACTAACCACTGCACAACTAGTGCACCCAAGGGCTGCACAGTTCAAACAGGGTATCGCTTATAGGACAGCGCAATGGTCTAGTACACTTCCTTTCCCAAACTTGACTAATCTTAAGGGTTTTACTTTAACACTTAGCCATTCATCTATTGCCTTCGATTATTAGTTGATAAAACAAATGCAACCAGATGAAATATATATGATGTTGCGCACCCCCAGTGCAGTGTATTCGAGAGCTACACAATCCCACCTCGACAAATACTTGAGATTATTCACTAAACAGATACTTCTACCAGCTTAAAGTACTGCGCCTTCGTCATTTATCTATCCATGCAAGACTTAACATATTATTCCCATCCTTTGGCTATGGTGAATACATATAAAAGCATTAACATACAAATTATAAACGAGAATCCATACATTCAAAGTAGGAAACTAAGCAAATGCATGAACATCTCAATCACACTACAAAGTATTTAACGTGCTTCACCCCCCGAATGGAGGCTATGTCCACAAGAACTATTGTTAAATTAGTCTTTGGGAAGGGTACAACAGTTCTTAGTTTGCGCACTCAGCTACAGACTCTCCTCTCTCTCAGATTGGTCTCTGCGCACTCAGCTACAGAGCCTTTACAATTAACCTCACAAGATTCAGCAATGTTTTACTTACAAAAATGGAGAGTTAACCCTTTCCCATACAGAAATGCCCTTATTTATAGATCATGCCCGTAGGTCATGTCTTTACAATTTGCAGGAAAAAACCCTTAGGTTTACAAAACTGTCATGGTTTCGCCAAAACCAGACTTTTGGCCTCTTTTAGGGAATATTCCATCATGGCGATCTTCCACGCATGCATTACATCGCTATCGGCCTTCATGTTGGGTGCATTCTGTGAGGCACCTGCAACAATTAATTAATACGAATATGCAAAATAGCAGAAATGACAGAACTCAGAATCACTTTTATATTGATCACAGGCCACTTCGAGGGGGAAACCTCCTATGAGCAAGCTCAATACAAATAACTTCTCGGTGCCTTCATAGGTCTCAACACACACTTATATACTAATTCTATGCGGCAATACTATGGGTCGAAACCATGGGCCGTTACAAACTATAGATCAACAATACTACGGGCGACTTACAAATCATATGCGCCAACAACAATAACACAAACTATTGATCAACAAATACTACGGGACGACTTACAAAGCATATGCGTCCAACAACAACATACTAACAAAGTAAAGACACGGATTCCTAACATCCCCTCACTCTTAAAAAAAAGCTTTGTCCTCAAAGCTTTAGATGTGGAAATTGTTGTTGAATCTGAAGGAGTGGTTCCCATGTAGCATCCTCTGGTTGCATGTCATGCCACTGAATTAAGACCTCTGTGATAGAGTGAGAGCGAAGCTGAAACGTGCGCCGATTGAGGATGGCCTCTGGCTCCAAAAGGATGGATCCTTCATTATCCAGTTCGGGTAAAATCGTTTGTCCGCTGATGTTGGTGCCAAGAACTTTCTTCAGACAAGAGACATGAAAGACTAGATGAATGTGGGAAGAAGGAGACAGTTCCAATTTATAAGAAATGGACCCAATCTTCTGAAGAATCCGATATGGCCCATAGAACTTTGGAGCGAGCTTATGACGCCCTTTGAGTTTCAAGGAGGATTTTTTGTACGACTGGAGACGAAGAAAAACCATATCGCCGACTTGAAAAGTGCGCTGCGAATAGTGCTGATCAACTTGTTGCTTCATGCGATTTCTTGCCATGTGAAGATTGTCCCGCAAAATGCGAAGAATCTGATCGCGGTTTCGAAGGATCGTGTCAACTTCTTGAACTGGTGAACTGGTGGGGGTGTATGGAAGAAGAGCTGGAGGTGCCTGACCATAGACTGCTTCATATGGGGTCATTTTAGAGGCAGTGTGATAAGAGGTATTGTACCACCATTCAGCGAGAGGGAGCCACTTTTCCCACTGATGTTGTTGTTCCGAGGTGAAGCAACGAAGATAAGTTTCCAAGCATTTATTGACAATTTCAGTCTGACCATCTGTTTGTGGGTGATACCCTGAACTCATCTTCAGTTTGGTGCCAGTGTGGAAAAATAGTTCTGTCCAAAAATGATTGGTGAAAGTCACATCACGATCCGAGACAATGGAAGAAGGGATGCCATGAAGATGAAAGATTTGGTCCAGAAAAATTTGAGCGACGGAGGAGGCTATATAGGGATGGCTGAGAGCACAAAAATGACTATATTTGGAGAGGCAATCAACCACAACAAGAATCACTGTCTTCCAGCCATATTTAGGGAGCCCTTCAATGAAATCCATAGAAATATCTGTCCAAATCCATGTAGGTATGGGCAAGGGTTCAAGCAATCCTGGAAGGAGTGTTGTTTCACCCTTATTGCGCTGGCAGGGATCACATTCGGCCACCATCTGTTGAATTGTCCTTTTCATTCCCTGCCAAAAGAAGTTACGCCGTGCTCGTTCATACGTTTTGAGGAACCCAGAGTGCCCTACCGATGGAGAAGCATGGAGTTCATAAAAGACAACCTGTTGAATATCTGTGCTCTGGGGAAGCACTAGACGACCCTTGTATCTTAGAGAAGCACCATCCCAAGAGTAATGTGGTACATCAGAAGGGTTGTTGGTCAAGCGTTGGATGATTTGAGATAAGGAAGAGTCATTGACATAACCCTGTTGAACAGATTGCAACCAATTTGGAACAGGCATAGAAATAGCTGAAAGAGAACCTTGGGCATCAAATGTGCGAGAAAGAGCATCGGCCACAATATTGTCTTTACCCTTCTTGTAAGTGATCTCATAGTCATAACCCATGAGTTTGCAAACCCATTTCTGTTGTGCCGGGGAGGAGACATGTTGGTCCAAGAAATATTTCAGACTCTGGTGATCAGTCTTGATGCAGAAATGATTGCCTAATAGGTATGGGCGCCACTTCTGTACTGCATGCAATATAGCCATCATTTCCTTCTCATAGGTAGAGGCAGCTAAATTCTGACCTGAAAGGGCTTTGCTGGTGGACGCAATGGGGTGTTCATCTTGAAGGAGAATAGCACCAGGTCCATTACCGCACGCATCACTCTCAATAGTGAAGGGCTTGGAAAAATCGGGCATAGCTAGCACAAGTGTAGTACACATAGCTTGTTTTAGCTTGTCAAATGCACACTGAGCAGCAGGTGTCCATGTAAAAGCATCCTTTTTCAATAGATCATTTAATGGAGCTGCAATATTCCCATAATCCTTGACAAACTTGCGGTAGTAGCCAGTCAACCCCAAAAAACCACGAAGGATCTTGAGTGTCTGAGGATGCGGCCAATTGTTCATGGCATCGATTTTGGCAGGATCCACGCGAACCCCTTGTGCTGAGATAATGTGCCCGAGATACTCAACTTCCTTCTGTCCAAAAACACATTTAGACTGCTTGGCATGGAGATGATGGTCAGAGAAAAGTTGCATATCAAGATCCAGATGCTGTAGATGTTCATCCCATGTTTTACTGTAGATGAGGATATCATCAAAGAATACCAGAATGAATTTCCGCAAGTAGGGTCGAAATATTTTATTCATTAAGGCCTGGAATGTGGAAGGAGCATTAGTGAGGCCAAAGGGCATGACCAAAAACTCATAATGGCCATCATGTGTGCGGAAAGCTGTTTTAGGAATATCATCCTCGTGAACCCGAATTTGATGATACCCACAACGAAGATCCAACTTGGAGAAAAAGTGAGCCTCATGAAGCTCATCAAGAAGCTTATCAACAACAGGAATTGGAAACTTATCCTTGATGGTGAGGGTATTAAGTGCTCGGAAGTCAATGCAGAGGCGCCATGACCCATCTTTTTTGCAGACAAGAATAACTGGAGAAGAAAAGGAACTAGTGCTTGGGCGAATAATACCTTGCTTCAATAAGTCCTGAACGAGCATTTCAATCTCCGTTTTTTGGTGAAATGGGTAGCGATAGGGCCTGATGTTGGGAGGAACGCTGCCAGGAAGGAGCTAAATACGATGGTCTTCTGGCCTGGAAGGTGGCAATCCCACTGGTTCAACAAAGACACCTGTATATCGATCCAGAATTTGTTGTAGATCCAAAGGAGTAGTGGAGACCGCTGATGGTTGCATCTGGATGGAATGGATCTAAGCGATGACACCATGTGAATTCTTCTTTAGGATTTTTTCCATGCAATGTGAACTGATGATGCTGAGAGAACCTAGTTGTAATCCTGTCAATGTGTGTTTTTGTCCATTGAGGGAAAACTGCATCCAAAGTTTAGCAAAATCCCATAAGATAGGGCCAAGTGTGCGTAGCCATTGAGCGCCCAAAACCACATCACATCCGCCTAAGGGCAAGGAAAACATGTCAGAGCACAAGGTATAATCTCCCATAGAGATACGCACATTTCGACACTTCCCTTTGCAATGTAAGGTGCCCCCATTGGCAACCATGACTTCAAAGTTGGAGCAAGGATGGATAAAACAATCAGCTTGTTTGGCGATTCGAGGGTCAATGAAATTATGAGTGCTACCAGAATCAATGAGTATTGTAAGGGGAATCTTCTTGAAGTAACCCCTGACCCGCATTGTTTGGGGGGTGGTGATTCCAGCTAAAGCATGGAGAGATATCTCTGGCTAGTCATCCTGAGACGGAGGGTCAATAGGCGGTTCCTGAATGTCGACCGGAGCATCCAGTGTTTCTGGATCTTCGTCACCAATTTCAGAGGCAGACGGAGACTCCACATCCAAGAGATAGAGCTTTTGTTGAACACATCTATGTCCCCGAGTGAATTTCTCATCACAATTATGGCAAAGCCCCTTTTCTCTGCGTGCTTGCATCTTTGTTTCAGACAAACGCTCGATAGGAGTTGGTCAAGGAGCCTGCGGTGTAGGTGGTCGCTGAGAACCCATATTTTGGAAGGGAACAAAAGTGGGCTTAGAGCGTTGTTGGGATGCAATATTGTCTTCTGCCAACTTAGCCAACCCTAGGGTTTCCATCATTGTGTTGGGACAGAACATTTTGACCTCAGAGCGGATGGCATCCTTTAGACCACTGATAAAACAACTCCGGTAAAAGTCATCAGACAATCCTTCGGTGTGGTTGGCTAGATTCTCAAATTCGGTTTGATACTCTCTCACCGTGCCAATTTGGCGAAGTTTAGTGAGGGCTCCTGTGAAGTCATCAAAAGCACTAGGACCAAATCGTTGCAAAAGGAGCTGGCAAAAGTCTGGCCATTTGGGCTCTGGATGAGCCTTGATGTACCAACGGTACCATTGAAGAGCTTCCTGTTCCAAGTGAAAGGATGCCGGCGGAACTTTGTTGACATCAAAAGTATTATGCAGACTGAAATACTGTTCTGCACGATAGATCCATCCAGTTGGATTAGTACCATTGAAGCAAGGAAAATCAAGCTTTGGACCATGGAAATTGCTAGAAGAGGAGAACCCATTGTCGGATGAAGACTCGGACTGTCGTTTGTTGTTCATAGCTAAATGTTCAAGATGGAGGCCGATAAATTTTTCATCAAGATCCTGGAGTTTGGCTTGGATGGCTGCAAGTGCTTCCTCCATGGTTTTTGCTCCTGCACGGGTGACAACCATAACTAGGAGTTTTTTTTTTTTTTTTTCGGTTGACTGGGTAGGAAAACAAAAACAAAAACTGCTTTAGTAAGGGAAAATCTAGACTAGGGAAAAAATCTGAAGGGTAATTGGGGTTTGACTAGGTTTTGGACACTGTTGAATAGACAGGGGAACAAAAATGAGGATTCCAGAAGCGGGGTGAAAGAATGGGAAAATTTGGCAGAGGGGAACAAAAAAGCAGAATTCAGAAATGAACTCTATGGTAAAATTTGAGGGTGATTGGGTGAAATCTGAGGAAGTTATGTCAAACCCTAAAAATAGACAAATGTGGGATTTCGGTCTTTGGGAAGGGGAATTTTGGATAAGGTCCTCAAGAATGAAATATGCAGAATGGGGTGACAGGGGTTCCCCAAAAATTTCAAGGGAAACAGAGTGAAAACAAGGGAGATATGGAGAAAAAACTGATTTTTTTTTTTTCCAGACTGGAGCGGCTACGGCTCGAAAGGGATCTGAAATGGCGCCAAATGGATTGAAAATGGCTGGCTCTGGAACGGCTTGCAAAATGGATGTAAATGACTGGATGTAAAACGACGCAGCAACGATCGACGACAGTTCAGCTGAAATTAGATATGGACCCCAGGTATGTGCGGCTTCCTAACAGTTCAAGGGTTTCACTCGGCCACCAATGTTGTCTGACGGCTTGCGTATTGGGGCAGTACCCCTCACTCCACGGATCAGGTAAAACTGATAACCGCTTTGCCACAAATGACAGCTCTTGGTTTACCTCACGGGTGGGAACTAGTCAATCAAGTAGGGGTCGTTGCCCTTTTCACTGGCAGGTCCTCTCAATGGGCCAGCTACTTCAGGGTTCCTGTGGTACTCCTCACAATGAGTTTTAGGGCTTATGCCCAAGTACTTCCCATAGTTAAGCGGATAGGGATTATTCCCGAATCCAAACCTGCAACAGATGCGAAAAAAAAATTTGGTAGAAATTTCACCCAGCGAGCCCAAGAAAGTGCTCTAATACCAGATGTGAGGCACCTGCAACAATTAATTAATACAAATATGCAAAATAGCAGAAATGACAGAACTCAGAATCACTTTTATATTGATCACAGGCCACTTCGAGGGGGCAACCTCCTATGAGCAAGCTCAATACAAATAACTTCACGGTGCCTTCATAGGTCTCAACACACACTTATATACTAATTCTAGGCGGCAATACTATGGGTCGAAACCATGGGCCGTTACAAACTATGGATCAACAATACTACGGGCGACTTACAAAGCATATGCGCCAAAAACAATAACACAAACTATTGATCAACAAATACTACGGGACGACTTACAAATCATATGCGTTCAACAACAACATACTAACAAAGTAAAGACACGGATTCCTAACACATTCCAACAGGTCGCTTTCACCAAGTCGTTCTTCGCGTGTGCGACTAGTTGCTTTCTTCCTGATTTTCTCCTGCCCGTCGCTTAGCACACCTAGAGCGTCTTTACCAAAAATAGATCGTTGACAGTCTAACCGGAATATGTGTCCTCTTCCATCCAACACTCTGCTTTACTGGCATCTCATAGACTGGACACTTCCCAGCACTGCCTCCTCATAGTATTGATCCTCACAGCTTCCTCCAACGCTGCGCTGCGCACAACTTCACAGCATCCCAAAAACTTATACAAAATTGTTTCAGCCGAACTGTGCTCAGCTCCTTAGTTCCAAAACACCTTTGTTGCTCAAAAATTCCCCACCCAAGCCAGGCCCAACAGGCCCCTAACACTTCCATGTGGCTCACCCCTAAACCACTTGCAACTTCGGCTTCCTCGAGCTGTTCCGTCTCCTACAGAGCTAGATTCGCGGCAAACTCATTGTATTTAGAAATAAACTTTTGGATTGTTTGCTTCATGTCTTGCTCAATTTGGTTGACTATATCCAGCATCTCAGGTGTGATCTCATCACCTATCTGTCCTTCAACCTGTTCCTGATTCTTGTGCAACTCTTTTAACTTCTCCTTGATCTCCTGCGAGATCATGTCTGTATCCTCCAGCAATGGTTGTAACTTGTCACCCATTTCGGTCTCTTTTCCCCGTAAAGCCTGCACTTCCTTCCTATGCACATTGATTTCTCGGTACTTTGCGAGCCTTTCTATTGGAAGCAGGGATTTCACTTCTGTATCCAACTGTTCCAGTGCTGCTTGCTTCTCTTTGACAACATTTTTCAGTTGCAGCAATCCTGGGTCTTCTTTGAGGGTTGTGAATGCCTTCAACGCGTCATCTAATATACTCTGGCACTTAACCACTTTGGCAGCAATATTCTCTGCTACGGCCTTCACTGCTTCTGCTCTGAGCTACTTCTCATTTGGTGGGGTCTGTGGGTTTATCTACTCCTTCAAAGAAGCAATGTTAGCCTCATGTACAATCTCCATGTCCTGCATCTCTACTTTAAGAGTGGTGACCAGCTCGCCAATCTTAACAATAGTATCCCCAAGGTCTTCCTGGACTTCAAAGTCATCTATATCATCTTCTACCACAGTGATCGTGGACTCTAATCTTTGTCGATGATCATGCTCATCCTGTAGCTGCATAGTGCTCCGCGAGCTAGACTCTTCCAAATGTCGATTAGCTGCTTGCAGCTCAGCCTACCCTTCAGCGCGTCAGTGGTTCGCTCATGCATTTCTTCCACACACTGCAGATGTAAATACTGTAGGCCCGGTAGTGGTATTTTTTCCAAGTCAAGCTCCACATGCTCGACATCCTTTGTATCCAACATTAGTTTCTCTGGCATAGGTAAGCTTACTATTATCGGGTCCAGGTGGACGATACGAGACTTCGCATGAACGGTCATGGTTAACTGTGGTGTTCTCTGCTGTGAAGTTCCTCCCAACTTCCCTTCGGACTCTAAGTCGCGCGGCGGGGGTAATCTCTTGTGTATTTCTTCAATTTTCAATGTAATCCCCTGCAGCATGGTTAGATTATTTTGCAGACTATCCTGTATTGCCTTATCCTTTTTCTCTTTGTCAGACATCAGATCTTCCATCTACTCTGTGAACTTTACCCCGATTAGTTCATAATCATCGCTCTTGAGTACTGTATCCAACTTGCCCTTATCAACTTTATGCTTCTTCCTTGCCCCCTTTTTCTATCCTGGGCTATCAGCTTCCTTTCTTTTTCCCGTCTCCTTCTCTTCAATAATAGGACATGGAATAGGCTCGTCCTCACCAGAGTCACTTGTGATGTCTACAATTTCCACTCGGAACTCGGCAGGCCATTCCTTCATGATAGTGTCAATATCCTCTTCGTACATATGGTAGTTCCCTGGGAACCATTCCACCTTCTTTTTCTGCACCTTGGCTGAAATATAAATGCTACACATGTCAGCATAAAAATTAACAATGCGAATATACCTACTGGTTACCTGCTTTGTTATGCTTGGCGTCAATATGATTGTTGCACGCAACTAGTCGTACTACTGGTAGAAGATCTCAGCTGTCGCGTGCTATCTTTGGGATTTCAAATTCACCCATAGATTTGAATAACGCGGTCCTCTACACTCGTCGGTATCAGTGATTACACCAATGTAATCCTTTGAATCCTTCCAGCCGACAAAATCGATCAGCACAATGATCCAAGTATAATGGAAATACCCTCTATTGAGCTACCTGTCATTGAGCTCTTCCATGAACTCATTCAGTAAGTATTGGGACCAGTTAAATTGTTATTGATTCGCGGTCGCAGCATCGAGTAGTACTGCGCCTGCACTTACCTCGAGAGACCTGCATGTGTGGAGAATCTTGTTTCTTTATCATCTATTTCTTCTATGTGGAAACCCCTCTTCCCTTTGACGACCATCTGATTTTTCTTCATCTTTGCCACAGCTTCTTTGTCCTTGCTCTTCTGTTGGAAAATTTGCTTGGGATCCTTACCCCTTTTACTCAACCAGGTAATGCGGTGGATGATGTCAATAGTTAGGTCAACATTGCGGTTGAGCCACAAATAACCCTGTTGAATGGGTGCCATAAGCGTGCACACCACCACATTCAGCTCTTGTGACCTATCGAAATGCGGAAGTTTGAGTAGATTGAGCATCCAGGACTGGACTTCTCTGGATAACCAACTTTGGGTGACTAGGTTAAGCTCACCCTTTATGTCCTTTTTCCAGCACATGTACTGGTCCGGTTGGAACTGTGGGAACTTCGGTTCATTGGGCTCCTCCTTCTGCATTGCAAGCAGATCATAATCCTCCCATCTACATTCTGGGATTTTACCCAACAAGTTTTTCTCCACCTCGACATGTTTTGAGATTGGCGATAGCGGGATGTCATATTTGGCATTCTTCAACAACTTGAAAACCGGTGTGTCCAAAGAACGCAGTGAAATATAGTCTAGGGTTAATGTTAAAGGTATCTCCTTATCCGCTAGTGGTGGTTTCTGCACTGTCGACACCATTTTGGGTACCTTCTTTCTTGGTGCTACTGGAGTTTTACCTTTATCTTGCATCACAGGACCGTGTCTTGCTAATCATCTTGATTCCTGACCTGGTTCTTGTCTTGCTGATCATCTTGATTCCTGACTTGGTTCTAAGACAACCTTCTTAGCCGGGGTTCTCATTAACCTTCGATCCCCCTGTAGTGAAATAGCTTCATAGTCTCCTGAAGCGGAAATTCTTCTTCAATGGAAGAGTACTCAGACATTCACTAACTAAACTTCAAAGGATTTCAGATCGCTTACTGAAAATAACTCACATAGTGATATGCGGAAGAAAATTGTAAGTGCTCGGTAATGCCCGCAAGTCTGAATGCGGCATTACTTATAGGCACAGCTGACCTCCCCCGCGCCCCTCAATGGCTAGATAAGCATTAATTGTGGTATCCGTTGCCAAATCTGGCAGATCCTTTGGTCCTTTCCTTCATAAACTCATGCAGAACGGCTATCTGTGCGTTAAATTCCCAAGCGGTTGCTGGTAACGACTATATTCTCCACCAACATTGTAACAGCTATTTTTCTGAGTGTTGCGTCAAACTGCACATTAGGTCATTGTTACTCCTGCGCAGTCTCTTCGTGGTGTCTGATTTCTGGCTTCTGAACTAAATCTTTTTCTCTTTTAACTTGGTCTTCGCAACAGCGCGTTTTCTCTTATCTTTTTCTTTTCTTAGTTTTATCTTCTTCTTTTTTTTCTTTTTTTTCTCGGTAGCATATTCTAACAGTGCTGCGTGGTATATACATCTTCCTCATTATACAACATGTACAGATTCCTTCAACTTTCTAGTGCCCAATTTCAACTGTACTTGGCACTTAGAAATGTCCCTCTTTCTGACCTTTACAGGTTCTGCGAAGCAGAAATATCTCGATAGGGTTTTAGTCTGCTGCCATTAACTAAGCCGGGCAAGTTATCTCCTGCTAATATGGCTAACTAAGCTGTGCCACCATTACTAACATGTACAACAGTGTATGGACCGAGCCAATGTGTTTTAAACTTCCCAGGAAATTTCATAAACTTGCTATCATATAGGAGGACTAGATCACCTACCTGGAAAGACTTGTTCTTGATGTGGCGATCATGCCATGCTTTTTCTCTTTCCTTCTACACTTGTTGGTGAAATCCTGCGATGAAGCGATCCTCCTCCAGACCAACCAAGTGTAAGATTCATTCTTCCAACATGTCACAATCTTCCATGGCTGTAAACGCTGCTATCCTCAAACTGGGAACAATGTATTCCATCGGCATTATGGATTCATTCCCATAGGCCAGTCTAAACGTTGTATGGCCAGTCAACATTTTGCATGTGGTTCTGTATGCCCATAACACAGCAGGAACGCGCAGGTCCCAATCATCCCTATTCGAATTTCATACTTTAGTAAGCTCATTCTCCATTATTTTATTGAATACTTCTACATTTCCATTCCCTTGAGGGTGATTCGGTGTACTACGCTGATGGTGAATGTGGAACTCTTCTGTCAATGCCTCAATGGTTCTGTTCAGGAAATGAGTACCCTAGTCACTCATCAAAATCTTAGGGCATCCAAACCTTGTAAGGATGTCTTCAAAAATGAACTGCGTTGCAGTCCTTCACTGGCTTTGCTTCTGTCCATCAGGTGAGGTAATACGTGGCAGTAATAATATACCTCGCACCAGTTCTTTTCCCTGGTGGGTTTATAGGTCCTACAAAATCAATGGCCCATTTTTCAAATGCATGTAATGTCCTGTGGATTTAGTGGCATATTTTCTCTCTATGATGGCCTTCCTATCCTCTGACAAACATCGCAGCTCTGACAACACTCCTTCGAGTCCTTATGGATCGTAGGCCACCATAGTCCTATGCGCAATATCTTCTGCGCAGTAGCCTTTCCTACATAGTGACCTCCTGCTACTCCTGAGTGTGCATTAGCCAATATGAATGGCTTCTCATGCTCCAATACACATCTCCGTAGTACTTCATCCGGTCCCAATTTGTATAGCTGACCTGCAATAATGGTGAAGTCTGTTGCTCGCACCACCAGCTGCTTCTTCTGCTGCGTAGTGAACTCAGTAGGTGCAAATACAGTAGTTAGAAAATATATGATGTCTTTATAATAATCGTTAGCTATCTGGATAGCAAACAAATGCGCATCAGGAAGATTGTCTTCGAGGTTTGTAGGGTCTTCTCCTGACTCAATCCTTGACAGATGATCAGGTCCCAAATTTAGTCTGCTAGGTTTAACTACTATTTCAAAATTATACTCCTGGAAGAGTAACATCCATCTGCAGATTCACCCCCCTAACACTGGCTTATTGACCAAGTATTTCAAAGTAGAATGGTCATTGAACATAAGGAAGTGCGCACCAAGTAAATAGTGCCTGAACTTCTGCAGTGCGTAGACCATCGCTAGGCCTTCCCTCTCAGTGGTAGTATAATTCTTTTCTGCATATGAGAGCTTCCTGCTCGAAAATGCGATAAGATGGTCAATACCACCCTCCCCTGGTTGTGCTAATACAACCCCCAGTGTTATGCATGATGCATCAACATGTATGTCGAATGCCTTTTCCTAGTCCGAAAAGACTAGGATCGGCGCGTTGACCATTTTCTCCTTCAAGGTGTCGAAACCTTGTTCACACTCTGCATTCCAAATGAACAGTGCATCTTTCTTCAGCAGCTTCTCCATTGCTACAATTATCTGTGCATAACTCTTTATAAACTTCTTGTAATACCTAGTATGTCCCAATGTAGTACGAAGCTGCTTGACTGATTTTGGCATTGGCAAGTTTACAATGACGACGATCTTCACAGGATCAACTATCAAGCCCTGTTTACAGACAATGTGTCCTAATAGAATCCCATAAGGAACGCAGAAAACACACTTCTTCAAATTCAAGGAGATCTGGTGTTGTCTACACTTTTCCAGCATCATTCTCAAGCTCGCGCAATGATTATTCAACAGTCTGAACACAGTCCAATCATCAAAATAAGCTTCTAGAAACTTATGCATGAAATACTTGAATGTTGTGACCACAACTCTAGAAAAGATGGTGGGTGCATTCTTAAGACCAAAAGGCATCACATTATATTGGATCAACCCCCATTCTATAGAAAATGTATTCTTATGCCTATCCGCAGGATCAATTCTTATTTGATGATATCTCGAAAAACCATCAATAAAGGAATAGGCTTCATTTCCTCCCACGTTATCAAGCACTTCATCAGTAAAAGGTGTAGGAAATGGTTCATGCATTGATGCATCATTGAGTTTCCTGAGATCTACACAGATCCTGATTTCAGCTTTTGTTTTCTTATCTTGGACAACCATAGGGCTTATCCATTCAGATTCTTCAACTGACTCAATGATTCTTGCCTCCAACATCTTGTCCAGTTCTTCCCTTACTCTTTCTTTGTAGCGCAGGTTCAGTCGATACGGCCTTTGCTTAACAGGCTTACTGCTTGGCTTAAGAGGTATTTTCATAACCCCTAAATCTCCCAAAATGCCCTTCATCTCTATAAACTTAGTCGGAAATAGCTCCTGATATTCATGTAGCATATCTGCAATCTCTGTGAAAGTTTGATCATCCCAGTAGTCTCCAATAGACGTGAACTTTGGGTCTTCGCTGGTTCCAATGTTCACTTTCTTTGTCTTACAGGTCCGCTAATGTCTAGGATTTCCAATGGAGGTCCCTCTACATTGCGCACACCCTCTGACTCGGGTATCTTAATGTTGCATGGGTCGTCCTCATCACTATCTTCTTTTCCTTCAACCTCTTCAGATAGGTTGTAACATTCCATAGGATGCTCTACTTGTTCCTTCCATTCTGTCTGCAGGCTCATAGGTATGCTATCTGTTCCGAAGAATTCCTCTAAAGTCATATTACTATGTGGACAATATTCTTTGAATATGTGCTCCTGAATGATTTGTAAAGCGTCGTGTATAAGCAGGTTCTCATCCTCGAAACTGATGTTCTTCTGGAAGCTCGCGGTCAGCATGGCCCAATCTGTAGCATCCCTGCGTAACTCTAGATCTAAGTACCATTCCTTTGGAATGTCGTCCTCCAACGTTTGTACAAACAGATGCACCCATTCTGTCCTGGTCTCTCCCCCCATGCTTTTGAATAGACCTCAATATGTTGTCTTGGATCTGTCTATCCATTATATTTCTCAAAAGGTAGGGTAACCTTATCAGCAAACCTAATCTACATTTTAATTCTGCATTGATCCCATGTGGTCAATGTCTGCTTATGCGTAGCCCACCATCTGGCAGGTGTCTCACGCAGTGCCATTTCTAATGCTTGTAAGCGATGTTCTTCTGCAATTACTGCAGTATATTCTTTAATAAATGAATAAACATTAGCAAAACCATCATAGGAGGGGATTGGGGTTACCTCCTTTCCAATCCAGCGCAGTGACTTTGTTACCTGCGCGCATCTCCTTGATGATACTTCATGCATGCATCTTTGCCAATTATCCAATCCTGCATCAAAGTCTGAGATGCAAGAGCTGTCACATCTCCAGCTAAGTGTACCATCCTTAGTTGGATTGATATAGTCTTCCTAGTTTGTGGTCATCTGGTACAGTCGGTCCAAATCTTGAGCCCTGGATTCCTCCTGAATCGACTCGCTATATCTGTCTCCATCCGCAAGGTCCAATGGTGCGATGACCCTGAGGTGCTTTCCTTTAAAGAGCATCTTCTTTGTTTTCAGGTTGATGATGGTGAGGTTATTGATAGCCCAGTCAATTCCTAACAGTGTAGGAAAAGGCTGACTATCGTCCACAATCTCAATAACCTTGAAATCTATGTGACTCTACACTCCATCAATGTCAACAATCACGTTGGATAACCATCCAAAGGGTATGACCTTCTCCTGGTTGGCCATTCGCAACTAGATAGGTGACCACAATAGCTTTGGTCTCCCCATATGCTGCCATGTCTGCTTAGTCAAGACATTTACTTGGATCCGAGATCAAGAATGATCTCATCCATTTCATAATATCCTATTTGTGCATTGAGTCTCATTTCTATCCCTGTTCTCTTGTGTTTCTTAATATGTTGAACTGTGCTATCAGTAGTTTCAGTTTCATTGCGCGGTTCATACTGGTCTACCAACTTCTACAATTCCTCTATAGCATCTGGACTTTTTAGTAATTTCATACAGCTTCTTAGGAACTGCACAATAGAGGTGCATGTCTCTGCTGTAGTGCTCGTTCTGTCATACGCAGCGGGAATATCTTCTACATGCGGTACTTCGCTGCACAATGGGATTCTCAGTGACTTAGGTGTCGATTCTCTGAGGATATTCCATGCTTCTGTAAATGTGTCCTTGTTCTTTTTCAAGTTGAATGGAGGTGATTTCCCAGTAGCCTTTCTTATCCATATTGTTTCAAGAGGAGATTGTTTGGTATCAAGACCCCCAAAAGTCGAAGCTTCTACTCCTCTATCCCGTCCTGTCATAGCGCCACTTCGCGTCACCACGTTGATACTTGGATCCACAAGTCTCCTCTTAGCTACAATCAACTGGATATTCAGGGCCGGCGCTTCCGGTCATTTCCTCTTATGCATTTCTACTTCCAACACTGGGCAGTCTTCAATGACATGATCAAATGAGCTACAATAGCTACATGTAGTGCATGGGTTGTAACAGTCTCTAGATACGTGACCTATTTGGCCACAGTTGTAGCAAATTACTTGACCTCGGCCCTGCCCCTGTGCTGGACCGTTATTTCTTCCTTTGTCGCGGTATCCTCCGCGGCCTCTGTATGCACCCTGATCAGGTTGAGCATTATTATGTTTATGCGGAGTCTCTTCTTGGACTCTGTACATTCCTCCATACATATGCTCAATATCCTTCTTTCTTTCTAACATGAGCTCATATGTGTGGCAATTAGATTCGTCGTTCCGTACTGACTTACAGAAATTACAATACAAGTTTTTAGGAGTTCTTACGTATTTATGTATCATGTGATAGTCTTCTGGCCGGTGTCCTCTGGTTCTATAAATCTCACACCATGGCCCTGGGTGTGGGTTCAATGGGTTTGGTCCTCCCATGTTAAGGAACTCTTGGAATAAAGGACAATGATCCTGAGTGTGTCCTTCTCCCTTACAACCTATACACCAAACATCCTTTCTCTCTTCCTTTCCTTGCTTGATATCTTGTAATTGTAGTGTCAGGGTAGCTAACTGGTTCTGAATCTAAGACATACCAGTGCTAGTTTCTCTGATTGGTGAAGCTTCCAGCTTCATCGCAATCTCCAAAGCTTCCAGCTGTGAATTCACTTTTTGTTGCATCAACGGTTGTCTGATATGTGTCAACAGCGCAGCTATAAACCATTCTTTATGTTGCTGCGGTGGAATAACAAATCTTACTTGGTCCAGCAGTGTCTTGAATTTATGATCAAACTCCCAAACTGTCTCGTTATGTTTTTGTTTGATCTCTTTCAACTTTGTTATACACTATGACTCTGATTTTAGATTCTTAAATTCTGATAGGAGCACAGCCTTGATTTCTATTAGGGTTCCTGGTTGTCCCTACGAGTATTTCATGAACCAATGCAAGGCTCTATCTCTAAAGGTGGTAACGAGCTGCGCTTGCTTCACAGCGTCGTCCTGGACTTGTTTTATGCTCCATACGGCTTCACATAGAAACCAATGTTGATCAGGGTCCTCTAGACCCATTCCTTTGAAGATCGACAGCTTAATGTGCTCAGTCATGCTTCTTCTAGGTGGTGGAGGTTTCTGCGCAATGTTCTACGCGACAAAAATGAATGTGGTATTGTGCTGAATGTTCATGACTGCAGGGTTATGAACTGGTTGGGTTTGGGAAATGAGAGGTGCAGTGTTCACAACTGGTGGATTCTGGGGTGTAATAGGATGACATGTTGTAGATAGAGGTGAGTTTTGGCTATCAAGTTCATTTTTTCTATCAATATCTACCCGGATCCCAGATCCATTAGAATTCTTCTTAGGTTTGTATTTGTATCGTTTCCCACTTCTTAGGTTATGCGTCTCTTCGTCGGAAACACTAAAAATGCTATTAACTATTACAGATTCCAAAAACTTTACAACAATCTAAAATGCCTTTCTCAGCTAAGAGCATCTTAATGTATAAATTGAGGTTGTTCAAGTACTTACCTTTGATTCCTTTGAAAAACTCTCTTTTGGCTGCGCTGTAAGACTTTAGCATGTCCAAAGCGAATTGTGTTACAAAGCTTTGTAATGTACTGTCAACCCAGAAATCGACTGCGTGTACAAACGGATTATCCAATGCTTTGAGCTTTTCCATAAGCTCCGGCTTCCACTTGATCGGCACGCTTCGTGCTAGACAGGCTCTGTGCTCTATGAGCCTTGATAACCACTCGTGTATCTCGTTTCCAAAAGATGCCCAAAATACCTCATGAATTTCTTTCCACAACTACTTATTCAATCAGTCAATGTCAAAGAGATGTGGGTGTTTGTTTTCTTTTCTTGCAAAGTCTCTCTCTGTCTTGTCACACCAAGCCCAGATTGCTTTCTTGTCCGGATACCAAATGTCAACGCCCAGCTCGACTTCTTCTCCTTCACACATCACGTATTCAACTCATCATGGATTCTTAGTGCGGCAATGGAACCATTTGTTGGCTTAGAAACTGATCTAGAAGTTTTCCAATATAGACCCAAGTTCTTCGTGGTTTCACTTAACCAACAAAACCCCTTCTCATTGGCCTTTTCGGCAACATCCTACGAACAGGCTGAGGTCTCACCCGAGGTGTAGCTATGGGGGCACTACGGAATTAGGTTTCTGTAGTGAAGTGATGAGTTGTTCGGACAGGACTACTGCGCAGCGCACTATCGGACCTGCACCGCGAGCTGAGGCCTGCGCGACAATAAACTACGTCGCAGCCTGCACTTCCATAGACTAACTGCTGCACAACCAGCGCACCCAAGGGCTGCGCGGTTCGAACAGGGTATCGCTTATAGGACAACACAATGGTCTAGTACGCTTCCTTTCCCATACTTGACTAATATTAAGGGTTTTACTTTAACACTTAGCCATTCATCTATTGCCTTAGATTATTAATTGATAGAACGAATGCAACCAGATGAAATATATATGATGTGGTGCACCCCCAGTGTGGTGTATTCGAGAGTTACACAATTCCACCTCTACGTATACTTGAGATTATTCAATAAACAGATACTTCTACCAGCTTAAAGTACTGCACCTTCGTCATCTATCTATCCATGCAAGACTTAACATATTATTCCCATCCTTCGGCTATGGCAAATACATATAAAATCATTAACATACAACCTATAAACGAGAATCCAGACATTCAAAGTAGGCAAGTAAGCAAATGCATGAACATAACAATCACACTACATAGTATTTAACGTGGTTCATCCCCGGATGGAGGCTACGTCCACAAGAACTATTGTTAAATTAGTCTTTGGGAAGGGTACAACAGTTCTTATTCTACGCACTCAGCTGCAGACTCTCTTCTCTCTCAGATAGGTCTCTGCGCACTTAGCTGCGGAGCCTTTACAATTAACCTCACAAGATTCAGCAATGTTTTACTTACAAAAATGGAGAGTTAACCCTTTCCCATACAAAACTGCCCTTATTTATAGATCATGCCCATAGGTCATGTCTTTACAATCTGCAAGAAAAAACCCTTATGTTTACAAAACTGTCACGGTTTCCCCAAAACCGGACTTCTGGGCTCTGGTAGCGAATATTCCATCATGGCGGTCTTCCTCACATGCATTACGTCGCTATCGTCCTTCCTGTTGCATGAATTCCAACACGTCACTTTCACCAAGCCATTCTTCCTCTAACGGTCTCATGTGACTGGTTCAAGTAGTGGTATCTTTTGCGTGTGCGACTAGTCGCCTTCTTCCCAACTTGCTCCTGCCCACCGCTTAGCACTCCTGGAGCATATTTACCAAAAATAGACCACCCATGGTCTAATCGGAATACTTGTCGTCTTCCGTCCAACACTCTGCTTTGTTGGCATCCCGTACTCTGTACACTTCCTCCTCGCAGTACTGATCCTCACAGCTTCCTCCAACGCTGCGTTGCGCGCAACTTCGCAGCATCCCAAAAACTTATACAAAATTGTTTCAGCCGAACTGCACTCATCTCCACAGTTCCAAAACACCTTTATTGCTCAAAAATGCCCCACCTAGGCCAAGCCCACCATGAATATACCTGAGTCTGAAGGAAGATGCAATGTACAAGGACCTGATTTAGAAATTCCAGATCTGAGTAACCCTGAGAAGACCAGAAAGATCAATATTAGTACCAATGATGAACCAAAGTTTGCTTCTATTGGAGATTACTGGGATGAAGAAACAGTAGGACAGATCGCAAACCTACTGCGCAAATATCAAGATTTGTTCCCTACCAAGTTTTCTAAAATGAAAGGAATTTTAGGTGACTTGGGAGTTATGAAAATACATCTCAAGCCTAATGCAAAGACCTTACATATTGAACCCCAGATATAAAGAAAGAGTGAAAGAAGAAATTGATAAAATGCTTGAGGCAGGAATCATTGAACCAGTGGGAGAATCAGAATGGATAAGTCCCATGGTAATTCAAGACAAGAAAGCTAAAGGTGAAATCAGAATTTGTGTGGATCTCAGGAAATTGAATGATGCATCTCTACATGACCCATTTCCTACTCCATTCACAGACCAAGTGATAGATAACGTAGGTGGATATGAGGCATACTCTTTCCCTGATGGATTTTTTTGCTATCATCAGATCAGAATTGCTACAGAAGACAGACACAAGACCACATTTTCTACTGAATGGGGATCATTTCAATACACTGTTATTCCTTTTGGATTGAAAAACACACCTGCTATCCTTTCAAGAGTGGTTGTAGCTCCATTTAAGGATTATTGTCACAAATTCTTAGAAGTTTACTTTGATGAATGAACAATATTTGGCCTTTTAAAGGACCATCATGAGAACTTAAGAATGTTGTTAGCAAAGTGTAGACAGTATCAGAATTCCTTGAACCTGAAGAAGTGCATCTTTTGTGTTCCTTATGGTATTTTGTTGGAATACATAGTATGTAAGCAAGGATTGATGGTTGATCCAGCGAAGATAGCAATCATAGTAAATATTCCAATGCCTAATTCAGTTAAGAAGCTACATACTACATTGGGACACACAGGATACTATAGGAAATTTATTAAATAATATGCGTCGTTACACCAAAATATCGTCACCATGAGTCAGGTGTCATCCCCATGCCTTAATCCCTGAAGTACCATGACTTGGATTTCAAAAGAGAGGTTGATTTCCCTTTCATTTTACCTTTCCTAGAAACCCTGACGCACTCTGCTTTCCAGCAAGGGGTGTCAGACCTAAGGTGACACACTCTGCAACTTAGTAGAATGTACTGTTGGTGCAGTCTGTCCTTGTACATCATGCGGTGATCTAGCTTTGGCGCAATTTTTCCTTGTGCAAAGTGAGTCGGAGTTGGTTAAAATAGATAAAAGGGAGCTTCAAATGACTTCTCTAAGCTTGGTGATGTGGAGGCTCATCCATAAACATCTGGTGAGGTGTCCTTCGGTTCCCTAACCTATTTGGATGATACCTTAGATCTCTCCCCTAAATATTCAACCTACTATATCCATCCAACCCTATAAATACAACCCCTCTCTCGATTGAGAGGAGAGGAAGGATTATGCACCCTCATGCTTGTGGAATTTAGTCAGGATCATCTTCTTCATCCATAAGCATTTTGGAGGTTTTAGATCTTTGAGGCAAGATTGTCCATGTTGGAGTCGTGACATCAAAGCTTTGGTTGTAGCTCCTCTCACTTTGTATCTGCTGCAATTTACATTAATATAAACATCTTTCCATAAATGTGTTATGCCTTGTAATATCATTTATGATTTGCTTCTTTGACCGCTCATCTCGTTAGATTCATAGATATATGCTTTCACGTCATTTTCTTATTTCCATCTTTTCTATCTTGTTTTGCAGTCGGAGATTGAAGGATTGAAAGCAGATCGAGCAAAGAGAAAGGGATTGTGATTCCCAGGTAATTCATCTATACCGCAATCTAATCTAACTAGGGGATATTTTATGTTGTGTACTCTTTTGTGCTAGATCCATATCATTTAGATCTAGAGAAATATGTTTATGTCCGCGTTAACAGATTGTCTATACAAAAAAATGGCGACCATACTGGAGACTTATAGCCTGTATCTTTGATTTTTTCTTAATTTTCGATTCATTTTGATCAAGCCTCTCAGTTCCATTCCTCCTATTAGATCTATCCACCAATGAGTCTATTGGATCAACCAGAATCTACCTAGGGTAAACATCAACTCAATTGTCCTTTATTCTTGAATAATTTTTTTTATTTTTCATGCTTTGGATCTCACTTGACCCACCTGGGCTGTGTACTGCTTGCATCTGATGCATTTACCTTGTTATCAACCTGCGCCACTGATGCCATATGTCTTCCTGTAACCTACGTCTCTAACGCTCCCTTAATATTTACAGAGTGCGTCTCTGGACTGTCTAACACCTTGATACATACCTATAGAGTGCGTCGCCCTGTGTTTCCTTACACTTGGTTTAAGAAATTCTGCAAATTGAATTTTGATCTGATTTTCTAAGTGTTGTAGTTTGTCCCTTGCAGTCACAGACACCCTAGATACTGCATATTCCATTTCTTGAATTGATTTCGAAGTTTGAGCGTTAATTGGGGCCTTTTCCAGTCATGCGAGTGTTTTGGTTATTATGGGGAATTTCAATCCCACGTTGATCTACTCAGTCTTGTAGCACCCGATCCTTACACCAAATCTGCTCGATCTAACTTCCGAGCCCTTTGTATTTTGTTTGTTGCAATTTGTTTTTTCGATTTTGTGTGTGTTTGAGTGTTTTTGAGTTTTGGGTGATCACTTTTCTTTGGGAATTTCCAACTTACTTTAGCTGGTCATGACATAGTCTTTGATTTTTTGAATAGTATATCTAAAGAGTGTTATAATTCTCAGATCCATCGTGAGTACTCGAGTAGGAAAAAAAACTTTTGATTATATTCATTTCGAGTTTGATTCTTGAAATTGTTGGAAAAGAGTTTTTCATGCTTTGGGATAAATGTTGAAAAATATTTGGAAAGATTAAAAGGATATCTTGTAGTTTCTTGGTTATGAGAACTTGTTCGTCATTTCTTGGAAAGTTATAAGTGCATTTAGGTGTTTACAAAGCATTTCTAAAGACTGAAAATTCTCACTTTTTGATTTTCCTTCACTTTTTTAGATCATTGTTTCGAAGATTAGAGCTTATTCCATTTGAAAACAAAAATATTATTTCCATGCTTTGTCAATTCGTTTAACTTGAAAAGAGAAAAAAGAAAAGCATTTACGATTTGGTCTGTGTTATTTTATTGCTTATGTTGGCTTAGTGAAGAGAGTGCTTCATTTGTCTTTTGATTGATTTTGAAGTATAGGGGTACTTGTCTACTTTCACCATCGAAAACAAAGGAATTTATCCTTACCATAGATATATTTCATCGAAAAGAAAAGATTTGCATTTGCATATAACTTAGGTTTGCATTCTTTTTAAATTCTTGTCTACACCTCATGCATTCACCTAACCGCTAAAGATAAAATTTACTGGTAGTGTTAGGTTAAAACTGTATAGGAACTTGTGTCTTAGGTTAGAGACGTGTTCCAACGTGTTTAAGCATGGTAGCTATAGTTCTTTGCTTGCACTACATCCCGGGGGCTTGTAGTTCTTCCACGTACCAAATTGTATATCGAATGGCCTTTCACGTACCCTTGGGTATATCGAAAGGTACTTCACGTACTCGGTAGTATATCGGAAGGCTCCTATCGTACAGTTGTGCATTAGACAGCACCACTACGGATTTGAGATCCCACATACCTTGAGTATATCGAGAGACCCTTATAGGATTCCTTCAACCATATGAGCTAACCTATTTTCCATCATGGCATGGAAATACACCGAGAACAACACTCGAGGAGCTACTACGCATGTGATTCAGGTAGTCGGGTTATACGGTTAGGGGTACGGTCCTAATCCTCCCTGGTTAGTGCTCTAAAAAATTGGGACGAGTATAACTGTTGGACCCTGTGGTATATCGTGAGTTGCACCGCTTTAACAATCCTGCGAGGTTCCATACCATTGAATCCAAACCTATCACATAAGTTTTCCTATGGATTTAGCTTGTGTAGATATTGGATTGAATTTTTTCTTTTTTATAGAAAACACCTAGGAGAAATTTTGGTTCAGTCATCCTGGCCAATCAACCTTTGAGATGATCCCGAAGGATTTTGAACTTGCCACCTGAATATTCCCTTAAATGGGAGGGGAAATCGAGATCGATAATGGATCAACCTACTACATCTATGTCGCGTGAGGAAGATGCCTCTACCTTAGATTCGGGAACGAACTACTCGTCTCCCATAAATCCACCTATTGCTAATCCCACAGGACCTCTGATAGTACAAAAACCTACCTCATATGCCACATCCTTCCATCATTCGATGGAGGGACATCCTTGAGCTATAGATTGGGTTTTCAATTAGCCCCGGGATGACCCTGTATCAACAACGTTTGGTCCAACTTTTTCTTTTTGGGGCACATCTTTAGGTCGACATGTCACCGATTTTGGGTCACTTCCCATGGAAGAAACTATACCTCGTTAATGGATTCCTAACGATTATTTTCTTGCACCACTCTATGAGCACATGAACTATTTTCATATGACTGGTGAACAACTTAGACTCCAAATTCTCTTAAGGAGAGCAATCATCCCGGAAGTACCCATCTTTCAACATTCCCTGTACATTCTTTATTGTTTACTTCACCAGAAACATCCACACCCCACATGACCGCTTATGAACCAGGTCGAACCTCATTTTCTATGAGTACACCTCAAATTCAGGAGATCGGTTCTACACCTCCGATGACCCCAACCTTTGAAGGGAAACCGTCAACCTCTATTAACTATGGGACATTACCTCCACCTCCCCCACCTCAAAATTTGAGGGGAGGATATAACCTGCATGTTAGTTTACAATCAAGTGGAAGTAATCCTTTTGTTAGAATTCAACCCTTTGTTATGGGTTAACCTAGCATTAGTGGTCAACACTTAGTCACTGGGCACATTCCAGTTAGTGGGCAATTTTCGGCTAGGGAAAGCCCTAACTAGTGGACCTAGCCTGACTAGGGGGAATCACCCAGTTAGCATTCATACCATGAGTGGAGGATATGCTTCACATCCAAGTTATAGTATGGTTGGAATTACTCTTCCAATCATGATACAACCCACTTGGACACATCATACAGGGGGCCATCCATTTGGACCCAACCCCCGTGGGGGCATATTTTTCTAGGACATCATAACCCTAGCGTTGGACAAAACTATCCAAGAACCCTTTTCCCTAGATTAGCCTATCCTGGAAACCTGAATACCCCATGGGGGAACCATAATTTCCCACAGATTGGACCTCCGGTCGGTGGACCTCCCCCACCACCTCCACCACCACCCCCTCCACCCCCTTCTAGAAGAGGAGGACCACCCCATTCTGGAGGGGGAGGACCCCCTCCTTACAATAGAGGACCACCCCATTTTGGAGGTGGAGGACCCTCGCCTTACAGCGGAGGCCCGCCTCATTCTGGAGGGGGAAAACCCCCACCTTTCGGCGGAGGACCACCCCATTCTGGAGGGGGAGGAACCCCACCTTCCGACGAAGGACCGCCCCATCCTGGAGGCAGTGGACCCCCAAATTTCAGTGGAGGAACACCTCATTCTGGTGGAGACATACCTCCTTCAGGTCCCCCTCCCAACCCAGGAGGCCCACCCCCATATGGCCAATTTCCTATGAGAGTACCTTACAAACAATCGGTCCATGGTCCTACTGGTACACCGATGCCCTATCAGTACTACCAATATCCAGATTCCAACCAACAATTACCCTTTATGGCTACACTCAATCTTCCATATTTATCATGGTTGACTAATGATCCCATCTATCATGGCACTAATTGGCCAACCATTCCGGTGAAGTTACCATTCGACATCCTGAATTTTGACGGCAAACTCAGTGAGGACCCAAAAAACCATGTAATTACCTATCATTTGTGGTGTTCATATAACTCCTTAATGGATGATTCCATCCGTTTGAGGTTATTCCAGCGAACCCTCATCGGCACTGCTACCAAGTGGTACATCGAATTACCACCGCACTCTTTTCCCGATTTCTAATCCTTGGCCATGGTATAGGAACATGCATGCATGAACCTTGTGGAATTGCAATGGATGTGATGAATGCGTAGTTTCCTAGTTTAAACAGTTAAAGGAATAACAGTAATTCAACGAAGTCTGTAATGTTAAGAACTATGAGGTGTGTAGTCACATAAATGCACTGTTATATTATGGTAAATGTAGTCATATGTAAATGCGCCGTAACAAAAAATCAAAAAGCCTGTAGGTTGTTGAGAAGCGCAAGTGCCCAGATACATGTCAAGGAATGATCTGCGAAGTAGATGTTGAGCGATCTGCATGGCCAAGGATCGGAAATCAGGAAATGACATGGCCAAAGATCATGGCCAAGGATCCTTGGCCATGTCATTTTTCCAACTACGCATTCATCTCCTCTGAGATGGATTCCAGAAGTTTCTCCTTCACGATGTCTTCTATTGCCCGGAGTTCTTGTAACTTCTACTCAATTTTCTCCAAAAGAGCAAGCACTTCTTCCTGTAGTGGCAGCAACTTCACTGAGATTTCAGCTTCCTTTTCCCTCAAAGCTTCCAATTATTTCTGAAGCTCCCTCTTCTATGCAAATTTTTGGATTCCTTTCCTTGGTGTAAAATCCTTCATAGCCATATTCATAGCATCTAGATCTTTCCGTCGTTGTTGTACCTCATCCTGGACTTTATACAACTATGTTTCTTCCTGCAATGTGGCTCATACTTTATAAATTTCATTCAGTAGGCTTTGACATCTTGCCACTTCTGCGGAGATGTTTTCTATGGAAGCCTTCAATGCTTTGGCGCTTGCTTCTTTATCCCACTACAAGGTTTCGGATTGTTGTCGCACCTCTAAATCAAAAACCTTCTCCTTATAGCCAATCTCCATGTCCATCATTTATGCCTTAAGATTGTCCATAGTTGCACCAATCTTAAGTATAGTTTCCTCTACCTTTGGATTTTTGTCGCATTTTGGTATCTTCGCACAAACCATTGAAATGGTTTCTTGTATCTTTCGTTGCTTCTCCTGTGCATAATCGAGGTCCTTTTTTTTTAGTGCGCATTCAGTTTTTAGCTCCGTATAACTTTCTTCCAGCTTCAGGTGCCAGTTATAAGAGACTAGGTCTTTGTCTCTGATTTCTTCTACAACCTGGGTATGCATATTAAGTAACCCCTCTATGGGTAACATCCCAACATTGATGTATAGATGTGCGATCTACTTTACACTTTTAGAAAGGCCGTCAGTTGGGAATATAACATTCATCGACTCAATTCTCACTAGCTAAGGTCTCATGTTAAAGGCGGCAACCTTCCTCTTCCTTTGACTTGATTCTCCAGACTGATCATCGGAGTCCAGTTCTTTCACCAAGTCCCACTGGACTTGTTCGACTCTTGCGACCAAAATTTTCAATTCTGTGAGGCTCTCCATTATGCTTTATTGTGTTTCCTCTTCCTTGCTTTCTTTCAATGCAAGTGTTTCCTCAATATGCATCGATACCCTGGTTGTGATGCACTCATAATCATCATCATACAGATGCGCATCTATTGGAGGCTTGGTAGCTTTCACCTTTTTCCTTTGTGGTCCTTCTGGAACAATTGAGCCAGTTTAATTTATCTTCTCTCCTACTCCTTGGCTCAGTTCAGGGTTATGTGCACTTGTTGTTTCATCACCTCTAGCTCCTTGATCTTCTGCTTAACTTTCTTTGAAAGTTGTGATTAGTCTGGCTGGCACATCGGCCTTCCATTCTAGTGGCCAGTATTCCATTATCAACTTGATCTTCTGCGCATCGAGCTGATACAAACCTTCAAACCATTCAGGTGTGATTATCACTCGTGGATGTATGTAAATGAAATGTTGTACGGCTTTAAACACCATCTACTAATTATAGCGGGTCGTCACTTCCTTGGTGATACGCGGAATCTTCTTAGTGACTTCGCATAACTTCTCGTAGTAGATGAGAAACTGGATGTTGTTCATCCTTTGGCGATCTGGATGAGATTTTTCCCACATGTTAGCATACCTAGTTGTAATGTCCCTTATTAGGAATTTTATTAAAATTGCAATTTTCCACTTTTTTTCCCTAGTTCGACCTTTGACTAGTTTTGATCTCTAGGTCCCAAATTTGCCCCAAATGATCCCAAATATTCTGGGAAGGTATATGTATGATATTAGAACATAAATATGTGTTTCATGGATGCCGTTGGACCTTTAAAATACTTCTGCAAATCCTCTTTCAATTATGATCGATGTAGGTATCTTTACTAGTGATTTTCCTTTGACTAGTATTGGTCTCTAGGTCTCAAATTGACTCCAAATGCCTTCAAATATTCAAGGAAGGTGTATGAATGATATTAGAACTTGAATATGATGTTTATGGATGACATATGTCCACCAAAAGGCCTCTGAAAACTCTCTTAAGATTCTGGACCAATTATGCAATTTTACTAGTAATTTGGGGTTCAAATCCCCTTGGGGTAAGTGTTGAAAATGGCTTCCCAAATGCCTCCAAACCCACTCAAATTTATGAAAATAGGTATGTAATGTGTTAATTATTTTATTAAAGTCGCATATGCACCATTAATGGATTATTACAACTGTTCTCACCCTCTCCCATTCAACTACAAAAATCCCCAATTCGACCCTTGGGGAAATGGCACTATTGCACCTCCCAATACAACTAAACTGAGTAAAAATGCTTCAAATTATCAAGTACAGTACATGAAACTTGTAGAATACATCCATGGTATTATATTGATCACAAATATATCAGATAATCATCCATTAATTCGAAATCATCATCAATACATTGGCTTACAACAAGGTAGTGGGGAAATGGCATTGTTCTTCCATTAAAAATGAGATTTATACATTTCTACTTGGAATTTCGACCTGAAACTTTTTGGAGATGAAGAACAGAGTATTTACTTCATATTAAAAAATAAATGGGGCATTAAAAGCTTCCCCAAAGAGTACAATAGCTCACCAAAAACGCCCTCCCTCAAGGATCAAGAATATGCCATCAAAACTGGAAATGGTTGAAGGAGTGAGCGGAAATAGAAGAAACCATGAGCTGCCCTGTAGCTTACACCTGAAAATAAAGACTCCATTAAAGCTCCAAATGAAAGGTCTGAATGGCCTTTCCAATTACCAACTTGGATGGGAATCTTTCACCCTCGAAATTGGCTAAGGCAAGAAACTAGTCATCCACTAGCTCTCCCTCTTCACAAATGCAATTGCAAATTCTACAAATGATCAAAATCTGGTTTCATTCTTTGTTATTGACATTTATAAAGCTCTAATGTCCTCCATGGGTCGAATTCCTTCCAAGAGACTCATGCCAGCTCAAGTTGGGAAGAGATTCCAAAGAACGCCACTTGTACAACAATTCCTAGTTTCCCACTTCCACCAAATCACATGTGGAAGCATCTTAGCTGCCCTAACACCCTTTAGCGCCCTCTTGGAGTCTATTTTTAGCCCTGAGATGTCATATATGTCATATTTCAGCCTTCAGGTCTGATTTGTGTCATAGGTGTCATAGCATCTTCGTCATTGTTGTCATAGAGCTAGGGAATCTAGCCCAAGTGTCTCACTAACTCCATATTGCCTCTTCCTCTTCCATGGTAGTTACTATTCCTCTATATTTAGACCTTGGATGAGTCATGCCATGAATAATACCTTTTGTACTCCCCCATGTATGTTACCATTCACCTTGAATTGGAATTGGTGAGAGAATGATGCCAAGTGTAGTGGGGAAATCTAGCCATATGTGGGTCCCACTACCTCCATGTGTCTTCATGATCAAATGCCACTTTGATTTTCACTTGTATATATTTATTTAGATCCTTTATTAAATATTTATTCCACTCTAATGTTCAAACATCATTTATTATCCCCATTATTCCAAATCCCAAAGCTTCCACCCCAAACCTAGGAAACTAGTAATTTTCCTCCTTGGCAATTATTTGACCTTTAACATCTCTTTTACAAACTCTAATGAATATGGCCAATGTGATTAGGCCATTGTGACCCAATTCCAAATTTGGGACATGACACTAGTTTCCCTACAATATCCAATAAATACCAGAATACCTTGCTGGAAGCGAGGTTCCTTCCACCCTACAAAGGAAACCAATACCAGTAACCAAATGTAGTGGAATGGAGCTTTGTTTTCCTGCGTCTCACGGATGTATTCTAAAAATGCATTCAACAAGTAGCTCTCCCAATTGTACTAAAATCCATCCTTAGCCTTTGCAGCTAAGGATATTGAGGCAGTCGGTACTTCATTTGGTCTGCACTTCCTCAGGATATTTCCTACGAGCAGCTGCACTATAAAGCGCGTTGGTTGATATTGGATTCCTGCGGTTACATAACCATGGATTCCCTTACTTATTGTTGAGCATGCAGGTTCAACCCATATTCAAGCAGATATTAGCATGAGGATACACACATACAAACCAATCAAGAAGACACGATATGGACGGAATGTTCAGTCATCTTGTTCATTCATTGAGGTAGTATTTATATAATAAGTGGAGAAGTTGGATCGGTTACACTTGCTCCAACCGCTCATTAGTTAAACACACATTAATACATGATGATACCCAAAAGGTGGCTAAATGGCCCTCTCAACATCTCCCTGTGAAGAACCTGCAACAATTAATTAATGAAAATACACCAGATAGCAGCAATAATAGAACTCAGAATCACTTTTATATTGATCGCAGGCCACTTCGAGGGGGCAACCTCCTTTGAGCAAGCTCAATACAAATAACTTCACGATGCCTTCATAGGCCTCAACACACACTTATATACTAAGTCTAAGTGCCAATACTATGGGTCAAAACCATGGGCCAATACAAACTATGGATCAACAATACTGTGGGCGACTTACAAAGCATATGCGTCAAACAACAATAACACAACTATGGATCAACAAATACTACGGGATGACTTACAAAGCATATGCGTCCAACAACAATATACTAACAAAGTAAATAGAAGGGTTGACATGGGTTCCTAACATCCCCTCTCCCTTAGAAAAAGCTTTTTCCTCAAAGCTTTAGATGTGGAAATTGATGCAGAATTGGACGGAGTGGTTCCCCTGTAGCATCTTCGGGTTGCATTCCGGGCCACTTACGCCTTTTGAGTTTCAGAAGGATTGAGTGGAATGCTGAAGAAGAACCATATCAGCTGCGTGAAAAGTGCGCTCTGAACAATGCTGAGCGGCTTGTTGTTTCAGTCGAATTCTTTCCATGTGAAGATTGTCCTGTAGAATGAGAAGAATATGAGCGCGGTTTCGAAGAACCAAGTCAATTTCCTGAACTGGGGAGCTGTTGAGGGTGTATGGAAGAAGAACTAGTGGTGCCTATCCATAGACTGCTTCATATGGAGTCCTTGTAGACATGGTATTGTACCACTGGAGCGCTTCTAGGAAATCCATAGAAATAGTTGTCCAAATCTGTGTAGGGATGGGAAAGGGTTCAAGCAGTCCCGAAATGAGTGTTGTTTCACCCTTGTTGACCTGGAAAGTATCACAGTCAACCACCATCTGTTGAATTGGAAGTTTCAGTCCTTGCCAAAAGAAGTTACATTGTTCCCTGTCATACTTTTGGAGGAACCTAGAGTGCCCTGCCGATGAAGAAGCATGGAGTTCATAGAAGAGATAGCGATGTTGAACATATTGCAACCAGTTTGGAACAAGCAGAGAAATAGATGTAAGAGAAATTGGGTCATCAAATGTGCGAGAAGGAGCATCTGCCACCATATTGTCCTTACCCATCTTGTAAGTGATCGCATAGTCATAACCCATGAGGTGGATAACCCATTTCAGGTGTGTTGGGGAGGAGACCCATTGTTCCAGGAAATTTTTCAGACTCTGGAGATCAGTCTTGATGCAGAAATAATTCCCTAATAGCGATGGCTGCCACGTCGATACTGCATGCAAAATAGCCATTATTTCCTGCTGAGATGTAGACACGGCTAACTGCTTACCGGAAAGGTCTCTTGAAGGCGGAAATCCCACTGGT
The DNA here is from genome assembly GCA_027924585.1 of Larix kaempferi. Classification (NCBI taxonomy): domain Eukaryota; kingdom Viridiplantae; phylum Streptophyta; class Pinopsida; order Pinales; family Pinaceae; genus Larix; species Larix kaempferi. Next base: position 2,531,731 of record BSBM01000705.1, read on the forward strand.
GCAGCAAAGACACCTGCATATATATCCAAGGAAGTAGTGGAGACCATTTATGGGTGCATCTGAATTGAATGGAGCTGAGCGATGACACCATGTGAATTCTTCTTAAGGATCTTTTCCAGGTGATGTGAACTGATGATGCAGAGAGACCCTGGTTGTAAGCCTGTAAATTTGTGTTGTCTCCCATTGACTGAAAACTGCATCCAAAGTTCAGCAAAATCCCATAAGATGGGGCCAAGTGTGCATAACCATTCAACGCCCAAAACCACATCACATCCACCTAAGGACAAGGAAAACATGTCAGAGTGCAGGTTATAATCTTCCAGAGAGATACGCACATTGTGACACTTTCCCTCAAGGTAAGGTGCCTCCATTAGAAACCATGACTTCAAAGTTGGAGCAAGGATGGTCAAAACAATCAGCCTGTTTGGCAATCCGAGGGTCAATGAAGTTATGAGTGCTACCAGAATCAATGAGTATTGTAAGAGGAAGCGTCTTGAAATAATCCCTGACCCGCATTGTTTGGGGGGTGGTGACGCCGGATAAAGCATGGAGAGATATCTCTAGTTGTCCATCCTGAGATGGGGGGTCAATAGGAGACTCTTGAATGTCGACCTGAGCATCCATTGGATCTGAAGCTTCTTCACCAATTTTAGAGGCAGGCAAAGAACCCATATCCAAGAGATAGAGCTTTTGTTGAACACAACTATGTTCCTGAGTGAATTTCTCATCACAATTATAACAAAGCCCTTTTTCTCTGCGTGCCTGCATCTCTGTTTCAGACAAATGCTTGATAGGAGTTGGTCGAGTTGCTTGCAGAATGGGAGGTTGTTGAGAACCCATATTTTGGAAGGGAACAAAAGTGGGTTTGGACCGCTGTTGGGCTGCAATCTTGTCTTCTGCCAACTTATCTAACCCTAGGATTTCCATCATTGTGTTGGGACAGAAAATTTTAACCTCTGACCGGATTTCATCCTTAAGACCACTGATAAAACAACTCCTGTAGAATTCATCAGACAAGCCTTCTATGTGATTGGCTAGTTTCTCAAATTCGGTCTGATACTCTCTCACAATGAGTTTTAGGGCTTATGCCCAAGTACTTCCCATAGTTAAGCAGATAGGGATTATTCCCAAATCCAAAGCTGCAACAGATGCGAAAAAAAAAAATTTGGTAGAAATTTCACCCAGCGAGCCCAAGAAAGTGCTCTGATACCAGATGTGAAGAACCTGCAACAATTAATTAATGAAAATACACTAGATAGCAGCAATAACGGAACTCAAAATCACTTTTATATTGATTGCATACCACTTCGAGGGGGGAACCTCCTTTGAGCAAGCTCAATACAAATAACTTCACGGTGCCTTCATAGGCCTCAACGCACACTTATATACTAAGTCTAGGTGCCAATACTATGGGTCAAAACCATGGGCCAATACAAACTATGGATCAACAATACTATGGGTGACTTACAAAGCATATGCACCAAACAACAATAACACAACTATGGATCAACAAATACTATGGGACGACTTACAAAACATATGCGTCCAACAACAATATACTAACAAAGTAAATAGAAGGGTTGACATGGGTTCCTAACACTCCCCCAACAACAAAACACTTCTTCGTCCCGAAGAAGAAATGCAAAAAAAAAACATGAGTCATGATTTCTTTATCATTCATCAACAGTCTAGTAGTGGTCAATCGAGCCTCACCCTTTCACCTTCCTACCGACTTTCATCTCCATCAGTCCAAGAACTTCTAGGATTCCACGCTCTACCTTTACACTAGTTCACCAACTGCCTTCAAAATTTTGAAACCATATTGAAGAAATGTCTTTGTATTTCACCACCAGGAGGTTCAATCAGTTCAAGTGTTCTTTGTGGAATCATCATGTGATCATTAAGCTCTTTCTTGTGTGTGGTGTAGGATGGTTGCTGCTTGAATATGGTCTTCGTCGACAGCTTCTGTCGTGAGGCTTCCTGCAAGTTTATGAATGGTTTTCCGCTTGTGGTCGATACCGACGATATATGATCTTGGTCATGGTCGACTGACTTGACTCGTCTCAACTCGACTCAACTTGACTGACCATGGTTGACAAGAGACCGACTTCATTTATTTTTTACAACTTCGACCAATGACCACTTTATATTACCTCGACCACTTTTTCAAAATACCTTACTACAAATATTGACAGAGCCAACCAAAATGAAGTGTCCATAAATTCGACCACATATTTAAGAGCCGACCAATTTTTAGGGGCTCGACCAACTCGACTATTTGAATATCGACCCTTTTTACAAATAAAGTGACCCGACCATTTTGAATTTCGACCAAAAAATAAAGTGACTGGACCATAAGGCAAGTAATCGATACCAACTAAATTTACATGATCATTGACCACTTTTTTCTTCAACTTACAAAAATAACTTGTCGACCGACTAAACTAGGTTATAAAGTAACTCGACTTAGCCTTCAATTACATTACATATTAATACTCGACTATATGTTAAGTCGACCATATCAACTAATTGCAGGGTCTACAAAACTTTTCTTTGCACTTAAAAATTCAACCCTTAAATATATATTAAGCCACCGGAGTCATAGTTGATAAACAATAAAAGTACCACAGTACTCATCAACCAAAATTTAAAGTCAACCAATACTTACTCCCAAACTTTCCTTTTGCAAAATACGGTCTAGCAAAAGACGTCGACAAATAGAAAATGCAATTGGAAAAAAGTTCAAGATGATCGATCATATTCAAGCAGTTGTGTTTATTGTGGTCGACAGGTTTTGAACAATGACTAGACTGCTCCAGTCAGCAGACTCCTTATAACACAAATATTTATGCATACATTGGTCGATGATCGACATTTATCTTCTAAAAGACGGGTAGTAGTGACAGTTTAGCACATAGCGGTCGTGGTCGACTTCTCTGGATACTGGTCATGTCTTCTACGGCGGTCGACTTAGATGATGGTCGGTATTCAGATGCGGTCAAAAAATATCCCATTTCTCAGCATCGACCAAATGCATCAAAATGATCAATAATATCATCGACCAACATTAACACAACTTCTTTGATAAACAAGTTCACAATAGATCATGATTCTTCACAACAGATCATATATATCTTTGAAAAACGATCATGACTTTGCTTGATACTACTAACGTGATGACAAGAGAGCATTCGAGGTATTTTTTTCCTTCATTCTTATACATAGGCATAAATAAATATTCAAAACAGAACCGACATAGCAGATTTCTTCACCTCGAACGTGGCTCATACTTATTTGGTATAATTATTTCGCTCGAAAAACTATAATGATATCCTGGATCGCCATCTTGTTACGGTCTCCATGGAAAGATTTATGCTACTTCTTTTTTGACAACAAATATTCAGCTCCTACACCTCCATTCTTTTTCTTTATATGTGTGGGAAAACTGATCGCAAAAAAAAAAGGATTTCACGCAGCATTAGCATTTCCAACAATTTGTGCAGAGAATGTGAAACAATAATCAATAGGTCATCTCAGTCAATTGGTTATGTAGATGCTTTCTGGGCTCGCCGACTTCACATTGTAGGAAACTTCTTTTGTTTTGCGCAGACAATTGTATTTTTCTCCATAGTTCAGCAACGACCCATTCAAATCTCGTATTCAAGGCCGGATTTATTTCTAGATCAACGCACATGTAATATTTAGTTTTATTTGTAGGTTCTTTCTTCACAAGAGCATATATAGCCGAGCCTCTTCAATCAACTCTTCTGCATCTCTGACCGACAGCTTCTAGAAATACGTGTGAGTAGGCTAGAAATACATAGTCGACGTGTCTATTGGTTATGGCTCCGGTCGGCTTCCTTTTGCAACTATCAATTTTTCTTGCAGGATTTCTTGATCTTTCATAAATCTCATGCAGGTTCAAACTGTCTCCAAGTGCTGCTGCTGTCACCCATACCACCTGAAGAATGGAAACGGTGCCATATGTTGAACGTGTAGGTTCAACCCATATTCAAGCAGATATTAGCATGAGGATACACACATACAAACCATCAAGAAGACACGATATGGACGGAATGTTCAGTCATCTTGTTCATTCATTGAGGTAGTATTTATACAATAAATGGAGAGGTTGGAGCGGTTACACCAGCTCCAACCTCTCATTAGTTAAACACACATTAATACATGATGATACCCAAAAGGCGGCTAAATGGCCCTCTCAACACTTATAACGAATTCAGTCTTAATTCGTGCAGCTAACTCTTTGTCCTTATTTTTCCCAACGAACTTAGCTGCAGGATCAACACCCCTTTTGCATAGGCCTATGATCCTGACAATGAGGTCAATTTTGATATCAACCTTTCGATCCAACCATAGATATCCCTATTGCATGCATGACAGTAGCGTGTGTACCACGGATGTAAGCTCTACACTTCTCTCGAAGTGTGGGATGCGCAATAGATTAAACAATCCGGATGCATTTAATAGTGCAACCCACTCCTGTGGGTGAATTTTCGCTATCTGGGTAACTTCATCCAACCTCATGTACATATACTGGTCTGGATGGAATTTTGGGTACTTGTCCTGCTGTAATAAATCATGATCAACAAACTTACAGTTGGGAATTCTACTTATCAAATTGTCTTTAAGCCGCACATGGATTGACATAGGCGGCATTGGAATTTCATACTGAGCATTCTTAATGAGAAGAACGTCTAGCATGTCGCTTCTTCTTGGAGAGATGTACTCTGGAATTAGCCATATAGGTCTCTCCTGGGTCGCTGGTGGTGGGATTGGCTTCTGGGCACTCGTGACCTTTGGCTTTCCTTGGTCACTCACCTTCTTTTTGTCTTTCTTTTGTTGTGTCTAGTTCCTCAGTTAATTCCTAGATGAACCACCGTGTTCTGGGACAGATGGCTTCACGGGTGTCTTCATTACTCCTTCCAAACCAGAATGTTTGAAATCACCCAAAACTTCTTCTAATGTCAACTGTTTAGACATATACTGTCGGGTAACTATCGCTTTCACTGGTAAACACTTATGAATTTACAGGCAGTAAAAATTGAAAATTTGTTGTAAAACCAGTAAGCAAACAGTCCTTACTATTTATAGGCATCTCACCACTACATTGTGCCCAAAAAGGGATATCTTAGCATTAAATGTTATGTCCTTTGGCCAAATCTATCGTAGATCTTGGTCCTTTCCCTTCATTGAATGCGTCTTCAACGGACGAATATGCCTTAATTGCGGAAACATCTGGTTTCCAAAACACTGTATAATGGTTACCTTTTCAACCGTCATTTTAACGACTAGTTTTCCCTTGACTTTGCTAGCGGTCATGTCAACTGTGAGGTTCACTGCGCATTTCTCTTTGCTGTCTTTTAACTTCGCAGCGCAAGTCCTTTGATTGCTAGCGGATATGTGAGTTGCGAGGCTCACTGGGAATTTCCTTTTATTTGATGTTAACTTCACAACGCGAACCTTCTCTTACTTCGCAACTCAACTCGCTATGTGTGCTTCGCAGCACAGCTTCCATTTTGTAAAAACTTCGCATTTTACCAAAATTGTGTGTAGACTCTTTTATTCCATTATTCTTAGTGTTCAATTTCAACTACACATGACACTTAGAATCTTCTTGCGGCGCTTAACCAATGTCTGGAAGAGTAGGGCCATCCTTGTGAGGCTTTAGTCTACTTCCATTAACACGTCCTTTCAAATTTTCACCAAGTAGCGTGGCTAACTGAACTGCGCCACTACTAGTGACATGCTTAAAAATACATGGTCTTAACTAATGCATTTTAAACTTTCCAGGAAATTTCATGAATTTACTATCATAGAGGAGTGCAAGATCTCCTACCTAAAAGAATTTGTACTTGCTGTGTCTATCATGCCATGCTTTTTCTCTGTCTTTCTGCACTTGTTGGTGAAAGCCTGCAATGAAGCGATCTTATTCCAGTCCAACTAAGTGTAGTAGTCTTTCATCCATCATCTCTTCATCATCCATCTCTATGAATTATGTGATTCTCAAGCTTGGAACTATGTATTACATGGGCATGACAGCTTCCTGTCCATATGCTAATCTGGAAGGTGTATAACCGGTCAACTTCTTACAAGTTGTTCTATATGCCCACAATACTGCTAATATTCTGATATCCTAATCATCCATGTTTATGTTGCATACCTTGGTCAGTGCATTTTCTAGTACTTTGTTAAACGCTTCTACAGCGTCATTATCTTGTGGATGATATGGTGTACTCTTTTGATGGTAGATTTGAAATTCTTCGGTCAAAGCTGCAATAGTTATGTTCAGGAAATGAGTTCCTTGATCGCTCATTAAAATATTTGGACAACCAAATCTTGTCAAAATATTCTCAAAGATGAACTGCACGGCAGTAACTGCGCTACAATCCTTTACTGGTTTTGCTTCTTCCCATCTCCTTAAATATTCTGTAGCTATGATGATATACCTTGAGCCGGTTGGCTTCCCCGATGGGTTAATAGGTCCCACAAAATCAATGGCCCACTTATAAAATGATTGCAAGGTCGGTTTTGGCACCAATGGCATCTCATCTCTTCGTGATGGCTTCCCTATCCTTTGGCAAACATCGCATCTTTGGCAATGTTTCTTTGAATCCTTGTGTAAGGTAGGACACCATGATCCTTCTCTTAAAATTTTCTGCGTAGTAGATCTTCCTGCGTAGTGTCCTCTAGATACTTCTGAGTGTGCTTCAGCAAGTATCATAGGTTTCTCATGTTCCAATACACATCTGCGCAGTACTTCATCTGGTCCTAATTTGTACAATTGCCTTGCAATTATGGTAAATTCAGCTTCTCTTACCACTAATTGCTTCTTCTGCAGTGTAGTAAACTCTGTAGGTGCTAGGCATGTAGTCAGGAATTTGATGATATCCTTGTAGTAGTCATCTGCTATGTGAATAGAAAACAACTACACATCTGGTAGATTGTCTTCCAAGTTACTAGGTTCTTCGCCTAACTCAATTCTAGAAAGATGGGCAGGTCCTTAATTCAATCTTCTTGGCTTAACAATAATTTCAAAATCATTCTCCTAAAAGAGTGATAGCCATATGCATATTCTCCCCCCTAACACTGTTTTATTGACCAGGTACTTCAAAGCTGAATGGTTAGTAAACATACAGAAATGCGAACCTAGCAGATAGTGTATAAACTTCTGCAATGTGTATACCATCGCTAAACCTTCTCTTTATGTTGTGGTATAGTTCTTTTCTGCTAAAGATAGCTTCCTGCTTGAAAATGCAATGGGATGATCGATGTCTCCCTCACCTCGTTGAGATAGTACAATACCAAGTGCTATAGATGAAGCATCTACATGTACATGGAATGATTTTCTCCAGTCTGGAAAAATTAGAATCAGTGCAGCAACCATTCTCTCTTTCAATGTATCCAATCCTTTCTGACAGTCTTCAGTCCAAGTATACTACGCTTCTTTCTTCAGTAATTTCTCCATAGGCATGGTTATCTACGCATATCTTTTGATAAAATTTCTATAGTATCATATATGTCCCAGTGTAGTGCGTAGTTATTTCACTAAATTAGGCACTGGTAGGTTCACTATAACTACGATCTTTGCTGGATCAACCATCAGTCCTTCATTACATACAATGTGTCCCAATAGGATTCCATAAGGGACACAGAATATGCTTTTCTTTAGATTCAAATAAATCTGATGTTGTCTGCACTTCTCTAACATCATTCTTAAGTTCACATAATGGTTCTTCAGTGAACCAAATACTGTCCAATCATCAAAATACACTTATAAGAATTTGTGGATAAAATATTTAAATGCAGCAACAACTACTCTGGAAAAGATAGCAGGTGCATTTTTCAAACCAAAGGGCATAAATGTATACTGACATGATCCCCATTTAGTAGAAAAGGTGGTCTTATGTCTATCTTTTGTAGTTATTCTTATCTGATGATATCCAGAAAATCCATCAATGAAGGAGTATGCTTCGTTTCCTCCAACATTATCTAGCACTTCGTCTGTAACTGGAGTAGGAAATGAATCATGCTGCAAAGCATCATTTAACTTTATGAGATCTACGCAGATCCTGATTTCTCCTTTGGCTTTCGGATAACCATGGTACTTATCCATTTTGATTCTTCTACTACCTCGATAATTCTTGCATCAAGCATCTTATCAAGCTCTGCTTTTACTCTTTCTTTGTATCTTGGATTCAATCTATAAGTTCTTTCCTTAATAGGCTTCGCATATGGATTGAGAGGTATTTTCATAACTCCCAAGTCACCTAAAATGCCTTTGTAGCTAGGGTTTTCACCCTAGCTAGTGCAAATGAGCACCTACTAAGGAGAATGGACTCCTTAGTAGCAGTTCAATAAACAGTAAATTAAAGTAATAAAACAATACGAATTCTAAACTAGCATGAGCATTAATAAACATAACAAAACATGGAAATATGGTGAAGATCTTTCTTTTTTGTATTAAAATTTTATCTCAGGTGTAGAGGTTGGTGAAATTCTTGCAATAGTCCAAGAGGGTTGCTCCAAATCCCATCTTTGCTCCTTCTCTTTCTCCAAAGGGTTGGAAATGGGCCAAAAGGGGCACTCAAGGGTGAAAGTAGCTCAAGGGTGAGCTAGGGTTTCAAGAGTGATTTTGGCAGAGTAAGGGTGTATTTGACTGTGGATATGAAATGAGGGGCCTCCATCACCTATTTATAGGTTTTTAGTGGTGGAGTGCTGGCCCATGGTTTTGGGAACCATATGGTTTAGGTCAGCTGTATAGGGTTTTTTCCTCCTTTTTCCCTCTTTTTCCTCTTTTTTTATATTTTTTATTCCATTTTTAAAGGGTTTTTGCTATTTTGGAGGAATTTTGGGGGGAAAAGGGGTTTTTTAGCCCTTTGGAGGCTTTTTTGGCCTTTTGGAGGCTTTTTAATGGGATTTTAAGGTTTTGAAGGTAAATATGGTAGGAAATATGGACAAATGAGTCATGTAATGGGGTAGATCAGGTAGTGAGCACTTTTTGGGTGTTAACAGATTGCCCCCTAATGTGTGAGGGCAAGAGCTCATCGTATGGCCGATATACATCATAAGTCTTGTATGGTTTTCCTGGGGTGTGGAGAAGAGAAGAAACAAACTGGAGCCCGGAACAACGGTCCCGAACAAACTACAAAAACTGAAAGTACATGACCTCAATAATGGATGAGGAATAATCTGAACATATGGACGAGGCGGGCATTCCCATGCTCGTATCAAGATATAGAACAATAATAACAATGGGGTCCAAAATATGGGGACCTGAAATATACATGGCCTCAAATAAGGAATGAGGAATAATCTCAATATATGGACGAGGCGGGCATACCCATGCTCGTATCAAGATACATAAAAAATAACTGTGAGGCCCGAACAAGGAGGACCTAGAAGATACATAGAGAACCATTGTGTACATCATTAGGGTCCATAGGGGGCATGAATCGGTGACATACTGCTGAGCTGACCATGTCTGAGCTGAAGAATGGGTACACTGGAATAACTGCAGTGCTGCTGAGTGTGGTACTAGAGGAACTGATGAGCTGCTGGAGCATAGGGACAGGGAGTCATGTCCTCAATGGTACACTGAACTGGAACTGAACTGGGTACTCAAGGAAGCATATAACTGGATGGCTTCCGAATACAATCGCCAATGCAACCCGGACATCCACGGGAACATATAATTGGGCGTTCCGAAGGGACTCACCAATGTGCTAGAGTCGAGGGAAATCCGAGGTCTTCGACCAATAAATGAAGGGATATAAACCCTGCGCGATTCTCAACGATGCAATCAAGGTGTTGAAGTCGAGCATGTGAGAAACAACCAAGTGGAGAGGCAATGATGACTCCTCTCAAAATGGTCCGTAGGAACTCACCACAGATGGTGATGGGTCCAAGGTGCAAGGACCTCTGGGTCTATCCTCTGGATCAGAGGGGATGTCGTTGACAGAGGGAGACCTGCAACTAGCAAGGCAATGATGTTTCCTTGATAGGAGCGCGAGGTGGAGAACCGAAGTGTGAGAGTACTAATGGTAGGACTGACATACTGTGGGGGATAAATGGGCAAGTAGAGTGGGTGGACTCAAACTTCCTTTGTTCAGAGTATGATGGCGGGGACGATCGAGCAGCATATGAAACTGACTAGTGGGAAAGGGATCATAGCTATACTGGATCGAGGATAGTGACTGGGATGAGGGATACTCAAGCTGGTGTAAAATGGCAAGAGACTACAGACTACTCTGAACAAAGGTGACTGGATTGGGGGTGCTTCCGAGATGATCAATCATAGTGTCAAGAGGCACGGGGGGACTTCTTCACGGGTTAAGGAACGAGAAGAAGTGTGTGTAAAATGGTACTGTCGTGTGGATTTATACGAGCCCAGGACAGTTCATGCTCGTGATTGCTTTCAATTTTAAGGAGTCTGAAAGCGATAAGAAGACTCTGAAATAATGGAATGGTACTGTCGTGTGGATTTGTAAGAGCCCAGGACAGTTCATGCTTGTGGTTGCTTTAAATTTTAGATATTCTGAAAGAGATAAGAAGACTCCAGGGGGTTGCTTTTTCATGTGTTAGTCTCCAAGGCCTGAAGAAGCATAAAAGGATGCAATGAAGAACTCTTCTAGCCGGTGTGACTAGAGTATTCCTTTTTCGTAATTAGTCTACCAGGTTCAGAAAAGGGTTAAACTTATACCAGATAGATTCCCTTTCAGGTACTTTAACGAGCATGAAAGGAACCAAGATTGCTCGACGATCTTTTCATTGTTTTAGGAGTCAGAAAAGAGCTTAACAGAAACTCCCTAAGTGCCTTTTTCGTAAAGGACTTGTCCGGCCCGAAAAAGGGATAAAATTATACCGAACAAAAGGAATGGTTAGGCAAGGAGGAAGTGCTCAATCAAGAAACATTAAAGATGACCAAGAACGAGGGTATGGGGGAACATCGGTGGGCCTCCTTGCGGGGTAATGAATGGTGGCAAAAGAACGAAATAATTGTTGTATGACAGGAGTGAATGGCTCATGTAAAAAATGTGGAACAATCCGATGGCGACCGATGTGGCGCGCAAATCGAGGCAGCAAGGTGTCAGGACACAATGTTGAAACTGTACCAAGTGAGAGCGATAAATGATCTCAAGCCTCATCACGAGCTCAAAAAAAGGAATCTGGCGATATAAAAAGTGTCAAAAATGGATAACGGCCGATGTGGCACGTAAACCGAGGTGACGGGGGGCGTTTTGGAAAAATACCCAAAAAATATAGGGGTGAGAGCGAGAAATGATCTCAAGCATCATCACGGGCTTGGAAAAAGGAATCCGATGATATAAAGTATATCAAAAACGGAGAGCAGCCAAAGTGGCATGCAAACCGAGGCGACTAGTGGTGTCTAAAAAATGCTCAAAAATTGATGTGGAAAAAATAAGAAAACAAGTGGACCATCATGACGGTCTCGTCGTGCTGATTCCAGTGGTGGAAATGGTTCAAAAAATGGACTCCGTATGGGTTCAGAATGGCCAAAACAAGAAAAAGTCAACGGACTATAAATAGTGAGTGGGTCCAACATGACAAGTGTCATTTGGACTTGTTGACTTTGACTAGTGATCAGAGTGGAACAGAGCTGAGTTGACGTTTCTAGATGATCCAATCGGCCATTTTCAAATCCGAGAGTTACAGGTATTCCGACAACCTCATACCTGCATTGTCATTGGGTTCGGGGGGGTAGTGGGTCCCAAGGGAGTATTTGTACGGTCCACGTGGGGTGGACTGCGGGTTTGTGGGATGGAACCGCAGTCGGGGACCGTGGGTTCCAAGGTGGATCACCCGGTAGGGACCGCGAAGTTTGGGTCGGAATACACGGTCTGGTACCGTGTGTTCCGAGGCTAGACACGCAGTTCGAGACCGCGAGTTCGGCTCCTACAGGCGCGGTTTGGGACCGCGACTATAGCCCTGATAGCCGCGGTCGAAAACCACGGCAAGGGGTCCTAAGGCTGCAATTGGGATCGAGCTGTTAGGGTTCCCCGGGGGGGGTGGGCAGGTTTACTTCGTTGACATGAGTCTGATGAGTTTGCCTTGTGTGATTGACAGGATGCCGCTGGTGCTTTGGCGAGAGCGGGAGGTCCCGGATGAGATAGTGGATGTAATCCAGGGGGATCGACATGTGCAGTCGACGTTGGGATTGTGCGGACTGCTGAAGTTTGCACAGGTACCTATGATGCGTTCAGCAGTGCTGCTGCTGAACCGACTAGTGAGCTTTTGGGAGCTGAACATTCAGGTATTCAGGGTGCAGGGGGAAAGGGTGGATCTCACCCTTGCAGATGTCTACTTCCTGACGGGGTTTCCCTGTCTGGGTAGGGTGGCGGATACGCAGCCACGAGTATCCGCGGATGTAGATATGGAGGATATGCTGGAGCGGTACCTTGTTCCAGAGGCTAGGGTGCAGAGGAATGCACTCCGGGTGGTGGACCTTCAGGAGCCAATAGTACAGGCTATTGCGGTGTGCATGGTTCGAGTTTTGGGGTCCCAGTCACCTGAGAAGGTGTCTGGGGGCCAGATGCAGCTAGTGGAGCGGGTACTAGATGGTGTCTATTATGCGTGGGGCCAGATGTTCCTCACTTGTGTGCAGCGGCAGCTGACATCGGTGAAGGAATCTGGCAAGGGATTATGTTATGGATCCTTTCTATGTGCTTTTTTCATGGAGTGGGTACCTACACTGTGGCCGTGGGTGCTGGTCAGGGCAGGAGGATTGAGGGAGCTGCGCATGGTGCGGTGGGGAGAGATGATGCACCGCCGGGGTGGCGGTGAGGTGGGTAGATACTTCTCTCAGGAGATGTACCTGCAGTGGCTGTAGATGCCGCTAACACTGGATGACTTTCCATATAGAGATATGGACTACACCAAGGATCCAGAGGCACCACGACCGCCAGGACAAGCATGGGGTCCAGATGGTACGTATTGATTTGCTTACATGTTATGGATGTCAAGATTTGTGTATGATAGGTTTTTCGATATACTGTTACTGACTGATGTGTGATCTACAGATGTTGGCTCGAGACCACCACCAGGACATGTAGCACGCAGGGGGCATGTGGCAGTACCATCCCTACCAGGCTGAGGTAGGTGCGTCGACGGGATGCTGAGGGGACTCTGGAGTCCGTACGGATGCTTCTAGATCGGTTGCTGGTGGGAGTGACGAATGACGGGTGACGGGACGTGGATCCAAAGGTGATTCAGGATTGTCTGAGGGCACCACGGGAGTTCCGGTTGATCGCGATCCGAGTGCCTATCTTGGCGGATAGGGGTCGGGCGCATTATCCCGTAGGGGATGAGGAGCTGCCAGAGGAGGAGCAAGATGAGGACTCGGAGGCAGCTAATGCAGGAAGTGATGCCGGGTATGACTCTCATTAGGGAGTGTAGGGGACTCCCCCCGATTTTGTAGCTACGGCATGTATTCTATGAGGCGTAGGGATGTGTAGATATTTTTTTTGTATAGCTGAGTACGGGGGTACTTAGGACATGTGTAGCATATTGACATGTATTTTTTGATATATATATATATATATATATGCACATGGATGCACCTTTTTGTGATGATGATTTAGTGTACGCACGTGGATGCGCTTATGGTTCGTTATATGTTTGTACTACATGTGGATGCAAGTAGTGTAGGATGATGGGCACATGGATGCCCCTTGTGTATTTTATGTGATGCAACATGATGTATGTAGTATTAGGCACGTGGATGCCCCTGTATAGTAATGTGGTTTTCTTTTTATTGCACATGGATGCAAATGTTTATGTGGTGATAGGCATGTGGATGCCCCTTGCAATCTTTTTTGGGCTTTTATATATTTTGGAGGAGATGTTATGGGATGATGATGCATGATGGAGGTTTTATATGGTGTGATTGATGTGCCAATCTAGGATGTTGTTAGCCATTTGATCTGCGACACTATTCTGAGCTCTTGGGACATGGGTGAATGTTATGGATTCAAATTGTCGACTGAGTTGTTTTGTGCGCAGGAATTTTCTAAAGAGGTAGGGATCACGCACCTGGTAGTAGTTGTTGAGCTGAGAGACAAGTAGCTGGGCGTCAAGGAACACATGAAGGTGACATATGCCCATCTGGAGGGCAGCAGTCAGGAGACCGGTCATAGCATCATACTCTGCCTGGTTATTGGTAGCAACGCCTATACATATTCAGTCAAGGTGAATCAATTCATGTGAAGGGGAATATAAGACCCATGCTGCAGAAGCCAGGTTTGGAGACCAGCGGCTTGCCCCATCGGCGAAGCCAATGTAATGAGGTGGAAGATGGTCCATCTGTGATCATGCAAAAATGATGAATGTAAGATTGCGATAAAAAAGGTGAAAAACAAAAAGAGAGCAAATTGTATAGGACGGACCAATGGGGCTGCGAGTTTATTTAGGGATAAAAACATTTAAGATACAACCCATTACGGGGGTTGCGCAAAGGGTGACCTTTTGAGTCAGTTAAAATGTATTCCCCATTGCCGAGGTAGGTCTGCACGATGTAAGGGCCTTGCCACATGGATTCAAACTTTCCTTTACCAGTTTTTTCGTGGGCTTGGTCATAGGCGAGGACGAGGTCCCCTTCATGGAAAGTTCGAGGGTGTACATGTTTGTCGTAACCAACTTTGGAGCAGTTCTTCACGGCTTCAATGGTCTGGAGAGTGGCACGAAGGTCTTCATCAGCTTGTTCTAGGGATAGCAAACGTTGCTCGAGTGGGGAGGTGTCTGGGAGAAGCTCGACGGCGATGTGTAAGGCAGGTATCTGACACTTGATGGGGAGGATAGACTCTACACCATGAACTAAATGAAACAGGGTAAAACCGGTGGCGGTTTTGGTGGATGTACGGTAAGCCCATAAGGTAGGGAATAACATGTGGTGCCAATTGGACTTATGCTGGTCAACAGTGCATTGGAGGATGGTTTTTAAAATTTTGTTAATAGCCTCTACTTGGTCGTTCCCTTGGGGGTAGTAAGCAGAGGAATACTGATGTTTGAACTTTAAGAGGGTGGATAACTCATGCCAAATGGAATCTTCGAAGTGGGAACCATGGTCTGAGACCAACTTTTTGGGGACCCCGAATCGAGTGATAACGTGGTTGAAAAAGAAACGGGCAGCGGTGTCAGCTGTACAATTGAAGGTGGGCATGGCTTCCGACCATTTGGTGAAGTAATCAACGACGACAATGATGTACTTATGGCCGTTGGCAGACGGGGGTTTACATTCCATGAAGTCGATGGCCCACTTACAAAAGGGACCAACGATGACGACTGGGTGTAACGGAGCGGGTGGTGTCTGGGCCTTAGGGGAAAAAAGTTGGCAATTATGGCAATGTTTGACCGCTGTGATGCAGTCGGTAAAGAGTGTGGGTCAGAAGTAACCGACGTGGACGACCTTTTGGGCGGTGGCCATTCCAGAGAAATGTCTGCCGCAGGCACCGCTATGACATTCATTAAGGACGTGTTTGGCTTCCTCGTGTGTAAGGCAATGACGGAGGACCGTGTCAATCCCACGCCAGTAAAGGACATCACCTAAGAGGAGATATCGAGAGGCCTGGTGACGGATACGATGGCATCCATCACGATTGATGTTGGGTCTGAACTTCTACGTGCGAAGGTATAACAAAATATCACCGTACCATGGGTCATCAGACGAGATGATGAACAAGTGATTGTCGAGTAACTCATCGGAGATTTGTGGGGACGGCATAAGGGAGGGGAGATCAGTGATGAGCTGGGCAAGCGTGAGGGCTTTAGTGCTCTTGGGGGTTCGGAAAGTGAGGTCATATTCCTGGAGGATAGTTACCCATTTAGAAACACGACCTTGCAGGAGATGCCGGTTTAAGAGATAGACCATGGGGTTGGAGTCGGCAACAACTGCAGTATGACTGAGCAAAATGTATTGTCACAATTTTTGGACGGAAAAGACCACAGCTAGGGCTAGTCTCTCCTCATATGGGTAACGTAAGGGTGGTCCAGACAAGGTCTGGCTGACGTAATAAATGACATGTTCCTGGCGAGCGGCGTCTTCTTGAACAAGGACTCCGGACACAGCATAATCGGATGCCGAGACGTAAAGGATGAAGTCCTGAGAGAAATCCGGAGGGGAGATCAAAGGGGCTTGTGTGAGAGCTTTCTTGAGGGCTTCGAATGAAGCTTCTTCCTGCTCATCCCAAACAAAGGGTATGTGGGTACGAAGCAGACGTAAGAAACCATGAACGGTAGTGGCGTAATCAGGAACGAAGAGACGAAGGAAATTGGATCGCCCCTGCAGACTTTGGAGCTGTCGGAGCGTGCGAGGAGAGGGAAGGTCTAAGATGGCTTGGACTTTCAGGGGATCAACAACAATTCCTTTCTAGGAAACAATGAAACCAACAACCGGCCTGCCGGAACGCAAAAGACACACTTGTGTGGGTTCAAGCAGATTTGATATTTGCAACAATGCAAGAAAACTTGTCGGAGGTCGTTAAGGTGGTCTGATCGTTTCCGGGAACGAGCTGTAAGGTCGTCAAGATAGACTAGCAGGATATGGACCAAGTCGTGAAAACAATAGGTCATGGCCCGCTGGAAGGTAGCACCAGCATTTTTGAGGCCGAAAGGCATGACGCAATAGGAAAAGGTACCCCATGGGGTGGTAAAGGCAGTCTTGTACTGATCCTCCTTACGGATCTGAATCTGGTTGTATCCGAAAAAACCGTCCATGAAAGATAGAACTTCATGCCCTGCACATGCATCGATGAGTTGGTCAATAAATGGCGTGGGGAGGTTGTCTTTGGGATAGGCTCGGTTTAAATCGCGGAAATCAGTACACACTCTAATGGTGCCTTGTTTTTTGTTAACAGGAACGGGATTTGAAACCCAAGTGGTATACGCAATAGGATAAATGAATCCTGCTTTGCGAAGTTTCTCCACCTCTGCTTTAACAGCGGGGAGCTTTGAAGGATGAATGGGGCGTTGTTTCTGGCGAACGGGGGGTACATCTGGCCATGTGTCAATGTGGTGCTCTATAATAGCGGGGTCAAGACCAGGAATTTCGGTATAGGACTAGGCGAAGACATCACGGAACTCTTGGAAAAAAAATTTGTATGCTTCAATCTCATACTCATTGCAGGAGGCTCCTAAGGTAATGATTTCAAGGGCACCAAGTGGGTCAAAGATATCTATGTGGATGATGGGTGAGATGTTGGCCATGTTACCTTCCTCAAAGGCCTCAGGAGCAGGAATAGGATCCTTAAACCAGTCGACTTTGGTGGGAAGGAAATCTTTGGACTCAACCGCGGATTGGGTAGCAGTGGTAGAGGAGGAGTCTTCTGGGAGGAAATAGGAACGATGGTGCATGTCATCCCAGGGATAATCCGGGGCAGTGAGAGCCTCTAGAATCTCCTCATCATTGTGGAAAGTTTGAGTCGTCAAATCGGTTGACGAGGAGTGGTAGTCGAAGAGATCATATAAATGGTGTTAATTTCTCTGGATGAGGATGCTACTGGGGGGTGGATCTCCTCAATTGTGGGGGGGGTCATCTCAAGGTCCAAATTATTCATCTCATAAAGAGTTGCTCTGTAATATGGGAGATCGGGACAGTGATGTGAGTAATGGCCGTAAATACCGCATATTGCACAAGGGTGGTTGGTACGCAGTGATTTATCACGAGGCTTAGGGGTTGGATCTAGTTCAACAACCGGGATGTTGGGGTCGTCGTCAAGCATTTGCATGTGTTCCTGTAATGCAGGTAAGTGTGGACATTGATGAGTCGGATGGCCTAACTCATCACACAATGAGCATTTAGGAGGAGCACGAAACACGCGGGGGAGGGGGGGGTTAACTTCCTTGGGAGGGGGTACAGCAGTGTATGGTTGTGGGCCTCTGCCCCTAGTGGTCTTGATAAGAGGAGGGGGATTCGTAGATGACGAAGGGGTAGTGACATCGGGAAGTGGTTGGCTAGTAGCGGCAATGGGTTGCACCGGTTGTAGGATGACATTTGGTGTCGGCGGGGGAACGGGAGGCAAAATATACCACAAGGGTAATCCCAAGGTTAACCCGGGGAGGCTAAGAGTAGCCATAACCGGGGCGCTTACTACTCCCGAGGGAGGGAATAGGAAGGGGATTGTGTGGGCAGGTGTAACACCAATGTGACTAGGTACCAATGGTGGTTTGGGTAACAAGGGCGGTTGATTGTTGGGTGTTTGTGTATTGTGGGAGAGGGTACATAGGTCAGATACTTCGGGAACCAGTGACGGGGGAGGAATGGATTGGAATGTTGAGGTCATCGGCGTATCTGAGTAAACTCCGGGTTCCACGGAGGAAACAAACGAGGTAGTTGCACCACAAACACATTGTTCAACCATGGGGAGAACATTCTCAGGTGCAGCGGGGGCATTGGGATCGTAATAGGTGAGTTGGTCAACCTTGACCACGCGTCCGTCATGGAGGAACATCATGGTACGAAAAACGGATGAGGAAACCGCCCGCATGGCATACATGTAGCTGCAGCCAAGTAAGAGGTTATAATCAAGTTGGGAATTGATGACCTCTATGTCAATGAGCACGGTTTTACCAGCCAACTGGATGGGGACACTAGCTAAGAGACCTTGGGGTTGAGCTGAACGGAAATCGTAGGCTCACAACGCTGTGGTGGACTGCTAGAGGGTAGGGGATCCCAACTTCTGCCAAACAAATGTGGACATAACGCATGTAGAGGCACCTTCATCGATAATGCACCGATGGATGACAAGATTCCGAACGGAAACAGAAACTTGGAATGCTAAAGTGGAAGGCAGGCGTGGTTCGGACTGGTCCAAATCAAAGGCCATCAATTGTGAATCATTTGGGTCAATAGCACCAATGGCGGAGAGAAAAGTCTTGCGCTGTGAAGGATAGTTTTTTAAGACTTCTAACCCAGACATGGTTGCAGGAGACTGGGCTAAGTCATCCACAATGCTGTAATTTGACGCAGCGCGAGCATTGGGGTTACTGTTGATGCGATGAAGTGGGAAGCTGTTAGAAAAACAGGATCGCAGAGCAATAACAATAAACAGAAATGCAAATATAATCACACATACACATTACAAGAGAGACACAGATATATCGTGGTTCACCCAACTTGGGCTACGTCCACACTGAATTTGCCAGTCCTTATTATTATTACCGTCCAGCAAGATGAAGGGATACAACCTACAGCACAACCGCTGCACTTCCTCTTCTCTGTTTTACAGTCTCTCTCCAGATCTCAAAGATCTTTACAATGCATAAAACCTAATACATCAACCCTAGCCATATTACAATGTCCTTCTTTTATAAGGGAAATACAATGGGAAAATACCACGGGATACCCAAAACCATGGGCCCGCAAAACAGCTGGCGAAAACAGCCCCAAAAAATTTCCTTCGGGGGCGCTGCCCCCGGACCCCCCAGCCAGGGGGGATGGTCCCCCCTGGAACCCCGTGGGGGGGTGATGCCCCCCCGCTGGGGTGAGTGTACAGTCCACCTACATATCATATAGAACTGGGGTACAAACATGGCTGATACAATATCATTTATGAGACTAGAAGATCTGGCTCCACAACCAACAGAAGCGAGGTGCTTTAGAGGCGCCATCGAGTGGAGCCGGAGGTATACGTAACATTTGATCAATGGGATGAGCGTTAGTGTTTTTGTCGACGGGAGGGGCTTCAGGGGTGGAGCCATATTGGTTCCGACGGGTTTGGAGGTTGACATCAGTGGATGACATCATCAACAAGTGGTGGGTACCTAAGTCTAACATGGGTTGATCAGGAGCAGCATAAGTGACCTGTTGTTGTGGTGGCACATTGCCTTGAGGGGGAGCCAATGGCTGAGTGTTCACTACGCCTTGGGTTGGTAAGGGGTTTTGCAGCACCAAAGGTTGATGCTGAGGTGGTGGGGGGTTGGGTGGTGCCTGAGGAGCTGCATGCCCCTGGCGATGGGCATCATCCATCCAGAGTTTTCGAGCTCGCTCCAAATGTGGGAAAGCATGTGTATAGTGGCCATAGACCCCGCAAATAGAACAAGGATGGTTTGTTCGCAAATTAGGATTTTTGGCTTGCTTGGGCGGTCGATCAAGGTTCTGGTTGGCAGGTGCCGCGTTATGGTTGTTTGGGGGATTGGAAGGTTGACCACCTTGGTCTGGAGGGGGGTTGTTCCCATGGTTACAGCCTTTGCCACAGCTTTGTTGGCCCTATTGGCGCTGGTTGTTTTGGTTTTGCTGCGGATTCTGTTGGGCGTATACTTGCCCTTGGGCAGCAGGTGGGTTCTGGGGTTGTGCAGGTGCGGGAGCAGGCTGCGGTGGATAATAAGTAGGGGGAGGTTGCGCAGGTGCTGAACCTTGTGGGGGTTGCTGATACATCTGCAGAACAGGTTGTGGGTTTACCACAGGGGCTGCCTGTGGTGGGTAATAAGCATGTTGGGCTTGAGAGGACACAGGAGCTGATGCAACCTGTGGGTGGTAATATGGCTGAGGTGCGGCCGGGGGGGGCGTAAGCAGGGGACGCAGGACCAAAGCACTGAGGTGGGCATGACGGTCCGTGGGAATGGTGGTGATGTGCCATGGGAGCATATGAATTAGTTGCTCCGGACTGTGATGTAGCCCGCGAAAGGTCAGGGCCATGGCTAGGACGTGCTATGGAAAAGGGTTGGGGATGTGAGGCAATACGGCCAATGATACCGTCTGTGGCATGGGGTTCCCCCGGCGCATCATGTTGGGAGGAATCACCACGAGGGGCATCAGGTATGATGGAATATAGATAACCCGACTGGGCGTATATGAGGTCAAATTGATGGGCTTTGAGGATGGCCTCTTCTTCGGACTGGGGTCGTTCGTATGCCACATCCTTGGCAATGATAGGAAGGAGGGATTTTAGAAACCAATCTAAGAAGATACGGTCGTCTAACTTGATTTTGCAGAGGCTGCGGCGTCAACGCCACTCATGAATGTGGTCAGTGATGTGGGTAGCTGTGTTCTGTCTGCAAGACAGTAGGATCTCAACTCCCGATTCATAGCGGACAGGTAACTGAAAGAACTGCAGGAAGGTCGAGGCAAGGGAAGTAAAGGTGGCATGGGTCCCATGGGGTTGCTCGATGTACCACTTAGCTGCAAAGCCAGTGAGGGTGCGCTGTAACAGACGGAGGCGGACAAAGTCGTCCACTATGGAGTTGGAGGAACACCATAGATGGAAGGACATAATATGGTTCTGGGGGTCCTCACTTGCCTTGCCCTCAAACTTAGGGATGTCGGAGGGAAGCTTGGTGGGCATGTGAGGCCACGCAGGGTCGTGTCTGATGGGATCGTTAGTCAGTCTAGCTAGGTCAGGAAGGTTGAGGCTAGCCCTGAATGGAAAACTAGTAGAAGGATGTGACATACTAGTAGGTTGGACCATGGTGGGGCCAATGCCCCCAAGTGAAGGGGCTGGGTTCGGGATGTTACCCCCAAGTGGAGGAACGAAAGTGGTATGGGACGGTCCTGTACCGCCAAGGGTAGGGTGAGTCACTGATGGAGTGGGAATGGGTATGCCAGCTACTGGAATGGGTGCAGTGATCAGAATGGTAGATGTGGGCCCCATCAAGGGCATACCCAAAGCAGGTGTGGTAGCTGGTGTGGTGGTGGATGCTCCACCAATAGTCCCTACAAAGAAAGGGGTGGAAGTCACGCCAGCCATGGGGCTGGTTGGTGTAGTGTAAATGGGGTTCTCGGACTCTGCCTCAGAATCAGAGGTAAAATAAGGGGCATCTATCTTGGGTGATGGAGTTCGATGCCACTGACGAGTGGAGTCAAGTGACAAGGCTCGAGATCTATGATGAGTGGTATCAAGTGATGAAGATCTATGTCTGTGACGGGTGGTGTCAAGTGAACCATGCTGTGGGGGCTCACCCCGGAGGCGCCGAGAATGTCTCGGGACTCAATGGTGACAGATGGTGTCAAGTATCTGGGGGTTGTGTTGAGTGAAAAACAACTCAAAAACCCTAATGCAACCGAGTGTGCAAAAGGAGAGCTCAAAAAAAATATGGCACTCAGGCCAACAACCAACTCAAAACACTTACTGTAACAGTTGTGCTATGATAAGTGGAGTATCAACAAAAATGGTCAGAATACCAACAAGCAGCAGGTTTCCTAAAAAATAAAAATAGTGGACTTGCTAGACCAAAAGGAGGTAAGGGAGCATGCAAACACCTAACTAAATAGTATTCTGACTCAACTAGACATATCCTCTGCAAGGTGATGAAATCCAAGTTAGACAATATGGATAGTAGAGCCAAGTGGCTAAATATATCCCCCTACCGAGAGGGACACCGGGTAGTCAATCCTAGAAGAAAGGCAACTAAGATACCTCGTTCATTACACGTCCAGAAAAGGTGAATCTGCCATTTGGTTCTATCGCCGTGGTATCCCCATACGGGTGATACCCTGAGAACTGCAAAAGGTAGCCTTCGGTTACTGAATGGATTGCGGTATTCCACTCAGGCCTCTGGAACCAGTCTGGCGACTTCAACCCTCCTAGGGGAGAGGCCCTCTGATAAACTGGTTGTGACCGTGCCAAAAAATACTAGGGGATTTTGGTTCCCTAATGGACAACAGCTATGTCTCAAGTGTAAGCAACCGAGGGATTTTATTTGGATGCCTATCCCCCCGATCCTACCTAACTACAAAAATTCTTATGTGTTCCCCAAGTGGGGTTAGAATGTTGGTTGTGTTAAGTCATTTTTTAGGGATCACTTGAATTAGATGACAGAGTGTGTGTGTGAGATGATGAACCCAAATAAAAAGTGCCACGGGGTGGGCAACTTGCTAACTAAAAATAACAATACTGAATTTAAACCTTGAAATGCAAAATTTTCTCTTTTTCAATTAAGATGCTGAAATTTAAAAAATATTTTGTAAATGGAACATAAATAGTACTGCAGAAAAGGCTATAGGGAAGGATGGCTGCAGGTAGGACAAATGGCTGTGCAAGTGCAGAAAATATTGTAGCAAAGTGCTGGGTTCAAAACAGGAAAAAGTGCAGAAAACAGACTACGGGTCTATGGCAAATCTGGGCGGTCGAACCGCGGGTTACAGCTCAACAGTCAGGGACAGGTTGCGGGATTTTGGCCAAAAGATGTAGTCGGGCCACTAGAAACAGGTCGAAAGCCGCAGGCGGGTTGCAGGAAAATGGCTGAAAGCCGCAAACGGGTCGCGGGAAAATGGCCTAAAGATGCCGGCGGGTTGCAGAAAAATGGCTGAAATCCGCAGGCAGGAAGCGGGAAAATGGCCTAAAGACGCTGGCGAGTTGCAGAAAAATGGCTGAAAGCCGCAGGCAGGACGCGGAAAAATGGCCTAAAGATGCCGGCGGGTTGCAGAAAAATGGCTGAAAGCCGCAGGCAGGACGCGGGAAAATGGTTAACATCCACCGTCGGATTGCACCAAACAAGCTAATAGCCATGGTCGGATCGCCGGTAACAGACTTGAATCCATCAGTAGGTCGTCGGAAACAGTCTAAGAGCCGCAGTCGGATCGCAGGTAAATGCCTGAAAGACGCGGTCGGAATGCAACTGCAGGGGGTAAAATATGCGGTCTATGTCAGCCGAAAGGGACAGCTGAAAGGAAAAAACAGAAAAATATTGCAGAAAATTAAAAACGTTTAAAAATTTAAAACTATAACCAAAAATTCAAAGGAACACTAGGGGAGTCGCCAAAACTGTAGCTAGGGTTTTCACCCTAGCTAGTGCAAATGAGCACCTACTAAGGAGAATGGACTCCTTAGTAGCAGTTCAATAAACAGTAAATTAAAGTAATAAAACAATACGAATTCTAAACTAGCATGAGCATTAATAAAAATAACAAAACATGGAAATATGGTGAAGATCTTTCTTTTTTGTATTAAAATTTTACCTTAGGTGTAGAGGTTGGTGAAATTCTTGCAATAGTCCAAGAGGGTTGCTCCAAACTCCCAGCTTTGCTCATTCTCTTTCTCCAAAGGGTTGGAAATGGGCCAAAAGGGTCACTCAAGGGTGAGCTAGGGTTTCAAGAGTGATTTTGGCAGAGTAGGGGTGTATTTGACTATGGATATGAAATGAGGGGCCTCCATCACCTATTTATAGGATTTTAGTGGTGGAGTGCTAGCCCATGGTTTTGGGAACCATATGGTTTAGGTCAGCTGTATAGGGTTTTTTCCTCCTTTTTCCCTCTTTTTCCTCTTTTTTTATATTTTTTATTCCCTTTTTAGAGGGTTTTTGCTATTTTGGAGGAATTTTGGATAATTTTTGGGGGGAAAGGGGTTTTTTAGCCCTTTAGAGGCTTTTTTGGCCTTTTGGAGGCTTTTTAATGGGATTTTAAGATTTTGAAGGTAAATATGGTAGGAAATATGGACAAATGAGTCATGTAATGGGGTAGATGAGGTAGTGAGCACTTTTTGGGTGTTAACAGCCTTTCATTTCCGAGAACTTAGTAGGAAATAGGTCTTGATATTCGTGCAGTATGTTTGCAATCTGTCATATTGTTTCTTCATCCCATTAATCCCCTATAGAAATGAACTTCAGTTCATTCTCAGTACCAATGTTGATATTGTTGGTCTTCACAGGACTACTCAATTCTAGAATTTCTAAGTCAGGTCCTTCTACTTCATGCTTTCCTTCAAAATCAGGTATATTTACATCACGTGGATCTTCATCTTCATCTCCGTTTAATGTGACGTTATAACATTCCAAGGCATGCTCAAGCTGCATATCCCAATCCGGTTGTTTATATACAGGTACAAGTGCATCATTAAATACCATCTTTTTAATGATCTGTAGAGCCTCACTGATACTCGAACAATCATCCTCAAAACTGAAGGTGGATTGAAACTCAGTTATCACTATGTGCCAATATACTGTACCTCTGTGAAATTTAGCTTTTGCGTACCAATTATTTGGAATGTTCTCCAATGTGTGTATAAACATTTGCACCCATTCTTACTTAGTTGTATGTATCCACAAAGCTCTATGTGATCTCTAGGATCAGTCTGTCCATTATATTTTACTTACAAAATCTCAATTTGTTCTGTAAATCTGATCTCCATCATGTGTTTACATTCTTCCCATGTATTCAAGTTCTACTTATGCGCAGTCCACCATCTAGCAGGTGTACCGCGCATTGTTGTATCTAACGCTGCTAACTTATGTTCTACTGGAACTGAAACTAGATATTCATGAAGGAAGGCATGTCTATTTCCTAGACCATCGTAAGTAGGTATTGGGATTACCTCTATTCCAATCCAACATAGTGACTTTGTGATCTATGCACATCGTCTTACTGATACTTCATGCATTCTACTCTACCAGTTCTCCATTCCCGTATCTGAGTCTGGTATGCAAGAAATATCACATATCTAGCTCAATGTTGCATCATCCCTAGGATTAATGTAATCTCTCTGATTCAATGTCATCTTATAGATATGATCAAGATATTGAGTTCTGCATTCTTCTCTTATTGGTTGAATATATCTAGGTCCTTGTGCAGGGTCTAAAGGTGCGATGACCCTAATATCTTGTCCTTCAAATTATCATCTGTTTTTTATTGATATTGATGATTGTGAGGTTGTCTATTGCCCGGTCAATCCCTAACAGTGAAGGATAAGGATTTTTGTCATCTATAATATCAATAACCTCGAAGTCTGCTTTACTTCGCACTCCATCAATGTCAACAGGGACATCTGATAATCTCCCAAAAGGTATAACTTTTTGTTGATTGGATAATATCAACTATATCGGTGACCATGCTAACTTTGGTTTTCCCATCTGTTCCCATGTCTGCTTTCTTAGAACATTCACTTCTGAGCCTAAGTCAAGAATGATCTGGTCCATTTCAAAGTCTCCGATCTACGCATTTAATCTCATCTCTCTTCCGGTCCTTCTATGATTCTTGATATGGTGAACTACATTATATGCTTCATTTATGGCACTATGTTGCTCCTAATGACTAAATAGACTTTGTATCTCTACTAAGGCATTTCCATGCTTTAACAACTTAATGCAGCTCTGTAGGAACTATGCAACAGGACTTATGGGTTCTGTTGAAGTATGTGATCCATCATATGAAATTGACATATCCACAACAGGCGTTGGTTCACTTCGCAATTGTACCCTCAGGGTCACAGGTTCTGAGCTCTATAAGACTTTTCTGGTCTCCATGAAAGATTCTTTTTCTTTGTTAAGGTTGAAGGAAGGCATTTTTCTAGTTGTTTTTCTTATCTAAGCCCCTTCAATAGGATTATGTTTCATGGTTTGGTCCTCAAAAGTCGAAGCTTCAGTTCTCTGATCTCCTCCTGTCATAGCTCTGCTTCGTGTCACAACATGAATGTTGCGATCTTTATTTCTTTCTTCAGCTGCGATCATCTGTATGATCTGATTCTACGCTTCTGGTCTTCTTTCTTGCATTTTTACTTGCAAAATAGGACATGCCGCAATGACATGGTCAAATGACTTACAATACTTACAATTAGTACAAGGGTTCTGACAATCTCTTGCTAGATGTCCAGGATGAGCACAGTTGTAGCACACAATCTGACCTCTTCCTCTTCCTTGTTGGCCAGTGTTGCATCCTCTTCCTCTGAATCCACCACGTCCTATGTATGTGCCTTGATCATACTGTGCATTTTCATTATTATTTTGTGTTTCTCCTTGAAATATATAGACATCATGTTTTATTTCCGTCATGAGATAATAATCTCTATAGTTGCTATCATCATGGCCATCTAACTTACAGAATGTACAGTACATATTCTTAGGTCTCTGCACATATTTCTGAAGTAGGTAACAGTCTTTTAGGCAATGTCCTCTACATCAATAAATTTCACAGCATGGACCTTGTTGTTGATTTAATTGGTTTGGTGCTCCACTAGCGATGTAATCTCGGTATACAGGGCAGTGTTCCTTGGAATGTCCTTCTCCCTTATGTTAGTTTTTCAGCATTTAATTCAATCTGATCTAGGATCTTAACTGAGAGAACAACATGTACAACATATCAAACATAAGAGACAAGAGACAAGAGACACAAAGCATTTCACCGAGGAAAACCAAAAAAGTGAAAAACCACGCAACTTCCTCAGAGATAGAATAAGAACCAATACAAAGATCACCAAGATGAATCCCCAAAAGATAAATGTCTGCAGCAGCTACTCCTCCTCCACTTGTGTGCACTCCTCCTCTCTCTCACTAATGCGAAGTGAGTGAATGAGTGAATGTGTTAAATGAGGATCACACATCCTCTATTTATACTTTACTTCACTTGACTTTTAACTATAGCTAGGTCGGCCCCAACTTAGGAGAGTCTAATAACCCATTACCATTGTCACTGGGCCGACCCTACTAGGGTGGTCTAATAACCCTTTAACCCACATGACTCATACAGGGCCGACCCCACCAAGGTGGTCTAATAACCCATCAAATACGAATGACGACACTTACAATGTAACTTGCGACACTTGCAAATACAAATGACGACACTTCCAATCGGAGGAATAATACATCTCCATTGGGGATACAATAAAGTACAAATGTAATACATATAATATACAAGTGAATATCTTCTGAAGTTACAAATACATCAACACCTTACACTTTGTAAACCAAACTTATTCTCTAGTTTCTTTTCCTTTCTTGATGTCTAGTAGCTGTAGTGTTAGGTTGGCTAACTGTTTCTATATTTATACCATACCTATGCTAGTTTATCCTATTGGCGAATCCTCTAGCTTCATCGCAATATCTAATGCCTCTGTTTGTGATACTACTCTTTGTTCCAAGAGTGGTAATATGATATGGGGAAAAACACAGCTATGAACCACTCTTGATGTTGTTGTGGTGCTATGTCGAAACTTACTTGATATAACAATGCTTTAAATTTATGATCAAATTCCTCTACAGTCTCATTAGGATTTTGTTTGATTTCTTTTAATTCTGTGATGCACTGAGATTTCGATTTAGGTTTCTTGAATTCTCTAATAAGTGCAGTTATTATATCAACTAGTGATATGTTCTGTCCAACAGAATGCTTCATGAACCATGTTAGAGCTTTGTCTCTAAATGTAGTAACTAGTTGTGCTTGTCTTATAGCATCATCTTGGACTTGCTTAACATTCCATATGGCTTCGCAAAGAAACCAATGTTGCTCTAGGTCTTCTAGACCAGTTCCTTTAAAAATGGGTAGCTTGATGTCGTCTTCCATTCTTCTTTTAGGAGGTGTAGTATTCTGCGATGATGAGGGTATACCACTACTTGATTGATTCTGAGTATTAACTCTCGTGGTGTTATTACTACTGGTGTTCTACAAACTAATAGTATTCCTTCCATCAACTAGAGGTTTCTGCGGAGTAATAGGCTGATATGTAGTCGTTTTAGGCTCTGTTTCACTATCAGACTCAACCTGATATGACTATCTGTCACCTTCTAACTCAATTTCTAGGGGTATACGAGGTTCGGCTTCACGAGACCTCTTTCTAGTACTAGGATTACATCTTTTTCCACCTCGCAGCATATAAATATTTTCCTTAGTATCACTATATGTGTTACTAAACATTACAGACTCAAATCCTAGGAGCTTTATTGCATTCTCAAGACACCTTTTTCTGCTAACATGTCACGTCCCCACCCATCATACCAGTGCGATGGAGAGAACGTTAGACTGAAGCCAGGGCACCTAGCCCCATGAACTTTTAAATAAGCATTCACATAATATAAAAAGACATATCGAAATGTATAATTATAAGAAAACACAATGGAAGTAATTTCAATTACACATCCATCATACATTCAAGATATTCATCAAATAAATAATTGCAAAGTTAACACAAGAGAATACTTATCTTAACAAAGTAGTCCCAAGCAACCAACTATGCATCTGCAACATTCCACCCAACCATAGGCCAGTTGTGCTTATCAACCTCTTGATACAACTACCACCCTCGAGCTGGGCATGATTTCTACAAGGAACCAGGGAACAGCAGACTCACACATAGCCAAGCATACACCAAGATGAGCCAAGCCAATCTACAATTGGGTTTATCAGGCTGCTAGGAAATGGAAAGGAAGAATTGCTAAGCTAGTGAGATCAAGCACAGAGCCAGGGATACCTCTACAAGATCTATCTAGCTTGGCACCCACAATGCCTACACACCCCACTCAAGGAAGTATTCCCTTCACCAATGCACAGTCCCTCAGGCCATACCTTCCAATCTAAAGTGTCTAAGGTGTGCATAGAAGAGTAGCCAGCCCTCTTGATCTTCTTGAGAGGTTATTTCCCCCCCACTAGGTTTATCAAGCCAATTCTGTCCACTACCACTCCAAATCTCTTGCTCAGAGATTCAAACCAAAGCAAGGATGCGCATAACCGCAGAACCACAATTATTGGGCATGATAAAAACATTTTTTTTTTTACAGTGAGATGCCCAAAGATGGGGTTTCTACCAGCCCAGAAAAACGTGGGAAGACCCAAAAATGAAATGGCAATTGGGGATTCAACCCTGGAGAGAAAAATCGTTTTCAGAAAAACGCCCATGGGTATTTTGGGGCAAAAACCACCTCCCTCACAGTCCCAAATCGTGGCCCTCCTCTCCTAGCTGTTGTACAATGCAAAAACGAGCTCCCAGGCATGGAAAATGTAGGGAAAATGGTGAAAAACATGATGGGGAAAGCCCAGCTAGCTCAGACTGCGTGAGAGGGGAAAGGCCATGGGTGAACGATGGCTTTAGGCACCATTTCGTGGGTGTTTTCTTTCCCAAGAAGCAAAAATATGAATTCCCAGGTTGATGGCTTGCCCATGCACGAAATTGGCTTCCATACCTCTCCATTCCCAAGGCATTAACTGCCTCAACCAACTCTTGGAAGAATTAAATGATTGGGTGCATAACCCAAAATGGGTAGTTGGTGGCTTATGGGTTTTCTCATTGATACATGGATTAACACCATTGGCTCGAGGGTTTGAATAATTTCCCTCCCTATTCCTTGTAGAATCATGCCTCCATCTCTTTGTTGCATTGCATAGCTAGTTGTGGGTTTTTCATTAAAATTCGTATTTACATGATGTCTTAATTTACTTTGTGCCTATCTAGCACAAGAACCATAGGCATCTATTTTTAATTGCCGATACATAAAATGCTAAATCAATGGTGGGGCCTTGGCCTTGAGCTCCTCACCATGATTAAATAACAATATTTACATCATTTAAGATTTAATGCAAAGGGGGTCAAAATGGGGACATTACATAACATCATTTTAATGTATAAACTAATATTTTTCAGGTACTTACCTCTGAATCCTTTGAAGAAATATCCTTATGCTGCATTTTAAGACTTCAGGGTGTCCACATCAAATTCTGTAACATATCCTTCTAGTACATTATCCATCCAAAATTCTACTGCTCTTGAAATTGGGCCAGCAACCTCTTTAAGCCTCTGAATCAGCTCTGGAGTCCACTCTGTTGGTTCTCCACCCTGGAAAAAAAAATTGCGTTCTGCAAGTCTTGATATCCACTCATGTAGCTCGTTATTGAAAAATGCAAAGAATATTTCATGTATGCCATAAAATAGGTATTTATGTAAGCACTCCTCCCTAGATAAGCGCAGATGTCTGTTTTCTTTCTTCACAAACTCCTTTTTTGTCTTAGTCACCCAGTTCTGTATCTCTATCCTCTCAAGATTCTAATTATCAGAACACATCACCAGTTCAAGCGCAAAAACAAACCACTTGCTAGCTACACTTCCTTCTTCACGGTCTCATAACATAACAAGATCACATATCGCCATTATTTAATGCGGCAATGGAACCATTTGTTGGCTCACTACCCATTGTTAACTTGCAACTTCTTCTCACTATTTTCTTTGGGGCTGACATGGATTCTACGAGATTCTTCTATCTTTAGTCCAACAAAATCCCCTTCACGGGCCCTTTCGGATTCAACCTGTGAGCAGGCTTAAGTCTCACCCGAAGCGAAGATGGGTGGTTACAGAAGCAGGTTTATGTAACCTGGTGATGCGTGATTATGTTATGCGAGGTGAGGATGCGAAACTCGTTCATTATCTACTTCGTAGATCATTCCTTGACATGTATCTGCACACTTGCGCTTCTCAACAACCTACACGCTTTGCTGATTTGTTGTTACTGCACATTTACATATGACCGCATTTACCATAATATAACAGTGCATTTATGTGACTGTGCACCTCGCAGTTCTTAACAATACAGACTTCATTGAATTATTTGTATTCCTTTAACTGTTTCAACTAGGCAACTACTCATTCATTACGTCCATTGCAATTCCACAAGGTTCATGCATGCATGTTCCTATACTTAGCATATCATTTCCATCCTCATTCATTAACACTTAGCATATTATTCTCATCAATAGACTCATGGAAACACATATAAAAGCATAACATTCATAAATATGAAATAACTCATAAACACAATCGCACAACACAAATATTTACGTGGTTCAACCCCTAGATGGGAGCTACGTCCACGGGAACTATTATTTATTTCAATGAGAAGGGATAACAGTTCCAGTGTGTGCACTCAGCTGCAGACTCTTCTCTACAATAGATCTCAACACACACAGCTACAGAGTCTTTTTCCTATCAGATATCTCTTAGCACAGATGTTACAATGATTTCTTCAAGATCTATTCTCGCCTAACAAGATCTAACCCTTCCCTATGCAAAATTTCCCCTTTTATAGACTGTGCCCGAAGATCACATCTTTACAATAACTATGGGTCGAAACCCCATAGTACCCTTAAACCCAAAATGACACAATTCTCCTATTGACGATGCTTTTCCTTTACTTTGTTGGAGCTCTGTTGTCCTTGGTCATCCTTTGTGTCACTTCCCCATGCTCTGACACTTCTCTGACAGTCATAGTCTGACCGCGCGGCTCTAACGCTGACATGGTGTGTCCTTTACACCATCTTGTCTCGTTAATTCTTCATTCATGTAGCTGACAGTCCGTCACTTCTTCCTTAACTGCTCCAGCTACTTCGTTGATCCTTAGTACTTCACATTTACTAAGGGGACAGATCCCTATATGTCACTTCGACGCACTCCACGCCCTGCTCCTGGGAATTGCGGAGTTGTTTCTACCAAAAATGGATGATGTTAGGCCTCGCCTAACTTGTAATTCTGCCATCAAAACTCTCCTTTCGCTTGGACTGCGCCATCAAAATTGTCCCACTTAGGCTACGCCCAACACTTTTATATTGAAAAATTGGAATATTATCATCTTAATTTTTTCTTTTATGGGTCTATTTGTTATAGTTGACAATATTTGTTATGTGTGAATACCTAATCTCTTGTTTTGACCTAGTTTTTGGAGTCTACAGATAAAATAAAGCGATATGATGACTTTTCGGTAACTATTGTAGTCGTTTCATATTTAATTTTCAGGTATCAACGACTTTTGAGCGTTTTTGCTATTTTGTTGCTCATTAAATTCAAGCATTAATGGCACCGATCTCACTCTTGTTCTTTCTCATGCTCGTAAAACGATGAGAATACATTACCGAGTTATCTTTTATCACTTTTTAGGGCTCGTAAAACTCCCACGAAAAAGTGACCCCACAGGAGTCCTTCTTTAAGCTCTTTTCAGACTCCCTAAATGTGAAAATATTGCCAAAGCGAACTTGATGCTTTCACGCTTGTAAAAGTGTTTGAATGATTTTCTTCCTGGTGGTAGTTTATCCATTTTTCAGACCAGAAGACACTAATTACGAAAAAGGATCACTCTAGTTAATCATGATTGGAAGAGTTCTCTCTAGCATTGTTTTATCATTTTTCGGGTGAGCCTAGACTAACTGTTACGAAAAAGAACCTTTGGAGTCTTCTTTAGTTCTTTTCAGACTCTCTAAACATGAAATGACGCTGAGTTTACCTTCTTTGGAATCGTTAAAATTTGACATTGAAGGGCCCGTTTTGGGATGAACCCCTCCTATCCCAGGTTCATAAAACATTTGGGATTGGACTCGTCCAAAGGATAAGCTATACCGAGCATCTATTACCCTCCTAAAGCTCGTTAAAAAAATAAGAGGTACTCATCAATCATGATGGGGATAAGGAAAGGGGTTTATATTTCATTGTAATCATGGCAGTACTTAGTCGCTCTTGAACATGGCACTCATATGCATTTGCATTCACACACTTGGGTAATCTGTTTGTACTCGAGTCACCAATCCCATGAGCCTTTTCGCTCCTTTGGTTCATCCATAAAATGATTTCCTCATCCGTTGCATTAGGGTTTGGTATCATTCTCGTTGTGTCAATACTGCCAGGTCATGTCGTGCCCATGTTCAAGATATCTCTATCCATCAAATTATTATCTGCAGTCATACCACCTTCAATCATGTCAGTTTCCCCTGGATCGGTCTCAAACATTGCTCTATTGTCTGATTTTCTCCAAAACATCTTTGATCATGTTTCGTGTCAATGATGGGGGATACATCATGGCCCTCCTTCGATGGATTTGTTCTTTTCGACGTCAATACATCATCCAAGGATTGAATCTAGAAACCAAACAAGTACCTTGGGTCTACATGCCTCAATGGCAAGTTACCTCGCTTTCAACATGAGTTCGCATCATTGGCTCTTGATTGAAAGATTCCATCGAGTGCTCGACCTCTACTCATCTGATTAACATTCGATGGCATGTACTATGATACCTTGGGAATCATTGATATCAATGGTGATATCCCTTGCACTTGTTAATAGTATACATCAATGATTGGTAATCAAGTGGTTTATACCATGTTTGATTCCAAGACATTGTAATCATATGGTTAGATTTGTATCATTGCGGGTTCGGCTTGAAGACCCTGGGTTAATTCATTAATCTCACCCAGGTTGTGATGGATATTTTTTTGAGTCGTATTACACGGATCCACTTTGTATTGGTCGTGGCTGTGTTATCATCTCATCATGTATCTACACTTGTTTTTAGTAGCCATGATTGTGTTCAGTCGGTCTTTACTATCATGGATCTGCATTGTATTGGTCGATATCCATGTTATGAGTCATGTGAGACATGTATCTCAAAGTTATTTTTACTGTAGTAGTCCTTTCCAACTAGTGGTTCTTTCCTCAATACCTTATCTTACAAAGCATTTCACCTATTCTATTTTTACCAGCTTCATGATTTGGGGGGCATTCTGTTACACCAAAATCTTGTCACCATGAGTCAGGTGTCATCCCCATGCCTTAATCCCTGAATTACAATGACTTGGATGTGAGAAGAGAAGTTGATTTCCCTTTCATTTTACCTTTCCTAGCAACCCTGAAGCACTCTGCTTTCCAGCAAGGGACATCACACCTAAGGTAGTGCACTCTGAAAATTAGCAAAATCCGTTGATGGCGCAGTCTGTCCTTGTAGATCATGCGGTGATCTAGATCTGGTGCAAGTTGTCCTTGTGCAAAGTGCGTCGGAGTTGGCTAAAATGGATAAAAGGAAGCTTCAAGTGACTTCTCAAATCTTGGTGATGTGGAGGCTTAGCCCTAAACATGTGGTGAGGTGTCCTCCAGTTCCCTAACCTATTGGGATGATCCCTTAGATCAATCCCCTAAATATTCAACCTAATCTATCCATCCAACCCTATAAATACAACCCCTCTCTCCATTGAGAGGAGAGGAAGGATTATGCACCCTCATGCTGGTGGAATTCAGTCAAGATCATCTTCTTCATCCATAAGAAGTTTGAAGGCTTTAGATCTTTGAGGCAAGATTGTCCGTGTTGAAGTCGTGATGTCAAAGCTTAGGTTGTATCTCCTCTCACTTTGTATCTGCTGCAATTTACATTAATATAAACATCTTTCCATAAATATGTTATGCCTTGTAATATCATTTATGATTTTCTTCTTTGACCGCTTAGCTCGTTAGATTCATAGATATATGCTTTCACGTCGTTTTCTTCTTTCCATATTTTCTATCTTGTTTT
The DNA here is from genome assembly GCA_027924585.1 of Larix kaempferi. Taxonomy (NCBI): domain Eukaryota; kingdom Viridiplantae; phylum Streptophyta; class Pinopsida; order Pinales; family Pinaceae; genus Larix; species Larix kaempferi. Next base: position 2,566,714 of record BSBM01000705.1, read on the forward strand.
GCAGTCAGAGATTGAAGGATTGAAAGCAGATCAAGAAAAGAGAAAGGGATTGTGATTACCAGGTAATTTATCTATCCTGCAATCTAATCTAAATAGGGGAGATTTTATGTTATGTACTCTTTTGTGCTAGATCCATATCATTTAGATCTAGAGAGATTTGTTTCTGCCTGCGTTAACAGAATGTCTATACACATGCGCAGATCACTGTGCCTATGGAGAAACTATTGAATAAAGAAGCGAAGTACAATTGGACTGAAGACTACCAAAAAGGATTGGACACACTAAAAGAGAAAATGGTTACAGCGCATATTCTCGCTTTTCCTGACTGTAATAAGCCATTTCATGTACATGTAGATGCTTCATCTATAGCACTTGGCATTGTATTAGCACAACCAGGTGAGGGAGGCATCGATCATCCCATTGAATTTTCAAGCAGAAAGTTATCTTTAGCGGAAAATAATTATACCACAACAGAAAGGGAAGGCTTAGCTATGGTGTACACATTGCAGAAGTTTAGACACTATCTGCTAGGTTCACATTTTTGTATGTTCACTGACCATTCAGCTTTGAAGTACTTGGTCAATAAACCAATGTTGGGGGGAGAATATGTCGATGTCTCTTATTGTTTTCAGGAATATGATTTTGAAATCATTGTGAAGCCAGGAAAATGGAACGCGGGACTTGACCATCTGTCAACAATCGAGTCAGGAGAAGAACCTAGTAATTTGGAGGATAATCTACTGGATGCGTAGTTGTCTACTATCCATATAACAGATGACTACTTCATAGATATTGTAGAATTTATAACTACAGGATTAGCACCTACAGAACTTACTACGTAGAAGAAGAAACAATTAGTGGTAATATTAGCTGACTTTACCCTAATTGCAAGAAAATTATACAAACTGGGACCAGATGAAGTATTGCGTAGATGCATACTAGAACATGAAAGACCTATCATACTTGCTGAAGCACATTTTGGTGTATCTGGAGGACACTACGTAGGAAGAGCTACTGCGCAAAAAATTTTGAGAGCAGGACTATGGTGGCCTACGATACACAAAGATTCAAAAGAACATTGTTGTAATTGCGATGTATGCAATAGAACTGGGAAGCCATCTCGTAGAGATGATATTCCATTGATGCCACGATTGACATTGCAAGCCTTTGATAAATGGGATATTGACTTTGTGAGACCTATTAACCCACCAGGGAAGATAACTGGCTCAAGATATATCATCACAGCTACAGATTACCTAACCAGATGGGCAGAGGAAAAACCAGTGAAGGACTTTAGCGCAATTACAGCAGCGTAGTTCATATTTGAGAATATTCTGACAAGTTTTGGATGTCCAAAGATTCTAATGAGTGACCAGGGAACCCATTTCCTGAATAGAACTATTGAAGGCCTAAGAGAAGAATTTCATATCTACCATCAGAAGAGTACACCATACCATCCATAAGCTAATGGAACTGTAGAAGCCTTTAATAAAGTATTGGAGAATGCATTAACCAAAGTATGCAATACAAATAGGTATGATTGGGATCTTAGAATACCAGTACTATTATGGGCATATAGAACAACTTGTAAAATGTTGACAGATCATACACCTTTCAAATTAGCATATGGACAGGAAGTTGTTATGCCCATGGAATACATAGTACCAAGCTTGATAATTGCAGCATTCACATATATGGTTGATGATGAGACAATGGATGAAAGACTACTATAGTTAGTTGGATTGGAGGAAGACTGCTTCATTGCAGGTTTTCACCAACAAGTGCAGAAAGATAGATAAAAGGTATGGCATGATAGACACATCAAGCACAATTTCTTCTAAGTAGGATACCTTTTCCTCCTTTATGATAGAAAAATTATGAAATTTCATGGAAAATTCAAAATGCATAGGTTAGGGCCATACATCGTCAAGCATGTCACTAATGGTGGAGCAGTTCAGTTAGCTACATTACTGGGAGAAAACTTGCAACGTCTTGTCAATGGGAGTAAACTAAATCCTTATAGGGATGGCCCTACTCCTATGAATAGAATTTAAATAATGCAATAAATTTTTGAGTGTCAAGTGTAGTTGAAATTGGACACTAAAACAGAGGGCAAAGTCCGCACACAACAGTTTTTTTAAAATGCACAGTTTACAATATATGAAGATGTGTTGCGAAGCACACATAGCAAGCTAAGTTGCAAAGTAAAAGAAGGAAGTAGCGTCGCAAAGTTCAAATTAAAATAAGGTCAATGCGAAGTGAACCTCGTCGTTCACCTAACCATCAACGAAGCTAGAGGAAACTAGTCGTTACAGTTTTGGTCGGAATGTAGTCGTTGTATAGTACTTTTGGGAACCAGATTTTTCTGCTTTTAAGGCATATTTGTCCATTGAAGACACATTAAAAGAAGGGAAAGGAACAAGATCTAAGAAATATTTGGCCAACGGACATGGCATTTAATGCTAATTTAGTCGTTTTGGGGCACGCCTTAGTGTCGATGTGCCTATAAATAGTAAATACTACATAGTTACCGATTTTACGATGACATTTAATTTTTAGTACATGTAATTTCCAAGTTTTTACCAGTCAAGAGCAAGAGTAATCCGAGAGTGTATGTCTGAACAAGAAATCCTAGAGGAGATATTAAGAGAATTCTGACATTCTGGTTTAGACGGAGTCATGAAGACTCCAGTGAAGAAAGCAGTCCCAGAGAGAGGTGGAACATCTAGAGCTTCACCGTGAAATATACCGGAGCATAAGAAGAAAGATAAGAAAAAGGCTACTGAGCAAGAGAAGCCTAAGGACGTAGATATTCCAAAGTCGTTTACACCAGAACGACCTCGTGACAAGCCGATTCTACTCATACCGTAGTACATCCCTCCAAGAAGAGATGTTGCTCCAGTTGTGATACTCATGAAGAATCTGCAATATGAAATCTCGTTGCCTCCCATGTCAAGTCATGTGCATGAAAAGGAGAATTTGATCAGCAATATTCCAAAATGCAAGTTCTATGATCATGACTTGTTGCATGAAATGAAGTGCCCACAATTTCAGCTGGACTAGTACATGTGTAGTCGAAATGATGAAACCAGCAAGCAAACAACAATTCAAGTGCAAGACTGGATTGCACCATTACAACCATCAGGATTGTTGAATTTGCTGCGAATTCTGCATTTTGAAAGGAGCCCCGAGCTCACAACGGTTGTGAGAACATTACTCTCATGTACGCACCAGGGTTACTTGTGGTTAGACCGCAAGATTGATATCAACATAGACCTCATTTACAGAATTACGCACTTTAGAAAAATAGGTGTTGAACCCGCAATAGAATTCGTAGGCAGCAACAAAGAAAAAACACTTGCAAAGAGAATGAAAAATTAATTTGGTTGGTCAAAGGAAACTGTGGATATCAGAGAAATCAACTCAAGGATGTCGCTGCGAGGTTCATAGTTCAAATGCTCGTAGGGAATGTACTAAGGAAATGCATACCGACCGAGGTGTCGGCCGCTACGATCTCCTTAGCTGCAAAGGCTAAGGATGGACTCCAGTATAATTGGGCAAGTTACCTTCTCGATGAATTCCTAGTTGATGTTGCGGATATCCAAGACAATGGAAATAAATTCCATTATAGCTGGTTGTTAGTCTTAATCGCGTTTGTAGGATGGAAAGAGCCTAAGTATTAGCAAAATGTATCGGTATTCACTAGAGATTGTCGTGGATCCAGATTTGTGAACATGTGGGCCAATTCCAAGTCGGACAGACAAAGACTAAATAATATACAATTGTATACATATTATGAGCAGCTATGTGAAGTAATCAAGCATACTTCGTGTATCCCTAAGGAAATAACAATAGCGTATATTCACAAGATGAGATTCAAATCCGGCCTTCACTTTATTTTCATTTAGCCAAGAGAAACACCAAATAACCCAGATTGGTTTGAGGGACTATACCAACTAGACGTGCTAAAAATTGATCTTATCTTTGAATATTGGTCGCCTGAGTGGAAGATTGATGCGCCAAAGACGTTGATCACTACATTAGAGGAAAGTGCAAATGAAAATACCCAGGACCAAGAAGAAGAGCCAACAAGTGCTCAAGATCAGGAACAAGATCACGGAGAAGAACAACAACAAACTGTTGATTTTCCAGCAAGAGAGAAGAGGAAGACTCCCGACACAGTCGTGACGAAGGGATCTCAAAGAAAGAAGCATAAAGAAAGTAAGAATCCACTCGATGCACAGTTGCATGATGATGATTACGATTGCATCGTAGCCCGAGTCAATGAGAATCTGGAAGAGACGCTCGCATTGAAAGACAACAAGCAAGAGGAAATCCAAGCGAGCATGATAGAGAGCCTTGCAGAACTAAAGAGTCCGGTGGCAAGAGTAGAACAAGTCCAAAGATATCTAGTAAGGGAATCAGACTCCGAAGATATGACAGGGGAGTCAAGCCAAAGGAAAAGAAAAGTGTCTGCTTTAACAATGAGACCCTGTTTAGTCCGCATAGAGCCGATGAATGTAATATTCCCTTATGATGAACTTACTGAAAGTGCGAAGCAGCGCGCACATTTGGACATTAACATGGGAATGTTGTCCATTGAAGGACTACATAATCTGCATTTGTGGGTTATGGAAGAAATTAGAGGACAAATATATGATCTCATATAACCAACATCTGAAGCTGGAAAATAGTTATAAGAAGTTGAAGAATGAATGCGCGTTGAAGACAAATGAGCTAGAAAATGTTCAAGAGAAGTAGAAAAAATTGAAGAAAACCATAGTTGAAGTTTGTGCAGAGATACGAAACTACGAAGAAGAGTTTGAAGTGGAAGAAACCATCCTTAAGATTGGTGCTGTCATGGACAATATCAAAGCGAAAATGGAAGATATGGAGATTGGATACAAGGAGAATATTTCTAACTTAGAGTCTCGGAAACAACCTGGCACTCCACCAGAGGTAGGATTAGCAAGAGCCGGAGAGCTGAATACATCAACTGAGAAAATATTCACAGAAGTTGCAAGGTGTCAAGACTTGCTAGAAGAAGTCCCTCAAGTTTGGGCTATACTGCAAGACGATCCTGAATTATAGAAAATTCAGGATGAAGTTCAAAAGAGGCAGAAGGACCTTGATTCACTGAACACGGCCATGAAGTATTTTTTTCCAAGGAAAAGGATCCAAAAGTTCGCAGAAACGAAAGAGCTTCAGAAGGAGATGAAGGCACTAAGGATGGAGGAAGCTGAAACTTCATCAAATTTACAGCCTATGCAAGAATAAGCACTAGCACTTTCTGAATAAATCGAGGAGAAATTGCAAGGACCCCGCATGACAGAGAGTACAGTGAAGAATCAAATGCAAGAACCCATATCGGCAATGATGCTCGAAACAATCAAAGAATACGAGCAAGAGACTAAGGAAGCAGTTGCGAAGTTGAGTGCAACTTTTCAGGAATTCGTTGTGAAGATGAACATCCCAAGTGATGTGCAGTCAAAGAATCCTAGCGAAAGTGGCTTTGGGACAAGCCACAAGTGTTAGGGGCCTGTTGGGCACATTCCAAGTACAAGAAGTTTTGATGTAGAAAGTACAATTAGGAGAGGCCTAACGTGAGTTTGCGAAGAAAGAAAACAAACATCCGCATCTTACCACAGAACAATGGTTGCAGAGGTATGTATTCACTGACTTGCACAATTTTTTCTTCGCATCATTTGGTAATGAGCTACATGAATGGATATCGAGGATAACATAATGGAAAAACTGTTTTCAGGGTGCAGAACCTACAGTTTGGAAACCAGTGTTGATTCAGAGGCTTAAAGGGATTGACAACCATATTTCAAGAGAAATAGATTTTTTGTTGGATAGCTTACTGGAAGGCTATATTATAGAGTTTTCTCTGGAAACTTTGAAGTCTTACAGCGCAGCAAAAGGAAATTTTTTCCAAGGATTTAGAGTTAAGTACCTGAAAAACTTGATTTTATGCATTAAAATGCTATAGCTGAAAAAAGTATCTTAAAAATGCAATTAGATTCCTAGGGTTTGAGTCTATAATGTTCAGAAACACAGATAGTGACACAAACAAAGATATTGGTATTTTGCGTAGTGGAAAAAAATATAAAATTAGCACTAGAAAGAGGTCTTGTGAAGTTGAACCTCGCACATTCCTAGAAACCACGGGGGTTCACTAGCAAGGCAATATCATATCACATCCATTCATATTGGGGGTTTGAATTCTCTTAAAAATATCAAAAATATATTGTCTCATATTAAGGGGTCAAGGGGGGGTTTTAAATTTGACATAGTGATATAAATATTGGGGGTTATTTTATTCGGGTGGGTTTAGGAATAACCTCCAAATCGTGGGATGGATTCATACCTCCAAATCATGGGCTCAATTCATACCCACCTAAAACATAAGGACCCTCCATTTTTATTTGATATTGCTTATGATCCTAAGTTTTGCATAAATTTGATAATGGTGTACCAATGATAATATCAATGGAAGTCTATTTGGATTACTGGCCTTGAGAAATCCTCATTTAATAGCTTATTTAGGCTTGGTTTGAATTCATGCTATATTGTTTTCATCTATAAGTTAAGACATGTACGTAATTGAGATTTTTGGAGTTGAACAATTGTATTGTATTTTTTGTAGGCATTCGAGAAAAAGATCTAACTCTTCATTTTTTAGGTTGGGGTTTAGGTTGGTATTGAGATTCAATCAAACCTTTATCCATGACAGCCAAGAAAAGTGAGATCAATATTTCTTGGCTCATTGGAACCAAGAAAAGTTAGATCAATCTTTCTTGACTAAATATTTCTTTCAACTTTTGTATTCTTCTTTAACATTTTCACATTGCCAGTTAGGAATGGTTGTTAGATTGAGTTATATTTGTCACATTCATAATTGTAATTTCAATTCTTATGTTCAAGGAATCATCTTAGTATTGTGTTGGAATTGACATGAACATAGGTGAAAATCTAAACCCTTATTTACATACCCTATGTGTTATCGTTACCATGAAATGGTATCGTATAAGTTTCACCATCTATGTATCTTTATGACTATTGCATGCTTGAAACCTAACAATGGATATTTTCCCCTCTCCTATAAAGATAAAAAAAATAGATATAACCCAAGAAAAGGTAACTAAATGTTGTTAAAGTGGAGGAAATTCATTGCATCTTGTGAATGACCCAAATCCAGGATATGCACATGATAATATGGTGTTATTGGAAAGTAAGATAAATTTTTCTATGTTTATTTGGGTTCAAACATCAATGATGTTTGTTTTGATAGGAAGGTATGGGAGTCCATCCACGAAAGGGTTTCAATTTTTCAATTTGATAGAGTTTAATTTATTAAGCTTATAGAAAACATGAGCTCTCTATGGCTATACTTATATTTACATGATATAAAATTGGTAGATTGGCAGGCTATGGTGTGAAACATTTGCAATTCTCATATTTTCTTAGCATTGCACTAACAATTGGACTATCATCCTTTTAAATTCTTTGCTATGTTGATATCTTGACCGAGTTTCCTTTTATGCATTTTTCCTTCACCAGTACTATTTCGTTGGGTCTTCCACTATCTAAAGCTACAAATTGATCAATCACCCCTGCAATTATGGTGGTATCATTATTAGCATTATACTGTTATTTTATTAACATAATGTTTGCTTATACTTCTATATGTTAGGGCTCCTCTTTGTTACAACTTCATAATATGATATAAAGGGGGTATTAAAAATGGGTTGATAAAAATGGATACATACAATATTTGGTGAAACTGGGGGTTTTATTAATTGGAAATGCATATTGGGAGGGGGGTTCAACAATAAAAATTTAGGAGGAATTTTCCAATATTTATTGAAATTAGGGATATTGTTTAATATCATGCGAACGATCGTGCTATGTAACAAGTTCACTGAGTGAACCCCCCGTGCTAGAAACTGAGTTAGGAAGTGATACAAATTCATATCAATCTAAGTCTGATAGTGAAACAGAACCTAGACACATTGGCTATCAACCTATTACTCCGTAGAAACCTATAGTTAAGGAAAGAAATATTACTAGTTCACGGAACACTAGTAGTAGTCATATTGCAGGAGCAGGTACTCAGAATCAATCAAATAGTGGTATACCTTCATCATTTCAGAACCCTACACCTCCTAGAAGAAGAATGGCAGACGACATAAAGCTACTTGTTTTTAAAGGAACTGGTCTAGAGGATCCAAAGAAACATTGGTTTCTATATGATGTTGTCTTGAACGTTAAGCAAGTACAAGATGGTGCTATAAAACAAGCTCAACTAGTTACCACATTCAGAGACAGAGCTTGAACATGGTTCATGAAATATTCTATTGGACAGAATAAAACAATAGTTGATATTGGAACTGCGCTAATTAGATAATTTAAGAAGCCTAAGTCAGAATCTCAGTGCATGATAGAGCTAAAAGAGATAAAACAGAAACCTAATGATACTGTGTGGGAGTTTGATCAAAAATTCAAAGCCTTGTTAGATCAAGTTAGCTTTGAAATAGCACCACAACAACATCAATAATGGTGCATAGTTGCGTTGTTGCCCCACATTATATTAACACTGATGCAACAGAAGGTAACCTCACAAACATAAGCATTAGAAATTGCGATGAAGCTAGAAGCTTCACCCGTAGGAGAGACCAGCACAAGAATGGTACAAATACAAACACATCTAGCAAACCTGGCATTAGAGTTACAAGAATGAATAAAGGAAAAAAAATAAGAGAAGAGGTTTGGTGCACTAAATTTAAAGGAGAAGGACATTCCAAGGGACAATGTCCTGTATTCAGAGATTACCTCGCTAGTGGGGCATCGAATCCATTAAATAAACCGCAAGGACCATAGTGCGAGATTTTTCGATGTAAAGGACGTCTCCCAGAGGACTGTTACCTACTTCAGAAGTATGTATAGACACCAAAGAACTTGTACTACACATTGTGTAAGCCAGTTGGCCATGATGATACCAACTGTAGAGCATATGACCTCATGATAGAAAGAAAACATGATGTCTACAGAGTCCAAGGAGAAACATAGAACAATAAAGAAAATGTGCAGTATGATCAAGGCACATATAGAGGACGTGGTGGATTCAGAGGAAGAGGACGTGACACTGGCCAAGGACAAGGAAGAGGTCATATTGTCTGCTATAATTGTGCTCAACCTAGACATTTAGAAAGAGACTGTTAAAACTTGTGCAGTACTTGTAAATATTGTAAATCATTTGACCATATCATTGAAGCATGTCCCATTTTGCTAGGCAAATAGCAAGAGAAAAGACCAGAAGGACAGAACAAGAATATTCAGATGATCACAACTAAGAAAAGAAATGAAAATTGCAACATCCATGTTGTGACGCAAAGTGGAGCTATGACAGGAAATGACAGGACGAATGAAGCTTCGACTTCTGATAATTATACAAATGGAACAAAGCCTACTGATGGGCCTTAGATAAGAAAAGCAGTTGGAAAAAATCATGCATTCAACCCTAACCAAGAAAATGTTATAATTTTGATAATTTCATTCAAATATTATCTAGGATCCTACTAAGAGAATAACATGCACAGCATAACAATCATAGACACAAGAGACACAATGTTTCCTCGGGGAAAACCAAGAAGGTGAAAAACCCCGCAAATTCCTCAGAGATAGAATAAGCACCAATACAAAGATCACAAAGATCAAACCCCAAAATATAGATGTCTTCAGCAGCTACTCCTCCTCCACTTGTGCGCACTCCTCTCTCTCAACTATGCAAGTTGGATGAGTGAGTGAATGAATAGAATGAGAGAGTCACACTCTCTATTTATACTTTAACTTAACCTACCTTTTACCCTAACTGGGCTGAATTCCTAAGGGAGTCTAATAACCCTTCCACTTAACTCATACAGGGCCTACCCCACCAAGGTGGTCTAATAACCCATCAAATATAAGTTACGACAACAATATAACTTGCGACACTTGCAAATACAAATGATGACAATTCCAATCAGAGGAATGATACATCTTTGTTGGGGATACAATAAAGTACAAATGTAATACATACAATATACAAGTGAATATCTTCTGAAGTTACAAATACATCAACACTCCCTCTTAACTAGGAAGGTATTCTCTTGACACAGGTCATCAATACATATAGGCACAAGTCTTCAATATTGGAGCTGGATCATCGTCACTGGATCACAGAGCATCATCATCATTGCTATTGTACTCGTCATCTCAATCACTAGTGCTATCTCTCAATTCTTCTCGTCATAGGAAGTTCTACAGAGCCAACCCTTTTTCATGTTGGATGTAGGCCTAGCCTTGATGTAGGTCTTCATCATCTCTGCGAGTGGCCCATCTGGTGGAATATCAGGACTAATTATGTGCATCTGCAAAACCTGAAAAGAGCATCTCAGGACTGATTACGAGCTTACTGATCAACCTATAAGATCTCCCAGGTTTGATTACATGTGACCAAGCAAAATCTAGAAAGAGCATCCCAGGACTGATTACGAGCTTCCTACTCAACCTATAGGATCTCCCAGGATTGATTACATGCGAACAAGCAAAACCTCAAAAGAGCATCCCAGGACTGATTACGAGCTTCCTGCTCAACCTATAGGATCTCCCAGGACTGATTACATGCGAACATGCAAAACCTTGAAAGAGCATCTCTGGACTGACTACGAGCTTCCTACTCAAACTATAGGATCTCCCAGGACTGATTACATGCGAACAAGAAAAACCTCGACAGAGCATCCCAGGAATTATTATGAGCTTCCTGCTCAACCTATGGGATCTCCCAGGATTGATTATATGCTATTAGGAAAAACCTCCAAAGAGCATCCCAGGACTGATTACAAGCTTCCTACTCAAACTATAGGATCTCCCAGGACTGATTACATGCCACTGCACAACCTGCAACATATCCACGGCCACTGAGTATCATCTGGATACTCATGATCATATTGATCATCCTCGCACTGAACATCATGCTGATGCTCATGATCATATTGATCATCATCATACAGAGCATCATACCGATGTTCATAGTAGAGCATCGTCCGGATGCTCATCACATAGCACTTACATCCACGGCCATGGGGAGACCCTCCTACCACCATGCTTGGAATGGCTCCTACATCTGTGTCCCATCACTTCCTCCTGGAAGTATCTTCAATCTGAAGAACACCAAGCCTCTTTCTGAAGTACTCGAACTTCACCCTGGCTAATGGATTGGTCAACACATCTGCTATCTGCTCGTCTGTCACAACATATAGGAGCTTCACTTCTCCTCTCTGCACCATATCCCTTATATAGTGATACTTGATCTCGATATGTTTCAACTTGTCATGGAACACCAGATTCTCAGACAACTTCACACAACTCTGGTTGTCACAGAAGATACAAGTAGCATCCAACTGGAGATCAAACAAATCAGGCTATAGCTTCCTTAGCCATACTGCCTCACAACTAGCCGAACAAGCTGTGACATACTCTACTTTAGTTGTACTCAGTGCTACGTAGGATTGCTTCCTGCTAAACCAAGAGATCACACCTGATCCCATACTGAAGCAACACCCCGAAGTGCTCTTCCTATCTGCAGCACTGCTTTCCCAATCTGAATCAACATAACCCTCTAGGTTAAACTTTTGATTTGCATCATACTTGAGCCCATAATCAACCATACCCTTCAAGTACCTCAGAATATGCTTTACAACAATCAAGTGAACATGTCTAGGATCCGTCAAGAACTGGCTTAAAGTGTTCACAGCAAAGCAAATATCTGGTCTCGTCTTTTTCAAGTACATCAAGGACCCAATCATCTGACGATACATCGTGGCATCAACCGACTCTGATGAATCATCACTCAATAGCTTCAGGTTCGATGCCATAGGTGTGGCCATGGCCTTGCAGTCCATCATCCCAAACTGCTTCAGGATCTCTATTGCATACTTCCCTTTTCCAAGAAAGATTCCATCTGAACTCTACGACACCTCCATCCCTAGAAAGTAATGCATCATACCCAAGTCCTTCATCTCAAACTTGGAAGCAAGCTTCTTCTTCGTATCAGCAATCAACCCAATCTCACCTGTCACAAACAGGTCATCTACATATAGTAGGAGTATCACTGGATTGCCTTCCTCAACCTTGTAGTAAAGGTTGGAATCCGATTTACTCTTGGTAAAGCCCAAACTAGTCAGGAAGCTATCAATCCTGTCGTACCATGTCCTGGGTGCTTGTTTCAAACCGTACAAGGATTTATTTAATTTGCACACATGTGACTCCCTGTCATGTGTCTCAAATCCGTGTGGCTGCTCCACATACACTTCCTCTTTGACTACACCATTCAAGAAAGTTGTCTTGACATCCATCTGGTGTATCTTCCACTTCATCACTGTAGTCAGAGAAAGTATTGTTCTGATGGAAGTGTATCTAGATACAAGTACAAAAGTTTCTTTATAATCTATCCCTGAGCCACAAACCTTGCCTTGCATTTCTCTATGCTACCATCTGCAGCATGCTTGATCTTGTAGATCCACTTGGAAGTCCCAACAAACTTCCCTGCTGGTCTTGGGACCACATCCCAAACATCATTCTTCGTGATCGACTGGTATTCCTCGACCATGGCCTCCTTCCATTCTTTCTTTTCTACCGCTTCTTCATAACTGGAAGTTTCTTTGTTCATTATGTCACATGGCAAGGCTACATAACTGGTGTGTGAACTTGTCCTTTTTCTTTCTCTGTGTTCCTCTTCTGGAACAGCATACCTTTCTACATCTTGGATGAGATCTCTTGCCCATGTTGGTTTCCTCTTGTGAGAGTTCTTTTCACGAGGTGGATCTACAGGCTCTTGTGGATCTTCTATTTCACGATCCTTTTCTGGAATTTCTTCGTTCATGGTGGTGTCTTGTATTCTGGGTACTCTTAGTTCTTCATTGTCTTCAACAGGTGGTTTCCTGGATTTGACGTATGCTGAATCTTCATCAAAAGTCACATCCCTGCAGATGTTAATCTTCTTGAACCCTGGAAAGTAGATTTTGTATGCTTTCGAATTTTCATTGTAACCCATGACTATACCCTTCTTCCCTGAAGGATCTAGCTTTGTCCTCTTTTCTTTTGGAACATGTGTGTATACTGGACAGCGAAATATTCTGAGATGACTAACTTCTGGTTCGTACCGGAGAAAGCTTCTTCTGGTGTCTTGTTGACAAGGATCCTGCGTGGTGTTCTGTTTTGTACATATACAGTTGTCCTTGTTGCTTCTGCCCATAGATGCATAGGCAGATCTTGGTCATGAAGCATTTCCCGTGATGCTTCCATGATAGTTCTATTATTCCTTTCTACAACTCCATTCTGTTGTGGATTGTAAGGAGTGGTCAACTCCCTCTTAATACCTGAATCACTGCATAACTTCTTGAAGTCTGCTAAAGTGAATTCTCCACCATTGTCGGATCTAAAAGTCTTGATCTTCTTTTCAGTGTGGTTTTCTATCAAGGCTTTGAATTTCTTGAATTTGTTGAATAAGTCATCTTTGTTCTTCAAGAAATAAATCCAATTCTTCCTAGAGAAATCATCAATGAAAGAAACATAATATACATACCCACTCAGAGAACTGGATGGCATCGGACCGCATACATCGGAGTGGATAATTTCCAATATTCTTGTTAGTTTTTCAGAAATTTCAATCTGATATAGGATCTTAACTAAGAGAATAACATGTACATCATATCTACAGCATATCAATCATGGACACAATAATGCAAGCACACAAGAGACACAGAGTTTCACCGAGAAAAACCAAGAAGGTGAAAAACCCCGCAACTTCCTCAGAGATAGATAGAGCAATGATACAACCAAAGTACAAGAGATAGTATTCTCCTAGCAGATGATCCTCCTCCTCACAAGTGCGCCACTTTCTGAGAGAGATAGAAGTGAGTAATGAGTGATCAAATAGAAATCTCCCGATCTCTATTTATACTTGTCCTGTCCTGCCCAATAAACTAATGGGGCCGACTTGTCTAGCTTAGCCTGATAACCCATGGTTAACTTAATTCGATCCGACCCCACACTTGGTGGTCTAATAACCCATTTACCCACATGACTCATACAGGGCCGACCCCATCAAGGTGGTCTAATAACCCATCAAGTATAAGTTGCGACACTTACAATATAAATGATGACACTTCCATATAGAGGAATAATAACATCTCTATAGGAATACAAACACTTCCGTATAGAGGAATAATAACATCTCTATAGGAATATAATACACATGGGTAAAATACATTCCGAAGTTACATATACATCAACACTCCCTCTTAACTAGGAAGGTATTTCTCGACACAGATCTGCTAGCACAAGTCTTCTTCTCTGGATCATCATCAGCGAATCATCATCATCGTCACGGCTGCTACTATCTCAATCAATATTTGAATCTACTCATCATAGGAAGTTCTACAGAGCCAGTCCTTTTTCATACTGGATGTAGGCCCACCACCTTGAGGTCTTCATCATCACTGGTCATACTGTGGATCCTCAGGACTTATTACGTGCATCAACAAAACCTAGCAAGAGCATCTCAGGACTGATTACGTGCCCAGCACCACCTGCAAGATCTCCCAGGGAGCTATTACATGTGACCAAGCAAAACCTAGCAAGAGCATTTGTTAGATCTCCAAGGGAGCTATTATATGCCATAGGCAAAACCTAGCAAGAGCATCTACAAATCTCCCAGGGAGAAATTATATGCAACTGGAAAAACCTAGCAAGAGCATCTCAGGACTGATTACGTGCCCAGCACAACCTACAAGATCTCCCAGGGAGTTATTATATGCCACGGACAAAACCTAGCAAGAGCATTTACCAGATATCCCAGGGAGCTATTATATGTCATCGACAAAACCTAGCAAGAGCATCCTAGGACTGATTACGTGCCCAGCAAAACCTTCAATATCTCCCAAGGAGTTATTATATGCCATGGACAAAACCTAGCAAGAGTATCTGTAAATCTCCCAGGGCGCTATTATATGTCCCTCTGCAAAACCTAGCAAGAGCATTTGCCAGACCTCCCAGGGAGCTATTATATGCCATCGACAAAACCTAGCAAGAGTGTCTGCAAATCTCCTAGGGCGCTATTATATGCTCATCTGCACAACCTGTCCACGACCACAGAGTATCAATGCATCCACCTAATGCATATCTGATACATATCCTCATCCATGATCTACCTGATACATATCATCATGATCATCCTAATCATACAATGCATCCACCTAATGCATATCTGATACATATCCTCATCCATGATCTACCTGATCACATAACGTATCCACCTGATACATATACAAATACATGATCCAACTGATCATCACAAGCATCCAACATGATGCATATACACATACATGATCCAACTGATCATCATAAGCATCCAACATGATGCATATACATATACATGATCCAACTGATGATCACAAACATCCAACAGCATATACAGAGCATCCAACATGATGCATATACAAAGCAGTAACTGGAGCATCGTCCTGATGCCCATCATCCAGTGCTTACATCCACAACCATGGGAAGGATCCTCCTCTCACCATGCTTGGAATGGATCCAACAAATGTGTACATCACTTCTTCCTCGAAGTGTCATCAATATGAAGAACACCAAGCCTCTCTCTGAAGCATTCAAACTTCACTCTGGCTAGTGGTTTCGTCAGCACATTTGCAATCTACTCATCCGTCGCAACATACAGGAGCTTCACTGCTCCTCTCTGCACCATATCCCTGATATAGTGATATTTGATCTCAAAGTGCTTCGACCTGTCGTGGAACACTAGATTCTCAGACAGCTTCACAAAACTCTGGTTATCACAAAAGATACCAGTAGCATCCAACGGAAGATCAAATAACGCAGACAGTAGCTTCCGAAGCCATACTGCCTCACAACTAGCCAAACAAGCTACAACATACTCTGCCTTGGCTGTACTCAATGCTACATAGGACTGCTTCCCGCTAAACCAAGATATCACACCTGATCCCATACTAAAGCAGCACCCAGATGTGCTCTTCCTATCTGCAACACTGCCTTCCCAGTCTGAATCAACATAACCCTGCAGGTTAAACTTTTGATTCGCATCCTACTTGAGCCCATAATCAATTGTACCCTTCATGTACCTCAGAATATGCTTTACAGCAACTAGGTGAACACCTCTGGGATCTGTCAGGAACTGGCTCAATGTGTTCACCGCAAAACAAATATCTGATCTCGTGTTCGTCAGGTACATAGAGGACCCAATCATCTAATGATACATCGTGACATCAACTGGATCATATGAAGCATCACACAGAAGCTTCAGGTTCGATGTCATAGGTGTGGCCATGGCCTTGCAGTCCATCATCCCGAACCTCTTCAGGATCTCTACTGCATACTTCCCTTTTCCAAGGAAGATTCCATCTTCACTCTGTCACACCTCTGAAAGTGGTGCATCATCTCCAAGTTCTTCATCTCGAACTCGGCAGCAAACTTCCATTGCGTGTCGGCAATCAATCTATCCTTACCTATAACAAACAGGTCATCCACATACAAAAGTAGTATCACTGGATTGCCTTCCTCAACCTTGTAGTAAAGGTTGGAATCCGCTTTACTCTTGGTAAAGCCCAAACTAGATAGAAATCCATCTATCCTACCATACCAGGTCTTGGCTTCCTGTTTCAAACCATACAGGGCTTTCTTCAGTCTGCACACATATGACTCCCTGTCATGTGTCTCAAAACCGAGTGGTTGCTCCACATACACTTCCTTTTCGACTACACCATTCAAGAAAGTTGTCTTGACATCCATCTGGTGTATCTTTCATTTCATCACTACAACCAGAGCAAGTACTCATCTGATGGAAGTGTTCCTGGATACAGGTGCAAAAGTCTCTTCATAGTTAATCCCTCTTTCTGGGAGAAGCCACGAGCTACAAACCTCGCTTTGTATTTTTCTATGCTACCATCTGCAACATGCTTGATCTTATAGATCCACTTGGAAGTCACAATAGACTTCCCTTCAGGTCTTGGGACCACATCCCAAACATGATCAATTGGTACTTTTCGACCATGGCATCCTTTTACTGTATCCCGTATCCTAGGAACTTCAGATTCTTCAATATCTTCAATAGATAACTTTGTTGTTGAACAAATGTTGTAGTCCTTCTTTTGTAGGTGATGGTATACGATCTTTCCTACAAAATGTAACGCCCCATATTTCGACTAGACAGGTTTATCCGTGACACATATTGAACTTTATTTTCTTATTATCTGTTGGACTTAACTAGACTGGGTAAACTATACTTATGACACGATACACCCGATTATATGTTGCTACCATGTGTATGTCGTTATTATGTTATGTTGTCACTATGAATATGATGTTATGATATTATGATCTTACTATGTTCATGCAGTTAATAGGTTATGGTTATCATGAGATTCATTTCTTTTATGATGACGATATATATGTTTTAACGTTTTCATTAATGGAATGTGAAATATATGATGTTATACGTGGTTGCCATCCTATGATGAAATTGATTGAATTGTTATATGTCATGCATACCTGTGATGAGCTAAAATTGTGGCGTGAAATAAAACGATGTTGATGATATAGATAAATTGGCGATCGAATGGAAATGCTTGTTATAAAATGTGTATTTTGCGAAATACTAACCTACAGGATACAAGGGCTATGGGATAGCGAGATACTTGATCTAATACATGGGATAAGAACTTTTCCATGCAGTAAAAGCTTAGCAACCAAAATTGATGATACGATGACACAAACCGATAATCTCGATAGCAGCAAAGTATGAGTCGATAAGGGCGTAGGCCCAGTATGTTGAGAGGGATGGATGTGTTTCCCACCCTAGGTTTCCATGATACCCGAGGTCGTGGGAGGGCCGTGCTGAGACACGCTCCCCATGTTGTTGTGATGACGATGGTCGGATGCCTGCTAGGGGAGGATAGGTCCGTTGTTCAGCCGACGCTATCGCTCTCAGGTTCTATGTGGTCAGGTCGGTTAGTCCGACATCCACTTTTGTACTAGCAGAGGAAGGATAGGGAGGATGGAGGACGTAGGTTATGATGGGAGGATATGTTAGTTAGTACTGTTGAGGGTTGGATATTCCTTGATCTTTAGTTAGTGGGAGTAGATACCCTTCCTGTACTTGATTGATTAAACTAATGTAAACATAAAGACAATGATGTTAAATCGTAAAGGGTTAACTGTTAAATAACCGAGGATGTTAAAGTAATTATACTATATATTATGCTTGTTCTTCTGCATGGGGGTAAATACTATTATTAGTTAGCAGGTATGCATAGGCGGAATGGGGTTTGTTTATAGTACATATCCGACATGTGCATACACTGGCCATGCATGCACACCTTGTACGTGTACAATATTACTGGTGTATAACATACTTGTCATGCTTGAATAGTAGTATAAATGTCATAGATAACTCAGTTAAGGATACATCAATCAACTTAGGTAGTGAATGGTTAGGTTGTTAATGTGTAAATAAGTGAATTAGTAATTATATGAAAACATTGTAATAATAAATTAAGACAAGTGTCGTCAGTTAACATTGTCATAGGAGAACTGTTGTGAATAGGGTAATGATAGTGTCTACTTAATTAGTAAAATTGTTTAAGCCCTCACAAGTGCTTTGTTTATAAGAACAAGGATGCTATATTGATGATAGGGTACTCATGTGATAAACAAATAATTAAGAATACTATGATTAATTAACCTTTTATTATTGTTAAATGGTGATTTAATTATTGTTATTAATTAATAAATGGTGATTTAATTATTATTATTAATTAATAAATGGTGATTTAATTATTATTATTAATTAATAAATGGTGATTTAATTATTATTATTACTTAATTAATAATATTCCAGCAACATTTATATCCCTATCGTAACAATTGCAATATAAGATTTAAAATATTGATTTATAAATTAATATTGTGTGATTATTTCCATTTCAAAAGTTAGCCATAATAGGATAATCATTCTTGAATGGATGTGATGTGAAGGAATAGGTATTAAATATTATTTATTTATTCAGTATGAGTCTTAAATTTTAAGTTACATGATAAGTTATCTTGTCGGATTGGTAAAACCATTAAGACATGCCTTGTCCCAAACTGAAAAGTCAAACTAGAACATATATTATTGTATTATTTTATTCAAGAAACACTAAGTGCAAATATGGTGAATAAATGGAGAATTATTAAAATAGATCTCGAATAGAGAACCCGTAGGTAATATCTCCTACCATAATAAATACTTACCATCGAATAATTAAAGTACAATAAATTTACTGTAAGTGCATTAATTGTCGGTGCATTAAGTGAAGAAATATATTATTATATTGTAAACTTGTATAAATGTTAAAGTCAGGGGATTTAATGATTGAAGGGCTCGAGAGAGGGAATTTGGGGCGGTGGAGTAAGCCTCAAGTCTTCTCGGGGAAGGAAAGGTATTTAGGGAAGGGTGAAGGGAGAAGAAGGGAGGTTTTTCTTTGGGGGAGAACTGTGATTTTGGAGGTGAAGCTGAGGAAGGGGTAAACTCCAACTCCAAGGAGGAGGTGGAAAAATCATAGGGAAAACTGCACCTATGGAAATATAGTAAGGAATGATGCTCTTGGGATTATTGGTTTGTGGGCTCGGGGGCTAGGAAACCCGTCGGTTTCCTAGGGCCATCATGATAAGAGCTGGTCGGTAGGGTGGTTCATTCAATCGGTTGCTAAGCTTTAAAGACAAAAATCTGGAAGGAAATCTACAGCAAGCTATGAGACAATCTACAAACTTCAAACTTCTGGCAACAAGTATTTTCCTTGTCAATTATTAGTTTATTATGCTGAAACATACCCTTATACTCTTATGCTGAAATATGTACATGAAATAAGGTTAGGAAATTTTCATTTGAATAGCGATCAATTTATCAGAAATGTATATGAAATTTCATTTGAACAACATAAAATTTCATTGGAAATTTTCTGAACTAGATTAGGGTAAGATTAATACATAGAAAATGACTTAGGGCTCTTTTGGAAAACCGGAGCATTACACAAAACAAGTTAAATTGCATGATTAGAAACATCTCATAGTTTTCAGAACAAATTCTTACACATAAAGAAATATGTCATACAGTCATGCAATTATTTTTTCCAATGCTTCAATACAACATTCATCCATATCCTGTAACTTTCTAGATGCCTTCCAATCTCTACCAGAACATTGTTAAGAGTTTTGCACTACTCTCAACATGTCAACAAAGAGGTTTCATTCTAGATAAGTAGCAATGGAATGTTGTACAGTGCCATAGGCCACTTACCCATGTATATTAGTAGTATACCGTTCATCAATGCAACTATTCTAATATGCATAATACACAGCCTAATTCTAGGAATATCAGTATATACATCATTGAATAGTATTATTTAAACAATCAAATATGCAAGAAATGATAATTCAAAATACTAATCTTTGTTTGTTTGTTGGGTTGACTCCCTCTCAGTCTTTGCTTCCTTTCTGCAACTCCATTCTGATGTGGATTGTGAGAAGTGGTCAACTCCCTCTGAATATCTTCATCCTTGCAGAAACTACTGGAGTGTGCTCCCTCTTGATATTTTCTTCCTAGATTACCTGTCCTTGAACTTATGTCCATCCTCGATTACTATGCATATTTACTAGTATCATCATTGTGTTATCCTCGAAGTCTCATACATACATTCATTAGCATAATACTAGTCAAACACAATAATCTTAAACATGTATAGTCATGATCATTTCAAACACAGATAATGAGCATTAGTATTCAAGGTTTCAGGGAAGACTTCTCTTACTCATACATATTCATATGTGACCATAGAATTCTTATGGTTAGTCATATCATCAATAAAAGTAAGAAGCATAATATGCCTAAACCCTTGATTACTTACATTTCTAACTTTATGAATAAACATAATCAATCATGCCAAGTATACTTATATAAGAGATCCTAACACAAGGTAGGATTCTAACTTGATATAGGAAAAACATACCTAGATTAGCATGTTAGCTAGCTATGTCTAACACACCCATATGATGTCTTCTTGTTCTCTTCAATGACTTGTGCTAGTAACCTGCATATCTCATAAGTTAACCATTATAGAACCAAGTTATACATACCTCGTAAATAGATCTTCTATGTGATCCATGACAATGGATGAATCTTTGTCTTCATGTCACCCTGATCATATGTTCTTGAACTAGAACATGATTTGTCTTTCTTGGTGTACCTTTCATGTTAGCAGACAACATAAACCTCATACAGCACCATAATGCATTAGTACAATCATAAGTGTCAAAACCCTAATGAATATCTTCTATCATGCATTCATAATTTTATTAAGGTGATACGACAAGTCTAAATTTAATCAAGATTGTACTAACCATAATAATATGAAGACAAACATACCATAAACTTAATCATGAACAAATATCAAAACATACATGTATAAGTCATACATGTCGAGATTGCGTGTGATATTCGTATGTAAGGCATTAGCCTCATCTCCCTCTGAAACAGGAAATTCTTCACTTGTGCAGGTGACCAAACGATTCTCTTATAGGATTAACCCAATCCACTTGATTTGCAGAAATTGGATCTGGAGTTGGATTAGGATTTGTCAGAGAAACCCTAAAAATTCAAACTTTGAATTTCAAACTTCTGAAAGGATAGAAGGATGCGCCTTGATGAGTTGATCAAGCTGGTATACTCAGAATTTGAAAACTGCAAAGTTTCACCCCTCAAAATTGCCTTCGAAACTTCTGGATCTTCTAGACAAGATCCCAAACTAGGTTTGATAAAGCCCACCCTTTTTCCCAACCAAAAGGTTCAATCCAAAGCTCTAAACTTCTATTTTTCTGAGGAGCTTCCAGCCGTGGTCACAGACTTCAAAAATTCCAACTTTTGCAAAAGCCCTAATTTTCTATTTTTCCGATCAAAGTCCCGAACTAGGGTTTGATCAAGCCCGACCTTCTACCCAACCAAAAAATTTGATCTTGGTCTCTAAATTTCAATTTTGAAGAGTAGCATTCAGCTGTGGTCTTTGATTACAAAAATTCCAACTTTCTTCGAAACCCTAATTCCCGGAGCCATGAATGAAGGTGCTCAAAATCCAATTCTGTTTTGACAGAAATATGCACCTGATTGTTTCTGGTGTAACTCTGAAACTACGAATCCACAGGGTCTAAAACTTCTAACTGTGGTAGCCCGACCTATCATCTTTCCAACCCCACAGGTCTGACCTCAATTGGATTCTCTGAGAGAGATTTATGCCAAGTGTCGCAACGTGACCTGTTTATGGGATAAAACAAGAGAGCGAACTTGTACGGAGTGCCACATGTCACTGGTTCCCTTTCGGCCTCTGAACCTTTGGCCTGTGAAAGTACATTCCATTCCCTACCTGTCACTTTTTACGAAATTTCATTTGGATCTTCCTAGCTTGTACAGATCATAAAACACAAAGTACAACGAATTAAGAGTTGTCCTTTGGACGCAAGGAACATGGGGATCAGATCTTCAACTTGTAAAAGTTTTAGATCCGAAAACTTTGACAAAATGGATATATAGGGAATGTTCTATGATGATTGGTTTTGTTATATCAAGCCCTAGCATCGCAAGTGCAACAAGTGTCATACATGCCATACCATGCCTTCTTTCAGGGTAGCTCTGATACCATGTTAGTTTTTCAGAAATTTCAATCTGATATAGGATCTTAACTGAGAGAATAACATGTACAACATATCTACAACATATCAATCATGGACACAATAATGCAAGCACACAAGAGACACAGAGTTTCATCGGGGAAAACCAAGAAGGTGAAAAACCCCGCAACTTCCTCAGAGATAGATAGAGCAATGATACAACCAAAGTACAAGAGATAGTCTTCTCCTAGCAGATGATCCTCCTCCTCACAAGTGCGACACTTTCTGAGAGAGATAGAAGTGAGTAATGAGTGATCAAATAGAAATCTCCCGATCTCTATTTATACTTTTCATGTCCTACCCAATAAACTAATGGGGCCGACTTGTCTAGCTTAGCCTAATAACTCATGGTTAACTTAATCCGGGTTGACCCCACTCTTGGTGGTCTGATGACCCATTTACCCACATGACTCATACAGGGCCGACCCCATCAAGGTGGTCTAATAACCCATCAAGTATAAGTTACGACACTTATAATATAAATGACGACACTTCCGTATAGAGGAATAATAACATCTCTATAGGAATACAAACACTTCTGTATAGAGGAATAATAACATCTCTATAGGAATACAATACACATGGGTAAAATACATTCCAAAGTTACATATACATCAACAATTCCTTTTGCCTTGCTTTCACTGCTTGGAAATGTCTTCTTTGTGTTCTTTCATTTTGCACATCCTTCGCAAATACCTTCATGCTTTGACTGGATTTCAGGAAGACCTACTACCGCTTTGCTTGCAATTGCTAGTGCTCTATAGTGCACATGTGCAATCCTTATGTGCCAAAGTTCACTTGGCTCCATGGATTCATGTACCATGGCTTGTTCAGGTTGTCCCTTCAATTTGTACAATCCTCCCTCTTTCTCTCCAATCACTACTGCATCATCTATGGTCTTACCTTTTGGCCACATAAGTACTTGGCCATCCACAAATGCAACTCTCATCCCCTTTGAATCCAAAGATGAAATGGAGAGAAGATTCTTCTTGAGTCTAGGTACATATAGAACATCTTTGATCTTCAAAGACTTCTCAGAGTCTAACTTGTAGGAGGCTTCACCACTTCCTTTTATGGGGTATTGATAGTCATCCCCAAGTTTCACCTTATTAGTTGACTCATGTTCAGATAGGTCCATAAGAGATTCTTTAAATCTCGTCATATGTTTGGAAGCCCCACTATCAATAAGCCAATCATTACACCCATGTGTAACAGTACCTGTGATAGAAAAGATAAGAACATATTCTTCGTCACTTGAAGAGTCTTCACTTTCTTCCTTAGTCTTCTTCCTAGGAGGTTCATGTCACCTACCCAATTTTTTAGAATAATTATTTTCTACTATTATCCTTTTTGCAAAATACTTTGTGTTAAAATATAATTACAAGTTTTGTAATTATGACCAAGTAGGTCAAAAATGAATGTAATGACTCATTATTATTATTTAATAAATAAAAATGGGAGACAAACACTCAAGAAAGTTGTTGCAAGAGTGTCCACTGGCCCACTAGGAGGAATGGAAGATGCTAGAAGGATTTGGACAGATGGCAGCATTTGCACTCTACCATTAGTTGTTGGTATGGGACAACTCCCCCTAATTTTGTGGCATTTCCCCCTCTAGGTGGAGGGAGGTGAGCAGGTAGCTCACTAATGACCAGCTAATTACAAAAAGACCTAGGTAGCCTATAAAAGGCAATTCGAATTGAGCAGGGAGCTCTTACAATGTTTTCTACATAAACATTCCTCATGCTCATCAGGTGATGGCTGAGAGATTTGAATAGGGGAGGCTGTGGAGAGTGCAAGTATAAGTCTGCAAATGTTATGAGAAGGACAAACCAGAGGTGCTGGTGCTGGTCCCATTGATTACTAAGATTGTAAGGATGAATATATATATATTATTGCTGTTGCAAGTAGAAGTCCTAAGCTACAGAACCTTCTTCATCCTGGTGGATCAGTGGATAGGCTTGGGGGTCCTAAGGCAAACAGCTTGGCTGCTTAGGAGCAGGTTGGGTGGAACAGGCTTCTTGAGTGATTTGTTCCTCCCATTACACTTAGGTTCTATTCTTTTTTGTTTTCTTTCTCAACCACATGAATGCTCTCAGAAAATGGCTTAGTATTGTTATTTAATGATCAATAGTAGTAAATTTGTTAGATCCTAATTAATTTAGATTTGCTGAACTGAGAAAATGACTCCTTTGCATTTTTCCCCATGTGTGGAGCTGCATCGTACTCCAGTACAGAGAGGTATCATTAAATCTGTCCAGCTAAAAGTGAAACCTAGCATGCATCTAAATATCTAAGCCAAAAGACCACCCATGCACAGATTTATGTTCCGCATGCATCTTATATTTTAGCAGTTGTAGATTGGATCTCTACATGCATTGTTTTACTGTTCAATTATGTATGCTTAAACAACTTAACATAAACTAATTATAGCAATAGGTTCTTTTCTGATTTCTGAAGGTGGACACTGTGTTAACAATTAGGGTTTACTAGTCTTCAGTTATTTCTTCAAAAGAAAACAATATCATGCATTATGTTTAACCACATACTTGATCCTCTATTTTGTTGTTGAATTTGTCTGATCTTTATAGAAATTATTGCCATCACTGTATTATTCTTTTATGCAAAAAAATATACTACATTGTTCTTTCATTTTCTCCAGAAGTCCCAATTGGACAAATATAGGGAGATAGAATTAAAATAGAAAAACTGTTATATTCATAAGCAATTAAATTCACTGACGAATGCACTATCAGTTCCTGGTTTTCTGTATTATCAATTGCATGTGATAGAATTTACACCACGGAATACCAAGTCATTAAAAGAAAATACAAACATAGCAGCATTGAATTGACAGAGTAAATTACAGTATCTCTACACCCAAACTGGGGTTAACCGTTCTCATTACATTATTATTTACAAACATTTAAACAGCTTCCAAATCAAAGGTTTCATTACCATAGACAATTTAGCTGTAGAATCCAGAGTTATTTTTCTTGTTCCTTTAAAATATCATTGTAGACAAGTAGACTCCATTAACATCGACGGCTAGGGTTTAACATTATCGCTTATGTTTTCAAACAAAACCAATTACTTTCTATTCTCGGCTTAACCCATGCATGCACAGACGCAATGTAAGCCAAGTAGATCGCTTACGGCTTATAGCCGCTATTTAAATAAACAATTTAAAACAGGCTTTCATTTACAGATTCGAAGACGAGAGTTGAAAGCACCATACATAGCCATTAAACCCTAAATAATTATCATTCCATTTAAATTAACGAGGGTTACATTCTACAGATTGTTGCGTCCATGTACTAAAGGTTCCACTCAAAAACCCCATGCTATTTATACACACAGCAAATATCGAAACAAAGTTACAGTCAACGTATCTCTTCATTCATCAACCCAGAAGTACCAAAACGAAAGACATAAACATTTAAGCTATAAGACTCGCTGCTAACACGAGGGTTCGACCCTACCAAGTTCTCTGATCCCTGGAATGGCCGACCATACATTTTAAACTCTTACATCATCTACACTATTATTAAAGCTTAAAACAGTAACGTTTCCCCAAACGCTGCAGGCGAGACAAAGCCACTGCCGTGAAGGCATGCTACCAAAACTCTGCTCATCAAGTCCGATTCCAGGAGAACCATTAGGGAGGGATACCACCGAAGCTTACCGGTGGATTCACTATAGCCCTTCTCCCCATCAACTATTCTGGCACCCTGTTGTTCTCCAAGGGTTACCTTCCAACAACCATACAATAAGTTAAGCATCGGATCATGAGGTAGAAATGCATGCAACAAAGAATAATATGGAAACCCTTGCAATGTTACAATACCTGAGTCGTGACAGAGATTTTGACGAAGCCAGCATCCATCCAATGCGAAGGAGATGCACCCATCTCGAAGACCACCCTGTGTGATAACTCCCGAATACTTACAACCTGATGGAGAAACCTAGACTTGCAAGCTACTACAACGCCAAACTGACGCACTCATCCAACCTGTGGATGGCCACACCATTTAACTCCTAACTCGGCCTCCATTGATGACTCTCACCTACAGTTTGAGGACTGATACCAATCTTCGGATCGAGCCCGAGGAAGGATAGAAAAACAGCAAACCCTAAGTGCCTCTCGGCCGGTTGGCCTCACCTCCCAAACCCTACCACTGAAACAATGACAAAGAAAACATTACAAGAATCTATAAGTTACATTAGGGTTCATCACAATCCCAACACACAACGATCGACGACGGAGATCCATTTCATTAAGCGACGTTGGAGGGTGGAAGAAGTAGCATTAAATTGCTCGTCTACCTCCCAAGCCACAGAGTTGCCTTTTCTGTTGATACCAGGGCAGGAGGCCCGTCACAACTCAGCAATTGCCAAACCTTATCACACGCCGAAACATCCACACAGACGTGCATGTAACACTATCCTTAACACAGTGGCCAGGAAATTTAATTGCAAACCTAATCATTTAATACACCCTCAATTCGTACGCAGGATTTTGCAGGGCCATCATTCCACCTGCCAATCCATATGAATCAACGTTAATGGCATTAACATATAAATATTATCAATGTATAACGTTCCCGATAGCATATAACAAGGTCTTATATGATTCCATATAATCAATTTCGAACCACACTCATAGCATATGAATATCCACTAAGGTCGCGAGCAATCATAGGGCATGGATTGACTCCGCCCATCACATTAAGTCGACTATAAAGTTCATCTTTGGATCATCATAAAGCTCCTAAAGCTTTGTTCACATTACAAGTTATTTAAACACACCCTTAGGGTATGGTGCCACCCTAGGACCCATCGTATACATTACATGGTAGGGTATTAACGTTTAATGCATCACCATTTTAATTGCCCAGGCAATAGAGATTTGAAACCAACTTATCACTCTTTCCATAGTATGACTTAAGACCATACGCCTTTGTCCCAAACCTGTCACCGTCAAATTTATAAAAGAATTACTTTAACCACCACAAGGCATTTATGGAATGACCATACGTAAAGTCATCAACACTCAACGGAAAAATTCATAACGAACACACCCTAAGATAGACGATATCTGTAGTCTTTGAGATAGACAGGTTCATCTTACAGAATTGGAAGGAGACCATACCTGTAGCATCGAAATTCACACGTAGTTTTTATTGTTGACACGGTTATTAAACCCTCTGAAATTTTATCGCTATCTCTTACCTGCGAATCTGCGCACGAAGGACAAGTACAATGCTTTAGTTGAATAACTAAGTAAGCCTCAAGGTACCTTGTGGGAGTCCTTTCATCATCATCCAGAAAAATTAAACTATCAGCACTTGTCGAGAATAATTATGTTTTCCAAATGCATCAAAATTTTCAATCATTCCAGCATTTAAATAAGAACATAATCATCAATTGGTTTTCATGATGCCATCAGAAGACAAAAAGACACAGCCATCAAGTTGCTCCTACCAAGCGACACATTTATTAATTGCTGATTATTGAATATTATTATTTCCGCATTTTGCAATATTAGCTTTTTATGGCGATTTAAAAAAATTTAAATTTTATGAAAATATCGGGATGTTACATGTGGTATCAGAGCTCATGTTCGAACTCTAGGCCTAAAGACGGTCCAAGAAACACGCAAACAGAAAATTTATGACTGTGAAAATTTTTACTAACTCAAAGTTTAAATTATTTTGTCCTATACAGAAAATTTTCTTTGATTTACAGATATGGAAGGATCAGCTGAACACATAAGGGGTAGATTTCCACCAAACAGGCCAAGTACGGAACAACAATTCCAGGGAAATCGAAGTACTGATTCGTCAGAATTATTGCGTGCTTTTCATGATTTAAAAGCGGAGATCTAGTCAGTAAAACAGGACAATGAAAGAATCCTGCAGACACAGGAAGAGTTGAAGCAAGCACTGTTTGACCAATATCCAAAATATGAACAGAACCTGGAACATACTTCTGAAACTAAAGAGCTATCCGAGGAAGGAAAGAACAAACAAACAGAAACAGCTGAAGAAAACAGCAACTCAACATCATCAAGAGCTACCAAACATCCACGTAAAAAGAAGCATTACTACTCTAGTGACAACAGTGAAGGAGACTGTAAGCCAAAAAGAAAAAGGAATAAACAAAACGAACAGATATCTAGTGAATTCAAGAAAATCAAACCCCCAACTTTCAATGGCGAGACAGAAAAAGGAGAGACAGCAGAAGCATGGTTGTCCGGCATGAAAAAGTATTTTCAGATCTACGACTATTCGGAATCCTTGAAGGCGAAGATGGCAATTTATAATCTAACCGAGAAGGCCGATATTTGGTGGCAAGACCTTAAAAGGGTAAAAGGTATAAAAGACCAAGATGTGAGTTGGAGTACTTTTAAAATACACTTCAAGAAGAAATTCTTATTTGAGCAGTATTATGAAGAAAAATCCAAAGAATTTTATGATCTGAAACTGGGAACGATGAATATGAAAGAACTGAACAACAAGTTTTTAGGTCTGTTAAGATATGTGCCGTATATGGTGGAAGAAAAACCGAAGGTCCAGAGATACCTAAGTTGTCTACCTTTCCACATCAAGGACAGGATAGAGTACGATAACCCTAAGACCCTAGAAGAAGCCATGAGGAAAGCCACTTTTTGCTTTGACCAGAATAAGAAAAGAGAAGGGATACCTAGATGGAAAAACCCAAAACCCAATAACTTTGAACAGAAGAAGAAGAATTTTAGATATGACGGCAATTCCAGTTTTCTAAAGAGAAATTTTCAGAATAAAAAATTTCAGCAGAACAGAAATAATCAGCAGCAGAAATTTACAGCACCCAGAAATGTCCCCAATGTTGCCAGGACCAATGAACAGAAGCCACCTATAAAATGCTTTGAGTTCCAAGGGCCCCATTATGCCTCAGATTGTCCCCTCAAGAAACGGGTGACCAACCATATTCACTCCATACAATCTGAAGCTACTGTAGGACATGTGGCAAGAGAAGTACCCAGAATTAGTGCATCGTTAGACAACCGGTAAGCAGAACACCAAGTCTCAATGGTGGAGGTCGAAGGTATGCTGCAAAACCACCCAGATTCTATTTTAATTGACCCCGGTGCTAGTCTAAGTTATATATCCCCAGTTGTTGTAGAAATACTTGATTTGAAAACAGAGAAAATCGATAAATTCTGGTTAGTTAGATTAGCGACATGAACAAAAAGAAAGGTTTCTGATTTTGTGGAAAATTGTGTTTTATCTATGAATCAACTAACAACGCAGGTTAAGCTAAACATTCTGCCATTAGGGTCATATGACATCCTAATCGGTATGGATTGGTTAGAAACCCATCGGGTCATTCTGAATTGTTATGAAAAAGCCTTCACTTGCCTGGATGATGAAGGAAAGATAGTAGAGGTAAAAGGCATCCCTAGAAAAACATCCGTTCAACAGATTTCAGCCATGCAAGTGAAAAGGGAAATCAGGAAAGGGTGTCAGATGTTTGCTGTAAATGCAGTGCATGATGAGATAAGTACTAAGGAGGAAAAACTAAAATTGGAGGACATACCTGTCTTACGAGATTTCCAAGATATTTTTCCTGAGGAGATCCCAGAATTACCTCCCAAAAGGGACCTGGATTTTACTATTGAATTAATACCTGGTGCTGTACCAAGTTCTAAAGCCCCATACCGTATGAACATACTAGAGCTAAATGAGTTAAAATCTCAGCTGAAGGAGTTGATCGATAAAAAACATATAAGACCCAGCGTGTCCCCTTGGGGAGCATCGGCCATTTTTGTTAAGAAGAAGGATGGTACCCTAAGACTTTGCATAGATTATCGTCAACTGAATAAAATGATGATCAAGAATAGGTACCCGCTGCCCCGCATTGACGATCTCTTAGACCAGCTATGCGGAGCAACAGTGTTCTCGAAGATCGATTTACGATCATGATATCATCAGGTCCGTGTGAAGGATGAAGACATTTTCAAAACAACCTTTAGGACTCGTTATGGACACTATGAGTTCGTTGTCATGTCGTTTGGATTAACTAATGCACCTGCTGTATTTATGTGTTTAATGAACAAAATTATGCACAAGTACTTAGATAAGTTTGCAATTATGTTTATCGATGACATTTTGGTATATTCTAAGGACAAGGAAGAGAATGATGAACATCTACGTATCATTCTGCAAGTTCTGAGGGAGCACCAGTTGTATGCAAAATTCAGCAAATGTGATTTTTACAAAGACAAGATTCAGTACTTGGGACACATAATCTCTGAGGAAGGGATTTCGGTTGACCCCGCCAAGATAAAGGCCATTAATGAATGGTCGGTTCCTAAAGATGTGACAGATTTGCGATCGTTTATGGGCATCACTGGTTATTATAGAAAATTCATTGAAGGTTTTTTCAGGATCGCAAATCCCATAACGTCGCTGCAGAAAAAGGGAAAGAAGTTTGTCTGGGACCAAAAGTGTGCGGACAGTTTTGCAAAGTTAAAAGAATTATTGACTTCAGCGCCTATTTTGAGGATCACATATCCTAATAAATATTTTGTAGTATGCACAGATGCGTGCAATGACGGACTGGGAGGAGTCCTAACGCAGGAGGGACATGCTGTAGTATATGAATTAAGAAAACTGAAAATACATGAGAAGAACTATTCCACCTACGACCTAGAATTGCTAGCAGTGATTCATGCCTTAAAAATGTGGCGTCACCACCTTATTGGCAGGAAATTTACCTTGATGACGGATAATATGGGGCTAAAATATTTGTTAGATCAAACAAATTTGAATGCCAGGCAAGCCAGATGGCTAACTTTTCTGAGTGAGTATGATTTTGAAATTCAGCACATTAAGGGGAAGGAGAATAAAGTAGTCGACGCATTAAGTCGTAATGCAATGATACATTTTGTTTCAGCCATCAGCACATACGCAACATATTTGGAGGAACATATTTTTGAAGGAGTTAAGAAGGATGAGGAATACATAAAATTACAGGAAAGGACAGCAGAAAACAACTCTAAAAATTCTGTAATAGATTTCAGTTTGAAGGAAAATGGCTTACTGCTGTACAAAAACAGATTGTACATACCTAACGCACCAGTAGTAAAAATTTTGATTTTGGATGAGATGCACAAAAGCCACTATTCTTGCCATCCAGGTTACCAGAAAACCATCACAATGCTAAGGAAGGAGTACTACTGGCCCAGGATGAAGGATGAAGTAGCGGAGTATATAGCTAAGTGTTTTGACTGTCAAAAAGTGAAGGTGGAACATCAGCATCCTACTAGATTGTTGTAGCCCTTGCCTATACCCAGCTGGAAATGGGAAGTCATAAGTATAGATTTCATCACTGGGTTACCAAAGAATCAAAAACAGCACGACTCCATCATGGTGGTAGTAGACAAACTTAGCAAGGCAGCCCATTTTATCCCTATCAAAACTACCCATAAAGCCCCTGATATCGCAGAAATTTTTATGAAGCAGGTTTTTCGACTACATGGCATACCCAAGGTACTAGTTTCAGACCGAGATTCGAAGTTCATAGGTAATTTTTGGAGGTCTTTGTTCAAGGGGTTAAACACCACCTTAAATTTCAGCACTGCGTTCCATCCGCAAACAGACGGACAAACTGAAAGGATGAACCAGATATTGGAAGATATGTTCAGAATGTATATTAAGGATCAGCCTGGTAAGTGGGAAGACTACTTGCATTTAGCAGAGTTTGCGTATAATAATCACTACCATGCTTCAGCCAAACTTAGCCCATTTGAGATCCTTTACGGAAGAAAGTGTAACACACCGGTGTCATGGAGTGATCCAGTTAGCAAGGTCACCTTAGGGCCCGAATTGTTGCAGGAATTAGAACTAATCGTGAAGCAAGTACAAGGAAATCTTAAAGCTGCCTGGGATAGACAGAAAAGTCAAGAAGACCTTAAAAGAACTCATAAAGAGTTCCAGGTTTGTGAACATGTTTTTCTTAAGGTAAGGCCGAAAAAGAGTTCCTTAAAATTGGGAAGTTGTGCCAAACTGGCACCCAGGTATTGTGGCCCTTTCGAAATCTTGTCCAGGGTTGGGCCTGTGGCATATCAATTAGCCTTACCTTCAAACCTCAAAGTCCATAATGTTTTTCACATTTCATTTTTAAAGAAATATCTGCATGATCCTACTCATGTTGTAAATTGGAATAATGTTCAGGTGGAACAAGGCGGTGATTTTCCGGTGGAACCGGATTGTATTATCGCAAGGAAAGAAACTCTACTTTGGAACCGCATGGTTGGCCAAGTAAAAGTGCAATGAAAGCACTATAGCCCAGCAGAGGATACCTGGGAGTTGGAGAGTAGTATGTGGGCTGCATACCCAACTCTGTTCCAGGAACACTCAATGACTGAATAAAGCAACATCAAGGACGATGTTGAGGCTTAAGGGGGGGTGTATGTCACCTACCCAATTTTTTAGAATAATTATTTTCTACTATTATCCTTTTTGCAAAATACTTTGTGTTAAATTATAATTACAAGTTTTGTAATTATGACCAAGTAGGTCAAAAATGAATGTAATGACTCATTATTATTATTTAATAAATAAAAATGGGAGACAAACACTCAAGAAAGCTGTTACAAGAGTGTCCACTGGCCCACTAGGAGGAATGGAAGTTGCTGGAAGGATTTGGACAGATGGCGGCATTTGCACTCTACCATTAGCTGTTGGTATGGGACAATTCCCCCTAATTTTGTGGCATTTCCCCCTCCAGGTGGAGGGAGGTGAGCAGGTAGCTCACTAATGACCAGCTAATTACAAAAAGACCTAGGCAGCCTATAAAAGGAAATTCGAATTGAGCAGGAAGCTCTTACAATGTTTTCTGCATAAACATTCCTCATGCTCATCAGGTGATGACTGAGAGATTCAAATAGGGGAGGCTGTGGAGAGTGCAAGTATAAGTCTGCAAATGTTATGAGAAGGACAAACCAGAGGTGTTGTTGTTGGCCCCATTGATTACTAAGCCTGTAAGGCTGAATATATATATATATATTTTGCTGCTGCAAGTAGAAGTCCTAAGCTGTAGAATCTTCTTCCTCCTGGTGGATCAGCGGATAGGCTCAGGGGTCCTAAGGCAGACAGCTTGGCTACTTAGGAGCAGGTTGGGTGGAACAGACTTCTTGAGTGATTTGTTCCTCCCATTACACTCAAGTTCTATTCTTTTGTGTTTTCTTTATTAATCACATGAATGCTCTCAGAAAATGGCTTAATATTGTTATTTAATGATCAATAGTAGTAAATTTGTTAGATCCTAATTAATTTAGATTTGTTGAACTGAGAAAATGACTCTGCATTTTTCCCCATGCGTGGAGCTGCATCTTACTCCAGTACAGAGAGGTAGCATTAAATCTGCCCAGCTAAAAGTGAAACCTAGCATGCATCTAAATATCTAAGCCAAAAGACCACCCATGCACAGATTTATGTTCCTCATGCATCTTATATTTTAGTAGTTGTAGATTAGATCTTTGCATGTATTGTTTTACTGTTCAATTCTGTATGCTGAAACAACTTAACAGAAACTAATTATAGCAGTAGGTTCTTTTCTAATTTATGAAGGTGGACACTATGTTAACAATTAGGGTTTACTAGTCTTTAGTTATTTCTTCAAAAGAAAACAATATCATGTATTCTGTTTAACCACATACTTGATCCTCTAATTTGTTGTTGAATCTGTCTGATCTTTATAGAAAGTATTGCCATCACTGTATTATTCTTTTATGCAAAAAAATATACTGCATTGTTCTTTCATTTTCTCCAGAAGTCCCAATTGGACAAATATAGGGAGATAGAATTAAAATAGAAAAATTGTTATATTCATAAGTAATTAAATTCACTGATGAATGCACTATCAGTTCCTGGTTTTTTGTATTATCAATTGCATGTGATAGAATTTACATCACAAAATACCAAGTCATTAAAAGCAAAGACAAACATAGTAGTATTGAATTGACAGAGTAAATTACAGTATCTCTACACCCAAACTGGGGTTAACCGTTCTCATTACATTATTATTTACAAACATTTAAACAGCTACCAAATCAAAGGTTTCATTACCATAGACAATTTAGCTGTAGAATCCAGAGTTATTATTCTTGTTTCTTTAAAATATCATTGTAGACAAGCATACTCCATTAACATCAACGGCTAGGGTTTAACATTATCGCTTATGTTTTCAAACAAAACCAATTACTTTCTATTCTTGGCTTAACCCATGCATGCACAGACGCAATGTAAGCCAAGTAGATCGCTTACGGCTTATAGCCGCTATTTAAATAAACAATTTAAAACAGGATTTCATTTACAGATTCGAAGACGAGAGTTGAAGCACCATACATAGCCATTAAACCCTAAATAATTATCATTCCATTTAAATTAACGAGGGTTGCATTCTACAGATTGTTGTGTCCTTGTACTGAAGGTTCCACTCAAAAACCCCATACTATTTATACACACAGCAAATATCGAAACAAAGTTACAGTCAACATATCTCTTCATTCATCAACCCAGAAGTACCAAAATGACAGACATAAACATTTAAGCTATAAGACTCACTGCTAACACGAGGGTTCGACCCTACCAAGTTCACCGAGCCCTGGAATGGCCGGCCATACATTTTAAACACTTACATCATCTACACTATCATTAAAGCTTAAAATAGTAACGTTTCCCCAAACGCTGCAGGCGAGACAAAGCCACTGCCATGAAGGCATGCTACCAAAACTCTGCTCATCAAGTCTGATTCCAGGAGAACCACTAGGGAGGGATACCACCGAAGCTTACCGGTGGATTCGCTATAGCCCTTCTCCCCATCAACTATTCCGGCACCCTGTTGTTCACCAAGGGTTACCTACCAACAACCATACAATAAGTTAAGCATCAGATCATGAGGTAGAAATGCATGCAACAAAGAATAATATGGAAACCCTTGCAACGTTACAATACCTGAGTCGTGATAGAGATTTTGACGAAGCCAACATCCATCCACTGCGAAGGAGATGCACCCAGCTCGAAGACCACCCTGTGTGATGACTCTCGAAGACTTACAACCTGATGGAGAAACCCAGACTTGCAAGCTACTACAACACCAAACCGGCGAACTCATCCAACCTGTGGATGGCCACACCATTTAACTCCTAACTCGGCCTCCATTGATGACTCTCACCTACAGTTTGAGGACTGATACCCGTCTCAGGATCGAGCCCGGGGAAGGCTAGAAAAACAGCAAACCCTAAGTGCCTCTCGGCCGGTTGGCCTCACCTCCCAAACCCTACCACCGAAACAATGACAAAGAAAATGTTACAAGAATCCATAAGTTACGTTAGGGTTCATCACAATCCCAACGCACAACGATCGACGATGGAGATCCATTTCATTAAGCCACGTTGGAGGGTGGAAGAAGTAGCATTAAATTGCTCATCTACCTCCCAAGCCATGAAGTTGCCTTTTCTGTTGACACCAGGGAAGGAGGCCCGTCACAACTCAGCAATTGCCAAATCTTATCACACGCCGAAACATCCACATAGACGTGCACATGACACTATCCTTAACACGGTGGCCAGGAAATTTAATTGCAAACCTAATCATTTAATACACCCTCGATTCATATGCAGGCTTTTGCAGGGCCATCATTCCACCTGCCAATCCATACGAATCAACATTAATGGCATTAACATATAAATATTATCAATGTATAACGTTCCCGATAGCATATAACAAGGTCTTATATGATTCCATATAATCAATTTCGAACCACACTCATAGCATATGAATATCCACTAAGGTCGCAAGCAATCATAGGGCATGGATTGACTCCACCCATCACATTAAGTCAACTATAAATTTCATCTTTGGATCATCATAAAGCTCCTAAAGCTTTGTTCACATTACAAGTTATTTAAACACACCCTTAGGGTATGGTGCCACCCTAGGACCCATCGCATACATTGCATGGTAGGGTATTAACGTTTAATGCATCACCATTTTAATTGCCCAGGCAATAGAGATTTGAAACCAACTTATCACTCTTTCCATAGTATGACTTAAGACCATGCGCCTTTGTCCCAAACCTGTCACCGTCAAATTTATAAAAGAATTACTTTAACTGCCGCAAGGCATTTATGGAATGACCATACGTAAAGTCATCAACACTCAACAGAAACATTCATAACAAACACACCCTGAGATAGATGATATCTGCAGTCTTTGAGATAGACAGGTTCATCTTACAGAATTTGAAGGAGACCATACCTGTAGCATCGAAATTCACACACAATTTTTATTATTGACACGGTTATTAAACCTCTGAAATTTTATCGCTATCTCTTACCTGTGAATCTGCGCACGGAGGACGAGTACAATGCTTTAGCTGAATAGCTAAGTAAGCCTCGGGGCACCTCGTGGGACCCCTTTCATCATCATCCAGAAAAATTAAACTATCAGCACTTGTGGAGAATAATTCTATTTTCCAAATGCATCAAAATTTTCAAGCATTCCAGCATTTAAATAAGAACATAATCATCAATTGGTTTTCATGATGCCATCAGAAGACAAAAAGACACAGCCATTAAGTTGTTCCTACCAAGCGACACATTTATTAATTGTTGATTATTGAATATTATTATTTCCGCATTTTGCAATATTAGCTTTTTATGGCGATTTAAAAAATTTTAAATTTTATGAAAATATCGGGATGTTACAGTTCATCATCCTCAGCAGCATGAGCATGATATCTCTTCTTGTTGTTGTTGAAGCCTTTTCGGTTCCTGGGACAATCTGAGGCATAGTGTCCCTTCTCATCACATGTGTAGCATCTAATGTGAGAGAGATCTTTCTTCTTTTGATGATGGTGAGAAGATTTCTTGTGATGAGGTCGCTCCCTCTTGAACTTACTTTTCTTGGTGTGTGTTGTGAGAGCTTGATCTTCACTTCCCATCTTTTCTTCTCGGGCCACAAGTCTAGCTTCTTCTTGTGAGCATTCTTCCCACAATCTACTGCAAGAAATCAATTTCCTTCTTGCACAGATTCCTTGGATGAAGGAGTCCCATGACCTAGGTAGGCCATTCAAAGTGGTCATCACAATTTCTCCATTCTCCACCACTTCACCCACAACTTCAAGTTGTTCTTTGATTTGGGAGACCCTAGTAAAGTAGGATTGGATGGTATCTCCATTCTGGATCTTTATACTCTTCAATTGGTTCCACAAAGTCATCTTCCGATTTATATTCTTTCCTTCAAACAACTTGGTCAAGAAATCAAGCATCTCCTTGGGTGTCTTTAGAGAGGGCACATGTGGTATGAGATGGTCTTTGATCGAATCTGCAATGATTCTCTTGGCCTTGACCAATTTCTTCTTATGTAAGGCCTTAGCCTCATCTTCCTCTGGAACTGGAACCTCTTCACTTATGTAGGTGTCCAATTCATTCTCTTCTAGGATTAACCCAATCCTATACTTCCATGCTCGGAAGTTATCAACCCCTTCAAGATTATCCTCAAGCTTGGTGTGGTGAGACATCTTAATGAGAAACTGAAATGGAAATAAAAGATTTAGGTCTTACCAATTGATTTGTTGAATCTAGATATGGAGCTAGCTAGGGTTTGTCAGAGAAACCCTAAAAATCCAAACTTGGAAACTTTAGTCAATTGCATATTCATATCAATGATATAGCACTATTTGTTGGAGAAGTTTCCCATACACAGGTGTACTGGTCTGACTCCATAGTGACATGAGTAAACGTGATGAACTACAAATTAATCACGAGGCTTGGCAACTGCAACAATATAGAAACAAAAAACAGGAGACTTTAGTCACAAAACTTATTTTGCTAAATGACTAAATTTTCTGGAGTGAAATTTAGCTCCGCATCACTACAATAGAAAAGTTGTCAATATTGAAACATGCAATAAAGCTATGTAGAAAAAAAATAAGAGATGGGTCTATCCATTGTTTATTGAATTTGGACTAGAGATGAGTCAAACAAACTATAGCAAAATACTGTCAAAAGCTTGGTAGAAAAAGAAATTTTCAATCTAGCACCTTTGCAATAAGTATTGCTCCTCCTCTGATTCCTAACTTCAAATTTGATTCATATTTAACTCAGGCATCCTCAATAAACTCAAGCCTTCAATAAGACTCTTAAGCCTGGAAGATGGCTTAAATTCTATCTCAAAACCTTTTATGATAGATATAATACCCACGTATTAATCATGAAAGTAGATAAAGGAGCGGAAGGATCTAACTGAACCAAGTCCAAGTTAACATGAAACCTGTGTAAATAAACTATACATTCAAAATTGTTAACTTTCCATATGTTTTAGTACTATAGTTATGCGAAGAAATGTGAAGAAGTCATAAGAAATTGAAAAGTAAAAAAAAATGATAATATACTAACACGAATCTTTAAAGAAAAAGATGTAACAAGAAAAAATAAGAACGAATTAAACTTATACTGGAAGTGGAAGTATAGTAATAGGAATTCTTACAAATAAGATGCAAAATCTATTGTTCTAACAAAGAGCAAATTGAATCTGAACCAGTCTTAAAACTGAACTATAAGTGAATTTAATGCAATTTACTCTTTGTAAATGATTTTTTGTATTGTACAATATATGCCAGCATTCTCGAGGCATGCGAACCTAGTTCATATCGCATCACCCACACAGGCATTTAATACCTTTTTTTATGTTATTTCCGCGGGGATTTTAGTCCATGATGAGCCTTGGGTATTAATATGTGATTAAAAGATTAATCCAAAACAATGGTTGAAGATGGGCATGGGATAGACCTTAATCTGAGCTCAATGATTCACTTTTGAGTCAGTCATTTCTAAGTAATAAAATATGGGCGAGCATCCATGTCACCCAGGTTGGACATTATGAGGGTGTCTCTCTATTAATTAAGCAAATGTTTATAGGTGGCTTACTCCTACAAACATAGTTATAACTGTATTGCATCACTCTTTTGAGGTAAATTTGGACAAGAATAATGACATTATATTCCACAGATTGCAAGCCAAGCGGCCTAACTTATCTTTAGAGCCAACTCCATATCTTGATCTTGACTGTGCTTGCCATGTGTCATTTGCTATTTTTTACATAAGCCCCTTTTCTTGTCTTTGACCGATGATACCCCTAATGTTTTTTTTTGTTAACTTATGTAAACATTTTTTTTCCATTGAATCATAGATAATGAGATTCAGATGGAAGATTGTAATATGAAAACCTACCAAGTGCCCTTCCCTTGACTTTAAGGTGAAAGGCATACTTTAAAATCAATCTTCAAGTCATTAAAAAAGTTGTGTTTATACATCTATGAAGCTCCATTTCCAGTATTATAACAAAAATAATATAACAAAGATGCAATCTTATTTTCAGCACTAAGTGAACAAACTCTTTAAATTTAAGTGTGGATGATTGAAATTGTCAACTGTCACAATTTAAAGATAGCCGTGAGTTCAACATCGTAGAAGGCATCTTAAGGATTGAAGATGTAAGTTTAAAAAAATAGAATTGGCATCCTTGAATTTCGATTGATGTGAAGGATAATGAAAATATCTTTTCTTATTGAAAATGTAAATCACAAACATACATAAAGGAACCTTCTTGCTAACCACATTTCTAGAATGTACTCCAATTGTTTTGGGCTGATAATACAAAAATAACTTTAACTCAATTATGAAGAGATTCAAAGATCAAAATACCTGTTTTATACAACCTATAAACTTCATTGTCAACATACATTAAATTATCGAGCCTCGTAGTGGTTTCTCCTTTCTAGGTACTCTGGCGGTGGACGCATGCAAATGTTCACTTCATTACAAGATTTTTTTTGGTACTAGGGGAATCGGCAATGGGGATTGGACTGATACTCGCATAACACGGGGTCTAGGGACCTAATCTCGCTACCATTATACCCCTAGGTGCATCCACAGGGCCCGAACCATGGCGTTCAGGTAAGTTTGGGGCATTCGAACATGTGACCTTCCATTTACAAACGATTACAACTTCTCATCTTTACCACTTGAGCTACCCCCCACAAACCTTCGCTACAAAATTTTAATGCTAATGCAAGATTTCAGTTCTCTTGCATGTGGTTGAAAACAACAGAAAAGCCTTTCAACCATTAGGGGAAACAACAAACCCATACTTTTAACTTTTAGGAACGAGTCAAACATCGGAAAATTGAGAGAAGCTCTACCCTTTATCAACTTCTTCATATTCATGGGGAAACCTACATAGCTATTTAAAAGCAATCACTAGTCAATGCAAGGTTTCTTCCTCACAGAGATGAGTTGAAGCATTCAACAACCTTCATCCAACATGTGCATTGTATGGAATTCGCTATAAAGATACCCTCTTTAGAGGTTTAACCCACGATTGGAGAGGTGGTATGTTATTCGACTGATTTTGACATTATTTGCATGTTTAATTGCGTGTTGACTGCTAAAAATCCCCACTGGATTGATACGCCTTGGTTTAAACTTTAAATTCTTGGAAAAAAAACATTTATCCTACTTTTATGCTTAAAAGGGTTTTCCCATCATTGAATTTGATGATTGGGACGATATAGAAAGTCATGGTAAGGGCTCACCAGATTTG
The DNA here is from genome assembly GCA_027924585.1 of Larix kaempferi. NCBI lineage: Eukaryota > Viridiplantae > Streptophyta > Pinopsida > Pinales > Pinaceae > Larix > Larix kaempferi. The sequence continues at coordinate 2,608,206 of BSBM01000705.1, forward strand.
GAAAAACTCAAATCTATCTATGCAACCATCACAGTTTTGGAAAAGCAGTAGATATATTGGTGTCCAAATTGCAACTACCTACCTAAGCCAGTAGCAGGTTACTTATCATCCATAAATTTCATGGACTATTGGTTGGATTGCTAGTAGTTTCTCTCACATGGCCTTCTAACTTCTAATATCCTTTTTGTAATTACAACCATGACCTGATAGCCATGCTCATCATTAAAGACATTTAAACATTATCAAAGATGAGTAGATTGCTAATGTCGATTTGGGAGAAACTCACCAAGTAGGAAGATCAAGTGGAGAAGAACAATGGTTACATTTGGACCTTTTTATGGATATCGACATGCTTTTCCTTGGAAAGAACGATGTTGAATATAGGAGACAATTACATTGAACCCTAGATCAAGCCATCGAAAATTATTTCCTTTGTATCTCTAAATGATGAATTGTTTATTTAGCTCATCAAAGAAAATTTCAATGTGCTCTACATGCACAACAAGAATATCCTTCAAAACATAATCACCGAACTGAAGTCAAAGCACATTACATGCTATATTCTAGAATCTTTAATTCTGGAAAAAATTTCATGTTAATAATTGCTAGCTTGGCTTGCTAGCCGATGAAAATAGATGATGAAAGACCCTGGAAAAGAGACAGAATACAAAACTAAACTATAACCCATGTCCTAAACCTATGTATGCCACCAAAGCCCTAACCAAAAGAATTTCAGGGCCATGGAAATATGTTTCTAATCTGCAATGCAACGCTAAATCCATTTGCAAACATAGCTATTGGAGAAAACTGCAACGGTGCCTTCCAAACAAGCCAACATGGCACCACCACCTCCCGATTCTTCTACACAACACCAAGAACTTTGCAAACCAACAACAAACAACACCAAAAACTAATCAGGTGCCACCAACCCCTACTAAAACAGCGACAACAACCACCCTGAACAACAAATACAAAATTCTCATCTGCTAACCACCGGCAATGACTAGTTGAAATAGATATTCTTCCACAGAACGTAGAGGACTTTGAAAACCAGCAACAAACAACAAGAATAACCACTCAAGAGCCACCAACTCCCACTCAAATATCACCAATAACCATTCATGGCAAGGATAGTACCTAGAGGAATCAACCCTCTACATTGCTTCTGATGGCATGTGCCCATCCAAACCGAGTGAGCCATGGCAGCTTCCAGATTTGACATGATTGTGCTCGCTGGGAACAAGGCCCCTGAACATGTAACGCCCTCCTGGCTTCAAGCTAAATGGCGTTAGGCAACTAATCTACAAAGAAGTATCGGGACTCGGCGAACAGATCATAGGGATTGGCTAGAAACATGGGTAGCCCCATATCCAATAACTCCAACACCTAAACCACGCAGGTATGCAACAATATACTGCTACAAACTTGCTTTGTTTGCACAGGTGACAGGGCAGGTTAGGCAAGGTCTAATGAATCAAAGACACAAATCTTTACAGCAAAGCCATGAAGCTCGAAATGTTGTTAAGGGTTTAAAACATGCACCCGTACCTGTGCAACGGGCACAAAATGGCTCCCCTCATCCACCAAACAGAGTCTTCCATAAGATCCTCGAGAGTCTTCATGCTCTACGGTCCTTTGGATGTTAATGCTACTGTAAAACACCCTATTTTTAAATTCTTATTGATTTATTAAAACTCGAATTTCAGGGATGGGGACCAATTGCAACACAGAAAAATTGGTCCTGGAGACAGGTTTAGCCTCTGACCACAAATTAAGATTGCAGCCATACGTGCCCTTGCTGGCTCCCATGGGAGCTGATTTTCCCTGTGGCCTTAATCCATAGTCATGTTGAAATATAGTTTTCATTGATGTCAAGAGAGGAGAAAACAATGTGCAATGGACAAGGATGATCCACAGCAGCTGTAGCACTTGACTGTAGTGATCTGCAGCCAACCATAGCACTCCTACAGTGATCTGCAGCCAACCTGTGATTGTGCAATATTATGACCAAGTCAAACGTGTTTTTGCCACATCGATTCATGATGGGTTCACAAGAATTTATATAAATTGGTGAATTCGTCTTTGAAAGAGATGAGTGTAGACGTGGATGACTATGGAAGCTCTAGGAAAAAACAGGTATACGAATTACATAGGAATCGTGTGAGGAAATTGTAGGCAACGAAATCTGAGAAAGCTCTGGGTTTTGATTTGGGTATTGCAGGTAGCGAATTTATGGGTATTGCAGATAGCAAATTACAGAGGGAGATTTGGCTACCAAAAAACAGGTATACGAATTACATAGGAATCATGTGAGGAAATTCTAGGCAACGAAATCTGAGGAAGCTCTGGGTTTTGATTTGGGTATTGCAGGTAGCGAATTTATGGGTATTGCAGATAGCAAATTACAGAGGGAGATTTGGCTATTGCATGTAGCTAATTTCTGGGGACTGCAGGTTGCTTAAGAAGCTTTGGTTTTGATAATAGTGTGTGCATGGAGATGTATGGCAACTCTGGCTCTACTATAGGTGTGACAATAATGCAAGAGCAGGCAGGCACTTTGTCTATGTAATTAAACTAAAAGGGAAGCCAAGGCGATTTGTCTAACAGAGCTGATGAACAATTTGGGACAATCGTGATACAAAAGATAGAGAACAAAGAAGCTTGAACTTTCTGAGTGGAACAGATACGATTCGCTGGCCTAATTTAATAGCATACATTGTGGCAGCAGAAGGTTACATTGTATCTTTACATGGGCAACAAGTACAAGGAGATGATGAGCCAACCCGTAGCATTTTCCTAGAAGAAATATTGAGCAAATCTCAACAGCCACAACTCAGCGTATGTAGACAACAAAAGACTGATGTATATGACAACATAGGAGACTGAGTTTGTAAAATTTTGGTGTGTTGGTTATGGAACTCTGATCCATTCCTTAGGGTTTCATTTCTGAAGATCACATCTAAGATAACAGTAAGGTGAGTTCCAATGATATTAATCTGACTGGGGTACTCTTGCTGCAAATTAAACATGAGATCAGGCTGAGGGTGGAGGTTTAGGTGACATTTGCACAGACAGAGAATAAACATAGATAGAGAGCAAGGATATGCAGAGAATAAGCACATTCAAAAAAAAATGAGAAGCAGGCAGATACAAAAGCAGAGCAAAACTCATAGATTATAAACAGAGGAGATTGGTGTCTCCTGCGGGTGGTGCTTGTAAACTTTAGGGGTGTCCCCTATAGGTTGGTGCTTATGAACTTCAGGTGATTGACCTGTCTCCTACAGGTTGGTGCATGTGAACATTAGGAGACTGTGTCTCCTGCAAGTCGAAGATTGCAAACTTTTGTAATTTGTAGATTGTCGACTTGCAAACTTTTGTAATTTGTAGATTGGCGACTACGTTGGATTAATAAAAGACAATTCTTTGGGTTGTTTTTTCAAAAGGGTTTCCATGTTAGAACTGTGTCATGTGTACTGTTGTGATGGTTGATTGTATAATTTTGTTAAAGTGATAAAAATCTGTGATACTAATTCACCCACCTCTGAGGTATTACTGTGTGTTCCAACACATGTTGCAATAAATTCAAAAAACCCTCCGAATTCTCATAGATCTGGTCCTTGACATGTCACCTGATCAAATCTCAGATCGAGCACTGACAAAATTTAAAGAAAAATGGTTCTAACATTTGAAGCTGGGAGACCTAGGGAATCGAAGACTGGCGAGACAGATTCACCCAGCATGCCTTCCTACCTGCCAATAAGGGTAAACAAGGGCACTGAAAAATGAGAAAATGACAAAAAGACATTTGACAGGCTTACTACCTTACCTACAAACAAACAACAGCATGCGGAAGCTTCGTGAAGGGCACGAGAAACCCAACGGTAGTATTGAAATCATTAAACGCAACCCACCTCTCTGCATTTATTGTATCGCTGATGGAGAGACAGTATTTATTTATTTATTTTAAATTATGTTCATCGTACAAGTGTCAAATAATATTTTTTAAATTTTTGCAGATTTATTTAATCTCTATTTTCAGGGCCTGGAACCAATCATATTCGAGAGAGAAAAATCTATTTAGAAAAAATATTTAATAAAAAATAATTGAAACTTTGTTTACCACTTTAGAAAACTTGAAAAATTAAGTGCACTGACTTGAAACTAATGAAAAGACTGAAAACAATAGTTTACTGCCTACATGTGCCAGGTTTGGAGTTCCTACTACATTGCCATGCACAATATATGGCTTATGAGACTCACACTAGTCAATCTTAGGCTTGCCAGTTTCACCCACAAAGTTGAAAACATCGGTGCAAAACAAGCGCATATTTCATATTGACAGGATTTTCTATATGGTTCTTGGAGCATAGGGTAAATCCCGAGTTCAGAGGTAGACCCAGAGAGCAAGTGATGACTTTACTATCTTATTTTAGTCAGTACTTGTATCTTCGCATCATTTTACTTCGTTTTGTGGTGTTAGTGTATCGTTTTACCCAAATGTTATTTGATTTGTTTCCCTTGATAGGTACTGTTACCTCCCATTTTTGCATGGGTGGTCACTTGAAGACAGGGTCAACTGTTGCAAGCGGGAGTGAAGGCAGATCTGTTTATCAGAGTTTGAATCTATGTTTTTCCTTGGCAAAGTTTGTGCAAAGGAAGTTGCTTATGGATATGCCTAAAAGTCTGAGCATGCTGCCTTGGTGAAGGCTTGATGCAGATTTAGTTCACTGATTTAAAAGGAGATTTAGCATGCCTGTTGTCCTTCAGTATGTCCTAACTTATGGGAATCTTAACATGAAGAATCCCCTGCAGAATGCCTCAAAATATATTCAGCATTATGAAGATTAAAAAAAAATGGCTCTTGGAACTTGAAAATTTTATAGAGGAGAAATATGCAGATAGACGTATAGGAGGTAGCTGCTACAGGAAGGGCTTAGCAAGTGGGGAAAGAAGACGTGTTAGCATTTGCAGGGAGCTGATTGGAAGTCCGCAATTTGTTTTTATTGGTGAACCACTTTATCACCTTGACTGTGTATCTGCACTTTTGATGATGGTGACACTGCAGAGACTTGCAAGTACAGGGTGTACAGTTATATTTACTATGTATCATAGCAGCACTGAAGCATTTGGTCTCTTTTGAAAGGATCTGCTTGCTAGCAAATGGGAAAATGTTATTCTTTGGGGATACTTTAGCCTGCTTGAAACACTTTGCAATTGCAGGCTTTCCCTGTCCTGTCATGTAAAGCCCATCTGATTACTTTCTCCGAGCAATCAATACAGACTTTCTACCATAGATGCTGTATTGTTTATGCTGTATAAATATAACATCACAGAACTCTCAACAAGAAGGATTTGAAGGGCGTAGAGGAGCAGAAATCATGGCCGAGAGAGGTGTGATGACGCTTGTGATGTTTGCAATTGCTTGCGCAATAGCAGCTCTAACTGTAACTGATGCTGTTGTTACTCAACGAAGCAACACGAAGATGGTTTTTATGACGATCTTCTCAATCTGTATGACCTGTTGATTGATGGACCACCCACTATTCCAAGCTGAAGATGATGCCACGACAGCAAATTAATTGATACGGAACTGCTGAGATTGGCCCGATCCGTAAAATGATGAAGCTTTGGATTCGGGGTTCAATCGAATGATCAAACACGCAGAAATTGATGCTACAATACGATGTGAGGAGCCAGACGCACCTTTTCACCGTGGATACAAATCTAATGATTTTTCTGTTGAACCGGCTGCCTAAAAACCCTGATTCGAACGATTCCGAGATGTCTGGTTATATCGGCGGTCAATTCCATGTCCACCATTTGTTAGCTGCTTTAGTTCACGATTATGTGGAGGTCTGGAGCAATCGACGAGTAGTTGGTGGCGAGTTTATCAGCTCGAACATCTGTATCAGCAGCCATCGTGAGCATATTTTTTAATAAATTTTCTGTTGGATCCGTGTGCATACATCTTGGCGGCGTTTGCTCTCCAAAAAGACAGACTGACACCGTGGCCACAGCGAATTTTATCCACGCATCACTGGCCGTCCTGACAGCCAGTTAGCCGACCGCGTGATTGCCATTTGTTGACAAGTCATTACCCGTCGATTGCTACCACTGCCGCTTCACGCAGAGTTTAGACTCGCAAATACAGAGCTCAAGTTTCAGCATGATAAATCACACGCGGCAGTTTCTAGCTTTGATCGGTGGTCACGGCCGTGATTAAAGTCCGTCTTCATTGGCAGCCAACGATCACGTTTCTGGAGCCAATCATCATGTATACCCAATCCCGAATTGAAACGTAGACTGATACAGTTTAACTGATTGCAATGCGACTGTCTGGGGATATGCGTGGAGGTCTGAGAAATTAAGATATTCATATATCGACCCACGTATCATTTAATGAACAGCTGTCTCACTGAAGCTGAGTTTTTTCTTTGGCAGCCGAGTAGAAATCCATTTCATGTTGAGCAGATATGTGGTGTTAAACTCACAGTCTCACCTGACCGCCGATTTATGTGATGTGCATTTTTTATACCATTTGCACAGGATCAAGCTTTGGTAAGGTCGACATTTGCACGTGGTTCAAAACAACAAAAAATCCTTTCAACCATCAGGGGAAACAACAAAACCATGCTTTTAACTTTTAGGAACGAATCAAACGTCGGAAAATTGGGAGATGCTCTACCCTTTATCAACTTCTTCATATTCATGGGGAAACAGGCTTAGCTATTTAAAAGCAATCACTGGTCAATGCAAGGCTTCTGCCTGGCATAGATGAGTTAAAGCATTTATCAACCTTCATCTAACCCGTGCATTCTATGGACATAGCTATAACTATACCCTCTTTAGAGGTGGTTAACCCCACGAGTGGAGGGGTGGTATGTTAATCAACTGATTTTGACATTATTTGCAAGTTTAATTGCATGTTGACTGCTAAAAATCCCCACTGGATTGATATGCCTTTGTTGAAATTCTTGGAAAAAAAAGCATTTATCTTACATTTATGCTCAAAAGGGTTTTCCCATCACTGAATTTGATAATTGGGACGATATAGAAAGTCACGGTAAGGGCTCGCCAGATTTGGAAAAACTCAAATCTATCTATGCAACCATCACAGTTTTGGAAAAGAAGCCGACAAATTGGAGACTGGAGTACAAAATTGCCACTGCCTAAGCCATTAATAAGTTACTTATCATCCATAAATTTCATGGGCTATTATATATGCAACCATCACAGTTTTGGAAAAGAAGTAGACATAGTGGAGTCCAAAATTGCAACTGCCTAAGCCACTAAAAGGTTACTTATCATCCATAAATTTCATGGGCTATTGGTTGGGTTGCTAGTAGTTTCTCTCACATGGATAATCTGGTCCAACCTCCTTGAGATGAGGGAAATCTGGTCCACATATAACCGGAATCAGTTGTACCTATTTCCTTGAAATCCATCGCGCCACATCGGTGGGTTGATTAGTTGAGTCGATCAATCAAACCGTTGACCGCTACATCGACCTTTTCGTCCACCGCTCCATCAACCAGTTCGTTGATCGGTCCATCAACCACATTGATGACTCCATCGACCATTCTAGCGACCATCCCATTGACCATGTCGACTGCTCTGTGGATCAACCATCATTCAACTGTCTACCTCCAGAAGAGCCAAAGGTGTGATGAACCTTAAGAACCTTAGGTTCCAACACTCCAAAGAAGTATTGAGACTCGGCAGACAGATCATAGGGATTGGCTAACAACATGGGTAGCCCCATATCCAATAAATCCAACACCTAAACCACGCAGGTTTGTAACAATATACTGCTACAAACTTGCTCTGTTTGCACAGGTGACAGGGCAAGTTAGGAAAGGTTTAATGATTCAAAGACACAAATCTTTACAATAAAGCCATGAACCTCAAAATGTTGTTAAGGGTTTCGAACCTGTACCCATACCTGTGCCACAAACACAATATGGTTCCCCTGGTCCACCAAACAGAGTCTTCCAAAATATCCTCGAGAGTCTTCATGCTCTAGAGTCTAGAGTTCTTTGGATGCTACTGCTAATGTAAAAAGTCCTATTTTTTAATTCTTATTGATTTATTAAAACTCGAATTTCAGGGTTGGGGATCATTCGCAACACAGAAAAATTAGTCCTCAATAGGTTTATTCTCTGACCAGAAATTAAAATTGCTACCATACGTGCCCTTGTTTGCTCCCATGGGAGCCGATTTTTCCCGTGGACTTAATCCATAGTCCTGTTGCAATAAGTTAAAAAAACCATCTATCTTCTCATAGATCTGGTCCTTGACATATCACCTGATCAAATCTCAAATCGAACACCAACAAAATTTAAAGAAAAATGGCTCTAACATTTGAAGCTTGGAGACCCAGGGAAGCGAAGACTAGCGAGGCAGATTTGTTAACTAATCCTCCAGGTTTTGTTTGTAATATATTAATCTAGTTAATAAATCGTCGACCTATAACCGTCGACCTGTGGGTAGCTGTTTTGCCCTCTTATTTATACCTGTATTTTGCTTATTTGAATTAAAAAAATCTTGGAGTTTCGGCCCTATTCTGCAGTGATATCAGAGCCGCGAATTTAAACTCCATGCATTTCCATTTAGATCGTTTTGGATAGACAGTGGATCTATTTAGATCGTTTTTTATGTTGAAGAGAGCCCTCATGTCTCGAATTTGATTTGTTGCGATTCATCTGACAGCAAGAGACAAATCAACCACGAGCTCCTCTTCTTCATTTGCAACAAACAAAGAAATCGCCACTACCATTCCAGAGAGAAGATATCTGTCATTCATTCGCTGGTTCAGAGAGACTCTGTCTATTGTTTGAAGGCACGGAGATCCCGCTCTATATTGATCGCTGGAAAAGCAGGGATTAAAGTATTTAAGGGAGGCCTGGAATATGCAAGCATCCTGAACGTGAGGAATCTGTCGTTTCTCTATCTCTGTCTCATAGAAGTCGCAGCTAAAAGAGAAGTTGTTCGGCAGCCAAGGTCGAAGGTGTGCCTGTTGTGAGATTTCTTTAATTCATTGCAAGTGGAATTTCATTTATATGCAGACTGCACAGTTTTGCATTTATATTGTTCTTACATAGTAATTTACAATGCATTCTTTAATATCAATTGTGGGAGTAGTGCTTTCCAGAAGAAAAAAAAACTACCAAGAATGGTTTCAGAAACTAAAGAACACTCTTATTTTTAATGATTTATGGGAGGAAGTTTGTGAAGGCAAGGATGACAGTGAACCAGAGAAACCTACAAATGACAGACAACTTGCAATTTGGAAGAGTAAAGATAAAAAGGCATATGCTTTAATTTCTGCTTCTATCATTGAAGAGGTAAGTCGACATATTCTTTCCAACACTTCAACGTTTACAGCTTTAAAGAAATTAAAAGATCTTTATGACTCCCATTCAGAGCTGGAAATCATACAATTGTTGATGAAGTTATTTAATCTTGAACTGAAAGATAATGATCCCATGAAGTTAGCTTCAGAAATTAAAGCTCTTTTTCATGATATTGAATCAACTGGTGTCAAAGTTGATCTGCAACTCACTGCATTCATTAAAGCCCTATATCCTACCTATTCGCACTACTTAGAGTCTCTTCAAGCTAGTGGACAGATGAAAGCCATGACTTTTGATGTACTTTTAGACAAAATTACTAAAAGAGAGAAAGCCTTTGGGAAGAAGGAATCTCTTTCCAATTCCACTGTTGAGACTTTGTGTCTTGCACAGAAAGAGCAAAAACCTAGAGGAAAGTCTGGTAGACTTGACCATAGTAGCAGAGGTCATGGTAAAAGACCATTTAGAGGCAGGGGGGTAATCCTCATTAAGGTGACAGACAACAAGATGACAGACAGCAAAACATTTTCAGAATGATAAACAACCTGTTAAGTGCTATAGGTGTGGTAAACTAGGTCATATTGCCTCTCATTGTCACACTCCTTGGGAAATGATTAGTGTGAAGAAAGAGCAACAACCTCCAGACAAAGGAAAACCACCTGAATCTGCTCACTATATTGTTGCACATTGTAATCTTAGTATCAATGAAGTTTTTAGCACTTCTTTTGCTTCTTGGGAAGACACTTGGATTTTAGATAATGGAGCCACTTGTCATATGACCTTCAGAAGAGATTTTTTTGAGACATTCAATAATCACATCGATGGAATAGTTTATTTTGCTGATAAGTCACAGTTAAAGCCTTCAGGAATTGGATCTATTCGACTTCACTTACCAATACTTTTTGATTATATTTTGCATGATGTTCTTTACATTCCTCAATTAAAAAGAAATCCGATGTCTCTCATCCATATCAGACAGCAAGGACATTCTATACATATGTTTGATGGTATAATTGAAATAAGAAGAGCATCTGATGATGTGCTTGTTATGACTGGTGTTGAAGAAGACAAACTTTTAAAACTTAAAGGGACATCATCTTTTTCATCCAATTCAGCTCTTTTGGTTCAACATAGTGATACTTTGTCTTCCAGCTTGAAGTCATTGCAGAAAATACTTGAAGACTTGCAGGAGAAACAAATGACTTCAACGCCTCTCTTTGTCGACAACAATTCTGCAATTCAATTGGCCAAGTATCCTAAATTCCACGATCGAACCAAACATACCAATACCAAATATCATTTGACTCGACATCATGTTGAGGCCAAAACCATTCATCTGACACATTGTTCTACTTCAGAGCAAATCGCAGATATCTTTACCAAAGCATTGGGACGTGAAAAGTTCAGAATGTTACTAGGCATGTCAAAAGTCCCTTCAGATTAAGGGGGGATTGTTTGTAATATATTAATCCAGTTAATAAACCCTCGACATGTAACCGTCGACCTGTGCGTAACTGTTTTGCCCTCTTATTTATACCTGTATTTTGCTTATATGAATTAAAAAAATCTTGGAGTTTCAGCCCTGTTCTACAAGATTTACTGAGCACGCATTTCTGCCTGCCAATAAGGGTTAACAAGGGCACTAAAAGATGAGAAAATGGCAAAAGGACGCCGACGAACCTATTTAATCTTTATTTTCAGGGCCTGGAACCAATCATATTCGAGTAAAATCTGTTTAGAAAAAAAACTAATAATAGATGATTGAAACTTTGTTTGACACTTTAGAAAACTTTAAAATATTATGCAGAAACTAATGAAAAAACTGAAAACAATAATCCACATAGGCAATAAGTTAATAACAAAGTTCATGTGAAAAAATCTTTTCTCCCTACAAACATTTGCTAGGTTCAAAGTTCCTACTACATTGGCATGAACAGTATATGGCTTATGAGACTCACACTAGTCAATCTTAGGCTTTCCAATCGCACCCACAACGTTGAATACATGGGTGCAAAACAAACGCATATTTCATATTGACAGGATTTTCTATTTGGAGCATAGGGTAAATGCCAAGTTCAGAGGTAGACCCAGAGATCAAGTGTGCCGAGTTCAGAGGTAGACCCAGAGATCAAGTGCGTGGGATAAAAGACAACTAAAAGGAGCTATTTATTCTACGTTTTGGATTTTACATTTTACAATGGGTTTTGATTGGAATCCGGTAATTTTTCTTTTGGTAAAATCTAAATTTAGAAGTGTTTAAATTGTGTTTTTGAACCCATAAATAGATTCAGCACCCTCGAATACCCCTATGGCACCCAAATTATGCAATTTCCATAGCTAATATATGTGATTCTAAGATTTTTTTAAGATTTCTAACCGGACTCTGAACAAATAAGACGGAAAATATGCTCAGAAAAGGTTGAAAACCAAGAATATTTAGCCTACACCCAACTAAAACGCTTTGCTTTTCCAGCGGATTCTTCATCAAAACCGGTCAAAATTGCCCCAAAAAATTGCTATTTAGATAATTATGCAATGTCAGCAATTGCAAATACCTGTCCTAAACTAAATGCCAGATTTTAAAACTACCCAAATCGTGGTAATAACGTTTTGAGCCCTCCAATTGCAATTTCAACATTTCTTCCTCTACCGGATTCCGGCGGGTATGGAGCTATTTGGTTGTCCCGTATACTGACTCTACTACGTTATTTTAGTCTCAATACTTATCAGTTATCTATGTTCGCATAATTTTACTTCATTTCGTGGTGTTAGTCACATGTTAGTGTATCGTTTTACCCAAATGTTATCTGATAGGTACTAACATCACTAGACCCAACTCCGAGAATTGTTGTGTGAAATCTACATGTTTATTTCAGTTTGCTAAAATTGTATCTCAATCACACAAGCAGTCTTAACTGTTCTACGTCTTCTACCCATACAGATAGAAGCTAAGACAATTACAGTTAACCCACATACATATGAATGAAGGATAAGCTTAAGGGCTTAGGCTGTCGTAGGAACAAAACTGAATTCATAATATTGTTCCATTCATTGTTTCACTTAAATGACCATGGCCTGAAGTATTTAATTTGCAAACAAGCTTAAAATACTTTGCCTTCTATACTACAGCATCATAGTAAACATTTCCGTAATTGACTTTCTTCTGGATTTTGTTTAACATGAAGGAAGAGTATGGGATCTAAGTTTCTAACAAACTACTTCAAATCTTTTGTTCCACAAGTCGAGCAAAAGACACAATAATTTTATTGAATCATATTAATCTCTAGAGCTGCCGTCCTGAACAATATCATATAAGCATAATGTAACATTAATGCAAAAAAAATCAAAACAATCTTTCATACTTTCCCCATTGGAGAATTGAACATGGATATAACAAATGTTTCCGGCATTACCCTTTTCTTCATACACATGTAGCTACAAAAAGACCAGAATGTTTCTGTCCAAAATTCATAGAAGCGTTAATGAATATCAATGAATTTCCCGCAATTCAAAGCAAGGAATATTAATTTCATTCTCCAAAATTTCATTGCGGATCAGCTCAGTTTGAGCTTCAATAACATCTGTATCTAGGACATCATGGGTCTGCAGGACCAGGCTCACTCATCACCAGAGGCAGATTCATTGTCACTTGTATCTTCGCTACCTTCCTCTTCCTGTTTCCATTCCGAATCTCCTGCCTTCGCATATCGAATACAGTATTCTAAAACATGCAGCGAAAAGGAAATGAATGATAAGGATAGGCACAGGATTATAAAATAAAACATAAATAGATTATAGCATACATTTTTCACTTAAAAAGCTGCCAATCTTGTCGTTCTTGAACTAATAGAGGGTTTAGTTTTTACTGTACTCGAACAACCAACAAAAACTATAATGACCTCTGCATCTAAAGCTTTCAATTTAAGAGAATGGCAAACTAGCCGTCTACATACTGAGTAAACACTGAATCAAATTCCTTAAGAAAATTTTAGATAGACTAAAAACAAGTAATTCAGGTAAACAGTATAAACTACATGAAATGAATCAGCAAATTTGTTGGAATATATTTCTAATGCAAATTAGGACAAGCATTGCTGAATTCACCTTTCACCTTCTGGTCATAAGCATCCCTGTCCCGCACCATTAAGGCCCCAGCTTCCTTATTTAAAGGATGATTTGGATTAGGATATAATAGAAGTTGAGGAAGAAATGATTCAAATACATTCACAAGATCTGCAAATAGCAATACAAGTAAGCAATAAATTGATTAAATGACTGAAGATAATAAATCACTGTAACCCTAGAGGCAAAACAAGAGAGTCATTTCTATGTAATCACAGAAACAAACTCAATTCTTGAAGTAATCAAGAAGAGTTGTGTTTAGATCTGATTATTTCTTCCTTACCATACATTGAAGACCAAGCCTGTCTAAGAACGTCAATACAAATGCTGCCAGACCTGAAGTGCCAAGAAAATGAAGCCCAGTTAGAAAAATAACAAACTATCGCGTATAAAACTAAGTCACCTGACACGAGGACACGGGACACGGAAAACACGAAAATACGAGTGTCCGACACGGACACGGTGACCCCCGGAATTAGGACACGGAGGACACGTTTTATATACATTTATATTTTTTTTAAATATATTAAAATTTAAAAATATAGACATATAGATCCAAATTTTTTTAGAAACTAAAAAGTAGAACATTTACAAATATTCAATAGAAATTAGAATCAATACACAATGCACATTAATCATTAATGATATTGATTACACTACACATTTGTCATTCACAAATCACAATGAGACATAGATGCATTGAAATTTGATAGGCATTGGGAAATAGCTCAAGATGTCGGAACCATATTTCTCATTAAGTCATCAAAATCAAAATGTATTACATAGATGTTGGAATGCCACTAAGCACTGGCAAATGCCAAATAGACTAATAGTAAATACAAAAAGGGGTGGATCAAGATGGAAGAATCTCATCTGTCAATGACTCAATAGTCCTCCTCCATGCCTGAATCAACAAACTCATCACTGCCCTGATCCTCCTCCTCCTCCTCCTCTATGCCCATCTGACGATCTGCATCTACTGGTGTGGAGGATGACCCCTCCATATGATCACAATCATCAAAAGTGACCGGCTCTATCACTGGATCATTAAGATCCATGTTGGCTAATGCCAACTCAATACTGCTATCCAAACCCATATCATTAGGAAAGACATCCCGCATCTTTGTCTTTCCCTTCACCCACTCATCCCTCTTCTTGTAAATAAGACGAAGGTTGGAGTGCACATACACCATCGTCTCTGCCCTGGACTGCTCAATCCTGCTCTTCTTCAAACTGTACAAGTTCCCATATGTGCTCCAATTCCTCTCACAACAAGAGGATGAAATAACTTGAGAGATGACCCTCAAGGCTATCTTTTGTAGAAGACGGCATGTTGCCCCATGAGTTGCCCACCAAACATAGGGTTTCTTAACCCCCATACCTCTAGGCACCTCATATCCTCCAAATCTCCTAGTGCTAATGGAAAACTCTACAAATCACTCCTCCACCTCCTCAAGTAGGTCTCTATCCTGAAGTAGTCGTCTAAATGTTGTCTTCCTCCCCTGTGAGATCTCTCCATCCATGTGAGGAGGGACTCTGCATGAGGGCCCCGACCCACCATTGAGCCAATCCTGACCGTAGAACTTGGGGTTCAATGAGTGGGCCAAGCAATGCAAAGGTGTGCAATTCTTATCCCACCTGGAGATAAGAATGTCCTGTATGGTGGACCATAAGTTCTCTGCAGATGTCTCATACTCGGCACACTCATTCTCCATAACAATGGTCCTCATGGACTCAATCATGGAATCCCACCCCTCATAAACATCTGCTAGGATGGGTTGGTCCATGTCTACAAACCGCAACAAAGAAATGATTGGCTCCATGATCTTAATGCTAAGATCTACCCTATCCCACCAACCATCATCTAACACCGTGTCCTTCACCTTTTGTGAAGCAATTTGATTTGTCTTTCTCCAAAAAGACCAAAACTCTAAAATCACCATGGACCCAAGAGCGGTTTTGACCTCTCTCAACCTCTTGAGCATGATGAATGGGGAAGCAAACCGAGTATCTGCAACCTTCAACAATGAAAGATGTGTGTACTCTGTGTATATTGTGAGGGCATTGATGTGGTTTTGTACAAAGTTACGGATATGGCGTGCATCCTCAATAAGTTTGCCAATCCATGTCACATCTGAAGCAATAGATTTCAGTGCTAAATTCAAAGAATGGACAATGCAAGGTGTCCAAAATACCTGTAAGATCAATAAAAGAAAGTATAAATGAGTCTAGACTCTAGACTCTACAAGACTACAACTAACAACTCAAAATTTCAAATAAATGAGCAAATTAACAATGCAATTATGCAAGGAGTCCAAAATGAAAATACCTGTGGATATTTAGCTTCCACAAGCATGCCAGCAGCCTTGCAAACAGATGCATTGTTTGTGATGATTTGTACACAAGAATCAACACCTACGTCTTCAATGACTTTGATGATCAACTCACCCATATATTGTGCATCCTTGTATTTTCCAAGAGCATCCACCGCTTTCAAGAACACCGGTCCTTTTGGGGAAGACACCATGAAATTGATGAGTGGGTGGCGTGCTGCATCCGTCCATCCCTCTGAAACAATACTAACACCACATGTGGGCCATTTTGATCTAATTGGCTCAATAATTTTATCCACCTCCTTCCTTGCCTTAACCAGCAATGTGGTTATAAGCTTCTCTGAACCAGTTGGAGCTCGTTCCATTAGAGTTCGACACATCTCAATGAACAATGGTGATCATGCAACATTGAATGAAATGAAGTTGAGGTAGAAATAGAATGCAATGGAAAGGTCCACCTCTTTTCGCGCCTCTTGTTGGAAAATCCTATCCATTGGACCACTTGAAGTTGGCCTCTTTCTTGTTGGATAAGCATCAACCTCACTCCTAGTGCTAGAGGGTTTCCTCAAGAATGGAAGAGGATCCTCATTATGTTGTGTCTTGCTTGCTGCTGCCACCTTCCCTAACCCAACATGGTCCTCTCTTTCCATCTCCCTCCTTTGGTTAACACTCACCGCTTTGCATGAAGAAATCCCACAAGGGAGGGCCGACAAATGGCCCTTAACCTGGTAATATGTGCTCTTAAAAGCATGCTTGCAAAAATTGCAAGTCCAACACACATTGCCTTCCCCACCAAGCTTTGCTCCAACGCCCTCTTTCCTTGTCACATACTTCCACAAAGGGTATTTACTCTCTTGTGCTTGTTGTCTTACCAAAACATGATTAAAACGAGCATGAGCTTCACTAGAAGCAGTTGTAGCACTAATAGGAGCAGAAGAGGATATGCTTGGAGGAGGAAGAGAACGAGAGGGATTAGATGGGGCATTTCTCCCTTTCCTTTTCCCTTTAGTTGCTGCCCTAGCTGATTGAGACATGTTTCTTCTTCCTTGATGGTGAGCTTGAATCCTCTAAGCAAATCTTCCCTCAAATCAACTTGGAATCCCTTGCAAATGCTTCAAATCTCCCTTCACCTGCAAAAAAAACAACACTTAGCTCTCCCTAACTCTCCCTTCAAGTGGCAAATGGCAAAAAGAAAGACAAAAATCGGTTTTAAGTGACCCGCGGGTTCCCTTTTCTGTGCGGACGTGTCCTGGAATCGGGACACGCGGTGTGCAGAGGCAGGACACATGTTGGACACAATAAAGCACGTGTCGAGACCATGCCTGTGTCAGACACGTCCCCACGGGACACTTCTCCCTAAACCGATGTGTCCAGTGACTAATACATTAATGGAAGAAATAAAGTGACTCAGCAACACCAATTTTGAGTCTAGTAAAAATTCAGCTTTGTTTGGACACAACAAAATTTTATGTTTTGTTAGGTTTTTCCCAATAGGAAAATGAGCAGATTGGCTTACACACAGAGCCAAATAACAAAAGGAAACACAACAAAATAGACGTGAACGCTCAATGTATTTCTCATTAACTAATTGTACATATAAATACAATGAGAAATGTCCCTTGGGTTTCATATTCCCAAGTGGACTCTTGGACTCCCGAGTGACTCTTGGTCTCCCTAAGGATTAGACTCCAACAAATCCCCCCTTAATCCGAAGGGTGTATATGAGTCCAAGAAAAAAGAAGAGAGTTGAATAAGTGGAAGTGGACAACTACCATCAGCTAAACATTTCCATCTCAAACATCCTTTACTAAGAAGGTTAGCTAGAAGCTTGCACATGCTTCTGCTAGATACAATGGCTCTCACAAGGGATGGTTTTTAGGCTGACCATCAACCGAAATGGGCTAGCAGAAGGATGAAATCTTCTACTATGTGTGTGGTTCAATGCTGACCACAAAGTCTCGAACTTGGCGATAACAATCGCTCAAAGGTTCTTTGGAACTTGGCTCGAGGGCTCAGAGCTTATGTCGAATGGTTGGGATGGGCCGACACCAAACCAACTAGAGAGCTGAAAACAGGAAGTGAACAACTGCAACTTGTTGAACATTTCCATCTTGACAATTGTTTGCCAAGTTAGCTAGAAGCTTGCACATGCTTCTGCTAAATGAAGGTGCTCTCAATACTGATGGTTTAAGGATGACCACCAACTCTGGAGCTCAGTCGAACATAGCTCTTCACAGGCTCGCTTGTTTTGGCTCGCTTGTACTCTCTCGCATGTTACTGATGGTCTTCATTCCCCACTGTCAGGTACAAAGTGAGCAAATGAAGATGTCTCAACTGCAAGATGTGTCAATAGTTGTGAATGAACTCTCCGGTATGACTTATAAATCTTCTTAGTTGTTGACGACCATTGCCAAGAAGTGATCCACCCATAATGAATCTTCTCTCTTGTAGGTTTCTTCAAACTGAAACATCTGTCTGATGAGTGTGTGTTTTCCACATTGCTTACAAGGGTGAAGATCAAAACAATGATCTTTCATATGGCCAACTCGATCACAGTGTTGGCATGTGGAACTATGAACTGATGTGGATGAAGATGGACTCTCGTTGAGGAATCCAACACTCTGAAACTGAATAGGCTTAGATAAATCAAGAATGTGAAATGTCACTTCCTTGTCGTATCCAAGACCGATTATGTGCTTGTTATGGTTGATCTCTTCCCAAGGTCTGATGATGGGCTTGGAAGGAGCAAACAGAACCTTTGCATGCATGTCTTCATCTTCATTTTCTTTCACTTCTGATGGTGTGCCACTGATTTTCGCATGTGCTTCTGAAGTGGCATCAATCTGTGCAGGATGCTGAATAAAATCATGAAGGGGATTCTTTTGAACATGAACAAGTTCAAGATGTCTTTCTTCTCTTATGAGCTGCAACTCAAGCTGTAGAAAATCATGAGTGTCTTGTGAAACTTTTACACAATCTCTGATATTAGTGAGAGTGCTCTTGTCGATCATGACAGTGTTGTCGACAAAGGAAAGAAGTAGAGTGTTCAGTAACTCTACAAGGGCACTTAATCTTGCCATTGATAAAGGACTCACTCAAATGAGAAGGGCTTCTTGCAATTCCACCCTTTTACAAACACTTGACAAACTCAAAAAATGATGGGTGTCAGGTTCAACAGAGAGCACCCCATTACAATGCAATTTCAACTCAAAAAATAATTTGCAAGTGAACTTACAAAAATACAGTTTGCAAGTTATAAAACTTCATGCAAATGGTCTCCAAAAATCAGTGGTTTACCTGAACAACGATCCAAAAGAATGATGTATAGTCACTCCAAATCACAACTTCACGTTCTACATCATGTTGATAGCTCCTCTCCACTCTAAGATAAAAATGCAGCTTCAATGGATGCACCAAGAAAGCCCACACTCACTAATCAACGCAGCAACAAATCCTTGAAGCACACTGAGTCATGATGGGATGGAGTCTAAGCTCATAATAGCTCAATGTGCAACAATACACAGCAGAGAATGTTCTCTACTTACAATGGAGTTCCAACGCAACAATGAAACCGGCATAAATATTTCAATCGAGCTCCAAATTTAGGGTTTCTGCCAGGAAAAAAAACACCAGAAGGATCAACGCATCCTTCATTTTAACAAATGATGGAGAGGCAGCTTCTTGCAAAGATTAATGTTTTAACTGGCAAGTATTCACGATAAAAGGTGATCTTGCAGGCCACTGGTGGAATCGTTGTGCACACACACCAGCACGTAGGTCTTCCGCAACCTGGGTATCAATCATACCGGTGAAAGAAGAGGCGCTCTTATCGATTCACTTTATTCAATCACAAGCATCACTTCACAAATGAAGACCGTGGGTTGCAGTCACTTCACAAATGTCAATGTATTCACGCATACCTCCAACTCAAACAATATAGATAACATAGGGATTCAATCTTCAACGCATATTAAAATATTGTGCAAACTTACCAAACTTCAGTTCAGAGATATATTGTATTCCGGTTCATATTTCCCAGCAACCACAATGCATAAGGTATTGATATCACAACACTTCTAAATCACAATTCTTCAAAAACGAAACTCAGATTCAGTCTTCAACACAATACGTAGTTGGAGGAGAGGTCAACGATCCACAATGATCCATACAACTTTTTCCATGTTGATGCCACACAAAGGGGAGGTCAAGTTTACACCAACGCATTCAAGGGAAACCCTAATCCCACCATGATAACTCCATGCTCAACAAGGAGGAGAGGCACGATGCTTGCAGTGTGTTGGTGGACACAGCGAAATCATTAAAATTCAACACTGAACTTTAGATTGTATGTGGGAGATGTTGCATTCACCATCTATCTTCGCGCTCTGATTTGGAGAGGCAGGCAGCGATTAGCACCCATGATCAATACCAACACCACGCAGTAGCAGCTACACAGCAACACCAACGGTTTTCAACGCACAATATGCAATAGCACAGCACTATGGAGGAGCACGCATCAATAGAGAGGACAACACCCAACGGTTCATCTCCCAAGTCGTTTCATTTCCAGATACGTGGAACAAGAGGGAGTCGTCCATTGAATTTCTGGGTTCTATTGGATTGCACTTCTGTTGGGTTGATGGGATTGTGAATAGCAGATGGAGGACCTGTTATCACCAATCTTGTAGTTGCACCTACAAATGGATCCAAGGTGGATGGTAGAGGGGACAGGCAACTAAAGTGGTGAACCAAGAGAGCCCTACCAAGGCACTCTTCGCTTTAGCTATCAAAGCCAAGATAGCAAGGGGGAGACCCAGATCTATTCCCAATAAGAGAGATCAACCCAATCACCAGATCAAATCAATCTAATGAAGTACGTAGGGTGATAGGTATGGAACCCTAGAATTAAGGAGTTAGGACCATTGTGGAGGCTTAGGAAAGGTGTGATATGATAATGAAAGAAGACACACAGTGATTCTAGAATTAAGTATGATTCCAGGATTCAAAGCTAGTTTCAAAAGGTCAAAATCAACTGCCTTGGGAAACGTGACCCTTAAACAAGGAAAGTGTCTCAAATCAGAGATCTGACAGTTAGGGCTTTCTAGCTATGCTTGACGAAGGGATATGACAATATCTAAGTGTGCAAGCAACCAGACAGAGATCAACCCACAAGGAAATCTAACAACCCAGGAAAGTCGTGAGGGCTTAGAAAAGGATCAGTGCCTTGGAAATTGGGCCAAATGGAGTCGGATGTCCACCAAAATGTAGATCGGGGTTGTCAAGATGCAAAGCAAGGTGGGTTTTGAAGATCAAGGTCATCCAATGGCTAGATCTCAGTAGATTTGAGATTCAAAATGCATCACCAAGTGACCCAAGTAGGGCACAACCCTCAAAATGAGGAATGGGGCCAACAGGGTGAAAATCAACAAGGTGAAGCACTAAGGGTAGTGTTATCACACCATAGTAGCAGGGCTACTATTCTTGTTCAGCAGATATCTGCATATTCCAGAGCTTTCATTATTCCAGAGCATGGCTATATATTTTGGATCACTCATGATCAGAGCAGTATATTATTTAGACCTTGTGTCAAGGCTGAGCCTTGAGAGTTCAGATTTGATGACTGATGTGACCCTTTATCCCATACAGTTTCAGTTCAGTGCTTAGAGATGTATTGCAGCAGTGTTTCAGATGATACTTGATGATTATTATTATGATGATGTTGTATGATCTATGGATATGTTATCACTGACTATGGATTATTATCTTGTTGATTTAGTCATGATCATAGCATGTGCTTGGTATATTATTCCTGATGTGGCAAACTATTTAAAATGAACTGTAAATCATAAAATGGACAATTGCTTGCACATTTAGGTCATTTAACAAAACCCACTGGTTTTTCACCTTACATAGATATGGTCTTTCCCGACACCAGTTGTCTGCTAGTGTAGGCTCCATATTCACTTGAATCCATCCATACATGACCTTCCTATTTGACTTTAGACCTTGACCTGTCTCATTTGACTTTCTGATACCGAGGACTTCCCCATTTTCCTACCTCTGTGTTTGGACCGCATCCCTGTATATTCAGTGTCTCGGCTCTAAGTTGGTGACAAAACTTGCCTTTGGTGAGTTGGATTGTAGGCCTAAATCATTCTGGTCGGTTGTCCCAATGTTTGGCATTGGCTCAAACTCCCCCTAGTCACTTGAGATGTTGTTGGCTAAAACTGAAAACTCATGTTCTACCTATGGAAACTTAAAAAATTCGCCCATGGAAACAAAAAAGGGCAAGAGCGATGAACAGCTAAAAATACTCCTCGAAGAGTATAAGAAAGGTCCAAAAAAGCAATGGCTCTTAAAAGTTATATCTAAACAATTGCTGACCTTATATATATTGGAAAAACATGCCCTGGATGCAAGCTGCAACTAGTTGTGCTTCTCAGCACATCTAAAATCCGAAGGGTTATGTAGGCCAAAAAGGCCATGGAATAAAATTGAATGATCCTAATGAACCTGGATCAACTTGATGTAGACATGATGCCTAAGTTGAATAAGCACTCTCTAAACAACTTATCCATTTGTGAGGCACAGCCATCCCCCGTGTTCTTTTGTCCAGCACAGAGTTTGTAGCTTCCCCCTTCTCCCAATCCAAAGTATTTTTGAGTTAAGTTAGACAAGTCAACCCCTTGGCCCAACCTTGTTCCTAGCCTTCATCCTTCACTAGCAGTTTGACCATATCCAATGGGTGAGTTTGTCATTTGAACTATTGTGCAAGTAATTTTATATAACAACGGAATATGCTAACTTGATTAATGCCACTGAATGGATGTTATACTTTGAGCTTGGCTGTGAGAAATGATTGGAGAAGCATGTCTTAGTCTACTGATGTGATTTATCCTTGGTTATATTTTCTTGGGATCCATGATGATGTGGACCATATATATGTGCTTATTGATGGTGATTCATGGTCCCACATGTTTGATGATGATATCATATGATGGACATATGATGCAGATGATGATTGATCCAGTGCAGCAGGTTTTATTATTACTTCAGATCAGCAGATTATACATTGTCCATATATGGTGGACCCTACAGCTGGCCCATTAGGGCAACCCATGGTGTATGAGTACACATTTCTAGTGGATTTGGGTCTTCTGGATCCATTGAGACACTTATCTTTCAGTTCCGGGCACTTCTGACAGTGATTGATGCAGTTTTACACTTGATGACCAGATTTGGGGCTGATTTCCTAGCCTGGGCAACAGGGGCCATGATTGGCCAGTTCACCTAGGGCGCTGATGATGGAGGGGGTGGTCCAGCCACTTGTTTTTACCATTTACCCCCCTTCTGGAGAGCCTGGTGGGCTCAGATGGACAGCGCTAGTGCCCTAGGAGGCAGTTTGGCACTTTCACAGTTACCGAGGCAGTTAAAAAATGGGATAAAGTGGTCACTGAGGAAATCGATTTGGGCAATTGAGGCAAGGTTTTGGCATTTGGTCTTCACAGGGGTCTTCCAGGGTGGCATCACTACCTTCCAGTCAGTTTTCACCATGTGGGTATGCCCACATTGATCACAGGAGGTCATTTACTGCTTGACTGTCATGGATTCTGAGGACAGTTTTGATCATTTATTTTATCTTGGACATATTTTATTATTTTATTGTGCCTTGGGGATGAGCTAGTAAGGATTGATGCCTCCTAGCCCCACCATGTGCTTATATTGTCATGTCCTAGTCATCATGAGGTGGATTTTGGCACCTATTATTCTCTAGTGGATGACGTCACCCCCTTTTTGTACCATTTAGTGGGGGCGCTATCATTATGTTGGGTGATCCATGTGATATATTGTTATGATTTATTGTTAGCCGTTGATTAGATCTTATGATCTTTTAATCTTAGCCACTCATGTAAAAAGTGGTTAGGGTTGTACTCTCTCCCCATCCTATTTAAGGAGGGAGCCTCTCATTGTAAAATTCATCTAGAGATTTTTGGCTCTTGGCTCTTGGAATAAAATTTCTATCTTTTGGAGTACATGCTTGGATTGGAGTGGATGTTGGTTGTTTCGATTGTAAATGCTTTTGTCCATTGCACTGGAGGATCTATTGTAGCTATCTTGCATATTTTCCATATTTTATTTACAGGTTAAGAGGACGATTTTAGACAAGTGCGAATTGGTGGGGAGGCTTGCCCTTCAAGCTTGGAAGAAGTCGTTTTGGTTTGACAGGGAGTAGTTTTTCCTTTGTGTCAACTATTCTATGTTTCTCTCTCTCTCTTGCTTGTATCTACCTTCAATTTGTTAAACTAATTGATGCTTTGCTCCTTGGTTTTGACAGGTTAGAAGGAATCACATGTGGCTTGGGAAAATCGATTTGGCAAGAGGGATTCAACAATTCTCCATTTGATCTTTGGCAAAGTAATCATCGTCTCAACTAGCATTCATCTCTTCATCCAGGTATGTTCCAAGAGGTATGATCTTCTACTTCCTTGAATCTTCCATAATTTCTAGATCATAAAAACCCTAATTAATTAAAACCCTTGTTTTTTGTATTTCTTAGATCTACTTAGATCTAGCCTTGCTTCTGAAAAGATATTGAAAACCCACCTCTATAGCATCCACCCCTAGTTGGATGTATAGTTTGGTGGTGATTGGCTAAAAATTGACACACTTTTCAAGGCAAAAAGCCCTCTTGAACCTAAATCGCAATTCCTAGTGAGAGGCTTGTTTGGTTAGATCTAGCACATGGGTAGGTGAGATCCCACTTGATTTGCAATCTAGACACTTGATAACCTACCCCCAGATTCTTACTTTGGTGAAATCTACCTTGTGGACATCTTTCCATGTTTTAAAGGGTTAAAACCCCCTTTTGAATTCCTTGGCACCTCAAAACTCAGATCTGCTAAGATATAGCCCTTGGATTGACTTGATTTTTAGGACATGCATAGATCGGGGTACTAGCTACTTGGATCTATAGTTTGGTGGCCATTGGATTTGATTTGGTCCACCAAACCCACCTTTTTACCCTCCTTGAACAAAGTCGCACTACCTGGGGAAGGTGAGTTTGTCCATTTCGAGGAAGTGGGTGTTTGGGATTTTTGGAGATTTGGAACAGCCATACCTTGAAACCTAGGTCTAGACTATCTTTTTGTGACGATCTGCCTTGGGGGTAGCATTCCTTGTTTCAAGGGATTGTGGTCCACTTAGGGTCATTTCTTGAAAACCTAGATCTAACAAAATCCAACCATTAGATCTTATTTAGCTCACTTGATTTGGCTTCTAGGTGTCCCGATCTACACTTTGACATACTTTTTGACCCCATTAGCCCATCCAACAAGGCACTAGTCCTTCTCTAAGCAAGTCGCACTCCTTGGGAATTGTGTCAAGCCCTAGATCTAGTACATGGGTACTCCTAGAATCAACTTAGATCCATAGATCTAGTCTTTATCTAACCTATAGTACCGACCTCACACCTAGTTTCACCTTGTGGGCCTACTTAGAACCATTTCACACTTCCCAAGAAAACAAGGCCCACTTGTGCAAACACATGGTACCACACCTTGACAACATACTGAACAATGTGGCCTAAACCATACGTAGGTTGAAACACCAACAATCTCTCACACCACCTTTCAACCATACCTCAACTTCTAGGTCCACTTAACCTTGCATTGGTTTCCGTAACTCATCATTTACTTACCTTTAGAAACCTTTGTGTAGGTCCAATCAACTATGATTGAGTATAGGGTCTCCCCCTTGGTCTAGTTACACCTTGACCTAAAGCGAAGAGTGCCTCGGTTGACGTGACTCCCACCTTGCCTTGGGAACCGTGGCATCTCTTGGGTCACCTCTTTAGTTGCCTGTCTCTTCTACCGTCTCGGATGGGATACCTCTAGGGGCAACTACAAGTTGTGTGAAAACAGGTAGGTTATCAAGGTAGATCTATGCAAATCAAGTGGGATCTCACCTACCCAGATCTTGGAACCTAGCAAATCCTCTCTCTCAAGAAATGTGACCTCCCTTGGAGAGGCTAAAGTGCCTTAAGAAAGGGGTCAAATGGAAGCCAATCCACACCAAACTATATATCCGAATTGTCGTGGATGCTATAGAGGTGGGTTTTCAATATCTTACCCAAAACCCTACTAAATCCAAGTAGATCTAATAAAATGTAAAATGAGGGTTTTAATGACTTAGACAAATGGATAGATCATGGAATGAGAAATTTACCTTGAGATCATACCTGAGTGATGGATGAGGTTGCCATGTTGTTGAGGAATGTTCCTGAGGAGATCAAATGGGAGATCTTCGATTTTTCTTAACTTGAAGTGATGCCCTAGTCCACACGTGCACCCTCCTCTACCTGTCAAACCAAGGAAGTCGATTCAATCAGAATGATCAAGCATGGAAGAAATACAAGCAAATAGCAAATGATAACATGAAGTAGAAGGTACTAAGATAGTAATACTCCCTGTTATTGACGAAGAAAACCCAAAGAAGAAGCAGGGAGAGTCTTCCCCCACCAATGCGTCCTCCTTGAACCAATTCAGCCTCCACCTGTAGATAAAAAATACATGGAAAAAAGATAGCAAGATAATCTCCAATAACCCAGTGCAAAGGAAGAACAAACGAACGAACTCTAAAAGCATTCACCACAACACAACAAGTAGATGCAATAGTATTTTCTATTCCAGTCATCCAGAGCCAAAAGTCCCCTTTACAATGAGGAGCTCTCTCCCTTAAATAGGATGGAGAGACACCAAAAGCCTAACCACCTTTTGAATGGATGGCTAAGATTAAAAGATCAACATGATCTAATCAATGGTTGAGATGAGCTCAACATAAAAGTACATGGATCAATATAACAACATAATACATCAATGGACCAAATCGCCCTAGGAGAGGGGGTTCCACCAAATGTAAATGATAAAATATAAGATCTAGCTCATGGTGGGTCCAAGGGGTAATTTCTACTCCCTTGGTCAATCCCCATGGCACAATATCAATAAAATAATGCTCTAAGCACCAAATCATGCCTCTCTGGGAAAGTCGTGAGCCTTAGGAAGCTCCGGAAATCCATATAAAATGCCGGAGTGATCGGTGGGTCCCACTGGAAGCTGAAACTGCTGGAGAAGGTGTGGAAGACATCCCACTCATCATCAAACATCATCCCATGCCAATCCCTTGCCTCAGTAGCCCAAATCGAATCCCTCAATAGCCATTTTTACCATTTCTGATCTGCCTTGGGAAGTGTGAAACTGCCCAAACTGCCTCCTGGAGTGCCTGCACTGTCAAGGTGAGCCCACCAGGCTCTCTGGGAGGGGGTTAATATGGTAAAATCAAGTGGCTAGACCACCCCATCCATGCAGAGCGCCCTAGTTGAACCAATCAAATCTCATCACTGCTCTGACAGCCCATCTGACAGGCCAAAACTGCACTAGGATAGATCACTGAGGCTAAAAATCATTGTAACTGCCCGGAACTGAAAACAAACTGTCTCATTGGACTCAAAGAGCCCAAATCCATCTAAGATGTGTACTCATACACCATATAGATCTCTGCATGATCAAAAATAAATATCCATAATATCCGACAGACCAAATAATAATAATCTGTAAAAATGTTGAAAAGCACAAATCATCATCATAAGCCTGAAACAACTGCATAGAACCAACTGGTGACCTGTATCAGACCATGTATCATATCACTATATCATCTGAGGTCTGCCACCTCATGTCTTGTGGTTGACTTTTGGTCAAACTGGGTTTGACCAAGTCAACATGACCCAAAATATAACTCAAGCTATCATCAAACTGCTGCAAGTGCCAAAGGTTAATGCATGCTCTACAATTCATTCAAGTAACAATTATAACAAGAAGTAATCATTACTGGCGATCTAAAACCAAATATATAAAGGTCTTCAATATTATTTGTGACTCAGACTAAACTTTCAGGACCATACTCACTTCATAGTTGTGATCAATTTGCTAATGAAGGGTGAGGGTTAAAAATAAAAAGGCTAGGCTAGAGGACGACTACTGACTTGACATTGTGCCACTTTGGAAATGGAAAGGGGATACACACTCTAACATATGCTGGACAAGCAAATAACACGGGGGATGGCAGTGTTTCACAGATGGGTAAGTTGTTCAAAGAGTGCTTATTCAACTTAGGCTTCATGTCCACTTTTATAAAAGATGATCCATTGATTTCATTTCATTTTTTGTTTGGCCTACATAACCCTTCGGATCTCAGGTGTGCTAAGAAGCACAACTAATCGCAGCTTGCTTCCAGGGCATGTTTATACATATACATATAAGGTCAGCAATCGTTTAGATATAGAGTTTAAGAACCATTGCTTTTTGGACCTTTCATTATACTCTTCAAGGAGTATTTTAGCTTTTCATTGCTCTTGCCCTTTACTCACGTGTGTTGATAAACACATTCTAGAGTTTACAGTTTCCTGGGCGAATTTACATAAGTTTCCATAAGTAGTACATGAGCTTTCAATTTTAGCCAACACATCTTAAGTGACTAGGGGGAGTTCGTACTAGTGCCAAACATCGGGACAACCGACCAGAATGATTTAAGACTACAATCCAACTCACCAAAGGTAAGTTTTGTCACCAACTCAGAGCCAAGACACAAGAAACAGGGAAGCTTATCCAACATTGAGGCTAAAGCGAGGGAAGGTCCTCCATGCCACTAGTCAAGTAGTAAGTCAAGGTAATAAACAAACTGGGAGGTAATGGATGGATGAAGACAGTGAATAATGAGACCAACACTAGCAAGCCAAAGTCTGGTGGGAATGATCACCTCTATTCTCCCTAGGGAGGGTAAAACCAATGAGTATAGGTAGTGAACTTCTAAGTCTGAGTGGGGACAATATAATATATATAAAAGTACAACCAGGTCCACATATCTATATGATCGCCAGATCACGATACTAAATGCTAAGACATGCTACAAGAATGAATATAAAAGCAATATAACCATAACACAAGAATATACCTTCTGAGTCATATACCTGAATGCACAATATCTGGACCATCATCTGTCCTCTGAAACTGCTGCTGTAACTTTGGGCAATACCGATTGCTCTATACAAATGGCTAAATGGCTACATCGGTCATCTCTCTAAGTGTCCTGAAACTCAGTCATGGCATGGGGAACAAAACTGTTGTCCATATAATAATCATGATCCATAATAGATGCTCATCTCAACATCTCAATGTAAGGGAATGGGTTGAAAAGTGTATTGGAATCAGAAAAATAATGTATGGTAGCTCGGCTACTATATATGTGATAACAGGACCCTCAACACCTCACGCGTGCAGAGAACGTTATTCTGCCCACAAGACAGCTCTCAGAATAATTATGAAAGGACGCAGCGCTCAGATGA
This sequence comes from Larix kaempferi, assembly GCA_027924585.1. Taxonomy (NCBI): domain Eukaryota; kingdom Viridiplantae; phylum Streptophyta; class Pinopsida; order Pinales; family Pinaceae; genus Larix; species Larix kaempferi. The sequence goes on from BSBM01000705.1 coordinate 2,637,407, forward strand.
TGAAGTACGTAGAGCTAAAAATGGTAAACTGACCAAGGCAGTTATGGTAGACAGTACAGGCCAAGGCTCAGAATCAGCTCTAATCCCAATGTTAAATTGCCCAATAGGCAAATGAGCAGATTGGCTTACACAGAGAACCAAACAAAAGGAAGCACAACAAAATAGGCGTGAACGCTTAATGTATTTCTCATTAACTAACCGTACATATAAATACAATGAGAAATGTCCCTTGGGTTTCATAGTCCCAAGTGGACTCTTGGACTCCTGGGTGACTCTTGGTCTCCCTGACGATTACACTCCAACATGTTTGATAATAGATTATTACTTCAATGCATAGAGTACAGATAGCCCTTTCATTTATCTTAGATAGTAACACAAAACTACCCTAGGCAAGTGTAACAATTTCTCTTATGTAGTTAAGTTTATATAGTTAATGTCCCACCAGCTTCTTCAAAACCACATGCCACACTTTAGACTGCATGCACTACAAACCAGAGTTCTATGAAGGTGCATTCCCTGCATGCCCTACATAACAAGGACAAAGGAATGGGGTGGGGATATCCTCTGCATTTAAATATTGAATGGGAATGCCCCTTGTGGCAGAGGTCTTGTAATATCCCTTCAAAGTAAAGTCCTTGGATTCACCTTGTTTTGACTCTAGGGTTTTGTTTACAATTGGCTCCAAACACCTCCAGATGATTTCGAATTTGGGTAGGAAGGACTTGATGGGGCATAGGACATATTAACACAGCTATCAGACATCCAAACAACTGATATACCCATCCATGGTCTGAAAATTGCATGGGAAGAAGTTTCGGAACAAGACTAGTTAATTTAAGAAGTGGAGATCCCCCCCTAGGTCTGACATTAGATGTTCTTCCAAACACTGTACGGCCTTCACTAATTCTTGGTCAGATACTTGGCTCTGTTAGAGGACATTAGGAACAATATATGTGCAGCATTAGATTTGGTTTTAGGGTCGAATAGGCATCCTAATGAACATCAGCTTCTAGAGTCTAGTTTTGAGGTGAAATTGGTGGGAAAAGAGTCTCAAATTTATTCATAAACCATAGTAACACTTCAGAGGTCTGCACACATCATTTGGGCCATTAAAGTAACTTCATATGCAGCTCATAATATTATAAATATCTCAGCAAACTCTGATATAAAACAGGTACAATATCATTCCAAAATCACTATGCAAATGCTATGGGTAAAATGGCTCGAATCTCTTCCTTGAATGTAAATATCACTTGAAATACATAATATTTCGAGCTATGGCTCTAAGGATATGATTATTACAAAGATATATAGCAGCTAACATGTCCATAAGTCGAAATAATAGTACTTCACTAACTATATGCAACAACAAGTGCACCCTTGCACATTTACATGACGTTAAGAGAAAGATAGTAGAATAGGCATAGAGAAGAATGAGAGAAGATGAACTCGAACTCAGTTGGGGTTTGAACCTGCATCAAAACATCTCCATGAAGCTCTATTGAGAGGTCTGAATGGCCTCTACATCAACCAACTAGGATGGGAATCTTGCACCCTCGAAATTGGTTCTAAGGCAAGAAGGATAAGCATCCACCTTGCAAGGACAAGCTAAGCTCTCCAATTTTTTCCAAATGAGAAATGATCAAAAGCTAATCTCCTTCTTTCTTCTTGTCTTTTATTAACCTCCCAAGGCCTCCTTAGCTCAAATTCCCTCCAAGAGACTCATCCCAACTTGAATTAAGGAGAGATTCCCATGAATGCCACTTGTCCAATTTTTCCTAGCTCTCCTCTTCCATCAATTCGAATGGGGGAATCTTGGTTGCCATAACTCCCCTTGTGCGCCCTCTTGGAGGGTATTTTTAGCCCTGACATGTCATATATGTCAAATGTCAGCAATCAGGTCTGAACTTTGTCATAAGTGTCATAGAATCTTCATCATCGTTGCCATAGGAGTTAGGGAATCTAGCTCCAAGTGTCACAATTCTTCTAAGATGCCTCTTCCTCTTCCATGGGAGTTACTCTTCCACTCCAATTCAATCTTACATGATTCATGCCATGAATAATACCTCTTCAACTCCCCCAAGTATTTTACCCTTCATCTTGAACTCGAATTGGTGAGAGAATGATGCCAAGTGTAGTGGGGAATCTTGCCACATGTGGGTCCCACAACCTCTTATGTGCACTCATAATCCAATGCCACCTTATTTTCTTTTTATTATTATTTAATTGACCCATTTAATGTGAATTTGTAAGTCTAAGGTCATTTTGGGTCTTGTAGCTCCTTTATTCCAACTTTTAATGCTTCCACCCCCAACCTAGGGAACTAGTAATTTTCTTCCATAATAGTTCATTTGGATGGGGATATTACAAACTTTGAATTGGAAATTTTCTCTTAATGTGACCACCTTGTCCATTTGGATCTAATTTTACATTATTACTAACTTGGACATCATGCTTGGCAATTATTTGACCCTTCGCATCAATTTGACAAACTATCATGAATATGGCCAAGTGGCTTAGGCCATTGTGACCCGATGAAAAATTTGGGGACATGACAAATCCTCCCCTCCCAATATTGTTTGTCCTCAAGCAATTTCAAACATGGATGTTGAAGAACCTGCTTTCTTTCCAAAACTTTCCTTCTAAAACTCTGAGTAGTGGCACTCATGTACTACAATTGTGTGTTTCCAAAAGCAAGGAGATGTGGGTTTTCTTTTTCATATTGATATCCCCCATGACATCACCACTAAACACCAAAATATTAATTAAATCCATAAAAACAAAGTTTGCACAATTACTCTTTACCTCTTTCATATTTGGAAACCTTTTATGATACGACTGTATAATTCTTTGAAGTTGCCACTGAGTTGCCCAACTTTGAGTCTTTAAGATTCCATGAAAATTTTAGAGAGGAACCACCATGCTTGCTGCTGCACTATTCTGATTACAATCACCTTATTAAGTGGGGATCCAATCTCCCATACTACTTGTTTCCCCAAAAATTGAAACCAATGAGACTAAAATTTATCCCAGGGTCTCACTGCTTGTATTGCGCTCCAACAATTAGGAGTGCTCTCCAACCCATACCATCAGGCAAGAGAATTATTGGATCCCATTTCCTTGTATGCATTCTTCCAAACATCATAAGTACAAAAGATAGATCATCAAAGTACATAACAACATAATAAAAATGTACATCGAGGAGGTGCCTCATCAAAGAATCATGAAAGTGCTTATACCTCCAAGTAAGTAGACCACCATTTTCCAAGTGCATACAAACATCAAATGACCAATCAAATCTGCTCCAATGACATAGGTGAAGATCCCATGTCCTATAATGCTGCTCCAAAAGGATGTAAGATGCATCAAAATAATCAACCATGTGTTCTTTCATCCAAGAAGTGAATGAAGAATCTCCACTAAAATCTGAACCAAGCAGGGAGCAAAGAAAACAATGAGCCTTCAAGGGGCTCACAGAAGTACCATTTGTGCATCCATGAACATGTGTATCATCAAGAAATAACAAAGGATGTTGCTACAAATAAGAATTTGCTCTAATCATATATCTCTTCACCCAACTATTGGATGAAGTTCCTCAAACATCTATTGAACTAAGCAAGGAGCAAGGAAAATCATGAGTCTTCAAGTGACTCAAGTGAACATCATAAGTGCATCCATGTATATGTGCATCATCAATAAATGACAAGGGATGTTGCTGCCAATAAGAGTTTGCTCCAATCATATATCTCTTCACCCAAGTATTGGATGAAGTTCCAACATAAATTGAACTAAGCAAGGAGCAAGGAAAATCATGAGTCTTCAAGTGACTCAAGTGAACATCATAGGTGCATCCATATAGATATGTATCATCATAAGGTAACAAAGGCTATTGCTGCAAATGTAAATAAGAAAGTGCTCTAGTCAAGTCATCATCAAAAGGAGAGATAGGAATTTCATACTCCTCATGTGGCACCATCAAAAAGAAACTTTTCACCCATACTTCATTAGGATGAATGCTGCAAAATATGGAAGTGTAGGATGTAGGAGAATGAACCAACTCACCCAAATAATCATAAAGAGAAAAAGTGTCATCATGTGAAGGCTCCATAAGGGTAGGATCATGCACCTCTCTCAAAGGTGCAAAACTTTCCTCATAGGTTGGTTCCAAGGTAGTGGAATCATACACTTCTTCAAAAAGTGTGTAACCATTTCCAAGAGGCAAATCAAGTTCCTCGTTCCTCTTCCACCACAACAAGTGCTTGGCTTTCATCAATCTCATCTTCAAACACATCAAGCACATGCAAGTCTCCATGTTTCTCATGATCCATCATGTCATGAGAACCCTCCAAGCAATCTACCATTTGACAATCTGAAACATAGGAGGAAGAACAAGTATTTTGCAACCTATCAAGAAGTTGCTCATTTTGCATTTTGAGCTTATGAATATCATCATTATTTTTCAAGTATGCTCCATGTAACCATTCATTAAGCTCAACCAAATTGTTTCTATTAAAAAGCAAAGACATAACATTACCTTCGATGTTGCACATTGCTCTTTGAATCTTCTCCATGTCTTCAAGGAAGGATGGATCCTTCAATGAAGAAACTCTCCAACAAGAATTTGACACCAATGCTTGAGTGTCATGGAGTATGCTAAGGGTTTCTTGGATCTTTTTTTCATTCATCTTTGATGACCCTTCAAGAAAAAGAGGCTCTTGAAGAGGGACCTCTTCTTCTTTGTCCTTTCTGCTTGGACCGACTTCATTAAGCTCATGTGGTGATGGGGAAGGTGATCTTGGTTCTTCTTCAACTGCTACAAGGCCTTCATTTTCATGCTTAATGGAACTTTGGCTTGCAGCAATACTTTCAAAAGTGATCTCTATGTCACCAACATAGAGGTGTGAGCACCCATCAGTAGGTACTCCTTCACAGTTCAAGCATCCATAAGTAGATGCTCTTGATTCAGGTCCAAAGTAGAGTGTGTCTCGGAATGATCTTTAGTATTTTCAATGGAATATTCTTCATGCTCATGTGGTGTTTCTTCATCTTTTTCAGAGTCACTTGGGAGTGACTTTCGATCCTCTTCATGTAATGCTTCTTCTACTTCACCTATTTCAGAACTAGGTGGCTCATGGGTCTCCTTATTTTGCTCCTCCTTTTCACTCAAACATATATGAGTTGCTCTCCAAGGTCTTTTGCTATGCCCTTTCTTCACTAACTCCACATCTTCATTTTTGGGCCTATTTTCAAACACCCAATCAGCAAAGTCTTCAAAAGGAATGGCCTTTTGTGTATCTCCCTTATACAGATCAAGATATGCCTGATATTGTTGGGGCAAGGTTTTACATGTTGCTCTCAATCTTTGTAATTCATTCATAGAATTATCCTTTGGTGGTTCAGCACATATATCTCCATCATACATAGGTTCATAAGAATAACCTTCATTCCTTATGAAATTGTAAGAAGTGTTGCATGATGGCACCTCTTCCTCATACCATTGACATTCTTCTTCATATTGCTCACAATCATCTTCATACTGCTCATAAGCATTGTACTCATAGGAGTCATCATAATAGTAAGACATGGCTGCAAATTATTCTTCAATGTATGATATTAATGCACAGGTGCAAGGACCATGCTCTGATACCACTGTAATATCCCTTCAAAGGAAAGTACTTGGATTCACCTTGTTTTGATTCTAGGGTTTTGTTTACAACTAGTTCCAAACACCTCCAAATGATTTTGAATTTGGGGAGGAACGTCTTGATGGGGCAGAGGACATATTAACACAGCTATCAAACATCCAAACAACTGATATACTCATCCATGGTCTGAAAATTGCATGGGAAGAAGTTTCAGAACAAGACTAGTTAATTTGAGAAGTGGAGATCCACCCTAGGTCTGACATTAGACGCTCTTCCAAACACTGTGCGGCCTTCACTAATTCTTGGTTTGATACTTGGCTTTGTTAGAGGACATTAGGAACAGTATATGTGCAACATTAGATTTGGTTTTAGGGTCGAATAGGCATCCTAATGAACATCAGCTTCTAGAGTCTAGTTTTGAGATGAAATTGGTGGGCAAGGAGTCTCAAATTTATTCATAAACCATAGTAACACTTTAGAGGTATGCACACATCATTTGGGCCATCAAAGTAACTTCATATGCAATTCATAACATTATAAATAACTAAGCAAACTCTGATATAAAACAAGTACAGTATCATTGCAAAATCACTACGCAAATGCTATGGAGAAAATGGCTTGAATCTCTTCCTTGAATGTAAATATCACTTGAAATACATAATATTTCGAGTTGTGGCTCTGAGGATATGATTATTACAGAGATATATAGCAGCTAACATGTCCATGAAATCGAAATAACAGTCCTTCACTAACTATATGAACAACAAGTGCGCCCTTGTACATTTACATGACATTGAGAGAAAGATAGTAGAATAGGCATAGAGAAGAATGAGAGAAGATGAACTCAAACTCAGTTGGTTTGAACCTGCATCAAAACATCTCCATGAAGCTCTGTTGAGAGGTCTGAATGACCTCTCCATCAACCAACTAGAATGGGAATCTGGCACCCTTGAAATTGGTTGTAAGTCAAGAAGGATAAGCATCCACCTTGCAAGGACAAGCTAAGCTCTCCAATTTTTGCCAAATGAGAAATGATCAAAAGCTAGTCTCCTTCGTTCTTCTTGTCTTTTATTAACCTCCCAAGGCCTCCTTAGCTCGAATTCCCTCCAAGAGACTCATCCCAACTTGAATTAGGGAGAGATTCCCATGAATGCCATTTGTCCAACTTTTCCTAGCTCTCCTCTTCCATCAATTCGAAAGGGGGAATCTTGGCTTCCATAACTCCCCTTGTGCGCCCTCTTGGAGGCTATTTTTGTTAAGATTCAATATGATAAGATAGATGACATCAGTGTTCAATTCAATTTCACAACAATAGCATATACAGGATCACTAAAAGAATAACAAGTACAGCATAAATACAAGAGACGCAAATTTATCCTGGGAAACCCTCTAAAGGAAGAAAACCCAGCAAAACTTCCTCAATATAGATGATCAAAAGTACAAAGACAAAACCCCAAACAAGTGCTCCTTCTCCTTGCAGATCTCTCTCTCCATTGCGAATTACATAAGTGTGTGTGTGAATGAATGAATAAATGAGAGAGCCTAGCTCTCTATTTATACATTCACTTCTACTTTAATTTTACAACTTGACATGTCGGCCTCAACTAACTTTACCACTCAACTAATGTTGACTAGGCCGAATCCTCTAGGGGACTTAAAAACCCCATTACATTTGACTCTAGGGGATCTATTGCCCCGACTTACATGGGAGGATTTACCTTATGACTATGATGACCAAATACAATAATAAAATCTCGACGGAGGAATAAAACATCTTCGAATAAATTACAATAATAAAATACAATAGAATATTCTTCGAAGTTGCAATATTTCAACACTCCCCCTTAACGAGAAGGGTATTCTAGTGACAATAGCAACATCAACTGAAGGAACAAAGAGATAGAGCAACATCAACAACATCAAGGTGATACATCTATAAATCATTGGAAGTTTTCTTCAACATCATCAGCAACTGGAACAGCTACTGGTACATCTTCAACATCTTCAATACTGGAACATCATCTTCTACAATACTAAGCCTTCATCTTCTACAGCACTCGATCACTCGATCGTCTACAGCAACAACAGCATCAACATCTGGATCTTTCGATCAGCAACAACATCATCATCTTGATCTTTCGATCAACAGTATCATCATCTTGATCAACAGCATCATCATCTTGATCTTTCGATCAACATCATCATAGCAACATAACCTGCAACACACATGATCCAATTACGGGATGATCAATCCCTCTCACTTTAGGACATAAGTCCAAGGATGATACAATCCTCAACCACAGTGCCAGTCCTTTTTCATACTGGATGTGACCTAGAATAAATCATAGGATTTACCACCACGGAGCCAGTCTTATTTCATACTAGATGCGACCTAGAATAAATCATAGGATTTACCACCACAGAGCCAGTCTTATTTCATACTAGATGCGACCTAGAATAAATCATAGGATTTACCACCACAGAGCCAGTCCTATTTCATACTGGATGCGACCTAGAATAAATCATAGGATTTACCACCACAGAGCCAGTCCTATTTCATACTGGATGAGACCTAGAATAAATCATAGGATTTACCAGCAAAGAGCCAGTCCTATTTCATACTGGATGCGACCTAGAATGAATCATAGGATTTACCAACACAGCGTCATCATCATCACATTCTCGGAGACAAGAGTCTGCGGATCCTTTTAGGACGTGTCCAGGGATGATACAATCCTACTGCAACATCATCATCAACATCTTTCTCGGAGACAAGAGTCTACAGATCCTTTTAGGACATGTGTCCAGGGATGATACAATCCCCCTGCAACATCATCATCAGCATCAGCACTACTCCCCCTTTCGAGGAAGGTCCTTTCGAACCACACCAAGCTTGTCACGAAAGTACTCAAACTTCACTCAAGACAGAGGCTTAGTCAACACATCAGCAACTTGCTCATCAGTGCTCACATACTGGAGCTTTATAGCTCCCTTCTGTACCATATCCTGTATATAGAAATACCGGATTTCTATGTGCTTTGACCTGTCATGGAACACTGGGTTCTCTGTCATCTTTATACAACTCTGGTTGTCACATAGAATCATTGTGGTATCCAGCTCCAGGTCAAACATACCTAACATCAACTTCCGAAGCCATATGGCCTCACAACTAGCAAAACAAGCTGCTATATACTTTGCTTTAGCTGTGCTGAGAGCTATACTGGACTGCTTCCTACTAAACCATGAGATCATTGCGGATCCCAAACAATAACATCCACCTGAGGTGCTCTTCCTATCTGAGACACTTCCATCCCAATTTGCATCAGTGTAACCATACAATCTATAGTCATGATCTCCAACATAGTATAGGCCAAAGTCTATCGTACCTTTCAGGTACCTCATCACATGCTTTGCATCTACCAGGTGAACACGTCTAGACTTAACTAGATACTGACTCAGGTTGTTCACAGCAAAGCCTATATCTAAGCTGGTATTCGTCAGATAAATCAACGAACCAATCATTTGTTTGTAAACTGTAGAAACCACTATCCATCATCCCAGATCTCTACTTCACATTTTCCTTGGCTAAGGAAAAATCTCATCTGATCTCGGCCACATATCTAATCACAAGAATCATGCCAAGATTCTTCAACTCTGAGATCTACTCCCTCTAAGGTGGAGTTTTCTACATCTGAGTATTGTCCTCCCTCTGTGACTAAACATCATTCACACTCTACATTGAGTGATCTTCTGCATATATATCCGTGCCATCTCCCGTCAGATGGGTCTATTGATATGGGCCTCAAGATCACTCGAACTCTATGGTGAGTTCCTTCTTGCATCCATCTGAGAGAAGCATGTCATCTGTATATAGAAACCATCTTCAACCTTGTAGCAAAGGTTGAAATCCGCATCACCCGTGGTGATCATCAAGCTTGTCAAATGACTATCGATCCTGGGTACCTGTTGAACCCATACAAAGCCTTCTTCAATCATGTGATTCTCTTTCAGATCTTGGGAGTTTGCTCGATATGCACTTCTTCTTCAATTACACCATTCAAGAGAATGGTCTTGTCATCCATGGGTGTAATCTATCTCTGGAAGTGTGTCTAGCCATTGGAGCAAACATCTCATCATTATCTTCTCCCTCTTTCTAAGAGGATCCTACAACCACGAGCCTTGCTTTGTACTTCTATAGTATGCATGATTTGTAAGTCTTCTTGTTGAATAGTCATCACTTGTTCTTCAGAACAAGTGTTCATCATCCTTCTTTTGTAGATCATAGCACACGATCTTTCCTACAAATCAAATTCAATTACATGATTAGTAACACTTCATAATTATCAAATCATGTTGACATTTCAATGATAACCTATTATGCATACTGATATGATTCACATAGTTATGCAACTATCTTGACCAATACTTTGGCACAACACTTTTCCATATCCTGTATGCATACAGTAGCTATCTAGATGCCTTCCATCTCTACCAAAACATACTATCAAGAGTGTGCACAGCTCCCAGCATGTTAGCAAAGAGGTTTCATTCTAGACAAACAACAATGGAATGTTTGTCCAACTTACCCATCATATGCATATTAGTAGTATAATGTTCAATGCTATATGAATGCTTACACTATGCATAATATATTTCCTGATTCTAGGAATACAAATATGCATACAACTATTACGAGCAATATCATTAACTATTCAGAGATTCCAGAAGTAATTCAAATAACAACTCAAATACTTATCTTTTATGTTTGTGTGGTTGCCTCCCTCTTGATCTCTATTTTCCCTTTATGATAGCATCATGATTATATGTCTTTTAACTTCTATCCATCCTCATAAGTAGAGCTTCTATGTGATCAAAGACTATGGATGAGTCTTTGTCTTCATGTCATCATGGTCATATATTCTTGATCTAGAACTTGATTTGTCTTTCTTGATGTACCTTTCATGTTAGCAGACAACATCATCCTCATACAACACTACAAGTGCATTAGTACAATCATAAGTGTCATAACCTTAATGAATGAATTTCTTCTATCATTCACATGCATTCATACGTTTACTAAGGTGATCAGACAAATCTAAAATTAACCATGATTGTACTAACTTCAATAATATGAAGACAAACATATCATGAACTTAATCATCAAATAACTGAAACATATTTCAAAACATACCTGCATCTCCTCAAGTCATACCTGTTGAGATGGCTTGTAGTCTTCTCTATAAGGGTAAAACCCTAATCATCCAAGGTATATAACTTGTAAACATCTTATATATGTTCATGGTGCTAGGATGATAGAATATCAATGCCATTTAAACCTCCTTCATTGCTACCCTATGAGTCTCACAACTTTGCTAGGGTTTCTTCTTACTTGGAAACCCTAATTTTCAATCTCCTTCCTCCCACAACATTTTGATGGAAGATTAATATCTATGACGAATGGATTCCAAATCCATTTTCAAAGTTTCCAATGTTGCATCAGGTATCTCCAACATTGTATCAGGTCATGCCATACCTAAAAAACTGAAAACCTTAAGTGAGAACTTCTTCCTCCTCTTCTTTGATTTCCTCCGTTTAGCCATTTTAGATGTGCAGTATTGTTTCTGGTGTATCTCTGAATTCCGGATCCTCAGGGTCTGAAACTTAGGCCTGTGGTAGCCTGACCTGTCACCTTTCCAACCCCACAGGTTTTAGCTTCTTGGGATTCTCCATCAGAGTGATATGCTACGTTTCCCAACATGACCTGTTTATGGGATGAAACAGCATAGCGAACTTGTACGGCATTCCACGTGTCACTGTTTCAACTTCGGCCTCTAATACTCGGACCTGTGAAACTACAGTCCATGCCCTAACTGTCCCTTTTTACAGAATTCCATTTGGAGCTTCCTAGCCCGAGATATGACCTTTTTCCCTAGGTCACCTGTTTATGGGATGAAACAGCATAACGAACTTGTACGGTGTGCCACGTGTCACTGTTTCAACTTCGGCCTCTAATACTCGGACTTGTGAAACTACAGTCCGTGCCCTAACTGTCACTTTTTACGGAATTCCATTTGGAGCTTCCTATCCTGAGATATGACCTTTGTTCCTAGGTCACCTGTTCAGAGCTGCATTCTAGAAGAGGCAGAAACCCTAACTTGTATGGATCATATCTCACAAAGTACAACGAATCTGAGGCTAAAACTCGAACACAAGGTACAGGAACATGTCATCTTCGTCCTGTCCAAGTTTCAGATCCTAAACCTTCGCCAAAAGTGATTTATAGCTAAAGTTCCACGATGACTAGGTTTTGCTATACAAAGCCCTAGCTTTCAAATTGTCGCAAGTGAAACAAGTGTCGTAAATGCCATACATTGCCTTCCTTCCGACAATATGATAAGATAGGTAACATCAGTGTTCAATTCAATTTCACAACAATAGCATATACAGGATCACTGAAAGAATAACAAGCACGGCATAAACATAAGAGACAAATTTATCCTGGAAAACCCTCTGGGGAAAGAAAACCCAGCAAAACTTCCTCAATATAGATGATCAAAAGTACAAAGACAAAACCCCAAACAAGTGCTCCTTCTCCTTGCAGATATCTCTCTCTCTCTCTCTCTCTCCATTGCGAATTACACAAGTGAGTGTGTGTGTGTGAATGAATGAATAAATGAGAGAGCCTAGCTCTCTATTTATACATTCACTTCTACTTTAATTTTACAACTTGACATGTCGGCCTCAACTAACTTTACCACTCAACTAATGCTGACTGGGTTGAATCCTCTAGGGGACTTAAAAACCCCATTACATTTTACTCTAGGGGATCTATTTCCCCGACTTACATGGGAAGATTTACCTCATGACTCTATGATGACCAAATACAATAATAACATCCCGACAGAGGAATAAAACATCTCCAAATAAAGTACAATAATAAAATATAATAGAATATTCTTCGAAGTTACAATATTTCAACAATTTTTAGCCCTGACATGTCATATATGTCAAATGTCAGCAATCAGGTCTGAACTTTGTCATAAATGTCATAGAATCTTCATCATTGTTGTCATAGGAGTTAGGGAATCTAGCTCCAAGTGTCACAATTCTTCTAAGATGCCTCTTCCTCTTCCATGGGAGTTACTCTTCCACTCCAATTTGACCTTACATGATTCATGCCATGAATAATACCTCTTCAACTCCCCCAAGTATTTTACCATTCATCTTGAACTCGAATTGGTGAGAGAATGATGCCAAGTGTAGTGGGGAATCTTGCCACATGTGGATCCCACAACCTCTTATGTGCCCTCATGATCCAATGCCACCTTATTTTCTTTTTATTATTATTTAATTGACCCATTTAATGTGAATTTGTAAGTCTAAGGTCATTTTGGGTCTTGTAACTCCTGTTGCCCTCCGAATGTGCACACCAGCAGCAGAAATCTTTCGAAAGTTGTTTTCCAAGTGGGAAATGTGTGGCCTTGGAGGCAAGCAAAGAATCAGGTGCTGTCACATGATCCCGACTCCTCTGTTTAGGCAAACTCCTAACGAAGCCAAGGGGGGTAGACCCTACAAAGAGTTTCTACGGCTCTTGATTTTAATGTGTTTAAGGTGATGTGATGCGGATGGGTGTTGTTTAGGAGTTTTTGTGAGGTTTACAATAATGAATTTAAGTAATACCAAGCATATACTTGCAAAAAAGATTTAAAATGCACAACAAGTGATAAATTAACAAGACATCCACAGCATAATTTAAAACATACAACAATATTGATTCCAAATAGATAAGCAAATTAATGAACAAATTGAAGGACCAGTGCCATATGGAGTCAAAACATGTGCTTGGAATGCTGAGTAAGTCTTGGTGTGCTTGAGATCGTTTTGCAAGTGCTCTTTGTAAATTTTATTGTAAATTTTGAATGGTGAGTTGATTATTATGGGTGAGGGAATTTCCAAGATATACCTTGCAGTACTGGAAATATGTCCGGAAAATACTCTAAGTGGCCCCGTACAAGGACATGTTGGTTGCCAAAGTCCCAAGAGCGTGTTCAACACTACACCAATCAGGGATGTAGCCTAACGGTGCCCCGAAGATCTAAGTACAGTGATCCAGCGTCCCCAGGCAGAATTTGCCCACTTTCGAGTATTGACGATCAACGCCGGATTTTCGTTGGTTTTGCAGGAAAGAATTTTATTATTAAGGTTAAAGTTGGAATTAAATGTGAAAATTAAAGAGCCTATACCATTTTTGAGTATCCCAAGATTGGGTAGAGCATACGTGGTATAGAAAATTCCAATTTTAAGGGGATGTGTTTGAAGCAAGAACCATTGTAGAAAATTCTCCGATAGAGAGCACTCTTGATCTGCCTTATGACGAGATTCAAGAGATTTATGAGATGCAAAAAATACTGAAATGAAATCTAATCTACCCAAGAGTCTCTTTCAGGTCTTAGACCATACTCAGGAAAGCAAGGGGGTTAGCAAAAAACCTAAAGCAAAAAACAACTAAACTCTCCAATAGAGAGCACTCTTGATCCACCTTCCGGTGAGATTCAAGAGATTTTGGATTCTTTTTAGTTTAACAATTTTATAAGAAAACAGGAAATCTAATGTAAGCAAACAAAACTACTCTAGCAGTATATCAAAATGAAACTAAGCTAGAAATAAAATATAAGCTACTTGCGAAAGATTTAAAATTTTAACTAATGCGGAAATGAAGCTAAACTAATGCAAAAATAACAAACAACACTACAAGCTTCCCCCAAATGGGGGAAGTGAGGTGTGGGAGCCGTAATCCCACTTGCTCTTTTATTAACAATTACAATATTTTTGGTTTGCTTGTTTGTTTGGTTTAGTCTTTGGACTTTTTACTTCACTTCCTTGCTCACCTTCAAACACAAGCTTCAAAAAGTGGCACCCATTAAGATGTTAAAAAATCGAAATCAAATTGAAACTAAGTCTTAGCTAAACTAAATCTATGAACAAAATGAATGAAACTAGTTTGGCTCTAACTAAGACAAGACAAGAAGATAAAACCAATCTAAAACTAAACTAAGATCTAACTAAAAGCAAGGTGAAGAAGTCACAAAAAAGACCAAGAACAAGAAGCAAAGCAAAGAAGAAGAAGAGAATGAGAAGAGAAGAGCAAAAAAGAGAGAAGTAAGAATGTTGGAAATGAGTGAAGAAAGAGACGAAAAACAAATGAAAGAGGGCAGTAAGAAGACCAAAAATCAGAGATAAGAAAAGAGACCAAACAGTGAGTAAAAAGAGACGAAAAAGTGATAAAAACAAGACGAAACAGTGAGCAAATAAAAGATGGAAGATAGTGGTCAAAAAGAAGTAAAACAGTGAGCAAAAGAGAGGCCAAAAATAGTGAGGAAAGACAAGACAAAACAGTGAGGCAAATGAGAAGCAAAACAGTGAGTAAAAGAGATGGAAGATAGGGTCAAAAATCAGACTTAAGAGAGGACTTAAAAAGATGAAAAATCAGACCTAGAGGAAGACACAAAAAGGGTCAAAAAATCAGACCTATAGGAAGAAGACAAAAATCAAAGAGTGAAAAAGAATGGATAAAAAATAGAAGCAAGTAGGCTAAAGATGAAAGATTTTGAGCTAAACAACCTATTGCATGCACAATGGCAAATAGATTAAGAAGATAAGAACTTGAAAAAACAAACTATTGCCAAGCGAGAAGTGAATCTAGCTAAGAATTTGGAATTTTTAAGAGTAGAATCACTTTAGTAACCAACTGAAAATGAAGTGTTTGATTTTAATTTAAAGAGAGGTGAGAGAAGTGGAACCAGTCATAAGCTTGAGGACCTTGAAGGTTTGTGGAGATCTACAAGAAACAGTTCATTAGCATGTGACCACTTGATTCATAGTGTTGGAGAGGAAGAAAATCTAGCTTAAGTTTGCTTCCAAATCAACTTAGATCCTGCATCAAAACTCTCATACACTTTGCAAGAACAAATGGATTAAATCTAGAAGATATAGATGGCAATAAAATATGAAGAGTAATTGTATATCTAACTACACATACTACTCCCTATTCTTTCACTAACATATCAAAAACAAACAATTCAAAGACTATGAATGAATGTTTCTATGGGCTCAAAGGCCTTCTTAGCTAGATAATCATCACATTCATAATGATAAGCATATGAAAAGCATGACAAAATTATACCTTGATCATAGACATGCAACACAATATGGATCTTGCACACTTCCTTGACCTCCAAAGTCTCAACAAATTCTTATTGCAACAAATACAAAATACATGAGCAGAGGTTCCTTGCTTTTCCACCCTCAATGGTGAGGCAAGACCTTGCATTTATACAAAAGAGAGAAGACTAAAACCCTAATTCGAATTGGCATGAAGAGAGCCAAGCAAATCGAATTCCAACCATAAACTGGAGCTCCAATGCATTGATATAGGAGTTAACTGGGCTATCTGGTAGGTGTGAGTGGTGAGGTGGCCTCCACCTAGGCAAGGCGCCCACCACTCTTCATTGCTTTCATCACCCATCCAATAAAGAGATGCCAACAAGCAAAGTCGTGAGAGCTCAAGGAGAGGACGCAAATCCCAATGCACAGTCATCTGGAGTGCACTGAATGCTAACTGAAACTGGTAGGTGATGATTGGAATCTTCTTTAATGCCCATTGCCATGTCATTTAGCCTCTTTGTTTATTCAATTTGGATTATTTTGGAGAGATTTGGATTTTCTCCAAAATAATATTTTCTAATTATTTTAATTAAATATTCCTCATTTATTGATTTTGAGGAAATATTTAATTAACAGGCCAAATAATAGTGTGAAACTTAGGATAAGTGGGTTTAGGGGTTAACTAGATACTTTGGCTTAGAAAATGATCACTTATTTGCCAAAATCCACCTCCAAACCACTTAATTATTACATTTCAAAAATTTTCAATTAAGCCATAGTGTAAATGGTTTAATTAATTGAAATTTTTAATTATTAAAATAATAAAAAATAAAAATCCAATGTGTCCGGTAAAAAAATTTTGGACGAATGTTTTAAGGTACCTAGGGACCTAGGAAATGACCAAAGAACATACAATAGTGTCTAGTAGGTTCATATTTTACAGTTGGGCTCTAATAACCCCCAAGGCCTAACCGCCAAATTTGGGCATTCCAGCGTTGGAGATTGTAGGAGAAAAACTCATCGATTATTACTCGGCTAAAGGCAAAGCATAATCGACGAGTGAAAAAACTCCTTGGAATACCTTAGTTGACTGTCAAGTCTAAGGGAACCGAGCCACTCAGACCCCCATACTAGCACACTTTATTACAAACCCATGGGGCATGGTCATTTCAACACAAAAATAAAAAGTCTAGCCAGAATTGGCTAAGTCTAAACACACTAAACCTCTGAACTCTAGCAATGAACATGGATCATGTTCAATAACTGGCGGCTCGATAGAAGTTCAACTATTTGTACAAAAATAGTTGGTAACAGCGCCTTTATTCTAACTTTTAATGCTTCCACCCCCAACCTAGGGAACTAGTAATTTTCCTCCATGATAGTTCATTTGGATGGGGATATTACAAACTTTAAATTGGGAATTTCTCTTAATGTGACCCACCTTGTCCATTTTGATCTAATTTTACATTATTACTAACTTGGACATCATGCTTGGCAATTATTTGACCCTTAGCATCAATTTGACAAACTATCATGAATATGGCCAAGTGGCTTAGGCCATTGTGACCCAATAAAAAATTTGGGGACATGACAAGTCTGTTCAAGACTAAAAGAGCATCTCTTGAATTTATTCTAATAGTAAAACAGGGGAAACCAATTTGGAGAAACAAGAAGTGGAAGTGCAACCAGAAGTTATACTGGTGGAAATGCATGCCCTTTCAAATTCCCAGCAGAATTTTTAAAAGGTCCTTTCAACCTACAATAACCTGTTCTTCAATATGTGACCCAAAAAAAATCCAAAGAAGAAAACTTTAAACCAACACAATTAAAACTATTGCCTAATTTAAAATCAATTAGCTATGTGAAGTGGCAAAAAACTGAAATATTTTGCTAGTTTGGAATGATACCTACCCCTCAGCAACATTGGGATGGTAGATCTTATTCAGAAAATGAATTGATGGTGATTTGAATGGATAATCAGCTGGTAATTCCACACGAACCATCCACACTCCACCTTGGTAAAGACCTAAAATCAGTACAAACAGTGAATTCTGTTTAGCATCAATCTACTCATTAAAAAATTAACAGTAATCAATACTACAATACTTTAAAGTGGTAGCAGAAGAGCTCAGGCCACAACACCATTTCATACATGCACAATAGATTAATAATGCGGCAACTAAAAACTCATCACCAAATATATTATTGGTGTTCCAATACTGCACAACAATGGGTCAGTCAAAGAATCCTTCAAATTTGCAAAACAGCTTCTCATAAGGCAATCTTGAAATATATTAAATTTAACAAAGCTACACCTTAGAGAGCCACGAGTTCAGGTTGAGACTCAAAGATTCAAGAATAAGGTGAATCCATAGATTAAAAAAGTGAGACAAACAAGTCTACGGTCATTAATAATCTCTAAAAGCTGAAGTAAATAACCTACATGTAAAATGGGCTGTGCCAGCTCTAACTGTTCTGTTGTTATGAAAAAGCTTCAAGAAGCACCAAACCATTTAATTATTTCCTTTTATGAGACATGTATAGAGGAGCCCATAAGTTCGCTCGTCTTTTCTGCCTGGGAAAATATTAGCCCTATAATGTTTTTCTTGAAATACCTCAGGTTTTCAACAAAATAATGGAGAAAAAGAAAACAGTTGCTCTTATCAAGTTCATTCTAGCTCCAATAGAATCTAACCTAGTTTACTCAACACGGAACCCACTGAATTTTCTAAACAAAACTTATATAATTAGCTACCAAGTTACCCAAATCAACATTGAGGAAGCTACAAGATTGTTAATCCACGCTCTAAGGGTACATATAAACTTTAGGGCTATGTATGAAAATGGACCTACTATTGTTTGCAATCAGATAATGAATTATTGGAAGTAAATGCAATCAGATAATGAAGCATTGGAAGTAAAGCAGTAGAAACATTGGTATCAAAAATTCAAATTACGATTAATGAAAAACAAATAGGAGTTCTTTTCAGTAGAATGTTTTCATATACAGTTGTGGAGCTTCAGGAAGGGATCAAGTATTTGGGATTTTAATTGAAGCCTGATGATTATACAAAAAGGGATCGAGGGTGGATGATAGCTAAAGTGGAAAAAACAGTCTTTTTGGTGCAATAGACGAGTAGAGGAGAAAGGTTAATATTTGTAAAATCTGTACAAATATTACAAATACATATTAAGAAAAGGTACAACCAAATACAGTATGTGTGCACTTTGCCAAGTTCCAAGAACATGTGTACTATGCTACCAGAAATGGGAAATGGATAACAGAACAGGATATAGGAAAGGAACAGGAAAAGGGGCTAGAGGGTTCGAGGCTATGTTACCAGAAAAAGGAAATGGGCAAGAGGTTTTCAGGGTATAAAAAACATGAACCCACGCCCCCTCTTCCAGCATATGTTATACATATCAAATTAATAGTAAAGTACAAATTTAGTGTCAAGATGGGAATGGGAACAAAAATTTAACAAGAAATGGGTCTCCTGGTCAAGCCTGTGATAACATAAGCTTCAGGGGAGAAGAAACTTTAACCCACAACCCTTCCAGAATATATCACGCATAAAACTCGATCAGTATCTACTAATATAATGTCAAAATGGGAATGGAAATGCGACTAGGAAATAAACCAAAAACAGGTCTCCTGGTCTCTGGGAGCACAGCATCTGTAAAATTATAAACTAAGGAAAGAAGACAACATAAAAAGGCCATTGATGTCAAGGGGATTTCAAGCAACAAAGCATCGCCATAGTTAAACAAAACGTTATAAACCATTTCAACTTAACAGAAACAAACTACATTTAACTGTATCGTTATCTTCGAGATGAGCATTTCTCATTGTAATTAACATAATCCATGTCTCTAATAAACCCAAAATAAAAGCAATGGAAGTCTAACTTACTGTCTTGAGGTCCTTTAAACTCTACATGAAATTTTGTGGTTGAATCCTCTATGGTCTCCACTTTGAAGTCAGTCATCATACTGCCCAGTGACAGGCACTTTCCAGTAAGCCAATGCACAACCAACTTCATATGATATCAGGTTCAAAAACGTTATCAAGTCCCAAGAATTGCATAAGGCTTGCATTTATCAAGAAGGAAAAAAAAGCATCACATCGCATTACGTTACAGTAACTCTAACCCATTACCGATACCCAATTGAACAAAGGAAAAAAGAAGATAATATCAGCAAATGGTATTATGCAGAATGGCTTTGAAACATACAGCCTCACAAGATCTGTATGAGTGCGCTTGCTTGGAGTAAACATGTTGTGGGCCTTTGAGTGAGATCGCCTACAATTCAATTAATTTCAATCCAAATACTCAACCATGCCCTGTTATAATCCCCTAGCTATCGATTACCTATTGGTCATCCCCGATAGCATATTAAACCTAGCCCTCACTTTAGCGCAACGATAATAAACTAGTCGAATTTATGATGGATGTACTGAATGGGGTTACGAATTTATAGTTCAGCTTTTTCTTCATCGGGGTATTCCAGTCTAAATTAACATTTCCAACTTTGAGTCACTACTACATAGGGAGGTATTTTAAGACATTTGTTTGACACAATATTTTGTCTCAAACTCCCCGTGCTTTTTTATTTTTATTTTTTAATTATGTCTTTTCATACAGTGTCATTTCCGGGCCCCTTCATGCCAAAGTGGGAAGTAGTACAGATCGATGTGTCGGTCATTGTGAATATCCAAGAGGTGGTCCAACTTCTATCGAACAACAAATCGACTCAACTCTTTCAGTGGATGACACAGATCCATATAAACAAGGGTCGGATCTTCCGAACATGGTGAAACCAGTTGTGGAGGAAATGGAGGGGCAGAAGAACCACTTGAAAGCAGTCTCAGGTTCCAGAGTAAGCTGAGGACTCAGGGGAATTTGACGACTATGATCGGCAGGGTTCGGGCCTATTCATTTGACCTGCACCACCCAATGGCCTTCTTCACCTTCCTGCCACCCCTTTCTTTACCAATTCCTTACATCTTTGGAATTTATCTACACTATGGACCGAAATATATATGGAACGTAGTTGTGTGGTGGCCCAAAATATCCCTAAAATTGAGTTTACCCAATGGCCCTCTTCACCTTTCTACCGCCCCTTTCTTAACCTTTGCTTAGAATCTCTGGTATTTAGTTGCACGGTGGGCAGAAATGACTCATGGGAAAAGTTTTGTGATGGTTTTGGATTTGGGGATTAGTCTCACTAACCAAATGCAATGGCTGGTGCATATAAATAGCAGCCAGATAGTTGTTCACAAATCAGCGATTGGAAAGCAAAAGGGCCAAAGGGACGATATGGAAAATAATTATTTGTTGGTTTGATTTTGAGAGAATAGGTGGAGAAGCCATCGACGCCTCTTAACCTTTTCAACAAGCAGGTGTATACTAACCCTTTTCAATCAGATATATACAGGTTTTCTCACGCTGGAAAAACCCAATGTTCTCACCATCTTGGTTGAACTCACCAGAGCATATATGTTCATTGTAATGTGCGGAGGCTCCTGGGCTATTTTTACCTATTTGGCAGAGGGTTTGATGGTGGAACGACAGTCCCAAAATTTTCACAAGGTATTATGACTATGACTATGGTAAAATTTTAGGCCAAGTTCTGTTAAAGGATTTGTGATATTAAGTAGGTTTGATTTTTTTTCTTTTTCCTTTCTAGTGATAAAGATCGTTTTCAATTTGAAATTGTTGTTTTGTCTCTTTCTTTACAATGATTTCTTCCTCTTTCAAGTTATGATAGCTTATTTTTATGGTTGCCCCATTTTGGTAGTTATATAACATGCCAAGTGCTCCTAATTTTACTTCGTGGCATGCCAAGTGCTCAGTTTACTTCTTGTCTACATTCAAACCAATGGGTAAGCAGTTGGCCCCATGCTGCAAAGGAAAAACTACCAATGAATTTTTTGAGAAACTCAGTAAAATATATACATACTGGTAGACTATTTTTTTGGTTTATGCCTTTTCATGGTTTTGATTTTTCCTTGTTCACACGTGTCCATTTTAAAAAATAATAAAATATTATAAAAAATAACATGTTGGCTATTTAAAACATTTATAATGGCATATATATAAAATTACACAAATTAGATAAATTAAAATGCTTCCTCAACATTTGCACTCTAGAAAGGGGTTTGCACTTCGAAAGATTTTATCCCTCTCAGCTCTTGGCTCTTGGTAGATCCCCTTTAAGATGGATCTATACCGGTATTATTTAACAATGATTGTTGAATAATAAAATGGATTTGTACAAAAGTGTTTGATATTAACTCAACTTATCATGGGTTGTAACAGATGTTATATATTGAAAATGGTGAGATATCAAATTGATTTAGGAGATACCTTGTTTGTGGGACAAAAGAAAGTTATTTCATTATTTAATTTATGGAAATCTACATACTTCTCTAAATTTAAACATATCATTATCGAAAATTACTTCTCTAAATTTAAACATAACACCATTAAAAATTAAAGTAAAATAAGAAAAATTATGATAATTATTTTCCATCTAAACAAAAATATTTGAAGTTAAGAAATTTTCATCTAAACAAATATTTGAAGATAAGATTTTTCTTGAACTTTATAATAAAGATAGATAATAACAATTTTCTTGAGCTTTATAAGAAAGATAGATAGTAACAATTTTCTCTAATTTTATAATAATAATAAATGGAATGATCTTTGTAATTGTGTTATTTATAGGTTACAAACTAATTGAGAGTTTTTTTTATAATTATTTATGGACTTTATTTTAATATATTATATATTCATGAAATAATCATCCCTAAGTCATGTTAATAATTAAACACATTATAACTACTTAACATTGTAACAAAGAATTGATAAAGCCCTTGAGCGATAGAGGATGATATGATGGACTACTTCCTAGATCCCTTGATGACTCCTAATAGAGATGAAGGTGCCTTCAATGAAGAGAGCGATCGCCACTGTCTGTGGTTGCGCGAGCTTGCTTCAAGCGCCCACTACGGCCAGGGCCCCACGAGTTATCTGCCTGCTGCATTCAAGCCCCCAAATCCCTGTTGCCGCCCCCCGTAGCTAGGGATCGGCCCTCAAGCCAGTCAAATGACCTCGGGAGGAAATGGCCCTCCCCTCCCCTCTGATCTGCCCGATTTTCTGAAGCTTATTGCAGCCCAAGGGAAAAAGACCATCACTGCCACTCAATAGAAGTTCGTGAAAAAACTTGATGAGATACCCACCGTCGCGCTGCCAGTAGAGAAACCTTGCAAGACAACTCTTAATCTGTTGGAACAAGGACTGATCGGCCAGTTCATAGGTCTATGGCCTTCTCCGAAGACCACTGAAATATGGGTGCAGAAAAACTAGAGACCTTGGATCTCGGAAGAAGTAAAATACTACTTTTTGGGAAAAGGCTTCTTCGCATTTGTCTTCGAGAAAAAACAAGACGCGAGTTAATATTCAAGAATGGGCCATACTTCATGGGGCCACAAGGGCTTTACATGAACAAATGGAATCCATATTTTGACCCATCCCAAGATATCCCATCTACAGTCCCGGTTTGGGTGAGACTTCCGCATCTACCCCTCCACTATTGGAACTCATAATCACTAGAAGCCATTGTTGGTCACCCTAGATGTCAGTTAATTAAAGCTAACACACAGGATCCTCAATATAAATTGTCAAACCCAGGGAGGTCTTTTATTTCAATGGTAATAAGCATAATCTGTGCATAAACATGTCAAGCAGTTGATTTACTAAATGTAGATAATGATCCTACCAATCTATCCAGCCAAGCTCACTCCAGAAAGCAAACTAAGCTAATTCACACATCTAAGGATTTGATTGAAACTACCTTCTTACAGAAATCACCCAGTAGTTATAAATTTAAGAATAGGAATAAACCAGATTGCTTTTGCAAGAAGTTAAATCCTATAATTATCAAAATACCAATAATTGATCTTTACCAAAATGATCCATCCAGCAGCTACTGTTACTCAATCGTAATCTACCTACTTTAAATCAATTGAAGATACAACAGGAACCAGAATCTAAGCTTGGACTCTAACTGATAATTACTGGAAATCCTAGAAAGCATAGACAACTGAAAGATATTGGAATTGAGCTTGGATGTTACAGCTGATTCAAACACACATGCATTAAATGAATTATCCTACACAGTCGACTGTCACACCAATCTGCTACAACTATTCAAGATGTAATTATGAACTACAAAAAGGAAAGCTAAATTCTCTGTTGCAGCTACCAATAACATCTGTAATAATTCCACACCACACAACAGAAGTAAAGCTAACCTACTCTACCTACTTAAACCGGCTATCTCTGTGAGAAGGCGGGCCCTGGCCTTCTAACAGAGACGCTGAGAATCACAACAAATTAAGACACAGAAATGAAGAACTCTGCTCTCATATTAATGATGGAAATTGACAGTATCAGTGCTCTGTTACAGCTTATGTAAAATGGTAATTGTCCAACCCCAGGCTACGAGAGCCTTCTGGAATTTATACAAAGAAAATATAGTTTCAGATCCACTATAATCGTGCAGCAATGAAGATCTATGATCTTCATGCTGTGGAGTTACAGCTAACTGATACAGCCGTATTAAACAAGGTTGTTAATCGTGAAGGATGTTGTTGCTCTAATAATTAATGGATCAACAGACTCAACAACTAGAATGCAACCTGTCTGTCACAGCTAGGTTATGTTTCAATGGAATCTGTTACAGTGAGGATCTGTTACAGCTAACGTGGAGGATGCGTTGTTCCTTGGAGTATGAGAAGCTGGTGCTTTGAAGAGTAACAGCTGGGGCCACTTGGCTGATACACCTGCACTTTAGACCTTGACTAAATGAAATCACACAGATCAGCATAAACCAAGGACTAAGATCCATAATCTTTAACAATCTTAGGCATAAAATAAACAAAGCAATAACAAATTATACCCGTCAATATTATTGATTGATCTGGAGAAAGACATGGATATAGCTTATGAAAGTGGGATGAAATCAGGGCAAAATGATGTAATAAGGATGGCCAAAAAGGGGCATTTCCTAGACCCAACATCTCCCCCCAACTATCTAATTGCATGTCCTCATGCAACAACCTCTCCTAGTCTGAATCTGAGTCTGAGTTGAATCTGTGGAGATTTGTAAGATTATAGGCAAGTTCTGGTGTCTCCCCTCGAGGCACAAACCCATAGCAGGATATCCAATGCCCCCACCACAACTCTTCTTCTTCTAATGTCAAAGCATAACTGTTTCTGTAAGGACTCACAGGCAGCCATATGAGAGGGAATTTGAATCTTAAGCCAATCCACCAAGACCCACACTTTTTCATGCACTGCACATATCTAGGAATCCTTGTCAAAGCTTGCCTAAAATTTTCAAAGTCATATGGATCCATTTCCTTCAGAGATGAGGAAGAGTACAGCCATCTGTATTCATTACCTTCCAAGGCATCCTGTTGTATATTAAGAATCATTGGGACACATGTGGTAAGGAGTTTATCTCGCAGGCTCAAGTATCGGGCAATTGAAGGAACCCTGAGAGATTTAGCATGATTTTCTATGAATGCTTTTGGATCCTAAGGTTCCCCCCTAATCCAAAGAGTAGAATTCTCCTCATTCTTGAAGATGGTTTGGAAATCATCTTGCCATCTTACATGGTTAATGACAAAGGAGGCAAATGCCCTCAACTAAACATCCCCTAGACAAGGTAATGGATTAGATGGAGAGTCAATATAACAAGCCCTGTCATGTAAATACAATTCACATAACAAATGCTGATCCTCAAAATCACTCTTCAGAAAAGTCTCCAAAAATTGAGTAGTTGTTGCCACATTAAATGATCTTCCTTCCTTAAGAGCCTTTAATTGAAATAGCGTTGTCTTCTCATGGAGAAAGACAGGGTAAGAGGGGGATGGAGCCCTGCAACTCAACAATTCTAAGGAAAGAGTATACATTTTGTCTTTTTCTTGCTGCAGGGACTTAAGTTTCTTCAATCCTTCCAATTTTTCTTGATGTTTCTCCCACCGGAGTTTCTGGAAGAATAACTCCTCAGCCCACTTTTCTCTCAGCCCCTTAATGACATTCCTATGTTCTTGGAGAGAGATCATACATGTATTGAACTGATCAATCCACTTGAGCTATTTATCCAACTCGAGATTTAACCAGGGAATCCTCTTTTCCAACGTTTGAAATCTTCTGTCTTCTACCTCCTTTTCATCATCAGAGTCAAGATAAATGACTTCCTTATTTTGGTTTGGCACTATAACAGTTGCATCCTCTATTGGAGTGGCAGTGGTCTGTGCCTGTGGTGCAGTCTCAGCCATGGATTTTGGGGATGTTGGTTCTTGTGTAACAGCATCCTTTATTTCCATATCATCCTCAGCCCCCTTAGTCTATGTTACAGTCTCATCCAATATTCTTGGGATTGATGGTTCTTGTGTGACAACATCCTCCTTCTCCGTTTCAACCTCAGCCATCTCAGTTTGTGTTGCAACTGTAGCAAATGATTTTGGAAACACTAGTTCTTGTGTAACAGTGTTTTTTTCTTGGTCCTTGATATCAAATGTTGTTGTCTGAGTTGCAGCCTCACTAAATATTTTCAAGGGTGCTAGTTCCTGTGTAACAGTCCCTTGTTCTTAAATTTTTTTGAACTACTGAGATTATTTCTGAGTTATATCAAGTTTCTCTGGCTGATGAGACTAGTCCTGAAGAAGCTCGGTGTCCCCTAATGGTTGGGACTGTATTGTTTCATCTCCTAAATTTGAATCAGGGATCTCTTCAATTCTTGGCTCATCTTCCCCCATCAATTCGATTTCTGGCATTCCTTCTTCCACCTCCTCTATCTGTACATGTTTTTGTGATGCAAGTCCCAACACAACAACTGTGTGTCCTGTTGCAAAAAATATATCTCCACACTCTAGACAAACAGTCTCCCCATACTTCTCATTTTCAAATGCAAAAGATGGATTTTCTAATAAGTTTGCGGCATTTGCTAATGTGTTCAAATTTTTCTCTGCTTGTTTTCCAACTACTCCCTTCCATCTTTCCAGCTCATTTCGCAATATCTGCACCTCCTCTTTTAATAACTCATTTTCAAGCAGGAGATTTTCGATTTGAGGTTCTTCTCTGGAAGGTTCCTCCATAGCAGCAGATGACTTGGGGTTCAAAATGGGAATCTCTATATCTACCCCTGTTACAGGTGCTTTCTCCACCACAGGTGACTTTCTATTCTCTCTGACTGCTCCTATTGTCCCTGCTAAGGGTGCTTCAATACTACCCCCAATTGCATCCACTGTCTCAGCTTCTTCTGATGTCTCTGCTATCTCCGCTGCTATTGCAACTGCTTTTATTGTTGCTGTTGTTACAGCTGCTTCTGCTGCTACAACCGATTGAGTCCTTCTTTTCCTCACCATTCCCACTGGGTGTTCCTCACTGCCTACTGCTACTGGTGCTTTGACAGTTCTGATTTTCCTTTTCTTTGCTGCAGTGGGTGCCTGACCCCTGTGTCCTGATCCTATTCTTCGTTTCTTTGACACAGGGGTCTTTACCTCAGTCTTTTCTTCTTCAGTAATGGTCGGTCCCTTATCTCCGGAGAGGACACAACCTCCAAAATTTCCACAATCTCTTCTTCTACTATTCATGTATGATATCCTTCCTCCTAAATTCCTGTTTCTGCAATTGCAGCTTCTACTGTCGCAGCTTCAACAGCTGCTCCAGTTTTAGCTTCTTTTATTTGAGTATCTTCTTCTGTATTTACAGCTTCTGATTTTTCTGCCTCCTGCTCCATGGTTCCCATCACAATTTCCTCAGCAACAGGGTTTTATGTTGATGCTGCTTCTCCCTTGTTTACTTCCTCTTCATCACTGGTCTGGTTTTCTAATGCTCCAGCCTCCCCCCCAACTGGATTTGAGGAGCGCCGGTCCTCACTATCTTCACCAACACCCTCCATTTCTAATACAGGTTGTATGATTGGCCTATCTCCAACCAGAAATTGTTCCCAAGTTAAATTACAATTTGCAACGGCTCTTAGGACTAGTAATTTAACTAGGCCATGACTAGTAAGGGAGGAAACTAGGTGTTGGGCGGTTATTGCATATCCAGCCATAGTTTGTAGGGCTTTAAGCAGATAAAATGGTATATTCACCAAATTGCCATGGCGTAAATGAGACAATAAGGGAAGTTCAGAGAAGGAAACAATTTGGTACCTACCTCCACAAGAGATGTATATTTTCACAAAGATTGCCACTTGATTCCAGGGTGGTGGTAAAGATGCCAGTTCCAGCCCACGACGCTTTGGAATAACCTGCTCTCCAACTGCCAAAAATTCCCTCACCGCATTTGCATTATGTACCTTCCGTCCAAATAACTTCTTCCCAACTAGGGGTAAGCCAGTAACCTCGGCTATGATTTCTTCTGTAACATCCACATGCAGTCCCCTGACCTCGGAGTGAGTATCAGTCAGGTTGAGGGAAAATTGCAATGCGGTTTCTGTGTGGAAATCGTTCAACCATTCAAAGTATGCCATCCAACCTGCTGCTGTAAAAATATTAAGAACTCCTGCATTGGCACGTACAACTTATGTATTTATTGGCTCATGTCGTACTGGGTTTTCCATTTTAATCCCTCCTCAAAGTTCAGAACAAACGCAACAATTTCCAGTCTAGACGTGGAAGTTGAAGTTTTACGAACATGCAAAGGGTCGTTGGGGTTCAAAAATCAGGTTTTAGGCAAGTCTGCGCCAGTATGAACATTCCGTTGAAATGATGAAGTTGGCAGAATTGGAGGAACAGGTGCAAATTGGGTAAGGTGATGGGAAATAAATACAACCATGACCTTGACAGAATCCCTAGAGGTTAATTCGTATGGGTTCGTTAATCGAGGGTTACGACAATACATAATCGTTATTACCGTATTTAATTTTCTGCCAAATCATGTAAAAGATGCTTTCCGTACCTTTGCGTTTATGAGTTTGAGCCATGGATCAATCATTACAACCGCTCGTCATCCTCGCGGGTATGAATGCACATGTGCTGAAGTGATGTGGCCACTGCCACCTGGGCTGACAGCTACTCAAGGCACCCGAAATTTTCCTTCGTGGCATACCATGATTGGATCTTGTGGAGCGAGCGACAAAACTGACGCCTAATCAAATCATTATTGGTATCATCAATTGGAGAGCAGACAAACTGGCAGAGTCACAGCTGCTAGACTTAGCAAAATAAGCAAAAAATGGCGGAGTCGCAGCTGTATGGAAGGAGCGGAAATGAAGTGGAAATAACGGAGTCGCAGCTGCTGGATTTGGTAGAATAGTAAAAAATAGCGGAGTCGCAGCTGCTGCATTTGGCGGAATAGTCAAGGATGGCGGAGTCGCAGCTACTGGGTTTAGTGGAATAGACAAAGGTAGTGGAGTCACAGTTGCTAGAAAGAGGTAAAAATGAAACGAAAATAGCGGAGTAGCAGCTGCCAAACTTAGAAAGGTGAGCGGAAATAGCAGAGTCGCAGCTGCGGAATTTGGCAAAATGGGAAAAAGAGGCGGAGTCGCAGCCGCGAAAAAGTGAAGTAACGGGAAAATGGTGGAGTCACAGCTACTAAAATAGGAAGAATGAGCAAGGCAAGGAGTCGCAGCTGTGTCAGAATGAAGTAACAAGCAAATTTTAGCTAGCTGTGGAAGACTACGAATCATCCATCTTTTTCAAAGATCTTTATTAAATTAGGAAACAATCTGGGGTATCTGCAATCCTTTGGCCCAGTCACGACTGCTGTTATTCCAATTAGTTTATGTACACAGTTCTTCAAAACAAACCGATCAAGTGCAAAAAATAAAAATAGATAAAATATAGAATGAAAGAAAAACCAATTATTTATGTACAAAATATGTATGGAAATTGTAGCTTTTAGGAATTCACAGGGTTTGAGAAAGATCCCTGCCCTGGTGTTAACTGATACTCTGGATCACCTGCAACCTGCGAAACGAAAGCTTCCCTTGAGATCGGCTTGTGATATAGTCGCAGCTAATGAACATTTGCGAATAATGGTACTTTGTTTTCATCAATGGTGATCAACAGGACTGCTCCATTATCAAATACCAGATCTATCTGATAGGGTCCCAACTAACGGGTGCACAATTTGCCTTTAAAGTCCCTCTTAAATCGTGAATCATACAACAGGGCCCAGTCCCCCTCTTGGAAGACTTTCTTCTTTATAAATCAATCATGCCACTTAAAGCATTGTTGTTGTATTAAAGCTGTATGATGTACTGCAGCTGTACGCTTCTCATCCAATTCATTGAGCTGATTCAATTGGTTCCTCTGTGCCTCTGATAAATCCAAGTTTGCTTCCACAGCTGTTTTCAAGGTTATGATTTCAAATTCAATTGGAAAAACAACGTTATTACCATACACTAACTCATATGGGGAAAAACCAGTGGTGTTACGCCATGTAGTACGATAAGCCCATAGTGCCTCTGGAAGCCTTTCAGCCTAATCTTTACGATGGCTCTTCACTGTTTTTGTCAGAATAGCCTCGATAACCTCGTTTGTGCTCTCCACTTGGCCATTGGCCTGTGCATGATATGGTGAGGTTATTCTATGCTGATTATGAAATTTCTGTAACAGTGATTCCAACTTGTGAGACAAAAACTGTGGTCCACCGTCTGTAATGATTTCCTTAGGTACTCCGAACCGAGTAAAAATCTCTTCATACAAGAAATCAATCACAGCCTGATCATTGGCCTTAACCAAGGCTACAGCTTCTACCCATTTGGTCATGTAATCTGTGCAAACCAAGATGTGAACTTTCTGCTTTGAGGGAGGGTTGATAGGCCCTACAAAATCTAGAGCCCACCTATCAAATGGTTCAACCACAAGCTGTGGTTGCAAAGGCATCTCATCTAATCTGTTGGGTTGGCCCATCCTTTGGCAGCTATCACATGCCTGAACATACTTCTTCGCATCCCTGAACAATGTAGGCCAGAAATAGCCCGTTCTCAAAAATTTATGATCTGTCCTTTTGTCAGCAAAATGTCCCCCACAGGACTCATCATGGCAAGCTTTAAGAATGCTAAAGATTGCATCTTCTCTAACACATCTTCTGATCTCTAAATCAAGCCCTGTGTAGAAAAGATGGCCATCAATCCAGCAGAACCTAGCACTCTGTTGTATGATCTTCCGTTTTTCTCTCTTTGACAGATGTGCTAGAAGCTTACCTGTAGCCAAAAAGTTAGCAATATCTGCATACCATGGGGAATGAGCCGATACTGCAAACAAATGTTCGTCAGGGAAGGAATCTTCGACTGGTAACTTGTCATCACTGTTAGTAAGTCGAGATTAAAAAAATCTGCAACAACATTTTCCTTTCCTGGTCTATCAATAATTGTGATATCAAATTCCTATAACAGTAACAGCCATCTAGTAACTCGAACATTCGTGATCGGTTTATTCATTAAATACTTGATAGCAGAATGATCAGTGTGCACAAAAGTAGAATATCTAGTAATATAATGTCTAAATTTGTTGATGGCATAAACAATGGCAAGAAATTCTTTTTCTGTGACAGTATAATTTAGTTCAACAGGAGACAAATTTTTACTAATGTAGTAAATGGCATAAGGAGCATTACCTTCCTGCTGTCCCAAAACTGCTCCAATGGCAGTATCTGAAGCATTTGAAGAAATGTGAAAAGGCAAAGCCCAATTGGGCCCTCATAAGATAGGTGTTGTAGACAACCTTCTCTTTAGCTCGGTAAACGTTGTTTGGCATGCATCATTCTAGACAAATTGTGCATCCTTCATCAACAAGGTGAACAAAGGAGAAGCTAGTTTGGAAAAAATTTCTATGAACCTTCTATAATAGCCAGCATGCCCCAAGAAGATACGTACATCCTTCTGTGTTCCAGAAGTTGGTATATTTTCAATTACCTTGATTTTGGATGGATCTACCTGGATACCATCAGAAGAGATGAAGTGCCCCAACACTATGCCTTCACTCATCATCATGTGGCACTTTTCAGTGCTTAAAGAGAGCTGGCTTTGTTCACAGCGTTTCAAGACCTTTTCTAAATTTTTCAGTGCTTCTTAATAACTATCACCATATGGAGTAAAGTCATCCATAAAAATTTCCATGAAATCATTCACCATTTCCGAAAAGATTCCAATCACTGCTCTCTGAAATGTAGCTGGTGTGTTCCACAACCCAAAAGGAAGTACTCGATAGGCAAAAGTTCCACAGGGGTAGGTGAAAGTGGTTTTGTCATGATCTTCTGGAGCAATCTGAATCTGGTTATAGCCACTAAAGCCATCTAGAAAGGAGAAATACTTTTTCCCATACATGGTATCAAGGACCTGATCGATGAAAGGTAAGGGGAAATGGTCCTTTTGCGTTGCTTTGTTCAATTCTCTGTAATCCACGCAGACCCTCCATTTCCCATTCTTCTTTGGCACAATCACAAGTGGAGAAACCCACTCACTGTCTGAAATTGGGTATATGAATCCTGCTTCCAAAATTTTTTGGATTTCTTCTTTCACTATGTCTCTTAAGTTCGGGTTCATCCTTCGTTGTGGTTGACATACAGTCCTGGAGCCGCTCTTAATATAAATGTGATGGGTGCACAAATGAGAAGGAATTCCTTTCATATCTGTGTACTCCCAGGCGAAAGCTCCCCTACGTTGTTTCAGCAGAGTGACTAGCTGTTCCAGCTCGCTAGGTGCCAGATTAGGATTGATATTCAATGTTTTTCCTGGCCCAATTTCTACCGGAACAGTCTTCGAATTCTTAAGTACTAGAATTATACTGTCATCACCAATTAGAGTTTCTTCTGTAAGCTTTTCTTGTTCTGTTGCAGCTAGAGTACTGTCCAAGATCTGATAGACATTTTTATTGACTGACGTGGGCTCACTGATGAAACTATTAATGGCATCATCCTCTGTTTCATCTTTAAATGTTAAGGCTCTCCCTATGGTTATTAATGGTTGCACACCCTCTTCCTCCTCCAAATATGCCCATAATGGAGTCTCAGCTTCAGGGATGATTTTAAGAACTCCCCCCAAATTTATATGGTAAAAAAATTGGCGAATCTCCCCGATATATAGGAAAATTTGAAAGCGATTTTATCAATAATATAATATGTATATATAATTTTTTGGCGAATCTTTCATTTTATTATATGATATTGTAAAATCTTGGCGAATCTTTCACTAAATTATAAGATATTGTAAAATCTTGGCGAATATTTTACCGAATTATAAAATATTGTAAAAAGTTGACGAATATTTCACTAAATTATAAAATATTGTAAAAATTTGGCGAATATTTCACTGAATTATAAAATATTGTAAAAATTTGGCGAATCTTTCATTGATCTATAAAACACATTGAATGACAGTCTGCTTGTTAATTATGAGTTCAAGGCTTCTTCAAATGTTGAGTTCAATTGCTCTATTTCAAGTTTTGGTCTCAATACCAAATGGTGGTGGCCTTAATGAAGCCTTGATATCCAAGCAAAGCCGAGTAGATCTTGGAGACATGTATTCTAAATGTGGGTGTTTGGAGGATGCACATAGAGTGTTTGGCCAAGTGCCAAAGCGAAATACAGCCTCATTGAATGCAATGCTTTCAAGATGTGCTCAACATGGACATGGCAGGGAGGAACATTATCAGAGGGGTTCTTCGGGTGGAGATTGTCATTCATAGCTCTGATGACGTTAGCATTGCATCTTCTTCTTACTTACAATTTTTTCCTCTACTACTTGAGTTTCTAGAATCTATTTGTAGTCCTCCCTGCAATTATTATAGATTTCTTCTTTTTCTTCTTTAATAGTCTTGGGAGATGACTTTTTTGAATTGCTTAAATCAACAAAGGAATTGCACCCACAGACTATCCTTCAATAGATTGTGTGGCTACCCTAGACTGTTTTTGATACTTCGAGGCAAGTTTGTACATAGGTTTTAAGCTAGGCATGTTCCTTAAGTATTTTTCTTGGCACATACTTTGAATAACATTATAGTGATTTTGTTGGCATCCTATAGTGTCGACTATTGGGGGCTATCTTATTGTTGTGTCATACTTTTGGACAATGTAACTTTTTTCCATCTAAATTCCTCAACACTAGTACCATATCTAAATGTTATACCATTTGTTGATACCATATCTAAATGTGTCTAGTAGTTGATTTTGATTGTAGATGTATTTTTTGTTGATATTGGTGTGTAGATGTTATTATAACCCATGTTAGAGCTTTTATTACAAATTGTTTTTTTCTATTGATTAGAGTTTCCATGACATGTGGGGACTTGGACCTTGACAAACGATAAACTAATAGAATCAGACATTATGCATCATTTTGGCCTTCACTAGCCAATTATGCCCATGGAGGCTAGGAAAATTTTGAGCCAATTGGACTAGAGGAATGTTGGTCTCGTGCCAATAGGTCTCCTATGATCAATGCATAGGAACCTAGTGCATAGACCATTTTTCTCTTCGCTTAGCTATGTAGAGCTCATTTATTTTTCTGAATAACGATAAGTATTTACAAAGAAAATATACAATCAGCATAAACAAATCGAAAAAGTGAAGACAATTAATTCATGCAAATAAAAGGTAATAAAAACTTATTTTCTCGAACCCTAAATCAATGGAAATCAACTAAATCTAATATTGATTCAAGCTACAACAAAGGGTTAAATCAAGCATCAAATGAGAACTAGAAGCATTCAAGGGTCTAACACAATAATTAACCAAAATACATGCAAACTCCACAAATCGACAAAATGTTTCAAATAAAAGCAATAAACAAACCATAAAAATTTGCACAAAATATTTGAGATAAACACCAACATGGTTTCATGTACTTGAATGAGCTCATTCTTGCTTAGCGAAAGTGTAGTCAAATTAGTTATTTATCCTTCAATGTCAGGACACTATCTATGTGAAGAGATAGCTCCTAGGCCTAGCTTTGTCAAATTCCAGTGTCATTTCCTATCACATAAAAAAAGAGACAATGTAAAAGATAAATATAAAAACATCAATCTTAAAATAAACTGCATCAAGGAAATGTATGTCATATCATCAATGTTATAACAAAAAAGTACAATGTAGAATCTATTTTTAATTAAAATGCTAGCTCAAATTTACATATAATGATCACCCGCAAGGGTCCATGGAACACCTATACCAAAATAAGACTCAAGAGTCTCTCATGTGTATTGGATCATATACAATCTTAGGTGAAATCCATTTCCCAATTCACATTCTGGGACTGGTCCTCATTTTCGGCACTCTGAACATGACCTTCTTCGAATGAGCCGTCATTATGATCCTCAACAACATTATGTTCCATATCAAATTCATTAGATAAATTTGCCATATTGTTTTCTCCCCTTCTTTCACAATTTGATCGCCAGAGAGCTACTGCTCTTTCATATGGAAAATTGTCAACCTCATACTTTGTTACATATAATCTTAAGCATGTATCCACATTTTTATCAAGCTTATTCCTCAACTTTGACTTCAAAAATGTTAATGCACTAAACATTCTCTCATCCTCCACTGATCCCAAAATCATGGTTTGGCATAAATCTACTAATTTGAAATACTCTGACATATGTTGCAGTAGATATTCACTACCACTGAGTGTAGTCCACAATTTTGTAATTGCACCATATTCTAGAGCATTATCCAACTTAGAAAATTGCTCCCACATTGTATCAGCAAAGCATCGGGCTTGATCTTTCAATTTTTGTCCATCTAAAATACCTTGAATATGTTCTCCTTGTATCTCGGTCTCTCGACAAAAATGGCTTTGCAAAATCTTGATTTTAGCTATAAAGTCAACCTTTATAGTTTCTGAACATTGACGATTGTTCCAATATTGAGGGTATACCACAGACATGGCCTCCAACAATTCAACTCGAGGAAATCGTTCTCTTATCTCTGATGATAGTGATTTTGCAATTTCTATCAAGCTGCGCCTCACTGAAATCACAACATTGTCAAATTGTTCTCTTGACACAGGGCACTCTTTGGTGGTTCTTCCTATTTTGTCATTATAATAAAAAGGAACCATATACCCACACACTGCCATACATAGAAACCCTTTTTCATCAAACTTCAATAAATTTTCATCATTTTCAATATTGATTATCTTATCCCAATTTGTAAATGCTAGACCTGTAAAAGAATCTGCCTTCATATACAAATTATCTAATGCAAGGCATGCTAGTTTTCTAGCATTGTGTATTCAGCAATATACATCGTGCGACTCTGAGACATCTTCACGAGGCTATTCATTTCATGAAGCAGAGGAAGAACTCCAGCCAATGTTAAATATGTCTCTATATCAGTTAATAGAAAGAGAAGAGTTTGAGCTTTTTCTACACTTAGGCGATGTTCATACATCACCCCTACCAAGGATGCATATTCATCGAATAGTCTTTGAGCTGGTCCCTTCAGTGAGATCCATCTTGTATCAACATCTTTTAATAGTTTGTTTCCATTTGTAACACCGTCAGCAAATTTTTTAAACTCTGAAAACCGTTTGGGACTCCGACAAAAGTATGCATGAACCTCACGTACAAGATATTCAACTTTTGAAACCAATGGAAAGTTGCTCACTATTTTAAATGCAAGATTCATTCTATGAGCCATACAATGAATACCAATCATATACGGTGAAGCTGAGAGTTGTAGTCTAGCACAAAGGCCGTTCCTTTGTCCCTGCATTACTGATGCCCCATCTGCTCCAACGCATACCAACTTTTTTGCGATCATTGAATGATCCATACCACCAGTTTCTTTCAAAGTATTAATAACAAGTTCATAAATGTTTTCTGCTGTAGAACTTTTGCTCATTTTATGAATTCCAAGTAGATAGGAATTCCTGATATGGTAATTGACCGTATGAATGCTCATGCAAATCCATGCAGTATTATCAACAGCTGTAACTTCATCCAAGGACAGTGACAAAAATGTTGCATTCACAATCTTCTCTTTCATATCATCCTTTTCTACTTGAGCTAGATATTTTCCCCATTCCCAACCACTCGTTAAAGACCAATGAGAAGATGGAAAATTTGGCACTTGAATAAAAGATAGATATTTCATCATTTTTGGATAATCTGTCATAGGACGACCATTGGATAGGATGTGAAATACAGTGCTTAATTGTATCGACTTTGATAACAAATTTTTTTCCATCATCTTTCCGAATTGAGAAGTGATGGTTCCTCCACTTTCATCTAGTTTTCTCTTATTTATTAAGTATTTATTGTATTCCTCTTCACATT
This sequence comes from Larix kaempferi, assembly GCA_027924585.1. Taxonomy (NCBI): domain Eukaryota; kingdom Viridiplantae; phylum Streptophyta; class Pinopsida; order Pinales; family Pinaceae; genus Larix; species Larix kaempferi. The sequence continues at coordinate 2,674,523 of BSBM01000705.1, forward strand.
GGAGATGTCGGCTATCAGATTTCCATCTAACAGTAGATTTCTTCTCATCATTTCCAGTTTTGTTATCATACACCTTCCCAACATGCTTCTCTATTGTGTCCAGCTTCATTTGCAATTTCACTACCTTGCCAAGTTTCCAACTACATGAAATGCATTTAACTTCTCGTGAGGTCTCATTCTTATTTGTTGGAGGTATCGGTTCAATAAATGGGAATCTTGATACCCAATCAGATTGGAATTGTCTCTCGAAGTCCCATCGGCCTTTTTTCCTCTTCAGTGAATGGTCTATGTCACCTTGCAAGGAAAAATCTTCAACATTTGAGCTACCAATTTCTGATGAAAATGCATTTGCCTCACTTTGATCACTAGAGGAATGTATTCTACCATCCATTGTATGTTTTGCAGAGGCATCCTCCAAAGTGTTGACATCTCTCTCACCGATACCTTGCTCAAGAGAGCTTGAACCATGAATATGATGTGGATGATTGGATTGATGTTTTTGAAAATATGACATTACATCCTTTTGTCTTAATGTTTTATTTTTCTCTCCATGATCCATGTTTGACATCTTGTTTCTTACTTAATGTTCCACAATTGATATTCCAAATCAATATAGAAACCAGAAGGAGGCCTGCATGAGAAAAATGATATAAAATTAGTACAACTGCAATTCCCTACGAGGAGGTTGGTCCTCCAGAATTGCACCAAAAATATACTAAGTGATTAACCTAGGGGCCACTAGAACAACAGGGAACAAACAACACACCACAATAAAAAATTTCCTAAGGTTGTGGTGATGGGGTCCCTTGTGCTCCTGATGAACTCACCTCGCTGCCGCCGTGACTGGCAGGTCAGGAGAGTAGCCACTTTGAAGAAATTTTGATAAAAGGATGTGTTTTAAAAATATTTTTGAAAAATATAATCAAACAATCCTATGGCTCTCTAGACTCAACAAAATTGTGCATATGAACCAAGACCAAATTAAACTTGGAAGACTTGACTCAAGCTCATAAGAGTCAAGTAACTATGCATAAGGTGCTATACCCATATCTAAGAATGAGATCATTGTGTGACTTCAATTGTAGTTGGTGTTACCTAACTTCATTGCAAACTGATGACAATTTATTAATAGAAAATAGTACAAGACTAAATCTAATTTTTCGAAATTGATCAAACCTAAAATCAAGGCTCAAGTGCATTACTTGCCCCACATTCATTCCAATACATGTTCAACATCATAGACTCCTTTCAATATTCCTTCTTTTTGCAACCCAAATAGGATGTAGATTGCATAATGAAACTACGTACCTTGAGACCATAGCCAAATTTTGAAATATGTCAAACCACTACAAACTACCTCAGCAACGTTTCCAAACATATGGAAACTACTAAACAATTTATCATTGTTTCAAAAAACTCCTAGCAATTTCTCAAAAATTCACAAAACTACCAAAACCTATTGGTTCCAGGATTCCAACATTATTTCTCCTTTTTTACTTCAGAAAATAATAATAGATAAACATGAGCAAAGACCACTGAACTAACCCTAAATGGCCACACAATCCCTAACAGAACATAAATCCCCACTAACTCATAAAACTTCTCAATAAAGAGATCTCAGATTCTATATGTTCAGAAAAGTGCAGTATCCTAGCAGTGAAAAAAGCATTGACCAGGTTTTTTTCATAACAAAGAGCAGATCTTACTTTTTGCTTCCATTTCTAGGAATAGAATGCTGCCATTAGACCTATTTCTTACAGTTTATTAAGAAGTCTATCCCAAGTTTCCTATCCTTATTGGTCATTTTTCGCACTCATTCCTGTTAGCTCTTGCTTCTAATAACTGAGGGAAATTAGACTGAAATCCATTGATTAATATCAAGTTATATTTGTTCACATCTCTATGGTGACTTAACTTGCAATTTGATTCACATCTCCAAGCACGGTACTGTAGCATTTAAGCAATAGATTTTATTTGTGTAGAGTTAAGCAAATTGCTCTGTGGTCTGGAAAGCGGTGGTGCAGCATTTTCCTTTGGTCGGCTCTGGATTAGTGTGGAGGATAGGAAATGGGCGACTCACTCATATTGGACTGGACCCTTGGGTTGGCTGTAGGGGAGGTCATGTCATGCCTGTGGACTTGAGGAACTTCTTGGCAGCTAGAGGTTGCCATTTTCTGGATGATGTAGAGGATCCAGGATCATCTAGTCTTTGGCATCAGGGGTGGATCTCTGCACAACGTCTTGAGATTCCTGAAGATATGCAACGAGTTTGGGAGGATTTTCTCTGGATCCTAAGACTTTCGTATATACGACTGACCAATAGGAATGATGAACTTATCTGGGATCACCATCCCTCTAGAATTTACACCCCAAGGAATGGATATATCCAGCTGAATGTGGAAGCACATAACATGGAATTGGTGTGGTGGTGGAAATATCCGTGGAAGTTAAAGTGTCCGAGTAAAGCAAAATTACTCTTCTGGGCTATTCTGGAAAATAAGGCTCCAACCTGGGACATTCTGCAAAAACGCTTCCTCCAGGGACCGGGGTTTTGTCCACTTTGTAAAGATGTGGAAGAGACCATTAATCATCTATTTGTTTATTGTCGGTTTACTCAGGCAGTTTGGGCTGATATATGCAAATATCTGGATTTAAATGTGAGATGGTGGGGAGCGAGTGTCCATGAAGCATTCCAATTGTGGTGGACTTTACAAAAATCCTCTCCCATCCGGGCTTCCCCTTGTATTTTCGCATGGGGCATATGGATTACCAGAAATAAGATCATATTTCAAGATTGCAGGATTCTGAAGGAGACTGTAGTGGCACAAGCTGTGGCTGTTATCCAACACTACAAGACACATGTCAAAGAGATTAGAACTCGACCTGTGAGTGAGGAAATGATCGATAAAACCATGCCGTGGGCATATTTTGATGGTGCTTCTCTTGACCATCGATCGGAGTGTGGTGGGGGTGGAGTCCTTTTCAAAACCGAGTCTCATTTCTTTCATATCGTGGCTGGTTTGGGGAGGGGATCTAACAACTATGCTGAACTTATGTCTCTTAGGCTGCTGCTGTTATTTGCACTTGAACAAGGATGTCTTATCTCTTCAGATATTTGGCGACTCCAGGATAGTTATTGACTGGGCAAAGGAGATTACTCATTGTCATGTGATGGTACTCATACCTATACTGGAGGAGGTAATACGGTTAAAACAGTCATTTAATCATATTACATTTACACTTGTCTACAGGGAGAGGAATGGGATGGCCGATCAGCTTTCCAAAGAAGCGACGCAGCAACATTTAGCACTTGGAACTTGGAGGATTACTATTCACTCTATTGGGGGCACCTACAGTTATTACCACAGACCATTTCATGAAGCTATAGAGGCACGGAATTGAGAAATAGCTCAGATTTTGATGACCAGGGATGGACGCCTATTTTAATTTCTGTAACAGTTTTTGTTTAGTTGTATGGATATATGCCGGCTGTAGATAGCAGTTATGTGATGGTCTGATACAGTAGTCTATCTGTAATCGGATAAATGCGGGCTGTATGAACAGCTGGACTCATTGTTTTGAAGTAGTATGGAACTTTGGACTTGATATTAATATGGGACAGTAAATATGTGTCAATGTAGGGATCACAGTGATCCTAATACATGTGCAGAATGTAATTTTGTTCATCTTTTTGAAATAAAATTACGACTTTTTCCAAGGAAAAAAAGGTCACAGCAACTATTAGGTCACAACAACTATTTGTGTAGAGTTAAGCCATACTCATGAAAGTTTTCATTTAAACAGAAAGATAACAATGTTCTCATTTTATGGTAGCCTTCATCCAATCCTGGGAACTTGGCACTTGGAGGATTACTATTCACTCTATTGGGGGCACCTACAGTTATTACCACAGACCATTTCATGAAGCTATAGAGGCACGGAATTGAGCAATAGCTCAGATTTTGATGACCAGGGATGGACGCCTATTTTAATTTCTGTAACAGTTTTTGTTTAGTTGTATGGATATATGCTGGCTGTAGATAGCAGTTATGTGATGGTCTGATAAAGAAATTCCCTTGTTTAAATTGATAAGAAGTACTTTTCTAGGTAATTTCAAAGCTTAATTTGATTCTTAGACCATTTCTTCTCAGAAGGCTGAAGGAAAAGGTTGAAGAGTCCCTGCCTAGGAAAAAGGAGATAATTTTGTATGCAGATATGAAAGAACATCAGAAACATATCCAAGATCATTTAGTAGTGCTGATACATTCTGAGGTGGAATAAGTGCTCCAATGGTCTGTCCCAGTGATGTAATCGTTCGAGTGCTTGTTGGTTACAAGGATACATATCTTCATGTCTTTTATTAATTCAGTGATCACAGAATAATAATGGAGAACAACTGGCAGTCAAAGGATTCATTGGAGGCAGAGATTCAGCAGACAGATATTATTTCCAGATTCTTAGGCACAAGATCAAAAGGCAGAAGATCGATCCACATTTGAAGAAGCAGTTCCAGCTAATCCTAGATTTTGAGGATTAGAATAAGCCTTAAATTTCTTAGAACCATTCTGGGCACTCTATAAAAAATCCCTACTAATTATCTTTAAATTTTGAGTCAGCAATTCGATCTCATCATCTCGAGACAATTAAGGATTTGGTCAATATCTTCGAGCAACATTTAAGCACTTAATATACAGCTGGCAGAGAACCTAAAGACAGAGGATTATTTCTAGATTTGATGGCTTTTAAAGTTCAATTGTTTCCATATTTCCAGGACAAAGATTAAATTATCCAAATTCAAGGGTGAAATTAACAGTCAAAGGATCAAATTTGCATCCCAAATATCCAGGAGCTCGATGCGCATCTTCAAGTGGCATTTGAACATTCAAGACAGAAGAGTGATCATTTCCAGATTCTTGGCAGCAAATCAAATATTTAGGATTTATTACTCGAAACTTGCAGGAGTTTGCTTATTCAACATTTATATATTTTATCATTGAATGTAACCGGGGTTTTGAGTGGGAGAGACTGAGAGGGCTGAGTTCTAAGTTTCAGAGACATACTTTTAAACTCTGTTCTTAAACTCTGCTTTTTATGTCTGTATTTTCATGATAGAAGATTCCAGTGAATGCAATGTTCAGATTATGTTTTCCTTCTATATTCATCTACTTTTTTTTTCCTATTTGAATGAGATGATCATTGATATAGGATATATTAATGGTTATGCTTTACAGATTCCCGAGTAGAATCTAATTTTGTGATCCTACATACATGTGCAGAATCTAATTTTGTTCATCTTTTTGAAATAAAATTACGACTTTTTCCAAGGAAAAAAAGGTCACAACAACTATTTGTGTAGAGTTAAGCCATACTCATGAAAGTTTTCATTTAAACAGAAAGATAACAATGTTCTCATTTTATGGTAGCCTTCATCCAATCCTGGGAACTTATCAAAGTAAATATTCAAATCCCCTAGGAAAACATAGGGACTTTTTAATTTATTATGTCCTTGATAGTGGTATGATCCGTCTGTTTCCTAATCTGCTATATCTATGAAACTTAACTGGAATTGCTACATATCTTAAATCCAAGCTAAACATTGGACACTAATTTTCACACTTTGTCATTGATATTTCTCAAGGGTCTATTTATTTGCTTGGGAAAAAATTACTTGGAGATAACTTTTATAATTATTGTTCATATCAAAGCCTATTCCTAGTACCTCATCTCACTCTTCTACCAATTTTTTGAGTCCTCCAATTTTTTTACCCAATGCCACCACCCCAGATCCTACACTATCATTCATGTACAACAAATCCTTCCAGCATCAACTAGGTTTCCTATTTGTTCATAATTATCAAATTAAATCTAAAATCACCACCCTAATTATGGATAATGGTAGCCAAATAAATATATTTTCCCATGATATTTAGTCTCCTATCTGCAACTCCCCACTACAGACCATCAAACTCCATATCAGGTTTGGTTACAAAATATGCTCCTCATCTAAATGTCACTGAGCATTATGTTATCACCATTTCCATTGGGGCATTTCAATATACTTTGGAATGTGATGTGTCTCCTCTCAATTGTGTATATTTACTACTGGGTTCCCTTACCAAATTATTCGTCATTCCCTATATGATGCTCACCACAACACTTATAAATTTTTTAAAGATGGAAAGGCTTGTGATCTCACATCTTCTATAACCCATTCACCTTCCTTGTTGTCCAACAATGTTGATGTGTTCCATGTCAATCTTCACAAATTCATGTCACTATGTGTGGTTAAATGGGTTAAGATTGATAATGACTCCCATCCTTCCACACCCTATATGAATCCCTTGTTAGATGATTTTGTGTATGTATTTACACCTCCTGTTGGCCTTCCCCCCATTCATTTCATCTAGCACACTATTGATCTTGTCTCAGCATCTTCTCTTCCAATTGCTCCAATATACCATTTAGCCCCTCACGAATTTCTTGATATTGAGTGACATTTTCAATATGTCTTAAACTCTAGACATATAGAACCTAACTCCTCTCCTTATGGTTCCTCTACTTTCTTCATTTCTGTAAAGGAATCTGGTGCATGGCATCTTGTTACTTATTATCATGATCTCAATGAAGTGACTATAAAAAATTGATACCCATTTTCTCACATTAATGATTTGCTTATCCATCTCAAGGGTGCCCAATTCTCATACTCACAAGTAACATCTGTAAGGCTCGTTACAAGTATTATAGTATATAACTACATATATTATTATGTTAGTATTAGGTATGTGATTCAATTCTAGTCTATAAACATAGTTGGAATATAGCAGTAATCATCCCAACTAGGAGGTATCCAATGCCATGATATGGACTCTAGCATATGATCTAAATGCACTTGAACCCCTCAACTAGATATTCATGCCCATGAAACTGAGTGAAATCCCAGACTGAGTGATATTCTCCGTGATTATGAATATAAAATAACAGACTAGAACCTGGTGGCCACTACAACTAGGGGGCAAACAACACACCAACTAAAAAGTCCTAAGTATACAAACCAGGCAAACAAAGATGCCTTCCAGAGAAGAGTCTGGGATGATGAGGGCCCAGAACAGATCAACGAAGGAAGAAAGACAGTTACCCGGGGTCCACAATACAATGACTAAGGGTGCAAGCGCTGGAATCACCCAACCGCCCTCCCAAAGACATGCAAAGGATTTCCTCCCACGTCTGTCTTAGGTACAGCAGATATACCCTCTGCTGTCACCTGTGTATGAACCTAGAGTCAGATACTAAGGATACCACAACACCGAAAACTCCTGGGGGAACAGTCACCGGTCGAATCAGAAAGCGTGGGCAGGGTAGCTAAGCCCGAAACTCGAAAGAGTCCCCAATACGCAATCCAATCCTGGCGTATGCTCGAACAGAAAGTAGGAGGAGTATTCCCAACAATCTGATCTCGCAATGACCTACTGCATAGATCCCAGGCAAGTTTTGAGTGAAATGGGTTTACTTGTGATAGTCTCACTACGATTTTTGCGTAATGTGTGATCTTGAGTGGTTTAAGGTGATTTAAACTCAAGATCCTAACCAAAACTAATTGGTGTAGTGTACCCTAAAAAAGAAAAATGTTTCTATTTCATTTTATTAAAAAGTTTTTAGGGCTGTTATTACTCAAAAAGGGTAGTGCTTTTGTGTGGCGTGGTTGCAACAAGGAAACAAAAGTGCCATAAAATCAAAACTTTCTACAACAAAGCTCTTTTTCATTTTTTCATTTACTGGAAAGAATAAAAGAACAATCAACTAAATTATGATTCAATAAACTGACCACAAACAATGTTTAAATACAAGAATCAATCACTAAACAAAGTGCTGGAAAATATTGAAGTGTCTGGCCATATTCCCAAAATAATGAGGTTATTCCCAAAATAATCCTTCTTAGACTCATTTTCCATTAAAAACATCTAAAATCCATAAAGCATTGCATCTCATGGCCATATTTCAACTATGAATAGTTTACCAAAGGACATTATAATGTTTTTAGTAACAATGATGGGTGTATGCATCTTGATAATGGTTAGGACAGTATAAAAAGATCCTTGGTCATTTAACAAATATTCTTTGGCTCAAGTGTGGTGAAATATGCATTGCAACACCACATAAGACCTTTCTATGGAATATTTGGCCTCTAATTGGGATATGGCTATGATTAATTCATTTTGGGGACCCGTGATGGGTCCAGGGGCATAGACCATGGTTGAAAAGGAAAAAAAGGTCCTTCACGGGAAGATTAACCTTCTAGGACTTACACATTGTGAGTCGAGCCCCAATCATGAAACATGTCCTCTCTATGGTGTCTTTGACTCCTAAGTGTCATTCCATGTGTCTATATGGTGTCCTTGAATCCCAAGTACATACCCTTATTGGATTTCAAGTGGTGTCATTTCTGCTAAAATGTAATAAATTATATTCTAACATTATATGTTGAGGTATAAGGCATGCTTGATGTCTATATGGTCTATAGTTATACTTAATGGGACTAATAATTTAACCCAATACTAGGTCATAAAATATTGCTTCTTTCTTCATAGCCTTTGGACTTAGTTGTGCCAAAATGTCCCTTAACCATATGGCCCTCATTTTGGTTCAAAATTATTCCCTTGAGAATGCCTTTTTGTTTGGATCATTCTCTGTATTTTCTGATGACTGGGAGATTTTATCTGACATTAAGCAAACTCCTCGCAGTTCAATCAATACTTGCTTGAGTCTGACATTAGCAGAATTTTCTCAGAATCTCATGATGAGAGAGTTGAGACTATCATGCTCAAATGTATGATCTTTTTAAACCACATAGTCCTGCAAGCCAATATGTAAGTTGTGTTTGGGTCTCACCCATAACAATTGAAGAATATTTTCGTGCTCATGTTTTATATGTTTTTATATGCTATGAGTTTTCAGCAACCAAACCACTGCCCACTGCCCAGCAACAGAAAAATGATAGCCCAGCACTAGCAAATGATCAATGATTACTTTTGTGTTTGTTGACAGTTTATATAGTAGGGGGTTGGTGGGACCAAGTAGAAAGGGCAGGAAACTAGTAACTATATTTTAATGATTTTTAAAAAATTTATCCTCAAAGACAGGTGCCATGGGTGAGTAATTCTGTGCACCTCTGGAGGGTGCAGGGTACCTCTGCATACCCAAACCCACGGGATATACTCTATGAAACTATCAGCAGAAAGAAAAATATTTAAAGGAAAAATTGTGTTATATAACTGTAAAATCATCTGCTATCAGCTTTGTACATTATCAATTTTCAGGGATTTGGATTTATAAATTCTAAATGCAGTGAGGAAGTACCCCACACCACCATTTTAAATGTGGTATGAGGTCAAAAAGATATTATTTACCTTTAAGATTTGTTTCGAAAGGAAACATCAATATTTTTTAATAATTGACAAATACTCGCAAACATGCAACAAAAAACACATTCATAAATTGGACATCGACTACCATACAATATTTTTTAAACAAAATTAGAAACTCAACTCAGCCCTCAGCTCAAGTGCATCAATGGACAATGTTTAGGTCATTATTGTGCTTTTGAAATATGTAGATCAATTAAAAAATAGAAACCAAAATTCAAAATGCTGATTATGATCCCCAAACATAAAATAATGGCATGATCTTTGAATTACAAAAGGCCACTAAATTACCAAGAATTTGAAACCACAAGGAATGAAGGGGAAAGCACATAACATACCCCACAACCAGTGTCAAAGGCAGCCCTGATTGATCCATCAGTCAAAGGAATTAGTTTATTGATATTTTCAATATAAGCATCTGCTCCATGAGGAAACATGGTTCCACCACCGGGGAAGTGAAATTTATCTCCATCAACTTGAATCCAATTCTGCACAGCCTTCTCTACCCTGAGTTCCTTGTGTAATACATTGGAAAACCAGGTGAAATCTCGACTTTTGGGCCATGAAAATGGATCCTTATAGCCTGGGGGAATGGAATAAGGCATTTCAATAACTCCTTTTTTATGTTTTGGGCAATGATTTGTTTCTCTTCTCTTTTCAGTAACTTATCTGATAGGGGGGCAAAGTTTAAATATTTTTTTGCATCAAGGGAGTCGAACCACTTATATATTCCCCTAACCATCTTGGTTGACTTGTTTACATAGAAGGGAAAGGAGGGATATCAACCAACAATAGTGGATCGAATTGGGTTGGGCAATATTTAATGGTAAAGAATATGTGCATTAGGAAACTGCAAACTCACTTGTTAGCTTAGTCCCACCCTCGACACTTTTAATTAAGAGTTTGGTTGGCTAGTTACTTCCTCCCATATTTTGGATTTTTTGTAGGCCTTGAATTCACAATCAATCTAAGCCGGAGGCCGGTTCAACATTCCCACTCATCTCAGTAAGTTCCGCACTTCAACAAATTTCTTAAGGTGTGAACATTTTCTTAATGTGTAAAAAATTTACACCTCAAGAACTTGGATCCCTCTCGATGCTTAATAGATCCGGGTTTAAGATGGATCATATTATTTCTATTCTTTTGTTGTCTATTGGCCCATTTCATCGTTCATGTTGGGATGCACTTTAGTTTTTCAATGGAAAGGTGCATTGAAGGAGATATGTGAGTTGCATGCCAACAACCTTTTCCTATTCTATATTCTTCATGTTTTCAGTATTACATACAACATTGGGCGTAAATCTAGAATCTAGAAACTAATCTCATGAAAATACACAACTTCCAAAATTACAAATATAATAAATAATAAGATTGATACCTCATCTTCCTATCAGACTCACTCCAAAGGCCAAATAACACTAAAAAAAATACTAGGAAAACACCTCTGGCTTTTCAAAGTACAGAAACTACCTCAAAAGATTGAAACGTTAAATTTTTATATGATACAAAATATTGACAATCAATGCCAATATAAAAATACAAAATTTATATTTTAAATTCAGACTGGCCAGGTCTTTCAGATATGGAAGAGAAGAAAGTTGGATTGCTTGCTGTTTTTTATGGGAACAATGGTGCTGAAGCAAGTGAATTGATAGCTAAACTTATTCCTGAGTACTTTCTCCTTCACATGCACTTCCTTCTTAAGGGCCTTCATCCTGGTGATTCTTCTATTGGATTAAAGAAAATTTCTGAAGGGTTTCCAAAAGCAAGGCAAGTGTCTTGAATGGGCCAAAGAAGTATGATGTTGATTGGATATAAGCATTGTTTTAAGGATGCATCTATTACTGAAAATGATGTTAGAGGAGGAGAACATTATGGCCTACATTGTTTGGAAGTTAGCAGGAAGGAAGGAGAAGACCACTTTTCCTTTGGAGCATCCTTGAAGGATGGACTCATGAAGACACTTGAGCTTCACAGGTCAAGGTGTGTCTCATTAGGAATTTCTGAAGATTCAATGTACAGGACGATATTAAAGGAAGCATTACTACGAGCAATATTTGATATAGATATTTCATTTACAAATGAAGCTCTCAGAAGTGATTTGCAATCTGGATCAACAACAAGTATTGTTATCAAAGATGATGAGTATGTTTTGGTTGCCAATATCAGACTGCATGAAAAATATGATTATGTTGTAGTCCCTTCACTATACCTTCCATTCCTAGGAATACAATTTCAATGTGTTTATCCTTGTTACTTCTTCTTGAATTTGATTTTTAGGTTCCTCGGCAAACTGCTTTAATGAAGGCAATGGAACAATATGCTACAAGATCCTCCTACAAAATATCCTTTCTGATCTGCAAACAAGCAACTGCTACTAGTAGGAGTCAACCTTGAGACATCCCTCCAGAGGGTTGTTAGAGACAAGCTCAGATATGAGAACAATTCACTTTCCTTCATTGAGGTCTAGATCTAACTCAAAATGTCACCATAGGTTACTCAAAAGTACCTAGAATTGTTTCCTCGGGTGATATTTTGCATTATATCATGTAGATAGGATTTGTGGGGCAAAATTGTTAAACTCTCAGACTTCGTAGTTGTGGTTGGTTCAGACCATATGGAGTTTGCATTTATCCAAAAGTGAAGTAATAAGAGGCATGTCAAGTTGCTTAAACCTCTCTCAAAACAACAATAAGTGATTGCTTCTCAAGTATAGGATTGGGGCTCAATGGTTAGACAAACTCTGCAGTTCTTGTTCTATAGGAATTAAAGAATATGAGTTAACGATTTAGAAGATGGTTTGGTGCTTTAAAAGAAAAAAAAGTGAAAGTCACCTACTTGAAATCAAGAATGACACCCAGAAACTTTAGGACCATTGGCAGACATTTATTGGGCATTCAATCTTAGTCAATTTATTGGATTGACATCCATGCAATGGTAAACTGCTCTATTCCCGTGATGACAATAATGAAATCCATTATCCGAGTGTTACCATGGTGCTTGCAAAAAATGTTTCCAAGGGTAGCAATGGACCTAGAGGAGGAATATTTTAAAGGACGTGACAGAATCTAGTCCTGGTCCCCTAAACGTGATATGACTTAGAAGAGTGATAAAAGGGAGAGCTCTTGATTTTGATGACTGAAATGCATTTTTAATCATGATTAAAGAAATTTAGCACAAGCTCTCGAAGCTTGTCTTTGAACCTAAAATCAAATAGAATCATAGTCAAGATGCTTCGCTGCAGGGATTAATTCATTGATGCAATGACTTTGGATGTAGTTTTGGATCCATTTCCCTTTGGAGGGCACTCTTGACAACATGTTCTACACATACTTCATTTTGTGCATCAAAAAGATGACTGGATTGGAAGCAATTTATCATGCTATGGAAGAAACCTATAATTGTTATGTTTGACATTTGAGAAAATGATACCATGCTTCTGCATAAATGCTCAGAGCAGTGTCATTCAAGTGATGTTATTCAATCTGTCACAGGTCAAAGCATTAGATCATGTGTGATGTTAATGACTAGAGAAATGGAATTCGTCTGCAAGGGCATGTCAGATTGTTGACCTTGTTCAATGGTCATTACATCGATGCTCTGTTGTAAGATCTCCAATGGAGTCCCATTTTGATCTACACTTGAGTCTAATCGTGCTTGTTGATGCTTCCTACTTTCTTATCTAGTGCATTTTATGACTTATTCTGCTTCTCTTGCTTCTTTGGTGGATGATGATTCATGAATCAAATTACTAGGAGAAATGGAAGCAAGCAAGCATTAGAGAGGTTAAGATAAATCGGCTCTTCAACTTCTATTTGTCTAGGCAATTGTAAATAAACTTATGACGGAAATTTTCATAGAAGCTTAATTTCAATACAAACTGAAGCATTTTGTCTCATCAATCCTTAGATCCTACCTCCCTTTTGTACCCAACCAATGTAAGTCCAAAAGGTTTCACAATTTTGTCAAGTTCACACATGGCAATGTTCCAGCATACATAGAAATTCGATCCAAAGACAATGCCAATGTTGTGATGCATACTCAGGTAGAAAACCATCTTGCCAAAACTGAACATAAGTTGTGATTCCTAGAATTATCCAAGTATCATTCAGTAATGTTTCTACTTTTTGTGTTGCAAGTCAGGTGACTTGCTATAGGATTGCAATGCTACTATTAATAATTGCAGTTTTGTTGATTTTAGGCTTCTTTTCAATTGAATTTTATCTTTAAAATGGAGCCATCATCCATTTCTGCTATAACAATCTTCTATGTGCAGGAGTGTTGGACATTTTAGTAGGGTAGTTTGCATATTTTTGGATTTTTTGTGCAACGACCTTCCAGAACTGTAACAAGCTGCATTTCTGGTTATTTTCTAGCAACGGCCTTGATTTTTATTGGCATGTCACCAAACTTCCAATATTCTTCCCCAAAAGAACCATTGAAACTGTAGAAAACGGATGACAAAACCTCACCAATAGACAACTACCCTTGCAGCCATTTGACTCTATTACTAGACTTGATGTTGGAAAATTCCATGATGCAAAAGCAAAGAAGATCAATGACGCTCAAAAGGCAAAGAGGACGAGCATCACTGATCTTCTTTGCTTATTAATCTTGGAATCTTCCCACATCAGGTCGGTCATAGTGACCATGACTCCATCAAGCTATGTTAGCCTCTCTAACTTGTCGAAGATGAATTAAGTGCTTGTCACTTCTTAATGGTGAGCATATCCTTGGGAAAAGCTGTGTGTGGAAAATATAAAACAGGACAATTTTGAGCTGATAGGGACCCTTAAAAATGTACAATAAGTGGATACAGCTAGCAGATCGATGGAAGTAGGTTTGACTGATAAAGCAGTGAACTTTCCACCTCACTATATGGACATCAAAATAAAAACAAGTAAAATCGGTTTTTTAAAAGATAACACGCCAAAGATGTTAACCACTGCTGATTACTGTACAAAGGCTTAACTGGCAGAGATCACACAGTTTCTGAATAAGTATTCAATTTCAGGAAAGTGACAGCATCTTACTAGGATTAGTTACAGTTCTAAATCCAAAAGATAAGTCGGATACAATTTTAAGAAGACATCGCCCAGAAACTGCCAAAATCATTATCAAGCAGCTAATAGTTTAGTAAAAAACTGTGATCTGCCCAACTTTGACACATTGAAAAGAAATGAAAGAGGCAAAGCATAGAACTAAAGAAGTTGAGCAGTACCAGAGGGAAAGGCAAGCACAGATCAACAACCTTCAAAACGTTTACCAGCAGACCCTCATGAATTATGTCTCCATGCCTACAAGGTATGCCCGACAAGTAGAATTCAAACTCAATTCAGCTTCCATCGGCTATGAAAAACGAAGGGCGAGTTATAATAAAAGATTTTAGGACTTGCTCGCCAACCTCTGAGTAAAGTCACTAGGCCTTTAGCGGTAAACCCTTCCTAAGATAGCTTGATTTCTTGGCTTTGATCATGAGAATGTCTTTGAAGGAACAATGAGAACCAGACCTAGGCACAATGATAACGTCTAATCAATTTGTATCATGAGGAGGTGCATGATATATATACGAATTCAAAACATGCAATTTAAAATTGAAATAAAAGGGCAGAAACTTCGTGAACATTCCAGAAGGAACTGGACCATGAGCTGGGTCTCAATATCATAGTAGTGACTAGAAACTAGTAAACCCCAATCAAATAGATAGTGGGGAAATCTAACATTCTACATCCATAACACGAGTCCTCTTCACATGTCGTCACAAGAGTTGCCCCAGAAATCGAAGGGCGAGTTATAATAAAAGATTTCAGAGTCTGACAGCATTAAGAATTTGGGGATTAAACTCACAGTGTAATCATGGATCGAAATGAAACACGCAGGGTCTAAGATGGCAACAAAAATTGAATTGCAGATATTTCACATTGTCACATACCTCTTAATGCTCGAAACCCTTCTGAGAATCTGAAATGCACAGCTAAAGCAGTTTGCAAACCTCCAGGAGTCCAGATACACGCTACAAACTGGTAATCTTTGAAACAAACAGTAATTGAGCCTCGTATGGGTGAAAATCAAGAATTTTACCTCGTATGGGCGATGCTAGGGGTTGTATTGGCACTTTAGCAGCCAAATCGCAGGCGAATCGGACTCCAAAACCGCAATTTCTTCAAATCGAGGGCGAACCATAGCTCCAAAAAAACCCATGCCAGAATCGAGGGCGAATAACAACTCCAGAAAACCGCCATGCCAGAAATCACGGGAGAATGAGTTTCCAGGAAACACCATCCCTAAAAATCGGGGGCGACTGGTGCATCCAAGGAAAAATCACGGAAAATAAACTGGCGAAAATCGATTTTTCCCTATTTCTTCCACAAAAATCGCGGGCGACTGGTTTCTCCTATAAATTCTTCCTAAATACGATTTTGGCTATATAGTTGTTTAATATTTACAAAATAATAAATAGTGGGCTATTAAAATTAATTCTCAAAAACCTCTTTTACTTAAAAATTCGCCCTAAAAAAAATTAGAAACCTTCTAAATTCGCCATTGGGCTAAATTTCGCCCCTAAAATCATCCCTGCTCAGCTTCTGTGCTTGGTCGAGCTAGAGGGTACAGGGTTAGGCTCTTGATCTCAGTTCCATCTAAAATGGTCATAGATCCTGACCGACAGTTGATACAGGCATCTGTTGTGGCCAACCACGGTATTCCCGGGATCAGTGGGTGTCCCCCCAAATGGGATTTCGGCTGTAACACCAAGAAATCCGCAGGGTATTCCCACGAGTCGACTGAGATCACGAGGTCATCTAGGATCCCTTCAGGCTTGATCGTTGATCTATCAGCAAGTTCCAAAACGGTAGGGGTTGGCCAAAGATTAGTGAGTCCCAATTTCTTCATAGTTTCTATGGTCCTAACGTTAATAGCTGCGCCTAAATCCACCAAGACATTTGGAATTTGTGTGTTCCCTATGTGAACTGTAACAATCGGGTTCCCAGGGTCATCGTATTTTGCCACAGGGCCTTCCCCATTATTAATTCTGAAAGCTTTCCCAACACGTGGACAGTGGGGGGATCCCTGGGCCTTATTCCTGGTTTCTTGACACATAAATCTTTAACAGTCTTGGCATAAATGGGCACATCATGAAGGGCCTGTAACAGTGGAATTTTAACATACAACGTTTTCAGTTCTCCTACGAGATCAAATCGGGGCTGTTCCACCATTTTCTGCAGGGCCAATCGTTCAGAGTATGGTGGTTCTTTATTCAACTGTGTAGGCTGTGACACATCGTGTGTTACTTTCTGAGTTTCAGCTACTGTTTCAGTAGGAGTATCAACATCCTCAATGATGGGGCTTGTTGAATTAACCATGTTCTCATAGTGCTGATTTACTCCAGTTTCAATCACTGGGGATGAAACATCCTCAGTGATAATAGGTTCCACCACCCTCCCTGATCGTAATTGTATATCATTGCAGGGAATCTAAGTGATGGAATACGCAGGCATGTTGGCAGTCTCAAATTGTTGGACTACTTTATTATTTGGGTTCGGGTTAGGTTGTGCAGGTAGCTGTGGTCGAAGTGGTGCATTCATAGGTGCAACATTGTTTTGGAAAGGGAGTTGTGGTTGCTGATACTGTTGGTGTTGATACTGCTGATGCTAATACTGTTGAGGAGGGTACTTTTGATACTGATTCTGGTGATGGGGAAAGTTATTTCCTTGGTAAGAATTTCTCCAGTTGGAATTCCAAGGAGCATGGTTTGACTGTTGTGACCATGGTGTCCATGAGTTAGGATTTTGCATTGGGTTCTAAGATGGATGCCACTGGTTGTTAGAATAATGTGAAGGGAATTGTGTATTCATATTATGCATATTGTTAATTCCATTCATATTATTCAGAAAACATGTTGGGTCTAGATTCATACCTTGATTTCGAGGCTGCCATGGTTTCTTCTGTTCCATGAAGTATGTTGGCTCCACATATGGAATAGATGCCTACAGGACTACTTTGACCTTAGGTAAGGAAGGACATTCCTTAGTATCATGCTCAAGTTCACATATCCTACATACCTCTGCTTTGTCCAACAGGCATTCCTTCAGTGGGTATTTTTCCTACATCTAGGGCAGAATACACCAAGTGTAAGATCTTCTACCACTTGTTTCTGCTTTGCTCTCATGACATCTAACTCTGAGGAAATGGAGCTCATCACATCTGTTTTAAAATTCTCCAATAAGTTGCATATTTCTGTTCGAGTGGCTCCTCCACTAGTTGACTTCTGAGTCCTAGTGAAGACATCCTAGTCTCGGTCTTTGTCTCATTTGCTGGTTCTAGAGGATCCCCTGGAGTACCTTTGACATAATTCAACAATCTTTTCAAAAGATTCTTTCGAGATATCCCCTTTTCCCAGCAGATTTAACATATCAAGGTAATCTTCTCTAATTCCTCTTAGTAAGATAATCTTGAGCACATCCTTGCCAATCTCAGCATGACCAGATCTTTGTAAATTGTACAGCAATCTTTCCACAAAGTCTTCCAAACTTTCTTCATCCTTCTTAACCATTTTAAACAGCTCCTCTTTTCTATCCCTAGTTCTGCAATATTCTTGGTACTTAGAAAGGAAGGTGTTTTTCATTTGGTCCCAAGTAGTAATGGTCTCACGACCCAAACTCATGAACCAGCGCAGAGCATTTCCCTTCAAGGTGGCTGGGAATAACTTTAGCTTCTGAGCACTAGAGGTGTAATCATAGCTGCGACAAAGGATATCAAACTCAAAAAGAAACTCATCAGGATCCTCAAAGGACTTACCATGAAAATTCGGGAGAACTGATGGTGAGATATTCTTCATAGGAGCTGCTCTAGGTATATGGAGGACAGGGAATTCTAATGTAGCCACAGTATTACCAGGATGATTATTTTCTCCTTCTTCCTCCCGGTTATTCCCATGTTCGTTCTCGCTCTCCTGTTCTCTACCAGCCATGGTTCTAGTCCAAAATTCAACAGCTTCCTTTATGCGTTCTTCCTCTGCTTTAGCTTCCTCCTCTCTTCTCTCCTCTTCTTCTCTCCTTCTCTCTTCCTCTGCTATTTGGTGAGTCTCCAACCACACCTCTTTGGTAACTCTAGTTCCGTCGATATGATAGATCTCCTCTCTATCTGGTGCACCTATAGCGCTTCCCTTATCTTCAGGAGGTTTACTTTCTGCAACAGGAGTTGAAGGTCCCGTTGTATTCTCCACTGGGAATGCTCAATGTTCAAGATTGGGAGGAACAAAATTTGCCCTGCGTGTAGAGTTCCGCGGTGGTCTAGTGGAAGAATAAGCTCTAGCAATTATCTCATCAATGTATGTGTGTCTTCCCTGACCTGCATTACGACCTCGACCTCTTCCACCTGCAATGTTAGTATTCAAAGGGGGTTCCCGATTTGTTTCTCTTGTATTCATGCATGCTGTAAATAATTGAACTAAAATAAAATCAAATGAAAACAACTACTAACTCTATCTATCTATTACCATCCCCGGCAACGATGCCAAAATGTTGGTCACCCTATATGTCAGTTAATTAAAGCTAACACATGGGATGGTCAATATAAATTGTCAAACCCAGGGAGGTCTTTTGTTTCAATGGTAATAATCATAATCTGTGCATAAACATGTCCAGCAGTTGATTTACTAAATGTAGATAATGATCCTACCAATCTATCCAGCCAAACTCACTCCAGAAAGCAAACTAAAGCTAATTCACAAGTCTAAGGATTTGATTGAAACTACCTTCCTACAGAAATCACCCAATAGTTATAAATTTAAGAATAGAAATAAACCAGATTGCTTTTGCAAGAAATTAAATCCTATAATTATCAAACTACTAATGATTGATCTTTACCAAAATGATCCATCCAGCAGCTACTGTTAATCAATCCTAATCTGCCTACTTTAAATCAATTGAAGATACAACAGGAACCATAATCTAAGCTTGGACTCTAACTGATAATTACTAGAAATCCTAGAAAGCATAAACAACTGAAAGATATTGGAATTGAGCTTGGCTGTTACAGCTGATTCAAACACACATGCATTAAATGAATTATCCTACACAGTCGACTGTCACACCAATCTGCTACAGCTATTCAAGATGCAATTATGAACTACCAAAAGGAAAGCTAATTCTCTGTTGCAGCTACCAATAACATCTGCAATAATTCCACACCACACAACAGAAGTAAAGCTAAACCACTCTACCTACTTAAACTGGCTATCTCTGTGAGAAGGCGGCCCCTGGCCTTCTAATAGAGACGTCGAGAATCACAACAAATTAAGACACATAAATGAAGAACTCTGCTCTCATATTAACGATGGAAATTGACAGTATCAGTGCTCTGTTACAGCTTATGTAAAATGGTAACTGTCCAACCCTAGGCTACAAGAGCCTTCTGGAATTTATACAAGGAAAATACAGTTTCAGTTTTTGGAATTTGCGAAACCGTAGCAAAACCTACTCAGAGCATCCCAGGATGTTACGAGCACACCGCTCTACTTATCTGGATCTCGATAGAGCATCCCAGGATATTATGAGCACACCGCTCTAACTGTCCGGATTGTAAAGGACCTTTTCTATGCTACCTGTAGCAAAACCAACTCAGAGCATCCCAGGATGTTACGAGCACACCGGTCTACCTGTCTGGATCTCGATAGAGCATCCCAGGATATTACGAGCACACCGCTCTACCTGTCCAGATTTTAAAGGGTCTTTTCTATGCTACCTGCACAACCTGTCCATGGCCACAGAGTATCAACCCGATACTCACCATACATCATCCTGATGTACATCATCACATGATCAACCTGATCATCATCATAGCATCAACCTGATGCATATCATCTGGAGCAACATCCTGGAGCTCGTCATCTATGATCATTCTGATCAAACAATATATCCATCTGATGCATACAAAGTATCTACCTAATACATATCATCATACATTATCTACCTGATCATACAATGCATCCACCTGATATACATACATAAGTACATGATCTACCTGATCATACAATGCATCCACTTGATACATATACAAAAATACATGATCCACCTGATCATACAATGTATCCACCTGGTACATAAATACATGATCTACTTGATCATATCAAGCATCCAACATGATGCATATACAAATATATCAAGCATCCAACATGATGCATATACAAATACATGATCAAACTGATCAAAGCATCCAACTGATGCATATATAGAGCAGTAACTGGAGCATCGTCCTGATGCTCATCATCCAACGCTTACATCCACAGCCATGGGAAGGATCCTCCTCTCACCATGCTTGGAATGGCTCCTGCAAATGTGTCCATCACTTCTTCCTTGAAGTGTCGTAAATATGAAGAACACCAAGCCTCTCTATGAAGTACTCAAACTTCACTTTGGCTAGTGGTTTCGTCAACACATCTGCAACCTGCTCATCCGTTGCAACATACAGGAGCTTCATTGCTCCTCTTTGCACCATATCCCTGATATAGTGATATTTGATCTCAATGTGCTTCGACATGTTTTGGAATACCGGGTTCTCAGACAGCTTCACACAACTCTGGTTGTCACAAAAGATACCAGTAGCCTCCAGTGGGAGATCAAATAACTCAGACAGTAGCTTCCGAAGCCATACTGCCTCACAACTAGCCGAACATGCTGTAGCATACTCTGCCTCGGCTGTACACAGTGCTACGCAGGACTACTTCCTACTAAACCAAGAGATCACACCTGATCTCATACTGATGCAGCACCCAGATGTGCTCTTCCTATCTGCAGCACTTCCTGCCCAGTCTGAATCAACATAACCCTATAGGTTAAACTTTTGATTCACATCATACTTTAGCCCATAATCAATTGTACCCTTCAGGTACCTCAGAATATGCTTTACAACAACCAGGTGAACACCTATGAGATACGTCAAGAACTGGTTCAATGTGTTCACTACAAAGCAAATATCTGGTCTAGTGTTCGTTAGGTACATCAAGGACCGAAATCATCTGACGATACACAGTCACATCAACCGGATTAGATGAAGCATCACACATAAGCTTCAGGTTCGATGCCATAGGTGTGGCCATGGCCTTGCAGTCCATCATCCCAAACCTATTCAGGATCTCTACTGCGTACTTCCATTGTCCAAGGAAGATTCCATCTGCACTCTACCACACCTCCATGCCTAGGAAATAGTGCATCATCCCCAAGTCCTTCATCTCGAACTCGGCAGCAAGCTTCCTCTTGGTATCGGCAATCAATCCATCCTCTCCTATTACAAACAGGTCATCCACATACAAAAGTAGTATCACAGGATTGCCTTCCTCAACCTTGTAGTAAAGGTTGGAATCTGCTTTACTCTTGGTAAAGCCCAAACTAGATAGAAAGCTATCTATCCTCCCATACCAAGTTCTAGGAGCTTGCTTCAAGCCATACAAGGCTTTTTTCAACCTGCACACATATGACTTCCTGTCATGTGTCTCAAAACCAAGTGGTTGCTCCACATACACTTCTTCTTCGACTACACCATTCAAGAAAGTTGTCTTGACATCCATCTGGTGTGTCTTCCATTTCATCACTGCATCCAAGGCAAGTATCGATCTGATGGAAGTGTACCTGGCTACAGGAGCAAAAGTTTCTTCATAGTCTATCCCCTCTTTCTGGGAGAAGCCACGAGCTACAAATCTCGCTTTATATTTTTCTATGCTGCCATCTGCAGCATGCTTTATCTTGTAGATCCATTTGGAAGTCACAACCGACTTCCCTTCAGGTCTTGGGACTACATCCCAAACATCATTCTTCATGATCGATTGGTATTCCTCGACCATGGCATCCTTCCATTCTTTCTTTTCCACTACTTCTTCATAACTGGAAGGTTCTTTGTTCATAATATCACAAAGTAGGGCAACATAAATGGTATGTGATCTAGTCCTTTTCCTTTCTCTGTGTTCTTCTTCTGGAATGCCATATCTTTCTTCATCTTGAATGAGCTCTCTAGCCCATGCAGGTTTCCTCTTGTGAGAGTTATTCTCACGAGGTGTATCTACATGTCTTCTTCAACTTCACGATCTGCTTCTGGAATTGCTTCATTCATGGCGGTGTCTTGAAATCTGTTTTCCTTTGGTTCTTCATGATCTTCAACAGGTGCCTTATTTGATTTGATGTAAGCTAAGTCCTCATCAAATGTTACATCTCTGCTGACATCAATATTGCTGAACCCTGGAAAGTATATTCTGTAAGCCTTCGAGCTTTCACTGTACCCCACAAAGATACCCTTCTTTCCTGAAGGATCTAGCTTTGTTCTCTTTTCCTTTGGAACATGTGTATATACTAGACAACCAAATACTTTGAAATGGCTGACTTCAGGTTTCTTACTAGAGAAGACCTCTTCTGGTGTCTTGTTGTTCAATATCTTATGAGGCATCATAAGATATTGCAATCAAAACATTGAACATGAGATAGATATTTCTTCTTGTGATGAGAGTGAGAATGATTCTTGTTATGAGATCTCTCCCTCTTAAACTTGCTTCCATTGGTGTGTGCTGTGAGGGCTTGATCTTCATTCCCCATCTTTTCTTCTTGGGCCACAAGCCTTGCTTCTTCTTGTGAGCATTCCTCCCATAGTTTACTGAATGAGATCAACTTCCTCCTTGCACAGATTCCTTGGATGAAGGAGTCCCATGACCTAGGTAGGTCATTCAATGTGGTCATGACAACTTCACCATTTTCCACTACTTCATCCACAGCTTCAAGTTGTTCCTTGATCTGAGAGACCTTAGAGAAATAAGATTGAATGGTCTCTCCATTCTGAAGCTTTACCCCTTTTAATTGATTCCGCAGAGTCATCTTCCGATTTATGTTCTTCCCTTCAAATAACTTGGTCAGGGAATCAAACATCTCCTTGGGTGTCTTTAGAGATGACACATGTGGTATGAGATGGTCTTTGATAGAATCAACAATGATCCTCTTTTCCTTGACCAAGTTATTCTTATGCAAGGCCTTAGCCTCTTCTTCCTCTGGGACAGGGACCTCAGAACTTATGTAGGTGTCCAATTCATTTTCTTCTAGGATTAACCCAATCCTATACTTCCATGCTTGGAATTTATCAGCCCCTTCAAGCTTATCCTCAAGCTTGGTGTGGTGAGACATCTTAAAGAGTACTTCAAATGGAAATAAAAAAGATTTAGGTCTTACCACTTGATTTGCAGAAATTTGGATTTGGTGTCGAATTAGGGTTTGTCAGAGAAACCCTAAAAATTCAAAATGTGAATTTCAACTTTCTGAAAGGATAGAAAGATGTGCCTTGATGAGCTGATCAGCCTGGTATATTCAGAATTTGAAATCTGCAAAGTTTCACCCTTCAGAAATGCCTTTTAGTCTTCCTGAATTCACTAGGGAGGACCCTGAATTAGGGTTTGAGTTTCCCGGAGCTTCATCCAACCAAAAATATCGATCCAAAGCTTTAAACTTCGATTTTTTCAAGGAGCTTCCAGTTATGTCCTTAGATTTCAGAAATTCCTATTTTTGTGGAAACCCTAATATTTAGGGCCAAAAATGAAAGTTCCCAGAATTGAATTCTGATTGGACAGAAGGATTCTCCTTGATGAGTAGAGTCAATCTACTTTGCTGCTTTACCAAAATCTGTGGAGAGAACCCAATAAATAAGAAACCCTAGTTTCCGCCACTGCACAATGTCTTCTTATTAGGTTAGCTCTGATACCATATTAATTTTTTAGCATTAATTCAACATACTCTAGGATCTTTACTGAGATAATAACATGTACAACATATCAAGTATAACAATGCATATCAATCACACCAACAATCACAAGAGACAATAGACACAGAGAGTTTCACTGGGGAAAACCATAAAGGTGAAAAACCCCACAACTTCCTCAGAGATAGAAAGAGCAATGATACAACCAAAGTACAAGAGATAGTCTTCTACTAGTAGCTACTCCTCCTCCTCAACTAGTGCACCACTTTCCGAGTTATGTAGGAGTGAATAATGAGATGAACAAAATAGAGATCTCCCGATCTCTATTTATACATGACCTGTCCTGCCCAATAACCTAGCAGGGTCGACTTGTCTAACTCAGTCTAATAACCCATGGTTAAGCTAATCAGGGCCGAACCCACGCTTGGTGGTCTAATAACCCATCACTGCAAGTTACGACACTTGCAACACTTGTCAATACAAATGATGACACTTCCTTATAGAGGAATAATAACATCTCTATAGGAGTACAATATACATGGGTGAAATACATTCCGAAGTTACATATACATCAACAACTCTCTCATTCGAAAACTGAACTCATACCTAAACACAGTCTCCCTACCGGGTCTCAATTTAGCCTCTGACTCCATGCCTCTCAATCACACACTCTTGGACGATGAGTCCCTCTTATTGGGAGGAGGTTCTTCCATTATTGCTCGAAAATTCGAACAAATTTTGACCTAGTATTGCAATGCCTCAGGAGGCAAGATCAACCTCCACAAGAGCGCAGTCTATGGATGGAATCTGAACAACGCCGTCGTAGTCAACATCGACAAAATCCTTGGAATCAAAGTCCATAAGCATTGGGACAAATCCACTTATCTAGGCCTCCCAATCACACAAGGACATCAAAATTCTGGAATTTGGGAAGAAATGATAAGCAAAATCAAAGCCAAAATAAGAAGATGGGGAGGACATTGGCTCAACAAAGCTGGAAAGATGATCTTAGTTAAAGTTGTCTTAACAGCTCTTCCGATATGTCAACCCTCCATCCTTTTGGCGCCTAAATGAGTGTCAGAACAAATCAGTAAACTGCTAAGAGACTTCCTCTGGATGGGAGGGAAAAACAATGAGAATAAAATTCATTTAGTGAATTGGTGCACTATAAAACAATCAAAGTTCTCGGGCGGCCTCCAAATCCGCGATGCTCTCTAGGAAAACTTGGCAATGGGAGGCAAATTAATTTGGCAAATATTGCACAACAGACAACATCGTTTTAGTCAAGTGTTAAGAAAGAAATATCTAATTAGCAATAAAATCCGATGTCTTGACAACAAACCCACCACCAAAGGATCCCGTATTTGGTCCTTATGCAAAGCCGCTTGGGAATTCTTCTCCCAAGAACTCTATTGGGTTCCTGGAGATGGAAGGAAAATAAACATATTCACTGATAAAATAATGGGAAATAGACCGTTACAAAAAATCCAAGAGCTCAATGATATAGTTCAATGGATTACACATCAAGGTATCATAACATTGAATGATTTTAGCATGTGGGACACCTTCGACACATGGCAGAGTTGGAAAAGCTTATCAATTCCAACCAATCTTGAATCTTCCAAAAGTCTCCTCATAGAAAAACTAAATGGCTGCGCTCCCACTCATCTTCAAGATAAGGATGAAAGTCGATGGGGTCCAAAAGGAAACTACACCACAACCCAAGGCTTCAACGCTCTCCAAACTCATGAAGATTCAAGAAAAAGTTTACGGAAATCAGTTTGGAATCCATTTGGACTCCCCATGATAAATTTCTTCATCTAGACTCTTATTCACCGAAAGGTGCTCACCGGCGACAACCTAACCAAAAGAGGAATCATTGATGCCCTCTATCTCACAGGAACTCTGAAACATTAGATCTTAAGTTCCTAGAACGCCACTTCTAAAAAAATGTCTGGAATCACATGCTCCATGAACTTAATATAACCATGTCGATGTTCAATACCCTCACCTACCTATTCAAGGAGTGGAATCCATCTATCCTCTCCCCCTCTCCAAAAAAAAGCTCTGGCTCCAAGTTTGGATAACCCTACCCAAATTCACTTGCTAGAAAATTTGGATTGCCAGGAACAAAGCCATTTTCCATGAAACCTACTATACTCCAATGCAAGTCGTTGGACAAGAAAAAGTCTTTCTTATTGAATGCCTGAACTCCTCCAACCTCAGGACGGACACAAATATCAGCACAAATGAATCGAATTGGATTGGAACCATTTCCCCAAGTCCTAGGAAAAAAGTAAATCTTCGACCTCGACATCTACCGTCATGGAAAATCAGACTTCCCAATTATGACTTTCAATATTGGAGGAATAAGCAAACTATGGACAACCTACATTTTGATGGCGCATCCAAAAGAAACCCCGTAGTGGTAGGAGAAGGGGGGTTTTGTTGTCTATCGTAGGTACGTTAAGATTAAGATTCAGATGGGGAATAGGAATCTGCTCAAATAACCTAGCTAAAGCCCTAGCTCTGCTAAAAGGATTCCAGATTGCCAAGGAACAAAGAATAGAAAAGCTACAGGTGTTTGGAGACTCCCTTGTAATTATCAAAGCCCTGAACTCGAATTCAGACCTCAACAATTTGGAACTAAAACGAATTGTCCACCGGATTCAACAAATTGCAAACTCTTTCAACCAATTCAGAGCATACCATATTGCGAGAAATCTTAATTACGAAGCAGATTTGGAAGCGAAAGTTGGAACTAGCCTTGAATCCGAGAAGATCAAATTCTCCAATAGAGAAACTACCCATCAGCATATCCCTTAAGAAACTCAAACTCACAGACAATGAACGAAGGATCCGAATTGTCCAAGTTATGAAGTGAAAGATTCATGAAGATTTGGCATCACATAGAGAGATATCGAGCTACCACGCGGGCTCAAGTACATCTGGCATCACACACAGATACACCGATTCCATGGATTGTGAAAAAGAAGCAAGTATCATACAATTGCAAATGGTTATTGAGAGAACACGGTGGTTATAGGATCAAACCACATAATACATGGGTTATGGCATCAAATCAATGGAAGGTTAACTACAAATAGAAAAATTCAGTTCATATGTTGTTGAACAATGAACAAAGGATCTAATTATCCAAGTCTTGAAGCGAAGGACTCAAGATCAATTTACATCACACACATATATATCAATCTCTCACGCAGATTCAATATCATTTGACAACACATAGAGAGAAACCGAGCCATCATACAACCGTTCCATGGACTGTGAAAACAAAGCAATAATCAAGCAATTACAAATGGTTAATGAGAAAGCACATTGGTTATAGAACAATACCAATCGAATGCATCAGTTATAGATCAAATTGCAGAAAGCATTGGTTATGGCATCAATCAATGGTAGATCAACAACCTGGCTTATAGAAGTCAATTTCAAATAGAGAAAAAATTTAAGTTCATGGGGCAAATGCTGCTGAATCTTCTGAACACTGTAGTTAGCCATATTTGGCCTTGGCTCAACCATTTTTTATTTTTTTAATATTAATTATCCGTTTCAGTTAAAAAAAAACATTGTAACAAAGAATTAGTGGATTTTTTATGCTTAACTTACTAATTAAATATAGTTTAAAGTTTTAAATAAGTTTCATAATTTAAAATTTCCATATAAACGAATGATGATATTTTAAATAATGGCATAATTTCTTATACTCAAAAAATAAGTAATTGTCAAGTTAATAATTAAACACATTGTAATTACTTATTGTTATGAGGGATGGGAATTGATTGTTAGTGATCCAAAACTATCAAAGGTTTATCTCCTTTTTCCCTCCTTTGATTCCCCTTTTAAAAGTACTAAGTCGCTCAACCATCGAGAAAGGACAACCATCGAGAGAGGAATGTCAGGCTTTAACTGTAATAGCTCTTCCTTTCCCAATCCATGGGACTAAATAATGTGGGATAAAGCTTTCACACAACATCGAAAGGGCCTCAATGAGGTCTATCTTTGGATATGGATGGGATGATCTTAATAATTGTACTGGCATATTCTAAACCTTGAGACAATATCTTGCATGGATTTGACAAAGCTCGGGATATCTCATCTGACAACTAGTATGCAAAGGAAGGATAATTCGATTATGTGTGCAGTTGGAGAAGTAAATCTTAAACTCCATAAAGATCACGTCATCAACAAAAGGTTGTACAAGTTGCCAAAGGTGAACGTTCATCATTTTTGGGCGTAACATCTGTCAAAAACCTATCCCAATAAAACCTAATATTATTGCATGAGATCTGCCAAATCATCGCCAAGTTATTCCACCAGATTTACTATATAAAAAAAACATTAAAGAGAGATTGCTGGAATAAAAGTCAAGTGTATCTTTTGCTTGTCAATTCAGAAAATATTTTAGCTCACCATTTGAAGAAACCTCACGAGATCTCATTGTCATCATCACAACTACCCTGACTCATGGTATTATTTTGTATACTTGTGAATCCTATATCGTATTCATAAGGATGGATTCAGGACGACTTTATCCACCGCTGTAACCTTTGAAATGGACCAGATCCAGAACTTTCAGTTTTTATTTTTGCAGAAATGTTTTCTTTGCGCTTAAGTCTTTTTAGCTTTTCAAATTACAGCATGTGAAAGGATTTTAGCATGTACTGCCTATTCATGTTTAAAATTGTGCAGATTTGTAGCATGTAAATAAAAAGAAAAGAACCGATGGCAGGAAAAATGATGTATGTATTGGTGGAATTGCTATTTCAACTCCGAAAGTATCTTTGCCATTCTAGAGGCTGTTGTCCTCACCCGTACCCGTAGTTTGCAAGGAGAGAAAAGACCCGAAATAAAGCAATGGCAACAAGCTCGACTATGGATAGCATATGATTAAGAAAAGTGAGGACTCAAACATTGAAGTGATTACAATTAGTTAGGAAGCGACCCCCATCCATCCAAGACTCCTCGAACCAACACCCACCCTAGATATGCATTGGGATAGCAGCAAACATATGATAACACATCAATCCAGATTATAATACATTTACTCACCTGCAAAACATGTAGGGACCCCAATCAGATATAATAACTTCAATGCGAGGCCTATTTCTTAAACAAATGAATGAATAAATGCATAAACACTTACACTGTGAAAGTTTCACAATGTTGTGCATAACCAACTGCGATGTCTTTTCTAACGAACCCACGGTAAAAGGACGCCATTCTTCGATCTTGGAATTCGTTAATTCACCTGCTTCGACATCTTCTTCGCATTATAACTTCAATGGTGCTAGATCTCTACAAACTTATTATTTCTGTGTAAAACATACACATATACAACAAGCAATGTCTTGCGCCATTGCAAATTAGATTTTTTTGAAATTTGCAAAATCAATATATGAACCATAAATTAATTGGATTATCATTGTTGCTTTAGATTTCCCACTTGTTTAACTTCACAAAACATAGGTAACTAAAATAGGCACTCGAAATCATTTTTTGAAACTATTTTATTTTTCTTGAAATCTAATCCAAATATTTTGGATATCATTTCATTATTTATTTTTCATTATAATAATAGAATCCTATATGTTCAAATGTTTTATCTTATATTCAAAAAAATTGAACATTAAATATAAAATTAATTTATAGTAAAATTTTATAAGATGTACAACTGGACTAAAAATGAGAGAAAAATTGTATTGTTTGAAATTTAGAAAAGTAGCTTCTTCTGATGGACATTCCACTATCTACTCATTATCAATGATGTCAAAAGTAACCGGACAACCATTTAACATTATTTTAAAACCAACCACCAACCTGTTTAGCACTCAAAAGAGATTCACTAATAAAATAACTACTAATATTCCATTATCTTTGATAACTTATTTTTACATCATTATATACAATTTGTTTGTGTTTGTAAGTATGCAATACTTTTAAATTTCATTGAAAGCAAAATATGAAATCATAAGAGAACATCCATAGATAAATCAATGAAATACATATATATCTTTTTTATATCTTTCACAAAAGATACATATATAACAATAATGAAGTAAATCTGCATCAAGAACTTCATTTTTACATCACTACATCCAACCTTTTTTGTGTTGGTATATATACAATATTTTTAAATTCATTCACATTTTTTTGTTTTTTGGTATATATGCAATATTTTTAAATTCATTCAAATCAAGATATAAAAATATAAGAAAATAACCACTATGAAATAAAGAACCCAAGTACCAAAACCTTGACTACACTGAACCAGAGTACCTAGAACCCAATGATAATTATTTATAGTCGGGCTTAAAATTTGTGTAGATGTAATCTACATTCAAAAACTCATTATCATTATCAACTTCACACAACATTGGGTACACAACTTGTTGCATGTAATACAAAAATGAAACAATCCTTCTACTCTGAAATACAGAAGCATTCTTGTTGAAAATATATTTCTCCTCAACACAGATGTACCACATTGAAATATATTATAGATATGAAAAACACTAAGAAACAACTAAATAGTTTTGTTGAAAATATCTTATATCCACTAAATAGTTTTGTTGAAAAGATCTTATATCCAGTATGAGAAATATCTAACACAATTTTTGCATAAAGTTTTAACTACATATTTTCATACTGCAGTGACCATTACAAGGCAAAAGAGAACCACTACAGAGCTACCCAGCGTAGCAATCTCACTATGAAGAACCATTATAATCCAATCCAATCCAATAGCCTAGAAAATAAATGAAAACACAAACCTAGCATATGACATCCAAAATGTTTCACATATCATAATTCACCCCACTATAAAGATTCTCCCATGTTATGAACTAAAAAACACATAAATCAAAACCTGTCTGATATTTTATTGGGACCAACAGACACAAAATACAGAAACGAAGAGCATAGAATTGATACTCATACCATGTTCTCGAACATAGCTTTGTTGGCTTCTTCTGCAAAAATTGAACCAATTTTATGTAATCAATAAAGCAGACACTGTATATAAAAATAAATTCTCCGGACATTAACGTCACCTTGCAAAACCAATTTGTAGGCATCTTGAGAGGCATCATTCAGAGCACTAATCTGTCCTAAAAATCATGCACTCAAAACCAACATGATAAACCATTGAGGGAGTGGAAAAAGAGAGTGAAAAGAAAGTGAAGCCTATAATTACGCCACCCATTTTGATAAAGCCATCAATCACCTGATTGAGAAGAGGGTGGACCAAGTCCACCAGAACATCCACATAAATGTAGTCAAATATAAATGAGAACGATGTCCAAAAAAGAAAACATGTGTTTACCTGGAAGGAGTTTACAATCATGGTTTTGAGCGGTGGATTCAGGCCTTGAAATTGAAACCTCCATCAGACCTCAATACTAAAACAATTGGTTTTCTGGAACAACAAATAATGGGTGTGGAATTATAATTCTTCAATAAGATGTTTCCAAACTCTATTTTTTTAATGAATGAGAAAAAATGTTGACAAGTAAATTCATCGCACATAAAGATAGAAAAATTAATGCACCTCGGCCTCCAACGTGATTAGGAGGACTTCCACGAGAAAATTCAACATCGGGATCTCTCTCACCATAACCACTAGCATGTCCATAACAATCTACTAATAGATCTCTACTTCTGTTTCTTGGGCCCACTTCTAAATTTCGCTCCTCAAATACAGTTCTTCCACTCAACCCATGTCAATCATCATAAAATGCATCTTTCCCTTCATCAACAAATTGTCCAGAATCTCGACCTCATTCAAGTCCAACTCCTCTCGACCCCTTCATTTAGATTATAAACATTCCCAAACTATGAACATTCATATTTTTTGCATAAAGAATAGTAACCAAGCTTACAAAAATTAGTTAGCGAAGGTAAAGCAATCAACCGTTCTCACAAACTGGACGTTTAATTGACTTCCATGGATAAATCTCCCATCCATTGCACTCTTTCCATCAACAACATCACGAGGATCATAGAATTCCTACATTAATAGAACATTCCATTCAGAGATCAAACCATGGAATTAACTTATAAATCTTCAATCCGCATTACAATAAGAAAATGTGACAGAATTTGTCTATATAATCAAAGCAAATTAAATTAAAAGTTCAATGAAAGCACTTGTCCCTTGAATTCTGACATTGGGACATATCTCACCCATTTCTAAGGAATGAGAAAAAAATTATTTTCAATGACGAGCAAAATCAATATAAATTATAGCAGTGACATAATACATAATAGACCTAAATGAATTATATAAGACAATAAAATACGACAAAACCATATATGGGATTGATATACATTTAAACAATGGTTGAAAACATATTGACAGAATCATCAACATCAATAATAAAAACTTCACAAAACCATAGTCATATAAAATCGATATGCTAAACAATATTAAGAAATTAGACATTTACAAAACATTGATGTACAATATACAATTATAATGATTATATTAAGTTTATTCTTATTTTAGTACATATATATATAACAAGAGCTGCGTGCAGCTTAGTCCCTACCTTATAATATAAAAGCAATAATAGCATAATCAATACACAAATCAATATTACTTATAAAAAAGTTGTCATTTATTTTAAAAATTAAAATAAAATAAAAAATTACAATGCATATTTTTAGAAATAATTAGAAAAAAAATAAATAACTACCTTAAAAAAATTGCTCTCTATATACCCCATTCAACACTATCAATCATTCGAGGGTAAAAATTGTATATATAAACAATTTTTTTTGAATTGGGACTTAAAAACATTGAATTGAAGAAACAAAATGGAACCAAATTTCAATATTTACTGTCTTTGTAGGATGTTTACTTGATAACAGATTCCTATTTGAGGGGAAGGGGAAAGATAAAATTTAGTACAGAAATCACCATTTAAATAAAAATAAAAAATAATTTCAAATGTTCAACATTATTGAGATAATTGAATTCTAGAGTCACCTGAAACACAACAATATAAATGCTCGTTATCAAATACTCTCTTTGATTGAATAAATTATTTAGTCAAACAAAATAAAATGCAGAGTGTAAAATTTAAGCATGAAC
Organism: Larix kaempferi; assembly: GCA_027924585.1. Classification (NCBI taxonomy): domain Eukaryota; kingdom Viridiplantae; phylum Streptophyta; class Pinopsida; order Pinales; family Pinaceae; genus Larix; species Larix kaempferi. Next base: position 2,707,784 of record BSBM01000705.1, read on the forward strand.
ATGGTATATAGCTTAATTACATACACTTTATGTATAAATACAATAAGAATATAATGAGATTGAAAATGGTTGACACATTCCAAATTTATTTTAAGAAAATTCAACAAGTAAATTTAATCTTTATTTTAAAAATTCCAAATCTGATTTTCTTTTAAAGAAAGAAATGTTTACCACAAGTGCATAAAGTTGAAGCGTGGCATATCTACATATAAACTGCACAACCACCTTGCACGTAAACACAAACAACCCAATGAAATATTGTGCAAAAGCAATTGATAAAATTAACAAAACAAGATAACAATATAATCATCTCAACTTTTCAATGTGTCAAAATATTTCAAGATATTTTGTTCAATGTAACCTGCAACAGACCATGCAATAATTGCTTATTGATTTTAAATTGCAAACAGGTAATACCAAAGGTGCATGGATTTATAATGGGTTATGTTGATAACGATCTTTATCACAGACGCAGTCGCAGTCATGAAGTGTTGGAAATGAGGAAATTGAAATTGTTAGTAGGTTATGGATATTTTGTAGAAAGCATATTGACTCGGGTACAGTCACCGAAGCTCATATGTCTTTGCTAGAATCTCTATCCCTACCCTTCCCTTCCATCTTGGATTCCAATGCATGGTTTAAGATTTTTAGAAGTGGCAGGTCTCAAATTGGAAAAATTGTGGGAACATGAAGGTCCACAGACCTTACATGTACATCTACTAAGTTCAAGATGTGAATCATTGTATTTTAATGTCACTTATGATTGAAAAGTAAATATTGTAGGCATCTTTGCAATTGCGGGAATTTCATATTTGTGGGCCACTTGTAGAGTTCCAAAGTCGTTAGTGTAGTTAAAGCACCTGGAAGAGATTAGAGCATACATCACGTCTCTAACAACGTTTCTAGAATAATTTATTATGACCTCTTTGAAATATCTATTGATATGTGGATGCAAATTCCAAAGAGTGTGGCAATGCGAATATGGAGTAGGTAGATGTACATGTAGTAAAAATTTTGTACATCGAAATCATTGTATTTGTATGTCTTTTGATTGAAACCGTTAACATTGCAAGCACCTCTGCAGTTGTACGATCTAATTATTGATGCTCCATTGTTAGATTTTCCAAAGGCATAAGGGCAATTGAAGCACCTAGAAAATATTGTAGCAACGAATACGTCTTTAGCAAAGTTTCCATAAGAATTTAATCTTCCCTTTTTGAAATATCTAGATCTAGACGACTGCAAATTCCAAATATTGTAGCAATGTGAATATGGGGTACTTATTGGCGTACCCCATAAGATTTATCGACATACTTACCCAATGACAATTCGCATTATGACCCTATAAAACTTCTTGTGGAAATGGGATTTTAAGCCAAACTTCCACTCCAATCTTAGTGTTCCTCTTGTTAGCAGTGTAAATCCAATGATTCCAATACTATAATTTATTCTAATTACTAATGTAGTGCTTACCCATGTCCACAAGAGGAAAGCAAGCATAAAAGCATTATGGGGAGATCATCAATTGTTACCGTGTTGTTATCCCAGACTGAATATTTATTTCACAAAGGCCTTCAATCAAACGAAGAACAATCTTTTCATTGAATCTCAGATTCTTTCCACCATCTACAAAATAAAATCCAAAATCATATCATTTCAGGTTCAAACAATAACATCAAAATTACATATATTGAACCATTTAGAGAAAAGAAAATGGAACAAAACCCACTATGTTATTGGGCCAATGAAGCTGATAGGTTGTTAGTTAGTTATTGCTAAGGGGCCATTGAAACTTGGTATAAATATATCACTATGGATGGCACAATACATGAATATAATTGAAGGTCGAAAATGATAGGAATCGATCTTTCTATTTTATATAATGATTCAACAGCTAATCTATTACTAGGAAAGGCAATCCAATCAATCTATCCCCGTATTCCTGTTTGTGGAAACAGGTGATCTCAAGGTATCAACAAATTGGGCCAGCAGTTGTTTGCTCTTCTCTACATCTCCTTCTTACAACTTCCAACCAAAGCAATAGAAACATGAGCATAAGGAGGAGTAGGCCAAGGTATCGAGCCTGAAAAAGAGACAGTACTTGCAGAAGCTGAAATGAACTAAGAAACGAAATAGGACAAGATAAAAATGCATTAGTTCTTGATCCCATGGTGAATGAAGATACCAACCCAAGGCTTCACGCTACTCTCACCCTGGGAAGCGCAGTGCCCCATATCCAACACATAGGTTGCTTCATGCTTCTCTTACCCTGGGAGGCGAAGTGCCAACATAGGGAAAGACAGAGCCGATTAAATGTTTTTATTGAAATGACAACTAAGGAACTACATGTGAAGGTTAGCTTACAACCTACAACTCTTGTCAACCCACAGCCTCTGTCAGCGCACAACTCTATCATCCTATACACTTTTCACAAGTTTATCATGAGTTAGCCTAGTTGATCTATATTTTTTTGTAGGGAATCACGTGGCCGCCTTGGAGGAGCATGTAATGAATACTATTTAACAAGATCCATGAGGTGGCAATGTCTTACGCCATTTCTAATTAGATTTTTTTGAAATTTACAAAATCGGCATGTGAACCATGAATTAATTAGAGTATCATTGTTGCTTTAGATTGTCCACTTATTAAACTTCATGAAGCACGGGTACCTAAGAAACTTACTAGATGATTGGTTGCTAAATGAAAAAATACACAAGGTTTATCCACTTGAAACAATATTTAGCAATACACAAGCTTTAACCACTTACCCACCCCAACAAGTGAGTAGATGATTTCTTACCTTGTATTTTTATTAACTTTTGATAAAATATACTAAATAATCATTTTTCAAAATAAGTAGCAATCTTCACATGAGAGTTGAGATGGGATAGGACTATGTAAAACTCTCCTTTCTTCTCCGCTTATTTCTCAAACCTCCTCCTTGGACTATATAAATACCCAATGTCAATGAAAATTGTTTGATTCAAGATAAGAAAAAGGGATGAAAAGAGAGCTAAAGTTGAAATTTGGCTATTGAGATTGGTGCTTGAAGAGATATGAAATCTAACTTCAGCGGTGTAGGATCCAATAAAGAGTTAAAATTCAGAATTCAGATGGGCAGTTCAAGCAATTTGAAAACTCTTAGGTGCATGTTCAGTATAATTAATTTGAATATTATAGTTATGCCTTACTAATAAATAAATTCAAAACATAAAAGAGCATCTGGCCATGGTGACATTTCACATTATATATTTAAATTCCTACTTCAATATTTATAAATTTGCCACCCTAGATCATGGCAATGATGTCTTTCTGATGCACAAACTAGATCATTTTATAACATGGACCACCAACTTTATCTAATATTAGTTCTAAGTTTAAGCATAGAGTCAAATTTTGCAAAGGAAGCCTTGGCCTCCTGGCTATTTTTGGAAGAAGGAGGGTACCCAAATGTGGTTAAAAAAATAGCAAACTACTCAGAACCCGTGCTTAAATCGTTGTTGGAGGAGATTAGGCTGTGCATTCTTTATATCCATTCTAACAACAACGAGAGTATCGAGGGTATTAACTATAGCGATAGTAGCACTCCTATATTTACTGCTCTTTTAGGACACTCAAACCTAGCATCTATTTGATAACCACACGATAATCACCAAAAATATGAATCTTTGTAACTCCTTTTTCTACAAAAAGCATACGAGTCAAATTTAATGCGAATCATTAATATATATATATATCCTCCAACACCACTTGCCTCCTAATCATTTTCAGAAACACCATCAAAGTAACCCTTGGCCCTTGAACTCTCCATAAATTCAATAATTACTAATCTTTAGGATTTTTCATTTTTCATTTACTTAATTTTTTTAAGATAGGAACACAATAGATAACTAGAATAATCTTATAATCAAACAATATTGCATTCCTTACAAGCCACACTCCCCAAGCTATAATAAGTGATCCAAACATCCTTAATACATATTATACTCTCCACTTCTTTCCAAACTTGTACAATATAAAGACAAAAGACAAAAACGCAATTGGTTCTCTTATTTATGTATATCGGAGTTGTTTTCATATATTTATTAGCTATGGGAGTGATTTGGTTGACATTCTCACTTAGCTTACAAATTTGTTTATAGATTTAATTTATGTCTATGTCGTTAAAATTATGTGAAAAAATTATATTCCTAAGTGAGATGTGTTAATTCTTCCATATATTATATCGTTGAAAACAAGGCCAAATAAGTTATTTTTTTGTAACGGATTGAACAACTTCATTGTGATTGTGATTATGCTATAGAAGATGCATGGAAAATTACACAATCATTTTAGGTCACTTTTTATTATATATTTTTAATTAAATAAAAAAATGTTACATTTAGTTTCATTATTAAAATATCATCTAAAATTTTGTAAATTGATTTTGAATAAATATATATGAATTATTTTAATTGGTTGAATAATTTATCCAAGGTACATTGTTGATGAGAAAACCATAAGTCATAGGTTCAATTCTAATAGAGTTACTCGGGATTACCAATTCATATTATGGATAGAACTTGAGCCATTGGAAATATGATTCTTGCTTATAAAGGTGGCATGGTTTAGGTATTATCTTCATATGTGTATTTGGGGTCCTCTTCTTCGAAACACGCTTTAGCTTGAGTCCAAAAATAAAGGCTAGACTAAGCAAGATACATGCAACTCTTGCCACCTTTCAAAAGCAATGTTTCAATGTTAATTTGTATTATGGATAGCACTTGAGCCATTGGCAATATGATTCTTACTTATAAAGGTGACATGGTTTAGGTATTATCTTCATATATATATATTTGGGGTCCTTTTCTTCAAAACACGCTTTAGCTTGAGTCCAAAAATAAAGGCTAGACTAAGCAAGAGACATGCAACTCTTGCCACCTTTCAAAAGCAATGTTTCAATGCCAATTTCAAGATCAAATACAATGGGAGAGCATACCGAAATATGATAGACTTGTTTGTCATGGTGTTATCCAAACATATTCATGCCAAGACATCAATGCCTCAAGATATCATTATTGTATAATTAGGCACAACCCCACTCATTGCTTCAATAATATTTCATGTGGTGACAATGATACAAAGGATGAGGCAGATCGATGAGAAACTCACAAAGTGGTCTTCTTAGATATCCATATCATACTCTCAAGTCCTCTTTGGAATATTCACAACATGGGATTGGTTCATTTTGGTATGGTATAGCCTCTTCATTGCTTCATCTCATTGATCTTGATATTGATGGACCACCCTCTCATTTATCTAAATTACTTTTGCTAAAGTTGAGCTAGAGTTTGACTATATGCACATGAAACCTAGAAGTGAGTCCATCCTAAACCAAATGAATGGCATCGACCAAAATTGCAGTGTAGAAGGTTGGCACTATAATTGAATGTAAATGTTGAATGGAGTTGGTTACTCCATGGGTTATTTCCATTTAGAATAGATTGCTCCAAGCACCTAAATCCAAACAATTGATTTGAGTTTTTATTCGAGCAGTTACAAGTTGACAACTTAGTTTATAATCATGTGGTTACCTCAATGCCAAAAGCACCTATAGAAATGTGAGGAGATTATAATTTTTTTAGGAATCAATGTTGGTTGAATGGACACGCTATAAGCTTACTCTTTACAAATCAAAATCTTAGATCTATCATGCACTAAATGGCATCCAATCCCTCTAGATACCAAGTTTTTCTCAAGTTATACACTCTAAAGAAAAATTGCATTTTAAAATATTTGATGTTAGATTTAAATGTATCTATACTAATAAAGTATAATTTAAAAAACATGTCATAACTTTGATTAAAAATATATTAACATGATTTCAAATATCATATAACTTTAACTTTGATTAAAAAATAAGATATTAACATGAATTCGAATGTCATAGTTGCATGGGTTACTAATAAAGTTTTATATACAACTTAAAGTCAATAAACTCATAATGAGAAACGTTCATTTGTAAAGGATTATACCAATTCCGCCAATTGTTTTCATCTCAAAGTAAGTATTAGAGCCTACAAATCTAAACTATGGTTTAAGGACCTGTATTAAATTCTAAGGGTCGTAATATTTCTCTTTAGAAAAAATTCAAGTTTGTAACGGAAGTTTGATTGTTCTCATTGCATGACAATGAAATATCCTTCTCCAAATCCAACTATTTCCAAGCAAATGGTATAATATATACTATAATGAAACTTGCGTGTAATTTTGTTATAATCATCAGTTTGGCAATAACAACCTGAGTTGCATATTATCCCACAATAATATAAAAGAAAAACTACAAATTATAATAATTAAATTACAAGTTCGTCTGTGATTTTAAAAATACTATTGGGTGGTCATTTAAATGTTTCGTGCGATGGCCTCTCCATCTAGATCTGGGTGCATCATAAACAATGTTTATATCACTAAAATGACAAGAATAATTACGTTCAAACAAGAAAAACACCTATAGCCATTATATATATCAACAACCTACATTGTTGTCTTCGCTCTACTAAAAATTTATGCGTCAGCAAGTTCTTACATACCTCTGCAGATCACAAACCTGCAACTGAATGGTTTGGCCTATGCAGGTCTCGAAACTACCTGCGACCTTCGCGTTATTAGCACGACGCTCTAACCAACTGAACTAAGAGGTCAGTTGATATGTTTCTTTACTTAAAATATCACAATATCACAGAATACAGATTCAGATAATGGATGAAATTTGAGGTAATCCAAAAATGTAGGAAGCCTTTTTCTTTCAATAGATCAAAGCCTTATGCTCTTACAACATTACTTCAATCGGAAGAAACGAATATTCAAATTCTGAAGAGACAAGGAGGAAGTGAAGAGCTTTAGCTTTACAACATTGAGATATCGAGTAACCAAATTTATATAGTTCCAAAGTCGAGAGAAACTTGTTTAAAATTTTCATTTGGAGAGCCATATAACTTTTCACCCATAGGAGAAAGAGAGAAGAAATCTCAATGCTCACCGTGGGGCTCGAAGAGCCTTACCCTCTACCAACTGAGCTAGACATGCAGCTGTTTTTTATATATAAAGTACAAACTTGACGTCACACACAATAGGACAAGGTTAAGAGGTTGCTTCTACAAGGAGACAAGTTTTGGTCATTGATCACACTTATTTATCCCATAAAACACATATAGGTCCAGATTGGCTATCCCCTCTATAACAAAAAAACATATTCATTTTACACCCATGTCACATAGCTTGAGACCTGGGATTTAAACACAACACACCAACGGAGAGTTTGTCACTTTTCGTTAAAACCGATTAACCCTACATTCCCTGACGGAGAACAAGTACCTTGGCCGATTTCAGGGCAAAATCCGACATGGAATTTGGGTACTAATAAATAACCTTCTGTAGGAGAAAGTCCAAGCTCATAATCCTCATTATAAAAAATTATCAAGAGATCAAATTCAAATGCAAAGGTTTGCAATCCAAAACGATTTTTCCAAGGAGTTGAAGAATCCTTCTGATAACGGAAGACCATTGAAAGAAGAAAAATGAAGATAAATTGGGAACCAATCTTCAACTCATACCTGAGGAAAAATATCAAATTACAAGATATTTTTGTTTAGATATTGTCTTCAATTAAAAAAATCCATCAATATTATTGTTTAGATATTGTCTTCAATTAAAAATAGCCATCAATAAATGAGCATCTGACGAGGTTGGGTTGCTACCCTTCCTCCATCCATGCAGCTAAACAAGAACAAACAAACATCTTGGCAAATCGAAGAGACAGAGTCTTCATAATATGAATTAAAAACATTAATTCTGATTTTGATTTTCTACGCAACTTGGTGAAATTTTTTAATATACCTGAATCAATAGAAAACTCGAGATGAAGCCATTATCAGGTTAACAAAAAGGGCGTAAACCCATATGCAGAAACAAGATAATTAAATCATTTGCTAAATACAAGAAGGTAGTGAGTCTAAATTAAGCGCTTACCATTTACAGGATTCTGGAAAAGAAGTAGCTTTACTTTGAAGTCGTAATCTGTGTATTAAAAAAAATTCTTAGTTAAAAAATAAAATGTGTAAACTTAGGAAGAAATGCAAATGACAAATTTACCAGTCAGACGAAAAATACAAAGGGGGTTAACCCTAAGCTCTTCGCAACCCTGGGGAAAACTCCAAATACCTTGCGTTTCTTGATTTTGTAGCTGACTGGAAATGCCATCAATAGACCTATTAGATTTTTATTAAGCACGATAACATACTCTAAATAAGAAAGTAACAAAAATAATCTTATCATTGATGACCATATGAAACAGAGAACGTTGAGCTAAAGTTTTCTCAAATCCCTTTTTAATTGGTGTAGGAAAGCTCGAACAAAGGTGATGAATTTAAGCATTTACAAACATATCTGTAAAATCCTGAGCTGCAATTCGTTGTAAATATCTCCAACATTGCAGTCCGAGAAATAGGGGTGAAGTTATTCGCAAAGAACTTACAGTTCACTACTCGAGTTTTCCAGAGTAGTTTACAAGAAGAAAAGTTAACCCGAGATAAATGAGATTGACCACGGCATCATAGTCATAAAATTGAGCACGAGTACTCCTTCACATAACCAAATTAATACACAGTAAGTAACTTTACTCCAGGTATCTTAAACCTTGACATGTGGCAGACATGCAATTATTATAGTCACGCCAACTCCAAGCCTTTAGGTGGAAGGTTAGGCTAGTTGCATCCAAACTGTGTAACTTACAAGAATTGATAACACATTGTCAATGGGTGACAATTATTAAAAAAAATTTGACGGAATGACAAAATTTCTGACAAAATTGCAGTTCACTAACATATAAATATTTTTATATATTTGGTAAGTAATACTATGTCATGATATTTTATTTTATGTTTTAATTTTTAGTATTCCGTTCAATAATAAAAAATGTCAAATCAATACCTCTAGTCCAATAAATACCAAGAAAAAACGTATTAAAGAAAAACAAAAAATAACATTATTTTTGTTAACCTTAATAAATATGATGTTTTATAATGGAATGATTTCAAACTAATTGTAAAAGACAGAACATATAGACTATAATAGTAATTGCTAAAACATTGTTTATGGATATATAATTATATTGACTATATTGAGATGATTTGTGTTCACACTTTTGATATTTTATTAAAAATGGAATTTATGAATAAGAGGTATAAATATATATAAGTTTTCAATCATTTGTTTTTATTAAATAGTTATATAAGATAAATGTAATATTTTTTTAATAACATTTAATAATTATTGTTTAATGTTTTTTCATATTTATTTGTTGTTTGTAATTATATTCTTTATTTAGTTCTATGTAATGTAGAATTAGGTAGAATTTGGTTTATGGTTATTTGAGTTAATCTTTGGTAAAAAATGTGTTTATTATTTCTTAATTTAATTATTTATGATTTTTAAAAATAATTATTAATATTTAAAAAAAATATTATCATGATAAAATGTAGTGCAATAAAAAATTAAAGAATAAGAAAAAATTAACATACTAAAAAAATGTCTCTCACGGGTGTGACTCATTGGTGTTTTGCTTGATATGAAGTCACTTGTTGTAAAGAAAGGCCACGAGTTCAAATCATACTAAAAAAAAAAACATACTAAAAAACATGTCATTAATCCTAATATAAACGATCAAAATATCTTTATCCTATAATTATGGTAAAATAAAAATTAACATTGAAAAGTTAATTCATGGAAATTTAGGAAAACTTATATATATATATTTTTCCAGCCAAAAAAAATCGTACTATTGTTATTCAAGCGAATCAAATTGAGAATATTAAAGTTCAAGATATCCATACTAGATCTTGATCTCAAAAATATTCATTCTCGAAGTTGCTATATATAAGGATAAGCAGACAAAATTAGCTTTACAGACAAAAAAAACAAAGATCTGTCCCTTGGTTACAAATCCCTTTTAAAAGAAATATAAGTTTCCCCTGTCAAGCAGACAGGCCTCCATCCATTCTTCCCAAAAAAGAAAACCAACAGGTTCAGCCAAAGCATCTTTTGAAAGTTGATTTGCAAGAGTGTTATGAGTTTTGTAGATATGCTCGAAAGAAATTTGATCCAGCTTTGACATCTCTTGACGAATACTAGCACATAAGTAGTTTAGTTCCAATACATTAAGAATGCATTCATTTGTTTCCCATTTAATCATGACACGTGAATCCCCAAAAACTCTAGGATTCACCAAACCAAAGGAATTTTCCACCTTTAGAATGACCCATAGTGCCAGCAACTCATCCTTCATATTGGTACCCTTACCACCATTTAGACGAAGAGAAAAATAATGGCTATCATTAATATAAATGACTCCACCAGCGGCACACAAACCATTCTGAGCAGCCCCGTCGAAAAATAATACAGGTTGAGAAACTTCAAAGGAGAAAGGTCTCAAACACACAGCCTTTAAAACATGATCATCTTGAGAATAAGTCTGTAATAAATTACAAACAATCTTTGCACACTGTACAGCATCAGGTTTTTTGTCCTCGAAAAGCATTTCATTTCTGGAAAACCAAATAATCCATGAAGTGAAAATAGGAAGGAAAAGTGGTTTATTTTTTCCTCTAATCCAGTTGAGTAAACCACTGCCAAAATCCAGAGCATCCCATATAAACTGTAAATTGAGATCAATACAACACAAGCCCCAGACTTTCTGCAAAAAAGAGCACTTCACCAAAAGATGATCTGCAGTTTCAGAAGATAAATTACATAAGCAGCAACAACTAGGACCATACCAGCCTCGTTTTTAGCAAATTTTCCCAAGTCTTAAGGCTTCCATTAAGTGCATGCCAAAGGAAGCATTTAACCTTCAAAGGTAATGACCATTTCCAAATTTTTGAATACCACCAATGATGTGGATAAATACCCTGATGTTGAATAATCATATCATAAGCATACTTTGCAGTAACAGTGCCATCTTTTGGATTACCCTTCCATACTAGTTGATCCGGAGCTCCCGTTATAGAAATGCCAGCAATCCTGATAGCCTGTATATAACGTTCCCATTCTCTAGCATGATCTGGAATCAATCCATCTAAAAAAAATAACCAACCAGAACGAGTGCTGTGTAAACAGTCCCTATCATAGATATGATTAAGAGTATTAATCCCCAGCAAATTCAACCAAGAGACCAAACTATCTGACAGACGAAAAACTTCATCTAATCCAAGCACCGGATCTATGCCAATACGAATACTATCACCAGTACCTACCTACCAACATAAATCATTTGCAATCCCATCATAAACTTTAAGGAAACCTCTCCAAATTGGAGACAATGAACCAGAAATATGCTTGGATTTCCTCAGCCAACTGATCAAATCAGTTTTAATATATTTTATATGAAGAACCTTCGACCACAATGAATTGCTAAACAACCCATGCCAAAAACTCTTCATTCTAAGAGCTTTACTGAAGGCAGAAAAATCTTTGATGCCCCACCCACCACATTTCACTGGTCTTGCAAGAACCTTCCACTTAACCATTACCAGTTTTGAGCCTTCTCGAGTGCCAGACCAGAGAAAATTAAAAGTAAGCCTCCTGAGCCTATTTAGAATGTATGCTAGAACCTCTAATAAAGTTATCCAGAAAACTGGGATACTAGATAGTACAGCATTGACTAATACAAGCCTGCCACCTGAAGAGAGTAACTGATATGACCAATGGTCAATCTTTCGTTCAAACTTGCTAATAAACCATCGCCAATCATCTGCTTTGTAGGAATTAGGTTTCAAAATAAAACCCAAGTATTTCATACCATCAGCCAGATCTTTAACATTATATGGTAGAATATTTGCAATTTCTTCACGTCTATCAGCTTCCACATTATGCTGATAAAAACAAGACTTAGTAATACTGACCTTCATACCAGAAACCTTACAAAAGAAGTTTATGATGTTGGAGAAAACCTTCCACTCTGAGACAGAGTCAATGCCAGCAAGCAGAACATAATCTACAAATAGAAGATGCGTCAAAGAGCAATCATCACCCAATTTGATACCTTTGATCAATCTCCAATCTTTGGCTTGTTGAATAAGTCTACTGAGACCATCCATTATCAAAAGAAATAGCAGGGGTGACAGCGGGAAACCCTGTCGAATCCCTCTTGAACACTGAAAGAAAGAAGAAGGATTGCCATTAACCAAAACAACAATACAAGGCGTAGAAACACACGCCATGATCCAGTTTATCACAAGTGGAGGCGTACCCAGATGAATTAGAATCAGCCTAAGAAAAGACCAATTAACCCGATCGTAGGCTTTTTCTAAATCCATTTTTAAAATCAATGCCTTCATCTTTTTGGATTTAATCGAATGAAGCATCTCCTGTGTAATACCAATGGAGTCATGAATTTGCCTATCTTTCAGGAACCCGAACTGTTCTGGAGAAATAACAGTGGAAAGGATATCCTTCAATCTCTGCGTAATGATCTTTGACACCAGTTTATAAATAAGATTGCATAGAGCAATGGGTCGATACTCCCCATAAGAAACAGGTTTGTTACTTTTGGGAATTAAAGTAAGAAATGTGGCATTTAATGCACCAGAGATGAAGCCATGAATCCTAGTATACTCCACCAGACGAAGGATATCATTTCCCAATAGGTCAAAGAAATGAACATAAAATTCCATGGGCCACCCATCAGGCCCAGGGATTTTGTCCCTGGCAAAGTTTTTTAAAGTAAATTCAATTTCATCTAATGAAACCTCCTTACCCAATGCTTCAGCTTTAAGAGCATCAATACATCTTGGATAAAGCTTGGCCATTCTGATATGCTCCATAATATCACAACTACCATCATCCTTATAGATGTTGCCAAAAAACCTCACAGCTTCAGAACATAATGAATCGAAACCTTTAATGTTATTGCCATCTGCATCATTAATATCCCAGATCAATTTAGAATTTCTCCACGCTGAAGCAAAGGCATGAAAAATTTTTGTGTTCCTGTCCCCTTGAGTGATCCACGTCGCCCTGCTCTTAAGTCTCCATTCTCTTTCCTCCATCAGAAGAAGATTCTCCTTCTTTTTTTCATAACTCTTCATCATATCAAATTCACTTTGATTAAAAGAACCATCCAGATTTTGCATGAAAGCAAACTGAATACAGGATTCCAAAATTTTCAATTTTGCAGCATCCGACATCTTTCTGTCTTTGATCCACTTAATAACAACCTCTTTAAGCTTCAACATCTTATGACAGAAATAATCAATAGGGTTCATGTTATCTACATCTGAGTTTAACCAATAAGATTTGACCAGATCACAGAAATCCTTCTCTAAAAGCCATGTATTGTTAAACTTAAATGGATAACAAACCTTAGGGCCATATTTTTCGAACTATAGAACAATAGGCCAGTGATCAGAAAATTTCACCTCATGCACCCAAGAACGAGACTGTTGAAAGTAACTTAAAAAGGAATGATTCACCAAAAAACGGTCCAATCTCTTATGAACACCTGCATTACCCTGTCTACCATTAGTCCATGTTGGAATAAGTTTAGTAGGCGCCAAATACACCAGATCAAAACGAGTAAGAAAATCCAAGAAAAAATCTGCTAGCGGGTCCACTCTAGCCCCAGAACCCTAAATCTCAGAGACGGATTTAGTGAAATTCAAATCACCAGCAATCACAAGAAGTGGTAATTTAAGAATCCCAGAAGCAGCCAAATCATCCCAGAAGTGCCGACGCCCTTCATAAGGCGCATAACAGTTGAGAACATGAAACTGTAAATTTAACCCTAAACAACAGCCTTTCATCAAAAGACCCCACAGAGTAGAAAAAACTTTGAAAACAAAAAGTGATGGATCCCAAGCCACCACCAAACCTCCAGAAAGCCCATTCGAGCAGCTAGCCGCAACTTCCCACCTTGGGAGAAGATCACTTAATTTTGAAACAACAACCGAGCTAATGCACATAGTTTCTTGTAGAAGAACAATTCCAGGACAAATAGCAGCATAAAGTTTGGAGAAAGCCTTTTCCCTAGCATCCTTCCCCAACCCACGTATATTCAATGATAAAATAGACATAACGAACCAAATTCACAGGGTGACTGCGCTCTAATACCCTCACCAGGCAGATCAAAAGAATCCCCAGACTGTCAAATATTACAAACAGTGGACCGTCCCACCACTTTTTTCTTCTTACCTCTCCTAATAGTAACATTTTGAAAATGAACAGAATGGCTCGGTAATGCCCCAGAGCCAACAGGCGGAGACTTTGCGTATGAAGGGAGCGGTGTAAGAGTTTTTAAGACCCCGTCGACTTTAAGGTCTAGATTCCCACATATCCCAGACTCATCTGGTGGAGGCAACAGTGGCTCAACAGTCCCCAAATGCACAGTAGTAGAGGGGCAAAAAGGCAATAAACCCCGGGCCTCATCTTCAATACCACTAGGTTTTGAAATTTCCAAACCCTCATCATTCAAAGCCCCAACCTCAGCTAAATCAGCAGTAAGATTATGCACAACAGAGGATTTTGGTAGCCCACCAGACAATAGCAGACTCCCATCAGTAGCCACATTGTTCCCATGTCGCAAAATGACTTCCCCAGATGCAATACAAGCCTCTAAATCTTTCTCCGTATTTTCCAGTAATACAATATCCTCTTTTAATACTTCAGAATATACAGAATCAGGTGCAGGAATAGACTTACCAGGAACAATCGATGGTGTGTTCGATACCAGTAATTCTTGCAATGTCGGCTCGGTATTCAGGGCATGGGGACACTTAGCAGAAATGTGACCAATTTCCTTGCACACAAAACAGCGGAAAGGAATTCTAAAGAAATCAAGCTGCTGCATCCAGCACCTTCAACCCCAAACCATCTCAACTTCAGCCGAGAGGCCTTCGTCCATATCAATTTCGACCATAACTTTCGCATACCTTCTATCCATGCCGAACAAGGTCTTCCTGTCAACACGAATGAACCGCCCAACCGCATTTGCCGAGCCGACCACAACCTCTTCTGTCCAAAGTTCAATCGGAAGCCCTGGTATCAGCATCCACAGATGGCGGAACCTCTGCTTCTCAGATAGAGGATCAAAATCCAGGTGCCAACGTTTCAAAATCAGTGACCCAGATTTAAAGAGCTAGGTACCCTCCAGGACCCTCGACATCATAGCGGCATCCGGGAACACAAAAAGAATCCAGCGATTCAGTAAAAGATTTACCCTAGGAGCCAAATCGGAGCCCGAAACCCAATTAACCCTCACCCACTCCAAAATATCTTGTTTGGAGCCCGATGTGAATTCCAGTCTACCAATTAGGGCTCGCTCTGCAAGAATGGCTACTCTATCCAGATTTGCATCCTCTACAATCACAAAGAGGGCCAAAGAAGACCTAGCCTTATACGCCTTCAATCTACGCCGCACTCTTGCCCTAGCACCATAGAGATTAGGGTTTCTACACCCCGTCGACTACAAAACCTCCAGCTCAGGCAAACCACCGCGAACCTTGCCAGATGGGGAAAAGAACGACTCACGAAAAACAACAGAAGGGTCCATAATAACCCAAAACCAGAGAAAAAGGTGTTTAACATACACCTGTCCTTAACAGCAGGAGGAGGATGGACCCTCTGACACCTGGAACCCACTACCGCAGGGAGAAAAGCCAGCACACTAAACCTAGTATAGGAAAAGCCCAGAAAGATCTTCGACAAACCCAAGAAATGTGTAAAGGCAATAGTCCAGGTGTACTCACCATTAAAAGGACAACCAAAAACTGCAAACCCATAAATCATAGTTACAGGGCTCTAATGAAAACCTGACACCACGAAGCCACACCGTAGACTTCTCCCCTGACAACATTGCCATCGCAGCTCCCTCCAGAACCACTATATGAGTTTCTTACTTATCTTCAATACTGAACAAAAGGTTTTTAAGGAAGCATTGAAATCAAGACTAAAAACTATGAAAAGTGGGTTTTCAAGGTAAAATAATCTAAAATGGATTATCCCACACTCAAAAGAGAAACCTAAGGCACACTTCCCAATGCTATATAAGAAAGGCTTTGGGGCATGGTAAAGACACACAAAAGAAGAGCAAAAGAATGCTAGAAAGATTCTAAAGGAGGAGAAAGAGCTCAAATTATTCAAAATCAAGGGTGAGGGAAAGGAAGCTCGTATCAATGGAGGAAGGATTCATATCTAATGATATGGTAAGAATGTATTTCTCCATTATTCTACTGTGAATAGATTCAAGTTTCTACCATCTATGCGTTTAAATCTGGTTTATCTTCTATGAATTTAATTCTTGGATGGCTTTAGATCTTAAATGTGTTTGTCTTGATTGATGAATAGATATAGATCTTTTAGGAATTTGTAATAATCTTTTCAAGTTACTGACGTAGGAACTCACCATTCCTTAGGAAGATAGTTCAAATAGTGTAGACACAACCCTGCACTAAACACTGTTATCAGAATGGAGACCATACTGGATTTTGTTGTTAACACTCAAGGCACGATTTCCCTACGTACTGGTAAGCCCGAGCCTTACCTCAACCCGATTTCTCATCCGTTTGTGATCCCGCCATCTCCATTTGGCGGATATTTGTCAGCCCGCCCATATAAAAAAGACCCCAAACTATTTTTGTGTTATATTAAATTAAAAAAACCTTTGGCCCTTAATATACAAGCAATATAATTTTTAGGTTTTCATGATTATTTAATACCGCAATATGAATGAACATGATATTATATTGCCTTCTAGTGAAGCCCCTGTGGCTAATGGAAAGATACTATTAAGTGCGATTGATACCAAATGGATCTATCAGTTCAATCGCGTAACAGACCGTCCATGGGTATCATCAATGTTAATAGAGAGAATCCATCTAGCGTTATTGAAACCAAATTGACTTATCCTTTTAATTACCCAATGGATCCCGAGCTTAAAATGTTCATGGACTAAATTTCATTATTCGTATTACAAATATGATGTCCCAAAACCATGAATTTTTATTAGGTTTTTGAAAATATGAGTTCAAATATCATGTGAACATATCATCATATAAGGTACGTTAAGCTCTAGTGTACATGTATTAAGCTATTAGTATCCAATATTTTTCAAATGAAGGTCTGATTGGTTGATCAATACTCATTTGAGTCCAATCCGTTTGTTTGTTACAGTTTATAAATAAATAAAAAGGCTTGATTACATGGATCCAAACCACTTTTTTCAATACGAATACGAATACATAGATAAAGTAATTTAATCAAGGAAATTAATAGGGAACACACAAATCAAACTAGCATTTTCATTTTTTGGCCTGTCACTATTGGTGGAAATTAGGGCTTTTCACAAAAGTGGAATTTTGGAGTGCAATCAGCATAGGGAAGTGCTCCTCCTCAAAATAGAAATTTAGAGACCAATATCAAAGTTTTTGAGTGGGTGAAACTACGGGAAAGTCAAACCCTAGTTTGACTTTGGACCAGAAAAACCAAAAAACAAAAAAAAACCAGAAACTGCAGATTTGAAATTCGCAAGTCAATTTTCAAGGGTGAATTTTTGGAATCTTCATAAACCAAGTGTACTCGCTTGCCTCATACAGGAGCATCTTCCTATGAACACAAAATTCAATTCCGAGAAATTTCATTTGTTCGGCGTGTCACTACTGCTGAAGGAAAACTAGGGAATAAAATATTTTGGGTTTCTGTTCACAAATTTAGGGAAGTGAGTAAATTGAACAACTCACCTTGAGGAGGAACATCTATCTGTCCAACTAGAAGTTCCAAATTCCAACTTTGGAAAATTAGGTTTTCTCTAACAAACCCTAGGCCAACTAGCTCCAGATCCAGCCCGAGCATCTCAAATTGGTAAGATCTAAATATTTTGTATTTCCATTTGAGGTTCTCATTAAAGATGTCTCACCACACCAAGATTGAGGATAAGCTTGAAGGGGGTGATAACTTCCGAGCATGGAAGTATAGGATTACACTAATCCTTGAATAGAATGAACTGGACACATATGTAAATGAAGAAGTTCCAGTTCCAGAGGGAGATGAGGCTAAAGCCTTACACGAGAAGAACTTGGTTAAGGCCAAGAGGATTATTGTTGATTCTATTAAGGATCACCTCATCCCACATGTGTCTTCCTTGAATACACCTAAAGAGATGTTTGATTCCTTGACCAAGCTATTTGAAGGAAAGAATATAAATCAGAAGATGACCTTAAGAAACCAGTTGAAGAAGGCGAAGATACAAAATGCAAAGACCATGCAGTCCTATTTTACAAGGGACTCTCAAATCAAGGAGCAACTTGAAGCTGTGGGAGAAGATATAGAAAATGGAGAAATTGTGATGACCACCTTGAATGGTCTCCCTAGATCATGGGACTCTCTCATTCAAGGGATTTGTGCTAGAAGATTACATTCAATAAGCTGTGGGAGGAATGCTCATAAGAAGAAGATCGACTTGTAGCTTGAGAAGAGAAGATGGGACCAAACGAAGATCAAGCTCTCACAACACACTCCAGGAGGAATAACAACAAGAGGGAGAACTATCATCACAGTAAGAAAGAGAAACACCACCACCAAACTCAGAGGGAGAACTTTAGAAGATCTAGAAAATATATATCTAACATTAGATGCTATACATGTGATGAAAAGGGACGCTACTCTAGAGATTGTCCCAGAAATAGAAGTGGCTCCAACAAGAAGAAGACCAGCAAGAAAAGACACCATGCTCACACCGCGGAAGATGATGAACCTACAAGAAAGAGAACCAAAGAAGAAAGTGAAGAATATTCAAGTGATGAAGAATATGTATTGTAATGAAGGTAACCAATTACATGGGTTCATTCAGAAGGTTCCATCTCATAAGGTAAAACTAGAGATGGCTTTCAGTATTACATGAAAGGAGTAGAAGAAGCTACTACAGAGTTGGACTCCGGAAAACAAATAAAGATCAATAATCTATGGAAGAATCTCTCATCCATTTTCAGCATTGGTTAATGAAGCAAAATATCAAGAGGGAGCACACTCCAGTAGTTCTGCAAGGAAGCAAAGATTGAGAGGGATTCCACCCAACAACCAAACAAAGATAAGTATTTGAATTGTCATTTATTGTATATCTAATTACTTAAATAATATTTTTCTATCATGTACATACTTATGCTCCTAGATTTAGGATGTATATCATGCATGTTAGAAAAGTTGCATTAATGAACAAGATACTACTAATATGCAAGTAATGGGTATGTGGCCTATGGTACTGTACAACATTCCATTGCGACTTATCTAGAATGAAACCTCTTTGCTAACATGTTAGGACTCTAGGAGTAGTGCACACTCTTAACAATGTTCTGGTAGAGATGGAAGGCATCTAGGAAGTTACCGTATAAATACGGCATATGGATGAATGTTGTGTTGAATCATTGGCTAAGATAGTTGCATGACTGTGTGACCTATGTATTTATGCATAAGAATTTGTTTTGAAAAATTATGAAATGTTTATAATCACGCAACTAAATTGACCTGTAGGAAAGATCGTGTACTACAAGAGAGACTTGTTTTGAAGAACAAGTGACAATGATTCATCTAGAAGATTTATGAATTCAAGATGAAGACACTGAAGAACCTAAAGTTACCAGGATCAGAGATACAACAATGGAAGGAGTAATTCCTGAAGAACCATAATAACCTGTAGATCCAGCTCATGAGAAGAACTCCCATAAGAGGAATCCAGCATGGTTATGAGAGGTAATACAAGTTGCAGAGAGGTATGGCGCTCCAGAGGGAATGCACAGAGAAAGCAAGAGACCTAGGCCATACTCCAGCTATGTAGCCCTGCTGTGTGACATCATTGTCAAAGAACCTTCCAAATATGAGGAAGCAAACGAGAAGAAAGAATGGAAGGATTCCATAATCGAAGAGTACCAGTCGATTATGAAGAATGATGTCTAGGAGGTAGTTTTGAGACCAGAAGGGAAGTCTGTTGTGACTTCCAAGTGGATCCACAAGATCAAGCATGTTGTAGATGGCAGCATAGAAAAACACAAGGCAAGGTTTGTGGCATGTGGCTTCTCCTAGAAGGAAGGCATAGATTATGAGGAGACATTTGCACCTGTAGCCAAATACATTTCCATCAGATCAGTACTTGCACTAGCTGCAGTAATGAAGTGGAAGGTACACTAGATGGATGTCAAGACAACGTTCTTGAATGGTGTAGTAGAGTAGGAAGTGCACGTGGAGCAGCCACTCAGATTTGAGACACATGAAATGGAGACTCATGTGTGCAAATTGAAGAAGGCCTTGTATGGATTGAAACAGGCACCCAAGACATGGCATGGTAGGATAGACAGCTTCCTGACTAGTTTGGGCTTTACCAAGAGTAAAGTGGATTCCAACCTTTACTACAAGGTTGAGGAAGGGAACCCAATGATACTTCTACTTTATGTAGATAACCTATTTGTGACAGGTGAGGATGGGCTTATTGTAGACACGAAGAGGAAGCTTGCTGCCAAGTTCGAGATGAAGGAATTGGGTATGATGCATTATTTTCTAGGTATGGAGGTGTGGCAGAGTGCGGATGGAATCTTCCTTGGACAAGGGAAGTATGCAGTAGAGATCCTGAAGAGGTTCGGGATGATGGACTGCAAGGATATGGCCACACCTATGGCATCGAACCTAAAGCTATTGGGTGATACTTCATCAGAGTCGGTTTATGCCACAATGTATCGTCAGATGATTGGATCTTTGAAGTACCTGACGAATACGAGATTATATATTTGAACACATTGAGCCAGTTCCTGATAGATTCGAGACATGTTCACTTGATTGATGCAAAGCATATTCTGAGGTACTTGAAGGGTATGGTTGATTATGGGCTCAAGTATGATGCGAATCAGAAGATTAACCTGGAGGGTTATGTTGATTCAGATTGGGCAGGTAGTGCCACTGATACGAAGAGAACTTCAGGGTGCTTCTTTAATATGGTATTAGGTGTGATCTCTTGGTTTAGCAGGAAGCAGTCCCGCGTGGTACTGAGTACAGTCGAAGCAGAGTATGTCGCAGCTTGTTCAACTAGTTTTGAGGAAGTATGGCTTAGGAAGCTATTGTCTGATCTGTTTGATCTCCAACTGGATGCAACTTGTATATTTTGTAACAACCAGAGTTGTGTGAAGTTGTCTGAGAACCCGATGTTCCATGATAAGTCAAAGCACATTGATATCAAATACCACTATATCGGGGGTATGGTGCAGAGAGGATCAGTGAAGCTCCAGTATGTTGGGACGGACGAGCATATAGCCGATGTGTTGACCAAGCCACTAGCCAGAGTGAAGTTCAAGTACTTCAGAGAGAAGCTTGGTGTACTCCAAATCGAGGTTCTTTACAAGGGGAAGTGATGAGTGTGGAAGACGTAGATGCACATGAGCCTTTCCGAAATGGTGGCAGGTTGGTCCTCCCATGTGTGTTGATGCAAGTGTTGAGCCTTTCTGACATGGTGGAAGGATGGTCCTCCCATGTGCGTCGATGTAAGTGTTGTGCCTTTCCGACATGGTGTCAGGCTGGTCCTCCCATGTGCGTTGATGTAAGTGCAGTGCCTTTTCGACATGGTGGTAGGCTGGTCCTCCCATGTGCGTTGATGTAAGTGCGGAGCCTTTCCAACATGGTGGTAGGTTGGTCCTCCCATGTGCGTTGATGTAAGTGCCGAGCCTTTCCCGAATGGTGGTAGGTTTGTCCTCCCATGTCGGTTGATGTAAGTGTTGTGTGATGTGCATCATGAGCTGTGCTCCATTGACAATGAGATGATTTGGGTGTGATGAGGCAATAGTAGGAGACGTAGGTTTTTGCAGAGGCAATGTAATAAGTCCTAGGATGTACACAGGTTTGTGCAGAGGCAATATAATCAGTCCTAGGATGTACACATGTTTTTGCAGAGGAAATGTAATAAGTCCTAGGTTGTACCTACTTGATGGCTTTCCCGTAGAGATTATAAAGACCTACATGGAGGCTAGGCCTACATCCAACATGAAAAAGGGCTGGCTCTATAGAACTTCCTATGACGAGAAGAATTGAGTGATAGCACTAATCGATGGTCAAGACGACGAGGATTGCAGTAGTAGTGACGACGATGATCCAGTGTTGATGATGATGTTCTAGCATTGTTGATCCAGTGACGAAGACTTGTGCTGATAACTGTGTCAAGAGAATACCTTCCTAGTTAAGAGGGAGTGTTAATGTAATTGTAACTTCAGAAGATATTCACTTGTATATTTGATGTTGTATTTATATTTTATTATTGTACCTCCAACGGAAATGTTTATTCCTTCCGTCGGGGAATTCATTATTGTATTTGGGTCATGTAAAGTCATTGAGGTTAACCCTCCTTTGTATGTAGTGGCATTAGACCCTAGAGTTAAGTTGTCTATGGGTTATTAGACTCTCCTAGAGAAGTCAGCCCAGTCAGGTACAACTAGGGGCCGACCTAGTTGGGTAAAAGTCAAGTGAAAGATAAAGTATAAATAGAGAGGGTGCCTCTCTCATTTGGATCATTCACTCACTCACTCATTTCGCATTAGTGAGAGAGAGGAGAAGTTCGCACAAGTGGAGAAGTAAGAAGCTGCTGAAGACCATCTCTATTTTTGGGTTTTACTTTTGTGACATTGCATTGGTGATCATTCTATCTCTGAGGAAGTTGCAGGGTTTTCTCCTTTATGGTTTCCCCGAGGAAAATCTTTGTGTCTCTTGTGTTTATGTTGTGCTTGTTATTCTCTCAGTAAGATCCTAGATAGCTGTTGATTAAATTGTGAAAAACTAAGAAATATTAATGTTGTTCCTAACCCTATCCTGTAGGAGCTAAGCAATAAAATTGATCAATTGAGCTTGCATTTTAATTTGCAATCATTAACAATATGAAAACACTTTCATATATTAAACATTACAAATTTAAACATATTTAAAATTTGTACAAAACCAGAGAAACAGATTTATCAAGAATTGCCAACAAATTTTATTTTTAAAATTTTTGCAAAACTAAATTGAGATACAGTGAATAAATTGAATTAAATTACCAATCAAAATTCTTATCAGAACTCTAATAAAGAATACTAAATGGTTAAATAAATCTAAATAAGAGAAACATTGCTTATTCAAATTCCTCTAAGAACAGTGATGAAAGAAAGTGAAGACTTCATACTAGGCTTTTTGAAGAAAGTTTTCATATTCAATACATCACTGCTCCATTTAAGAGTACTAATCCATTGCACTGCTGGTGATGTTTTGCAATCTTAGTTTCATCCAGAATAATTGTTACAGACAGAAGGAATTAACACAAAGAAACAAAGAAATTTTATTGTCAGGTTGGAGGCAGAAAATAAACAAAGATAATGTGAAATGAGCTACGGTTCTTCAATCTTTATTCATAAACCAAGATCAACTGATACAAACGATTGTGTAATGTGTATTTAAACACTTATGAAAACCCTAAAAGCTCTAACCTAACTTTTGCATGCATGCAAAGCATGCTCTTGCATTTATTAACTGAACTTCAAGAATAGAAACTAATGTTAACTGAAGTAATTACTATTTCTAACAATTTCGAGAGATCATGATCACCCCATCGAGTGCTCCACAATTTAAATAGGCGATATCATTCACTTGAAGAATCCCATAAAGCTACCAATTCCCTCTATCTTTTTGTTTCCACGATTTTTGGCTGACGTACATCAACCTATGAATCCAAATCTCAAATTTATGCTATAATACAGTCTTCATCACAAGGTTATGATCGCATGTCCTTCGTCGCTTCATCCACAGATAGTTTTGGTTTTCATCTCTTATTTGGTGATGCACTGGCAAGATGACGCGATTCCGGTGGGAATTTCCACTTCCCTCATGGCACAGTTTTCTCCTTCACATGATCGTAATCACCTCACCTTCAGGTAAATCTATTTTTCTCCTTCAGTTTTAATCCTGCAAAAAACATAAACAGATTAAAATTTTTAAATCGAACTAAAACTAAAAATACAATCTAAACTTGGAAAACTAGATTAAAATCAAACTGAATAAAACAAAGCAAAGAAACCAGTTCTTGGCGATTTCAGGCGTGTAATCTATGAAGTGGAAGTCGGACGATTCTTGATGAATAAAGCTGAGCGTTAGAAGCAATCTGGGCAGCATTATCTGACTAAATATCTTCTTCATACATTTTCTTTATGAAATTCATTAAAGATTTATGTCATATAGGTGGCAACAACTGTGAGTGTATTACTGGAGAAATCTTGAGACGTGGCAACAATCCTTTTTTAATCAAGTCTTATGTAAGCACTGTGACTTCCCTTTATCGAGTAACCCTGCTTAACTTCACCACATAATCTAGCAGCGATCTCACTACTTGTGTGATCTCCTTCTTTTGCGATTGTGTATTTTACCTTTACGTCCAATCTGGTGAATGGGTAACCTCATCCACTTCTAGAATCAACAAAAGGAGTATTTATGGAGATCTTATGCAATCTCAATGTACCCAAAAAGTAATATGTTTTCAAGACCTTTTTTGAATGGTTAAGAGAGAATGATCCCTAGATATGAGTTGGCAATTTTGTTATGTCCTGAGTAGCAGGAAATATATGGATCGCTCGCACCCTATTAATCTACCTAGTCTACCAAGTACTCGAGTTTAATTTTTTTTTTATCTATATGGTTTTACATAGTTACAATCTTTTTTTATTAAACTAAATTTTATAAAAAATGATTTATCTCGAACTTGATTCGCTCTGAAATGATGACATGAGTCTTGAAATGGGCATCCCAAGAGGCAGCGGTGCGATGCCGTCAGCGTCTGCTCATTAGTTTAATTCATCGCAGAACTTGCAGCAACTGAGATGACAGTGAACAGGACGTTGCAGGTGTTCACAACAGGTTTTTCTCGAAATGCACGAACATTCTCGCTGGCATGGTTAAGAGTTTAACTACTGTCAATAAATATGCCAATCCATTCCTTTAAATCCATTCCTTCAGTGAATAGACACGTTGAAGCCAACATTCAAGTCATAAAATCTTGAGCGGCTATGAAAGACACCTGCTGCGCCACCTCCTCGGTCAGTTTTATGGTTTCCTGTTTAGCCCCTGAAGCCCTTGCATATATATGATAAATGGCTCAGGTGAGCCTTTCTCAGTTCTCCCCAAGCTTCAATTCCTCTTCAAATATCTCCAACAACAGTTCTTACAGGTCAATTTCTAGTGGGGGTGCTGAACTGGGGGCTTGTTCTGCGGATTCCTCCTTAGTCCATCCCTCCAAAAGCCCAGAGATCGCTGCCCTTGAAAAGCTCATTGAAAGCATTGAGTCTCTTCTGTCTCTTGCTGACGTTGATTGTAGTGATGCCGAAATTGTGGTCCAGGACCGGCCTGTGGTAGTTCACCGGTGCATTCTGGCAGCCAGGAGTCCTTTTTTCAGGGAAAAGCTCTTCCCCAAAACCTGTCCAGATTCTCAGGCAGCGAGCACAAAGTTATGGTATGAATTGAAAGACTGGGTGACAGAGGGAAATGTTGGATATGATGCCTTCAAGATATTGTTGGCGTATTTGTACAGTGGGAGGGTGAAGGCACCTCTGCCGGAAGTCCGTATATGTGTGGATCATACCCGTGTGCATGATGCATGCCGGCCCGCTGTGGATTTAGCTCGGCAGGGGTGAGTTCGGCATTACTTACCTTTGTACTGACAAGGAGACTGACGAGATGTTGGCTTGCAAATCTATTTCCAAGCGGAAGCTTAGAACTGCGATAGATATTGAAGTTGTGCGGCAAGAAGTAGCAATAATGAACAATTTGCCTCAGCATCCCAACATCCTTACTTTGAAAGCCACGTACGAGGACGAGCATGCTGTGCATCTCGTTATGGAGCTCTGCGAGGGTGGAGAGGTCTTTAACAGGATCGTTGCCAGAGGACATTACAACGAGCGTGTTGCGCTGCCGTTACACGCACTATTGTCGAAGTTGTTCAGGTTTGTTGCCGTAGCTTTAGGTTTTTGAATAGAAGCCTTGCAAATGTCAATCTCATGGCATACATCTAGCCTTGTTGAAGAAGCTCGTAGGTCACAGACCTTTGCAATAGCTATGTTCGATTGCTTTTATGGAATCACTTCTTCAATTGCAACACAGAGCGAACGATGCAAAACAATGATAGATTGAGTTAATTAAATGATCCTCTGGGTATCTGATGTTTTATACTTTTTCTTAATTTACATGCAGATGTGTCACAAAAACGGGGTGATGCATCGGGACTTTAAGCCTGAGAATTTTCTGTTTGCGAATAAAAAGGAGAATTCAGCTTTGAAGGCTATTGATTTCGGTCTGTCTGTGTTATTTAAGCCAAGTATTTATTTTCTTTTGCGTCTCTTAAACTTTATTTAAAATGATCAGGGAAATAATTTTAGGAATTTTCTCATATGTAATTTAAGCAGTGGAAACTTAATGAAACACAACTATAAGGTTCATTTCTTTGAAACAGGCTTGAAACAACAACACAACTTTTCTAGATAATCTGATCTGTTCAATGCTAGTTTGACTAGTGGAAATTTATTTGAAATGGTAAATTTATAGTCAGATTCTGTATGATAGCATAACATATTTGGTTTGAGAGACCAGTAATGCATTTATTTTGAAAGAAACAGTGTGAATTAGATTGAAGGTGCTTTCAAGTACAGCTTTCAGTGATGATGCTTATGTATCTGATCCAGCACATGTTGTGACTATATTTTGTCTTTTGGTTTGTCTTGTTTACAGTACTTGATATTGCCTTATCTGATGTATTATACTGAGAACATTACCTCAACTTGTGGGCAATGAGATAGACTGATATGTAAAAGCATTTTGGCTTGTTGAGTTATAGTTTTGGATGAAAAAATCCACATGGACGCAATATGAAAGCAAAATGGCCAGGGCTTTGATTGCTTCTCATCTGCTTCTGCCATTAGATTTACCTGTGGTGTCTATTATCTTTTAAAATGAATACCCACTGATCCAATGCCAGTTAGTGGCTGAGTTAATACGTAAACCACAGACTCAATCATAAATTTTGAGGATAATCATGTAGGAAAAATATAAAGCATATATTGGTTAATAAAATATTGAAAATGTGGAAATTCAGAATTATCCATGATATGAAAAATACAAAAATGAATGCCCAGTCTCAACTTTTGCTATTCATGAAACAGGCGAAAACAAATCAACAAAACAATATAAAATACAAAGTATTGCATGAGCAATTTCAGGTGGGTAATTAGGAAAAATACACTTTTTCTGGACCCAAATCATTGCTTCTTTCATGAACTTTAAGCTTGTGCTGGTGACAGAAACTACTAGGTTGATTGTTAAAAATGTAACGTTAAACTGAAATGTGAGGTGAATTAGGAAAAATACATTTTTTGTGAACCAAAATTATTTGTTTGTTTCATGAAGTCTAAACTTGTGCCGGTGACAGAAACGATTAGGTTGCCTGTTAAAATTGTAACCTTAAACTGAAATGCAAGGTGAAAAAAAGATGTGGCAGCAGCTGTCCCAGGTTACAATTAAATGTTATTCACCAGTCAAAATATTTATATGGTATTCGATGCATCAGCATTCATAAGTAAGTATATGACACTCTTTTTGGTGGATACATACATATGGCATGATATTACCCCAGTTTTATTTATTCACTTGATAATATGAATTAGGATTGTTTCAGAGTTGGTTTGGTGGTGCGCAAGGATACCTATGGGGATGTCACTTCTGAAAACAGGGGGTGTATAGTCCAAGGTGGATGGGGAACACCGCATAACCTAATTTTACATTTGAATTACCCTACCACCCCCGACACCACAATTTTTTTATGTTACCAAGTTTTGTAATGTTTTGGTTATATTCATTCCTCGTAATTTGTCGCGGGGGTTTGGTCCTCCGCGTGTCCCAGCCCGTCCTGGCCGTTCTGTGCATGAGTCTGTATGCTATAATCTCGAATTAATGGGGCATTGGCGGTTTGTCCTTTGATTTGATGTTTGCATTTACGTTGCTAGCAAGATTTATGCTTTCGGATAAAACTGCATTCATTATGCTATGCGTTCAGGTTTTGACACAGGTCTTGTCAAAAGCTTTGGTCTTATGGATGTTTTGTTCAAACAAGGTGAGTATTTTTAATAGTATCACACATAGTAACTTTTTCTTGGTTTTTTCTAAAATATTTATTGGATTTTTTTAATAGTATCACACATAGTGGATGGATCATCTCCACACCCAAAACCCAAGCTGTAGAATGCACCTTGTTGATATTGTTTATTTCATTTCAAAAAATTTGGTAGTATAATGGTGAGTGCATTCGTCAACACCCAAGCTGTAGAATATACCTTGTTTTTATCTATAAATTTTTATATAGTAACAATTTTATTTATTAAACTCATTTTAATAAAAAAATATTTATCTTGAATGTAATTGGTTCAGAATGATGACGTAACTCTTGAATTTGGTACCCCAAGAGGTGGCGGCAATATGTCGTAAGTGGTTGTTAATGTATTTTGCAGAGTTTCGGGCGCTCCAACAATAACTATGTTCCTTGTTCCTCGGGCTTTTCGAGGTGGCTCAGTACACTATAAATTGGATGACGAGCTTGCAACATGATGCTGCAGTCGAGGTGCATGCGATGCAGTAGAAAGGTGCATGCGATGCTCTAGCTAGAATTTAGATCGATGCCTCTCACATCATCTTGAAACACAACAATTCAAACACTACAATTGTGGGGATTGTCGGATTAGACATAGACGGTGTCAAGAAATCAACTCTTATCAAACATCTCTACAACTTGAGACGCCCTGATTTTAGCAGATGAAGTATTTGGGAAGTGGGGAAAATGGGTTTACCATTTTTGCAGAAAAAGCTCCTTCACGATCTACTGGGTAATTAAGATTCACGGAATATTGACAATATCTGTCAAGGGAAATGGGTTGATAATGTATTCATGTGCATAAGATAGTTAGCATGGACAAGAGACCAATAGAATTCTGTGTGATTTTAGTTGTCCGTATTTATTAAAATATGTATTATGTGTGATTTTAGTTGTCCGTATTTATTAAAATATGTGTTTCCGAGTTGCCCGAAGGAAAATTAAGGTTGTTTTTATTAATGAAATTTGGCAGCAATGAAAGTTTTCTGAGGATGGATAGAAGTATGCCTCATTTTTCACCTTTTCTTTTGGGTTTTTTTGGTTTTATTTTTACATTAAAAATTGGGTTTTTTTAGTTTTATGTTTACATTAAAAATTGCTCATGCAGGGTTGTGATAATTTAGTTAATGACAACTATGGACAAGTGAATGGATATTTTTTATTTAGATTGGGAAGGTTTTCACCAATAATAAAATTTGTAAACAAAATAAAGAGAGAATCATCTCTAGTAAATGTCACTTGCGAAGTAATTATATAGTTACTTAATAGCAGTGTGAAAGATGGCAATTCCAAATAGGAAAATATCATCTAACTGTTGTACTTCATCTTTTGTGTATGCAAATAAATCTATATAAAAGCCAATATCCTTCTAGTTTTTGAGATTCTCTTGAGTTGTCCACGTGGAGAATGGCTCATATACTCAACAATGATAATCTAATTAATTTATGGTTCACATGTTGATTTTGCAAATTTCAAAAAAATCTAATTTGCAATAGCGCAGGACATTGCCACCTTGTGGCTCTTGTTCTATGATCATTTCTCACCTACCCTCTATTTTAGTTCCTTTATAGTTTCTTTAGTTGGCTTATTAATTCCGACAATTACAATGGTTTTTTCTTATCTGTATATTCAAAAAGATGATATTTTATGAATTTTATAAAATCCGATGTAAGAAATGGCTTGTTGCTGGATCGTGGCCTCTCGAGAGAAGAGATTGGATGATTGCGATAAACTACTAGTACATTACCTGACCTGATAATTCGAAGTTAGTTGGAAATAGTCATAATCTTAATATACACTGGTCTAAATAATCTCATGATGTGTCAATACGGAAGAAACCGGTACTGGTAGTTGCTTTAAGCACACATTTTTCTCTATAAATAAATCACAAAACCCGTTGTTTATGAACAATCCATCAGTGCAAACACTAAGCAATCTCCCTAGTCTGAATGGTTCAGATCTAGAACAAAAACAGTATAGAATATAGAGATCTTTCTTAGATTAACCAAATTGCAAAAGGTATGAAGGAATGGATTATCTTATGATTGTAGTGCTACCTCCTTGCTTGATGTAGCTATTGATCTTTCAGCTTCAAGACAATGCACAAACCAGTGGAAACATATAAATACCAATAACATGCAATATGGATTAGTCTAAACTAGTAGTCAAAGAAACTAATTTTAAAGATCTTAACACAATAAGACTTTATGGAAAGAATCTGTATTACTGTTGAAAGAAATACATAGGGAGAAATTACAACCAAGCTTTGACATTGCAACTTCTTCCAAATGGTCCTAGCCTCAAGGATCCAAGATTTTTCCTCCTAATGGTTGAAAGGGGATAAGCTCCAACATAATTTCTCCAGCGTTTAGGTACTCTATCTTTCTCCTCCTTAACTATGAAGAGAGGGCTTGCATATATAGGCCCAAAGGGATAGAAGAGGTTGAGAATTTGTGGGAGAAGCTCAAGGGATCATTCCAAAAGGTAAGGGGATCGAGTGCCACCTTTCCTATTTCATAGGCATAAGCCTCCACGAAGCCATGGGTTCTAGAAGCCACTTGAAGCTTCTCTTTTCCATTTTAAACTAACAGTGTTGCACTTTGTCCATATGCAATATGCGTCTTTGACGAGTGGCGCACCTTGTCCAAATGTGAAAGGTGTCACCGATGCGCTCTGTCAATGTGTAGAGCGTGTCACCAAGAGTTTGATGGACTTTGTCAACGTGCAAGGTGCATCGAGGTGATAACAAAGGGAAAAATGATAACCACAACTCTTCCTTCAATCAATTTGGCTTAAGTGCTTGAGTAATTAGGACAAATGAATGACACACAACTCATAATGATGAGATTTTAGTGTAACACCCAACTTGTTCGGCCGCGATGTTATTGATCCGATTTTTCACATTACAACGTAATATTTACATTTCCATGAAGCGATAAATCTTTCAACAACTTGATTGGTCCTCCAGGTGACAACAAATTCTAGTTCCAACCCTTTAATAATGTGCCAATGCCCAATTTTTGTCATCCGCATAATGTGATAGCTACAAGTAAATCTTTACAATCAATTTGATGGTGATGATGGCATAAAGACTCCTTCTATAGCTGGCGTGGTGATCCAAATGGAACAAATGTCGAATTAAAACCCCTGCGACTTGGAAACATGGTGGACTGTCATTATTTGCATGCAATAACGTGGTATGTCGCATGTTTTTCTTTTAAATGATCCCTTCGGTGGATTTATCTCCATGTAAAGGATTCTTTGCATTGACATAATCTCCTCAAACTTGTGAGACAAGCTTCTCATATTCTGATAATATGGAGACACCTTTTTTTATGATCATGTTTTAATATCATCCCATGCCACTCGCTTCTTGGCACTTTGTGCATGATCATAAGGGAAAAATAAACGAAGTCCTCTTCCTTTTAATACCAAAATTTAAATTTATCCAAATTGAGATTCATTCCTTTATTTTCCTGCAAAAAGAAAACACAAATTAAATGAAAGCAAAGTTAAATAATAATCCCAATGCAAAAGTTTCTTTAATCTAATCTATCCAACAAACTACTTAAAAGGAAACCTTGAATAATAAATATTTTTCTTTACATAATAAATACACAAAAATAAAAATAAAAATATTTTTGATTATATACAAAGAGCATTACAAAGTATTAATGTTTGTCCATTTGAATAAACATTAATAAAACCAAAATGATTTAATTTAAACTTAATTATCCTACATTCAATTAAATAATATACGATAAAACAATTGTATACACCAAATATTATACTCATATTATGGACATTGCACATCATATATTAGTATATATATGAAATAAATTATATATATTCAAACAAATTACTTGTACCTTATAAACCAGCATAGATCCATCTTAAACCCGTATCTATCAAGCACTGAGACAGGGATCCAATTTCTTGAGGTGTATTTCTTTTTTTAAATTTAAACTCAAGAAATTTGATCTCTTTTGATTGATAAATCTTGGTTTAAGTTTTAGGTTTTTATTTTATAAACATGAACCAACATGGATTTTTTTTAAATACTTTCCATAATTTTTTATTTTATGACTGACATGAATTTTTTTAATTATTTTGTTAGTAACAAACATTACAACATCTCCCCATACTCACTTTACTTTACATTACTTCTTTTTACTTTACTTATTTTTACTTTAATGTTACAAACGTTACTAATGTTACATCACGTTACAAGATCTCTCCCATAATATTCACTATTACTATTACTTTACTTCTTTTTACTTTAATGTTACAAACGTTACTAATTTATGTTACATCACGTCACAAGATCTCTCCCATAATATTCACTATCACTATTATTTTTGGCCGACATGTTACGAACTTTATAATGTTACTACCATTATATCACATTACAGGATCTCTCCCATAATATTCACTATCACTATTATTTTTTGCAGACATGTTACCAACTTTATAACGTTACTACCCTTATATCACGTTACAGGATCTCCCCCATACTGAGCTTAGAGCCGACGCAATGAAAAATAAAAAATAAAAACAATTTTATTATAAACAAAAAGGAAAGTAAAAATAATAAAAACAATCACTTAAAAAAGTTTATATATATATATATATATATATTTTTTTTTTTTTCAATTTTTAATTTATATGTGCTATTTACAATTATTTACAATTTTCATGTTTTTTGTTTTTTGTTTTTATTTTGCAAGAAAATGAGATATGAAATTATTTCCAATAAACCTAAATAGAAATCAAGAAATCATTCATGAAGCAAAAAGATCCAGTATGTTGATATTATCAAAAACATCAAAATCACCCAACCCTTATTCAATAAAAGGGCAACTGCAAAATGGATTTTTAGGATCAAAGACACATAATCAAATGATGCCATGAGACCAAGCAACAAAGTCAAACAAACAAATAAAAAATCAGTCCAAAGCACTATTTAAAAATTTATCAAAGAGGGCCCCTTAAATTTAAGCAAAAATTTAGGGCAGTTGTTGGGGTGCCAACAAGTAGACAATTGAGGTGAGGGAATCCTGGTCGATCTACGAACTAATGAATGATCGACATGAAGGAGGCTATCAACCCTTATTGGGTAGTGAATAATATCCGTGGACAGGTTCTGGTGGCATGAGAGCAGGTGAAGGAGAGTGTTGAAACAGTCATTCACAGAATGAGAAACAACCTGGAAAATATGCGCAGATTGCTGGATAGCTTGGCAGAAATAGTGGAAGCGTCGTTTTAGGTACAACAACTAAGTGTGACGGTTTAGGTTCTACCCATATTTCTATTTCGTCTGATGGAAAATAGCAAATTTCTCTGTTTCAGGTCTTTTATCTTTAGTATTACGTCCATGCAGTTAGATAGTAGAATGAAGGTAGATTCAGGCTTTTGATAAGAGAATCCAAACACACTTTCCCAAGAAAGGGAAAGTGTTTGAACTATATCTAAACTATGCATGTTTATGGCATTTGGCACTTGAGCCAAATTGATATTCTTCTGATGGTTGACTTGGTTTCTTAAGGGGTAGGTTAGCCAATGGAAAATTTTGTAGTATTTTTATGATAATATAAGGTAATATAACTAACTTAAAAAAATGATTAGATTAAAATGATTATGTTACAAAGATTTTCGATAAACATAAAGACTCAAATATTGTTATACTCAACATCTTTTTAGAGATAATTAAGTTGGTTATATAAAGTGGGGAGGATAACAACATTCTTCCCACCCACTAAATCTACACCCAATTGACATGGTTATCATCTCTTATAATGTTCTTAAAAACAAATATTAATAATATTAGAAAATAAACATTAACTACTACAAAGTGTTTGTTTAAAATTTGTTTTTAAAATATCTTTAAATAAATGATGTGAAAGTTAGACATGGTTATCATCTCTTATAATGTTCTTAAATACACATACAAATAATATTAGAAAATAAACATTAACTACTATAGAGAATTTGTTTAAAATTTGTTTTTAATATGTCAAAGTTAGAGTGAAATTACGTTTCTCTTGGGGAAATGTTAGATGTTTTCTATTTTTGGGTGTTTTTTTTTCAACTTGTCTTTAAAGATAGAATTTTTTTGAGAATTTTTGAAAAAGTATATGACAGCTTTCAAACTTACATAATCTAAGTATTTTGAAGATATTTGAAGGTGCTAAATTCATCTATATATTTAAAAACATGATTTGAACACTTCAAAATTTAAATTCGAGATTTTTTTTTCTAACTAGAAAAACTTACCCCACAAAGCCGAAATAGGCCGAGACGAGCGTTAATGTTGAATGTGAAAACATGAAAATTGTTACCCAGAATTGGAATAGGCCAAGGCGAGCGTTAATGTTGAATGTGAACACATGAAAATTGTTACCATAGTGGCACCAAAAAGAAATCAATTATAACAATAATTTCACCCTAAATTATAAATCAAAAGCCAAGTAAACACACGGACCTCTAGTTACTTTTATGTTTTTATTTTATTTCTTTTAAAATATATGTTGCATACACTTTGTCGGTGGATGCCAATTGTTGGGCATAAAATCAATACTTTTATGTTTTTATTTTATTTTTTCTAAAATATATGTTGCATACACTTTGTGAGTGGATGCCAATTGTTAGGCATAAAATCAATACCGCCAAAAGAACATCTCGCAATGAAAGCAAAGGAATCCTTTGAGAGTTTCATAGGAGGCAACTCTCTGTACCAACGAATATTAATAACATTAGAAAATAAACATTAACTACTACGGGGAGCGTATGTTTAAAATTTGTTTTTAAAATATCTTTAAATAAATGATGTCAAAGTTAGAGTGAACTTACCTTTCTCTTTTTAAGATAGGGAAATGTTAGATGTTTTCGATTTTTGGGGGTTTATTTTCCAACTTGTTTTTAATGTAATAAGAAATGGAGAAGGGAGAGTTCATCACTTCTCAAATATGTGCGGCTATACGGGAAGCGTCTGTCCATATACCAATTTTTTCCCCTCGATACGCAGAGTCGGAGTGGTGTCTCAATGAGCTGTTACTCATGTTGGAGTCGATGGAGTCGCGCCGGTCAACGGTTATTCCAGTCTTTTACGGTGTGAAGCCTGCCGACCTTCGGCGCCCACTGGGAGAAAACGGACTGTATGCCGAAGCCCTGAGGCGTCTCCAATTAGAAACCAAAACAACCGACTCCAAAACGCATCAAGAGAAGCCACGTTACGATTCCGACGCCATTGAGAAATGGAGGGATGCTCTCTGTAAGGTTTCCTATATAAGCGGTTTCGAGTATGATGCAGGGTATCTATCTATTCCTGTCCCTCTTCTTATGCTTGTTTTTTTGAGTTTCAATCACGATATTAATTTATGTAGGCAGTAATTAATTCTTACTAGTAATTAGTAAGCTTGTTGTGAATATTATTCAGTGTGGAGGCGGAGGGGAATCAAATAACAAATAATACAAATGCATAACAGAACTCACGACATGCATAACAGAACTCACGACTTGTATCTTATTATGAAATCTGGTTACAATATATAGCTGGGAGAGCGGTTCAACAAACTGCTAAGAAATAGGATCTCATCCTACATGTTTAACAGAAAACTAAAAATAGTAATTCGACACTATTATCTAACACTTAATGGAGAAATGGATTCTCGACATTATTCCAACACTCCTCCTTAATGGAGAAATGGATTCTCTACCACACCTAACTGTTTTCTACATACTTCAAAACTCATCTTTCCAAGAGGCTTGGTAAAGATGTCAGCCACATTCTCAGTGGTATTACAGTAGGTCAAGTCAATTTCCTTCTCTTGTATCTGTTCTCTTACAAAATGATGTTGAATTTCAATATGCTTGGTTCTGGCATGATACATTGGATTGTATACCAATTTAATAGAGCTTTGATTGTCACTTTTGAGAACAGTTGGCTTCATTTGCTTGTTGCCAATATCTTCAAGAATTCTCCTTAACCAAACAGCTTCACAAGTAGCATGGCATAGCGCTTTGTATTCAACTTCTGTTGATGATAAAGAAACAATTGGTTGTTTCTTACTGCTCCATGATACGACCCCTGTACCTATGTTGAATGCATATTCTGAAGTTGATTTCCTGTCATCAGGATTTCCAGCCCAATCTGAATTAGAGTAACCTGGCAACTCAACATCACAATTATCAGTATACAAAATACCAAAATTAACAGTTCCTTTCAGATATCGAAGGACTTTCTTTGCAGCTATCCAGTGGCTTTCCAGTGGTTTAGCCATGAAATGACTCAAGATGCTGACAGAATATGCTAAGTCTGGTCTGGTAGTGGTAAGATAGTTTAAACTTCCCACTAACTGGCGATACAGAACACCATTTGCCTCTTTAGTTTCATCAAGACTAGATAACTTAACATTTTGTTCCAAAGGTGTTGATACTACCTTGCTATCACTCATATTGAATCTTTCTAGAATTTCCCTTGAGTATTTGCTTTGAGTGACAATTGTTTTACTGCCTTATCTCCATATTTCCAGACCTAAACAATAATGTATTTCACCAAGATCCTTCATTTCAAATATCTGAGCTAACTGAATCTTAATGTCTTCAATCAAATGAGAAGCACTACCAGTGATAATAAAATCATCAACATATAAGGATATTAAAGCAACATTTCCATTTTCATCATTTTTAACATACAAATTTGGATCATTTTTTCTTTTCACAAAACCTTTCTGGGCAAAGAACGAATCAATCTTAATATACCAAGATGTAGGTGCTTGTTTTAAACCATATAATGCTTTCTTGAGTTTACAGACAAGATCTTCTTCCCCTTTCTTTATAAATCCTTCAGGATGAACCAAATAAACTTCTTCTTTTAAATCACCATTCAGAAATGCAGACTTAACATCTAATTGATGAACTTTCCAATTGTATTTTGTAGCTAATGCAATCATGACTCTAATTGTATTTAACTTAGCTACAGGTGCAAAGGTGTCTTCATAATCAATTCCTTCCTTTTGTGAATACCCTTTTGCAACTAATCTAGCCTTATATTTGTCAACACTTCCATCTACATTAAACTTGGTTTTATATAGCCATTTACATCCTATAGGAACTTTGTTTTCGGGCAGCTTAGTTAATTCCCAAGTGTCATTCTTCATTATTGAGTCATATTCTTCATTCATTGCATTATTCCAGTCCTTATGATTTTTGGCTTGTTCATAAGAAGTAGGTTCTACAACATTCATACTTGAGTCATCAAAGCATAGTCTTTATACCTGGAGGGTATCTGAATTGTTCTTGTACACCTCCTTAGTGATCCACCACTTTCTGCACTTTCATCTCTTCTTTTCTGAGGCGTAGGAGTTGTTGGAGTCACTACGCTGCTTTCAACTTGTTGTTGTACATGTTCCTTTTCCTGTTCCTGTTCATTATCTATATCAATTTTCACTTGAACATCATTGTCATAAGGAGTATGCCAGACATCATACTTACTTACTTCTTCATCTGTAGTCTCATGAAAAATCACATCTCTGCTTGCTATGAGCTTATGTGAATTAAGATCAAATAGTTTGTATGCCTTATGTTCATCATAATAACCAAGAAAAGTACACTTAATAGATTTCGAGTCCAGTTTTCTTCTCTCATCTTTGGGAATATGAGCAAATGCCTTTGAACCAAATATTTTTAAATGACCAACGTCAGGTTTATAGCCATAAAGAACTTCAAAAGGCGTTTTGGAATCTAGAATCTTAGATGGACTTCTATTCTTTAAGTAAACAACAGTGTTAATGGCTTCTGACCAAAAACCATTAGAGATATTTTTACATTTTAACATGCTATGAGCACATTCCACTAATGTCTTGTTCTTCCTTATGTTGTTTACTTAGTGCACAAGCTTCACATTCTAGATGCTTATGTTTCAAAACAGGAAGCCCCTCAACCATTGATTTCTTCTGAAGTAGTACTAAGTCATTTTGATTAAGATGCCCATACCTGTGATGCCATAGCTCTTCTGTTGTCATTGTAGTAGATGTCAATGCTTGATGAGTGGGATTTGTGACATCAAGCTTATACAGTCCTCCAATTCTTGTCCCTGTGGCTATGCCATTATAACAATTATGAATATCCTTCACAAGACAGTGAGACTGCATAAACTCTACATTCAGATTTTGATCAGTTATAGTGGAAACAGAAATCAAGTTCTTTTTGATGCCTGGAACATACAACACATCATGAATCTGTTTGTTTTGGCCATTAGGTAATTTTACACTTATCACTCCATAACCCTGAATCTTATGAGATCTATTATCTCCTAGATATATGTGTGTCTCATCTGTTTTCTCAAGATATTCATCAAACCATTCTTTGACACAAGACATATGGGCTGAGGCACCTGAATCTATGAACCATGCATTTTCATCATCAGTTTCTGCAGACAATGCAGCTTTTGAAATAAACAACTTTAAATTCTTAAAACCTTCATTGGATGTGTCAGTTGTCACATAATTTCCATTATGTTTTCTAAATTTATGTTTGGATTCATCAGCTTTCCTTTTATAACAGTCTTTAGCATGATGACCAGGTTTCCCATAGTAAAAACAACCATCATTTTTCTTATCATGAGAATCCGATTTCGAGTGAGTCATACCTCTGTGTCTTGGCTGAAACTTGCTTGTCTTGTTTCTGTCCCATGTCTTGCCCCTTTAGGGTTGTTTCCCTTTCGCCATTAATGCCACTTCTAAAGATTGAGTGTCCATCTCAAATACTTTCATCCTTTCTTCTTCTTGAAGAAGAATCCCTGTTAACTCATTAAATGTTGGTGGTGTTGCTCTACCTCCCAAACTTGAAATAAAAACATGATAATCTCTAATTAAACCCTTTAATGTAATCATTACCATGTCAGTATTTGAAACATTATCACCAATTGCTTTTAACTGATCACTTAAATCCTTAATCCGGGAAACATAGCTGGTGATATTCTCATTTGCAGCCATTTTTATAGACAATAACTTAGTTTTCAGAAACAACAGTCTATTGGTGTTTGTAGTTTTATACAAAGCTTTTAGGATGTCCCATGTCTCCTTAGAAGTTGTACAATCTCTGATGTGCGGGATGATGTTGTCTTTGACAGACAGCCGCAACAGTACCTTTGCCTTCGTCTCTTGTTTCTCCCAGTCTGCAAGAGTAACACCTGTGGGCTTTGCTTCATCTCCTTTGACTATATTCCATACATTTAGGGCTTAAAGCATAGTTAATATCTTGAACTTCTAGTCAAGATAATTGTCCCCGTCAAGTTTAGAAGCCTTATTCAAATAATTTTCGGGAAAAGAATTGGTCATATCTACTACTGATAGATGAATTCAATCCTTGAATTGAAAAAATACCAAAATACCTCTTTTCTTTCTCGACTTAAAAAAAATACCACTCTATTCTCCGGCTACTCCCTTCTTCTTAGAGATACTTCTTAATAGTAAACAGGGGTTCAATCAAATCAAATATCGAAGCAAATGCAGTAGGAAACACCTTAAATAAATTTCTATTGTGTCCAACCAATAACAAAGCAAACCTCACTTATAGGAAATTGACGCGTCTTGAGATAGGGCATGCACACGGTAATTGGTAGTGTAGCACAAAACTACTGTGCCCTGCCACACTGGGGATCCGCAGTAATATTAGATTATCGCGCCTGTAGCAATTGAGGCACAAGC
Source organism: Larix kaempferi (assembly GCA_027924585.1). NCBI lineage: Eukaryota > Viridiplantae > Streptophyta > Pinopsida > Pinales > Pinaceae > Larix > Larix kaempferi. The sequence continues at coordinate 2,747,699 of BSBM01000705.1, forward strand.
GGATCGAGCCCTCAAACACTTCCTTCCGCTCCAATTACACACGCTACAGGAGTCTATTGTTCCCTCCTTCTAATACAATGGCGATTCTCTGGACTCGTTTGACTACACAGCTCCACAATGAAATTGTTCAGCAATCAATTCAGAGATGGAAACGATGGGCTTAATAGCCAATACAAAACAACACACACGAACTTCGACTTCAGTCAGCCCTGAGCACGCAGCGATTCACTCCTCAGTGATCTGGTGCTCACCTCAGCAGCCAGCTCCTCTGCAGTGATGGCAGCGATTTGACTGGGAAGTGATCTGTTCGCGCCCAGCACTCTTTCAATGGAGATCACACACTCCAGGGTAAGCAACGATTTATGCTGGTCTCTTCCTGAGCTCTGATACCAAAATAACAAATAATACAAATGCATAACAGAACTCACGACTTGTATCTTATTATGAAATCTGGTTACAATATATAGCTGGGAGAGCGGTTCAACAAACTGCTAAGAAATAGGATCTCATCCTACACGTCTAACAGAAAACTAAAAATAGTAATTCGACATTATTATCTAACAGAATCTAGTGGAGGACCTCGTGAAAGTACTGTTGCAAAAGGTTAAAAAACCATCCCTGCACGTCTCCAGATATCCAATAGGTTTGGATCAAAAAGTCAAATATTTTGAAGAGTTATTGCAGCAACAAAGCTAGGAGACAAGAGTTTTCGGAATTGTAGGCCTTGGTGGGGTTGGCAAAACCACCTTAGCAAAATAAATTTTTAACCGTCTGCGATCGAATTACAAGCAGTCTTGCTGTTTATTTGATATCAGACAGAAGTCTTTAACTACTTTGCAGATTGACCTTCTGAAGGACTTGAGCCCAAAATCCAATGTGCAAATAAGCAGCGAAGATGAAGGTAAAGAAATTCTCAGAAGGAATCTCTCATCTAAAGAAGCTGTCATTGTTTTAGATAATGTGGATCGTGCTTAGTAGCTGGAGGTGTTACTGTTACCAGCTAAGGATGTCCTTCATCCCAATAGCATAATTATAGTAACATCTCGCGATAAGCATCTTCTTATAAACCAAGATATCAAAGAGTCATCTATTTATAGGTTAGAGTGTCTCAACCCGTAGCAATCCAAGGAGCTCTTCTGCTTGCATGCCTTTGGCCAGCCTCGTCCAGTGGTAGAATTTGAGGGATCGATTATAAAGTTTTTAGATGCGTGCGGTGGATTGCCATTATCTCTCACAGTGCTCAGGGCACATCTTCGTGGGATAAAGGATTTGAAACACTGGGAAGTGCAATTACACAAAATCTCCCAAATACTTCCGGACGATATCCAACGCATACTGAAAATTAGCTATGATAGTCTCGATGAACAGCAGAAGCAAATTTTCTTGGACATTATGTGTTACTTCGTAGAAGAAGACAAGGATACCGCCATCAAAGTTTGGGACGCATCCGACTGGGAAGGATGGCTGGGTTTTGAGAACCTAGAGAACAAGTCTCTCGTGGAGGTCGACAGTAGAAATCACATAATAATGCACGAGCATATTAGACATCTGGGTAGAGGTATTGGTGAGAAAGAACCTCCACGTCGGCTTTGGCACCTCACCGACAACCTTGTTGACGATTTGCTCGACAAGCCAAGTGTACATATATTTTAAAGTATTTAGGACGTCTTTCAAAATAGAATTGCTTTAAGTCTAGGTATTCCGGAAAAGAGTAAGCTAAACTCTAGACCGTTTGCACCAAGAATCCGATGATTTTTCCGAAGAAAATCCTGCTGAAATTGCTTAAAAGACAGTTTTGGGTTGCTAGAATTGCATAATCAGGGTACCCTAGGGGTAATCGAGGTCCCTGAATCCATTCCTGCAATCAAAATCGCAATTCAAGCAACCCAAATCGCATTTTCAACAATTTCCCCTTCACCGGATTCCGGTGAAAATCGCCGGTAAAGGTGCAAACGGTCTAGAGTTTATCCCATTCCTTCCGGAAATAGTTTGCATCCATCTTCAGGCACGTGCTTCAGGTGGATACAAACTCTACTTGGTGTATAATCTAATGATGTCAATATTTTTTCTAACGTTTCGTTTCCAATAAACAATTCAGGTGTGACTGCGAGGAATTAATATGATTACAGCATCGGTCGAAAACCGTGCGGAAATGGCCAATCATTTCAATTGTCTGCGGGGGTTGAAACTGCCTATAGCTGAAAGTGATTGTTTTGATGAAAGCATATTCAAGAAGTTAAAGAATCTCTTATGGCTCAGATGGAATAGTTGTCCCTACTCTTCCCTCCCTATCTGGATTCCAATGGGCAGTTTAAGGGTTTTAGAACTGAAAGGGGGCGCAACATTGAAGACTCTCTGGAGCGAAAATCATCATTTTTAGGTAGCCGATTTAACCCGATTGTACGTTACGGGCATCACTATAATAATTACTCGACAAAAGATAGTTGTTTCTTTTCCATTGTGAAAATCGATGTGTTTTGTTATCACAATGCACACAGTTGACTCTGCTCAGAGAGTTGAAAATAGAGAATTCCGGTTCGGAGTACTTGCCAGCATGTGTCATGGCGCTGAACAGTCTAGAAAAGTTAGAAATAAAAAATTGTCGATTATGCAAACTGCCATTCAGCAAAGTTGAAGGGGTTGGGTGCATGCTTCGGCTAGAATACTTAGAACTGTCCTGCATAGAAATTTCGGAGATATCATTTTCCGAAGGCGTTTGCCCAAACCTTCGACATCTCAACATCGATGGATGTGGATCCCTGTTAGAGGTTGGACCATTGCCAACAACACTAAGTTACATAAATTTAAGCAAGCGCTGTGCATTGAGGAAAATAGGAGGGATTTGTGGTCTTCAGAATCTTCAAAAGCTCGAAATCGTAGAGTGTGACAAAGTTGAGGAGCTTCTAGAGCACAAACCTGTAGTGTGTGACAAAATTCTGGAGGTGTTGATAGCTGTGCATGACAATATGAGGAGAGTAGAGGAGTTCGTGACGAGCGTGATGAGAGCATAGGAGTTGTGGGAGCTGCTTAATGCGGATGGCTGTGTAGAATTGCAGACTCCAAAGCATAGGCAATATTATTTCAATCTGAGGAGCGCAGAGGGGTTGGGGTGGTTGTACAAAACACTGAAAATCTGAGGAGTGAAGGGAAGAGAGGCACGCCGCAGCACCGCGATACCATGACAGTCAATTTAAAATTAACTACGCAGTACACAAACTTTTCTTTCGCTGTGGACTCTGATGGAAACTTCAATTTTGACTTTGCGAATGACTTTCACTTCCGCGAGCATTTCCTTCACGTGGATTAACTTTGCGGAATTTTACTTTGCCGCAACATTTGATATTGCACCAAATTTACTTCGCACATCATGCGATATGCGGCATGCAATAACCTTGCGATATGTAATACATGCAGAAATTATGAACTTGAATTTATTTTTACTCTGCATAACTTCGTAAATTTGCCGACAACTTGACTTTGATAAATACACTCTTAAGCAAACTATATAATGAGATATTTCTTGTTAAAGCATATGAACAGAAGAATGAAGATTATGCCAAAGTTACTCCGCGTTAAACAAAAACTTTACCGCTGTGAAATACTTGGAATTCTTGATTTCTTTTACTGACAGTAAATGTAAACAACATTTACGCAGATGAATATGAAGAAGATGTGCGACATGCTATGACAACCATTCTTGAGAATGAACACAAAATAACTATTGACTTATATATTACCGCAATAACACAAGTAACATTGCCGCAATACAGAGAGATGGTAAATACTTCAATCTTTCACCATTTTACGCAGAGCTTGGGCTCCTGATACATTTCACAATAAACTTCTTCTTCTTCTTTTTCTTCTATATCTCTTTCATCTCTTTTTATCTCTACTTAATCTAATGAGAGTGATTTACAAATTTATACAAAAACTTGGGATCGCTTCGCCTGGAAGCTATTGAACTTCATTAAAGACTGTAATAACTTTCTACCTAAGAATTTCAACTTGCGGGATAGAAATGCGACTGATTAAATACTAGGAAGTGTGCATGATGCCTTCTGATAGATTGACAGACTATCTGACATCTCTGCGATACAGCAGACTGACAAAACGTCTGACGGGGTGACTGACAGAGCCAACGCGAACTAGATGCGCATTCAACTCGCAAGTACATTTCTCCAACACTCCCCCATAATTATGAGTTGATGACAAAATTTTATGAAATGATTCAGAGATGCAACATGCTCTGTGCATGATGAAGTTCACTGTGCAAAACTCGTCACTCCTAAACAACTTCGCAGATATTGGAATGTGTCTCTTGCCAATGGTTTTGTGAAGATGTCCGCAACTTGATCTTCAGACCTGCAAAATTCTAAACATATTTCCTTGTTATTTATCAATTCCCTGATTAAGTGATACCTTGTGTCGATGTGCTTGGTTCTATTGTGGTAGACATGATTCTTTGACAGTGCGATAGCTGAATTGTTGTTGCAGTAAATGACTATGGGTTCTTGCTGTTGCTGCGACAGATCACTTAACATCCTCCGCATCCAAACAGCTTGACATGCAGCGCTTGTAGCTGCGACATACTCTGCATTTGCTGAAGAAAGAGTTACGATCAGTTGCTTCTTTGAAGCCCATGATACAACACCTATTCCACATGAAATGTATTTCCAGATGTGCTTTTTTTGTCGTCTATGCTGCCTCCATTATCGTTGTCTATGTACCCGATGAGTTTGAAATTTTCTGCAGTTGAATACAAAATACCGAAGTCTTTTGTTCCATTTACATACCTCATAATTCTTTTACCTGCTTGCCAATGTGATTCTTTTGGTGTCTCCATGAATCTTGAGATTAAACTGACTCCATACATGATGTCTGGCCTTGTCGCTGTAAGATACATAAGGTTGCCAACAAGTCTTTTAAATAGTGTAGGATCTACATTAGATCCGTCATCATCCTTTCTCAATTTCAAACTTGTTATCATTGGTGTTGGTGCTGTCTTGCAATTTAACATCTTAAATCTGTTCAAGACATCACTTGCATACTTCGACTGAGATATAAATATCCATTTTCAGTCTAATGAACTTCAATACCCAGAAAGTACTTCATATGCACCAAATTAGTCATTTCAAATTCACTTTCCATGACTGTTCTAAATTCTTCTATGTCGAAATCACAAGTAAATATTAAATCATCTACATACAAGTAGACGATTAGCTTATTACCTTGCTTGTTGATTTTTGTGTACAACGTTGGCTCACATTCACTTCTGTGAAATCCATTCTGAATGAGATATGAGTCAATGCAACTGTACCAAGATCGCGGAGCTTGCTTCAAACCATAGAGCGCCTTTTTCAGTCTGTATACTCTATGTCCTTGTCCTGGAACTTCATAGCCTTGTGGCTGCTCCACGTATACTTCTTCCTCCAAATAGCCATTTAAAAATGCAGACTTGACATCCATTTGATAAACAGACCATTTCTTTTGTGCTGCGATAGCCAGAACTGTTTTGATAGTGTCCATTCACGCTATAGGTGCGAATGTTTCATTGAAGTCTATGCCAGGCTACTATGTGAATCCTCTTGCTACCAATCTCGCCTTGTGCTTCTGCATATTTCCTTTAGCATCTTGCTTGGTCTTATAAATCCATTTGACGCTTATCACATCCTTGTCGATAGGAACGTCGACTAATTCCCATGTTTGATTGTACCGGTCTCATATATCTCACGCAGACTTCTTGTTCTTGGCGGAGTTGCTGGTGTCGAACTGCGCGAACTGCTTCATAGAGTTTGTTGCGCACTTGCTATGCTTGTCGGAGTTGCTTGAGCTGCGACTGATGTTGTAGTACCTTGTGCTGAAACATGTTGCGCTGTCCTAGGAGTAGACAAAGCTGCAACATTCTGGTTTATATGCAGAGTCTCGACTACATCTTCTGCGATGTCATCATGCTCGATATGCGACATGATTTTAACACTCTTCTCTACGGTTCCATCCCATGCTTCATTTTCAACAAACTAAACATCGCGGCTGATAATAACTTTTCTTGCAATAGGATCATACAACTTGTATGCTTTTGTTTCTTCAGAATACCCAATAAAAAAGCATTTCTGTCCTTTATTGTCTAATTTTCTTCTTAGATCATCTGGAACATGTGCATATGCTACACAACCAAAGACTTTCAAATGCGAAACACTATGTTTCATACCTGTCCATGCTTCCTACGGAACCTTGTTCTTCACGCTCTTCGTAGGACATCGATTCATGATGTATACCACAATTGTGACTGCTTCAGCCCAGTATTCATGTCACATACCAAAAATTTCATAAAATTAAATTTTTTTTTTCTAATCGTCTAATCGTCATTAAATGCTATGCGGAAGATAGAATAAAAGCATCATTGTAACGTTTCATAACTTTTAACATTTATTATTTAATAGTTTCAATCATTAATAACTTTACTTGTCGATACAAAGGTCTTCTATATTTTTAGAAGGCACCATAACTATCAATACACAACCCGTTATACAATAATTCATTCTAAGAACATAACTTAATAATGTTTGATCAAATGTTGTGTCTTGACTAATTCTTTCTACTAGTTTAAACATTTATAAGCAGTATGAATAATACATTATACCCATACTTTCTATAACCATCGAAAAATACTCTATCTAACATTTTTATCTTTATCCATCTTGAAGATTTCTAACTTAAATATATATCTCCATTACACCTGGGACACATCTATTTAGAGAATAATTTAATCATATGAGTATCTAGTTTGTATAGAACAGGCGATCCACGAAGTACACTTATAAATGATTAGCCTCAAACTAACTACATATGTAAGCAAGAGACAACGATAACTAACAACTATCACAATTAGTAAAATGCACAAAGTACACATATTTGAAGCAACAAAACTGAAGTAACAATTGAAAACATATTATAAAGAAAAAAATACACACAAGAAAAATACAAACCAAGGAGAACATTTTGACGTGGTTCACCCGCATCTTGGGCTACGTCCACAAAAGGGGGTTGTATTATTTTATTTAGTCAAAAAGTTTACAACAACAACTTTAAATGTTGCATCACTTGCCTTAACCGGCTTCTCTCATTTAGAGTACTAACATCACAACTTCTTTTACTCTTTGTTGCATGATCTATTCTCTAATGAAATAAAGAATACTACCTCGAAGTCACTTATCCTCTATATAAAAATGATTAATATGCATGGCCCTGCCTAGAGTCACTTATTAATTTTACACATCCGATTACAAACCTTCCCTTCAAGTAACAAACAACTTAGAAATATCATAAATAACTAAAATCTTTATTATTGTAATAATATAACATTCCTTTTATCAATTCCATGACTTACTAAATAAAGTCTTTATGTAGTAATGGAACATATCACATATATATGTCACATCTTTAAGTAATTAATAAAATAACATAATATATTTTGTCTCTCCTAGTGACATATACAAGTATAAATTATATGACGTAACAATTATTTTGCACTTAAAAGAATTTACATCCTTAGTGTAGGACTTCTCTACCAAAATTCGACTTCTTTATAATTAATAATTTAATTTCTTTCATACACCTATATGTGTAAGTTTTTAATTCTGTGAAGGCCTTTAATATATTTTTATTCAAGCTCCTTTTCTCTAATTAAAGAAGTATATAAATAAAGTTATATCACGTCCCTTCTACAAGGTTGGTGAAAAGAATAATACATCAAGTAGGATATATAATAAGGGTCGTCCAGCTCCTAAGAAATGCAATAAATGAGCCTAGAGCTGAATTCCAACATAAACGATTTTATGAATCCTCTACTAGGCAAGAAGACGACCTTACAGGGATTAACCTCCGACTTAAAACATTATGGTCATCAGCGTTTTCATACGGCTAACAAACTATGTGTTCTAAATATAATTCATACCCATATTAGTCACTACGGTGCTAATACATCAATTGTAACTATAAAAACAAAACACATCCATCAATTTTCAAAATGTTCGACAAAAAAGGAAAACAATTCATAAATAATTTAACTTGCCATCGTAATGATCATATAGGTCAACCCACCAGAGTCCAGAAAGCATATAAAATGAGTAATGTAGAAGAGTTAAATGAATTTGCAGGCAGTGAGTAACCTAAAGATGGCTAACGAAGGATCGCAGATATACTGTATGAACATTTATATGAACCCACGCCAGTCTAAAACAGATACTTAAAGTAGGAAGGCTGTCGAGATCTGGGTTTAATAACTAGACTTCTCCATTCATCTAACTTAATCGATTTCCAGAAAAGACAAAAGATTCGTTGCCCGCTGCCTGGTTATCCAAAAAACAAGAACCTTATACACCCATTCACTTGTTAGGTGGCATGTGTTCTATTTCTTTTGTTTTATTATATAAGGGATCGTGGGACAGGTGGTAGCACCAAGCTGTTGTGAAGGCTTCCCTCAATAAAGCGAGATCGCCTTTATTACAAAGAGCCCACTTCCCTAGTGGTTGAGAAAAGCTTTTAAAATTACTTCCACTTGTCTTCTTTCATACTTATTCAACTACTATCATGAAAACCATATATATGCACCCTAAGTTACATACTTCTTATTTATATAGAAAAATAAGTTTCTTCAATCCATATTCATACTTAAGAATTGCCTTCGATGTATATATGCATAAATGACATATGCATTAAATTTAATTATTAGGTCACCTTGATAGCTCATACATAATAAGTCGTTGATTGATAATCTATCCATAGATTTTAAAATAATCTATTAATGGATATAACTATATATTTAAATAATTTATTCTATTTTTTTTTAACTTATATGGATTTCTTTTCATACATATCAAGAATCTCTGAATAATACACTATTTGTATATATAAAAAGAATTGACTTTATGGATCTTATATGTATATAATTATATTACTTAGGCACTAATATCCTCGTTGCCTATAATAATAACCTAAGAGATTAACTAGCAGTATTTTAACAATACTAATTTGTTGTCAACATTTTTGTTTATCTTTTATATGTATAGATTACATATAAATAGGTTCATGTTTTAATAATCAAACATACATGTGTATGATTTGTTTATCCTTAATCGATATGTTATATTGTTAACATAATTATTATATATATATAGATAGATAGATAGATATATGTATGTGGTTTTCTCACCCATAATAAGGTCTAGCATCGTCCTTGTAGTCACGACGACTTTTCCTTCTTTCTTTAAGGATTTAGTGGCGACACAGTCTTAAGTTTCCTAAGTATGGAAACATTTTCGACCTAGGAAAGCAATAAACAATAAAACTTTCTAAAGTCCACTGGTGGAGCCTTGGCCTTGAGCTCCTCACTAGGGCCATTTGCAAATTCATAAAATAAAAATAATAAATGGTCAAATTTGAGAGATGTTACAATTCATTTGACAGATGCGCGGCTGCCAACATACTGCGCGCCATTTCCATAATGGTTATGTTCTTCCTTTCTGCGATACCATTCTGCTGCAGTGTGTACCGCGCAACGAACTGTTTCTGTATGCCATGGTTCTTGCAAAAGTTTAAGAAATCATTTGAGACATACTCACCTCCTCTGTTTGTTCTCAATATCTTGATGCTGTAACACTCTACTTTTCTACGAGTGTCTTGAATTGTTGAAAACAACCAAATGCATCAAATTTATGTTTCAGAAAATAGAACCATGTTTTTGTTGTGAAATCATCAATAAAAGTGAGAAGATAAGTGCATCCTTCCATGGACGGTGTTTGCATCGATCCACAAATATCAGAGTGCACAATTTCAAGTGGTGCACGAGCTCTGTATGACTTTTCGACTGGGAAAGTCTCTCTATGTTGCTTTCCAAAAATATAGCCTTCAGAAATTCTCTCTGGTCTTTCGATCAATGGCAATCCTTTCACCATGTCCTTCGTGTGCAGTAGCTTGAGCCCACCAAAATTCAGATGTCCAAATCTGGAATGCCATAACCAGGACTCATCCTTTACTTCTTTCTGAAACGCAGCTTACATTGCGTTGTCCTTCTCTTCCGCTGCGCAATGAATTTCTACTCCTTTGCTTTCTGCGCGGAACACAGATCCAGAATTCTCATTCTGACTTGCATGAACAACTTGAGTTGTCTTACCTTTTATGATGGGTCTTATTCTCAAAGGAAACAGGTGATTGCTTGTCATCTGTACTTCAACAATTAACTGATTGCTGGGATATATGTCCTTGATCACACAGCGCTTACCTACCATGTGAACTCTGTAACCTTTTTCCATCAGCTAACCAATGCTCATCAGGTTGTGCTTCAAACCTTGAACATAATACACATTAGACATATATTTTTGCTCCCCCTGTTTTGTTAGAATATCAACAGTACCCTTTCCCAAAACAGTGACTTGGATATGATATTGTTTCCAAGTGTTACATCAGTTTCAATTGATTTATCTAGACTGGAAAATAAACTTAAATTACCAATCATATGATTGCTACATCCTGAATCTAAATACCATATGCCATTTGGACTTTCTTGGACAACATTGCATTCCAGTGGAGATGCGCATGCTAAGAACAGTGAGTTGTTCGATGTGTTATTGTTGCTTGACTATGCTTCACCTTGCTTTCCTTGGTCATACTGCTTCTTCCTACATTCATATGCAAAGTGTCCATACTTCTTGCAGTAATGACATTGAATTTTTGATTTATCATACCTTTTCCCACTTGGCTGAATGAGCATCTGATTCTAATTTCTACCAGTGACATGTGCAGGATTGCTGCTGCGACCTCCTCTGAAAGAACTTCACCCTCTCCCTCTAGAGCTTGATCTTCCTCTGCCTCTTCCACAACTTATGGATGACTGTGCTGTGAATGCACCTTCCAGCGATGTATCTGAACCACTAATTCTATGTTCATGATTGAGTAATGAGGCTTGCAACTCATCAATAGTAAATGTGGACAGATCTTTGTTTTCCTCTAGGGTTACAACCAAAGATTCAAATTTCTTTGGCAGAACTCTAAGAACCTTTTCAACAACTCTTTGATCAGTTAGAGTTTCTCCATGAGACTTTATTTGATTAACTAGACCAATAACACGAGTATAAAATGAGTCTATTGACTCTGTGTTTTTCATTGATAGTGATTCAAAATCTCTTCTAAGAATTTGTAATTTAGCAGTTTTTATCTTGTTCAAACCTTGGTATGATGTTTCCAGCGTGTCCCACGCTTCCTTGGCTGACTGCGCTACTGCTACTCTTGGGAGTATTGATTCATGTGTCGCTTGATGTATGTGAACAACGCCTTTCCTTATTTCTTCCTCTATTCCCTTAAGACATCCTTCTCAGCTTGAGTGAGATTGTTGTATGCTGCTGCATTTGTTGGTTCTGCATAACCAGTCTGGACTATGTCCCATACATATTATCCTCTAAACAAAGCTTTCATTGTTAGTGACCAATATTCATAATTTTTACCGAAAAATATTGGAGTTTGCAAATTACCAGAAGTGGAAGCCATCGCTTTTCCCTTTTTGTAAATAGAAATATTTCTCTCCATAAACCAGGCTCTGATACCAGATGAAGGGAAGAGAGGCACGCCGCAGCACCACGATACCACGACAGTCAATTTAAAATTAAATACGCAGTACACAAACTTTTCTTTCGCTGCGGACTCTGATGGAAACTTCAATTTTGACTTTGCGAATGACTTTCACTTTTGTGAGCATTTACTTCGTGTGGATTAACTTTGTGGAATTTTACTTTGCCGCAACATTTGATATTGCACCAAATTTACTTCGCAATAAATTAACTTCGCACATCATGCGATATGCGATATGTAATAACCTTGCGATATGCGATATGCAATACATGCGGAAATTATGAACTTGAATTTATTTTTACTCCGCGTAACTTCGTAACTTCGCCAACAACTTGACTTTGATAAATACACTCTTAAGCAAACTATATAATGAGATCTTTCTTTTTAAAACATATGAACGGAAGAATGAAGATTATGCTGAAGTTACTCCGCGTTAAACTAAAAACTTTACCGCCGTGAAATACTTAGAATTCTTGATTTCTTTTACTGACAGTAAATGTTAACAACATTTACGTAGATGAATATGAAGAAGATGTGCGACATGCTATGACAACCATTCTTGAGAATGAACACAAAATAACTATTGACATATATATTACCGCAGTAACACAAGTAACATTGCCGCAATACAGAGAGATGGTAAATACTTCAATCTTTCACCATTTTACGCAGAGCTTGGGCTCCTCATACATTTCACAATAAACTTCTTCTTCTTCTTTTTCTTCTATATCTCTTTCATCTCTTTTTATCTCTACTTAATCTAATGAGAGTGATTTACATTTATACAAAAACTTGGGATCGCTTCGCCTAGAAGCTATTGAACTTCATTAAATACTGTAATAACTTTCTACCTAAGAATTTCAACTTGCGGGATAGAAACGTGGCTGATTAAATACTAGGAAGTGTGCACGATGCCTTCTGACAGATTGATAAACTGTCTGACATCTCTGCGATACAACGGACTGGCAAAACATCTGATGGGGTGACTGACAGAGCCGGCATGAACTAGATGCGCATTCAACTCGTAAGTACATTTCTCCAACAAGGAGCGCAAAGGGGTTCGTGTAGTTGTTGGAGCAGCTTAACGTTGATGGGCGTGTAGAACTGCAGACTCTAGAGCATAGACATGACACTGACAATCTAAGGAGATCAGAGGAGTCAGTGCAGTTGTTGGAGCAACCTAATGCCGATGGGTGTGTAGAACTCCACGTCTCCACCTCTAAACGTAGAAAACTGTTGTGAGTAAAAATAAATTCCAGGTCTCGAACTTGTGAGGTTGTCGAGGGAACTTGATGCCAGTGGATGTGGGAAACTGGTGATACATTGGATGAAGTGAAGGCCAAATTTCTTTCAGGTAATCATGAAAGTGATGGTGTGGAGACATGAAATGACATCTTGCTCTTTGTTACAACAGTTTGTATTGATATTGTTCTGCTCTTGTGGTATAATTGTTGGGAATGTTATATCTCTTCACATGGTGGCTGTGTGTACAACACAATCCCTTGTGCTTTTGGGTTGCTTTTTGTTTTTCGCGATTTCGACCCATTGTACTCTATCTAATCCCGGTAAAAGGGATTAGGGTTGTAACCTAATTTTGGGTAAATGGATTAGGGTTTTAGATGCTGCGGAATACCATATATTGTAAACATATAATGAAAAGGAGAAGTGTGGCTCTAAGTTTTGCTGATTTTTTTCCCGGTTAAGGGTTTCCAGGTGAAAATCTTTGTGTAATGTGTGTGCCATTGTGTATTTTCTGTTAATGCTTAAGAATCAATATAAGTTTGTACTTCACTGTTAAGGTTTAAAAACTTACAATAATTTCAGATTATGTCTACCACACATTAGCTGCTAAAGTATCTGGGGAGCTGTCTCTGAAGTATATATTTGCTTTTGGAGCATTCGCTCGATCACCTCTGTTAAAAAGGTTGGCCTCATTACATATGATGAGCAAGCTTTGTTCCAACATTGGGTTATATTCTCTTTATATTGTCATACCAACTGAACGCATTTGCTGTTCTCTATTTTTCATTTTTGCAGTGCACCAGAATGGAAGGTAACAACCAATTTTATCTATGGTTATGATGACTGGATGGATTATGAAGGAGCAGAGGAGGCTCGTAAACTTATGAACGTTCCTGCTAGATCATGAGAGTTATTCATGTGTGTAATCCTTTTTCTCAAGCATTTCATAGACTATGCATTTATTTTAAATTAGTAAAAGATATAACTCATAAACATGTATTTATTTTAAATTAGTAAAAGATATTCATGAATGTTAATTTTTATATTCTTACTCAAAATAGATTTATTTTAGGAAATACGTGGATAGATAAATAACTGCAAGTAATGAGACTGTTATCATATAGAGAAATTGAGCATGGCATTCAAGCAGGTTATTAACATGTCCTTTACTTGTGCATGTAGGCGGTTCACTTGCTTTCTTTTCCAAGACAACTAATTCATTGGGCAGTTCTCTATGCTTGTGGATCATGCTAATGAAAGTTTCCTGAAGGGCTAATACGTGAGTGTAGCAATATTTGTGTATTACAAGCATTCATTGCTTCTAATTAAAGAAATTGGCGCCAAAGTTTGCCTTTATATGTTATTTATTTGAACTCTACGTATAATATGGTGGAATTCCATCATGAAAATGTCATGGTTGTGAAGCTTAGTGTATAATCATGTATTTACGTTATTGTAAAAAAAGTGGAATCTAGCTGACTTTAGATGCCAAATTTGGTTTCTTATTCAATTATTGTTCTTAGTTGTTTTATTTTCCATGGTGCGAGCTGATATAAGCTGAAATTGTTAACCACAAATTCTTAAGATATGTAAGGTCATCTTGCTTACTTATCATATTCAAATCTTAAAATAAATCGCCTCATATGAAGTAGTTTCTTTGGCTTCTTGCAACATTATTTGACTACACCTACTTGAAGCTATGGAAAGATGATTTTGGATGTAGTTTCCACAATCTTATGGGTAGACATGGGAATAAGTCCAAGTTTCTACAATTAGTAAATCACTTAATTTGTGGTGGATATACATAAATCTCTTTACCGGTTAAATGTCTATGCACGAGTTTTCAGTGATCCATGCATTAACCACTAGTTATTTTTTAAAGTTCTTTTTCTTATAATTGTTTATTTGGAATTTTGAACGAGGTACATAAAATCAATTTGTACAACACACTTGTCCCGTCCTCTTTCAATCTAGGAAAATCATATATAGTACTCGACCCCAAATTTTAAGATAAAAACACCTATTGATGTAAATATTGTTACATCTATTGGCTTCAAGTTGGACATTAACAAGATAGCTTTTGAAAATAGTAAATTAGTTGACCATCTTGTATTTAGTGATAGTGGAACTTGTTGGATGATACACATGCCATGAGATTTTTGGATGTGCTAGAAAGCATTTTGTGACTTGTTATATATCTTGCTATTATCAGAAAAATAGTTCCCATTAACATTTTTAGCTAACTTAAACAATTTGTTATTTTTAATTTTATTCGCATTAAACAATTTTGTTATTAATTTGTTATTATTATGTAGGCTACACCAAGAAGTAACCACCCTTCATTTCAGGCCATAACCATTAATGCATTTCCCATAGGTTAGATGACTTTCACTCAGGAATTTAGATAACAAGGATATTCTAATTATGTACACAATAAAAATGTTTATTTCTAATTTTGTATAGATTAATTGGAATCGGTTGATTTATGTATGAGTGATAGCTATTACAACATACAAAATTAGGTTCAATAAGCACCATCCAAGAGTACTAATTATGTACACAACAATAGTGTTTATTTCTAATTTTGTACAGTACCACACTTAGTTGATTCATGTGCAAATGACAGTTATTACAACATACAAAATTGGGTTCAATAAGCACCCTGCAGCAACTGCTGCAAGGATATCAACCAATGGATTAGATCCAGTAGTCAATCCAATAGTTGATAATCTCACAACAACAACAACAACAATAAATGCATTGTTGCGGGGTGCATATTGCTCTTGCACATACATGGAAAATGAATGAATTTTGATATGGTAGTTATGTTGTATGGGTCATGGAAAATGAATTTTGATAGGCATAGGATATGGGGCACACAAATCACCCCATATCTGACCACCAAAAACTATGCCCCTATTGGTTGATGACACCCTTGCCTCCAGACGATTCCTCGCGTTCACTGACATTCCTGCCTATTAGTGACTTCGTCATTCACGTAATAAGGTTTTCAATTTAAATATTATAATAGAAACATTTGTTTATTAAAGATGATGAGAAAGACCCCTATTAAAAATAGAGATGAAGGAATGCATATAGATTTTTATGAACTATTAGCATGTGTTATCATTTAATAGACATTGAATGAATAATCATGGGAGAATCATAAGATTTTAAGATAAAAAAGTTTTTCTTTGAAATAGTAATGCACATGCCAATGATTGAATCAAAGGAAACAAATTTCCAAGCAATATAGAGAGGCTAACAGTCTTATTTACTTAGATGTTATATTGGGCATTATCCAAAATGAATCCAAGAGTTCACAAATAACTAAGAACATTAGGATGACTTTGAATTTCATTGATGGATAAACCTTTAGGGTTTTTTTCTTTGTAGACTTCACATTAAATTTTTTTAAATTTTACTTTATTTTAATAAACTTCACCTTACCAGGCAAGTTGACTTAGAATAAAAGGCCAAGGTTGAAAATAAACAAATTGACTTATACACCAAGTTCGAAAAAAATTATGAATGAAGGGGTGTGGCTTATGGATGATACATTAGGTGCATCCCTATAATAATTACTCGACAAAAGACAGTTGTTTGTTTTCCATTGTGAAAATCATTGTTGAATATGCAGTGTTTTGTTAACACAATGCACACAGTTGACATCTATGACGTGAACCTCACTTTGAAAACTTTGTGAACATTGGAGGCACCTCTGCAGTTGAGGGAGTAGAATATTATTTATATTTCCCATTTAGAGATTCCAAAGTCCATAGAAAAGTTAAAGCACCTGGAAAACAATTGTCCTTAAATTTACAGTTCCAGATGAACTAGATGAATTTTGTTGTCTGCACAGTTTGAAACACCTGGAGATAATGGGGTTTTCATTGAAGTCACTGCCCTATTCTTTTGGGGATTTAAAGAACGTCCAACATATTGATTTGTATTCCCTTACTGAATTAAAGAGGCTTTCCGATTCCTTTGGGGAGTTAAATAACCTCTAACATATTAACTTGCACAGTTGTTCTAAAATAGAGAGTTTGCCCGATTATTTTGGCAAGTTAACAAACCTTCAACATATTGAGTTGTGTCACCTAGAAGAATTAAAGAGGCTTCCATATTCTTTTGGGGAGATAAAGAACGTTGAACATATTGAATTGTTTGGGTGTGAAATAGAGAGTCTTCCCAATTCCTTTGGGGAGTGAAAGAACCTTCAACAAATTAACTTGTGGGGGTCTAAAATAAAGAGTCTTCCCCATTCCTTTGGGAAGTTACAGAACGTCCAACATATTGACTTGTCATGGTCTAAATTACAGAGTCTTCCCCATTCCTTTGGGAAATTAGAGAACCTTCAACATATTGACTTGTCATGCTGCTCTGACATAAAGAGTCTTCCCAATTCCTTTGGTGATTTAAGAATCTTCAATGTATTGACTTTCCCTACTCCTTTGAAATAGAGAGTCTTCCTGATTCCTTTGGGGAGTTAAAGAACATCCCACACATTAACTTCTCTGTATCTAAAATAAATATTCTTCCCCATTCCTTTTGGGAGTTCAAGAACTTGCAACATATTATCTTAACTGGGTGCGTTAAAATAGAGACTCTTCCTGATTTCTTTGGGGAGTTAAATAACCTTAAACATATTGCTTGATCATGTGATTTGAATTAAAGAAGCTTACCCAATCCTTTGGGGATTTAAAGAACCTCCAACATATTAACTTGTCCATGTGTGGTAAATTAGAGAGACTTCCCAATTCTTTTGAAAACTTAAAGAACCTTCGATATATTAACTTGTCTGGGTGCTCTAAACTACAGTGTCTTCCTGATTCCTTTTGTAATTTTAAAGAACTCCAACATTTGGAATTGCAATATTGTTATAAGCTCGATATCTCTCCCGAAAATTTTGGAAATATAAGCACCCTTGAATACTTAAACCTCTCAAGTTGTCAGAAAATTCAACCGGGTTCTCTCCAAGTTGCATACAACCGATTATTGCAAAAATTATTTTTAATAAACACAAATTTAAAAGAATTTCCAAGGGTTATTGGAGATATAAGTGATTTCTAAGTTCTGCATTTAGGAAGCCAATGGATGGAAATGCTACTTCCTTTCCTTGGTAACCTAAAAAGCTTACAAGATTGGTGCTTTCTAATTGTGGGCAGCTTAAATGTCTACCCGATTCCATTAAATTGTTAACTTTGTTGATAGAGTTGAAAATAGAGAATTCGGTTGTAGATTACTTTTCACCCTGTGTCATGGAGGTGAACAGTCTTGAAAATTTAAAGAAATAAAAGATTGTCCATTAAGCGAATTGCCATTCAGACAATTTGAAGGGGTCAAGTGCATGCTTTGGCTATAATAGTTAGAACTGTCCTGCATACAAATTTTGGAGATATCATTTTCCGATGGCATTTTCCCAAACCTTCGACATCCCAACATCGATGGATGTGGGTCCCTGTTAGAGGTTGGAGCATTTCCAACAACACTAAGTTACCTAAATTTGAGCAACTATTGTGCATTGAGGAAAATAGGAGGGATTTGTGGTCTTGAGAATATTCAAAAGCTTGAACTCGTACAGTGTGACAGAGTAGAGGAGCTTCCAGAGCTCAAACTGGTATAGTGTGACGAAGTTGAGGAGTTGTGTATAGCTATGTGTGACAATGTGAGGAAGATAGAGGAGCTCGTGAAGTTGGTGTGGTGGTTGGAGGAGCTTGAGCGCAATAATGCCGATGGGTGTGTAGAACTGCAGAATCTAAAGCATAGACATGACTCTGAGAATCTGAGGAGCGCAGAGAGGTTGATGCAGTTGTTGGAGCATCTTAATACCGATGGGTGTGTAGAACTGCAGACTCCAGAGCATAGACAAGACTCTAGAAATCTGAGGAGTGCAGAGGAGTTGGTGCAACTTAATGTCGATGGGCGTGTAGAAATTCAAACTCCAGAGCATAGACATGACTCTCACAATCTGAGGAGCGTAGAGGCGTTGGTGTAGCTTGTTATATTTTTAAGTGCAATAACAAATATTGGGTGATTCCATGAAGATGGGTAACTCTTTTTGGCCAAATATGACGATGAAAAATGAAAATTTTACCCATATATTAAATTGAATCCCTCGAAACTCATATTTTCCATATGAATTTCGACATGCGGTTAAAAAGCGAAATGTAGAAAATTATGTTGGCTTTCCAATGATATTTTTAAAAAAATATACCAATGTCATTTATCGTGTCAAATTTTAATTTAATGAAACGTGTGTTCTTAAAAATTTGAAGAGTAATTAACAAGTGGCTTGTGTGTGTGCAAAATAATTTAATGTCAAAGTAATAATTTAAAAAAATGGAATATGTGAATATGATCTAGACAAAATGCATTAGTCCGTATATATTTTTCTTTTAATTTTTATCGAAAAATTATATTTATTATTATTTTTCCAAACTGAGAGTAAGCTCTAGAGCACATAGACTACTTTAGTATGTGTTGAGCGTAGGCTCTGGAGCACATGGATTACTTTTATATGTGTTGAGCGTAAAGCTCTGGAGGCACTAGAACTCATTATATTACTGATGTTGAGTTGGAGGCTTTGGAGCATCAGTAATCAATTTACTATTGATTGTTAGGTACCTCTAGAGTACATAGAATAAAAAGTCTTATTCGGTGTTGAGATGGCACACTAAGAGTTGTTTCTACTATGCATATGTTATGCACGAGGTATGTGCATATACTTATGTTGTGAACTCGTTATACTTAAGTTATGCATATTTATGCTTAGATTATGTATGTGTTATGTTATGCTCATGAACGGCTGACATTATGAGCATTGATATTACTACTTTCGAGAAAAATCTAGGGGATGACTAAAGGTACTTATGAAAGGAATGTCATGATAAGAATTTTGAAAATATTATCTTAGATCGTGATCATGTATGAGTGACAGATGTGCAGGTACAGGGAATTTCAAAGTAAATCTTGGTAACAAGACCAAACTCTACGAAGAGTCGCCATGAAAATGCCACAACATGATGTTGCAAGGAAAATTTATTTCTTATGTTCTATTGATTTTGGAAAAATCATATGTATGCATGTATTTTATGATAAAATGCTAGAAACAACTTGTGTTGCTTGTGAAAAGCACAGGTACAAAAAGAAAGAAACATTGAGGATATCTAAAAGGAGGTCAAAGCAAGCAAGATAGTTGAAAATTTTATGCTTACAGAGACAACTAAAAGCAGAAGACAAAGTTTGGAAGGGTACGAACACCGAGGACGATGTTATTTGTAAGGGGGGGAGGATGTAATATCCTGCTTTCTCCCTTAGGGTTTCTGCAGCGAAATGTATAAACTATGTACCCGCTAACAACAAGGAGCTCATGGCAAGAGCTCCGTAGGTAAAACTTTGTAAGTATGATTATGTTTTCCTAACTGTTAAGTGAATTTGTAGACTTAAGAGACTGAAGGCTTGATGCAATGAAACGATTGGGGTATGGAATCCACTAGGGGGAGCGGGTGAATGAATTGTTAGCCTTGAGTTTTGATGACGGTGGTCATCCTAGTGCCATGCGCACTTAAAGTGAACTGTGATATCCACTAAGAAAACACTCAAGTTTAAAAGTATGTTAATAATTAGTCCTAGATAAGGACGTTAGAAAAAATTCTAAACGACGAAAGGAGGTAATGGTCTACCTTGCCTAACTATTTGCATGGAGCTAACCCATATTTAGTATCATTAAGTAAAAACAAGAAGTTAGCCTAACTCGACAAAATATTTTGTTAAAGTTCCTAAGCGAAAAATGATTAATATTTTCCTAATTATAAATTAGGAATAAAGATAAAATTATCTATTATTACTAAGAAAACATCTTGGTAATTATTGATAAGTAGTTAAAATGATTAGTGCAAAAGTGAGTGAGATTTAAGAAAGACTCATTGTCTTCGATTAAAAGTAAAAGCTTTAGAAGAATTAAAAAGCTATAAAAGTTTATATACCAAAGAAGAAAATGTCAACTAATACTTAATGCATGAGTATGCATGGATAACTCTCAACTATTAATATTCAATTAAATAATTTTAACTACAGATTGACTAAGTAAATCAATGGGTTAAAGCTAACTAAGTTATTGTTAGCTAAGTTAAATATTGATTAAACTAATTAAATAAATATTGACTATGAAAATCAAGTAGTTAAAGGTTAGCTAATTTAAAGGATAAAGTTCAGATATTTGATTATGTTTAGATAGATTAATTATATAAAGTAAATTAATTACAATCAGAAAGATCAGTTAACTGATTAACTAAAAGTCGAACAGTTAAGATTAACTAAAATTTAAATAAGTCAAGTTCTAACAAGAACTTATCTTTATAGTCCAAACCTAACTCTGACTATAAAGATGACACTATTGTGTTCGTGACAGGGGTTCTTCTTCTTCTTTTTCTTCATCTTCGAAGCCAAAGAAGGAAGGAAATAAAAATAAAAATGGAATAAAGGAAAGAGAGTATTAAGCTAACGCCCTAGTGGATCCATGCCAGCTCGAGGGTGATCTCTCGGTGGGAAAACCTACGCCATACAGAGATCAGATTGTATGGGAGGAACATTGAAGTCAAGCTTTTGGTCACCCATTCTAAATACATTCTAAATATAGAAGATAAGTGTCATTTTCTTATTTATTTTCAAGCAATGTATTTCGTTATTAAGAGCTTAGTTATTTTCCTAGATTAAATAATAGTTATTTCTTTAAATTAGTTTAGACTCTTGTGGCCGGATAAGTGAATATGAGTACATAGTTTATTTACTGAAATTTACTTGACTGGAATAGATAGATCTAGATCTATATCCATAGTTTATTTACTGAAATTTACTTGACTGGAATAGATAGATCTAGATCTATATCCATTATATTTTTTGAATAATCTGGTTGGAGATTCTGAACTGAGTTATTCTTTAGATCTCTGTTTAATTAACTAATGCAATTATGGGTAGTTGAATACGTTCCAGGTCTAATGAATGAAATCGAGGTCTAATGAATGAAATCGAATTCTGTACTTTTATTTCATTAAATCTCTGATTGCAATTCTTGGATGGTTGAGTACATTCCTGGTTTAATAAATAAAATCAACTTCTGTCTACGATTATTTCATTAGATCTCTGGTTGCAATTTGGGGGATTGTTGAATACATTTCCAACTTAATAAATAAATTCGACCTCTTTATATCTATTTTATTAAATCTATGTTTTCTGCCATTACAATGTTTTTCTGCCATCACTCTGTTTTTTTTGCCATTACTCTGTTTTCTGCCATTGCTCTGTTTATGTAATCGATTCCCAGGCATTAAACCCTCGCGTGGATTTATTTTGTAAAATATAGAATTGTAAATTTTATTGGAAAACGATTTCGGGTTCAGACGTAAAGACCTCTGTCAATTTTTTCAGAATTGTGGTTGATCCATGCTATTCGATTTCAGCTTAACTGTAATACCTTGTCTGATTACTTCTTATACTTTGATCGCCGATTTTACCCAATACTTTTGTGTATTCAAGTTTCGATCCAGCACTCTGTGTTTACTCGCTACCCTAATTAAAGAAATTGGCGCCAAAGTTTTCCTTTATATGTTATTTATCTGAACTCTACGTATAATATGGTGGAATTCCATCATGAAAATGTCGACTGACGATGGTTGTGACGCTTAGTGTATAATCATGTCTTTAGGTTATTCTTTTGATAGTAAAGAATGTGGAATCTAGTTCACTTTATATGCCAAATTTGGTTTCTTATTCAATTATTGTTCTTAGTTGTTTTATTTGCCATGGTGCGAGCTGATATAAGCTGAAATTTGGTTTCTTATTCAATTATTGTTCTTAGTTGTTTTATTTTCCATGGTGCGAGCTGATATAAGTTGAAATTGTTAACCACAAGTTCTTAAGATATGTAAGATCATCTTGCTTACTTATCATATTCAAATCTTATAATAAATCGCCTCGTATGAAGTAGTTTCTTTGGCTTCTTGCAACATTATTTGACTACACCTACTTGAAGCTATGGAAACATGATTTTGGATGTAGTTTCCACAATCTTATCGGCAGACATGGGAAAAAGTCCAAGTTTCTACAATTAGTAAATCACTTAATTTGTGGTGGATATATATAGATCTCCCTACGCGTTAAATGGGTTGTGTCACTATCTGTTGTCCATGCATGAGTTTCCACTTATCCATGCATCAACCACTAGTTTTTTTTTAATTTCTTTTTCTTATAATTGTTTATTTGGAATTTTGAACGAGGACCATAAAATCAATTTGTACAATACACTTGTCCCATCCTCGTTCAATCTATCTAGGAAAATCATAGATAGTAGTCCACCCCAAATTCTAAGATAAAAACACCTATTGGTGTAAATATTGTTACATCTATTAGCTTCAAGTTGAACATTAACAAGGTAGCTTTTGAAAATAGAAAATTAGTTGACATGTAACTTGGTGGAGACAAGTGGCTTAATGTCATTGCACATTAATGTAGATTGAGCATAAGATCAAGAAAACTTTAACCCTCCCTTGCTATTATTAGAAAAATAGTTCCCATTAGCATTTTTAGCTAACTTAAACAATTTGTTTTTATTAATTTTATTCGCATTTCGAGCATTGTGCATTGTATGGACATGGCAAAGGCAAGATTGAATATGTAGGCTACACCAAGAAGTAACCACCCTCCATTTCAAGCCATAACCATTAATGCATTTCCCATAGGTTAGATGACTTTCACTCAGGAATAATTGGGTTCAATAAGCACTATCTAGGAGTTCTAATTATGTACACAACAATAGTGTTTATTTCTAATTTTGTACATCACCTCACTTAGTTGATTTATGTGCAAATGACAGTTATTACAACATACAAAATTGGGTTCAATAAGCACCCTACAGCAGCTGCTGCAGGGATATCAACCATTGGATTGAATCTAGTAGTCAATCCAACGGTTGATAACCTCACAGCAACAACAACAACAATAAATGCATTGTTGCGGGGTGCATATTGTTCATGCACATGCATGGAAAATGAATGAATTTTGATATGGTAGTTGTGTTGTATGGGTCATGGAAAATGAATTTTGATAGGCATAGGATATGGGGCACAAAAATCACCTCATATCTGACCACCAAAAACTATGCCCCTATTGGTCGATGACACCCTTGCCTCCCGACGACTCCTCGCATTCACTGGCACTCCTGCCTATCAGCGACTTCGTCATTCACGTAATAAGGTTTTCAATTTAAAGATTATATTAGAAACATTTGTTTATTAAAGATGATGATAAAGACCCCTATTAAAAATAGAGATGAAGGAATGCATATAGATTTTTATGAACTATTAGCACTGTGTTATCATTTAATAGACATTGAATGAATAATCATGGGAGAATCATAAGATTTTAAGATAAAAAAGTTTTTCTTTGAAATAGTAATGCACATGCCAATGATTGAATCAAAGGAAACAAATTTCCAAGCAATATAGAGAGGCTAGCAATCTTATTTACTCAGATGTTATATTGGGCATTATCCAAAATGAATCCAAGAGTTCACAAATAACTAAGAACATTGGGATGACTTTGAATTTCATAGATGGATAAACCTTTAGGGTTTTTTTCTTTGTAGACTTCACATTAAAAATTTTATAATTTTACTTTATTTTAATAAACTGCACCTTACAAGGTAAATTGACTTAGAATAAAAGGCCAAGGTTAAAAATAAACAAATTGACTTATACACCAAGTTCGAAAAAAAATATGAATGAAGGGGTGTGGCTTATGGATGATACATTAGGGGCATCCCTATAATAATTACTCGACAAAAGATAGTTGTTTGTTTTCCATTGTGAAAATCATTGTTGAATATGCAGTGTTTTGTTATCACAATGCACATAGTTGACATCTACGACGTGCAACTCACTTTGAAAAATTTGTGAACATTGGAGGCACCTCTGAAGTTGAGGGAGTTGAATATTATTGATATTTCCCATTTAGAGATTCCAAAGTCCATAGAAAAGTTAAAGTACCAGGAAAAAATTGTCCCTAAATTTACAGTTCGAGATGAACGAGATGAATTTTTTCGTCTGCATAGTTTGAAACACCTGGAGATAATGGGGTTTTCAATTAAGTCACTTCCCTATTCCTTTGGGGATTTAAAGAACATCCATCATATTGATTTGTATTCCCTTACTGAATTAAAGAGGCTTTCTGATTCCTTTGGGGAGTTAAATAACCTTTGAAATATTAACTTGCACAGTTGTTCTAAAATAGAGAGTTTGCCTGATTCTTTTGGCAAGTTAACAAACCTTCAACATATTGAGTTGTGTCACCTAGAAGAATTGAAGAGGCTTCCATATTCTTTTGGGGAGTTAAAGAATATTGAACATATTGAATTGTTTGGGTGTGAAATAGAGAGTCTTCCCAATTCTTTTGTGGAGTGAAAGAACCTTCAACAAATTAACTTGTGGGGGTCTAAAATAAAGAGTCTTCCCCATTCCTTTGGGAAGTTATAGAACGTCCAACATATTGACTTGTCCTGGTCTAAATTGGAGAGTCTTCCCCATTCCTTTGGGAAATTAGAGAACCTTCAACATATTGACTTGTCATGCTGCTCTGACATAAAGAGTCTTCCCAATTCCTTTGGTGAGTTAAGAATCTTCGATGTATTAACTTTCCCTACTGCTTTGAAATAGAGAGTCTTCCTGATTCCTTTGGGGAGTTAAAGAACCTCCCACACATGAAATAGAGAGTCTTCCCCATTCCTTTTGGGAGTTCAAGAACCTGCAACATATTATCTTAACTGGGCGCGTTTAAATAGAGACTCTTCCTGATTTCTTTGGGGAGTTAAATAACCTCAAACATATTGCTTGATCATGTGATTTGAATTAAAGAAGCTTCCCCAATCCTTTGGGGATTTAAAGAACCTCCAACATATTAACTTGTCCATGTGTGGTAAATTAGAGAGACTTCCCGATTCTTTTGAAAACTTAAAGAACCTTCGATATATTAACTTGTCAGGGTGCTCTAAACTACAGTGTCTTCCTAATTCCTTTTGTAATTTTAAAGAACTCCAATATTTGGAATTGCAATATTTTTATAAGATGAATATCTCTCCCAAAATTTTTGGAAATATAAGCACCCCTTGAATACTTAAACCTCTCAAGTTGTCAGAAACTTCAACTGGGTTCTCTCCAAGTTGCATACAACCAATTATTGCGAAAATTATTTTTTAATAAACACAAATTTAAAAGAATTTCCAAGGGATATTGGAGATATGAGTGATTTCTAAGTTCCGCATTTAGGAAGCCAATGGATGGAAATGCTACTACCGTTCCTTGGTAACCTAAAAAGCTTACAAGATTGGTGCTTTCTAATTGTGGGAAACTGAAATGTCTATCCGATTCCATTAAATTGTTAACTTTGCTGAGAGAGTTGAAAATAGAGAATTCGGGTGTAGAGTACTTTTCACCATGTGTCATGGAGGTGAACAGTCTTGAAAATTTAAAGAAATAAAAGATTGTCCATTAAGCGAATTGCCATTCAGAAAAGTTGAAGGGGTCAAGTGCATGCTTTGGCTATAATAGTTAGAACTGTCCTGCATACAAATTTTGGAGATATCATTTTCAATGGCGTTTTCCCAAACCTTCAACATCCCAACAACGATGGATGTGGGTCCCTGTTAGAGGTTGGAGCATTTCCAACAACACTAAGTTACATCAATTTGAGCAACTGTTGTGCATTGAGGAAAATAGGAGGGCTTTGTGGTCTTGAGAATATTCAAAAGCTTGAACTTGTATAGTGTGATAGAGTAGAGGATCTTCTAGAGCTCAAACTGGTATAGTGTGACGAAGTTGAGGAGTTGTGTATAGCTATGCGTGACAATGTGAGGAAGATAGAGGAGCTCACGAAGTTGGTGTGGTGGTTGGAGGAGCTTGAGCGCAATAATGCCGATGGGTGTGTAGAACTGCAGAATCTAGAGCATAGATAGGACTCTGAAAATCTGAGGAGCACAGAGAGGTTGATGCAGTTGTTGGAGCATCTTAATGTCAATGGGTGTGTAGAACTGCAAACTCTAGAGCATAGACAAGACTCTAGAAATATGAGGAGTGCAGAGGAGTTGGTGCAACTTAATGTCGATGGGCGTGTAGAACTGCAAACTACAGAGCATAGACATGACTCTGAAAATCTGAGGAGCGTAGAGGCATTGGTGTAGCTTGTTATATTTTAAGTGCAATAACAAATATTGGGTGATTCCATGAAGATGGGTAACTCTTTTTGTCCAAATATGGCGATGACAAATGGAAATTTTACCCATATATTAAATTGAATCCCTCGAAACTCATATTTTCCATATGAATTTCGACATGTAGTTAAAAAGCAAAATGTAGAGAATTATGTTGGTTTTCCAATGATATTTTTTTAAAAATATACCAATGTCCTTTACCGTGTCAAATTTTAATTCAATGAAACATTGGTTCTTAAAAAATTGAAGAGCAATTAATAAGTGTCTTGTGTGTGTGCAAAATAATTTAATGTTAAAGTAATAATTAAAAAAAATGAAACATGTGAACATGATCTAGACAGAATGCACTAGTGCGTACATATTTTTCTTTTATTTTTTCTCGAAAAATTATATTTATTATTATTTTTCCAAATTGACCAGTGAATAATTTAGTCGCATTTTGCACACATATGCATGTGTGCGCCAAATATTTTCATTGTTTACATAATTTGCAAAAATAAAAATACCATTTTGAGGAGGACGCACTGATGTAGCGCTCAGGTATATTTTTTCAAAGTTTTTGGATGTGTATTTTGAATGTTGTTGATTTATCTTTGAGCTCATTCGAAGTTGTCGACGGGGTTTTTTAGGGTAAGCTTTAGGAGAAATTTAAAAACAAATGGCATACAAAGATTAAAATTCTTAAATTATATGTATATGCATAGAGGTTTCATTGACGAATCCAACGGTAAATTCATCCCATTAATGTGCATTTAATGACATAGTTTAAGCCTTTGAAAGGCAGACAAAATCTGATTTCTGCAATGAAAAGGGCTTTCGGCCTATTTTTTAAGCCCTTGATGGAGGTATTTGCTCGATCGAGGGATAAATGAGACCTCGATCGAGGGTTTTACATAGACCTCGATCGAGGTCTTTTCAAGCCCTCGATCGAGGTTTTGTAAAAAAAACCTCGATCGAGGATTTGCCTATGTAAAGAAAAACATAAAAAAGAACCCAGTAAAGGAGTTGGACAATTAATGTTGCCAACCACCACTCCCATGCAAAACAACAAAAAACCTCTACATAATCACTAAACAATTGCCCAACAACACTTATTTAAATCATTGTTAGTTTACTTTCAATTAGAGCTATGTGAATTTGATGTTCAATTAGAGTTCATTAGACATTAAGAAGTTATTTGTAGACCTAATTCAAAATTTTATATTAACATATTGTTGTTTGTTATAACAATTTGAAGATATCTTTGTTTGTTTTCAAGAAAACAACAATGAAGAGCGTGAGAAGAATAGATAAAGAATGAGATAATAAAGAGCAAGATTGAGAGAAGAAGAAGATGCACCTTTGGTGCAACAAATTCCAATGGAGGACAACCAAGGTAAATTTTTGAATTACATGCAACCTAGTTTAAATTTCATATTTTATCTTTCTCTAATAATTTTTTATATACTAACTATTTTTTTTCATTTTAGCCTTAGTATATTTTGCTTGTAATAAGATTTTTAACAATTTGTTATTTAGACTACAAAATTAGTAACAATTAAAAAAAAATAACTATTTCATAATCTAATTTATTTACTATTTGTTTGTAATGAGATTCTTATTTATTTCATAACTTTGTTATTTATATCTCAAAATTTGTAAAAAATTTCATGTTAAATGAATTATTTTCAAGTGACTAACAATTTTCAAATTAAATGTACACTTGGACCCTATTTTCAAGTTAAAATGTACATATTTAACTATTTTCAATTTTCCAAGTTACTAACAATTTCAAGTTAAATGTAATTCCAATTCTTGTTTTGTTATTTGTTAAAAAAATATTTGTATAGCCGCATGTGAGCTCCAAGTTTCAACATTTGTTGATTGAAATAACTATTAATGTCTAATTTTAACTTACCCTCATTTTATTTGAAATGAACATTGTGATAGTTAAATGTATTAGTTAGAAAATTCAATTTGAAAACATATGAAATGAATAGTTTGATAGTTATGTAATATATGTATAATTCAATGACAACAAATAAAATGAACATTTTGATCATTAATTAGTAGTTGGAAAATTCAATTATGTTGTTTGTAATGTATTTTCAATTCATGTATCAATTTTTTCTATGCATGAATGTAGGGATAAGTTAAATATTTTTTTTTCTTATAGTAAGTATATATGTTATTTATATTTCAAAATCTGTAACAATTTTCAAGTTAAATGGATAGTTATGTATTAGTTGAAAAATTCAATTCACACCCAATTTTCAATTTGTTAATTTCCACATCAAATTTCAAGTTACTAGCAATTTTAAAGTTCAATGTATCAAGTTAAATACATACTTGATTTCCAAACTTTACTAACAATTCTCAAGCTAAATGTACAATTTCAAGTTACATACATATTTAGTTATTTTGAATTTAAGTTACAAACAATTTTCTTGTTTTTAATGTATTTTCAATACTTGTACCAACTTTTTCTATGCATGAATATAGGGATAAATTATATTTTTTTCCTTTTAACTTACCATAATAATGAATTACAAAAAATTATTTGCATAGCCTCATGTGAGCTCAAAGTCTCAAGTCACTAGCAATTTTCAATTTGTTAATGTAAATGTAACAAATTTCAAGTTACTAGCAATTTTAAAGGTAAATGTACAAGTTCTATCAACCTATTAACAATTATCAAGTTGAATATGTATATACTTGATTTTCAAACTTCACTTAGAACAATTCTCAAATTAAATGTACATATTTAGTTATTTTGAATTCAAGTTACAAACACTTTTCTTATTTTAAAAGCATTTTCAATTCTTGTACCAACTTTTTATATGCATGAATGTAGGGATACATTATATTTTTTTCTTTATAACTTACCATAATAAGGAATTACAAAAAATTACTTGCCTAGCCTCATGTGAGCTCCAAGTCTCAAGTCACTAGCGATTTTCAATTTGTTAATTTCCATGTAACAAATTTCAAGTTACTAGCAATTTTAAAGTTAAATGTACAAGTTCTATCAACTTATTAACAATTATAAGTTAAATATGTATATACTTGATTTTCAAACTTTACTTAAAACAATTCTCAAGCTAAATGTACAACTTCAAGTTAAATGTACATACTTAGTTATTTTGAATTCAAGTTACAAACAATTTTCTTGTTTTAAAAGTATTTTCAATTCTTGTACCAACTTTTTATATGCATGAATGTAGGGATACGCTATATTTTTTCCTTATAACTTACCATAATAAGGAATACAAAAAATTATTTCCATAGCCTCATGTGAGTTCCAAGTCTCAAGTCACTAGCAATTTTCAATTTGTTAATTTCCATGTAACAAATTTCAAGTTACTAGCAATTTTAAAGTCAAATGTACAAGTTCTATCAAGTTAGATACATATACTTGATTTTCAAACTTTACTTAGAACAATTCTCAAGCTAAATTTACATATTTAGTTATTTTGAATTCAAGTTACAAAAAAATTTCTTGTTTTAAAAGTATTTCCAGTTCTTGTACCAATGCATTGCGAACACTTCAATATGGTACTTTAAAATTAACCTCCTTGCATAGTGCATTTTTTATTGAAATTCCCTTCACATGAATTTTAATTATGTAGGGATAGATTATGGGCAGCCATCACATCATTATGATCAAGAATCACATGATCCTGTGCCCCCTCATGATCCTGATAATCCATCACATGACACTTTTCCCTCTCACATTTCAAGTATAATTGGGAGCTGTAGTGGGGTTGGAAGGGGTGGAAATTGTCGAGAAGATTGTGAAGTAGTTTCTGCATGAGAATAGATTGGGAACCTGATCCCTAGTCGGACAGTTAGAGAGCATGTCAGTAACATAATTAAGTCATATTTTGAACAACATTCAGCGATGTCACAAGCTAAAATCCTACATGGGTTGATAAAACACAAAAAATTGAAACGTGCCACAAAGTTATTGGGTTTTCAAAATGCTAAAACAAAAAAAGACATGCGAGAATGCAATAGAAAATGTAAGAATTGCATTATTTTCGTTTGGAAAATCAAGAAATAATGATATCCGAGTTGCTCATAGGGAAATTACAACGGTTGTTGTGGCACAAAGCACCTCACGAAATCGAATGGTATCAATAATGGCATTATTGCTCAAAGTTTCAAAAAGAAAATTGTTCAAATATACTAAATTCAGGGTCCGGAGAGATGATCAAGTTGCTTGTTGGGATCTTATTTGTAGGAAACCCTATCGAGGCAGGATGTCAGAGGGCATTAGAGAGAATGTGATAGAGTTTTGGGATAGCAATTCTCGTTCTATTCCAGATCTAAAGCATGTCCTACGCCAACGTTTATCCAGATGCATTTATCGGGATCACTTTAAGCATGTGATGGAGATGACGGGAATTTCACTTTACGAGGAATTCCTTAAATCAATCCTGGTGTTCAGATATAATTTAGCATGTTCAACAAATTGAAACCGAGCTATATTAGGCCGAATATGATTCGTGACACTTGTTTCTGTCGATACCACGTTGAATTTCAACTATACTATGACACATTTTTGGATTTTTGCAAAAGGCACTGGAACAGTGAACTAGCTCCTCACACAGTGCGATATTTTATTTGTACGATACTATGCAACAAGAATCTTGAACAAGTGTTTTTCAATAAGAGGCGTGTAGGTGGGAGAAGATGCCCTGAATGCGGTGATTTGATGTTGTCATGTCCCAAATTTTGCATTGGGTCACAATGGACTAATCCCATTGGTCATATTCATGAGAGTTTGTCAAATTGATGCTAAGGGTCAAATAATTGCCAAGGAAGAAAATTACTAGTTTCCTAGGTTGGGGGTGGAAGCTTTGGGATTTGAGATAAGGGGGATAATAAATGATGTTTGAATATTAGAATGGCATAAATATTTCGTAAATGAGATAAATAAATAAATACAAGAGGAATTATAGGTGGCAATTGGTTTTGAAGACATATGGAGGATGTGGGACCCACACTAGCTTGATTTTTCAATGCCACATGGCATCTCTCTCTTGCCATTTCAAATCCATGAGAAGGAAAACATTCTTGGATGAGTTGGTAGGCTCATACACATGGAATTTAGTATCATAGGTCGAATTTGGATGGAATGGTAACCTCCATGGAAGAGGAAGAGTCAAACTAGAGGTTTGTGGACACTTGGGCTAGATTCCCTAACTCCTATGACAACAATGATGAAGAA
Organism: Larix kaempferi; assembly: GCA_027924585.1. Lineage (NCBI taxonomy): Eukaryota > Viridiplantae > Streptophyta > Pinopsida > Pinales > Pinaceae > Larix > Larix kaempferi. The sequence continues at coordinate 2,780,035 of BSBM01000705.1, forward strand.
TCTATGACACAAATCAGACTTGAAGGATGAAATATGATATATATGACATGTTAGGGCTAAAAATAGCCTCCAAGAGGGCGCTCAAGTGAGTTAGGGCAGCCAAAGAGACACCAATTTGAATTTGGAGAAGGAGAGGGCTAGAATTGGAAGGACAAGTGGCATACTTGAGAATCTCTTCCCAACTTGAGTTGACATGAATCTCTTGGGAGGAATTCGACCCATGGAGGACCTTAGAAGACTAAGGATGTTTATAAAATATAGAAATGAAGTAAGAGAATGGATTTTGATCATTTTTAAAATTTGCAATTGCATTTGTGAGAGAGGAGCTAGTGGATGACTAGTTTCTTGCCTTAGCCAATTTCGAGGGTGAAAGATTCCCATACAAGTTGGTGTTTGGAGAGGCCATTCAGGTCTTTCATGGAGATTTAATGGATTCTTTATTTGCAGGTGTAATCTACAGGGCAGCTTACTCACTCAACCATTTCCAATTTTCATTGCATATTCTTAATCCTTGAGGGAGGGCATTTTTGGTGAGCTATTGTACTCTTTGGGGGAGCTTCTAATTGCCCATTTCATTTGTAATATGAATTAAAGACTCTTTTATTCATATTCATAAATTTTCAGGTCGAAATTCCAAGTGGAAATGTATAAATCCGATTGTTAATGAAAGAATGGTGCCATTTCCCCACTACCTTGATGTGTAGCAATGATGTATTGATGTATTCGAATGAAATATCATTCCTCTTATGTATTTATGATTCATGGAATATAATTTATGAGCTTCACAAGTTTCATGTTCAGTACTAAAGTATTTGGAGTCATTTTGATTAGTTTAATACCATTTGAAGAAGATTTAATGCCATTTCCCCCAAGGTTGAAACTAGTCTTTTTGCATCTGATTTAAGGGAGTTATAGCAGACATTAAAAGTTGAATGGTGATTCATATGAGTTCATGTTGATGTCCTTTATATTTTCCCTTCTTCCATTCATAAATTCGAGTTGTATTGAGTGCATTTGGAAAGTCATTTTCATCATTTACCCCTAGGGGATTTAAACCACAATTTACTAGTAAAAATCCATATCTTGAACAGATTTGAAAGAGGAGTTGCAGAAGTCATATGAACACTCCATAGAATACATAAACATTATAAATATGTATTAATATCATCCAAGTACCTTCTGTAGCAATTTGGGAGAATTTGGAGTCATTTGGAGACCAAGGGACCAATACTAGTCAAAGAGAAATTGCTAGTCAAACTCCCTACTTTGGCTAGAATATTTAAAGGGTTTGTAAAAGTTTTTTGTTGGTCCTATATCATCCTTGGAAATCATAATCAAGTCCTAATATCGTTCATATACCTTCTCAGAATATTTGGGATCATTTGGAGCAAATTGGAGACCTAGACATCAAAACTAGTCAAAGGTCGAACTAGGGGAAAAAGTGAAAAATTTGCCATTTTATTAAATTCATAAAAATGGACATTATAGTGGTATCAGAGCATGGTCCTTGCACATGTGGATTGATACATGCATTTATGAATAATTTGCAGCCATGTATTACTATTATGATGAATCCTATGAGTACAATTCTTATGAGGAATATGCAGATGATTATGAACAATATGAAGGAGAATGTGAATGGTATGAGGAAGAGGTGCCATCATGCAACACTTCTTACAATTTCAGGAGGAATGAAGATTATTATTATGACCATATGTATGATAAATATGAGTATGAAACACCACCAAAGGATAATGCTATGAATGAGCTACAAAGATGCAGAGCAACATATAAAACCTTGCCCCAACAATATCAAAGATATCAAGAATATCTTGCTTCGAGGGAAGATACACAAAATGCCATGTCTTTTGAATAGTATGCTAATTGTGTGTTTGCAAATAGACCCAAAAATAAAGATGTGGAGTTAGTAAAGAAAGGTTTATGCCCTTCTTGTAAAAAACCTTGGAGAGAAAATCATGTGTGTGTGAGTGAAAAGAGTAGTGAAATATCTGAACCTTCAAAGAATACATCTCTTTCCTACTGGATGAGAGTTTTTGGATTTTATTCAAAAAGAGATTCCAAAGATATTGATCCTAAGGAAAATAAGGGGAAAAGTACATCGGATTGCTTGAAGGAGAAAGATGAAGATAGATCCCATGAACTTGAAGAAGATCCTATTGAAAATATTGAAGATCATTTCGAGACACATTCTACCTTGGACATGAATCAAGGAGTACCTACTGATGGGTGCTCACACCTATATGTTGGTGACGTAGAGATCACTTTTGACGGTATTGCTGCAAGACAAAATTCCCCTAAGCGTGAAAATGAATACCTTGTAGCAGTTGAAGAAGAAACAAGATCAACTTCCCCATCACCACTTGAGCTTCATGAAGTTGGTCCAAGCAAGAAGGAAGAAGATGAGGAGGTTCATTTGCAAGAGCCTCATTTTCTTGAAGGGTCCTATTATCACCAAACTTGTAGTTTCCCCTAGAGATGGATCCAAGATGGATGGCAGAGGGGATGAGAAACCAAACAGGTGCAACCAAGATAGCCTCGACTCCCAATAGATGGTTGTCACACCAATCGAGGCAATATTCACTTTATGTTATCTAGTCCAAGACAACAAAGGGGGAGACCCAGATCTACTCTCGATAGGAGAGATCAGACCAAAACACCAAACCAGATCAAGTATGGATGAAGTACGTAAGGTGTATGGTAAACCCTAGATCTATGGATGAAGTTACTAGATGAGTAATGGGTTGGATCAAGAGGCTTAAGCAAGTATAAATTTGATCCAACTTGGTTATGTAAGTGACTTATGGGATATAAAAGCAGATCTAAGATTAGGGTACTAGTCAAATATGAGAAAATCCACTGCCTTGGGAACCGTGTCCAATTTAGGGTAGTTAAGGACCAAATTGGGGCTAGCCAATACCAAAGATTAGCTTGATGGATGAATATGACAATGTCAAGGTACTCAAGCAATAAGGAAAAAGATCAAACCACAAGCTAACCCAACAATCCAAGAAAGTGGAATTGGCTTGGAGAAGACTAGTGCCTTGGGAAATGGGCCAAATGGAGTCAGATGTCCACCAAATTGTAGATCAGGGATGTTGAGGTGTGAAGCTAGGTGGATATTAAAAATTAGGTTCATCCAATGGCTAGATCTCAGTAGATCTGAGATTGAAATGCATCACAAAGTGGCCCAAGTGGGGCTCAACCCTCAAAATGAGGAATGGGGCCCACAAGGTGAAAATCACTGAAGTGACACACTAGGGGGGTTATCAAGTGTGTAGATTATGGATCAAGTGGGATCTCACCTACCCAGGTGCTAGATCTTAGCAAACTCACCCAACCTAGGAAGTGCGACCTCCCTTGGAGAGGCTAATTTGCCTTGGGAGATGGGTTGGATGAAGGCCAATCCACACCAAACTACAGATCCAAATTTTCGTGGATGCTATAGAGGTGGGTTTTAAATTTTATACCCAAAAGCCAAGTAGATCTTGCTAGATCTCAGAAATTTGCAAAATAAAGGTTTTATGTAACTTAGACAAATGGATAGATCATGGAATGAAAAATTACCTTGAGATCATACCTGAGTGAAGGATGAAGATGCCTTGTTGTTGAGGAAGAATCCCGCAGAGATCAAATGAGAAATTGTTGATTTTGCTTGCCAAAATGATGCCCTAGCCCACAAGTGCGACCTCCTCTACCTGTCATACCAAGGAAATCGATTCAATCAGAAAGATCAAGTATGGAGGAAATACAAGAGAAATGCAATAGCAACATGAAATAGAAGGTCAAAGACAATAATACTCCCTGTTACCGACGAAGAAATCCAAGAAAGAAGTAGGGATGGTCCTCCCCTACCAATGCGTCCTCCTTAAATCAATTCGTCCTCCACCTGTAGATGACAAAATCATGGTACAAAAGATAGCAAGACAATATCTCCAAAAACCCAGTGCAAAGGAAGAATCAATGAACGAAATCCAAAAGCATTCACCACAACACAACAGATAGATGCAATAATATTTTCTATTCCAATAATCCAGAGCCAAAAGTCCCTTTTACAATGAGAAGCTCTCTCCTTTAAATAGGATGGAGAGAGGCCATAACCGTAACCAATTTTTGAATGAGTGGCTAAGATTAAAAGATCAAAAGATCTAATCAATGGTTGAGATGAACTCAATAATACAATACATGGATCAACTCAATAATACAATATAATAATGGACAAATCACCCATAATAAGGGGGGTCCCACCAAATGTCAATGATAAAACATAAGAAATAGCTCATGGTGGGTCCAAGGGGTAATTTCTAACACCTTTGGTCAATCCCCATAGCACAATAATATAAAATAATCACTCTAGACACCAAATTGTGTCCCTCTGGGAAAGTCGTGAGCCTTGGAAGGCTCCAAAAATCATCATAAAATGTCAAAAGTGATGGGTGTGGGTCCCATTGGAAGATGAAACTGCTGGAGAAGGTGTGGAAGACATCCCACTCATCGTCAATCATCATCCCATGCCATAACCTTGCCTCAGTAGCCCAAATCTAATTCCTCTGTAGCCATTTTTACCATTTCTAGACTGCCTCAGGAAGTTTGAAACTGCCCAAACTGCTTCCTGGAGTGCCTGCGCTGTCAAGGTAAGCTCACCAATGTGTCTGGGAGGAGGGTAATATGGTAATAAAAAGTGTCTGGACCACCCCCTCCATATACAACGCCCTAGGTGAACCAATCAAATCTCATCACTACTTTGACAACGCCTCTGATAGGCCAAAACTGCACTAGGATAGCCAAATGAGGCTAAAACATCACTGTAACTGCCCGGAACTGAAAACAGACTATCTCATTGGACTCAAAGAGCCCAAAACCATCTAATATGTGTACTCATACACCATATGGATCTCTACTTGATCATCTAATATATCCAATATGCCCGGACAGGTGAAATAATAATAATCTGTAAATGATCAAATAACGCTGAAAGCCACAAATCATCATCATAATCCTATATCTGCTGCATAGAACCATCATGTACCTGTACATAGACCATATACCATCTATCTGCATCATCATAAGGTCTAATCATCTCACGTCCTATGGTTGACCTTGGTCAAACTGGGTTTGACCAAGTCAACATGACCAATATATAACTCAGAATATCATCAGAAGCTGCTGCAAGTGTTGGAGGTTAGTGCATGCTCTACAATTACTGGCGATCTAAATCCAAATATATAAAGTCATTAATTATTATTATTACTCAGACTAGACTTTCAAGACCATACTCACTTCATAGTTGTGACCATTTTGCTAGTGAAGGATGAAGGCTTTGTACTGCAAAGGCTAGGCTAGAGGGAATGACTTACTGACTTAACACTGTGACACTTTGGATATGGAAAGGGAATACACACCATAACATATACTCAATGAGAAATAACATAGGGAATGGCGGTGTCTCACAAATGGGTAAGTTGTTCAAAGAGTGTTTATTCACCTTGACAGATGCGCACAATCCATAATACAAATGAGACCAGCAATCTTTTTGATATAGAGTTTAAGTTCCATTGCTTTTTGGGCCTATAGTTTCCATATCCTTTGATCTATGTGTGTTTATAAACACATTGCATAGATTTACATTTCATTAGGCTTCTTGCTGCAGGTGTGTTTTTAAGGCACTTGTTTACCTAAGCACTTCTAGGTGTGTCTTTAGACAGCTTGTTTACCTAGGTATTTACATTTCACAATAGATATAACATTTGATACTTCATAGCCATTTTCATTTGGCTTGCCTTTTATTCATGTGTGTTGAGAAACACATTGCATGAATGGGATTTTATACAAGATACAACATTTTATTTCCATACTTTGTATTCCTGGCAGCACTAAAAGTTTCAGGTTTAGCCAACAACATCTTTAGTGACTAGGGGGACTTTATGAGGAAATCCAACTCACCAAAGGTAAGTTTTGTCACCAACTCAGAGCCGAGACACAATAAACAAGGAAGCTCATCCAATACAGATGCTACAGCGGGGAAAGGTCCTCCATGCCACTAGTCAAGTAGTAAGTCAAGGTAAATAACAAACTCGGTATGTAATGGATGGATGAAGATAGTGAATAATGAGATCATTACTAGCAAGCCAAAGTATAGTGGGAATGATCACCTCTATTCTCCCTAGGGAGGGTAAAACCAATGAGTATAGGCCAAGAACTTCTAAGTCCGAGTAGGGACAAATATGATATATATACAGTACAACCAGGTCCACATATCTATATGATCGCCAGATCATGATACTAAATGCTAAGACATGCTAAAGAATGAAAATAAAAGCAATATAACCACAACACCATAATATACCTGCTGAGTCATATATCCAAATGCTCATTATACGAGCCTTCATTTGTCCTCTGAAATTGCTGCTGTAACTCTGGGCACTACTGACTACTCTGTACAAATGTCTAAATAGCTACATCGGTCATCTCTCTGAGTGTCCTGAGACTCAGTCATGGCATGGGGAATAAAACTGTTGTCCATAATCTGATAGTGATCCATAGTAGATGCTCATCTCAGCATCTCAATGCAAGGGAACTGGCTGAATAGTGTACTGGAATCAGAAAAATAATGTATGGTAGCCCAGCTACTATATATGTGATAAAAAGTTCTTAAAGATGAATGAAAAGAAGATCCAAGATTCCCTTAGCATTCTCCATGACACTCAAGCATTGGTGTCAAATTCTTGTTGGAGAGCTACTTCATTGGAGGAAACATCCAGTTCCTTGAATACATGGAGAAGATTCAAAGAGCAATGTGCCACATCAAAGGTAATTTCATGTCGTTGCTTTTTGATAGAAACCATTTGTTTGAGCTTAATGAATTGTTACATGATGCATACTTGAAGAATAATTAGGATAATCATAAACTCACAATTCAAAATGAGCAACTTCTTGAAAAGTTGCAAGATACTTGTTTTTCCTCCTATGTTTCAGATTGTCAAATGGTAGATTGTTCGGAGGATTCTAATGACATGGTGGATCATGAGAAATGTGGAAATTTTAATGTTCTTGAGGTGTTTGAAGATGAACTTGATGAGATCCAAACACTTGATGTGGTGGAAGAGGAACTTGAATTGTCTCTTGATGAAGGTTATGCAATTTTTAAAGAAGAGCACGATTCCTCTACATTGGAACTAATATACAACAAAGGTTTCACACTTTTGAAGGAGATGCATGATACTACCCATATGGATCCTTCCCATGATGAAACTTCTACACTTTTTGATCATTTGGGTGAGTTAGCTCATTCTCCTACATCCTACAATTACATGTTTTGCAGCATTAGTATCAATGAAGTATGGGTGAAAGGGTTCTTTTTGATGGTGCCATATGAGGAGTGTGGAACTCCTAGGTTTAATTTTTATGATGACATGGTTGGAGCACATTCTTATTCACATTTGCAGCAGCATCCTTTGTTACTTTATGATGATGCACATCTACCTGGATGCACCTATGATATGCATTTGAGTCACTTGAAGACTCATGGTTTTTATTGCTCAACACTTGGTTCATTTGATCTTGGAGGAACTTCATCCAACACTTGGGTGAATAATTTATGATTGGAGAACATTTTTGTTAGAAGCTACATACTTTGTTATATCTTCATGATTCTTACATTCATGGATGTATGGGTGAGACTTCTTTGAGTCATTTGAAGTCTCCTTGTTTTTTCTGCTCATTATTTGGTTCAGATTTTAGTGGAGATTCTTCATTCACTTCTTGGATGAAAGAATACATGGCTGAATATTTTGATGCATATCACATCCTTTTGGAGTAGCATTATAGGACATGGGATCATCACCTATGTCATTTGAGAAGATTTGATTGGTTACTTGATGCTTGTATGCACTTGAAAAATGGTGGTCTACTTGCTTGGAGGTATAAGCACTTGCATGACTCTTGGATGAAACATATCCTTGATGTACATTTTTATTATGCTGTTATGTACTTTGATGATATATATTATGTACTTATGATGTTTGGAAGAATGCATACAAGAAAATGGGATCCAGGAATTCTCTTTCCTAATGGTATGGGTTGGAGAGCACTCTTAATTGTTGGTGTGCAAGACAAGCAATGGGACCCTAGGATAGTTTTTAGTCCCATTGATTTCAAAGTTTTTGGGGAACAAGCAGTATGGGAGATGGATTCCCCACTTAATAAAGTGATTTTAATCAGATTAGTGTAGCATCAAGCATGGTGGTTCCTCTCTAAAATATTCATGGAATCTCAGAGACTCAAGGTTGGGCAATTCAGTGGCAACTTCAAAGAATTATTCATAAAGCAGGTTCTTCAACACCCATGTTTGAAATTGCTTGAGGACAACCAATATTGAGAAGGGAGGATTTGTCATGTCCCAAATTTTGCATTGGGTCACAATGGACTAATCCCATTGGTCATATTCATGAGAGTTTGTCAAATTGATGCTAAGGGTCAAATAATTGCCAAGGAAGAAAATTACTAGTTTCCTAGGTTGGGGGTGGAATCTTTGGGATTTGAGATCAGGGGGATAATAAATGATGTTTGAACATTAAAATGACATAAATATTTAATAAAGGAGCTAAATAAATAAATACAAGAGAAAATCTAGGTGGCAATTGGTTTTGAATACATATGGAGGATGTGGGACCCACACTAGCTTGATTTTTCAATGCCACGTGGCATCTCTCTCTTGGAATTTCGAATCCAGGAGAAGGAAAACATTATTGTATGAGTTGGTAGGCTCATGGAATTTATCATCATAGGTCTAATTTGGATGGAATGGTAACCTCCATGGAAGAGGAAGAGTCAAACTAGAGGTTTGTGGACACTTGGGCTAGATTCCCTAATTCCTATGACAACAGTGATGAAGAATCTATGACACCAATGACACAAATCAGATCTGAAGGCTGACATATGACATATATGACATTTTAGAGCTAAAAATAGGCTCCACAAGGGCTCTCAAGTGAGTTAGGGCAGCCAAACAGACACCAATTCGAATTTGGAGAAGGAGAGGGCTAGAATTGGAAGGACAAGTGGCATACTTGGGAATCTCTTCCCAACTTGAGTTGGAATGAATCTATTGGGATAAATTCGACCCATGGAGGACCTTAGAAGACTAAGGATTTTTATAAAATACAGAAATTAAGTAATAGAATGGATTTTGATCATTTTTAGAATTTGCAATTGCATTTGTGAGAGAGGAGCTAGTGGATGACTAGTTTCTTGCCTTAGCCAATTTCGAGGGTGAAAGATTCTCATCCAAGTTGGTGTTTAAAGAGTCCATTCAGGTATTTCATGGAGATTTAATGGAGTCTTTATTTGCAGGTGTAAGCTACAGGGAAGCTCATTTTTTCTTCTAGGGAAGCTCACTCACTCAACCATTTTGAGTTTTCATTGCATATTATTGATCCTTGAGGTAGGGCATTTTGGGTGAGCTATTGTACTCTTTGGGGGATCTTCTAATGCCCCATTTATTTTGTAATATGAATTAAATACTCTTTTCTTCATCTTCAGAAAGTTTTAGGTCGAAATTCCAGGTGGAAATGTATAAATCGGATTGTTAATGAAAGAATGGTGCCATTTCTCCACTACCTTGATGTGTAGCAATGATGTATTGATGTATTTGAATGAAATATCATTCCTATGATGTATTTATGATTCATGGATTTTAATTTATGATCTAAACAAGTTTCATGTTCAGTAATTAAGCATTTGGAGTCATTTTGATTAGTTTAATACCATTTGAAGAAGATTTAATGCCATTTCCCCCAAGGTTGAAACTAGTCCTTTTGCATCAGATTTAAGGGAGTTATAGCAGACATTAAAAGTTGAATGGTGATGCATATGAGTTCATGTTGACTTCATTGATGTGTCCCCTACTTCCATTCAGAAATTTGATCTGAATTGAGTGCATTTGGAAAGTCATTTTCATCATTTATCCCTAGGGGATTTGAACCACAATTTACTGGTTAAAATCCCTATCTCAACCAGATTTGAAAGAGGATTTGAAGAAGTCATATGAACACTCCAGAGAATCCATAAAAATTATAAATATGTCTTAATATCATCCAAGTACCTTCTGTATCAATTTGGGAGAATTTGGAGTCATTTGGAGACCAAGGGACCAATACTAGTCAAACTCCCTACTTTGGCCAGAATCATAAAGGGGTTTGTAGAAGTATTTTGTTGGTCCTATATCATTCTTGAACATAATAATCAAGTCCTAATATCATTCATATACCTTCTCAGAATATTTGGGAGCATTTGGAGCAAATTGGAGACCTAGACATCAAAACTAGTCAAAGGTCGAACTAGGGAAAAAAGAGAAAAATTTGCCATTTTATTAAATTCATAAAAAGGGACATTATAGATGTCATGTCCCTGGTCACCTTATTTCCATTTATAGGAAATGGGAGAGCACGCTTGAGTCACCTGCTGATTTTTTTCTTCTTTTTCCCAAACAATTCAAAGGCTCTGCAATTATGAACCCACAATAATTATCGATCTGCAATCTGCAGTTCCGCAATGACCTCCAATCCGCAATTAGAAATCGAAAGTCGGGTCACCAAAATTATCCTTCCATCGAAATCTCCCTCCCAACTTCCGCAATCCACAATGCGGAAGTCAGAAGTCGAAACTAAAATCGTTGCCCCATAAAATTTCCTCCTCAACAATTATGCAATCTGCAACCCGCGTTGCAGATGTCGGAAAGGTGAGAGTCCAATTCCCGGATCCGAAATATTTCCCTTTCGACATCTTGCAATCTACAATTCGCATGTCGCATTCGGAAATGCGGAATCCCAATACACAGCTCCGAAAAATTCTCCTTTCTGATTTCCGCAATCTGTAGTCCGCGTTGTGGGACTCAGAAATCAGAATGCCCATCTCGCCAATCCGAGAAAACCACCCTCCGCAATATGCAATCCGCAACCCTCTTGTGGATGTGGAAAGGCGGAAATCCAACGCGCCAACCACGCAGAAATCGACCACCCAACATTCGTAATCCGCTTTGCGAATGAGGAAAGGTGGAAGTCTCGCCGAGGCACCCAACGGTCGGTCCTCGACCTTTGCAATTCTGCAATCCTCATTGTGGATGTAGAAAGGTCAGGACCACAGATCCCTACACCAACAACTTCACTTTCCAACTTCTGAGGGTGATAACTCCTCCATCCTTGGTCCATATTGGAGAAGGGCGGTACCGTTGAAAAGATCTTGGATAGATCTATCCACTGGTATGATCCCCTACCCAATATGAGTCCTCTAACCTTGTCAATTTTCCAACTAAATTTTGGCCATAACCTCCCTTATGTGCATTTACCCTTCTATAATAAGATCTGATCCACTTCTTCCAAGTCTTCTCTCCTTCATCTGATCCACAGGGGTTCTTGTTCTTTCCCCGAGTCCTGACTGGAGTGTCCTACACATTTACTAGACATAGCCCTAATTCCTCAAAGGACAATCCAAAAGCATTATCAAGGGATTGCAAATGTGTATAAGCCTACTCCAGGAACACAATGAATGAAACATGGTCCACCCACATAGAATGGAATACATGCACATATTGCTCCCAAGTAGATTGAGGGAAGAATGTAGGGATTATACCTATTCCTCAAGCATGATTACATATAAATATCAACATAAGTATAAGCATGTAAAGGTGCAATAACAATACAATTAACACACATAGTAGAAGTTAGACATATTAACACACACCCCTACCAACCATAACAGTCATTACTATTTGAATAGTACAAAAGCAAGATGAACAAGATACACAACATACTCAACACAATGCATATGCATACAGTCCTATTCATCAATGGACCATTCCCATAATCAAATAGATGCATGCATGTACTTAACAACCATAACTAAAGGCAGCATCATCCACACATAATGTGTCATGCATTCATCAATCAAATACATGCACAACAGAATGAAGCATAACACAAGGCCATTCAACCCTATTAATCAGTGAACACTTCATGGAAATTAGAACACATGTGGGCAGAACTTAACACATAGAACACTTATCTTTTGCATTGAACCTCTAAGCAAACTGGTTATGGACTGCAACTTTCCAACCCAACCATAGATCTCTTCCCAACCTCTATTATTTCAGCAATTAGAGATCACCCCTAATTTGGGGCTATGTATCCACTAAGGAGTATCACTCATGCTCACTCACAACATTGGTTCACAGTCAATCAAGGAATCCAACAAATAGTTAACTTTGTCAAGCAAATGGGGAAGGTAGTTGAGGATCTTCTAGCTCAATAAGTTTCTCCACAGAGATATGGGAATATCCCAATGATATTAGACAAGTTCAAGCACCTCCATCACCCGCCTCTCAGCTTAGGAAAGGTTCCCTTCACTGCTGCATAACCCCTAGGGTGCCCCTTCCTCTAGCACTGATCCGGGTGAGTGTGGCTGGCCTTTACTGCTAGATCAATGTAAATAATCCCTCTTAGGATTTAGCAGGCAATCTAAAATATCTTGGTTCCTTCCCACTTAGGTTTTCTTCAACACTTTATTTGGTTGAACAACGATATCCAGCAACTAGGTTCTTGACCACCAATGTAGGTTTTTCCTCACAGTTTCCTAAGCATCTCATGCTCTGCAAATTCACCCACAGAGTCAGATCCAATGATAACCCCATATTTTGCTTCCTACATTTAGTTTTCTAAGTGTATTCGACTCTGTAAATCGCGGCCCTGCACAGAATCGCGATTTCTCCTCCTTGCTTCCCGGTTCGGCTCTCCCTGATGTGTAAGGGTTCCAATTAATCTTGTGCTATCAAACACATTCTGGGAAGGAGGAATACAAACTGTGAGGAGTGGAGTGACGTGAGGGTCAAGGAAACAGAGATCCATACCTTGCCATCCGAATTTTCGGGGGTTTCCCATATTTTAGGACCTCATGCACAATCCTCCTGCAGTACTTACCTTGCAGCAACAACCAATGGAAACTAGGACATGTCAAAGGGGTTCTCTAGGTGACATATGGCAGTCTAGGTTCAATCCCACACCCCCTCACCACTCCCTAGTGGACACATAGTTCCCCCTGATTTTGTTGTAGCCATAGCCAGTCCTTGGTAAGTTTATTTAAATGGCATTATTTACATACTTTACAATCTTCCATGGCTTACTAGCACATGGATTATCAGAATATCCAACACTTTCTTATGCAAATAAAACTAAGCATCCACTAGTGGGGCCTTGGCCTTGAGATCCACAACAGGGAAAATGTACATTGCATTTTATGCAATATTTACATTACAGCCAAAATAGCCTAAGGGTAAGAATGAGGGATATTACACCCTCTCCCCCTTAGAATAATACCATCCTCGGTGTTCCAACCCTTACGAATACATATACAATCTACACATGTCCAAAATTACAAAAACAATTACAGGTTTGCCCCTACATTTTTCTATTTACTTTGAACTTTCAGGACCAAGTCCTTTGGCTTTGATAAGTTGCTCCTACTAGATTTGATCTTCCAGCTTATCTACAAGTTTGGGAACTTCATAGATTTTATCTCCCTTGATGCTTCTGTTAGGAACCTATGTCAACCCTTCTTTTTACTATGTTAGTATATTGTTGTTGGACGCATATGCTTTGTAAGTCGTCCCATAGTATTTGTTGATCCGTAGTTTATATTAGCCCATAGTATTGACCCATAGTATTGGACGCATATGCTTTGTAAGTCATCTCGTAGTATTATATGTCCCATGGTTTTGACTCATAGTATTGGGCATAGACTTAGTATATAAGTGTGTGTTGAGGTCATTGAAGGCACCGTGAAGTTGATTGTATTGAGCTTGCTCAAAGGAGGTTGCCCCCTCGAAGTGGCCCGTGATCAATATAAAAGTGATTCTGTTCTATTATTTTTGATTTCTTGTGTATTTGCATTAATTAATTATTGTAGGTTCATCACATCTGGTATCAGAGCACTTTCTTGGGCTCGTTGGGTGGAATTTCTGCCAATTTTTTTTTCGCATCTGTTGCAGCTTCGGATTTGGGAATAATCCCTATCCGCTTAACTGTGGGAAGTACTTGGGCATAAGCCCTAAAACTTATTGTGAGGAGTACCACAGGAACCCCAAAGTAGCTGGCCCATTGAGAGGACCTGCCAGCGAAAAGGGCAACGACCCCTACCTGATTGACTAGTTCCCACCCGTGAGGTAAACCAAGAGCTGTCGTTTGTGGCAAAGCGGTTATCAGTTTTACCTGAGCCGTGGAGTGAGGGGTACTGCCCCAATATGCAAGCCGTCAGACCGCATTGGTGGCTGAGTGAAACACTTGAACTATTAGGAAGCCGTACATACCTGGGGTCCATATCTATTTTCATTTGAACTGTTGCCAATCTCTTCCGCTCCAGATCCAGCCGTTTCAGATCTATTCTGAAAGTCGTTACAGATCCAGTCGCCGTTTCAGATCCAGCCGTTTTCGATCCCTTCCGTGCCGTTTTTGATCCATCTGTTGCGGATCCCTTCCGCACCGCTGTTGCCGATCCATTTCTGAAATAATAATAATAATAATAATAATAATAAATAAAAATAAAAAAATAAAATAAAATAAAGTTCAATTTTTTCTCCATATCTCCCTTATTTTCACTTTGTTTCCCTTGAAATTTTCAGGGAACCCCTGTCATCCCATTCTGCATCTTTCATTCCTGAGGACCTTATCCCCAATTCCCCTTCCCAAAGCCCGAAATCCCACATTTGTCTATTTTTAGGGTTTGCCATAACTTTCTCAGATTTCACCCAATCACCTTCAAATTTTACCACAGAGTTCCTTTTTGAATTCTGCTTCTTTGTCCCTCTTTGCCAAATTTTCTCATTCTATCACCCCCGCTTCTGAAATCCCCCCTTTTGCTTTCTTGTCCTTTCGACAGTGTCCAAAATCTAGTCAATCCCCAATTACCCATTAGATTGTTTCCCCAATCCAAATTTCCCTTTACTAAATCAGCTTTTGTTTGTGTTTTTCTACCCATTCCACAAAAAAAAAAAAAAAAAACCTGGTTATGGTTGTCACCCGTGCAGGAGCACACACCATGGAGGAAGCACTTGCAGCCATCCAAACCAAACTCCAAGATCTGGATGAAAAATTTCTCAGCCTCCATCTTCAGCATTCATCCATGAACAATACTAGACAGCCATAATCTTTTGTAGCCACCGGGTTCTCTTCTTCCAGCAATTTTCGTGGGCCGAAGCTTGATTTTCCTCGCTTCAATGGTACTGATTCGACTGGATGGATATATCGAGCAGAACAATATTTCAGTCTGCATAATACTTCTGATGCCCAGAAAGTTCCACTTGCATCCTTTCATTTGGAACAGGAAGCCCTTCAATGGTACCGTTGGTACATCAAAGCTCATCCCGAGCCAAACTGGACAGATTTTTGCCAACTCATTTTGCCATGATTTGGTCCTAGTGTTTTTGATGATTTCACAGGAGCACTCACTAAACTTCACCAAATTGGCACAGTGAGAGAGTATCAGACAGAATTTGAGAAATTGGCCAATCACACAGAAGGATTGTATGATGAATTCTACAGGAGTTTTTTTATCAGTGGTCTCAAGGATGAAATCCGCTCAGAGGTCAAAATGTTTTGTCCCAACACAATGATGGAAGTCCTAGGGTTGGCTAAGCTGGCCGAGGCCAAGATCGCAGCTCAACAACGCTCCAAACCCACCTTTGTTCCCTTCAGAAATATGGGTTCCCAACGACCTCCCATCACTCTTGCTCCTCAACCAACTCCTATCAAGCATTTGTCTGAAATAGAAATGCAGGCATGCTGAGAAAAAGGGCTTTGCTATACTTGTGATGAGAAACTCACTTGGGGACATAAATGTGTTCAACAAAAGCTCTATCTCTTAGATGCGGATTCTCCGCCTACCTTAGAACTTGGTGAAGAAGATACAGATACAGTAGATGATCAGGTCGACATTCAACACCCGCCTGTTGACACCCCATCTCAGGACGACCCACCCGAGATCTCTCTCCATGTTGTAACGGGCGTCACCATTCCACAACCAATGCGGGTCAGGGGATACTTCAAGAAGCTCCCTCTTACCATACTCATAACTTCATTGACCCTCGGATTGCCAAACAGGTTGATTGTTTTGTCCATCCTTGCTCCAACTTTGAAGTCATGGTTTCCAATGGGGGCACCTTACCTTGCAAGGGGAAGTGTCACAATGTGCGTATCTCTATGGAAGATTATAACCTACGCTCTGACATGTTTTCCTTGTCCTTAGGCGGATGTGATGTGGTTTTGGGCGTTCAATGGTTACGCACACTTGGACACATCTTATGGGATTTTGCTGAACTTTGGATGCAGTTTAAAGTCAATGGGGCACAACACAAATTTATGGGCTTACAACCAGGGTCTCTCTGCATCATCAGTTCACATCGCCTGGAAAAAATCCTTAAGAAGAATTCACATGGTGTCATCGCTCAGCTCAATTCCATTTAGATGCACCCATCAACAGTCTCCACTACTTCCTTGGATAGATATGCAGGTATCTTTGCTGAACCAATGTTCTTGCCGCCTTCAAGAGACCTTTCCAGTAAGAATTTAGCCACATCTACCTCTCAGCAGGAAATGATGGCTATTTTGCGTGCAGTACAAAAGTGGCAGCCATACCTATTAGGGAATTATTTCTGCATCAAGACTGATCTCCAGAGTCGGGAAAATTTTCTGGAACAATGGGTCTCCTCCCCAACACACCTGAAATGGGTTATCCAACTCATGGGTTCTACCTATGTGATCACTTACAAGAAGGGTAAGGACAATATGGTGGAAGATGCTCCTTCTCGCACAATTGATGACCCAATTTATCTTACAGCTATTTCTCTGCTTGTTCCAAATTGGTTGCAATATGTTCAACAGGGATATCTCTTCTATGAACTCCATGCTTCTTCATCAACAGGGCACTCTGGGTTTTGCAAAATGTATGACCGGGAACAATGTAACTTCTTTTGGCAGGGACTAAAAATGACAATTCAACAAATGGTGGCTGACGATGATACTTTCCAAGTCAACAAGGGTGAAAAGACACTCCTTTCGGGATTGCTCAAACCCTTGCCCATCCCTACACAGCTTTGGCCAACTATTTCTATGGATTTCCTAGCAGTGCTCTGGTGGTACAATACCACATCTCAAAGGACACCATATGAAGCAGTCTATGGAAAAACACCGCTAGTTCTTCTTCCATACACCCTTAGCAGCTCCCCAGTTCAGGAAATTGACTCGGTTCTTCGAAATCGCGATCAGATTCTTCTCATTCTGCAGTACAATCTTCACATGGCCAGAATTCGCCTGAAACAACAAGCCGATCAACACCATTCTGAGCGCATTTTCCATGCAGCTGACAGGGTTCTTCTTCATCTACATCCTTCCAAGCAATCCTCCTTGACACTCCAAAGGCGTCAGTGGCCCGAAATGCAACCCGAGGATGCTACCGGGGAACCACTCCTTCAGATTTTGCAGTAATTTCTCCAACCAAAGCTTTGAGGACAAAGCTTTTTCTAAGGGAGAGGGGATGTTAGGAACCTATGTCAACCCTTCTCTTTACTATGTTAGTATATTGTTGTTGGACGCATATGCTTTGTAAGTTGTCCCATAGTATTTGTTGATTTGTAGTTTATATTAGCCCATAGTATTGACCCATAGTATTGGATGCATATGCTTTGTAAGTCGTCCCGTAGTATTATATGTCCCATGGTTTTGACTCATAGTATTGGGCATAGACTTAGTATATAAGTGTGTGTTGACGTCATTGAAGGCACCATGAAGTTAATTGTATTGAGCTTGCTCAAAGGAGGTTTCCCCCTCAAAGTGGCCCGTGATCAATATAAAAGTGATTATGTTCTATTATTTCTGATATCTCGTGTATTTGTATTAATTAATTATTGCAGGTTCATCACAGCTTCTTGTTGGGCAAATGCAAAGCCAATGATATCCTCCACATTTCCAACATTTCAGTGGCTGATTTTTCTTTATCTGCTCCATTTCCTTGGATTCTTACCACCTGGGGCATTTCTTAGTGGGATGATTGGATGAAGGCCTCTTCATTGGTCTACTACCATTAATTTCCACTGTTGGTTGCTTCCATAATTCTTTTTACCTCCCTTTACATACAAATAGAGTCCTGCAAAGCCCTATGGTTCATCTCATTCTGCTGCTTTTGTAGCTTGAGCATCTCTCCAAGATTTTCTTGGGTCTTGGAAATTGTTTGAAGAATATTTTCAGCCAAGTCCAATAACTTTTGGTCTGCTTCCATGGTCAATATGTACAGTTTCCCACACCTTCTTGCTAGCACTACTTTTCTTGTAACCATTGCAACCAATTTGATTTCAATTTCTCACCTGTGAAATTCATTATTGCAAATCTTGTTAGGCCAAGCATAACATAAACATTAAAATTAGTCAATTCTTTACCTAATTGACATGGAGAGTCCATGCTTTATTCATGAGACTTCCATACTTTTTCATGCTTTCCCAATATACACATGGACTCATTCATGTTCATCCTTTCACAGGGAATTTACTATTTTAGCATTCACAATTATTTCAAGCAAATAAACACAATCAATTCTCAGCCATATCATGCATTCAACAATTTTATGTTTTCTAAAATGCATTAGTAACAAGGAAGGAGAAGAGTAAGAGTTTGCTCCTCTTAGTCTTGCTCCAATTCAGAGCCACACCACCATTGTGGTCCCATGCTCCTTAGCCTATTTCACTTCAATGTGAATGCTTGACTTTCCCTTTCTTGTCTATGACACTTAGTGTCTAAGGTTTGTCCCGGGGCTCTCATCTAGGGAACCTTTCCCCCATGATTTCCTATAGAACCTTTGGTTGCTAGGACCCACACAAGTCCACTAGCACCATTCTCCATTGTTGCTCATACTGAGCTCTGTAGGACAGTCACATGTCCACATGCATCCTCAGGATGCCTTCATAGTTCTTGCTTCCAGCAATACCTACACTCAAACATTGAATCAATTCACATGTTTAGTTTATTTTCATAGGGTTTATTTCTAAACAACATTTTAAGAAATCATAACCAATTCATATACACATGTATTTTCATATTAAATGAGCAAGAAGATGTAAGATAACTAAATACTTATCTTTATTGGATGTTTCCTCGCTACTCCACAGGTGGGGTGGATGTTTGGCCAACACACATGTTGCTCCACAACATCAAGTAGTCAATTCCAAGCCAATACACTGAATGAGTTTATCAGGCACTGATGGTTCCAAACTAGTCCCATACCTGGTTTTCCCTCTCCATTGCCAAGCCAACACATCCGTCTGGGTCAACAGGCCAATGGAAGGAAACTGCACCATGACCATTTCCAGGCCAAGGCTCTACTACGGATCCACATCATTACAACATCCAAATAACCAATTCCAAGCCAATACACCGACTGGGTTTATTAGGCATACAACAACCCTTCACCACAACCCCTCATAACAACCTCTTCACTTTGATTCTTTAGTGTGCAACACCAAATTGCATATGTTCAAGCTATCAACACAAGATGGATAAGCAAGCTCATTAGTACTGATGCTCTGAAATTGTAAACATATTTCATAACATTCACTATCAAATATTGAAACACCAGGAATGCGTCCATTCCCTTAGGCTGTAGTCAATATTGACAACCCTAACATAACCTAGCACTAGAAATGTGTGCACCCCTTCCTGATGTGATCCATGTAGCACCTAATCATGCTCAAGCAGTCTGAAATCGTATAATTAGCCTAAACATGCTTTGCATATTAACTCTATTAATTAGACATGCACATTCTTATTTAGGGTTACAAAATACTAATCCATTTTGCAGATGGGTCTTTTCTTCATTCGTGAGGAATTGGGGCTCCCTTCTCTGAGTTTAAAGTCACTTGGTTTACCACCTCAATCCTTTTCACGTTCCATAACCCACATATTCTTCCTTGGCATAATTTTTACCATCTCACTCACATTGTTTACCAATCACGCAGTTCAGATGAGACACCCTCATGTCATTTGGCTCTTATAAGTGGAACCACTATGCTCATTAGGGTTTTAGGATTGCTATCATAACACAACCATTCCCCACAACGTGTCTCTTTGACACAATTCTGGATTAGCCAAACAATCAATGGTATTTAACAAAAAAAATTCAAATCTGATTGTCTCATAACTAATCAATGACATTATTAATTAAATTCAAACTTGAATTTACAATTTTGTTACCTACAGAATTTGATTTGCAGCCATGAAATTATTCCCATAGACTTAAATCAGAGGTTTTCAAATCTAAACTGGACAATATGTGATCATAAATTTAATCTTACAACCATGAGACCCTTCTCATGAGGTTTGGCTCTTGCATGGGGTAGATTCCAGACTTCAATACGGTCTTACCCATGCTTCCATACTCAAGACATTCTTACTTGAAATTTGAAACTTCAATCAACCAATACTTTGTAATTTCTTCATGCATATAACATTTTCATTGCTTCCACAGTCACGGAAGTGATTTTTAGAATTATAACACTCACTAATTCAAGAACTTTCAGTTGTTAGCATTTCAATTGCAATGAAATTTATTTTACATGCATCATTGCACAATGAAATTGTGAGATACCATCACACCATTTATGCAAATTTTAATAAAACTTTCAACACTCATTACTTCCCAACCATTTGTTTTTTATGCAGCTTTGCCCTTCCATGGAGCATTATGGAATCCCATCACACATGAATGTCTTCTTCATGCACTCACTCTCCTACATTTATAGGAGCTCATGAAATGATTCTAGATTTATCATTAATTCATCATTTCATCCACTATTTAATTTGGAAATAAACATACACCACAACCATGCATTCATGCAATGTATCACAACATGTGAACCCACACTCATGCATGCACATTTACATTATCTTTTATTGTGCATTTGCTTCATGCAACCATAGATTTACAAAATATTTTAATACATATTGGTCCATGCATACTATGATACCATGTCATGCATTCTATCATTCCAAACACATCATGGCCTAACTAGGGCTATCTCATATAGCATGCACTACTATAGCACTACCATAATAGGACTATAAGTCCTTACTTTCCCTAGTTATTAAATTCATAACTAGCATACACCAATGACATGATATATTTCATATGATCGCATTCTAACATTTGAGCAGTTACATAATAGAAGGTTCCTTTCCCTTACTACCCCATACCTCACCATGCCATGGTGGTTGTTAGTGTAATTTATGTCTACTAAATTTCCAATATTAATTTTAAACTAAGGTTTGTACACTTAGAGTTGTGACACATTATGTGCTGAGGTAGTGTTATCGGACAATCCACTCGAGCGGACACGAGCTGGATCTCCCTAGCTCAATGTGAGTCTAAAACAAATAGAACAGACTACAACTGCATTTCCTAGATCTACTTAAGGACCAAGTACTAGATGTCTTACCTTTTTACTACGCAATCCTTTCTCCCGAATGTTGATCCATGTCCCACGGTTGTCAGATCCAAGCTGCAAGACCTGTCAAGACAAAGAAACAAGAGAAACCAGTAAAAGACATCTATACAATAAGCGATCTAAGTAAACAGTTAAGCAGGTAAACTACACAATATCATTGCACATAAGAACAATATTGGTGGAAAGCATTTGTATTACTGTAAATAGAGGAGTACATGATAGAGATATAGAACTACAACCAAGACTTAATGCAGTATCCCTTCTCCGACCAAGCCAATTGCCATGTTCTTCCAAGGATGTATGAGTTCTCCAATAGGTGAATGGAGGTGTTCTAAGAGAGATTTCACCAGCATGTAGATACCATAGTCTTCCCTCCTTTGGGATGGGAGTGAGCTTCACTTATATAGGACTAAGTTGATAGGGTATGGATAGGATAGATTGAGAGATGGTAGGAGAGAGATAGGGGATCCTCCCAAAGAGTTAGGAGTCGAGTACCGGCTCCCCTAGAGGTCAGGGATAAGCCCCTAAATGAGCAAGTTTCGAGAAGGATCTCGAATAAGCTATTTTTGCCCATTAAAAAACCTCGTCGCACCCTGCAGTGGAGCAAGATGCGACATCGCATGTTGCTAGTATGAAACCTGCGACGACCTCTCTAAAGATTGCAGAAATGAGTGCAAATCCTCCCAGATGAAAATACTTAGTCTAGGTGACTTCAGGGATGTATACACTGAATCTGATCATGAGTAGATTTTGGGTGTAACAGAATGCCCCCCAAAGCATGAAGCTGTTAAGGATGTACAGGTGAAGTGCTTTGAAAGAAATAATGGAAATAGACTCGATGGACGAAGGACACTGTTGCAGTACAATTGACTTTGAACTGACAATCTTATATGAAGTACAACATGGCTATCGACCAATACATTGCAGATCCATGGTAGTAATGACCAACTGAACACAATCATGGCTACTAGACACAAGCGTAGATCCATGATGAGATGATAACACAACCACGACCAATACAAGAGTGGATCCGTGTAATATGACTCAATACAAACTCCATCGCAACCTCGGTAAAACATGACTCCCCAGGGTCTTCAAGTTGAACCCGCAATGATACGAATCTATCCATGTGATTACAAATGTCTTGACGTCGAACATGGTAGAAACCACTTGATTACCGATCATTGATGTAAACCGTTAACAAGTGCGAGGGAGATCACCATTGATGTCAATGATTCCCAAGGTATCACAGTACATATCATCAAGCGTGAATAAATGATTTGAAGTCGAACGCAAGATGAAATATTTCAATCAAGAGTCAATGATGTAAACTCATGATGAAAGCAAGGTAACCTGCCATTGAGGCATGCAGGGCCAAGGTACTTGGTTGGTTTCTAGATTCAATCCTCGGATGATGTGTTGAAGTCGACAAGGATGAATTCGTCGAAGGAGGGCCATTGTGAATCCCCCATCAATTGACACGAAAAACGACAAAAGATGTGTAGAGTGGATCAGATAGTATAGTAACATGTAAGACTAACTCAAAGTAACAACGGCATGATGATGTGTGTACTGACTGTAGATGATAGATAGTGAACGTGTTCTTGAACATGGGCATGGCATGACTTGGTAGTATTGACACAATGAGAATGATGCAAACTTCTAATGCAATTGATAATGGAAGCTTTCTCCGAATGACTCAGAGGAGTAACAGGACTAAAAAAGTAAGCGGGGAATCATAAACAAACAGATGACCCAAGTATTGTATGCGAATGTAGATGAGTGCCATGTTCAAGAATGACTATATACTACCACTAAGGTATGTAACACAAACACTTTCCTTTTTCCCCATCATGAATGATGAGTGCCTCATGTGTTTTTTATGAGTTTGATGAGGGTAACCAGATGCTCGGTATAGCTCATCTCATAGATGAGTCCAATCCCAAATATTTTTCGAACTTGGGATAGGAGGGTTTTGTCCCATGATGGGCCCTTCAATGTAAAAATTTAATGAGTCCATAGAAGGTAAACTCGGTCGTCATTTCATGTTTTGAGACTTTGAAAAGAACTAAAGAAGACTCCAATGGTCCTTTTTCGTAAAGTTAGCCTCATCGCCTGAAAAAGGGTAAAACAACGCGGGAGAGGACTCTTCCAGTCATGATTGGCTGGAGTATTCCTTTTTCGTAATTAGTGCCTCCTAGTCCGAAAAAGGGGTAAACTATCACCAGGAAGACGACCATTCAAATACTTTAACAAGCGTGAACACGACAAGTTTGCTTGGCAATCTTTTCATTTTTCGAGAGCCTGAAAAGAGCTTAACGATAGACTCCAGGGGGTGTCCTTTTCCATGGAAGTTTAACGAGCCCGGAAAAGCGATAAACCATAACTCGGTACTTTCTCTCATGGTTTCGTGAGTACAAGAACAAACGGAGAGTAAACTCGTCCTCTTGCAATAATTACGACTAACCAAAAATAATAATGACAAAACATTCAAAGGGGTGTTCATACCTGTAGTTACCGTTGGTGATGTGAGAAACGGCATAAAAGACCACTTTATGACTCCTGTACACTAGAGAAAGTGTCAAATAGTCCCAAATATAATGACAAACCGTCGAAACTATAGTAAATAGCCCAAAAGCATCAAAATATTTGAAAAAGAATATTCCATTCTATTTATAAATAGAAATATGGGCAAAAATAGATTTCATTGTTCAAATTGCCAATTTGGGTGGAGAAGTACCAATTTGGAGCCAAAACTTCCTTTGCCGATTTCGGGAGCTACGATCCGCCATTTCACCAACCGTCCGGATCAGGTAGGCCTAAACTTCATCCAGCAACTTTCCAGTAGTTTAGTTTTTGCTTTATGTCCATTTTTTGGGTTTTTGATGGTGTTATGGAGGGCTTTATGCGCCCTCGGCTCGTCACAGGTTGCCCTTTCGGGACCTGTGACGAGACCGAGTCATCAAAAGCCTCGAAAATGAGAGGTGCGATGTCATCGCACTGTACCTAAACGTACAGTGCGATGGTGGAAAACCACAAGCCAAACATAAAAAATAATTCAAAAAGTGGAATTCTGAGGGTTGAAACATGACCTAATAGTGTTTAAATGTCCTTCTTGGCAGGTTACCAGCTAGCCAATATGGTATTGGAGTGGCGAGAGAGAGAACACGAACTCAAGGAGGAACAGGCCGCGAATGATCCACAATGCATGGATGCTTTGAGAAACTGCGGGTTACTCAAGTTCTTTGAGATCTAGGGGATGAGATCCTAGATCCCACTACTGACACACATGCTCCAGAGTTGGGATGCGGCCCAATAGTACTTTGTGATTGGTGAGCATATCCTCACGATAGACATTGAGGATATCTACTTTCTTATCGGTTTGTCCCGAAGAGGGGACACTATACATCTTACTGGGACACGGGCCAGTGACCGTACAATTTAGGACATGGTGTTGCAACATTGTGTCGCTACTTCTCGTCCTTCCAGCGGGAAGATTCTCATCAGGGATGTGGTGAGCCGTCCACTGCGGACCATATTTCTTACCATTACTAGGGTGGCGGGTAGCCAAGCCCCACACATGGCTACTCGGACCCAGATGCTATATGCGGAGGACTGTATGTCCCCCATGGTTTTCAACTGGTGCGCGGGTCTCCTCCCAAACATTCGAGCTCAGTTGACCAAGTGTCAGCGAGGGGAGCTCAAGCAGTTTGGGTATGGATCGATCATAGTATCGTTCCTCTTGGAGCATATTCCTCTTCTATGTCCACAGTTGGTACTTGATGAGAGGGAGCCCAAGGATCCCCATATGCTCAGATGGGCTGAGGTCATGACCCGTCATGGTGGTGGGCCCATCATTAGCTTTGGTCCCGAGTTTTTCAGCCGGCTAGAGGGCCAGTTACTTATGGTCGAGGACTTTCCACACAATGGCACGAACTTCCGAGAGGATCCTGACTTGGTGCTACCGGAGGGTGTAGCATGGGGTGACCTAGGTGAGAAAAAAACCCTTGTACTTTTACTTTTGTATATTATATCATTTTTTTGATGTAGTGCTGACAAGTACGAAATATGTGTGTGCAGATGTGGGCCCCGTACAGCTGGTGGGTCTCTCCCTTCTGGCGAGGAGAGACAGAGGTGGGGAGGTAGTTGTTCCTGCAGGTGCTCATGCTGCCATCGAGGAGATGGAGGAGGTGTACAAGAACCTATCCCATATGACTGTGGAGGTACTAGAGCCAGTTATTGATGATTTACCGAGGCCTATGCAGTTATTTGGGGTTGGAGCATCTGTGCGCTTCAATGCCTTACTCCGCAAGGTGGCTTGGACCGTGGACTGCTTCCTTGCCCAGCGACAGCGTGCCGTCTGTGCTAGGGGTGGTGTACGGGTCAGGCGTCAGGCCTGATGACACTTCTATACTTGTACTGAGAGCTTAGAGGCCTCAGAATTTGTACTACTAAAAGCTATGATGCTTTAGATTTTTGTAGAGACTCACTGAAAGCCATCATGCTTCAGATTTTGTATCAGCACTACTTTTTTAGCGATATATATATATTCAGACATTACCAATGATTTATACATTATGTATTTTTAACATGATTAGTGATGTAATCTTGTTTATATGTTTGCTTCTATACATTGTATTTACATGTCGTGAATGCTTTTACATATTATGGATATTATGTGTGTGTGATGTACCGATCCAAACTGAAGTTGGCCATCGAGTCAGCAACTGTGTTTAACTCCCATGGAATGTGTAGGTATTGAACGGATTCAAATGAACTTTCCAGGAGACATACTCATCTGAAGAGACGGAGTAAGGTGGGATCACGGATGGCGTACACCCGGTTCAGATGGGAAACCACTAATTGAGAATCCATGTGGATGACAATGTGGTTCATACCCAAGGAAATGGCATTAGCCAGGGTTTCGATTACTGCCTGATACTCTGCGGCATTGTTGGTCGCAAACCCTAGGCAACTTCCTCCCGAGCTAATGAGCTCACCTGTTGGAGAATATAGTACCCAAGCTGCCGAAGCAAGGTTACAGGTATGCTGGCTGGCGCCGTCCGCAAATCCATAGCACGTTTCCATCTGCACATGCAGACATAACATGGTATAAGAAGCGGAAACAAGATCGAAAGACACTCGAAAAAGAAATGCATCACACCACACAAAAAAACAAAAACACGCCATTTACAGTATATACAAGTAAGTCTATGCATGAGGGATCAAGCATAGTATCTCTTCAGGTAAATCCCATTGCAGGGTTCACCCAAAGAGATTCCGTCATAATCTTCAAGCTTGTAAACTCCTTTCTCCAAAACACATTTGACTATGTAAGGTCCATGCCACATGGACTCGAACTTTCCTACTCCTAGTTTGTCGTGCTTCTGGTCATAAGTGAGGACTAGGTCACCCTCGTTAAATATACGAGGTTCAACTGACTTATCATATTGGGCCTTGATGCATTTCTTGTGCGCTTCGTTATCAAGAGTGGCATATCGGCGAGACTCGTTAAGTTTTGCTAAGTGCAAGAGACGTTCTTCCTCAGCAGTAGTGTTAGGAAGAAGTTCGACAGCGAGTTGTAGAGACAAAATTTCGCACTCTATCGACATAACAGCCTCCAATCCATATACCAATTGGAAAGGAGTGAAGCCTATGGCGGTTTTGACGGAAGTTCGGTAGGCCCATAACGCTGAAAAGAGCATGTTGTGCCAATTGGAATTATGTGTCCCTGCCATCCTTTGGACCATAGTTTTCAAGACCTTGTTAATGGCCTCAACCTGTCCATTGGATTGCAGGTAGTAGGGTGTTGAATTCTCATGGCGAAAACCCAACCTGTCGCTCAATTCATCAACCATATGGTTTTGAAAATGAGAACCATGATCGGTAACAATTGCCTGAGGAACTCTGAACCGCGCTATTACATGATTGAACATGAAGAGTGTGATGGTTTTGTCATCGTTCTAGTATGTAGGCATAGCTTCGGCCTACTTTGTGAAGTAATCCATAGCTATGATGATGTAACTATGCCCCCGGCCGAGGTAGGCTTACAATGCATAAAATCAATGCCCCATTTTGCGAATGGGCCAATGGCAATAACCTGATGTAACGGGGTGGGATGAGTGTGCTTCTTCATATGAAAGTGTTGGCAAGGAGGACATTTTTTTATAGCCTCAATACAATCTTTGAAGATAGTAGGACAGAAATATCCTGCGCACAAGATCTTCTGGGATATAGCCATCCCAGAGAGGTGACCGCCACATGCCCCAGCATGCTAGTCATTCAGAACGCGTTCATCCTCATCATGAGTGAGACAACGTCAAAGAATTGAATCAATGCCACGACGATACAAAGTATCAGTGATGATTAAATAATACTTTGCATGGTGACGTATTTGTTGAGCCTAGAATTGGCCCTTTTTAATCATCATTAATCATCTTTCCTGCCCCTGTCCTACACCATTTATCATGGCAATTAGACCTATTGTCCTTACCTGATTCCCCAAATTACTAAGGTATGGCTGATCATTGTTTTATTTTATTAATGCTTATGATTGTGATAATTAAAGCTGTGCATCTCTCGAATTGTGCTAACATGTTGCGATTTATGAAGGTAGATGAGACAAATGGATTGCAGGAAGATCGGGGCTGAACAAGTCTTGAAGAAAGGGATGTTCGTTGCTTGTAGAGGGATCTTTGGGGTTCGAATTATTAATCAAGGCACAGCTATGACAGAGCAGCTGTAACAGAATGCGCCATTTTGAGCATGTTACTGCTCGAGTCTAGCTGTGATTTGGAAGGACCACTACTCTTGGGTCAATTGATAACTCTCCCATATTTCGATGTCTCTGCTCTACCCACGTGTTGTAACAGCTAGTTATTTAGGGCGCCTGAAGATCAGAGATCTTCATGGCTTCCCGATTATAGGATTAGATGTTACGATTTGTATGTACAAATAGGGGGAGTTGCCTCGACTCAGGGGTTGGACAGCAACAATTGATTCATTGTATTAGCAGTTGAGCAAAACTGTGTACTCATTCTTCTGTTAATATAAGGGGTTACTTCTGAGCTAAAGAGTTGTGTTGTTCAACCAGCGTCTCTGTGTGAAGACTGGGCCCGTCTTCCACAGAGATTGCTGAGTTAAAATAGGATTTTATCTTTCTTGTTGTGTGATGCTTTGTTCTTCCCTTTTGTACGCAGCAACAATATTTATTGTGTGGATTTTTTAGTAAAAGATTATATTTCTGTGAGATTGGTGAATGGTGTAGAATAACAGTCGACTGAGTAAGGTTTTCTTTATACATTTCAATTGCTGTTATACGCAGCCGTGATCATCTTACAGCTAAGTCATGATCCCATGAGTCATTACAATTTATCTTTCCTGTTGTGTGTTGCTTGATTTCTATTCTGCAATTCAATTTCTTAGAACAGTTGACTCAATCTTTTGCAATTGGATTTCTAGATTAATGTTCAGTTTATGCTTTATGATTTCCAGATTGATTAGATCAGACAAGTGATTGTTCTAGAATACAAATGAGATTTCTTTTCTGCAATTGTTGATTAGATCTGATACCATTTCTTATTGATGCATGATAGAGAAGAACTGAAGTAAAGTAGTTAGAAGGCAATTGGGATTGCATAGATTCTTGGGATGAACATGGATGATAGAAGATAAAAGTATTCACTTCTAATGGTTTGGTGTTTAAGCATATATTGTGCACTTATCCTTTGAGATAAAAAGACTTTCTCGGGTTGACAATAAATTTCATATGCTCTGTGTGTTTGGTAACAATTTATCTGCATATAGAGTGCTTGACATTTTGGCGCCGTTGCCGGGGAAGGATAAAAAAATTAAACACTAGTCATTAGTTGCATCTGATAATTGCTTTTAGACAGTCTTTTGTTTGTTGTTGAAATGATCTGCTTCGCATGAATACGAGGAGGGTAAAACGTGATCACCTCCCAACCCCCAAAACCCCACAAAATACTAACAGTGCAGGTGGTTCGGGTCGTGGTCGAGGTCCACCGTTGGGTAGAAGAACATTCATCGACGACCTTGTTGACAGAACTGATTCAGCTGTCAGGACTCGTCAACGGGAGACTCCTATCAGAAGAGGCCTTGCTGATCTTGGAGCGCCAGCATCAGGATCCACGGTGGAAGATACAGGAGCAGCCGTGATTCCTGCATATACCCCTGCTAAAGAAGGAACAGCTGATTCAGCTGTTACAATTGAAGAATAAGCAGCTGTTACAACTGAAGAATTCGCAGCTGCTACACCTGAAGAATACGCAGCTGTTACAACTGAAGAATATGTAGCTGTTACAACTGAGGTAAGGAACGCAGGAACGAACGAAGAAGAGGATACATAAGAGAAGATGAATAACAGACATGAGGACGAAGAGGAAGAAGCAGTGGTACAATACCATCATGAAAATAATTCCCTGCTAGAAGAAACTATGGATACATTACAATTTCCAATACAGCAGCTAGAAGGGATAGCTCCTATGAAAAACATCTCGCCATCGGTGTTGCCTCGTTTCCATGGCAGGGCGGCAGAAGATCCAGACGAATTCCTTTTTGAATTCGATATCCTCTGTCGCAGCTATGATTATGTCACAGATGCCCAAAAGCTGAAGCTTTTTCCTGCCACCCTGAAGGACAATGCATTACGATGGTTCATGAGCCTTGGGGGAGGAACTGTTGCTAATTGGAATAAGATGAAGCAAGTGTTCCTGGAAAAATATCAAGAATATTGCAACACCAGGGACAAAAGAGAGGAATTATTCAAGATGGTGCAGAAGGAGGATGAAATTTTGGAGGATTTTGTAGAGAGGCTATTGTACAATGTGCAGAGAGCTGGGCAGACGAACATGGGGCTAGATGTGCTCAAGATAATCCTGCTTCGAGGGATCAGGGATGATTGTTTAGACATGTTAAATCTGCTAGGAAAGGGAGATATCTCTAAAGAACCTTTTGAGACAATTGTGGAATTATGTAAGAGATACTCCAGGGGATCTTCTAGGCATAACAAGCGGGACAAACGAGATAAGCTGGAACGTGATGTCTTCGACAGAACTCAAAAGTCATCCAATGGGGGAGCTACACGTGCAGAGATAGGCAATCTTCTTGAAAATTTTAAAACAGAAATGATGATCTCTATCTTTTTGGAGATTGATGTCCTGAAGGCCAAGCAAAGACAGGCAGTGGAGGATCTCACACTTGGTGTGTTCTGTCCCCGATGTAGAAAGACTCATCCACTGAAAGAATGCCCTCTTGACAAAATACAAGTATGTCAGCTGTGCGAGATGAACCATGATATGAAAGAATGTCCCACACTTCCTCAAGTGAAGGCGGTTCTGTAGGCATCAACTCCAGAAGTGGAATCAGCCTATTTCATTGCACAAAAGAAACCCTGGCAGCCTCAAAATCAAGGTATGTCTCCAGATTCATTTCCATTTTTGAATAATTTGAACAATTGGAATAATAACATGCAAAATATGAATACACAATTCCCTTCAAATTATGCTCAGTGGAATCCCTCTCAACCTGCAGTACAAAGTTATAATTCATGGAGTCCTTGGACACAGCCACCACATCAACCTACGTCATGGTCTCCTGGATGGAGGAACTTCCATCCTGGGAACCAGTTTCCTCAACCACCTCCACCTCAGCAGTTACCATATTCTCCTCCATATCCTCAATTTCATCAATATCCTCAATACCCACCTCAGCAGTCGCAACTGCAGCTGCAGAATAATCCTGTTCCTAATATACCAATACGGCCTCAGCTGCCTGCCCAACCTAATCCTAACCCAAATAATAAAACAGTCCATCAATTGGAAGCTCTCAATATGCCGGCCTACTCCCTCTCCCCTGTAACTTGTAATGATATTCACCTACGGTCTGGGAAGATAATAGAACGTGTAATTTCAGAAGATATTCCACCTTCTGTGCATGACAAAGGAGAGAGTTCCCAGCATCCATTCGATCCGGTTCCTACCATTGAAGGTGCTGGGAATCCCTCAGATGGGACGGCTAAAACATTAAATGAGAAATCAGATAATACGCAGCCTACCCAGCTGGTAAGGCAACCACCATACCCTGAGAGATTAATACTGCCAAAAATAGGGGGCAACCTCAGTTCAATCTCCTAGGAGAATTGAAGAATCTTTATGTTAAGATCCCCCTGTTGCAAGCTCTTCAAGACGTACCTATTTATGCTAGAACTGTTCGGGACCTGTGCACTAAAAGACCGGGAAGGAAGCCCAGAGATCCTCCTACTGTTCATGTCATAGGGAATTTATCTGCTTTAATGACAGGAAAAACCCCTGTGACCAAGTATGATGACCCTGGCAATCCTACTGTCACTGTACATATAAGACAGACGCAGATACCCAATGTGCTAGTAGATTTAGGAGCCGCGATCAATGTTATAACGATTGAGAATGTAAAGAAGCTTAGATTCACCAATATTAGACCGACCCCTACTATTTTAGAATTGGCAGACAGATCCACCATCAGACCCGAAGGGATTCTGGACGATCTTGTCATCTCAGTAGACTCATGGGAATACCCTGCCGACTTTCTGGTATTACAACCAAAATCACAGCTGGGAGGACACCCATTGATCCTGGGGAGGCCTTGGTTGGCCACAGCTGATGCTTGCATCAGCTGTCGATCGGGGTCCATGACTATATCTGATGGTATGGAAACCAAAAACCTCACCCTGTATCCTCCAGCACGACCGAGTCTAGAAACTGAAACTTCCCTTTGGATAGAACAGGAAGAGGAGGAGGATGTTTAGCCATTATTAACAATAGGGAAGGCCCTAAGTTTCAAAAATGAAACAGAAGACGATGCCATCAGTAATTTGATTAGCGAACCTGCTTCAGTGGATAAAGAAGTTTATCAACTCCTGAACATTACCCTTGGTAGGGAAGAACAAGAACAGCTTACGGAGGAAGCACTAGTCGATAACGCAAACATAATCCCAGTTTTGAAAAAATCGAGAAGCATTCCTATTGAGGTAGAGCCTGGAAGAACTTTGAACATCAACCCTGGTCTCTCCTCAGAAGAACAGATGCGCCTAACCAATCTCTTGAAGGAACATAAGGGGGCATTCGCCTGGGAGTATACAGATATGAAGGGTATCCCTTCTAATCTGTGCACTCATCATATTTATATTAAAAACGACTCCCGACCTGTATGTCAACCCCAATGACGCATGAACCCCAATCTGAGGGATATAGTGAAGGAGGAAATCCAGAAAATTTTGGAAGCAGGATATATCTATCCTATTTCAGATAGTGAGTGGGTTTCCCCACTTGTAATTGTGCCCAAGAAAAATGGTAAATGGAGAGTCTGTGTTGATTATAGGGAGCTGAAAAAAGCTACACAAAAGGATCATTTTCCTCTGCCCTTTATTGACCAAGTACTTGATACCCTATCAGGGAAGAAGTTCTTCTTCTTCTTGGATGGGTTCAGCGGGTACAATCAAATTCAGATTGCTCCAGAGGATCAGGATAATACCACCTTCACTTGCCCCTGGGGAACGTTTGCCTACAGGGTGCTTCCCTTTGGCTTGTGCAATGCACCTGCAACGTTCCAAAGAGCTGTAATTGGCATATTTTCTGAATTGGTTAATGATAGTATGGAAGTCTTTATGGATGATTTTACTCCCTATGGCAAAGATTTTGAGGAAGCACTGGAAAATTTGAAGAAAGTTTTAATTCGCTGTGAACAGGCTCGCCTCTCATTAAGCACTGAAAAATGCCATATGATGATGAGCGAGGGGGTGGTATTAGGACATTTCATCTCTACCGATGGTATTCAAGTGGATCCTTCGAAAATTAAAGTGATAAAAAATATACCAACTCCTTCAACTCAGAAAGAGGTGCGAAGTTTTCTGGGACATGCTGGATATTACAGGAGATTTATAGAAAACTTCTCCAAACTTGCTTCTCCTTTGTTTTCATTGTTAATGAAGGATGCATAGTTTGTGTGGAGTACAACATGCCAGACAGCATTTGATAAGCTTAAAGAGAAGCTGTCCACAACCCCTATTCTAAGGGGACCTAATTGGACCATACCTTTCCACATTTCTTCAGATGCTTCTGATACTTCCATTGGAGCAGTACTAGGACATCAGGATGGTCAAGTACCTTATGCTATCTATTATGTTAGTAAAAACTTAGCCCCTGCTGAACTAAATTATACTGTCACTGAAAAAGAATTCCTAGCTATTGTCTATTCTATTAATAAGTTTCGACATTACATTACTGGGTATCCTACATTTGTGCACATTGACCACTCTGCCATTAAGTATTTGATGAATAAACCTGTCACCAATGCCAGAGTAACCAGGTGGCTATTATTATTACAGGAATTTGATATTACTATTATAGATAAACCTGGAAAAGAAAATGTTGTTGCTGATTTTTTATCACGATTTACTAACAGTGATGACAGTTCGCCTGTTGAGGATTCTTTCCCAGATGAACATCTATTCGCACTCTCAGCTCATTCGCCCTGGTATGCAGACGTTGCTAATTATTTGGTTGCAGGAAAGCTTCCGCCACATATGTCTAAACGAGAGAAAAGAAAAATTATCCAGCAAAGTGCCAGGTATTGTTGGCTCAATGGTCATCTCTTTTACATAGGACCCGATCTTGAGATTAGGAGATGTGTAAGGGAAGATGAGATCTTTCATATACTGAAGGCCTATCATGATTAACCTTGTGGAGGACACTTTGCAGACAGAAGAACAGGGCATAAAGCGCTGCGGATGGGCTACTATTGGCCGACACTATTCAGGGACGCTAAAAGATATGTTCAGTCCTGTGACAGCTGCCAAAGGATGGGCCAACTTAATAAGACAGATCAGATGCCTTTACAGCCCCAAGTGGTACTAGAACCGTTTGATAGATGGGCATTGGACTTTGTTGGCCCTATCAACCCTCCTTTCAGACAGAAGGTTTAAATTCTGGTGTGTACAGATTACATGACCAAGTGGGTAGAAGCTGTAGCTTTGGCTAAGGCTAATGACCAGGCGGTGATTGATTTTCTGTACAGTGAAATTTTTACCCGCTTTGGGGTACCAAAAGAAGTAGTTACCGATGGGGGACCGCAATTCATCTCACACCAATTTGAATCCTTGCTCTGGAAGTATCATGTGCAACATAGGATAGCTTCACCTTATCATCCCCAGGCCAATGGTCAGGTGGAAAGTACCAATAAAGTTATTGAAGCAATCCTTACTAAAATGGTTAAAAGCCATCAAAGGGATTGGGCTGACAGGCTTCCAGAAGCACTATGGGCATATCGCACAACTTGGCGCAACACCACAGGGTTTTCTCCCTATGATCTGGTGTATGGAAAAAGTGCCATCTTTCCAATTGAATTTGA
This sequence comes from Larix kaempferi, assembly GCA_027924585.1. NCBI lineage: Eukaryota > Viridiplantae > Streptophyta > Pinopsida > Pinales > Pinaceae > Larix > Larix kaempferi. The sequence goes on from BSBM01000705.1 coordinate 2,814,989, forward strand.
GATCAAGACCCTGAAAACAGCCGCCGAAATGAATCTGGATGTAACAGAAGCCCAGAAGAGAAGATTGAATCAATTAAATGAACTGGATGAGAAACGATTAGTTGCAGTAGACCAAACTGTGCTGCTTCAGCAACAGAGATCTAACTGGCATGACCGATTCATCAAAAAGAAAATCTTCCGTGAAGGGGACTCGACACTATTATACGACTCCAGATTCAAGAAGGATTTTAAAGGAAAATTATGTACAAGATGGCTGGGTCCATATTTGGTCGACAGGGTATTTGACAACGGCACTGTTCGCCTGGTGACCATTGATGAAAACCATATACCATTACTTGCTAACAGCCACAGACTGCGACTGTATCGTAAGCCCATTTCGAAAGATGCATTCATTTCACAAATTGCTACCGATCCAGATTATCAGTTGGCACCAGAGCAGGAACTTTTCTCTGCCTTTGCCAAACCTTAAACTGAAAATCGTATTTGCTGTACATAAATAATTTCCTGCTGTAGCGTATAACTGTTGTTTTTTTTTTTCCTCTTTGCATTTGATCCTTTTGTTTGCTGTCATTTTTCAAAAAATTTCAGGGAAGCGCCAGGAGAACAACCAGTTTGGGCCCGTTAGACGAAAATCTCCCTGTGCCGTCCTTGCTTAAAAAAGAAAAAAATAATAAAAAAATTTCGCAGTTGCGACATATTTTTCGGCAGCTGCAACATATTTTCCGGCAGCTGCAACATCTTTTCCGGCGGCTGTATATCTTTTCCGGCAGCTATATATCTTTTTCCGGCAACCACATTACCCTTTTCCCCAGCAGCCGTAAAATCCTTTCTCCCGCCTGCCATCAATCTTTTTCGGCGGCTGCAACATCGGCAGCTGCAACATCTTTTTCCGCATCTGCCACCTCAGTTCCCCGCGGCTGCCACCTCATTTCCAGCGGCTGTAATATCCTTTTTCCATCGGTCGTCAATCCTTTCTGGCAGCTGCAGCATCAGCGGCTGCAACCTCGGCAGCTGCAACATTTCTTTCTCCGCAGCTGCCACCTAAATTCCCAGCACCTGCGTTATTGATTTCCGTCTACCGTAAAATCCTTTCTCCCGACAGCTGTAAGTCATCCCTGGAAGCCACGACTTCAATCCAGCGGCTGCAACATCACGTCATAGCGCTGCAACAACTTTTCCCGTCAGTTGTAATTTTTCCCGCCACCATAAAACTTTTCCGTGACAGCTGTAATTTTCCCCGATAACTTTAAATTCTTTTTCCGGCTGTCGAGAATTCTTTTTCGGTGGCTGCAACTTCTTTCCCGGTGGCTGCAACATATTTTTTTTTACGACTGCAAAATCTTTTTCGTCGGCCGTGCTATCATTTTTTTGGCAACTTGCAGTGGTAACTCCCGTGTTAACAGAAGAATTGTTTCAAAACTGCTAATCATGGTGCTGATTCACCTCATTCGTGCCCGCGAACTCATCATTCCGACCCTGAGGAAGCGATGGTTTGTGTTTCACCGATGAAAGAACTTATTGCCTTATCCGAGTCATCATGATCACACATCCGACTGTGCACGAATTCGGCTCCGTGACGTCACCAACTGCATGCTCCACCATTTTCCGCAGCTTTCCGACGCAGAGTTTTATGAGGTATGGCTTTCATTTATCACGTGATTAAGCATTGATATCATTTAAACGATATTGGTCGTACCTTCACTCGTACCACCATTATACCTGATTAAACCTTTCCCTCGTACGACATAAACGCTAATAACTGCCACCTTCCCCAATTCGGCATGAAAATTTCAAACACTGTTTTGTGCTCAACTTTCCAAATTTGGTCATTCTCTCAACGTCTCCGCTCAGCGATTTGTGCATCCTCTGTGCTGCAACTTCCATTCTGGAATCCTGTAATCTGTGGAATAGCAGTTTCAGTTTGCAGCTAGGACCATGGGGATTCCAGTTCGCCATGAACCTTTCAATACCCGGGAACTCAGACGAAATCCTCAAGTTCTTGCTATTTTTCAAGATGCTGGATGGCTCGATTTCTTTGAGCGATTGGACGGATTCGATTGGGACGCAGCCCTGCAATTTGCCTTGAATATTACCAAAACTCACTCCATAGTGTGGGGGCTGTGTATAGACGTCTCCGAGATCATTATATCAGAGGTAACAGCCATCCCGATGGTGGGAAAACCTTGGTTTAACCGTCGAGTCCCTGCAACAGTTGCACGAGAAGAATTTTTACTTCCATGGGAGCAAGTTGAAGCATCCAGGAGAGGGATTGCACTGAATTCACTGCCGCGGCCATGGGACCAGGTTGCTGTCTTCCTCAAGAAATACATTACTTGTGAAGGTAGATATCAAACTGTGTATAAATCTGAACTTCCTTTGCTTTCTCATCTCCGCCATGGCATTTTGTTGAACATTCCATTTTATTTATTGCACGACTTGCGTCATATGGCAACATTTGTTCAGTCTACGAAGCACCCACTTTCCTCTCTCACCCACCATGGCCTTATCAAATTAATTATTGTAAGAACCCTTGCCCAACATAATATAACCTGGGAACAATTTATAACCCGACCGCAGCAACCTGTTCCCTTGAGGGTCATCCCATTACAACAATTATAGGTTCCACCACAATAGGAGGACCGGAGTTCCTCTAGTGAAGTTGGGGGGAGGGATGAAATGGGAGAAGAACAACAATCGCGGGCACAGGCAGGACCATCCGAGGTGGGTGAAACCACAGTAGAAGAACAACAACCGTGGGCACAAGCCGGACCATCTGGGGAGGATGAGCCTATATTAGAGGAGGATGCAGGGGCACAATCAGAGCCATGTGGGAGAGATGAATCTCTAGCACAAGCAGAACTAGTGGGGGATGACACTGCATTTGAAGGAGAGCAAGGGGAAGCACAAACAGAGCCATTAGATGATGGTGTAGATGAAACCTTGGTGGAAAACCTAGATAACAGAACAACTCCGACAGCAGAAGGTGAAATTGGAGCAGCGTCAAATGCTGCGACTATGGAACCTGAAGATGACGGAGCTAGGGAAATGGAAGAAGACATTGAGCTGGTAACAATTGAGTCTTCACCTGAGTGGGTAGGAGGAGGAGCTGTGATTGAAGAAGAACAGCATGAGGGGCAAGGAAATATTCCTTTGACCTCAGTTTTGGCTCCCTATATCCTAGCTCCACAGGAGGAAACACCACAAAAAGAAAAATCACAAAAGAAAATGCCACAGAAGAAGAGAAAGAGAGCCACCAATGAATTTGACCTAATAGCACCAATCAGAAAGAAACGAACTCGATCTGCCACAACAGCTGAGGCAGCTAGGAAAACATGGGCAACCTCAGAGACACAGGTTGAGCCCCCAATCCTTGTACCAAGACCGATGGATGCTCCACAAAGGCCGGTGGAGGAAGAACCCGGAATTGAAGGACTTTTGTATGAGAATGCAATGCTGAAAGAGGACCTCCAAGCACTTAGAAGGGAGCTGGAAACTTGGAAGGAAACCTGCAGAAAACAGGGTGAAAGAAAAATGTACACATTGATAGAGGCTGCAAACCAAGTGGAGGAATCAGATTCTGCTGGAGCTAGGAAGGAGGATGAACGAATACTCTGCCCCACCTGTGGAGAAATATTTAAGGAAGCAGGCCATAAAATTCTGCTTAACACTTATTCAGCACAACAGCCTGTGGCCATAGTAGGGGAAGCAGTGGAAAAAGAAGGTGCTGCCACACAAGAACCAACACTTTTAAACATCCTTGCTGCAGCTTCCACTTCCCACGATGCAAAAATTATGGAACAGGTAGGAGAAGAACATGGGATGAAGGACGCTCTGGAGATTAATAAGGAATATATTGTAACCCCAGAATGTTTCCACGACACAGAGATCATAGAGCAGATAGGAGAAGAATTTGGAATGAAGGATGCTCTGGAGCTTATAAAGGAATATGATGAAACTCCAGAATCCTCCCAGGACACAGAAATTTTAGAAGAAGAGATACAAAGGTAGTACAGTGATAAATTGGAACAGGAAGCTGCAACACAAGAACCAGCAAACCTGAATATACTTGTCCAATCGGCCAAACAGATGAGGGAAGAACCTGGGACAGAGGAGATTCTGGATTTTAATGATGAACTCTGGGTTGTAACCCCATAGGACTCTCATGACACAGAACTCATAGGAGAAGAGCTACAACAAAAGAAGGATGAATAGGTAAGCCAGGATGTTGCTATAAAAGAACCAACACCCTTGGAAGCTGCAGCAGGAACTCCAAAATTGCAGCTAGAAGATAACCCTGGAGTGAATATCATTCCCGATATACAGTGGAGTGAAGATGAACAGGTACAGACACCATGCTCAGGTGACACCGAAATCTTGGAGGAAGGGTTGCACGATGAGAAGGATATCTTATCTCAGCAGCAGAAGGACAAAGAAGACGCTGCTACACAAGAACCAGTGTCTCCAAAATCAATAAAGGTAGCTGCTGAAGAAGGTTTAAAGGATGTTGCTGTTACACAAGAACCAACAACTCTCTTGTTAAAACTAGATGCGCTGGAAGACACTGTCCCACAAGAACCAGTGCTTCCACCTCCTAGAGATGTCATTGAGTTGGATTCAGATTGAGGATTTCCTTTCAACTCCCCCAGGCACAGCATAATGAGACTGCAGGAAGATTCCCACTACACCAATTGCATTCCCAGACACCAGCAAGTAGCAGTGGAAGGGAAACAGTGAGGTTGGAAGATACTGGGCTACTCATAGAGGCCTTTCAAAAGATAGTTAAGGTGCCTGAGTTTCCTACACTTATTCCTCTCTCCTTGGATAGAGCTCAGTACACGATTCAGATGCAGGTTGTTGCATGGGGACATGCAACAGGGTAGTTGGGGGGAGATGTTGAGCCCAGAATTGGCCCTTTTTAATCATCATTAATCATCTTTCCTGCCCCTGTCCTACACCATTTATCATGGCAATTAGACCTATTGTCCTTACCTTATTCCCCAAATTACTAAGGTATGGCTGATCATTGTTTTATTTTATTAATGCTTATGATTGTGATAATTAAAGCTGTGCATCTCTCGAATTGTGCTAACATGTTGCGATTTATGAAGGTAGATGAGACAAATGGATTGCAGGAAGATCGGGGCTGAACAAGTCATGAAGAAAGGGATGTTAGTTGCTTGTAGAGGGATCTTTGGGGCTCGAATTATTAATCAAGGCACAGCTGTGACAGAGCAGTTGTAATAGAATGCGCCATTTTGAGCATGTTACTGCTCGAGTCTAGCTGCGATTTGGAAGGACCACTACTCTTGGGTCAATTGATAACTCTCCCATATTTCGATGTCTCTGCTCTGCCCACGTGTTGTAACAGCTAGTTATTTAGGGCGCCTGAAGATCAGAGATCTTCATGGCTGCCCGATTATAGGATTAGATGTTACGATTTGTATGTACAAATAGGGGGAGTTGCCTCGACTCAGGGGTTGGACAACAAAAATTGATTCATTGTATTAGCAGCTGAGCAAAACTGTGTACTCATTCTTCTGTTAATATAAGGGGTTACTTCTGAGCTAAAGAGTTGTGTTGTTCAACCAGCGTCTCTGTGTGAAGACTGGGCCCATCTTCCACAGAGATTGCTGAGTTAAAATAGGATTTTATCTTTCTTGTTGTGCGATGCTTTGTTCTTCCCTTTTGTACGCAGCAACAATATTTATTGTGTGGATTTTTCAGTAAAAGATTATATTTCTGTGAGATTGGTGAATGGTGTAGAATAACAGTCGACTGAGTAAGGTTTTCTTTATACATTTCAATTGCTGTTATACGCAGCCATGTTCATCTTACAGCTAAGTCGTGATCCCATGAGTCGTTACAATTTATCTTTCCTGTTGTGTGTTGCTTGATTTCTATTCTGCAATTCAATTTCTTAGAACAGTTGACTCAATCTTTTGCAATTGGATTTCTAGATTAATGTTCAGTTTATGCTTTATGATTTCCAGATTGATTAGATCAGACAAGTGATTGTTCTAGAATACGAATGAGATTTATTTTCTGCAATTGTTGATTAGATCTGATACCATTTCTTATTGATGCATGATAGAGAAGAACTGAAGTAAAGTAGTTAGAAGGCAATTGGGATTGCATAGATTCTTGGGATGAACATGGATGATAGAAGATAAAAGTATTCACTTCTAATGGTTTGGTGTTTAAGCATATATTGTGCACTTATCCCATATTGTGCACTTATTGTGCGATTTGGAAGGACCACTACTCTTGGGTCAATTGATAACTCTCCCATATTTCGATGTCTCTGCTCTGCCCACGTGTTGTAACAGCTAGTTATTTAGGGCGCCTGAAGATCAGAGATCTTCATGGCTGCCCGATTATAGGATTAGATGTTACGATTTGTATGTACAAATAGGGGGAGTTGCCTCGACTCAGGGGTTGGACATCAACAATTGATTCATTGTATTAGCAGCTGAGCAAAACTGTGTACTCATTCTTCTGTTAATATAAGGGGTTACTTCTGAGCTAAAGAGTTGTGTTGTTCAACCAGCGTCTCTGTGTGAAGACTGGGCCCGTCTTCCACAGAGATTGCTGAGTTAAAATAGGATTTTATCTTTCTTGTTGTGTGATGCTTTGTTCTTCCCTTTTGTACGCAACAACAATATTTATTGTGTGGATTTTTCAGTAAAAGATTATATTTCTGTGAGATTGGTGAATGGTGTAGAATAACAGTCGACTGAGTAAGGTTTGCTTTATACATTTCAATTGCTGTTATACGCAGCCGTGTTCATCTTACAGCTAAGTCGTGATCCCATGAGTCGTTACAATTTATCTTTCCTGTTGTGTGTTGCTTGATTTCTATTATGCAATTCAATTTCTTAGAACAGTTGACTCAATCTTTTGCAATTGGATTTCTAGATTAATGTTCAGTTTATGCTTTATGATTTCCAGATTGATTAGATCAGACAAGTGATTGTTCTAGAATACGAATGAGATTTATTTTCTGCAATTGTTGATTAGATCTGATACCATTTCTTATTGATGCATGATAGAGAAGAACTGAAGTAAAGTAGTTAGAAGGCAATTGGGATTGCATAGATTCTTGGGATGAACATGGATGATAGAAGATAAAAGTATTCACTTCTAATGGTTTGGTGTTTAAGCATATATTGTGCACTTATCCTTTGAGATAAAAATACTTTCTCGGGTTGACAATAAATTTCATATGCTCTGTGTGTTTGGTAACAATTTATCTGCATATAGAGTGCTTGACAGTATCTTACGACGGTCATCGCGAGAAAGTTGAGGGTTGAAGCGTTGGGTTTGAAGATACAATAAGATATCTCCATACCACGGATTAGTTGTACTGATGAGAAACAATGATTCATCTGGAAAAGAGTCATTGTGCTCAACTTCTGCATCAGGACGGGGAAGGTCGCAAATAAGCTCGGCAAACACCAAAGACTTCTTAGACTTAGCTTTCTCGAAAAGAAGATCAAATTCTTGCAGTATCACAATCCAGCGTGAACACTTCCCTCCAAGCACCTGACGTGTCAGTACGTGGTACATGGGGTTCGAGTCAACAATAATAGTGGTGGTGCGGAGCAAGATGTAGTGGCGGAACTTCTGGACAGCGATGACCGCCACAAATGCGAGTTTTTTGATATGTGAATATCTAGTTTTAGTGTCAACTAGACCCTTACTTGCATAGTATATTACATGTTCCTGGGCATTTTGATCCTCCTATACCAAAACCATGGCGATAGTGGTAGCAGAAGCAGTGAGATATAAGATGTAATCTCGATAATAATTAGGTGGTTGGAGCACGGGGGCATGTGTGATGGCATGTTTGATACTGTCGAAGGATTTTTGAGCTTGGTCATCCCAAATGAATGGGACATCATTCTTGAGAAGTCTCATACACCCCTGAGTCTTCTCCGCGAAATTGCAAACAAAACGTCGTAAATAAGTCACCTTCCCTTGGAGACTTTGAAGTTCCGTCACATCAGTCGGGGGTGGTAGGTTGATGATGGCCTCCACCTTTAAGGGATCAATGCGGATCCCATCCTTTGAAACAATAAATCCTAAGAGGCATCCGGAATCAACGCAAAATATACACTTATGAGGATTCAAACGGATATTGTACCGTCTGCATATGAGGAAAATGGCCGTCAGATGATCAATGTGGAACTCGCGCTGCTTTGAATGAGTAGGGAGATCGTCCAAGTAAGGTTCCACAAAGTCCTTGATATCGTGGAAGGCATATGACATAGCCCGCTGAAATGTGGTGCCATCATTTTTAAGTCCAAATGGGATTTTGCGGTACCCCATGGGCAGATGAAATCCGTCTTATGTTGGTCAGCTGGGTTGATCTCAATTTGGTTGTAACCAGAAAAGCCATCCATGAATGAGAAGATGACGCTTCCGGCACAGTTGTCAATGATCTGGTCGATGAAGGGGGTTGGGTAGTTGTCTTTTGGACAAGCCTGATTAAGGTCCCGGTAATCAACACTGACGCGAATGGTGCCCTACTTTGTGTTCACAGGAACGACGTTTGAGACCCAATCCGTCAATGGGACAGGATAAATAAAACCAGCCTTTAAGAGCTTTTCAATTTCTGTCTTTATTGCCGCAGTCTTCCGAGGGTGAAAAGAGGGTATGGATGTTGTCCTCTATGTATTCCAAAGGAGGAAAAAAAGATGACCTATGGCGGAGATCATCCCACGGACTGTCGTCAATATTCATTATTTCCATGATGGACTCATCTGAATGAAAAGTCCGAAGTAAGAGATCAGGTAGAGAGGACATACGATGTAGAGAACAGGATGGGGAGGCCACGGTTAAATGGTCCTCCGATGCTGATTGGATAGCCTTGTAAATGCGTTCAGCGGGTGAAAGAGGCATTATGTTTCCAAGCAGGTGTGTTGTGGCTTCATCCGATACAATCCAAGCATCATTAGAGTGAGATAAAATCTCTGTGGAGATCATGTTCACTGTAGCAACATGATTAGGGGGGTCCGCGGCTAGAAAAATGCCCATGAGAGATGAATCTTTCAAAAGGAAAACCCCTACACTCTCATACTATTTTGACATCTGCCCAATGGAAGGAACATGGTCGCTAGGATGAGTAGTGGCGTCCGGTGTACAAAAATCTAATTGGTCGATAGTAAAAATTCATCCTTGGTGGGGGAATTGCACTATGTGAAAGATTGAAGAGGCTACTGCCTGCATGGTGTAGAACCAATTGCGACCAAGCAAGAGATTATAATCTAACGGGGCCAAGACCACTTCCACGTTAATGGTTACGGTCTTTCCGCCCAACTCAACTGCAAGAGCTTGTAAGAGCCCATGAGGTTGAAAGCCACGCCCGTCGAATGCTTTCAACATGGTAGGATAACGATTCAATTCGGGGGAGCCAATGGCTCTCCAACAGGCGATGGACATGACAAAAGTGGAGGCTCCTTCGTCCAAAAGGGTACGATGGACAATCTTCCCAGCAATGTTTGCAGAAACTTGGAATGCGAGCTGGTGCGAGAGCCTAGACTTAAAGTTGTCAAGTTGAAACATGATGGTGTTCGAGGAATCCGGGTCGACTGCACCAATGCATGCAAGGAGAGTTTTGTGTTGATTAGGACAATTCTGCAAAACTTCCAGGGTAGACATGGCGCAAGGAGCTTGTGCCAAGTCCTCCACGATATTGTAATTTTGTGCCGCTCGAGCATTAGGATTGAAAACAACTTTTGGAATCGTGCTCTTGGGCGATTGCAATATCGAGTCTAAGGAGGGCTTCTCTATGGTGAGAGAAGTCGATGGTACAGTGACATCAGTCAAAGAGTTGGAAGATTTTTCAATATTACTTCTAGTGGATTCCTTCGAAGGGACCGGTTCATAAGATCGCGAGCGAGTATTTAAATTGATCATCTCGTTACGCAACATGAGAACATGCATGGTATTGGATGGTTCCCCCTGGGATGGGGGGGGTTGAGCAATCATCTGCTGGTTTTGAGTAGGAAATGGATCATTGAGGACTGTGGGACTCGGTTTACCCTTAAGAAAATTTTGCACTTTGTCTCTATAGGGACACTCTTTGGAGAAATGGTCATCTCCACACAATAAACAAGGATACTTCAGTTTCCTTTTCTGCTTGGTATCGTCAGGAGTGCTCTTTGGTTCTTACTGGGAAGAATAATTTTTGGGTTTCCCCTTGTTCTTCTTCTTTCCGTTAAACTTCTGAGATGAAGTCGATTGGACAAAATTCACCTCTTCAATTACAACAGGAGCGGTGGAATTGGTGGTGTTGTGGCTAGCCGGAGCTGGGTTGGATGATCCAACAGTGCTAGCAGCAGGATGGGTGTTAAGGTAACCAATGATTCCATCAGTTTGGAGTCCCTTATGTGGTTTCGTGAGGTCATTAACATCACGGGGTGCGTCAGGTAGAATATTAAACAGTGTGCCAGATTGAGTGTAGACCAGGTCTAGCAGATAGGCACTCGCGATTGCTTGTTCTTCGGTGATAGCACCTCTCATGGCAACATCTTTTGCTATGGTGGGAATGAGTGATTTTGTAAACTAGTCTGCTAGGAGCTGATCTGGAATAAGAGCTTTAATAAGATGTTGTCTCCTTCGCCACTCATGGATATGGTCGGAAATATGAGTGGCGGTATTCTGACGGAGTGAGGTTAAAATATCAGTACCAGTCTCATACCGTATAGGCAGCTGAAAATGCGTCAAAAAGTTCATAGCAAGAGAGCCGAAATCAGGAAAAGAGTGGGGTGGCAACTTGATGTACCACTTGGCAGCTGAACCGGTGAGAGTCCTTTGAAACAATCTAAGACGAATTGAATCATCCATTAAGGAATTAGATGAACACCATAAGTGGTATGTCATCACATGGTTTTTAGGGTCTTCACCCAGCTTGTCATCAAACTTGGGGATATCAGACGGATGTTTCACCGAAATCAGTGGCCAGTTAGATCCATGGTAAATAGAATCGTTGGTTAAACGGGAGAGGTCAGGCAGGTCCAAAGTAGCTAGGAAGGGAAGCTGTGGGTTAGGCTCCGCATATTGATAATACAGATAAGGCATGTAAGGACCAGACTGACCATAAGGTGTACCAGGATGAAACTGACCGTAGGGGGGTGTGCCGCCTGGACCGTAAGGAGGTCCACCACCATAAGGTGGTCCATTCCAATAAGGTGGGGGTCCGCCTCCACCTCCGGGAGGGGGTGGAGGTTCGCCTCCACCACCGGGAGGAGGTGGGGGTCCATAACCATAATAAGGTGGCCCACCACCACCTCCGCCTAGAGGGGGTGGTGGACCACTTTCACTGCCAGAAGGATGGGGGCCCCCACCACCTCCGCTGCTAGAAGGATGAGGGTCTCCACCACCAATGCCACCACCATAGTAATTTGGTCCTCCACCGCCTCCGCCTGGAGGGGGTGGTGGACCACCGCCGCCACCTGAAGGGAAATGTCCTCCTCCCCTATGACAGGGTGGTCCCCCGTCGCCTCCGTTGGGAGGGGGTGGTGGACCATTCCCACCACCGTCGGAGGGGTGAGGGATATTGTAGGAAAAATGAGGTGGGCCTCCACCAATGTTAGGTGGGGGTTTGCCGCCTCCAGCAGGAGGTGGGGGAGGACCGATTGGAGGTGGTGGTACTTGAGGGATAGTCGGTTGGGGTTCGTGTTGCAACATAGGTTGTTTCCCCCATAGAGTGTATGAATTCCCTGGATAAGGTATCCTGTATGGTGCGTTTCTGGGATTAGGTCGGCCCGACACAGGGTTAACGAAACCTAGATACGCTTGACTCCATGAGGGTTGAGTTACATTTGATGGGCCCCCAACATGAGATAATCCCGTGGTGGACGGTCTAGTAGATTGAGAAGGTCCAACGGAAGGTTTGTTAGGGATTCCACTGCCTACATTCTGGTTAGGAAACGGGGGTTGCCCCCCAGCCACACTAGGTTGACCACTATTTAGAGGTTGACCCAATGTAGGTTGTTGACTAGCTACCGTGGTAATAACATTACCAATAAGATAATCTGTGGGAATGGAATACCCTCCCCTCGAATTCTGCGGTGGGGGAGGAACTGGTAAAGTAACCGTGGTAGTGATAGGTGTGTTGGACTGTTGTCCTTCCACCGGTTGGTTCACTTGAGGTGTAGGACTGGACTCTTGCGAGGGTTGACCAGTCTCATTAGTGGTCACGTGGTGGGGTGCTTCAGGTGATCTGAAATATATCGGATGAATTGGGATGAATTGGGATGGGTTGGTAAGGGGGTAACGATGGGTCCTGAACCCGTCGTTGGAGACTTGACTGCCGACACTCTTCAGCCATGGAACGAAAGTGAGCCAATTGGCCACGAAAGTAGGCTAAAGTGTCTTCCAGAGTAGTCTCACTGGGTGAGGATGAGATGGAAAAATGAGCCACTGGATGGTCTGTAGAAGATGTCCAATAAGCTGCTGAAGGACCAACAACTGCTGTAGGGTCATCCTGGGGTCGGTTTATCCATTCCAACGATCCAGGTTCTCCTGGGATGACAGGATAAAGGCCTTGTGAAGCGGTGGTGTGTGCTTCTTCATCCTACGGGGGATGAGAGGCAAGTGAATCTGGTGGAAACAAAAGTCTGCCAACATTCAAAGTGGGTTTCTCCACTTCAGTAACTATAACCGCGTTACGCTGATCCATTCTTACCCTCTAAATAACTTCCGGATTAAGGGGATATTCGGGTGATAAGTTTAAGATCCTACTGGACCTTCTCCAGGGAAAATCCACCAGAGTATCAGGAAAATCAGCTAGAAAAGGCCGAAACAACGTTTCTTCTAAGGGTATGCTAAATGATAAGCAGTCCAGAAAAACCTTCTCAAACTAAGGCAACAAGCAAACTTATGTGACAGAGTGGATTCAAAAGTCTGGAACCTCACAGGATTATCAAGGCATCACAAACCGCGATATACTGTAGGGTCGAACAATATGACGTGACAAGGAGGATTGGGACCGTACCCTTGCCTACATACCCGATTACCTGGACAGTACGTGCGTGCTAATCTCCTTGAGTGTTGTTCTTGGTGTATTGCTTTGCCAAGACGGCCAAATGGTTGACTCGGTTGGTTTCAGGAATCCTAATGGTGTCTCCCGATATACGCAAGGTACGTGGGAGCTCAAATCCATAGTGGTATTTTCTAATGCACAACCGTTCGGCAAGAGACCTTCTGATATACGTGTCGAGTACGTGATACAACCTTCGATATATGCCAAGTACGGATTATGGTACTTGGTGGGTACGTGAAGGACCTCAATATACCGATGTACGTGGAAGACTACAATACCCCCAAGATACAGTGCTGGCAAATAACGACAGCTACCACGCTTAACGACGTCGGAACACGTCTCTAACTTACACACAAGTTGCTAAAATTTTTACCTAGTTCTACCGTTAATTTTATCTTGGACGGTTAGGTGAATGCATGAGGTGAGTACATAATCAAAAGCATAATGCAAGCCCTAGCTACATGCATGAAATATTCTTTTCTTTCTATGAATTCTAGCTATGGGAAGGAGAAAGCTTTTTTTCCAATGGTATTGCCAAAACAAACTCAATGCAACACAATTCCAATTCAAACAAATTTGACAATGAAAGTATTATTTTCCTTTTCAGCGAAACACAAAAGTACACAACACAACCAAACCAAATCAAAACAATTTTTTCCTTTTCTTCTTCTTTTCAAAGTAAAATGACACTAAAGGATGAAAAGAGAGGATTCTGAAATGAAATATGTAAGCTTTTTAATTTCAATTTCAATGATCTAAAAGCAACAAGAATTAAAAATGCATCTATCTTTCCTTAGCATGGAGTTAATTTTTCAAAAATCGAAGCATGCTTTGAGCCTTTCAAGAAGATGAGTGATTCATAATTCGAGAAAAACACAATAGATCATACATTCATTCAATTTTTCCAAAATATGAACGAGAATTTTCCAATGCACAATAATCTTTCTTCAATAAGTTTTTGAGAAACAATGGGAAAGAAGCACTTTTAAACTTTTTGATGGATGCATCAAAGAATAAACTTGATAACAACTCTACTTTCAGATCTAAATGGCTGAAAAGAAAACACTACTTGCAGCACTCATATATTTAGAAAACTCGAGAAAAGACAAGCACTCAACCAAGCTGAAAGACACGTTTAACTCAAAATCAAGCAACAACAAGCAAACTAAGCAAGCAAAGCTCAAAACAAATGTAAATGAGGTCTGGAGGTTGATCCAATGCAATGATCAGATCAAGGATGGAAGGAAGGGAATGCAAGAGTGAATGGATGAAGGTGGAGGAGACTAGAGTACCCACCACTACCTATCTCAAACTTGTCCAAGACGGATCCCAAAGTCAATCCAAATGAAACCAAACTCTCAACACACAAATCATAAATGGGGTCTCTGGCTGGATCTTGCAGCACAGAGAGTTCATACATCAGACCAAGGTTCAAACTGTCAAATGAGGGAAGGGATGCCAGTATGCCAACTTTTGACAGATCGGCACACTCTGTCCTTACACACAGTGCGACGTCGTAGTTTACCTTCATGGGAGGTGCGATGATGTCGCAGTATACCAATGCAAAGGATGCAACGAGTGACTAACAGGTGAAGAACAGAGACTCAGAATGACACAGTGTCGCTCTGTTTCTACTGCCCATGTGCGACAGACGAAGTCTAGATTCAAAAATGAATCAGATCTCTCAACAATGAACCATAAACAGGCTTGAAAATGAGTTGTATAAACTTAGAGGAATCAAATCAGAATCTTCAATGTGAATATCTAATAGTGAAATCAATCCTAAGAAGCAAATGGCAAAAAATGATAAAAGAGGCTTGTGTCAAGTAATCAACTGAAAATGACTCTCACATTAATGACCACTAAACAAGACAAACACTACTCCCCAGTATGGTCGCCAGATTTGTTATCGAACAATCCACTCGAGTGGATGCGAGCCGGATCTCCCTAGCTCAATGTGAGTCTAGAACAAATAGAACAGACTACAAGTGCATTTCCTAGATCTACTTAAGGACCAAGTACTAGATGTCTTACCTTTTTACTACGCAATCCTTTCTCCCGAATGTTGATCCACATCCCGCAATCGTCAGATCCAAGCTACAAGACCTGTCAAGACAAAGAAACAAGAGAAACCAGTAAAAGACATCTATACAATAAGCGATCTAAGTAAACAGTTAAGCAAGTAAACTACACAATATCATTGCACATAAGAACAATATTGGTGGAAAGCATTTGTATTACTTTAAATAGAGGAGTACATGATAGAGATATAGAACTACAACCAAGACTTAATGCAGTAGCCCTTCTCCGACCAAGCCAATTGCCATGTTCTTCCAACGAAGTATGAGTTCTCCAATAGGTGAATGGAGGTGTTCTAAGAGAGATTTCACCAGCATGTAGATACCATAGTCTTCCCTCATTTGGGATGGGAGTGAGCTTCACTTATATAGGACTAAGTGGATAGGGTATGGATAGGATAGATTGAGAGATGGTAGGAGAGAGATAGGGGATCCTCCCAAAGAATTAGGAGTCGAGTACCGGCTCCCCTAGAGATCAGGGATAAGCCCCTAAATGAGCAAGTTTCGAGAAGGATCTCTACTAAGTTATTTTTGCCCATTAACAGACCTCATCGCACCCTGCAGTGGAGCAAAATGCAACGTCGCATGTTGCTAGTATGCAACCTGCGACGACCTCTCAAAAGATTGCATAAATGAGTGCAAATCCTCCCATATGAAAATACTTAGTCTAGGTGACTTCAGGGATGGATACATTGAATCTGATGATGAGTAGATTTTGGGTGTAACAGTAGAAGGTAACCTAGAATGCTTATCATGCAAGTCCTATGCTATTTTCAACTGAATACAATGTAAATATTTCAAAATGAAAAACCGTGTTATTAAGAAAATAAGATTATTTAAACTATGAACTATCGAATGGATCTAGACCTAACCTAGTAACTTGAAAAGATTGCAAATACAATTTCAGATGTAAAGTCAACTTAACTATCAATTCAAAACTAATTCTATGCTATTATAATCTACGAACAAGAATTGAGATTGCAAAATCAAAGGAAATCACTATTCTAGAAAGCAATGCTTGATTGAAAACAAACTATACTACGGAAACAAACTACTTCTAAACAATCATCCAAACCTTAAGTAATTTCTAATCTATTCTACAAATTGAAAGTCTATATTACCATGCGGAACCAAAGATCTAATTATGAAACAAATTCAAAAATCTAACTACAAAACAATTTCAAATTGCGAACTAACTTTTTAGAAGCAGGAAGCTATGCTACTTTGAGAAAGATGATTAATTAATTAACCTAATAAATCCAATCCAATAGTTAACTATAAATTCAAGAGAATGAAATGCTACTCTAGGGTTTAAGCATGCATTGACAACTAATATTTCAAACAATAAATGATTCATAAGAAAATTTATCTAATTTATCTAACTCCACTCTTCTTGAGAGATTGTGTCAAGGTGACTTACAAATGCTATAGAAATACAAAAAGGAAGTAAATCTATCTTAACTTCTATAAAGATATGAAAGCTAAAAAAGGACCAATTGCAAGAGAATCTAAACATTGTAAATTATCACTTATCCATTAAGCAAATGACATATGGGAACCTAGTTACACTACCTAGAATGAAATACTACTTAACAATCCAACTCTACTGAAAAGCACACACTCTGAGTTATTCTATCTCCAATGACTATTTCGTATTTAAAACATGCAATTCCTATCAAACTTCTAACTCTACCCTATCAAGACTTCAAGCTATTCATAAAACATCAAATACAAAAAACAACCTGAATTCAGAGTTTGTAAGCAAACCTATAGCTTAAGCATAAAACAATGATTCGAATGGCTTGGAAACAAATTCAACTTGCAAGCAAATCTACAACAGAAAACAAAGTACTGCTACTCTACCTCTACAGCAAACTAAACCATCTCAATCATCTATAAAAAGACAATATAGACTGATCTACAATTGAGGAGCAAATCTATACTAAACTGGTTTATGTGAACCATGAAAATAACTTGGAACGACTGCATCTTGAAATTCAAATGAGACTACCTCTGCTTGAGTTTAATCAAACACCCACTTCTATTTTCTTGTACCTACAGAAATGAAATGGATTGAAACATAAATGGAATTGATAAGATCTAGAATAACAGTGTGCTATTTAAACATAAATGAAATACTAACTGTAAATTCAAATGCTAACCAGCTACAGGATATAAATGAAATACTGAATCGAAGAATTCAAACCCTAACTAATTACAAAATACAACTGAATATGTTGAAGGTGGATTGACAGTGCGAAAGCCTGGTACGTACGGCAGGCCAAATGACAGAAAATGCACAAATTATAAACAGAGAAAAGTTAAATTGATTTTATACACACTAAATTTATGAGCACAAGGAAAAATGATTTGAATCTATAAACATTTTACAATACTGAGTATAAAATCACTTATTTGAAGAGAGAAAGCAAAACATATGCACAATTGAAGCCACTGTCGTTGAGGGGCCCTTCTCAAGAGATAGTGGTTGTTCCTACACTACTCAGTCACCGACCATGAAATAGAAAATGAAATCAATAGCTGAACAGAGTTTTGATATTAAAATTAGAAGCAAAATGTGCAAAGTGTTTCTCATCCATTTACACAACCCAATACGTCTTTATATAGTGACTTTACAACAGAGAGAGGGTCGACCCTTTCAATGGTCGACCTATCTAATAATAGGTCGTCTTAAAGGAAGGGAACAAATTTATTTATGGTCAAGAACAAACTCAGAAAATGACCAACTCAGAAAACGTAGTTTTGGCACAAGTTGGAAAAATGCCCCTTCGATAACTCTCTGGTAGTTGCTAGTTTGGTGAAACAAATTCTGGTTTTTGTATTTGGATAGGTCTTCTTCAAACTCATTAGAGCGTTTGGCGAGATATGCTCCCACGTGCATGCAAATCAAGGAGCAATATGGCAGTGCATAAATATTCACTGCTAAATATTGGATTTTTGGAAAACCATCTTAAACAAACCAAATTGGATATGCTGGAAGAAAAACCCATGTTTCTGTTTGTGCCATCAATGCTTCCAGGTAGGAAAACCAACGATTTTCCAGGTGTGAATGGAAGTTTGAATGACTGTGCATGTGCGAATGGCAGTCCGAATGGGCATCCGTATGAGAATAATGACCTGTATCAACAAAACTATATACCATATGGTTTTCAAAAATATTAATTCATCATAAAATAATAAACCTTCTAAAAATCATATGGAAATTAGTTAATTAGATGAATGGGTACCTGAATTACAGAGGATGTCAAATATGAAAGAAATGCAGGTTGATATATCATAACTTGTTATTGCATAGTCATCCGCAACATGGTTTATATGGAAATTATAGCAAAATTAGAACAAAATTAAGGCAAAATTGGGGCACCAACAGTGGTATGGCATTCACATAAAATGTATTCAACCATACATGCATACCATTCTATGGTTACAAAATATGGTTCAAGGGATTCTTACCCAATCCCATTTCAACACTTGTACCATCATCATGAACGAACATTACCTGCACGGTTCTCATTAACTTCTTAGATGTTACATGGTCAACTGGCCTCTTGCAAAGGACTACACCATCCTTTCTTCATAGGTTTTTGTTCACATGTAATAGTATCATCAACATATTCAACCATGCTTCAACCCTCTCTGGTTAGACAACCATCATCAACCACAACATTTGTCATTAGTGGCTCATTACATATGTAAAACCTCACTAGATTTACCAACATGCAACCTCACATTCATGAACTATGCGTTATCCAACAATATGCCTATTGGTGCATATCACTTCACCCATCTAGTCTATTGTATTTTCAGCATTCCTATGCCATAAGTTTATGTATACAAGTTCATAAATATAAACACAATAGTAAGACATGGGTTAAGGAATTCTTCCTTTCCAATTATCCATCATAGCATGGTCCAATCCATGGCATCTCTATGCCTATAACTCATGCTTTGCCCCCAAAGCAGCCCTAGTGTTGTAACTGAAGCTCTAATACCACTTTTTCATGTCTCCGGTCACCTCAGTTCCCTTTAGAGGCAATGGGAGAGCACCCTTGAGTCACCTGCTGATTTTTTTCTTCTTTTTCCCAAGCAATTTAAAGGATCCGCAAATTTGAACCTGCAATGATTATCGATCTGCAATCCATAGTTCCACAATGAACTCTGATCTGCAACCCACAATCGGAAATTGGAAGTCGGGTCACCAAAATTATCCTTCCGCCGAAATCGCCCTCCCGACTTCCATAATCCGCAATGCGGAAGTCAGAAGTTTGAAGACAAATCGTTGCACTGAAAAATTTCCTCCTTCGCAATTTCGCAATCTGCAAACCTCCGTTGCTAATGTCGGAAAGGTAGAAGTCCAATTCCTGGCTCTGGAATATTTCCCTTCCGACATCCCTCAATCCGCAATCTGCATGTGGGATTCGGAAATGTGGAAGCCCAATACACAACTCCGACGAATTCTCCTTTCTGATTTCTACAATCTGCGGTCCACCTTGGGGAACCCGGAAATTGGAACGCCCATCTCGCCAATCCGAGAAAAGCCACCCTCCGCAATCCACAATTTGCAACCTGCTTGCGGATGCGGAAAGGCGGAAATCCAATGTTCCAACCCTGCAGAAATTGACCACCCAACATCCAAAATCTGCAATCAGCCTTGCAGATGCAGAAAAGTGGAAGTATCCCTGCGCCACCCAATGCTCGGTCCTCGACCTTCGCAATTTCGCAATCCGCATTGCGGATGTGGAAAGGTAACGACCATAGACCCTTGCACCAACAACTTCACTTGCCAACTTTTGAGGGTGATAAATCCTCCATCATTGGTCCAAATCGGACAAGGCCGGTACTGTTGGAAATATCTTGGAGAGCTCTATCCACTGGTATGATCCACTACCCAATATGAGTCCTCTAAGCTTGCCAATTTTACAACTAAATTCTGGCCATAATCTCCCTTATGTGCCTTTACCCTTTTGCAATAAGCTCTGCTCCACTTCTGCCAAGTCTTCTCTCCTTCATCTGATCCACAAGGGTTCATGCTCTTTCCCCAAGTCCTGGCTGGAGTGTCCTGCACATTTACGAGACTTAGCCCTAATTCCTCAAAGGACAACCCAAAAGCATTATCAAGGGATTGCAAATTAATGTGCATAAGCCTACTCCAGGAACATAATGAATGAAACATGGTCCACCCATAGAGAATGGAATACATGCACATATTCCTCCCAAGCAGATTGAAGGAAGCATGCAGGGCTTAGACCTATTCCTCAAGCATGATTACATATAAATATCAACATAAGGATAAGCATGTAAAGGTGCAAGAACAATACAATTAACACACACACACAATAGAAGTTAGCCATATTAACACACACACCTACCAACCATAACAATCATTACTAGTTAAATGGTGCATAGGAATACACAACAGACTTAACACAATGCATAGGCATACATTCCTATTCATCAATGGATCATTCCCATAAGCAAATAGATGCATGCATGTACTTAACAACCATAGCTAAAGCCAACATCATCCACACACAATGTGCCATGCATTCATCAATCAAATACATGCATAATAGAATGAAGCATAAGACAAGGCCATTCAGTCCTAGTAATCAGTGAACAGTTCATGGAAATTGGAACACATGTGGGAAGAAATTAACACAAAGAACACTTATCTTTTGCATTGAACCTCCAAGCAAACTAGATATGGACTGCAACTTTCTATCCCAACCATAGATCTCTGCCCATCCTCTATTATTTCAGCAATCAGAGATCAACCCTGAGCTAGGGCTATGTATCCACTAAGGAGTATCACTTAGGCTCACTCACAACATTGGTTCACAGTCAATCAAGGCATCCAACACACAGTTAACTTTGTTAAGCAAATGGGGAAGGTAGGTTAGGATATTCTAGCTCAATAAGTTCCTCCACAGAGCTATGGGCATATCCCAATGATCTTAGACAGGTTCAAGCACCCCCATCACCTCCCTCTTAGCCTAGGTAAGATTCCCTTCACTACTGCACATCCCTATGGTGCCCCTTCCTCTAGCACTGATCTGGGTTAGTGTGGATGGCCTTGACTACTAGATCAAGGTAAATAATCCCTCTTAGGCTTTAACAGGCGATCTAAAACCTCTTGGTTCCTTCTCACTTAGGTTTTCTTCTCCATTTTCTCTAACCGAACATCACTATTCCGCAGCTGGGTTCTCGACCACCAACGGAGGGTTTTCCTCACAGTTTTCTGAGAATCTCATGCTCTGCAAATTCAACCACAGATTTAGATCTAAGGATAAACCCATATTTCTCTTCCTATGCAGAGTTATCTAAGTGTATTCATCTTTGTAAATCGCGGCTCTGCACAGAATCATGATTTCTCCTCCTTGCTTCCCAGCTCGACTTTCCCTGATGTGTAAGGGTTCCAATTAATCTTTTGCAATCAACCACAGTCTGGGAAGGAGGAATACGAACTGCAAGGAGTGGAGTGACATGCGGGTCAAGGAAACAGAGCTTTGTACCCTGCCATCCAAATTTTTGGGGTTTCCCATACTTTAGGACCTCATGCACAATCCTCCTACAGTACTTACCTTGCAGCAACAATCAATGGAAACTAGGACAGGTCAAAGGGGTTCTCTAGATGACATATGGCAGTCTAGGTTCAATCCCACATCCCCTCACCACTCCCTGGTGGATACATAGTTCCCCCTCATTTTGTTGTAGCCATAGCCAGTCCTTGGTATTTTATTTACATGGCATTATTTACATACTTTAGAATCTTCCATGGCTTGCTAGAATATGAATTATCAAAATATCCAATACTTTCTTATGCAAATAAACCTAATCATCCACTAGTGGGGCCTTAGCCTTGAGCTCCACACTAGGGAAAACACACATTGCATTTTATGCAATATTTACATTACAACCAAAATAGCCTAAGGGTAAGAATGAGGGATATTACATTTGACATTGTTCCATAGGAAATTTCCTATTGATCTAACACAGCTTGCATTGTCAGATATCCAGTTATTTGGAAGAGGTATGAGTATGTCTCCATGAATCCATCACCTTCTTCATATGTTCCATCTAAGAGGATCGAATTTCTCAAGGATGAGATTCCTATTTCAGATTTCATGGAGAAGTTTCAAATTCAGATTTATAAATACATAAAGCACCCCCATAGGTCCAGGTGGCAAGATTCAGAATTCAAACATTCTCGTGAGGTATTTGAGCTGGGCACAATCTTATTAGTGGTAGACTTTGCTGAGAACTACACATTTGCTTCTCAGAGAGATATATAGAGTGATTACTATCACTCCGACCAGGTGTCTATATTCATACATTTATTGTACATACATTCTTAAGAAAGCATTGATGGTAGGGATAACACTCCTCAGTCATGTGAAGTGATCAAGGAGTGCCATTTTTATGTCGGTGATGATCGTGAGCATGACACATTGTTCGTTCAACACTGCTTTTAGTTGATTTATGATTAATTCAGGCAAAGAGGTGTATCATTTACTGAACACTTGATTTGTTCAGATGGGTGTGCATGGAAATTCAAATTGGCACACTCTTTTTATTGGTTGAGTCACCTTCACAAAGAGATAGGAGCCCTGTTGGGCGATGCCGGATCCTCCAGTACTCCGCCGAGCATGAAGAAATGAAGGTCTCTCTTGACAACTCTCTGTATCACATTTCAATTTACATTTCTAATTCTATTTCAAATTTCACATTTCAAATTCAACTTCAAATTTCAAATTCAACTTCAAATTTCAAATTCAATTTCAATTTCGCATTTCACATTTCAAATTTCAAATTTCAAATTTCAATTCCAAATTCAATTTCAATTTCAAATTCCAAATTCAAATTCCAAATTTCAATTTCAATTTCAATTTCAAATTTATGTTTCAATTTCAATTTCAATTTCAAATTTCAAATTTCAATTTCATGTTCAATTTAATTTTCAAATTTCAATTTAATTTCAATTTAATTTCAAAATTTGTATTTCAAATTTCAATTTCACATCCAATTCCAATGTCAATTTCAATTTCAATTTCATCTTCAGTTTTCATTTTCAAATTTCAAGTTTCAATTTTGATTTCAATTCTAATTCCATTTCCAATTCTCAATTTTCATTTCCATTTCAATTTCATTTAAAAATTCAAATTCAATTTCAATTTCAATATCAATTTCAATTTCAATTTCAATTTCATTTTCATTTTCAATTTCGAATTTTGAATTTTGAATTTCAATTTCAATTTCAATTTCAATTTCATCTTCAGTTTTCAATTTCAAATTTCAAGTTTCAAGTTTCAATTTCGATTTCAATTTCAATTTCTATTTCTATTTCCATTTCCAATCCTAATTCCAATTCCATTTCTCAATTTCCATTTCTATTTCAATTTCAAATTTGAAATTTCAATTCCAATTCCAATTTCCATTTCTATTTCAATTTCAATTTTCTATTACAAATTTCAATTTCAATTCTAATTACAATTCCAATTTCAAATTCGATTAAAATTATATTTACAATTTACAATTTACAATTTTAAATTTAAATTTAAATTTCTATTTCTATTTCAACTTCAGTTTTTCAATCTCAAATTTCAGATCAATTTTAATGTCAATTTCAATTTCAAATTTAGATTTCAATTTCAAGTTCCAATTTCAATTTTGATTTCCAATTCTAATTCCATTTCCAATTCCCAATTTCCATTTCCATTTCCATTTCCATTTCCATTTCAATTTTTAATTTCAATTTCATTTCAAATTTCAAATTCAATTTCAATATCAATTTCATTTTCATTTTCATTTTCATTTTCAATTTTCAATTTCGAATTTCGAATTTCAATTTCAATTTCATCTTTAGTTTTCAATTTCAAATAAGTTTCAATTTCAATTCAATTTCTAATTCCAATTCCAATTCCAATTCCATTTCCATTTCCATTTCCATTTCCATTTCAAACCATACGAAAAGCGGATACAAAACCATCATATAAAACTAAAAAATAGAAGAGAGCCAAACTTAGAAACCACTTGAGCCAATAAGAAACCCATATGCTTCACCTGGCTAGAACGAAGCAACATCACCACATACCCTTGCCATTTTTTCTAGGAAACGTATGCCCAGTTTCTTTGCAATAGCACCAATTTTCAAATGCATCACCCTTGAGTCAGAGTGGTGTGCCTTCCAGTTATGGATGGGGACTTCATCCCTAAATTCCTTTAGCTGTTGCTCCAATAGAAATTTCCCCAACATGATCTTTATGACCCAATACAGGGCCACTATGTGGTCATAAAGGATGATCCTGGTTGCCATATTTCTAGGGTCGATAACCCAATCTTCAATTTCCCAACACTCTTGCTTCATCTTATCATCCAACTGTGCTCACATCCTAGATTCCATAGAATAAATATCTTGCTAGAAATCAAATGAGAGGCCCAGTTTAAAGAAGCAATGCTCCTAAACTGCACGAGCTTGTGCCCTAGTAACCCTCCGACCCTCCATCACAACGTCCCCCCTATTCAGTTTCCTCCACCTTGGCCCTTCACTCTCCATGGAACCTTCAGTAACTTTCATGATCACCCAAGAGAACGACCACTTTCAAGGTTTCAGAGAGCTCTTGCTTTCATACACCCACCATGAAACAAGATGACGACGAAGGGGTTGGCCACCTTTCTTGGCCTTAAATAGGATCTTACCATAAATGACAATGATGAGAGAAACTTCCCCGATGATGTTGATTCAAGGTACATCAACTCCAGCCATATCAATCCCATTAACTTCCATAATTCCCCACTCCTTAAGAGCCTGTATTTGCACACGATAAATAAGTTCCCATACCTCTTGAAGAGATTTATATTCATTCTCCTCACCTCCCCCATTTATAAATTCACCATAACCAAAATTCGACCTTGTCTGAAAGTGATCATGCGAGACGTGGCATAATATCACACCATGTGTCCACTACAGGTTTTAATTACTTACTAGCATCAGATGGGCCACATCCAGAGCCCCTAGGGCCTCGCAAATGACTCATAAATTCCCTTCTGTCAACTCATCTAGATGTCCTTCCATATATGTAACCCAGTTATGGGCCCCACTATTAGCCAACAAATCCACCAAGTTATTCCCTTTCCTCAAGACATGGCTAAAGGATCAAGCCCGCCCATCCCCCAGATAGACCGCTAATTGCTCAATCCAATGCTCTAACCTCCAGTGCGTAGAAACTTGGGAGTTTTGTTAACCATTCTAAATCCTGGTGGCCATACCAATAATGGCTTTCAAGTCCCCTTCTACAATTAGGGAAACCAATTCTGACACTGAGCCATAAGAATTCTATGAATAAGACCCTGAATCTCAACAAAATTGTTTATTTCCCACCCAATGAATCCCTTAAAGATGCCAAGGATATCACACATGTGATTTCTGAACAAGCCACTGAAACCGCCCCGACCAGGGTTCCCCTTAGATGCATTGTCAAAGTTTAATTTGAAGAAACATTTAGGCAGAGGAAACTAGTGGTTAGGTCTAGCCTCCTCCCTGGGCAGGTGTCATTGGATATCAAAAACTTTGATGGGACCAAAAATTCCCTAGGAGAAAAGAATCGAGGCTTTTGCCCCTTCACCCTGCCAATCCTTATCACTCCACGGTTATAACGAGATAGTTTCCAACATCCTACTTTTTATGATAGCCTAGATGCCATTCTCAGAGTTGGATTTACCCTGGATAGTGTGAAGGTTCCATTCACGCTAGATTTCCCACAACAAGAATCTTGGGAAGAGTTTCCACAACCTATTTGCGATAGGGTTCAGAAAGCGATCCACAGGCCATTTGGAAACCAATAAGTTAGGAATCTCTTGAATCCTACCATTTCTTCTGAAGGATATTTCCCCTCTATCCCAAATACTGGAAGAAAATGGGAAAGAATCTAGTAAGCGATCAAGGTTTTCTTCTTCTCGTTCACACATGAAACGAAAAAAAGGTCCTCTCCTTCCTCTCTTCATAAGATTTTCCCCTGTTAGAATTTTTATTTTGTTGAGAAGCCATAGAAATGTTTATATTTTAGGCCATAATTGATCTTTCCAAATATTGTTCCATACTTCTTCTTTGGTTTGATTATGGTGACCCACCTAGATATCATAGGCTTCCTTAATTGTGAAAACACCTTTGGATAGGAAACCCCATCGAAGCTTACCTGGTCCATGATTCACTCTTATGTGATGTTCATGAACCTCTTCCCACAGTTGAGTAGTGTCGTCCCCTTTTCCCCCTGTCTGCCACCATTCTTGAGGTCACTATTCCCTGAACTCTAGGGTTGCAAAATCCTCTTTCCAGTAATCCTTGACCCTCCATTTGTGTTGCGTTTCACAAAATCATTGAATTCTGGAAAAATCATAGAGGTCTTGCAGCTTTGGAAATTGCTTTCACGAATCACTCCAAAACTTAGCCGATCCACCATCCCTAACTCCCCATAAACTATTATCTTGGACCAGAGACCTTCCCCAGATTGTCAATTTCCATATATGAGAGCCATGTTGAACTTTTGAGAAGTGAATGAGATCCTTCTTTCCCCAATCAATTGCATACTTATGGCACCAGATCCTTTCCCATGACTCTGAGTCATGGGTCAACCATCTCCACCACTCTTTTTCCCCACAACTTTGTTTCTTTTCTCTGGGTCCTTGAGGCCAAGTCCCCCTTGGAGCTTCAGGGCACAAATTTATTCCCACTTAAGTAAGGCCCATTTTTTCTTCTCACAATTCCCACTCCAAAGGAAATTCCATTGGAGGTTTTGATTTCCTTCAAAATAGACTTGGGTGTCGCCATAGTTGAGAATAGGTAAATAGGATTTGCTTGCAGAATAGCCTTACCATCACAAGCCTACTCACCATATTGAGGGGGCGAAGGGTCCAATTTTCCAACTTATTCTTCATTATGTCTAATAATTATGTGTAGGAACTGTTACAGACAATCGATTCAAACAAAGGTTCCCCAAGGTATTTGGATGGAAGGGAGCTCTCCTAAAACCCAAAGATACGAAATATTTTTTGTCGAGTAATCCTAGCTGTGTTGAAGAAAAAAACTTGAGATTTTCTCTTATTAAATTCGAGCCTAGATGCGCCAGCGAAGAGCTTCATGCATCTTTTAACAACCTGATCCTCTTGCACCGAAGGGTGACCCATTAGCATCATATCGTCCACAAACTACTGATGAGTTGGGAAGTCTACGTGGGGTTGAATGTTCAATCCCCTCAAATCTTGAGTTGCTCTCATAGCCTTGATTTTTCTTCCCACCCCTTCCTCCATTAAGACAAAGAGGAAAGGAGAAAAAGGGTTTCCTTGTCTAATGCCCCAGGACGGTATGAACGTACCGGAGGGAGATATATTTAACATGATGGAGAAAAAGGTCAACGAAACTAGGTGCATTACCCATTGAGTCCATTCCAAACTGAAACCAAAATATTTCAACATCTTTCTCATGTATTTCCAGCTGATCTTATCGTAAGCCTTGACAATATCCAATTTTAGCATCATCCTCGAAATCTTGGCTGATTTTAGGGAGTGAATAACCTCATGAACCAATATTATCCCATCCAATATTTTCCTTCCCTCAACAAAACCCAATTGCTCAGGAGAAATGAGGGAGGGGGGGATGGGTTTGATCCTATTTGCAATTACCTTCATTATAATATTATAAATCACATTGCAAAGAGCTGTGGGTTTGAACATACCAGGATAATCAACCCCATCCGATTCGGGAATGAGGGTCAGGAAAATGGTGTCGAAAGCATTAAGGATCCCCTTCAAACAATGGGAATTGACAACAATTCTCCAAACTCTGTTTTTATCAAGTCCCAACAAAAATGGAATAAATTGGTTGTAAATCCATCAGGACCAGGATCCTTTCTGTCTTCCATTTGTTGAAACACTTCCTCAACCTCTAACATGGAAATTGGTTTCATCAATAAATCGTTTTGTTCATCAGACACTAAGGAGGGGATGTGTTGAGTTATATGTTCGATGTCTCTCCTTTTATCTATGTGTGGTTTTCCATTACTTCCTGATAAAAATGGAGAAGTTCTCCTTCAATCCATTCCCTAGTTTCCAAATGATCACCCACCGAATTATTAAGAATAATGATTTTATTCTACTAGCAATGCTACATCGCATCCCTATGGAATAATTTTGTATTTATTTCCCCTTCCTTGAGCCAATTCACCTTGGATTTTTGTTTCCATGGGATTTCTTCATGTCTCTCCCTCTCCATCAGTTGATCTATGACAAGGGCCTCCTCCTCCTCCATCTCCTGGGTGTACCCATCCCTCATTCTTTGCATTTGGATCTCACCCAATCTATGTTCCAAGTGTTTCGTGTTAGTAAAAAGTTTCCCAAATTCTTCTTTGTTCCACTTCTTTATCTTTTCTTTTAGGGCCTTGAGCTTATGCTAGAATTTGTACATACTATGCTCCCTAATATAGCCTAATTCCTCCCACCATTGCTGCACTTTAGCATTGAATTCTGGGTGACTAAGCAAAATGTTCTCAAACTGGAAGGGATTTTTGAATTGGGATCCCAGTTCGCTCCAAAATAAACTAACTAGCCAATGGTTCAATCATCTAGAGGGGAGTATCAACACAGACAATTTGCTGCCCGAATCAATGATAGGATCAGAGATAAGGAACTTGTCTAGACGATATGAAATATGTTGAGCCCCCCCCCCCCTTTTATTATTCCAGGTGAAAGTGAAATTCCCAGTCTCTATGTCAATCAGCTACACATCTTTGATAATGTCACCAAAAGCTTTACTCTCCTCATCTAGACATCTTCACCCCCCTTTCTTCTCCTCTAGGGATGTGATCATATTAAATTCTCCACCAACAATCCAATGCTTACCCCCCACCCAATGACTGGGTGTTCTTAAAGAAGCTAGAAACCCCTGTTTTTAATGTTCAATGTGGGTGCCACAAACATTCGTAACCACCCCCTAATAGTCGATCCAATCACTTGAAACTCCGCAGAAAGGGATCTCAAGGTGGAGAGAAAATGATCTAAAGTTATCAAGTTTGGGTTCCATAGAATGCCTTTCCCTCCCACCGATCCTACATCGTCAATCCTCACTTCCTCACAACCTCTCCATGCCTTCCTTCCAATTTCCCTGTGTTGCTCCTCTGAACACTTTGTTTCTTAGATGAATAAAATAGATGAACTTTCCTTCTATATTTTTTTCCTTAACATTCTAATTTTTTGGAGACTGTTCTATCCCCTCATGTTCAATTTTATAATCTTCATAAATAAACAAGAATTACAATCCAAGGGATTTCAAAATACTAGTGTACATCCTGAATCTATTAGGCTAAGTCCCTCTTCAACAATCCTTTGTTGATTTGTTTTTCACCCGAGCTTCTTTCTTGAGTCATCGTGCTTTCTCTTGTTGTCTCTTGAGGGGCTTGGATCAAGCCCCAAGGAGCGATCTTTGAGAACGATATCCTTAAGGAGGACCACTTGGTGCTGGGGAACATATCCCTTCTCCTTATCTTCACACGCTTATTCAATGTCATCTAGATCCATCTCTCCTATATCCATATTCTCACCCTCTTCTCCACCCAATTTTTCCTCTTACTGAGAAATGGCTTGCATAGCTTCAGGGCCATTTTCTTTACTATCCTTTTCTTTCTAATAATTACCCAATGATGGGGAGGTGTTCCCATCCTTAGGTATATCCTACACCATATCATCTTCCTTCATCAAACTCAGGGTTTGAAATGGATTAGAAAACAAGGGTTTCTTATCGAGATCAGGCGCAACCTACTTTCGAGCCAACCGTTTTCAGGAGGCCGCCCACATGAAAACTTCATTATTCACACTTTGGTTCGGCCCTGTCATGGGAGGTGATTATATGGGCAGTCCCAGAATAGATGTCCATACTAATGGCACCATCTACATCGAAATGGGATCAGTTCACAATCCCGTTGTTGTACCCAGTCCTCATCTTCCCACGTGAGATTTATGGCCTTTGCAACTCCTTTAAAATGTCCATGTATACACAAATTCTAACATACAAGGTATAGCGGCGGGCCTTCATTTTCTTAGAAATTTTGATTAAGGATCCCAAA
The DNA here is from genome assembly GCA_027924585.1 of Larix kaempferi. Taxonomy (NCBI): domain Eukaryota; kingdom Viridiplantae; phylum Streptophyta; class Pinopsida; order Pinales; family Pinaceae; genus Larix; species Larix kaempferi. The sequence goes on from BSBM01000705.1 coordinate 2,845,246, forward strand.
GCATTACCAATATCCTCTAAAATATTTGGTTCTCAGTATTCCCTCGGCAGGGAGTACAAGTGAATCCATACTAGTGCTATTCATAGATCCTCCCTATTAGGGATAAATATTTCCTTACATGGCTTGAGGAGAAGACCCACTGAGTAGAAAAAATAGGGTCCGCCATCAAAGATTCACTCTCAGTCCTCCAAGCTGATAAAGGTAACAATGAAGAAACCCTTTGATCCTAGATGAATATCAAAGTGTCCTCTCGGTTTCCAAGTCGAATTGATCCACTAGATCAGGGATTTTTCAAATGGCGATACCCCCACAAATTTACCCATCAAAGAATGGTCCTTCATATATTGTATATTTTATTGAAGCTTATCAGAGTTGATATGCATTGATGGGATCTAGGTAGATCCAGGAAGGAATTGGCTCGACCGTCTCCCCCTTTCATCCCAAGTCTATCTCGACCTTTCTTGGATAGATCGCTCTCCTCCCATTTCATTGATATGGATTTGAATTCTACCAATATGAACACCATCAATATGAATATGAGGGGAAGGAGGAAAACCCCCCTTGAGCTACTTGCAATCGCCATCATCAATTCTCCCACCTCTTTGGGTCACCGCAATCAAGAAAAAAAGCAGCATAGCGTGCTGCAGAAAACCCTCATATGTTTTGTAGGATGAAGATTTGAAGTAAAAGTAAGAAGAGGAATCCTTGGGAGACTAAATTTATGAAAAAGACACTTATAGAGTTTCCTTTAATATTTTTTCTGACTCCCTAAACAATGAAAAAAAATGTCGAGCAACCTTGCTTTCTTTCATGCTCGTTGAAGGATTTGAAAGAGCATCCATTATTATGCCTTTTAGCCCTTTTTCGAACCAAGTGGAGTAATTACAAAAAATATATACTCTAGTCACTTTGGACTAGAATAGTCCTCCCCTGCATACTTTTATCATTTTCGGGATTGGGAGACTAACCTTATGGAAAATAACCTCAATGGATTTTTCTTCATGTTTTCAGACTCCCCAAAATTGAAAACATCAATGAGCACTAACTAACATGGGCTCGATCAGAATACACGGGTTAGTACATTCTTGAGTATACTTCCATCCCTTCTTCGCACTCGTTAAACCATGAAGAAGACACATGTTCTTGATGCCCATGCATTGGATCCCCAACATCTCTGTAGATTGCATATAGTCTCATTTCATGGCAGCATTCCCCAACATGGTCACCTTTGTTCAAAGTACTCTACGATAAGCTACCTTTTGAGCCATTTCTTCCCAGGATCATTCTTTTCCCTTTGATTCTAACCCATTTCAATCATCCTCACCCAAGTAACCTCAACTATGTGCCCCTCCCTCGAGATTAGTTTCATATTCTGCCAAGTTATCCCTGCCATCATACTCTGAACAAAGGAAGTTTGCATCCCCCTACTCATTTCCCCTTGTATTCCCATTCAATGTATCTATCTTTTGTTCATTTCCATTCCCTCTATGGTTGTATCCCTCACCTTCCTATCAAGGAAATATCATAGCCTCGGTAGTTGCAGGTCTCCCTCTATCGACATCAACACATCTATTCTATAGGATATACCCATAGGTCCCTGTACCTTGGTTTCATACACCTCATTGATGAGATCCTTGGACCACTTGAGGGGAGCCATTAGTGCCCCTTAGACCTATTGTGTCTCACTTACTCAACTTCATCTACGTCACCTCACCATTGAGATTCATATAGGGTATTGGTTCCTTCATTATTTGGTTAAAGATCCCAGATATCCTTTGACTCTAACATATTGGTGAGTCTCCCCGGAACCCTAATAGTCTTATGTTCTTTGTGATATCTGGGCTGCGTTGACGATAGATTTTGGGAAGCCCCTTAGTTCCATACTTCTTAGTGTATCCAGTTTCAGATGCAGTTCATTATACCTCCAAGATTCTAATTCTCAATTGTTGAGTCCATATAATTGTTGGGCCCCTTTAGATCCAACGGAGTATCAGCTATTGTGATATGTCATTATTGGTGAATTCCATTGTTTCCATGTATCAGTTACTCAGATCGGCCATGGTTGGACCATGTTTACAATCCATTGTACTCGGTATCTTATTGGAAACCTATGATGTACACAACAGTTATCTATGTATTTTTCAACCCCCTTTTGGGCCTTGATCAATTTTGTATATCTTTGAGACATTGATACAAGCATGGGTATACCCGCCTCATCCATATATTTGAGATTATATGTACCTCATCCATTTTGAGTGATGATATATGCAAATACATGGCGTTGTAGTTCCGATGAAGGTTATTTTCTACCTGTGACACAACCTCTGGTCTCTATACTACTGTCACAATTCTCCCTCGGAAAAGAGAAATATCCCATGCTATATATCGGCCATACGATAAGCTCTTGACCTCACACATTAGAGGGCAATTTGTTAACACCAAAATTTTGTCCACTTTACTTATCAACTAACCACACCATATCATACATCATTTCCACTTTCCATTTCCATCATTTTGACCTTCACATGTCAAAAATATCATAAAATGTCTCATCATTATTATCTCCTCTTTCCACAAAATAGAGAATTTGGCACATTCTTAAAAATGGGAAAAAGGGAAAATCCCCCCAAAATAGGAAATTCCCACAAATGAGAAAAATTCCATAAGAAAGGGAAAAATAAGTTGGATCTAACCCACTCATAATGTTTATCCAAATACCATTTTCCAAAACCATGGGCCACCCAATACCATGGCCCACAAAACCATGTGTCATAATATCTATATATATACAATGTGAAGGTCCCTCATTTGACATCTCATATTCTCCACCTTATGCATACTCTTTACCCATATGTTGAGCATTGACACCCTTTGTGATGAGTATCTAGATACCGTGGAGCGAATAGGAGACCAATGACACACTACTTCGAAAGGAGGCAAGGGCCCCATTTCCATGTATTCTTATGGTCCTAGATTATGCTCTTATAATACAAAACCATTTTATTTTATATGTTCTATTGTTAAATCAATATTGGCTCAATACATTCTAAGTGTAGATTTATTTTATTTTTGTTTATTTTATTTGCATATTTATTTTTGAATTGCTACTAAGGATTCCCTAATCCTTAGTAGGTGCCTTTTGGCACATGCTAGCAAGAAAAATCTAGCAACATGGTAGTTTTTTATCCATGTTGAAACCAAGACAATAGTTAGAAAAATGAATCCCATAGAGATAATAATGTTTGTAATTAGGCTTAAAATATGCAAAGGTATACAATCATTTCTATGGTAGAAAGATGAGAGTGAATTCATGTAGTATGGTTTAATAGCACGTGAAATTGGGAAGGCATTAATCCCTAAGAAGTGAGTGCAGGATTATGTTGTTAACAAGAGACAAACATGTATCTTAACCTCTTAAACATTAAAATTTTACTACCATATTGGATTCAAACAAACTCAAGATTACATTCTCAAGTACCATCAAAGATGGCATTGCACAATACCATACTATCATTAGGGACTCATGAACATAGTATTATTATTATTTCTATTTTTTTATCTATAGATGTGTATATTTGAGTATATTACAAACAAAACCATGAAACTTGTTTAAAAAGGGCATTGCTACATCTATAATGGGAATATGGATGAAATATCTACAACATCATTTGTGTGAAACAATTGTGTGGTAGTATATAGAGAAAAATGGATGAAAAATAAAGTTTATGCATGTGTTTTTAGGTCAAATATTGACTATTAGGGATATTCTTTTATAAGGGGGCATGTGGTAGTTGTTTATCGATGTGAAACCTAAGACAATAGAGAAAAACGATGCCCATAGAAATAATCATGTTTGTAATTAGGTTTAAAATATGTAAAGCTATACAATCATTGCTATGATAGAAAGATGAGAGTGATTTCATGTAGTATGGTTGAATAGTACATGAATTTGGGAAGGCATGCTTATAATACAAATGGGAAGGTTTAACCCCTAAGGATAGTGAAATTAATGTGTATTATTCATGTTTAACATTTTATTTAAAATCAAAATATTTGAGGTAAAGTAGTATTATACAATATAATCATTTTTTTATTTAAGGATTAATTCTTATTTATTTGTTTTTTTAAGATGCAACTTCTCAATAAGTTTAAAAGATAAATATATTTGTGAAACTAAGCTTTATACTTCTCAATAAATTTTAAATATAGCTATAGCTAGTGTTCCTAATCACCCCATCTTATCTTAGTGATAGAAGATTGGTTAAAGAAGTGAGGGATACAAATTCAACATACAAGATGATAAATAAAGTATTCATTTTTCAAACACAGTGCCTTTTTAAACTTTAAAGTGACTATATTTACAAAATGATTACAATCATAATAGTTATATTTCCAACCTCATAAGATCCAAATATTTTCTTAACAAAATATGGTATTTTGGGTTTTTAACTTGAGTATTTTATTTAAATTTTATGAATGTGGTTTTTTTCATAATTTAGCTTTACTTTCTCTTTTAAATTTATATTAACTTATAGCCTAGCTTTTTTTTTTTATCATAAATTTTAAATGTATTCCAACATTACCACTTTGTGACTCTCATTTAATAAACAAATTAATTCAATATCTTTTATAAATATAAAAAAAATTAATATAAAAATTGATTATACATAAATATAATCTCTAGATAAAATCTAACCGATCAAAATTTTCTAAATTTTTTAATTCCAATTCAATCACATACCTAAACAAAACCAAGATATCAGTTTGCAAATTCAATTACATAAACAAAACCAAGATATCAGTTTGCAAATTCAATTACATACATAAACAAAACCAAGATATTTCTGGAAAACACCTATACTCAAAAACAATATCATTGCCCCGCTAAAAATTTAAAAACCATACTAAGAACAATACCAATGCCCCGCCTTCATTGGGATTATGAAGCTTAATTGTTTTAAAAAAACTATATAAATATTTGAAAAACTAGATATCAGTTTGAAATAAAATTGGGAAAAATTTTAGCTCTACTTTTTCATGGTTTAGCTCTACTTTAAATCTATGTTCTCTCATAGCTTAGCTCTATTTTGTTTTCAAAAATTTCGAATTTCAAATCTATTGGTAGGAACATTGCTACCTTGTAATTCTTATTTACTAAATAAATTAATTCAATATCTTTTATAAATATAAAAATAACATTTTTTTAATATAAAAATTTATTATACATAAATATAATCCATACATAAAATAAAATCTAACTGATCAAATTTCTCTAAATTTTTTTGATCCAATTCAATCAAGTACATAAACAAAACCAAGATATCACTTTGAAATAAAACTGGGAAATTTTTTAAAACCTATACTCAAAAATAATATCAATGCCCAGCTTTCACTGGGAATTTGAATTATCACCGGGAAAAAAATTAAAAACTATAATCAGAACAATACCAATGCTCCGCCTTCATTGGGAATATGCTGCTTAATTGTTTAAAAAAACTGAAAATTATTGCCTTAGAATATGCTACTTAATTGTTTTAAAAAGACTATATAAATATTTGAAAAATATTGAAGTAGAGGTTGGGAGGGTTTTAAACAACATTAAAATTATAAATATAATTTTTTTTATTTTTGTCATAATATATATATATATATCTTATAAAATTTATCATAAACTCAATTAAAAATATTTTGCTTCATATTATATTTTTATATTTATCTAAAATATTATTTTATTTCAAATTCTAAATAAACTATTATAAATATATAAGTGTTGAGAGTGCCCTATTTACACCCACATTAGATATAAGTTTCATAGTATTTACTACAATACAAACTTTGCTAATCTCCTAACTTGCCAAAACTATAGTGAGCTTGGAAAGCATCTTACCAAACTTTTTGAGCATTGGAACACAAATTTAAAGCAAACCAAGTAATAACTTTCTTAAGGTCCGAGAGACCAAAGTTGATCGAACGTTAATCATCATCATCATCATCATATATATAAATCACTAATAACTTATGCATAGATAACTCTATATGATACATAAATACAATATATGGATACTTGAGAGTTAATGGAAAACAATAGAATTACCTAAAAAAAGACAAAAAAAACAAAGACCACAAGCCCATAAGTGACTATGCTGATTAATATTCATTGTACAAGTAAAGTGGCTGGTGAACCACGTTTTGTGGAGATGGCTGGTTGTTAAATAAAAGTTAAACATTAAACTAATTAATATAATAAATATTAAATTAACATAAACATTAAACTAATTAATATAAACATAAAAACAAATACTATTTAAATACTATTTAATAAACGTACCCATTTTCTTAACCACCAAAGCTTATTTAAATCTTAATCAAGATGTTTGTGAGTATAACAAGATACAGTGTAAAATAATATCTAAACACCTATCAATGTAAGTATTGATAATTAATATTGAATAGATACTCAAGACCTTGGTTGTGTACTTCAATATGATGATTCATATGAAAAGCAAACACTATTCAGCCTGCTGTATACCATTTAATTTAATGGGGCTGCAATCTTTCAACAGGCCACTACAGCCGCATTATATGATGATTCATATGAAGCGCAGACACTATTCAGCCTGCTGCAAACCATTTAAGGGGACTGCAGTCTTTCAACAGGCCGACTGCAACCTCATTAAATAGGCACTGAGTGTTCTCCCATATAAAGCCCCATCATAATCATAATGTGCACGCTCAGAAAAGGCCATATGAAGCCCAATCAATCAGGTTAGGCGGTGGTAGCGTTCCTTCTTCTTCATTAGAGGAAGACGAGCTGAAATATGCGTCCGTTTCTACACTGAAACGCACTTGTTTCATTTTTGCACCTGAATTACAGCAGTTTCTCTTACAGCTGCCCGATCTGCTGCTTTTTATATTGAGAGCGCTGGGCGATCGAACAGGTTGAGAAGCCTCCATCAGGATCTTCACACCATCAGTTGTATTCGAGTCTTGGCGGCGTTGATGCTCAGTTGCCCATACGGATTGCTTTCTCTTCCCCTTGTGCTTCAACCACGGTACGAAAATACATTTGCAAGGAAGTATACCCCAAAGTAACGTTGTGCAGGTGCTCCTTCCAGCACCGGAAGGAACCCTTGTTAATTCGCCCTTGTCATTTTGGAATAAATGATCTCCATTGGAATTAGCAGGTGGGATTAACGATAATGATCGGGGACTTTGTGGGAGCCCTAAAGTGCTCATGGGAGACCATTCTTCATTTGAATCCAATTCAAATTTGGATGGAATTATATCCTCCTCGTCCTCGTCTCCATCGTAGCCATTAAAATTTCGTCCCTCGTGCACATTAATCGATTGTGTTGGTGAATGATTGAGATTCCACCTGAAGCAGCCCTCCGCGTTCTTCTTTAAGGGAGCTGATGATGCAGTACTATAAGTAGAATTACATGAAGATGAACTTGGAGGCAACTTGAGCGGAGCTGGCCGTGAGGACTGGTGCTCATCATCATCCCTTAATTCTGATTCTCCGATCTGCAGTGGTTTAGGAACTCCTGGCTGTATTTCCCATGTGAATGGAACAGAGCACGGTGCCCTATACCAACTATATTTCTCGGCCTCATCCTCCGACAAATGCATCATAGCATGCATGTTCTTCCTCTGGCGGTCTTCTTTTCCTCCATGTCTGGCGATGGGTTTACCAGAGCTCTTCAGTAGCTCGCTTGATGATTCGCTTGGCGAGTACATTTCGATCACCACCCTCTGTGTATAATTATACGCATGAGAAGCAGCTGCAGGCGTTGTGATCACTTCCAGGATTTGTGGCTGATGATCATCGAGAATATCGATGGATAACTCTGCCAGAGCCGATTCCAGTAACATGATATCTTTCATTCAAATGCCGCTCCCTCTTCTTATTCTAGTAGTACTTGTTAATTGACTCAGATCGGCCCTTATGGTCGAAAAATATGAACCTTTAACTGGTTCGACGTTCTCTCTGTATATATAGTGAAAACATTAGCGACGGCAGTGACTGAAGGTATCAAAGAGACTCAAATCTGAACAGTTCAGTATTGCTGGTGTCTCTATCTGTAGCGTCAGAGACAGAGGCTCTTGAGTCAATAAGTGGGGTACGGTTGGCTGGGGCGGTGGAGAAAATGTGTGGAGTGGCATTGCACTCAGCGGCGCGATTATTGGGGTTGGCCGGTGGCCCTGTCATTGATGCATGCACGACATATAAGGGCATTTCAAAGCACGTGGCAATTGCATTGTACAACGTGTCTTGGACGTTTAGACTTTAGGGTTACACGGTAACTAAGTTGCAGTTTTAGTTGTTTGTTTAATATTATTCATGAAATTCTACAGTTCATATCTGAATAATCTAATTTTTAATTAATCTATAATATTTAATCAGATTTGAGATTTTGCATGATTGGACTCAATCCTCTCTAATATCTTTGCTTTATTGTATGAAGATTGTGTAATTAAACATTTTCTACTTGTAATTTCAACAATCCTCTCTAATATCTTTGCTTTATTGTATGAAGATTGTGGAATTAAACATTTTCTATTTTTAATTTCAACAACTCTGTATTGTAATTTTAATAACTTTTACCAAGCAAATAGGATAGAAAATGAAAATAATAATAATACTTACTTCTTTAAACTATTTGATATTATAGAAAATGAAAATAATAATAATACTTACTTCTTTAAACTTTTTGATATTGATCAATTAATGTATTAAAAACAAAATTTTAATAAGAAAATTGAATAATATCCCAAGTTACATTAACCTTAGTATTAACCACACCATAATTGTATGCACATTCTTGCTTTGATCCACAAAGTCTGCATAAGTTATAATCAAAAACAAAATTTTAATAAGAAAATTGAATAATATCCTAAGTTACGTTAACCTTAGTATTAACCACACCACAATTGTATGCACATTCTTGCTTTGATCCACAAAGTTTGCATAAGTTATGATCCAAGTTATGATCTATATAGCTTTGTATAGCTTGTTTGTTCATGGACACTCTCACTTAAAAATTGTAGAACTTATTAATTTCTTTATGCTTAAATCTAATATTTACATTGATAGGTGTTTAGATATTATCTGAGATTTTTGACTTCCTTGAGTGAATCAACAAGATTAACCTAAGTGTAACAATTCATTTCATGATCCTTGTATCTTGTTATGCTTAAATACATCTTGATTAAGAGGTATGTTTATTAAATAGTATTTGTTTTTATGTTTATATTAATTAGTTTAATGTTTAGTTTTTGTTTAACAACCAACTATCTCCATTAATTAAGTTGGCTACACCTATACCTATCGACCTTCATAAACACTTTATTTATAGCTCTACTAGTTGATAATATATTATAAGTTCACATAGACATGTATTATAATATTGAGATGACAAATAAAGTTTAATCATAGAACAAAACTCATCAACATTAATGTCTACAATTGTCATAAGTCAGATTGCACTTATTCACATTAGTTAATACAGGTTTAAATTGTGCACACTTATCCGTATCATCACATAGCTCATTTGTACACTATCGCTTAAATCCCATACAACTTATCTGTAATCTTTTTGTTAAATCCAATGCAACTTTCTATCATATAAATAATTTTTTTTTTTTAACTAAATGCAACTTTTTATTATTAAAAAAAATATTTATCTTCTCTTGTTAAAGTAGCTTTCTTTCTATCTTACAATAAAATATTTATCTTTTCCAGGTTAAAAGCGCAATTTTCTATTAGAAAGTAGTAGTCTTTAGATGTTTTTATCTTCGTTTTTTCATCACTTTTTTCTAAAATTTAATTGAAAGTTTTTAAATTCATAAATAAATTATTAAAATTATATATTTTGAGTCCTACATGTAAGATGTTTTTATCTCGTTTTTCCATTACTTTTTCCCAAAATTTAATCCGAAGTAATTGAATTTATAAATAAATTATTAAAATTATATACTTTGAGTGCCACATGGATCTTTGCTTGAGAAGAAAGTCAAAATCTTTTAAAATAGTTAAACAACATCCAATGTTTTATCTTATTCGATATCTTTTCACATTTTCAAATAGAGAATTGAGATGGTTAGACATCCAATGTTTTATCTTATTCAATATCTTCTCACATTTTCAAATAGAGAATTCAGATTTGGTATGAGGTACAAATTTGAAATAAACTTTTTTTTTTCACCAAAGACATATACCAAATAAAATGATATTTTTTTTGGAGGTTGTACTTTCGCACTCATCCCATTGAAGACTATATGTAAATGATAAAAGACGGGAAAGAAAAGAAACCAAGATATCTATATTTTTTAGATTAAAATTTTTCTTATTAGTTTTGGCTGAAGGCCATGGTATTAATTGTTTTTATCAGCGTGGACTAAGCATTAGGTTCAGTTGACTAATAATGCAATGTATCATTTTTAACTAAGGTTTCAAATTAATTTCCTACTAATTAATATAAAAATCCAAATTTTATGCAAGTTATTGGATGATAGTTTGAAGTGTTATTGACTGCATGGATATTGGGACATTAGAGAGATTTTGAGGTCAAAAAATGGTTTCCTAAGAGATGTACTACAAAAATATGAGATATATTAAAATATTATGAATTGGGGGTTTTATGGGATAGGTATATATGACAAGTCACCTCCCACACTATTTTCTATGCACAATACAAATAACTATGGTTGAGTTGCTTTTCAAAATTCACTAGAAATAAAATTAATAAAATAAGTCTACATTGATGTGACTAAGATTCATTGTAAATTCCCAAAAATTTATTGTCCTTTAACATTTATTTGTCTTGAACTTGCAAATAAAATTAAATAATACAAAATATTTTTAAGAGCTATTTTTTTAATTTTATGTTGAATTTTTATATTTAGTACTTTTCTCATGAATTTAATATAATGTAATTTAATTGAGAATTTATTTACATGTAAAATGTTAATAATATTATTATAATCCACATTGCATTATTATTATTATTTATTAAATCTATTATTATTCTTTATTAGTTTGACATTATGTTATTAAATAGAATGGAGTGAATATATAATTTAAAATTAAAAACATAAAAATGATAATATATTATTTTATAAAAAAATGTGAAAATACTTTCTTTATGAATTAAGAGTACTTCACTTGAAAATGACAATAATATTATTTTATGAGAAACTGTGAAAATACATTCATTATGAGTACTTTACTTTATGACCTAAAGTTACTTACACCACTACCTTGGTTAACTATGTGTTTTCATCCACCATAGAAAATTTGACAAATAAGCATTCTTAACTTATGCAATGTCACCTCACCAAGGGGGATGATGTCATCTACTAGAATGTGATTGGTTGTTTTTTATAGTACATTTTTTTTGTTTTGAGGCCATTTTTTGACCTCAAAATTTCTCTAATATGATGGCTCCCTCTCAATGCGTTCTTCGATGGGATTTTTGTGCTTTCAATAAAGTATTTGCCAGGAAATGCTAACATTTACACCAGCATTCGTACCAATGTCTTCATGGAGGCTGCATGTGGATCTTCATATTAATTTAGGAGAGTGTTGTGTTGTAATAATAAAGATTGAGAGCCTATAATTATAAACATTGAAAGCAAATATACTGTATTTGAACTAATGTTTCATTGTTTCATAAACAATATTTCATTCTTCATGCAAACAAAGGACAAATCATTTAGTTCCGAGATTGCTTGGGTTCTTTACTACCACCGCCTTTGATGCAAACTCTCTGTTGGCACATTATTTTTTCAAATTTAAATGACTAACAAAAACAAAAATCAATATAGCCCAAAGCATTGGGAAGAAAGTGCCCAGTCCTAAAAGAATGTACCACATGACCATGGTGAATGTTAAAAGGAGCTAAAGGATTGATGAAGTAGCATTGGAAAATCATGTAATAGATTTGATGGTCTAGATTGCATAGGAAAAGATCGACGGTAGAAACAAGGTTTCCCTGGAGAAGAAACAACGTGAATAACGGAAGTAAAGTCCGTCAAAATGACAAGTGAAGGGATGTTAAACAGGGGGTAAGTTTAATCACCGTTTGATCGATCGGTGGATAGATCAACCATCCACATTCATTTTGCGTCGCCAACATGCGCGTTGGAGTGATACCCTTGGTGGTTGCAAAATACCATAACACCCTCCATGTGTCAGCATTCTATCATTTCGCAATCCAAGAGGGCGGTAATGAAAACTACTCCTCCGCATTGAAAAACCTCCTTCAAGGTATATAAAATCCAAAGGCACGTGGAAGGGTTGACATTTGTCTCTTGGTTGTCGGGCGATTGGGACGTGTGCATGCAACGGGAAAGCGACCAAACATACCTTTTTTGGCTTGTTAGTGCCAGGTAGGTCCTTCAAAACTCGTGCAAGAAGTTAGAAGTTTCTATATGATGGAAGACCCTAGTGAAATAGTATCTTTGAATGTCAAAATTGTCAGAATAGAAGAGGCACTGGAAGACAGAGACAATGATATTTATGACCCTATTACGATTAAGTTTCTGGTCTCAGAGATTAAAAGCAAGCTAGATGGGTTGCACAAGAAGAATTTAGAAGTACACACTGTTTATGACTCCAATTTAATTTATTTTTGTCCGGAACAAACCCTAGGGTTTCCAGATTTTATTTCATGGTGCGGGATGAACTATTCTCAAAACAAAAAAGTGATTATGAATTTGTCCAGAAGAAAAATACTTTGCCCTGTTAGTTCCTCTACTGTTAGGAAATCCTTAGAAGTACCCGTGTCTTTCTCTCGTGACCAAGAAGACTTCATAGAAGAAGCCTTAGTTAGCCAATACAGACAGTCGTCTCCTAAAACCAAGCAAGCCTTCTTGACTAGTTTCTTAAAACCAGACCTTGCAATTGACAATACCCCTTATCCATTGGACATCAACTTCTTTGATGAAAATTCACAGTTAGTTTTGTCGCTAATTTCCCAGCTTTTAGGGCTTGATAATGATTCAATGATCACAAAAGTTCAATTAAGTTTACTTTTTAGACTGAGTTTTGGTATACCATAGATAGAGTACAGTCCAGTCCCTTGCCTTAAATTTGATGAATTCTTGGCTGAGAGTATTCACTCTCAACTAATGAATTTCCACAGTACTAGACATTTCAGATTCCATACATACCTGATGAATATGCTTTTATTTGCAAGTGAAAAGAATTTACATTTCCCACAGGCAGTGTTTTCAGACATTGGAAAACAATATGTTCAACTTTATGAATCTCATTTTATCGGAAGTGTATAGACTAATTTTTGAAGAAAATTTATCAAGAGTGCTACCAGAGATGAAGACCCTGATGCAACTGAAACTAGAAAATGGAGTTGGAGATTGGTTTTTATTGAAACAACATACGATGATCAGGCTTTATGGATTTGTGAAGGAGCCATACGTTCTACCAGCCCTTTTGACTTTGAGAATATTTTCTTTAGAATTTATTAGACAGAATTTGACTGTTGAAAATGACCATTTTTTAACCTTTAAAAAAGCTTCAGATATAAAATTCCTTTAAAAATTGGTCCTTTCTTCATAAAAAATAGGAATGCTCTTTCCTTTGTAGAAAAACAATTGGAGATATTGAATTTTAAGAAGTCTTTTGTTTTCAATTATGATCCATGTCATATCATTTCCTAGAGGAGGAAACAAAACAAAAGAAAGGCATTTGATCATCAGGAGGTTGAAGGGTTAACAAGGAGGGCTAATCTAATACAATATGAATCTAATACAGAGGTTTTTGAATGTTCAAAGTCAAATCTTTCTACCCTGGAAAACTTTTCAGCCGAATTGATACCTACTCTAGGTAAGATTGGAACATCCAGCAAAATGAGTTTCCATGAAAGTACTGATATGCAGCTGGAAGAAGAAAGAGAAGTTAAAATATTAAAATCAAGTCAGTAGGATGAATTGATTATATTTGGTAGTGTAAAAGAAAAAAAGAAAGAGAAATATCAAGGTCTAGAGGTTCAAACGTATGAATATAAATTTGATGAAGAAAAAGCTATAGGAGACACTAAAAAGTTTCAGTCAAGAGCCGAGTTGTATGTTAAGTATGGTCAGGACAGGAAAAAAACATCATAGAAAGTCCATAAATTGTTTCCTAAAGTCAGAAGTGTATTAGATTCAGAAATTAGTTTGATGACCAGCATGGATCCTGCAAAGAATACCTTGAATCTGGTTGTATCTGATGAGAAGGTCACAGAGATGAGACTAAATTTACAAAAGATACTATTCCTAGATAATATTCACTTGCATAGGCAGACTGGAGAGGTCATTTACACAGATTTGATGAAAGCTACCCTGAAAATTGCAAAGCTACAAAATACATTGAACGTGTCAGAAATCTAGTTAAGACAGGAGAAAAAGGAGAATAAAGTTCATTAGCAGCATATAAAAAAGTTGCAAATTGATTTAGTGGAGAATAATGATGATCCAAATAAAGGAGAGGCAAGCAAGAAGCTATTAATTGAGAAAGAAAACACCATATAGTTTCTTAAGAAAAAGCTTAAAATCCCAGCAACTCAATTAATTCAACCATTTGAGTTGACTGTTTTGGAACAAGAAAAGGAATCCTTGTCACATGAATTAGGTGATTATAAAGCTAAATTGCTTAAGCTTGAAGAAAAAGAAGTGAATTGGGAGAAAGACAGATTGAGTCTCAAGACTCAAATTGAAGATTTGAAAATAAAATTAGTAGGGGTGGTGCAAGAGAAGCAAGGAACTGGTCAGACCAACAAATAAGAAAGTACAGAAGATCTAATACAAGCTATGTCCCAAGTTAGCTTGAAAGAAGTGGAAATCAAAGAGTTGAAAGAAGAAAAACTGAGGTTAGAGGAAGAAAACCAGAAAAAGAAAGATGAAAGAAAATAACTGGAAAATAAGAATAAGGAGCTGATGGATAAAAATCAGAAATTAATATCTCAAGTGATTGAGAAACTTCCCTTACAGGGTACAAAACATTTGATTTGGGATTCTATAATAAATGAGGCTGCAAAATTCAGGCCTTTTCTAAATTTTATGAAGACAATGAAAACAATAGCCAGTGATAGTATACAAAGTTGTACAACAATGAATGAGGTTTTGGATAAAAATATGAAAGAAATAGCCCATAATACCATAACGTTTCAAATACTTTGACATAAGATGATTTGAAAGAAATGGCCATTAAAAAAAGAATAACAGTTATAACTTGGGCTAGGAGAGTCCTTGGAAAATATTCTCATTTTGATAATGTGCAGGCTATGGAAGAACAAATGAAGAAATAAGTGGAAGCTTTCAAAAGAGCATTTGAAAACATAATTCAGAAATGATTTCCTTCTTTTGGGGATGAAAATGATAAATTAATTTCCCAAAATGAGTATAATAATTTGTTATTTTACATTAGAATGAACCATGAAAATTTTGAAGACATGACTCATGTCTTGACAGGGAAGATTGTCCAGGAAAAACTTTCAGATGATTTTGAAATTCTAAACCAGTTGGTGATGATATGTGCAAAGGTACCCCAGATATCAATTGCAGAACACGTGGAGATGAATTTTATTGTCAAAGCTGTAATGTCCCTTTTTAGGAATTTATATTAATGGTGAAATTTTCAACTTTTCCACTAGTTTGACGTTTGACTAGTATTGGTCTCTTTGTCTCCAAATGACTCCAAATGCTCCCAAATTATTATAGAAGGTGTATGGATGATATTGGGACATGAATATGAGGTTTATGGATGCTTTATAGACTTCAAAAGGCTTCTGCAAATATTCTTTAAGTTCTGGCCAAAGTAGGCAGTTTGACTAGCAATTTCTCTTTGACTAGTATTGGTCTCTTGGTATCCAAATGATTCCAAATGCTCCCAAATTGGGTCTGAAGGTATTTGAGAGTTATTCAGACATATAAATGGTGTTAATGTATGCTTAAAAACCCCTAAAACAATTTTACAACATTCATTTACAATCTGGACAAAGTAGGGAAAGTTAGTAGTAATTTCGAGCTTCAAATCCCCCAAGGGTAGTGGACAAGATGGCTTCCCAAATGCTATTAAACCCTTCAAAATTTATTAACAGAGGCATGGTACTGATAAGTGGATTTAATGATCTTCCCAATGTATCATTAATTAATTCTTATGGGCTTCTTCAACCCCTTTAAATCATATGTTTATATGCAAGATTTCACATAGGGAGAAAAGCTAGTTATTTTCACCATGACTTAGGAAATTCGAATTTTAAGTGCCAAGGGATTATGCCCTGTTAATGGAACTTCTTAAGAACTTTAATAACATTCCATACACCCGAAAAATCAGATATAATAACTGATATAACTCGAAATGGTGTCTCTCAAGAACAAACTCCAACAACAAATTCTAGGGGAAATGGCATCATTTTTGCATTGTTTGATATTTTTACATAACTCCACTTAGTATTTCGACCTGAGAGTCTCATGAATATAAAATTCAAAGTATATATATCCAAATAAAAATATATTGGGCCTCAAGAGCTATCCCAAAGATTTCATCACCTCAACAAGTGCACCTCTCCTCAAGGAGCAAGAATATGCCAAGAAATAGAAGAATGGTTGTAGAAGTAAGTTGAAAGAGATGTGACCATGATCTGCCCTGTAGATTCAAACTATAACAAAAGACTCCATTAAAGATACAAATGAAAGTTCTGAATAGCCTTTCCAATTACCAACTAGGATGTGAATCTTTCACCCTCGAAATTGGTGCTAAAGCAAGTAGAGTAGCACTCCACTAGCTCTCCTCTCCCAAATGAAAAATGCAAATTCTAAAATGATAAAAAGCTACCATCCTTCTTGTTATTGTATTTTATAAACTTCAAAGGTCCTCCATGGGTCAAATTCCTCCCAAGAGCTTCACGCCAACTCAAGTTGGGAAGAGATTCCTAAGTATGGCACTTGTCCTTCCAATTCTAGCCCTCTCCTTCTCCAAATTCGAATTGGTGTCTCTTTGGATGCCCTAAATCACTTGAGCGCCCTCTTGGAGGCTATTTTTATCCTTGACATGTCATATGTCAGACTTTAGGTCTGATTTGTGTCATAGGTGTCATAGAATATTCATGATTGTTGTCATAGAGCTAGGGAATCTAGTCCAAGTGTCTCACTAGCTCCAAA
This sequence comes from Larix kaempferi, assembly GCA_027924585.1. NCBI lineage: Eukaryota > Viridiplantae > Streptophyta > Pinopsida > Pinales > Pinaceae > Larix > Larix kaempferi. The sequence continues at coordinate 2,862,409 of BSBM01000705.1, forward strand.
ATGCCTCTTCCTCTTCCATGGGAGTTACTCTTCCACTCCAATTCAACCTTAATTGATTCATGCCAAGTATATTGACCTTACAAATCATCCCAAGAACCTTGGGCTTCTTATGGATTCGAAATGAAAAGAGGAGGATGCCACGTGGCATAGAAAATCTAGCTTGTGCGGGTCCCACTTCCTCCATGTGTCTTCATGGTCAAATGCCACTTTGATTTTCCCTTGTATAAATTTATTTAGATCCTTTATTAAATATTTATGCTATTCTAATGTCCACACATCATTTATTATCCTTATTATTTCAAATCCCAATGCTTCCACCCACAACCTAGGAAACTAGTAATTTTTCTCCTTGGCAATTATTTGACTCTTAACATCAATTTGACAAACTCTCATGAATATGGCCAATGGGCTTAGGCCATTGTGACCCAATGAAAAATTTGGGACATGACAAAAGGACTAGTTATGAAATACATTTTAGATAGTAGTGGAAGACAATGGAGAAGTATGACAAGATGAAGTATAGTTTTCACACATGAAGACTCCTATCAGGGAAGGAAGTTTTGTCAGCAGCTGCAGCCAATAGAAGACACCAAGCGTTATATTTTGGGAAATTTCAAATTATGCAAGTTTTGACAGAAATAGAATGTAATAAGTAGTTTTGAGTTTACTATTTCTAGAAGTAAAGTAGTTAGGTTTTGCCTCAAGAGACTTTTCTATGTATAAAAACAAATTTTGACAATGTAATGGGGGTTGGAACCTATGAAAGGAATACACAGTTTGTATCGAGCTTACTCCATTTTTAATAAATATAGCCATGCAGAGTTGAGCACATTTTGAAGAGAAAATATTCATGTGTTGTTGGTTTACAGTCTGTAATTTTCCTCCTCTTATGTGATTTGTTATTCCAGTGATTTTCTTTCCATTATGTTTTCTTTCATGCTTTGATGAGAGTTTGCTTAAATCAGAATTCATGTAACTATGCTCTGATTTAATTCAATCAAAGTATTCACAAATTTTCCCATGAAGTCAATGTTGGATTCATCTATAATCGGTGCCTAATATTGATGGACTGTTTCTTTTTCTTCAATTATCGCCTGCCAAACAAGAACTTGACTATGAAAAGATAACTATTTTGCCTTTGCAAAAATCCTCATTGTTAAAAACTCTATTGATTCTTAAATATTTTGATTTTGAATCCATGCCCAATGGTATCTATGTGTTTCAGTCTCTTACAATTTTAAAAATATAATCATTCTAAAATATCTCTAGCCGCTGTATTCATTTGTTGAGAGAGCCTGTTATGGAGAAAAACTTCCTATGGCTCGGGGCAGACCACAACAGATAGATAAATACCAGAAATAAACTCAATTCCCAATGCAATGCTATATAAATGAAAATACTAAGATATGGAGAATAAGACCAACCTTCAACCGGATGTTTGAAGTAGATACCCGTTGAGCTTTCAATCTCTACACTTGACCTTGTAGATTAGTCTCAACAACAAATACAAGCAAGTGCATATAATCTATGAAAGACATTAGCATGATCAATAGCATGGTCCATGATATAATAAGCAAATGTAACCCAATGTAATTTAAACAACATTTACAAGATCAATTGGACGAGAAAATGAGTATTTCATTAGTGATAACAAGAAGTACATGATACGACCTCTTGCTGGCAACTAATCTGAACCAAGAACTAGGTCTCTCCACTTGTGCCTCCACCACTTCAATCCCCCATGCAATGGAAAACTAAAACTATGAAAGGAGTTTGGGAGGTGAACATAAGAAGTTCACAACAACAAGGATCAATGGATGTAGACTCAAGTCACGACAAAAATCCAATAGAGTTACGGTGCTTTCTCTTTTTCCTCCTTCCATGTGCCATAAGAGCTCAATATATAACCTCCCAAAAGGTGGGTGAAAGGTCGAATCGAGTTGTTTCGGGAGTTCATGGAGGGCCAAAGGTCACCCTAAGACCGCTTTTTGGAGTTAAAAGTAAATTTCTATTGTTCTTTACCATTTTACTAGGTGTACGATGGCTATAGTGGAACAACAAGTGTACAGGAAAAAAATAGGGAATAATGTGTTCCTGAAGGATAAATAATGGATCTGAGTCAATAAAATGAATACTGAAGACCAAAGAGTGCTGATGCTCACAAAGTGGAAAATTACGCTGTAATAGATGCCCCCTAATGTGTGAGGTCAGAGAAGGTACTATGATGGCCGAAATACATTATAATCTCAGAAGTGGGGTGATGGAGACACAAATGGAAGGAGTAGCTCGTTCGTCATAATACAATAATATATCTGGATACATGTCGGTACAATACAACAATCTGATACAATGGCCATGATAGGCAGTACATAGTGAATACATGTCATAAATAGTCATAGCCATGACTCATCTACAGTAAGATACGGTTTCCTGTTGAAAAAGGAAACCACTGGTGCAAACTGGAGGTACAAACTATCGATGTATGAGAAATGAAATCTCATAAGTACAATCATGATCATGAGTAGCATACAGAATGCCACTAACATCTGGGGTCTTCTACATAAATCATCTACGGTGAAATTCCCATCAAGTGAATAAAGGTGTTGAAGTCGAACTTGATGTGACATCGTCTGATAATCGGTCAATAATGTATACCATTAACAGATGCGAGATAACCCACCAATAATGAAAATGGGCATCAAGGCACAGAGTACAATCATCAAAGTGTGAATAGATGTGTTGAGGTCAAACACTAGGATGAATCCATCGATCAGGGGACATTGATGTATTCTCAAAACTGTCGATGGCGAGATAACCTACCACTAATGATTGCAAGCCTCAAGGTACTCAACCAGATTCTAAGTCTCAATTCCAGAATAAATGAGTTGAATTCGACGGAACAAAACTCATTGGAAGGAGGGCATTAAGGTATCCCCCATCAACCAACACGAGGTAACAGCTACTCTGAGATATTTGGAAGAACTCGGACGAACAGAATGGACTGAATTAATAGGGATGGCCGACATGCAATAGTCAAGAGATATGAGGAGTGGCCGACTCTGGTTTTAGGACTTCCTTTGAACAAGAGCATGAGTAGATGGATAGACTCAGGTAGCATAAACTCAAGTACTAGATGATAATAACACTGTGCGATGCAGGAGGAATCAACAAAGGGCTCCATAATGACTGGAAGCTTCACCAACCGGTGGAGTAAAATATGAGAAACGAGTACAACTCCTAGGTCCTACTATAGTCCCGACTCATAATGGATGGAGTGGAATGAATTCTCTATTCAAAGGCGACACAACAGCTACCAACAAGAAGAAGTAAAGATTTTCCCGTTTAGATTTTTGGAATATTTGATTTTTTTGGTCTTTTTCATATTAGGAAAGCTTGAAAAAGAATAAAATTTCTTATAGTACAATAGGTGAGGAAACGAGTGTCAAAAAGTGAGCAAACTAGTCCCAAGCAGTGGAACATACCTATGATCAATGCAAGGAAGCATGTGCAGGATATAGACACTCGGCGGGTGTTCCCTCACGGTAAAAGGGTCATCAAATTGCGAAAGGAAAATGAAAGCTCTGCTTGGATTGAAAGGGAAAGTTCTCAGGCACATGGTTGATAATTGAGTAAGAGGGAGCCGACACAAGGCTCAAGCGGCAAGCAAGATGATGCAATGCAATCACAACTCGATATAAAATGGGGGAATCCTTATGGGAGATGGTCAGCATAAGACAAAGTAGAGTATGAGTCTTTATCGCAAAGTCATGGCGTAACTACAAAGGACTCCCAAACCTAAGGAGAAACAACAACATGGGCGCCAAAAGACATAAAAAGGCTCTAACTAGGGCACCCATGGTCGGACAAGCTCTACCACCAAATAACGACACTTCTATAATAGTGTGAAAGGTTCCGTGTCGGTTAAAAAGAGGGGTCACACCTAGGGTTAATGATTAATGGTCAAAGTTCAAATGCATAATGCAGGCAAAAATGACATCTAACCTATATGGCGGGTGTAAAATATACCTGTCGTAGGCACGAAACGGTAAAAAAATCACTCTCATCAGAAAAAAAACTATTCAAAATGGTACTCCATAACGACATATTAGTCCAATAATAGCTCAAAACGGTAAAAACTATAGAAAAGTGGGTTTTAAAAACTATAAATAGTAATAAAAAATTACAATTACTATTCCATTTTCACATTTTACCCAAATAGTAGTTTTTGGTTAGTTTTCACCTCAATCTTCAATTGCTGATTCCGGGAGCTACGAGCGTCGGATCATCGAGCCGTCAGGAGCAGGTTGGTAGTCTCATCCCCCTCTTCCATTTCAATGCTTTTATTTCAATTTTTTATGGTTGAATTTTTAGGTTTTCCAAGCCCTACATCATCTCGGCATTGTATGCGGGTTGCATATAGGGCTTCCTGGATGCAGTCAACGCATGCATTGACCGGGTACGGATGTGACTGTAATAACTTTTGACAACGTACAGGGCCGTGAGGGTGGTTTTTTAATGAATGGATGCTAAAAATTAATTTGGTTTTGCCTCCAGGATGCCCCTAGAGTGAAGAGAAAGGGAACATGACGTTGTTGATGAGCAAGTGCAGCAAGATTTTCCCACCTAACAGGCATTACAAGCATGTGGCCTATATGATTTTTGGAGCATTGGGGGTTTAAGGGACCAAAACCAATTGCTCCGTCGACTGATCGATTACTGGGATGCAGATGCACAGGACTTCGACCTGGATGGTCAACCACTTCCATTGGAGGTGGAGGATATTTACTTTATCACAGGGTTGTCCCACCGAGGGGAGGTACCAAGCCTCAGGTCCTGCAATGTTTGAGATGGGATCACGATTAGTGATTATATAGACAAGTACTGCTTACTTGGCACCCAGAAGGTGGGCAGGCAGATCCCCATCAACTCCATTGAGATCTTGAGTATGAAGATTATAGTGCTCACACTCGGGAGGATATCTGGTTCAGCAGCTCTACATCAGGCTTTGAGGCTGATGATATTTTATGCGGCATAATATATGAAACCGACTGTGTACGACTGGTGCACAACCTTGCTGGTTACCATGAAGAGCCAGCTAACAAAGTGCAAGTTGGGTAGGGAAAGGAACTTTGGCTTTGGCAGCATACTCTGCAATTTCTTCTTTGAGAGGGTTCTGGGTTTGAGTCCGAGGGTTGAAGTCCCTCCGCACAGTCTTCGAGATCCTACCCAGACTTGGTGGGAAGAGGTGCTGACACGACAGGGTGGTGGGCGACAAGCATCACCATATTTAGATGAGTTCTTTCACTGGTGGGCTCGATAGGTCATCGCCATTGATGACTATCCTTACAAGGGTATAGACTTCAGTGGAGATAGGGACATTCTGCTCCCACCAGGGGCTGCGTTCAAAGACATAGGTACGTTACTCTTTTTATGTTTTATGTATTTTAAATTTTTTGGATTTTTTATTATAAGTGAAATGAAAAAATGTTTTTGGTGTGGTATGAGAGATTTGACATTCGACTGTTTGCTCTCATATGGGGGTGCACAAAGACCTCAAGGATTCCCATGGCACCGCCGTAGAGGTAGGGGAGGTGAGATCGTAGGTGCGGTGGCAGAGCACACATTGGAGACGGTACCATGGCAGCTTGGGTACCATTGATAGAGGTAGAGCATCTCCTCGAGGGGATGCAACAACATGTGGTCGGGGGTACCAGGTGTATGGGTGCGGCTACTATGGCGTATAGCCAACGCCATGCACTATTATAGTCAGACTCATCTTGCTGAGGCGGAGAGACCTCCCCGCAGGGCTTAGATGCCAGGGTCTCATTATTTTTGTATCGGCTATGCATATTTTTGAGAGCTACGGGCTTTAGTTTTGTACTGTGACACCACTTTTTGGACATATTATTTATGAAAAACTATGATTCTCCGGTTCTACTATATGTGTATGTACAAATGTGTGAATGAATGCTTATTTGTGTGCTTCCATAACCAATGAGATAAATGCCAATCTAGGACATAATTAGCATATGCATCAAATACATGATTAAAACATCTCGGAACATGAATGTATGTAATGAAAACAAATTGACGCTCGAAGAGTCTTACCCTTAAGAACCTCAGTAGTAATGTAGGATCCCTCACATGGTGCTGGCCATTCAATTGAGACACAACCAGTTGCGAATCCAAGCGGACTTCTAAAGACTGGATACCATGCAAAATGGCATCACGAAGTAGCTCAATAATGACACTGTTCTCAACCAACTTGTTGGATGTAGGATCGAGACAAGCACCTCCTGAAGACACAATTTGATGGTCAGGTGAATAAATAACCCACGCAATAGAAATGAGTCTCTGCGTGTGACGGCTAGCACCATCCACGAATCCCAAGAACATAGGAGTTTCCACTGACATCTGTCAACCAAAAGGAAGCGAATCGATAGACCTGGACAACCAAAAGAAATCTAAACTATGTACAAAAGCAACTATACAATAGTATACAAAAAGTATCATCTCGAGCTAGAAGCTCAAGCATAATACCGCTTGAGGTAGAGCCCATTTCTAGGCTCCTTCAAGGCATTCCCCTGATAGTCTTCCAACTCGTAGGATCCTTTCTCAAGGACATGCCTCACTATGTAAGGACCGTGCCACATGGGGTTAAACTTGCATGCCCCCAGGGGTTCCTTAGCTTGATCATACACGAGGACCAAGTCACCTTCAACATATTTTTAGGGACAGACAGACCTATTATATTGAACCTTAACATGATGTTTGTTGGAATCTATAGCCATGGTGACATCTCGACGCTGCTCGTTAGGTTGCTCAAGGTGAATCAAACGTTGCTCAACATCTGAGGTGTCAGGCAGGAGCTCTATGGCTAGTTTCAACGAAGGGATCTTGCATTCAATCGGAAAGATAGACTCTGCACCATGTACTAGCTGAAATGGTGAGAAACTAGTGGCAGTCTTAACTGTGGTTCGATATGCCCACAAAACAGGATATAACATGATATGCCAATTGCTCTTGCTTTGCTAGATGGTGCATTGGAGAATGGTCTTTAAGGACTCATTAACTGCCTCAACTTGACCATTCGCTTGGGTGTAGTAGGAAGATGAGTGATCTTGACGAAACCCAAGCTTGAGTGACAAATCCACCATCATTTTTTTTGGAAGTGACTGCCATGGTCAGTGAAAATCTCTTTCGGGATACAAAATCAAGCTATAATCTGATTGAATACGAAGTGGGTTGCAGTAGCACCGTCGGCTTTTACGGCCGGCATGGCCTCAGCCCATTTGGAAAAGTAGTCCACGAACACAATAATATGGTGATGCCCCCCAGCTGAAACGGGTTTGCAATCCATGAAATCCACCCCCCACTTAGTGAAGGGACCGACGATGATGATCGGTTGAAGGGGCGTAGGATGCGAGTGTATATTTAGAGAAAACACATCGCAAAGGTGACATCTCTTCATGGCGTTCATACAATCCTTGAAGATCGAAGGCTCTTAGTAACCAGTTCGCATCATACGTGGGATGTCGCAAGCCTAGATAAGTGACCACCACATGCCCCACTGTGGCACTCATTCAACACTAGCTCCCCTTCTTCATGAGTTAAAAAACGACGTAGGATGGATTCTTTTCCCCGACGATACAAAGTTTTGTCAACGATGACATAGTCTTTAGTGTGATGTCTCACACACCGTCGTTCATCTCGTGAATAATGCGAAGGAAACTTCAAAGTTTGGAGATATATAATGATACCCCCATACCAAGGGTCCGTTGATATGATAAGAAATAAATGGTCATCCACAAAAGAGCCTTCATGGACGATATCCTCATCAAGTCACGGGAAATCCAACACGATCTTAGTGAAAACCAAGGATTTCACTGACTTCGCCGAAGCAAAATCAAGATCAAACTCTTGAAGAATAGCAATCCACTTATTATACCTTCCCCTAATTAAGCGTCGCGAAAGCATGAACTGAAATGGATTGACATGTGCTATGACAGTGGTTTTCCTAAGCATAACGAAATGCTGCAAACATTGGACAGCATGAACAGTCGCAAGTGCCAATTTCTCCATGTTAGAGTATCTCAACTCAACGTCTACTAAATTTTGACTAAGGTAGTAAACAACATGCTCTTGGAGCACATCATCCACCTGAACTAAGACCATACCAATCGTCTCTTGAAACGCGGCCACATAAAGAAAAAAATCTCTAGCAAATTCAGGTGGACTAAGCAGAGGGGCCGATACCAAATCTTTCTTCAAAGCATCGAAAGATTGTTGGGCTCACTCATCCCAAATAAATGGAGTGTCCTTCTTCAAAATTCGCGCGAAACCTTTGGTAAGACTGGCATAATTCACGATAAAGCGTCGTAAGAAAGTGGCTCTCCCTTGGAGGCTCTGAATATGAATTAAGTTACGCAGGGGAGGCAACCGAAGTATTGACTCAAACTTAAGAGGATCAACTCTTATACCCTCTTTGGAAACTACGAACCCTAAAAGACACCCATTTTCATGACAAAGATGCACTTGTTGGGGTTCAAACAAATCTTGTAACACCGACATATTTCGAAAATGAGGCGGAGGTGCTTGGGGTGGTCCAATCTCTTACGAGAATGGCCAGCAAGATTAGCCAAGTAAGCCTCCACTATATGATTAAGGTCATGAAACACAGGTCATGGCACGCTGAAACGTAGCTCCGGGCTTTTTAAGGCCGAAGGGAATCTTCCGATACGCAAATGTAACCCAAGGATTGTCACATCCCCTCCCGTCATCCAGACCCACAAAGGGAACATGGCTGAGCTATGGGGCTGTCTAACTCTCCCCACAGCCACACAAAGAAATGTATAATTAAAATACAATGCATAATTAATTTATGCAGCGGAATTAAAACATATCTGCACACACACAAATGGTAATGCATCAACATATCTATCACAAGCATAGGATGATTCAACATGCAGAGAATCAATCCCATTCCAATGCTATAATTATCATTCAGAATTAACACATTGCAGAACACATAATGCACATAATTTAAACCATAGAGAACACTTATCTTTGAGATGTAGTTGTCCAAACAACTAGCTATGTGAGAGCAACATTCCACCCAACCATAGATCTCTGTCCAGCCTATATTCTTTCAGCTAAGAAATCACCCCCAAGCTGGGTTGTGTATCCATTAAGGAGGAACTAAACAGGCTCACTCACAGCCATGGTTTCACTCAAATAGTCATGCTAAGCCAACACATAGTTGGGTTTATCAAGCATGAAATAAGCAAAGGAGGAGGATGATAAGCCAGTGAGCTCAACCACAGAGCTATACGCATCTCAAATGAACTCAACAGTCATGGAACCCACAATACCTACCTCACCCAACACAAAGACAGTCCCCTTTGTTTGGGTACACATGGTACTACCAAAGGACCGAACACCAAGAGCAACCACTTCACACAAATAGATCACATATCAACACATCGATGTTTTGACGTGGTTTAAACCCTCTTGAGGGAAACACTCCACGACCCCGACCAAATAGCTTCTATGGGACAATTTATTATGCAAAGAAAGAAAGTTACAAATGAGCTTCTCATAATCGATCAACTAAACAATGACCCTCCATGCTCTTTAAATAGAGATCATGGGCCAATCGGGTGTTAAGCCATAGATCAAGGTTAGGTTTGATCTAAGAGAAGTTGAGCCGTCGGATCACTCTATGTCGAGAACATATCGTGACCGTCGGATTAAGTATTTACAAATGCATACTAATGCATACTAAAGAAACACACTATCCCTAACAAATCTATTACACAAGTTGATCTTAACTAACTCCTAAGTGTCTAAATATCCTAACATCCCCCCTTAAGAACAACTTGGGATAGGATTGAAGGATTTACAAAAGTGACACTATTAGGAGAAGGAAGGAGGCATTAGAGCCTATCCCCCCTTAATGACAAGTTCCTGAACTCCTAACATAGATCAAAGTTTAAAAAACTTCGCTTCTGTAAGAGATTTGGTGAAGATGTTTGCAACTTGATCATCTGTAGGGCAAAAGAGCACTTCAAGAACACAATCATGAACAAGATTTCTGATGAAGTTCATATGTAGCTCAATGTGTTTGTTGCATTGATGTAGAACTGGATCTTTGGCAAGCTTGATGGCACTTTGATTGTCGCACCAAAGTGGAGTAGGCTGCTGCTGCTCGAATCCAAACTCTGAAAGGATCTGTCGAAGCCATAAAGCTTCCTAACTGGCATTAACTGCTACTCGATATTTTGCTTCTGCTGAAGAAAGAGCAAGAGCTTGTTGTTTCTTATAAGCCCAAGTAATAGGTCCAGATATCAGATTGAAAACATAACCTGCAGTAGAATTTCGATCATCAGGATCGCTGGCCCAATTTGAATCAGTGAAACCAACCAACAAAGGTTTCCCCCCTGTACTGTAATGAATCCCAAAATGAACTATACCTCGAATATATCGAAGTATTCTTTTAGCTGCTTTCCAGTGACTTTCATGAGGTGTCTGCATATAATGGGCAACACGACCAATGGCAAAGGAAAGGTCAGGACGGGAATGAGTCAAGTATAAGAGACTACCAACAAGCTGACGATACAAAGTGGCATCAACTTCAGGTGAAGTACAAGTGGCAGAAAGTTTGACTCCAGACTGGAAGGGAGAAGGGGCTGGTGTACAATCTTCCATGTGAAAGCGATGAAGAAGGTCACAAGCATACTTAGACTGTGAAAGAAAGATTCCTTCTTTGGTTTGCAGGACTTGGAGACCAAGAAAATAATGCAAATGTCCTAAGTCTGACATTTCAAAATTTTGTTTAAGACTAGATTTCACATGGGTTATAAGCTTAGGGTCACTACCAGTAAGAATAAGGTCATCAACATATAGAACAAGTATGATGAGATGGTTTCCTACTTTCTTGGTATAGACATTGGGGTCAGAATGGCATTTAGAAAAACCAGTGTCAAGGAAAGTTATCCATTTTGGCATACGAAGCTCTAGGAGCTTGCTTAAGGCCATATAAGGATTTCTTAAGGCGGCAAACGAGGTTAGATTTATTCTAAACATAGCCAGGAGGTTGTTCTATGTAAATTTCCTCCTGTAAATCACCATGTAAGAAGGCAGACTTGACATCCATTTGATGGACTTCCCAGTTGTGTAAGGCTGCAAGGGAAAGAACAAGACGGAAGGAGTTCATTTTTACGATGGGAGAAAAGGTTTCATTGTAGTCAATCCCTTCAACTTGGGAAAAACCTTTGGTAACTAACCTTGCCTTAAGTCTTTCAACACTTCCATCTGATGCATACTTAGTTCTATAGACCCATTTACATCTGACAAGTTTTCTTCCTTTTGGAAGAGGTACAAGATCCTAAGTATCATTCGCCATTAAGGAACGATATTATTCATCCATGACTGCATCCCAATCTGGATTCCCTGAAGCTTCTGCAAAAGTTTCTGGATCATGATTCTCGAAAACTTGAGCCAAAAGCGAAGAGGCTCGCTGAAACTGAGAACGTGTTCGACGTTGATCTCTAGGATCACCAACAAGATTATCAGCTGCTTCAGATGTTGAACAGACCCATCGAGGAAGCACTTGTGCTGGTGCAACTGGAGGAACATGAGCAGGCGAAGGTGGATTTTCATCCTCACTGTCATCATCAGAAACTGGAGTTGGAAACCTGTCAAGGAAGTTGGAAGAAGAAGAAGAAGGCACAAATGCCGAATCAGGCTCGCAGGCCAAAGATGGCACAATCGACGAGTTAGGCTCGTAGCCCAAGAGATTTTCATCAAATTTAACATCTCTTCTAATGATTATATCATGAGAATGTGGTTGGACAAGTTTATAACCTTTTACGTCTTCAGAATATCCAACAAGTATGCACTTTTCACTTTTAGGCTGCAATGCTTTCCGTTTTTCATCCGGAATGTGAGCCCATGCTTCACTACCAAACACACGGAAATGACTTACATCAGGTTTAGTTTTACTCCATGTTTCTTCCGGTGTTATACCTTGTAATGCTTTAGTGGGGGTGTGATTAACTATGTAATTTGCATAATTAATGGCTTTAGCCCAAAATTGAAGACTTAGTCCCTTAGATTGGATCATACAATTAGCCATTTCTTTTAAAGTGCAGTTCTTCTACTCAGCTACACCATTTTGTTGTGGTGTATATGGAACAGTGTGTTGTTGTTGGATGCCTTGTTCAATGTAGAAAGTAGTGAACTTATTGTTAACATATTCTTCTCCATTGTTAGATCTTAACTTAATAATTTGATGACCAGATTGCTTTTCCACAAGGGCCTTGTAGGCCAAGAACATGTTAAATACTTCGCTCTTAATTTTTAGGAAATAAACCCAAGTGCGTCTGGTGTAATCATCAATGAAAGTTAAGAAATATTTGAAACCAGAAAAGAAAGCAGATGGAAGAAGACCACACAAGTCACTATGCACAAGCTCCAAGGGAACCGAGGCATGCCAAGAGGCACGTTTGTCAAAACTGTCCCGATGATGTTTTTCGAGTACACAACCGGAGCAAACACCATCCCTACAAGATACCATCGGAAGACCTGTCACCATATTTTCTTTACATAGTTGTTGCAATAAGCGATAATTTAAGTGACTAAATCGCTCATGCCAAAGTTTGCTCAAGTTATCACTATGAGCAACAAAAACTGAAGGGAAAGGTGATGACCCAAAGTTGTTAAACTTGTACAACCTGGTAATATCATCAACAATTCCAGTAGCTAGGACCTGTTGAGGATCTTTAAAATATTTGATTACAACTTGGTGAGGTGTAAAGGTCACAGTTTTACCTTCACCAGAATGAGTGATCTGATAGACTAATAATAAATTGCAGGAAATTCTTGGAACACATAGTACATCACTAAAATGACCATTATCTACTGGAACTGTTCCAGCTCCTACAACACTTAGAGATCTATCATCACCAACAAATATTTGTTTGGTGTTACATTCATGCATAGTAAAAAAGATGGTTTGATCCTTAGCCATATGATAAGATGCTCCAGAATCAATGAGCCATTCATTTGAAGTAGAAGAAGAAGATGCATTATAAGAATAACCAGAAGCACAAAGTGCATATCCATGAAAGGTAGATTCTGAAGACGAATCTAGGCTGATGTGGTGCTTCTTCATTGTTGCTTCTAAGGCTGCCATCTTCTTGAAACACTTAGATTCATCATGATTATCTTTCCCGCAATAGTTGCAATGACGCTCAGTCTTCTTGCCTTTTGGCTTGGATCCTTTGTCATTTTTTAAAGAAGGAGCTAACTGAGAGGGTTTAAGACCCTTGTTTGACTTATTATTGCAAAAATTTTGTTTCTTGGGAGGCTTGGACTTTTATTTCTGTTGGGACAATAAGGCTTTCCTAGATGTATCTGCATTGTTAATTATTCCAAGATGAATGAGATTATCTTGTTCCCTAATCAAGGAATCACAAAAGGATTCAAGACTAGTCTCTTGATAGCTAGCTGCATTCAAGGATGCTTTCATGGAGTAAAATGTAGATACAAAAACAGAATATGTAGATCCAAGTTTGGAAAGAATATGATAAATGCATTGTTTGTCTTCCCTCTCAATCTTACATTCTGCACATAAGAGTTTAAGAGTTTTGTACTTAGATAAATAATCTTGAATGCATGAAAAGTCACTTGGATTTAAAAAAATCAACTCATTTTCGAGTTGGTGACCTCGAATTTCATTGTGTTTACCAAACACAGATTCCAACTTGTCCCAAATAGCATTAGGTTCATCAATTCCAGATATGTGGAATCGCAAATCAGTAGAGATTGACATCCCAATCAATCCACGAGTTTCATCACATCTATTTGCCCATTTTATTTTCTTATCATCATCAGTGGGTTCTTTTTCTTTCCCTGAGGTAATTCTGAAAAGTCCCCTACTTCGTAGAACATCCTCCATACGAGATTTTCATGAGAAATAGTTGGAACTATTAAGTAGAATATCACAAGGGGCAGCCATATTTATAAATTAATGTCTATAAAAGTAGAAACCAATAGTCTGGATGTGAAGAGCTCGAAAAAATAAGTGGTTTAAAAAAAAACGGCACTGAAAACTGACTCTGTATGATGAAGTTATGCTTGAACAAAGAAACTGTTGAAGATGTCCCCAATAGTAACGTGGCAACTAGAGAATGTCTAGCAAAAAAGAGCTCTCCTCTTCCCAAGATGAACCTTTTGACAATCACTTTACAAGAAAGTTGTTTTAAGTGAACCACTTTTGTAAAATAAGTGATTTCACTTTTACAATGATATTACTTTTAAATAGTGCAACAATAAAAAAAACTTAAGTGACTCACTTGTATTTTTATTTTTTATTATTTAAGTGAGATACACTTTTACAATAAAATAACTTGAAAATAGAAATTGCATGCACTTTTTCTTTTAAAAGTAACTTCCTAAGACTTGAACTCAAGACCTATTAAGGAATAAAGCAACTTTGAACCAAGTGAGCTAGATTAAAAGGTATGTAAAATATGAGAATAAGGAAGGGGACTTTTTTTCTTTTTTTTTTTACTCTTCTTGCTCGATTTGCGTGCTTGCCCTTTTTCTGCAAAACACACTACAAATCGAAACAAAAAAAAACTTTTACACACTTGTGGAGTTAGGTCTTGTTAGCTTGCCCGGAAAGTCTACATTTTCTCTCTGTTTTTGATTTGCCGAGATCGCGCAAGGTCCACAGCAAAGAGCATATGCAGCCGAGAAAAACCCTTTCCTTTTCTATTTCTAATTTGCCGAGATCGCTTAAGGTGCATGGCAAAGAGCATACGCAGACGAGAAAGCAACAATCCAAACCTTAAAAAAAAATCTAATAGTAAAAAATGATGAAATATGAGTTTTTTTCCTTTTAAAAAAAGAAAAAAAAGAAAAAAATGCGTCACAGTAACATTATACCTTCAGATCTGATGAAATACACATTTCTAGGGCAACCGGGAACCATTTTTGAACAAACGAAAACTATTTCCCAATGGAAACAATACTTCGGACGCAATGGAACACTTCCCATAGCCCAGAAATGCATAGAAATACCAGAACTAGAAACCCTTTCGAGTTTCGGCAACAACAGTTCAAGATCTAGATCATAACCGAAAGCAGCGCTTCATAAAAGCTCTGATACCAATTGTTGGTAGTACGGCTGCCGTTGCACCAAAACCCGTAGGTGATTGGTAAACTCACCACCGCCATATTTCAAGGATCCACGAGAGGTGATTAGTCCCTTTTCACGATACACCGAGGAGCGCTAACTAGTTTCAATTTTGTGCAACAATCTCCCCCTCAATGTGAGCCGAGTGCGTATCGAACTCGTGACCTCTAGCTCTGATATCATGTTCGGGTACACACAGTACTACCAAAGGACCGAATACCAAGAGCAACCACTTCACACAAACAGATCACAGATCAACACACCGATGTTTTGACGTGGTTTAAATCCTCTTGAGGGAAACAATCCACGGCCCCGGCCAAATAGCTTCTACAGGACAATTTATTATGCAAAGAAAGAAAGTTACAAATGAGCTTCTCATAATCGATAAACTAAACAATGACCCTCCATGCTCTTTAAATAGAGATCATGGACCAATCGGGTGTTAAGCCATGGATCAAGGTTATGTTTGATCTAAGAGAAGTTGAGCCATCGGATCACTCTATGTCAGGAACATATCATGACCGTCGGATTAAGTATTTACAAATGCATACTAATGCATACTAAAGAAACACACTATCCCTAATGGATCTATTACACAAGTTGATATTAACTAACTCCTAAGTGTCTAAATGTCCTAACACCCTTCTCTATTGCACAGTCCCTTAGGCATTTCTCCCCTCCAATACTATTTAGGGTGGGAATAGAAAGGTCCAGCTGCTAATTCCCTGAGATTCCATCCTTCACTGGGTTTATCAAGCAACCCAACCTCTGTTCAATCATTCACACTTGGATTTCTCACAATTCTGTCATCAAATAACTCAATCCCGTCACTGGATTTCTGGGCTATAAAAACTGGATTTTCAAATAGATTTTGGGGTGTCTAATACTCTCAATTTCGTCCCAAGGTTCATATCTATGGATCCCCCATTGGATTTTACCGTCAATACCAAATTCTGGGCGTTTATGGCACTTCAAAACGTGGGTTCTTGCAAAGTTGCAATTTTTGGTTTTTCTCATTGCTGGGCATTCGTAATGGATGAAAACTGAAGCTGGGATGTTCCAAAATGGAACGTAAATGAGGAAAAATGAATTCCCATGAGGTAGTGTGACTTGTCAGTCAAGGAAACAGAGCCCATACTCTTCCATACAAATTTCTATGTTTCCCATGCTCCATTGAAGCCATGGACTGAATTCTTTAACTTTCTTACACATAATTAAATGTCAGCAAAGAAAGTCAAATGGGTTCTCAAGATGACATTTGGTAGCTTATGGTTCAAACCCACAACCCCCTCACCACTCCCTAGGGGATACACATGGCCCCCTCTGATTAGTTGCTTCCATAGTCAGTTTTGGTATTTTATTGAAATATTAATATTTACATCAATTTACAATATCCCATGGCTTAATAGCACATGGGTAACAAAATATCAAATACTTTTATTTTAAATAAAATCCTAGGATACACTAGTGGGGCCTTGGCCTTGAGCTCCATGCTAGAAAAACATACATCGCATGTACACAATATTTACATAAAAGCCAATATACCATAAGGGTCAAAATTGGGGTATTACATTCCCTTCCCCTTAGAACAACACCGTCCTTGTTGTTCTCAAAACTGAACAAAAATGGGAATGCCTCTCTCATGGCATCCTCCAGCTCCCATGTAGCGTCATTGGGACTAAGGTGCTTCCATTGGACTTTTACCTGCTCGATGGCTCTGTTCCGAAGCAAATTTATCTTCTTGTCAAGGATGCGCATAGGCTCTACTTGGAACTCTCCCTCGGGTTCCACATGTATCACATTCCAATCAATCATATTATTAGGATCATGTACATACTTCTTAAGCAAAGATACATGGAAAACATTATGAGCTCTTATATTAGCAGGCAATGTAATTCTATATGCAACTGGTCGTATCCTATCAAGGACTTCAAATGTCCCACAATATCTTGGTTCCATCTTGGCACAACTTCCCAACTTGAGATAAATTTTTCTTGGTTTCACTCTCAAATAAACATGATCCCCAATCTGAAATTCCTTATACACTCTTTTCAAATATGCATAACTCTTTTACCTGTCCTGAGCTGCCTTTAAATTCTTTCTGATCTTAACAACTTCCTGTTCCATTTTCTTGATCATCTTTGGTCCAAGTACTACCCTGTTCACCGGGCTATCCCAATTCACTGGAGTCCTGCATCCCTTGCCATACAATGCCTCAAATGGACTCATCCCCAATGATGCATGATGTCCATTATTGTATGCAAATTCTACCGAGTGTAGGCAGTCTTCCCACTTGGATGGTTTATCCATCACATACATTCTCAACATGTCTTCAAGAACCTGATTCACCCTCTCAGTTTGACCATTTGTTTGAGGATGATATGCTGTACTGAAATTCAATCTAGTTCCCAATTCTTGGAATAATCCTTTCCAGAAATTGGAAGTGAACTTTGTATCATGATCATAAATTATTGCCTTGGCAAATCCATGCAATCTAAATATCTCTCTCTTGAAGATATTTGCAATGTCATTATCCCTGTGAGTGGACTTGACTGGAATAAAGTGATCTACCTTTGATATCTTGTCCACCATAACCATGATTGAATTGATGTATGATTCTTCACTATCATGGGTAGACCTGTTATAAAATCCATAGAGATCACTTCCACTTCCACTCTGGAATGGGTAAGGGCTACAACAATCCCGCTAGATGTTGCTTCTCTACCTCAACTTGTCGACACTTTTGACACCTAGCAATGTACTCAGCTATGTCCTTCTTCATACCATGCCAAAAGTATTTCTTTCTTGATACTGTTATAATCTTTTGATATCCTGGATGTCCAGAGTATGGCATTTGATGTATTTCATCCATCACTAGCTTCTTCAAATCTGCACTATTCGGAATGTACAGTCTATCTTTGTAGATGAGGATATCGTCTTCACCAAGCTGATATCCCGCTCACTTTTCATCTATATTTTTTTGCTGCAACTTTTCTTTAATTTGAAGGTAAGTTTCATTACTAGTTTGAGACTCAAGGACTCTTGTATTCAAATCTGATTTGCACATACTTAATGATGCAACATGAAATTTTCTGCTAAGAGCATCTGCAACTTTATTCTCCTTCCCTTTTACATGCTTAATTTCAAAATCAAATTCACAAAGGAATTCCATCCACCTGGCTTGCTTAGCATTCAAGTTTGGTTGGTCAAACAAATACTTCAAGCTCATGTGGTCTGTCCTGAGCTCGAATCTTCTTCCCAACAAATAATGTCTCCACATCTTAAGAGCATGTACTATGGATGCTAATTCTAAATCATCTGTGGCATAATTTTTTTCATGCTCTTTTAATTTCCTTGATTCATAGCAAATCACAAATCCTTCTTGCATGAGCACTCCACCTAGCCCTTTAATGCAAGCATTCGTGCACACTACAAAATCCTTCATTGGATCTGCTATCTTCAAAACAAGAGCACTTGTAAGTAACTCCTTTAACTGCTAAAAAATTTTCTTAAATTTTTCAGACCATACAAACTTGATATTCTTCCTTTGCAATGAAGTGATTTGATGAGCTATCTTGGAGAAGCCTTCGATAAACCTTCTGTAGTAACCAGCAAGACCCATAAAATATCTAACATCTGAAACATTCCTTGGAGTAGACCAATCCATTATGGCTTCAATCTTTTTTGGATCCACTACAATACCTTCTTCTGAAATGACATGACCCAAATATTGCACCTTCTTTTGGTAAAACTGACACTTGCTTAACTTGGCATACAGCTGATGTTCTCTAAGGACTTGCAAGACCATCATTAGATGCTTTTCATGTTCTTCTTCATTCTTTGAATATACAAGAATGTCATCCAAGAACACAATCACAAACTTATCCAAATATTTGCTGAATACACTATTCATGAGACACATGATTGTAGCAGGTGCATTAGTAAGACCAACTAGAACCACAGTGAACTCGTAATGACCATATCTAGTTCTGAAAGCTATCTTGTGGATGTCTTCCTCCTTAATCCTCACTTGATGATACCCAGACCTCAAGTCAATACTGAAAAACACTCTAGCTTCCTTCATTTGATCAAATAAGTCATTAATTTTTGGCAATGGATACTTGTTCTTGACTGTCACTTTATTAAGCTGCCTGTAATCAATACACAACCTTAAAGTCCCATCCTTCTTCTTGACAAATAACACCAGTGCTCCCCAAGGAGACACACTTGGCCTAATATACCTTTTGTCCATTAAATCTTGTAACTTCATCTTTAACTCTATCAATACTAGTCTGCTCATTCTATAAGGAGCTTTGGAATTCGATGCTGCCCCTAGAACAAGATCGATGGTAAAATCAATATCTCTCTTTGGTGGTAGTCCTGGCACTTCATCCGGAAACACATCTTGGAACTCTTGTAACAATGAGAAATCTTCTATCCTTGGTCCATTGTCCTCTGATGAATCTAATTTATGAACTGCATACAATTGACAACCTTTCTTATAAAACTTTTTCAGCTGTAAGGCTAAAATCTGTCTTACTGAAATTTGCTTGGGAATTCCTCTTACCAATCTTGGTCTTCCCTCTTCATCAATACATTCAAGTGCTTTCTCATAATAGTCCAACTTGGCTCTATGCCTTTCCAACCAATCCATGCCAATTAAGGCATCATAAGATCCTAATGGTAGTAGATTTAATTCTGCATGTGTGTGGAGTCCATTCAATTCTACGGGGCACTCCACTACTACTTCACTAACTTTCCTCTTGGTCCCTGTGGCTAATTGAACTAGCCAACACTTATTATGCTTCACTTTTCTAAGAGAACAACCTTCAACCACTTTTGGAGAAACATAACTATGAGTAGATCCTAGATCAATCAAAACATAAATAGATTGCTTAGCAATCTTACCTTCAACTTCCACCACTGATGATTGATGATCTTCCTGATGATTATCCAACGCTGCATAAATTTGAGGCGTTGCCCTTGCCATGTCCTCCACTGTTGCTGCTCCCTTTAATTTGTGCAACCTTTGGGGATTCTCCTTCCGATGTGGACAATCCTTTAGCATGTGGTTTTCTCCACATCCCCAACACTGAAGTGGCCCTTTTGATGTTTTATCTGTTGCTACTGCTGGCTTGAACCCACTCCTTGCTTGCTACCCCTGTGGAAAGGTTCTGGGATGACTTTTGAATGGTGGTTTGAAGCCAATTTTCTTTTGATCAAACCTCCCTCTTAACTTTCCTTTCCATGCTGGGTTAACCTCTAATTTTTCTTTATTCTTCTCATAGCAATGCATTTCCATTCTAATGGCTTCATCAAGACTTGGTGGATTAACAAACTCAATTCTATCTTTGAAACTTTGAGGTATACTTCCAAGGAAACATTGGATCTTTATTCTCACATCTTTGATATAGTCCACATACCTCAACAATTCCAAAAATTTTGGGACATGCTCTTCCAGAGATTTATGCCCCTAACTTGAGTTCATTGAACTATTTTCTCTTACTATCATAATACCTAGCATAAAGGTATTTTCCTTGAAGTACTTCTTAAATCTCTTCCAGTTGATCTTCCTTTCGCTGATCCCTTTCACTTGTAAGAGGTTATCCCACTAAATTGAAGCTCTATCATTTAGATTGTAAATGGAAATTCTGGCCTTTTCATTTCCTGAGTAGTCTTGAATTCTGAAATATTTCTTCATTCCAAGAAGCCATGCCTCTGCCTCTTGGCAAGTCTTGTTTTCTTCATCAAATGTGGGAGGCCTTGCCTTCCTGAATTCTCCATGTGGGATGCCTTTGAACTTCTTTCTTCCATCAAATATCTTGGGCATATGCCTTGGAATTCTTTGAGAACCTCTGGAGTCACATGATTTGTTAGAAGAAGATCTAAAGGAAGGTGTTCTATGCTTCTTTCTCACAGGACTCTTCCTTCGGCTTGGAGTCCTTTTCTTTGAACGACCTCTATGGAGACTCTATGCATCTCTTCCTTATTCACCCACATTGCTTGGTTTGGACCCAAGGTTTATCTTTTGCTGCATATCAGTGAGGTCTTGCAAAATAATAGTATTGAGCTGGTTTTGTTCTTCTTGAGCCTTCATCAACTTTTCATTGAAGCTCACCATTGTTTCAACCAAATTCTGAGGAGTTAATTTCTCCATTCTCCCATTATATTCAGTCTCAACATTCCCTTCTTTCACATTTTCCCCCAGCACATATTCATCATGTTCATAAGGATCCTGAGCATTATTTATGGTCACCATTTTTCCTATAGGCTGCCTCTGTTACACTATTAAATCTTATGAGCTGCAAGCACTATGCATTATGAAAATTTTTATTAGACATATTAAGAATGCATATAGAAATATAAAACATCACTATTTAACATAATCAAACTCATGGAATCATTTACAGAGTTAATATGTCTTCATTTCTTTTTCCCATTCATGCAATTATGGAAATTGCCCATATTGTCAACAATTTGTCAAAACAGTCACTGGTACTTTTATGCTCTAATTATCTATAGGGTATGATAACCTCATTCAAATTATGGTCATGCACCATTATTCCCTACTGGACAAGCTTTTCAATTCCTATCCACGTGCTCCATTCCAACATCGGGTGTGGAAATTGCATTACTCCAAAAATGACAATTTTCACCACAATTCTGCATATGTTTACACAGTTGTAAACATGTCATGAATTGCCAACTTCAACCACCTGTAGAAGCAAATATAGAAAGATTCAACAAGACTTTTCTACCGGGTGAAGTTAGTCCATACAATAAGGAATGCTCAACAACTCGCGGATCTCTGTTCTGATGCACCATTCATCTTCTATTAATTTCTGGGTTTGACTACTTTTCACTTTTAACATTTTTCAAAATTTCAAATTTTGGGCCAAAAATGGCTATTTTCCAAAAGGTGCATTTCTGGAAAATCCTTGTCTAACGTGAATTGTCTGTTTTAATGAGAATAAGAAATGTTGAGTTCAGTAAATTTTTTGAATCCTTAATTTCAGGTCTCTTTCATCCATTGCAAGCTTTTCAAAATCTCCAAAAAATGGCCTGAAATAGTGCTTTTTGGCCTTCTTACTCACCCCGTCTCCACATCCTTTGGAGTTTGGCTCCAAAATTCCACAATTGACACCGTTCCTGCTCCATGACCGCTCCATATCAGTTTCAGCTCAATCCGACCTTCTGTCAAGCGTCGAGACACTAATTTATAAAAGCCATTAATTCTAAATTTATGTCAATTTGGAGCATAATGGGCTCCGGATCTTCACTGGACCTTTCATGGCATTCATTAATGGCCACAGAATGCCATTTTTTTTTCTCACGATCCGCAGGTTCCGCAACCCGTAATCCCGCAATCCATACTACGGGTGTGGAAATGCCAATTTTCCAACCCGAGACTACTTCATCCCGCAATCCCGCAATCCACAATTGCGGGTGCGGAAATCCAGAACGCAAGTTTGAAAACTTAATGTTTCCGCAATCCCGCAATTGCAGGCGTGGAAAGCCAAGTCACAATTATGAAAATTTAACATTTTCGCAATCCCGCAATTCCACAATTGCGGGTGCGCAAAGCTAGGTCGTAACTTTGAAATTTTAACTTTTTCCGCAATCCCACAATCCGCAATTGCGGGTGTAGAATTGCGGAGATCCAAAACGCAAAATTTTGGAAATCCTCATTCCCGCAATCCACAATTGTGGAAACACCTCCGTTCTTGCAACTTGCAGGGTTCATATCTCCTTCATCCCTTAACCAAATGAGATGTAATACCCCAATTTTGATCCTTGTGATTTATTGGCTTTTATGTAAATATTGTATACATGCAATGTATGTTTCCCTAGCGTGGAGCTCAAGGCCAAGGCCTCGCTAGTATATGTTCGTATTTTATTTTAAATGGACATGCATTTGACATTTTGTTGCCCATGTGCTGTTAAGCCATGGAATATTGTAAATTGATATAAATATTTAATATTGCAATAAAATACCAAAAACTGGCTATGGGAGCAACGAATGAGAAGGGGCCATGTGTATCCACTAGGGAGTGGTGAGGGGGCTATCGGGATGAACCATATGCTGCCAAATGTCATTGTGAGAACTCATTTGACTTTTCTTGATGACATTTATTTCTGTTGTAAGGAAGTAGTTGAAGATTTCAGTCCATGGCTTCAATGGAGCATGGGAAGCCCAGAAATTCGTATGGCAGAGTATGGGCTCTGTTTTCTTGTACCACAAGTCACTCTACCTCATGGGAGTTACTTCTTCCTCATTCTCATTCCAGTATGGAAGAACCCAACATCAATTTTGATCCAAAAATGAATTCTCAGCAGTGAGCAAAACCAGAAATCGCAACTTTGCAAGAACCCACGTTTTGAAGAGCCAAAAACACCCAGATTTGGTATTTGACAGTAAAATCCAATGGGGGATCCATAGATATGAACCTTGGGGTGAATTTTAGAGTATTAGATATCTCGAAATCCATTGGAAAACCCAGTTTTTATAGCCCAGAAAATTAGTGATGGGATGGAGTTATTTGATGAATAGTATTGTGAGAAATCCAATTGTGAATGACTAAGCAGAGGTTGGGTTTGCTTGATAAACCCAGTGAAGGCTAGAATCTCAAGAATTAGTAGCTGGACCTTTCTATACCCATCCTGAAGAGCATTGGAGGGAAGGGACGCCTGAGAGACTGTGCAGCAGAGAAGGGGAACTTCTTTGTGTTGGGTGTGGTAGGTAATGTGGGTGCTTCGATTGTTGAATCCCTTTGAGATGCCTGTAGCTATGTGGATGAGCTCACTGGCTTAGCATTGCCCTCCTTTGTCTATTGTATGCTTGATAAACCCAACTGTGAGTTGGCTTAACATAACTTTTGACTAGTGAAACCATGGTTGTGAGTGAGCCTATTTAGTTCCTCCTTAGTGGATACACAACCCAGCTCAGGGGTGATCTCTCAGCTGAAAGAATACAAGCTGGACAGAGATCTATGGTTGGGTGGAACGTTGATCTCACATAGCTATTTGTTTGGACAACTTCATCTCAATATAAGTGTTTTCTGTGATTTACATTATATGCATTATGTGTTTTGCAATGTGTTAATTCTGAATGATAATTGCCCTTGTTAATGAAATGAAATGATTGTCTTAATGAAATCGACACTAAGTCTGTGCATAGCATGAGTACGTGATTGAATTCTTTGCATAATGAACCATCATATGCTTGTGTTAGATATGATGATGCATTACTGTTTGTGTGCTTGCAAATATGTTTATTTCTGCTGTGTTTATATTGAGTATGAGTCTGCACACAGAAGATTTTAATTGTTATGAATTTATGAGTAATGTATGGGGCTGAGATTGTCAAATAATCTCAGTAAATTGGTCACGTTTCCTTTCTTGCATCGGATTGATGGAAGGGGACGTTACATGAGACGAGTCTGGTACCATTGGAAATCTCTTGTAGAACTCTATGCAGCTATGTGATCCTCTGCCACACCTGATAACTTTGATCCTGCCATTTTCCAAATCCAAAATGTCACCCAAACTTCTTCAATACCGCATTAAAACACTTCTGATATATGCCTGTAACTCACCGTTTGGCCCAAGCAGCCCCAGTGCTGCAACATGGGCTCTGATACCACTCTATCACATCTCCTCCCGTCATCCAGACCCACAGAGGGAACATGGTCGAGCTATGAGGGTGTATAACTCTCCACACAGCCATACAAAGAAATGTATAATTAAAATAAAATGCATAATTAAAATAAAATGCATAATTAATTTATGCAGCGGAATTAAAACATATTTGCACACACACAAACGGTAATGCATAAACATATCTATGACAAGCAGATGATGATTCAACATGCAGAGAATCAATCCCATTCCAATGCTATGCAAAAATCTCATATCAACCATGTTAAGATAATCATTTCAATCCATTAATATGAATAACTATCATTCAAAATTAACACATTGTAGAACACATAATGCATATGATTTAAACCACATAGAACACTTATCTTTGAGATGAAGCTGTCCAAACAACTGGCTATGTGAGAGCAACATTCCACCCAACCATAGATCTCTGTCCAGCCTATATTCTTTCAGCTGAGAGATCACCCCCAAGCTGGATTGTGTATCCACTAAGGAGGAAGCAAACAGGCTCACTCACAACCATGGTTTCACTCAAAGTGTCATGTTAAGCCAATAAACAGTTGGGTTTATCAAGCATGCAATAAGCACGGGACGAGAATGCTAAGCCAGTGAGCTCAACCATAAAGCTACAAGAATCTCAAATGAAATCAACAGTCATGGCACCCACAATACCTACATCACCCAACACAAGGAAGGTCCCCTTCTTTGTTGCACAGTCCCTCAGGTGTCCCTTCCCTCCAATATTATTCAGGGTGGGAATAGAAAGGTTCAGCTGCTAATTCCTTGAGATTCCAGCCTTCACTGGGTTTATCAAGCAACCCAACCTCTATTCAATCATTCACACTCGGATTTCTCACAATTCTGTCATCAAATAACTCAATCCTGTCACTGGATTTCTGGGCTATAAAAACTGGGTTTCCAATGGATTTTGGGGTATCTAATACTCTCAATTTCTCCCCAAGGTTCATATCTATGGATCCCCCATTGGATTTTACTGTCAATACCAAATTCTGGGCATTTATGGCACTTCAAAATGTGGGATCTTGCAAAGTTACGTTTTCTGGTTTTTCTCACTACTGGGCATTCATAATGGATGAAACTGAAGCTGGGATGTTCCACAATGGAATGAGAATGAGGAAAAACAAATTCCCATGAGGTAGAGTGACTTGTGGGTCAAGGAAACAGAGCCCATACTCTTCCATACAAACTTTTGGGTTTCCCATGGTCCATTGAAGGCATGGACTCAATTCTTCAACAACTTTCTTGCAAAGAATTAAATGTCAGCAAAGAAAGTCAAATGGGTTCTCAAGATGACATTTCACAGCTTATGGTTCAACCCCACAACCCCATCACCACTCCCTAGTGGATACACATGGCCCTCTCTGATTAGTTTCTTCCATAGCCAGTTTTGGTATTTTATTGAAATATTAATATTTACATCAATTTACAATATCCCATGACTTAATAGCACACGGGTAACAAAATATCAAATACTTGCCTTTAAATAAAATCTGAGCATACACTAGCGGGGCCTTGGCCTTGAGCTCCACGCTAGGAAAACATACATCGCATGTACACAATATTTACATAAAATCCAATATACCATAAGGGTCAAAATTGGGGTATTACAAGGACATATAAAAGCAGTTTTATGTTGATCCTCGGGCTTAATCTAGATCTGGTTATATCCCGAGAAATTGTCCATAAATGAAAAAACTTCACTTCCCGCACACGCATCCAAGATTTGCTCTATGAATGGAGTGGGAAAGTTATCCTTTGGACATGCTCAGTTCATACCTCTAAAATATGTGTATACATAGATGGTTCCCTGCTTCTTATCCATAGGAACGTGATTTGACACCCATTCGGTAAGGGGAATCAGGTAGATGAAACCAACTTCAAGTAGTTTCTCCACCTCTGCCTTAATCATGGCTGCCTTCCTAGGATTCATAGCAAGAAGTCGTTGTCGAACCAGCTTAACATTGGGATATGTCTTAATCTCATGTTCGACAATGCTAGGGTCTATTATTCGCATCTCCTCATATCACTAGGCAAAAACATCCCGAAATTCCTTGAACAACTCGATGTATATGCAGATCTCATCGAGAGAACAATCAACATCGATATAAACGTTCTCAATCTTTCTGGGCGTGCGAGAGATGTTGATCGGTATGGTTGGGGAGATATTAGCCATATTCCCCTCTGCGTAAATCCCATGTGAATCCAAAGGAGCCATAGGGTGACCAACCTTCTTGGCAAGAGTCATCCTAAACTCTTCTCGGTCAATAAGATCAAGGTTGGGAAGAAAATAAGAGCGATGATGCAAGTCTTCCCAGGGCCTCTCACTACCACACATGGCCTCAATGATCGCTTCATCCGAAGGAAAAGTACCATCAAGACAGTCATGCGAGCAAGATGAGTCGGCTTCCCATGCAGGTAGCATAACAAGATCTTCTTCTTTTGTCTGTTAAGAGGAGGGATCCGGCTCTGCAGTGGCTTGTTGAATATCACGATATGCAAGCTCGGCTATAGACAGTGGCATAGCCATTCCAATGTGCGAAATGTCTCCAAACGGGGAACTCGTGGATGGTAAAGTCCACGAATCGTTAAAGTATGAGGTTCGGAAAGGTACATTATTTAATGAGGATGGTGCACTATCGGAAACGGTTCCAATAAAAGAGATCGGTGCAACAAAGTCAAATGATCTCATCAAGGATGGATACAATCCTACACTGATATTCCCAGTTGTCGGCTAAGAATTTTCGATTTGGGGAACAATAGTTTCCAGCGATGCTATGGAATTGGAACTAGAGAAGTCAAGCTAGTCAACCATCACAATTTTTCCTTCATGAGGAAAGCAAATAACTCTAAACACAAAGGACACGATCGCTTTCATTGCATAAATCCAATTCTTACCTAGAAGAAGGTTGTAGTCGATGGGCGCATCAACCACCTCGAATTTTATAGGAATGGATTTCCCACCCAAGTGGACCTCAAGGGAAGGGATAATACCATGCAGCCTAAAAGACCGACCATCGAATGCAGTAAGCATGGTCATAGATTTTGACAAGGGAGGAGAGCCAAGAGATTTCCAACAATCCAACGACATCACTGAGGTGGAAGCACCTTCGTCAACCACCGTACGTTTAACGATTTTTTGTAAGTACCTAACGTGGACTTGAAAAGCCACATGATAAGGCAAGCGAGGCTGGATATTACTAGTGTCGAATTTAATCATGTTAGGGATACCCTGATCTTGAACTCCCAAAGCACATAAAAGGGCATTCCTCTAAGAAGGACATGCCTATAAAACCTCAAGAGCCGACATGGCACACGGATTTTGGCCCAAATCTACTACAATGGAGTAGTTTTGGGCGGCTTGGGCATTGGGATTATGCGCTGAGCGCTTAAGAACACCTTTCAGTATCCACGGCATAGTAGTGGGATTCTCAATATGCAAGAGCAGTCAGGAGGAGGGGGCTCATTCCCCATATTCGATTGTGGAGCACCATAATCGCGTTGGCGAGTAGCAAGACAAACCCAAGATTGAACCATGTTCATGCATCCGTAGCCACTGGCATGAGAAGAGGACATCAAAGTTTTGTTAGTCCCATAACCAGCGATAAGAGCATTTGAAGCCATATTTTGATGGTGCGGAAGGGGATCTTTTAACACAGCTGGGATATGTGCAAGATACTTCAAAGCTTCTTCAATTCGACGACACAAGTGGGTAAGGTGATCTTCCCTACAACGCTTGCAAGGGAATTTCACCTTACGTCTAGGCTTATGGTCCCCACCAGCATTTCTGTTGTCTCGAAGAGGGTTGGCGTTCTCTTTCTACGAGTATTTCTATTATTTCCATTATTCCCATTATTTCCACTCTTATGATTGTTTCTCCCCTTCTTCTTTCCACCAGGTTGTTGGTTACCTAATGGGTTCACCGACTATATAGAATGGACGTCGGACGATTAGGTGGAAGTGGACGAGGCGTGAGCCTGTCCGGGGGTATATTGGATAATAGACAAATTTTTCATTTGATTTGTAACCAAATATACGGGTCAGGTACTCGTGGATCCAACGATGCCGCCAGCATGTGGTCCAGAAATAGGCTTGGGCTCATGATGTGAGCGTGGTGCATCAGGGATAATATCGTACAGGATACCAGACTGAGCGTAGACTAGGTCTAGCTGCTAGGATTTGACTATAGCTTTCTATTTAGTCGTAATGCCAGACCTCAAAACGTCCTTTCAAACGTAAGGGAGTAAGGACTTAAGGAACCATTCCAACATAAACTCTGGAGGAATGTTGGCTTTCACTAGCCTATTCCGTTGACGTCACTCCTGAATGTGATCAGATATGTGTGTGGCCTTGTCTTGGTGGATCGTAGATAAAAGTTTGGTGCCAGTATCTGAAGCGTAAAAGCTTCTTTTTACACTCGTAAATTCTTTAAAATTCCCATAGGCAATCTGAATCCCACATATTGGTAAATAATAAATATTGATAATGATAATGATAAGATGATTTACAAGAATTAATGTCGGGTATTTTATACCCTAAGTGGGAAGGGAGGTGACTTTTCAAGTCACCTCTTGAGTAATTAATTAATTACCCTAATTAATCTATTTAGTATTTAAATGTTAATATTTATAACATTTATATTTGTTACATTTCCTTCCCCTTAAGGGAAGCTTTGTCCTCAAAGCTGTATTGACAACAATGTCAGAATTCCTTTGAATTGTTGTCTCGGGATCCTTTCCTTTTTGTAATTGTGACACTTGATGAAATGAGAGGATATGAGTTACGGATTCCCAAGGAGAATTGTCATATCGTATCTGTTGTGGTCCATCCCAAATCTATTTTTATTGGAGCTCTGAGATCATTTTGTGGGATGGGTCGTTTCAATTGTTGTTTAGTATGTATATCTTTTCACCTGTTAACATAATTCTTCTATGAGTGCTCCTTTTGACCCCGTCGTTGGTCAAAATGATGATTATAATTGGGATGTATGTAGGGTGTATGTGTTGTTTGTTTTTCTTTCTTTTGAACTGTGGCGAGGACTGCCTACACTTCCTCGATTTGATTTTTGGATGCATCTTCCTAGATTTGCGCTTCTTGGTTCTCTAGTAGATTGTTATGATTCTGAATCTTTTCGATTCTTTCATTTTGCGATTTTTTGTCAATTTCTAACTTGTGTGCTTTTTTTGAGTCCTCATATTTCTGCTAAAGTTCCTCAATCTGTTGCTGAAGGCGGCAATTCTCTGCTTCTTGGCATCTTACTTTTGTCTGAATTTATGTGATTTTGTCATCTTTGTCCTCGATGATTTTGCTTAATTGTTTTATTTCTTCTTTATTCTCGACTACATTTTTCATTAATTCCTCAATTTGAGTAGACAATCTCTCAATATGGCTTTTTAGATAATGATTCTCCTGCTCTATTAACCCCTTAGACATATCCAACTTCGCCATGTTAAATGCTTTGTCCAATGCTACTTGTATTCGGGACTGCAATTCTGATTTAGAATTCGCCATAATTCCTGACTTCGTCTTTGCTTCAAGTTCTTCTTTGACTTGGTCTTCTTTGATGATACTGATCTCGACTTTAACAATAATTAGTCTTCGTTGACTTGACTTCTTGATAAAGGAGTCTTCCTTGATTTTGTCTTCTTCCCTTTCGAATTTTGGAAAGAATCGTCCTTGATTTTATATTTTTTAATAACAATGTTCAATATGATTCTTCTTGTAAAAATTATTTGTGTTGGTGCTCTTCTAAGTTAATTTCCCCTTAATTTTTGTAAAATGGTATAGAATGGGTGGTTGGGAGGAATGATTGTTACCTTCCCCACCCAAGTTCAAATCTCACTTTTGGTTTGTTGTTAGGGAATAAAACCAAACCCACTTCTCACAAAACCACGTACACTTTCATAAAACCATGTGCGGTTTTACTTCTTTTTTCTTTTTTTACTTTTTTTTTCTTGTTTTTTTCTTCTTTTACTTTTACTTTTTTCTTTTCTTTTCTTTTTCTTTTCTTTTTTGGACAAGATCCTATTTTTAGGGCACCCCTAATCTTATGGTTAAAAACCAAGGGAAAGCCAGGAAATACTGATAATGATAAGATGATTTACAAGAATTAATGTCGGGTATTTTATGGGAAGGGAGGTGACTTTTCAAGTCACCTCTTGAGTAATTAATTAATTACCCTAATTAATCTATTTAGTATTTAAATGTTAATATTTATAACATTTATATTTGTTACATTTTGCATTTGGCTAATAGACAAATTTTGCATTTGATTTGTAACCAAATATATGGGTCGAGTACTCGTGGATCCAACGATGCCATCAGCATGTGGTCCAGAAACAGGCTTGGGCTCATGATGTGAGCGCAATGCGTTAGGAATAATATCGTACAGGATACCAGACTGAGCGTAGACTAGGTCTAGCTGCTAGGCTTTGAATATAGCTTGCTCCTCAGTCGTAATGTCGGACCTCGAAACATCCTTTGAAATGTAAGGGAGTAAGGACTTAAGGAACCATTCCAATAGAAACTCTAGAGGAATGTTGGCTTTTAATAGCCTCTTCCATTGACGCCACTCCTGAATGTGATTAGATATGTGTGTGGCCTTGTCTTGGCAGAAGGTAGATAAAATTTCGGTGCGAGTATCGTAGTGAACCATCAACTGAAAATGATCTAGGAAAATCAAATATATCTCATTGAAACCCCTGTAAGTGCCCCTAGGCAACTCGATGTACCATTTTGGAGCTGCACCCGTGAGGGTGCGTTGAAATAGTCTCAAGCGAATAGAGTCATGATTTAACAAATTTGAGGAGCACCATAAGTGAAAAGTAGTAACATGATCACCCAGATCCTCAGCATTCCTCCCTTCTAAATTTGGAATGTCAGAAGGGAGCTTGGTAGGGACTGGAGGCCAAGTAGGATTGTGACACACCGGATCATTCGTGAGCTTCGAAAGATCTGGTAGATTCAAACGAGCAAGAAATGAGAGTTGTGACTACGAAGCTTGATTATAAGATCCCAAACGAGGTTAACTTTGTGGACCTGAAGGATGATATGAACCATGACCATGACCATAGGGCTGATAACCACCCCCAACCTTACTCGTGTAAGGGTATGAAGGTATATGTGTGTTGTAAGCACCATAGTGAGGAGAGTTGTAATAAGGGCCAGAACTGGCTGCGTTGTAATGAGGATTACCACCATAATTATGGGGCATATAAGTGCTAGTTGTAGCAGGAGCAGTCGAGTGATGGCCATAAGTAAAGATTACATTCCCACCTCCCATATTAGGAGGGACATGCAGGTTAGAAAACGTGGTCATAGTCACTGGTATATGCGTAGAAGCATGTTGGTTAAATTGTGGAATATGAACCGTATTATGAGAAGTGTTCCAACCGAAATTAGGGGTAGTCATGGGACGTGGTCCTCCTCCAACATGTGGATTAGATGAAGGAATATTACCAGACCCAAATTGAAATGGAGTAAAAGAGGGTGCATCGCCTCTAGAGGGAGCAGTTCCCCCAGCACCAAGGCTAGAGTTAGCTTGACTACCAGACGAAGTGTATGTAGCATTCGTATTGAGACTGGGCATACCAAATGAGAAAGGATTCGTGGTCGAAGGATTTGTATTATTATTAAGATCTGACATCCCATATCGTAAACGATGTGAATATGTACCACCAAATGGGTTTGACTCCGGGGGTAGGTTCGACCTAAAACCTGAAAGAGTAATGTGTGGGGGTGAACCTCCCTCTCCAACATACCTAGCAGTGGAAGGAGCAGTCTGTCCATCGACATCACTCAACGGAGTCACAGGAATTCCCGCTGCTCCAGATGCAACAATCATAATGTGATCGTCTTGATGTTCATAAGAAATATCAAAAGGATTAGCGGGGATTTTCCAGCATCTCTTATAAAAAGGACATACTACCTGGCCGGCTGGTAGACCAGCCAAACGACGAGACTGATGGAGATGTGGATCTCGCTCCACGATAACTACAAAAAATAAAAACGCCTCCTAACGACCAACTAACGATCAAAGAGCACACACCTAAAGAAACTACAACCAAATGCACACAAATAGAACTGGCTCAAGGGACCTCTCGACACTACAGCCACTATGTCTTGCCTAGGATAGGCTTGATACTCCCAAACTATAGCCGGATGTAACATAATCAGCTATAAGGGCTCCTAGACTTCACTACGTGCACAAGGTCAAATCCCTATACAACAGCAACTGTGTTGTCCAACCCCTATCTAACTCAAGACAATCGCAGAATAACTGCAACGAATGCCCTATGTGATACCTAGGTAAAGCAGCTAAGTCCACCACGTATAACCAATGCTCAGGCGGACAATCGCAGGTGGGATCCGTCGTATGGGAAAGGTAAATAAGCTCGAAACTCAAGAGGTTCAAATCCCCCAATATCCCTCGTACACGAAAAATCCTGGAAATATCTCCCACGTTCAGCTAGTATTGGAGGGCTATCTCCACAACCAACCTCTCTTGACCTCATGCTCAACTCTAGTTTTAGTAGAGCACCCTAAGAACACTGATATATACCATGAGTTTCACCACTCCCTGGTCAGACACATAATGTTGGTTCAATAGTCTTGGATTGTTAACTCACAATGATTTATTCCTAGACTCTAAACCTAACCTAGTTGGTGCATCCTATCAAAGAGAAAATTGTTTCTAATCAATTTTAAGATTAAGCGTTAATTTTAATGGTTGTAATTACTCAAAGGATATGGTTGTGAAACTGATGATGTAAAAGACTCAATGGTATGCATAATAAAAAATCACTAGAATCATCTATTCTATAAAAAACATGCCACTAATATGAGAATCAATCCAATGGTTCGAAATAAAATGCAATCTCTTTTAAAATTTCAATGCACAAGCAAGTCCTAGATGAAATCACAAGCACTCAGATGCAAAATGCAGTAACATAAAGCAAATGTTTTTGTATTTTCTCTTATAAATGAAAGGAAAATGCAAAGCAATGTTTTTGTATTTTTTCAATATAATGAAATGAAAAAATGCAATCGAAATCAAACTAATCAATAAAAATGCAAAGCATATCACGGACAACCCAGCAAATCCCAAACAGTAAGACTCAGCTAAGCTAATGAGCTATAAAAACAAAAAATGGCAGGAAACCAAAAGCTCAATTAACTAAAGAAAGAGGAGTTTCTGGTCAATAACAGAGCATGAAACAGTCAGGAAACGAGCCTATTAAGACTCAGGAATACTCAGAACCAACCCAGCAACAACACAAGGTAAAAAACAAAGCAATCCTGGAGTTGTACGCAATTGTTCTAGGAATAGTAGCATCTGTACGCAGGATACAATACTAACAATAGCGGGTAGACGTGGGCAAAGCTAGGCTGACCCGCATACAAGGAAAAATAAATGAGCTAAAAAAGAGTCCAACAACCCAAAAAAATCCAGTTTTCTAATGCAAATCCCAATGGCCATTCAATGACACAGAATCTCGACAAACAACAACTCAAAATAAGGAAAAATGCCTAAAAATCCCGAAAATGGAGGTTCATCCCTAGCGAAGTCTCCGTTTCTGTTACGAAGAAAAACCTCCTATGGCTCGGGGTAGACCATAACAAACAGATGATTGCCGGAAATAAACTCAATTCCCAATGCAATATTATATAAATGAAAATGCTAAGATATGGAGAGTAAGACCAACCTTCAACCAAATGTTTGAAGTAGATCCCCGTTGAGCTTTCAATCTCTACACTTGACCCTGCAAATTAGTCTCAACAACAAATACAAGCAAGTGCATATAATATATGAAAGACATTAGCATGATCAATAGCATGGTCCATGATATAATAAGCAAATGTAACCCAATGTAATTTAAACAACATTTACAAGATCAATTGGACGAGAAAATGAGTATTTCATTAGTGATAACAAGAAGCACATCATACGACCTCTTGCCTGAAACCAATCTAAACCAAGAACTAGGTCTCTCCACTTGTGCCTCCACCACTTCAATCCCCCATGCAATGGAAAACTCAAACTATGAAAGGAGTTCGGGAGGTGAACATAAGAAGTTCACAACAACAAGGATCAATGGATGTAGACTCAAGTCACAACAAAAATCCAATAGAGTTACGGTGCTTTCTCTTTCTCCTCCTTCTATGTACCATAAGAGTTCAATATATAACCTCCCAAAAGGTAGGCGAAAGGTCGAATCGAGGCGTTTCGGGAGTACATGGAGGGCCAAAGGTCACCCTAAGACCACTTTTTGGACTTAAAAGTAAATTTATATTGTTTTTACCATTTTACTAGGTGTACACTGGCTATAGTGGAATAGCCTGCGTGCACGCTGGCTATAGCTGAACAGCAAGCGTACAGGAACAAAAATAGGGAATAATGTGTTCCTGGAGGATAAATAATGGATCTGAGTCAATAAAATGAATACTGAAGGCCAAAGAGTGTTGATGCTCACAAAGTGGAAAATTATGCTGTAGCCGAGCCATCTCTAGTAGGGAAAAGGCTAGTTTTCCTCCTAAAGATTGGTTTGAAATAGTTACCTTAGAACTATCCTTCCACAACCAAAGGACAAATTTTGAGTGCTAACACTCTCACCGCCTCCACAGCCACCTGGATATTTCCTATGATTTTCACCACCATTGTTGGTATTTGCTTACTTAATTCCATAGTTGATCCAAATGGGATTTCTACGGTTGTCTGCAACAAGAACAAGAACTTGAGGATTAGAGCACAATCTATTTCATGCACTATCCATTTCAACTGCACCATGCCGAAATGGTGTTGATGATTCATAAAATCTGATTTGAAGCAAGCAAGACGAGTAGATGCCGCATAGACAGGATTGGATACAAAGGATTAGGTAATTGAGGAATAATACCTTGGATCTCGGAAGAAAAGAGATCAACCAAGCCATTGATCAAATCCTCAACGTGCTCCTGCAAGATAATAAGGATGGAAGAACATAATAAAAAGAAGAGCAAGAAAAAAAAGCCATAGAGAAAACAAAAATCCAATCAACAAGTCAAGAGATCAAAAGAACAGTGAACTAAACTCTTATAGGAGGGAGGATGTTGAATTTACAGAAGATGGTAGATTACTGCTGCTATTGGTGTTGATGCTAATCCAACAGAACTATGCTGCCAAGGATGTTGAATAGATAGAAGATGACAGAAGTTGCACTGCATACAAACAAGTTTGTCTTTTATTTGAAGAACTGTAGATAGACAAAGGATCAATCTAACCATAATTAATCTTTTTTTTACTACATAAGATAAGTTTAACACCCAATTGACAAAATAAATTACTATATTTAAATTTATTATCTCGGAGATATTATTTCTATGAGAAATCCCTTCATGCTAAGAACATAATATAAGAAACATAATACAAATCCAAAGATGGTTATTTCATGGGCATGAAATAAAAAATATAATGAAATTTTTTCTGCATTGTAAATATGAAAACACATTTCCAAATCCCAACACTTGCAGTATAAAGAGGAATACTGTAAATATGAAAGGGTTTTTGCATTGTAAATATGAAAATGCCATTTCCAAAGATGCAACACTTGTAGTATAAACCGACGATATTTCTTATACGATGCTTTTACATAGATGAAATACAATTGAATCTTATTTTATAGCTATGGTACATTGATAAATGAAGTAGCTAGCTCCAACAGTCAAATGCATCTTATATTAATGTGCTTACTTCACATGGTTCAGTGTTGCATCAATGGCTTAACTGACTACTTCATATACAAAAACAAGGTAGTTGGTTGGGATGATGAAGGTAAAGGTAGCTTAGCTTTCTCTCTATGAGTCTTGATCCCAATCTCGAACTGAGGCTGAAGTATATGGAACTAATGGATATGGTTCTGTAGGATGAACAGTCCGAGATTGAAAGTGCCCTCCTTTATTTTTTAAATTAAATAATCTAGATCTTTATGCTATAGCGGATTAGATACTTTATTTTTTTATTTTTTTTTACACAAATGGTTGAGTAGCTTTGATTAAAAATAAAATTGGAGATTACATAGTGCAGAGGAAGATTGCTCCCTTAGCAGGGTAGCATCTAACGCTCCCTGATCATCTTTTACATGCTTGTAACTAGAATAATACCTTCTAGGTCCAAGGAAACTGTAGCACTTGACAAACTTCCCAAGAAGGCTAATACATAAGAAATACATAGCTATACTGATAATTAAAACAAAAAAATTGAGAGTTGCAACTGTCCAGAAGAGTGTCGATCCTATGGATTGCTCCTAGCCTATGAATTTCAGTGAAACAGAGCAGTAACCAAAAAAAATGATATAGATGCATAACAAACCAAAAAAGATAGGGCCAGCCATCAGGCGGCTAGTGAGTGCCAGTGTTCATGACTGCTCCGTCGGAATCAACAGTCCCATTCTTGTCTGAGCTTAAGTCGAGGAAGTTCTCAGCTTGAGCCATGAATTGCTTTAATTTTCCATCTTCCTGCTAAGGTAAACCATTTCTCTACTCTCGGGTTTGCATTTTTTATGTGGGTAGTAGAGACCCAGCGTCTCTTCCAAATGCTCAACCTTCTCGGCCACCATGCTATTCTATTGTTTCACTTTTGTATGAGTTACTTGATCCAGAGAATAAAGGTGGGTCAATACCTTCTTAAACTCCAGAGTTTCGTTGCGAACCAACTAGACTTGGCCCTCCAACTCCTACATATGATTCTGCATATCCAATTCATATTTTGATAGACCATGCCTCTCTTAAGTATTCTGAAAACTTCCAGCCCCGTCATGTCTGTGGCATGGGCCATGCACAAAGTGTCGTCTATCCACCGAGACACCAATATCATCATCCACCATCGGAATTTCCCTGTTACAAGCAATAGGGCTTCTGATATCTTTGCTGCACCTGATGCACTTTAGGTAGATACCATCCCCACCTTGAGAATGCAAATGATGCTCCATCCTAAAAACCAACGCAATAACACAGGACCAACACGATAACAAGCACAGAACCAACGCTATAGCAAGCACAAACCAGAATGGGAATTAATGAGTTGAGGTTGAACATTCATTGGAATCTCCCAGTCACAAGTCAATGATGGGAACCTACTATTGAAAGCGAGGTAATTTATTCCATTAAGGCATGCAGGTCCAAGGTACTTGACTGGTTTCTAGGTCTAATCCTTGAATGATGTGTTGAAGTTGACAAGGAT
This sequence comes from Larix kaempferi, assembly GCA_027924585.1. NCBI lineage: Eukaryota > Viridiplantae > Streptophyta > Pinopsida > Pinales > Pinaceae > Larix > Larix kaempferi. Next base: position 2,900,505 of record BSBM01000705.1, read on the forward strand.
AAACTCATCGAAGGAGGGCCATGATGTTTCACCCATCATCGACGTGGAACAAAATCAAATATATTTTTGAAGTAGATCGGACTGTAGAGTGATATTTTGAGACTAACTCAGAGGTGACTGACACAAAGGAAGGTATGAAGACTATAGAAGTTGACTCAACAACGGACTTCCCTTCAACATGGAATGGCATGACTTGGAAACATTAACATGATGAGATAGATACCAATACCTAATACAAAAAATGATTGATGCATTCTTCAGATGACCCGAAGGAATATAATAACTCATGGAAGTGGTATGACTCGACGACAAACTGATTACCCAAGTGTTTGAATTAAATGCAAACAAGTGCCATGTTCAATGGAGACTATAAGTTGCCACTAATAGAGATGCAAATACACGCTCTTTCCTTATTCCTTGTAATGATTGACGAGTACCTGTTTGTTTATTAACGAGCTTGAGGAGGATAATAGATGCTCGGTATAGCTCATCCTTCGGACGAGTCCAATCTGACATGTTATTATGATCCTGAGAAAGGAGGGGTTCATCCCTATAAGGGTCATTCAATGTTGAATTTTAATGAGTCCATAGAATGTAAACTCATCATTATTTCATGTTTAGGGAGTCTGAAAAGACCAAAGGAAACTCTAAGGTGTAATTTTTTGCAGATTTAGTCCCAAGGTCCGAAAAAGTATAGAATAATACTCGGAAGAACTCTTCTAGTCAAATGTTGACCAAAGTATTCCTTTTTCGTAAATAGTCCACACTGTCTAAAAAAAGGGGTAAACTATCACCGTGTAGATGACCTTTCTTATCCTTTTACAAGCATGGAAGAGATAAGTTTGCTTGGCAATCTTTTCATATTTTGGGAGTCTGAAAAGAGATTAAAGGAAACTCCAGGGGGGTTCCTTTTTCGTAATAATTTTATGAGCTTGAAAAGAGATAAAAGTTAACTCGGTGAATTATTCTCATGTATTTATGAGCACAAGAAGGAACAAAGACTAAGAATGACAAATTTTGTTCTTAAATTTAGCGAGCATGATAATGGTATCAAAAAGCACCTGGAAATGTTTTCATATTTAACGAGGAGCATGAAAAAGTAAAAAAGGATCTTCGTCACAGTTAAATGTTTATTAACCTCAACCTGCAAGCTTCGCAACAAGTTTTAGATCCAATATGTAGATTAAAACACAAAATATAGTCAAGTTAGTAAAAAAACCACTTGGAATAATGAAAATTAAACTTGGAATATATTCCATTTTGATGTTAAAAAAGGGTAAAAAGTAAAAATTATTTACCATTGTGATTTTTACCAAGTTGGGAGTGAGTGAAAATCCCTTTTTAGCTCAAATATGCTGTGGGGATTATGAGAGCGTCGGTAAACCATTCAACATTCCGTCAGGTCCAGGTAATCCTACTCCTTTTGCTCTTCAATTTCATGGTTGAATTTCTTTTTTTTATGCACATTTGAGTGGTTTTAAGGGTCATTCTATAGGAGGAAAGTTGATCTACCCTAGGTGACACACTTCTCCCTTTCGGGAAGTGCATCATACAGCGGTGATGCACATCCCGAATTGGGTAAGCACGTCGTTGACACCTTGTTTCCAAAGTCAAGGTGTTTCGACGGCCGAGCGACCCAAAAAATTTACAATCCTTTGAGGGAATGTGGATTGTTAAAATTCTTTCAAGTGCAAGGAATGAGAGCCCAACTCTAGTTGTTAGATTACTTGATCCTAATGTGGGACCCTGATCAACAATATTTTCAAGTTGAGACACATATCCTCACATTGGATATTGAGGACATTTACTTTCTGACGGGGTTTTCAAGGTGTGGATCCCCAGTGTCGCTATTTGGTCCTAGAGGGGGTGACGGGACTACTGAGGATTTGATCGCACAATTTTGCACTCTCAGGACCCAAATGTTAGGTGGGAATATTCCCATAAAAAATGTGCGAGATCATCTTTTGAGGACCGTATTGTTCACCATTGAGAGAGTAGCGGGTAGCAGAGCTCTGCATCAGGATACCAGAGCTCATATTCTTTACGCCACAGAGTGCATGGCTCCTACAGTATTCAATTGGTGTGATGGGATCCTGGAAAACCTCAAATAACAACTAACGAAATGTAGGAGGGGAGAACTCAAACAATTTGGCTATGGATTGATTGTGGTCTCCTTCTTCTTAGAGAGGGCCCCCCTTCTTCGTCCATAGGTAGAGATCAGTGATCTCGAGCCATGATATCCACACATACTAAGGTGGAATGAGGTGATGGCTCAGCATGGTGGTGGTGGGCCAATGATCACTTATGGGCATACCTTCTTCAAGTGGCTACATAGTCAGTTACTTATGGTATAGGACTATGCATATGATGGAGTGGATTTTCGATGGGATCCAGACTTAGCGCTTTCAAAGGGAGAGCACTGGGGTGAGATAGGTAAGAAGGAAACTCTTTTGTTTTTAATTTTTATGGATTTTATGATTTTGAATTTTTTTGTAGTACTGATATTTTATACTTTGCTACATAGATTTTGGGCCTTCCAGACCGGTTGTATCATTGCCTATTGAAAGGAGAAGAGTAGTCAGGGATATGTGTTAAGATCCTAGTGGGTGGCCTTCACTACCACCTCGGGGTTTTGGTGTAACGGTTTGTATCATTTGGTATCAGAGCCTCCACCCAGGTTCAAGTCACAGAGTGGGTGGCAACGTCGGCATTGCAGTGTTCGCCTGAGGATCGTACAGCACAAAGGGGACACCACCATATGGGCGCACATCCAACCAAGAGTCTGGACTGCGGAGCATGGTGGGATGTTAAGATCCTAGTGGGAAGCCTTCACTAACACCTCGGGGTTTTGGTGTAATGGTTTGTATCAATATGGTAGCGGCTAATCGAGACAATGTAGAGGAACTGGACGAGATCGAGGAGAACTTTCAGTGACTAACTGCGGACTGATATCTCCATAGATGACTTTCCAAGGCATTATCAGTGCCAGACAACTGGGTTTTTCGATCGTTTTGGTCGGCTACTCCGCCAAGTGGAAAGGGCCATCATATGTTACCATGAGCAACAATAATGATAGAATGTATATGCGGTGATGTACTGAAATCTATGAGCTTGAAATTTTGTATATATGATAGACTGAAAGCCATAGGATTCGGACTTTTGTACCAATACCTTTTTCTAAAACTTTTTTCCATGTTTAATATAAAATATTACCTAGCGATTTATACAATGTATCTTTATGATGAATGCGGGTCTTATGTATGTTTGATTATATACTAATGGATAATTTACATGTTGTGTCAATTATACATTCTTAAAAATGTTTAAAAATGTGCAATGTGCCAATCTAATATAAATTTAGCCAATGAATCTGCAACTATGTTCATATGCCTCGAGACATGTTGGTATTGAATTAACTCAAAATATATTTCCAGCATATGTACTCATCGAAACAGACGAAGTAATGTAGGGTAGTTCAACGGTAGTATTTGGTAGGAGTTCGACGGCTAGCTTCAAAGACATAATTTCTCACTCAATAGGTAATACTTCCTCTAGTTTGTACACCAATTGAAAAAGTGTGAAGCCAGTGGTAGTTTTGACAGAAGTCCTATAAGTCCAAAGGGATGAAAAAAGCATGACATGCCAAGTTGACTTGTGAGTGGCCACCATACGTTGAATCATGGTTTTCAAGACCTTATTAATGGCCTCTACTTGTCTGTTCGATTGAGGATAGTAGGGGGTTGAGTTTTTATGACGAAAACCCAACTTGGTGATTAATTCAACAACCATATGATTTTGTAAATGTGAGCCATGGTCAGTGACGATGGCTCGTGGGACTCCAAATATAATGATAATATGATTAAACATAAAAAGTGCAGCAGTTTTGTCGCCTTCTTTGTATGTAGGCATAGCCTCGACCCATTTTTTGAATTAATATATGGTGACAATAATATAACTATTCCCCCCAACCAAGGTAGGATTACAGTGCAGGAAGTCAATGCCCCATTTTTCAAAGGGGTCGAAGACGATAACTGGATGGAGTGGGCGGGGTGGGTGTGCTTTTTATGATGGAAAAGTTGGAAAGGAGGACACTTCTTGACTACTTCCATATAATTTTTGAATATGGATGGACAATAGTATCCAACACGTAAAATATTCTGGGTTGTAGCCATCCCAGAGAGGTGACCACCACATGCCCCTGAGTGGCAGTCATTCAAGACATGCTTGTTTTCCTCGTGAGTTAAGCATCATCGTAAAATGTAACCAATGCCACGGCGATATAGGGTATCATCGATGATTAGATCATATTTGGCATGATAATGGATACAACGATTCTCATCGTGGGATAGGTGAGGCTCGAAGCATTGTGTTTGGAGATACAAAGTGATATCTCCGTACCATGGATCATAAGTACTGATTAGTGACAATGACTCATCAGGAAGAGAGTTAATGGGCTCAGATTCTTGATCAATACAGGGAAGATCACAAATTAGCTCCATGAATACTAATGACTTTTTTTATTTTTCCTTTTCAAACCATAGATCGAATTCTTGAAGAATCACGATCCAACACGAATATTTCCCCCCTAGTACCTGACGAGTTAAGACGTGGTACATAGGGTTGGAATCGGTAATTATAGTAGTAGTCTAGAGTAGAATATAATGCTGGAACTTTTGGACAATGATGACAGCTGCCGTATCCAACTTCTTAACATGTGAATAACAAGTTTTGGAGTTTATAAGACCCTTGCTAAGGTAGTAAATCACATGTTCTTGCCTATTTCTATCCTCCTGTACTAAAACCATACCAATAGTCGATGTAGACACATCAACATAAAGGATATAATCCTTGGTGTAATTAGGTGGCTATAACATGGGTGCATGAGTAATGGCATGCTTGATATTTTCAAAGGAACTTTGGGCATAGTCATCCCAGATAAATGGGGCGTCCTTCTTTAACAAGTGCATATAACCCTGTATTTACATAATTACACATGAAATGACACAAGTAGTTTTCCTTCCCTTGCAAAATTTCAAGTGCAGTGATGTCCATAGGTGGGGCTAGGGATAACATGGCATCTACCTTAATGGGATTGATGTGGATCCCATCTTTTGAAACGATGAATCCAAGTATACGTCCGACCTCCACACAAAATATGCATTTGTGAGGATTTAAGCAGATGTTATAACGTCGACATCTAAGGAAAATGACCGTTAGATGATCGAGGTGAAAGTCACAATGATTGGAATGAGATGGAAAATCATCAAGGTATGGATCCATGAAATCCTTAATATCATGAAAGGAATACGACATGGCCCGCTAGAATGTAGCACCAACATTTTTTAGGCCAAAAGGTAATTTGCGGTACACAAATGTACCCCATGGGAAGATGAATGGTGTCTTGTGTTGGTCAGCTAGGTGGATCTCAATATGATTATAGCCAGAAAATCCATGCATAAATGAGAAGATGACACTACTGTCACAGTTATCAATAATTTGGTTGATAAATGGGGTAGGGTAATTGTCCTTAGGACAAGCCTTATTTAGATCCCTGTAATAAACACAAACTCTTATGGTTCCTTGTTTTTCTGTGACAGGAACAATATTAGAGATCCAAACTGTCAAGTAGACAAGGTAAATTAAACTAGCTTTCAACAACTTTTCAATATCTTCTTTGATAACAGTATTCTTTCAAAGGTGCATTGGACAGAGTTTTTGCAGGACAAGTTTTGCATTGAGATAAGTTTGGATTTCATGCACAACGATAGGAGGATCAATCCCATGAATTTATTCATAGCTCCATGAAAATATGTCACGGAATTGTTTAAACAAGGTAGTATATGTTTTGATTTCTTTAGAAGAACAAGTTTGTCCAATATGAATATGCTCCACGACGCCAGGTTTCACCAAGATGTCAATGGTAATGGTAGGCATAATGTTTTCCAAATTCCCTTCGATTACCATATCTTGGGTAAGAATAGAAGACTAAGGGTTGGAAGCGACATTCAATGAAACAATAGTTTGAATCACATTCTCTACCGTTTCTAAAGGCAGGAGGAAGGATGATCGATGGTTATTGTCTTCCCATGGAGGCTCATTCAAGATCACAATCGCCATGATCGATTAATTAGAGTGAAAATTCTGGAGGAGATGATCTAACTATGGCGAGGGTGAGTTTAAACGCGATGGTAGAGAGCCTGGATCTGATGCCACTTGGTGATGGTCATAAGGGGAATCAGATCTGGATTGGATAGCATCATAGGTAGCCTCAGATGGGATGAGAGGCATTCGATCTTTGATCAAATGGATATCAATAGAATCACGAACAATCCAAAGATCTATTGAGTCGGAAGTAGATAGGGTCCTAGAAGAGATCATGTTCACCGTGGCAACATGTGATGGGGAATCAGATGTTGAAAAGACTCCCATTAGAGATGAGTCTTTAGGGAATCCTACCCACACACTCTCATATTTGTGAAGAGTGCCCTAAAAGAGGGACATTATCTAAATGATGAGTTGTGGTGTTTGGTGTACAAAAATATAATTGTTCGAAAGTGACAATTTTCCCTTTGTGGGGAAATTACACAATCTAGAAGATGATGGATGCGACCGCAGTCATAGCATAAAACCAATTTAGACCAAGCAATAATTTGTAATCCAATGGTTTTGCGACTACTTCCACGTTAATGGAAACAATCTTGCCTCCAAACTCAACGGCTAAAGATTTTAGAATCCCATGTGGTTGGAATCCACTCCTATCAAATGCTTTTAGGGTGTTAGGGGAATGGTTCAATTCAGGAGAGTCGATGGATTTCCAACAGGAAAAGGACATTATAGAAGTAGAGGCTCCTTCATCTAAGACATTGTGATGGATGTTTTTCCCAGCGACATTGGTGATGATTTGAAATGCCAATTGGTGGGAAAGCCTCGGCTTAAAGTAGTCCAATCTAAACATGATGGTATTGGATGATTATGGATCCACTGCTCCAATAGAAGATAGCATATTCTTATGCTGATTAGGGTAGTTTTGTAAGACTTCAAGGGTCAACATAGCACATGGTACCTGGGCTAGATCTTCCACAATGTTATAGTGTTGAGCGACCCGGGTGTTGGGGCTGAAAATCTCTTTTCGGGTTGTGCTTTTGGGTGGACACAAAACTGCATCTGGTGTAGGTTTGTCTATGGTCAAAGGACCTTGTGACGAAGGAATAGTGAATGTGGATGTGGATGATTTTTCAGTATTACCCCCATTAGATTCCTTATCTGGTATAGAATCATACATACGAGTCCTGGTGGATAAGTTAACGGTTTCACTATGCATCATGAGAACATGATTAGTCGTAGATGGTTCTCCTTGAGAAGGAGTGGGTTGTTGCGCGACCAACTATTGTTGTTGTGTGGGAAAGGGGTCCATTCAAATTGTGGGTGGAGGGTTTCCTTTAAGGAACTTTTATACTTCTTCACAATGTGGACATTCTTTTGTGAAGTGGTCGTCATCGCATAGTAAGCATGGATACTTATCCTTCTGTCTGGGTTCGATGTTAGGAGGGTCGAGATTGTTCTTGTGTTCCTGCTAGTTAGAATATTTCTTGGATTTACCTTTGCTTTTCTTCTAAAAACTGGATTTATGAGATGAACAAGATTGGATTGAATTCACCTCCGCAGTAGAAACAAGATTGGGTGAATGGTTGGTGTTATTACTAGCCTATGACGGGATTAGGTTTGGAGCCATGTGGCTTTGTAATCCAACTGATTAAGTTGTAGGTTGGGTATGAACGGAACCAATGATGCTATTGGCATGTGATCCCATGGGGGGTTTTGTTGGGTCATGTGTTGATCCGCACGTGGCCAGGAAACCAAGGGGGAAAAAAGTTCAACTGAATGAGTCGACTCTGTTACGACGAAAGCTTAAGAAACAGAATGTGCAAAGAAGGAATACACTATACAGATAGAACACAAATATACACAAACAATATGCAGGAATGCAAACTGATATTCTATTATTGGATATGAGATCATCGATTGATTCTATGCTTCTATATTACAATATTTTACATGCTTATATAGAGAGTGTTGAGATGCTTGGGTGATTTCCCGTTACGTTCAATTACAAGAGAAGTTAGAACGGTTCGGCAGTTCAACCATTACAGTCGACTGGAAGACAGAGAGACAATCTGTCGAAGCTTGACAGTTGCAAGTCGCAAATCGACGTTGCATGTCGCAGATCGATGTTGCATGTCGATGTCGCGAAACTGTGAGGTCACGGAACTTGTAGAATTCACGGAGGTGTTGAAGTCGGAACTTGTCGAAGTTGTGTCAACGTCGATGACTTGTCGCAGATGTGTCGAAGTTAGAATATGACAATAATGCCTACTGGGATGTGGATCAGAACTCCTTCCTTAATAAACAATGGTCCCCATTGTTTTCTCGTGAAGGTGAGGAAACTTGTTGTTCAGTTCAGTAGTAGAGTGCCACTTTCCTTGTGTTGGGATCTATCCGGCTTTAGCAACCTGAAACAAGGGAATTGCGTTCTTCCTTGTAAGGCGTACTCATCGTCCCACAATGGTGTCTCAAGGAAGAGGCTCCTAAACATCTTGATTGATGTCTTCAGGTTTTGCTTCTGGTAAGTTGTTCCATTCTAACAGTGGTGCATGGTATGGTTGAATTACATCCACATTGAATACTGGATGCAGACCTAGGCATGCAGGAATGTCAAGATGGAAAGTGTTTTCTCCAATCTATCGAAGAATAGTGTATGGACCATATTGGAAAGGTTTGAGCTCCTTGAATAGACCAGTGAAGCGCTCCTTCTTGATATGTAACCATACCTTATCCCCAATTTGGAATGAATGACGAATACGATGCTTGTCGTGTCAGGACTTAGCTTTCTCATTTGCTCGTTGCAACATTTCCTATGCTTGATTCTGGATGTCAGATATTTGATCTCAAAACTTCAAGGATTTATCAAATTCTCGCTGGCTATAGTTGGTGTTGGAGTTTGGATGTGTCGAGGAGATGATCAAGTTGATAGGCACTAAGGGTTGAAATCTATAACAAATATCAAATGGACTCTTTCCTATAGAGATTTTCTGAGCACTATTGTAACTGTGATGTATGTATGGAATAATTTCATCCCATGTGCATTGATTCTTGTGGTTGTACATGTGGAGCAGTTGTACTACCAAGCAATTCACAACTTTAGTCTATCCGTCAGTGTGAGGATGGAAATCTATCGACAATGAGAGTCATGTGTCCAGCTGTTTCCAGAGATTCTTCCAAAATATGCTGACGAATCTGGCATCTCGGTCGGAAGTAATGGTTGTGGGTAAACCAAAGTGTTTCAAAACATGTGTGAAGAAGAGTTGAGCAGTCTGCTACGTTGTCGTGGTCTTCTTGCATGTTATGAGAATGGACATCTTGGAAAATATGTCAACTACTACTAATATCGCATCGTGCTGATGTTTGGTAGTAGGATATTCCATTAAGTAATCCATAGAAATAGATTCCCATGGTAGAATAGGAGCTGGCAGAGGTGTGTACAATCCCTATTGTCGATTAGGAGGTTTAGTAATGGCACAAATCATGCATGATCGAATGTACTTGTTGATGTCAGTTTTAAGTGTAGGCCAAAAGAAATACTTCTGAAGAATAGCAAGTGTCTTTGCTACTCCAAATTGTCCTGTTGTCTTGCTGTAGTGCGCATCCCAAATGAGTTGTTGTCGATGCTCACCAATCAGTTGTCATGTCCCCAAATTTTGCTATGGTCCATGGGGATGATTTTAGCCTAAGTCACCTAGGCATTAATTAATTAATTAATGGATGGATGAAGCAATGGACTTATGGAATATTCCTAAGGGTGAATTTGGGGAATTAAATGGATAAGGTGCCCCACCCCTCATGAAGATATTAATCCCCAAACTAAGTGATAAGGTGAATTACTTAATTAGTTGGGAAATTTTGAGCTAAGCCTCTAATTTTATTAAATAATTAATAATTTTGGATTTTGGATTGAGGAATTAATTAATTTTAGTAATTATCTTCATTTATTAATATTTTGGCAAATGGATGATGTGTGCAAGTGGGCCAAGAGGGAATTCCCTTGAGGATATGTTTCTAAATAAGAAATGGAGGTCAAAAAATAGTAAGGGATAAAAAGCGGGAAGGTGTAAGATGTTACCAGAAAAAAAGAAATGGAAAAAAACCATAAAAAGCTAAGGCAGGTCTAAATTTCCAAAATAGAACTCAAATTACAAAGCAGGGAAGTTTTACAAGGAAGGAAACATCTTGAAACAAAAAGGGGCACAGTTTCTAAATGAGAGAAAAGGTGTAAGAAGAAAAGTAATCAAGTATATCCACTCATGGGTGACCCATTCTCACAGGTCACCAAGCCAATTAAATTGCTCAATAGGTCAACATGAATTCTATAAAAAAATGCTTCCAACTCCCATTAAGGAGTTTTGATCATTTGTGAAATTTTCTTGAGAGCTCTAAGCTCCTCTAGTGTTGAGAGATGTGCCTCAACAACCTTGGGAGATGTGCCCCAAGTTCTTGACAGTTTTCTAGTATACTTCCAAAGGTCCATATTGTTGCTGATCATATGTCTACCAGCCATCCATGAATATTATGCAGCCATCAGAAGAGATCCTACATCCAGAAGTGTCTGTAGTGAGGGCAGTTGAAGATCTATTGAGCAGGAAGCTCCCATTCTTGAAGGGGGAGTCTAAATCATATGAGATAGAAGTGCACAGCCCATGAGATATTTTTTTCACTTGTAGCATCTCATCAATCAGATTTATCAGATATCTAATCCTTCTACCCTTCCTCCTACCCTTTCTCTTTCCCTATGGGGGAAAACTAGTTATTGGAGACCTCCGGAGGCACCATTGATGAAATAGTCTGTAATACTTTCTCCATTATTTTAATTTCGACTTAAAAATCATTTTTACATGTTATCATATGTATTCACATGATTATAACCTAAATCTAAAGTTTGAAGAAGAGTTTGGCACTTCCAATGATTGAAACTAGTTTTTCTAGATTGGTGAGAGTAGTAGTTAATGGAGGAGACTTAATATTTGAGAGATATCATGTAAACTTTTGGTTTCAACATGGAATTGTATTAAATGATATATAATATCCTTAAATATTATTGTGAATAATATTTTTATGAGTTTGTGGCTTTGGCACCTTCAGAAGTGAAAACTAGCTCAATTGCTAGCTGTGGAGAGGTTTATTGAAGGAAGGAGGTAATCCATTTGCAAGATCTACCTAAAATATTCAATTTAGACTCTTTTTACATTAATAATTCATATAATATGCATTAATATCTTAAAAATAGAGTTTTACATTATTTTAATAAGTTTTTACCCACCAGAATTGAAGACTAGTTCAATGTGCACCTATAACTAGCTAGTTTTGGCATATTTTCATGTATGACATACATATGCTGAAAATTAATGATCTGATGCTTTTATATGGTCATAATATCACTAATAAAAACCCCCATTATTTGTTCCTAAATTTTTGGTTGAATCTCATCTCATTTGGAAAAGCCTGGAAATCTCCAACCCGTGCAATCCTCAATAGCACCATTGGCTCCAATTCTTCCAAATACCTCCATAACTTCCCAAATAATCAAGGGAATTGGTCCATCCTCTGTTTTATATCCCCATGAATTATATTCACCCTTTGGTAGCCTTCAGTAGTTCAATTCCTGTCTAGTATGCATATGTTGGAATCCCAGGAAGCCTCGAAGTAGGAAACAGTTTGACTGCTGTTGAAAAGTGAAAGGATCCAGTACATTGTGCATAGGACTCACAGTATAGACTTTAATTTAATTGATGGTGCACACATCCATACAAATTCCAGAACCTAAACCTTTCCAAACTCATTCCCAGAACCTTCTCAGTCAGCCCTCGACTAGCTTTCCCAAAACTAGTTCTGCAACTAGTTTTCTTGTTTACTAGTCAGTGTCTTAATGTTTTAATTTTGGCATAAATTTTTAAGTGATATTTGATTAGGGATATTACAGTGATATCAGAGCACTTTCCTTGGCTCATCCTTTGGAAAGCAACTCTCAGTGGAAAAGTAGCTTAGTACTATCTTCAAGTTGCAGTTGTGGAATTAGTTCCATGTCCTGAAAGATTCAGACTTTGAGTTGTATGAGGAAGAAGATTATTTTTATGAAGAGTATGATAATTATGATGAGCAGTATGAAGAATATTGCAGACAGTATGAGGAAGATAATTTCCAAGAAGTACTTATACGAATATTAAATGATATGTTAAATTAAATAGAAAATTGTTAATTATTTAATTGAAGGGACGTAACCCTTCCTTAAGCACGCTCAAAACCTTATAAAAGGCGAGCTCTCTTGTAATACATTCATCATCCATTTATCAATCATTTTACCATATATATTTTTATATTCAATTATGTGAAGTCAGATTCGCTTCTCAACAGAGACAACCGGATTCGGTTGCTGCATTTGGTATCAGAGCCTCTCGGCTCTCGGCTCTCCTACACACTCAACTCCATGCCTTTCCACGCTGCTATAATCGATCTCCCATTCCCTTCTTCCATGCCGTCCTCTACTCCTCCTCTCACTCCTTCCTCTCCTCACCATCGCAACTCTAACCCACGCCTTTGCTTATCAATCCCATCCTCCACCACACCTAGCTTCTCCCATCCATGTTCCCATGCCACAAATTCCTCCTCCCCACTCTGCTCTCCCCTCCACACTCTCCCTGCATACACCTCCCACTCTTGATTCAATATCCCTTCCCTACCTTCTCCCATCCCTCCCCCGACCATCCAACACTCCCTCGGTCCACACCCTGCACACACCCACCTCTGCCACCTTCCTCCCCACACCGTTTCACACACCCACACACCACTGCACTCACCATTCCATCGAGCTCCATATACATTCGTGCTCCACTCCACCTATGCACTCCCACACTCATCCCTGCTCACTCTCCCGCCTACTGCGCCACATCAGCTCCGCTCCATACACTCCCTCTTCCACGCATGCCTCCCCATTCCCCTACTCCCTCGCTGTTGCTTCACGCAGTTCCTCCGCCACCATCTCCAGCCTCAACTGTCCACTAGCTCCTCGGACTTCACTCGCATCTGCCTAAATCCACGTAGAAACCCTAAAAATTTAATGAAATTTAATATTATATTATAATAATATTAATATTACTATATTAATACTATTATATTAATATTTTTTTATTAAAACTTTAATAAAGATAAAAAAATATAAAATTATAATCATATTATTATTATAATCATATTTTTAATTTTTCCACTCACCTTCACATAAGCCACAATCATGTCTTGGTAGTCACCTCCACGCATTAAACATGAAAACGGAATTAAAAGCCCAAATTGAAAAATTAGAGAAGGATTTCAATGATCGCATTATTAAGAGTTAAGAAGATTTAAAGGAAGAAATAAAAAATTCCAATGCAAAGCTGAAAAATGAAATCAGAGCGGAAGTCATTTCAGTGTTAGAAAAAAGGCTAGACGATAAATTAGACAAGATGAAGGAAAAACAAGACCAATTGAGCAACACGTTAAACAAGTTCATGGAAAGGATGGGAAAGAATAAGACAAATGATCACTGCAAACAAAAAGACCATTCAGATATGTCGTGTGCTTCATCCAACAATTATGGATCACCACCACATAACAAGACAAGAGGCAATCAATATCAGCATTATGTAGTGTATCCCCCCAAATCAAAAATAGAAATGTCAAAGTTCGGTGGAAATGACAAGCAATGCATTGCGTGGTTAAATAAAGTAGAGGAATACTTCGATATCTATAACATCACAACAGATGAAGAAAAAGTGAAGTATGGATCTATGCACCTTAAAGGATATGCCTACAACTAGTATATGTGGTGGAAAGGTGACCATTTCACATACACATGGAATTTGTTTAAAAATGATTTCCTCAAAAGGTTTCAAGGAATCAATGAAGACGAATTTTTCTCAAATCTTACCAGGTTACAGCAAAAAGGAAACGTCGAAGAATTTAAACACCAATGGGAATCACTCGCTACCAGAGTATTTGGGTTATCAGACAAACAACGACTAGAAACTTACTTGGGAGGACTAAAACCATACATACAAAAAGATTTAAAAATGCATGACATATCAAATGTCAAGGTGGCAAGACATAAAGAAAAAGCAACAGAACTCAAACTAGAAAGAATACCCACGACAAGAGAGGCGCAATGCAGATATTGTGGAGACAATTGGTCACCGGGTCATCAATGCAACACCTCTCAATCATATAGTTATGAAGTTGAGAAAGATTCTAAAGTATCCATTGGATGCCCCAAAATAAGAAGAAGAAGAAGAAGAAGAATACATGTCATCGATGTGGAGAAGATTGGACTCCTATCCATAAATGCCAAACCAATCACACGGCACACTACAAAATTATTAATGGAAAAGAAGTACAGGTACCTACGGAAGAAGACACATCCGAGTCTGATGCAGATACAAGCTCATCTGAAGTATCAATAGTGACCATTACCTGTATTCAACAAAATTGTAAGGAAGAAGATCTAGCAGCACCCAAGAATGTTAACACCCAACAAAAAGGGAAACCGTTAATCGTAGGGATCTATATTCCACCTCAACTAAGGAGTTGCAACAACAGTGAGAATAAACAACTCGTATCCCTAGCAACAAAATATACAGGGCCAAATAGGTTATGACTTACAGGGTCTATTAAAGAAAGGGATATCACAATTTTGGTCGATTCTGGAAGTACCCATAATTTGATCGACGTCAACAGGGCAAAGGAACTTAATCTTTTTGTGTTTCCTAGAAAAGGGCTTAAAGCCTCCACCATTGCGGATCAACACGTAGAAGAAGTGGGAAAATGTCATAAGGTGTCATTACACATACAAAACTTACACCTACAACTCAATTGTATTGCGTTACCACTCAAGGAAGTAGACATGGTATTAGGCGTCGAATGGTTAGCGTCACTAGGTACATACTCTACCAATCTACAAAAGTAGTACATGAGTTTTAAATGGAATGGAAGTAAGTATCGATTGTATGGTATAAGGACCTCACCACCCAAACAGAAATAGGTGCAACATAAGAAAGACCCAGGCTATCATCAAGATAGAGAGACCAGTCCAGATCAGTTAGCTCAAATAAAGCATTGACGCAAATCAAGGACAAAATATGATGCCAACAAATACAACTTTGAGGACAAAACTCCCTTTAAAGGGGGTGGCAATGCTACCAATATGAAATTATATGTTAAATTAAATAGCAAATTATTAATTATTTAATTGAATGTATGTAACCCTTCCTTAAGCACCCTCAAAACCTTATAAAAGGAGAGCTCTCTTGTAATACATTCATCATCCATTTATCAATCATTTTACCATATATATTTTTATATTCAATTATGTGAAGTCAGATTCGCTTCTCAATGGAGACAACCGGATTCGGTTGCTACAAGTACATTCCTCAAGTATATCCCATGAGATCATAGTTGGAAGAAGAGACTA
This sequence comes from Larix kaempferi, assembly GCA_027924585.1. NCBI lineage: Eukaryota > Viridiplantae > Streptophyta > Pinopsida > Pinales > Pinaceae > Larix > Larix kaempferi. The sequence continues at coordinate 2,916,052 of BSBM01000705.1, forward strand.
TGGTTATTCTTATAACCATATGGATGGAAAAGTTGCATGTTACACAAATAGAGATCAACCTACTTCCGAAGAATGCCTAAAAGAAGTAAGAGCTTCATTGGATGCATGTGTTTTACACCTCACAAGAATTTTTGGATCCTCTTCAATAAGAGCCTCCAAGAATCTTCATCCTAAGACAACCAGGGAGAAGCAAGACCCAAAAACCAATTATGAGATTGTTGACAGAATGGAAGAAGAATCTACTGCAAGATTCTATGCTGAGGATATCAAGATCACCTCAGGAGAGATTGGTACTATTAGGGGTGCTGAGCCATATTTTGGATGATATCCCAAAGAAGAACATAAATCAGATCCATATTCACCACATGAGCTTCATGGGGAAGTAAAAGTTGACCACACATCAGTTAGATGTGAACTACTAGAATCGGTGGCAGAACAAGGCACCATAACCCCACCCATTGAAGAGAGAAGCATGATGCAAAGGTATGGACCACTTTCATATTTTTGTACTAATTTGTGTCATGATGATGTTGCAGCCACATCATAGGATAATTATTTCATAAGGGATTCCCTGGATGCTGAGTCTCAGATCCTTAGTGATAAGGGTGAATGCAGTGACCAGGCTGAATCACTAGAAGGGTGTTTGCAGGATGCGTACATGGTCGGAAGAGAACCTACTAAGGAATGTTTTAAGTGTGAGGAAGCATATAAAGATGCATACTCTCACATATATGTGGGATACATGGAGATCCCCATTGATGAAGGTGTTTTGGGTGCAATATCCATGGATAAAGAAGAAGGTCTTGCAGAAACAGAAACTGAAAATGAGAAAACGGTGGAAGGCCAAACCACCAACATACCATCACAAGGAGGGGAAAATATAACACATGGGAGTTTTGTAAATTCTTATCTTTATGTGCCTATTTGTCATTCTAATGGGGCAACCACTTCTAAAGAGAAGATGGCCTTGGTTTAACCCCCAAGGGTTGAGACTCCTGAATTGGGGAGAGCTGAAAATTGGAGAGGAATCCTTACTGGTGCACTAGAGATGATTGAGAACCCCAGTTGCAGCCAAAGATATGAAATTCATGATCTGAAATATGAATATCTTGCAGGCCCAAAATATGGATCAAGTTTTATAACTTCAACATAATCAGCTGAAGTTGATCTTAGGAAGCTAGAAGAAGCAAAGGTTCATCTGTTAGAACCTTATTTCCTTGAAGGGACACTAAAGATGAATGAATGAAAGATCCAAGAATCCCTTAGAACCCTCAATGACACACATGCCTTAATGAATAACCTTTGTTGGAATTGGGGGGAGAAGTCTTCCATGAGAGACATGGAAGAATTTTATAAAGCCATGACAGGCATAAAAGGTAAATTCTTGAACCTGCTTTCTGATAGAGATAGTTTGTTGGAGCTTGTAGAATTGTTTCATGGTGCATACTTAAGGGATGATGAAGAGATCAACAAGATCAATGATGAATTGATGGTCACTCAAGATTATTTTAGAAGCACTCAAAGTTCCCTCCAAGAATCCAAGACAGAGATATTGCAGCTTCATGAAAAGTTGCAAAGATCCTCCCTACCCTCCTACACACCATTCATTCAACCTCATTGGGATGAAAGCATTCATGATCATATGGAGGAACCACATTAGAGGGTGGATCATGAGGATCATTTATCTTTACATGTGCTTGAGGAGTGTGCAGAACAGTTTGATGAAAACCAAGCACCTGATCATTTCCTAAGGGAACTTGAGTTGTTCCTTATTGGTAGGCAGGTTGGATGAGTCAGCTACATAGCATCACAAATGCTGCAAAGGGTCAAAGATGCCGTGCAAGAAGGAAAATAACGTGCAAATTGATTAGTTTATGTAGTTTTGGGTCATTTGGACCGCATTATGTGGGTTTTGGGTCATTTGGACTGCATTATGTGGGTTTTTGGGTTATCCTTTTTGTAAAGTTTGTTAAGAAGTAGTTAGATGGTTGCTTAAGTGGACCACAAATGTAAAGGCGCTAGCCTATAAATAGACATAGCATTGTAAGTGTTGATATACCGATTGAGAGAGACATGAGCTGATGAAGGATTATCTTGTTGTATCTGGGTTTTTGCAAAGATGAATATGATGCAACAGAGTTTTGAGCAGAATCATTGTGTCGTTCCTATTTCTATGTGGTAAATGCATTATGAAATATGAATCGGTGAATGATGCGATGTTTTCTTGTTGCAATTAATGTTTTACTATTATATCTGCTACGCATTAGTAGTTCTGTCAATGATAAGATCTGTTGAATGATGTTGCAATTATGCTTAATTCCTAAGTCGAATGGTTAGATCTATTTCTGAATGTCGCCATAAGTTGATTAGTTGATGCACAAAATCCTCCTTCATTCGTCAGAAATGTGGTTCCATCAGTTCTCCCTTGAACATCTCAGGTGAGACTTCATTTGCTCTGCAGGTGTTGCCAGACGGGGTTAAACTTGTCTAGGCCAGTGCTCAGGGAGATCGCGGTGGTTTGGGTGTCGACAGTGTGAGGAAATCCTGTCAACTGAGTTTGTGTCAACAAATGGTTTTGTTTCCGGGACCGTAACGCGAAGTGAAAGAAGGATATGTTGTGGCATCTGATGAGATCGGAGATTCAAGATTGGTTTGTCCTAAAATTGTGAGAGTTCGCTGAAAAAGAAAATCAGAACCCTGGGTTGTCGACGGATTGGTGCCTGGCAAAGTATATACATGACGGTCCACACGAATATTTTTTCTGTGAATTCCCAATCATCCTGTATGAATGGTTAGTGAAATTGACCTATCAGAAGCGAAATTTCGAAGGTGTTGAGCCAACATCTTGGATCCCCGAACTGATCGAGGAGCTACAAGAAGTAGACAACAAAGAATCACGGGTTGTGGAGGTCTAGGTCAATAGTATACTGGAAGGTTATATCACCGAGTTTGCGGTTGATATGACAAAATATTATAGCGAAGCTTAAAGGGAATTTTTCAATGGACCAAGAGGTAGGTTTTTGTTGTCGCTACAGTTGTCCATTAAGATGCTTATCTGCGAAAAGGGCATACTGAAGATGCACCTCGACTAGTAGAAACCCGGTGGGCAGAGGCTGTGGATACCACAATAGTAAGGGGGCGGTACATGGAATGATAGAAGGTAGATGGGTGCAAGTTATGATGAGACTGTGAAGGAAGCCGAGGAAGAGAGTGGTCTTACGAGGGGAGGAGCAAGGTTTCAACAAGAGAATAGGCATAGGATAGGAGAAGGTCCTGCTACGATTGAAACGCAAAGCCGCGAAGGAAGACAACATGGGATGAAGCTACCTCATAGTGCCAACGAGCCCAGGATAGAGGCAAAACCAACCCTTAGCAGCAACGCACACACACCTCCGCTCACTATCTCACAACCAGGAATAAATACAAATTTGACACCATCGTGTTCATCATGTCAACAGAATTTGATTGCTAGCAGCTCAGTGACTGTAGGAAGGAATCCCAGGATGGCGGACGAAGATGCAAAGTTACCATTCTTCCATGGGAATGGCACTGACAACCCAAAGCAATACTGGTTCTTATGTGAAGCAGTATGGATTGTTAAGCAGATTACGAATGATGATGCAAAGAAGGGTTAGTTGGTGACAACTCTTCGAGGTCGCGCATTGGACTGGTTTATGAAGTTTGTACAAGTTCCCATAGGCACTTTAGAGAAGACATTGGAGGAAGTTAGAAAAGGATTGATTGCAGAGTTCATAAAACCCAAGTCTGAAGCACAGTATATTATAGAACTAAAAGAGATTAAGCAATATCCCAATGAAACTATGTGGGATCTTGACCAACGGTTCAAAACACTGATGGAAAGGGTCAGCTTTGAGATGAGTGACATCCAACACAAATAATGGTTCATCGCGGTGTTTCTACCTCATATTCGACTCCCGTTGATGCAACAGAAAATTACAATGCCGAGTGAAGCTCTTGAGATTGCGATGTCGTTAGAAGCTTCGTCGATTGGTGAGAACACAGCTGGCATGTCATAGATTCAGACACAGCTGGCCAACTTGAAAATACAGTTGCAAGACCTTAAGAAGGGTAGAGAATAGCGTGAAGAGGCTTGGTGTATGCAATGTCATGTAGAGGGGCACACTAAGGATAGCTGCCCAGATTTTCACAAGTATCTGTTATCCGGAGCAACAAACCCCTTGAGTGGCAGAGGTATACCATGGTACCGCATCCGTCAGGTATACGGGCATCGACATGAGGAGTGTCAATATATGCAGAAGATGGTCACAGAGCTGATGAATTTGTATTGTACATTCTGCAAGTCTGTGGGACATGAAGATAAGGATTGCCGCACATATGTCTTGCTCCAGGAGAGAATGTACGATGCATTCTATGTAAAGGACGACCAGCATGTAGTACAACAACTGCAATCGCAGCCACAGGTAGCTCAACCGCTACCTCAACCACAGATGCAGTTTGTACCACAGCCGTAACCACAAAAATAGTTTATGCCACAGTAGACTCCAATGCAGATGGCTCCACAGTAGCCATAATACGTTTAGAAGCCGCAGTACGTTCATCTAGTACCATGTGTTCAGCCATGGCAGTGTGTTAAGCTACAACCAAATCCCCCGAAACAATAGTTTAATCAACCACAATATCAGTAGCAAGGGGGATTCCGCGGGGGATTCTGGGGAGGACCTAGTGGAGGCTTTGGTCGTGGAGGAGTACGAGGTCACGGACCTATCCAATGATATAACTACGGAGTGTTGGGACACTACCAAAGAGATTTCCCACAATTGCATATGCAGTGTACGTTTTGTTTTATTACTGATCACACTGTTGAAAATTGTTCGCAGTTGATTGCGCAATGACAAGCAAGAAATATACCGCAGTTGCAGATTCAGAATCAATTTCCCAATCAAAATCAACCGTAGAACCAGAACCAATGTCCGAATCAGTACGCTAACCAGAATGTGAACCAACCTACAAACCCATCATCGAACCAGAATCAGGGACCAACTGTTGCGACAATTTCAGTAGAATCGAGGATGCAAGATGCCGCTGTTGCTGTTATCACCCATGGAGGTGCGACGACAGGCGAAGATGGCTCACATCCTATGATCCGGCAGGCTGGGAATAAGAAGGTGTAGTTTGATATTAATATCGAGCATGATGCATTCTTTCAAGCACGTAATGCGATGGAAAAAGATCACAATAATTCAATTGTTTATGACATGCCCCCGACTTTTGACTCAACTTCGGAAGCAGGACCATCGCGTCAACATGGTACTCTGCAAAACTTCTTTTAAATTTGTTTATCGTTGGCATGCGATCCCAATGCACTTGCTGAGATTGAGAGTTTGTTGTAGCAACCGACTAAGGGACGAAGGGAGTCCACAATGAACTCCTTACAGAGAAAGAAGATAGGAAAATAAATGTGCATGAACATCCAGATTGGGGATTACAATGTCGATTCAGTTATTCTGGATCTAGGATTCAATGTTAACATATTGACAAAGCAGGCATGGAAAAAGATGGGGAGCCCAACGCTGAGCTAGTCTCCTGTATAGCTGTGATTGGCTAATCAAGCCAAAGTCATGCCAATTGGGAGAGTTCCGTGCCTTATTGTGGATATCGAGGGAATGAAAACCTATGTGGACTTTGATGTCATTGAGGTTGTCTAAGGTGGGAGCTCTTTTCCTCCATTATTGGGGATTGGATGGGCCAATGACAGTATGGAAGTGATCAATTTCAAGAAGCGGGTGATGGCCTTTGAAAATCGGGATCTCCACGTCATCGCTCCATTGGATCCAACTAAAGGGAGACGATATGTTGAACTTGTCAAGGATGAGGTTGTAAGAGGATGGGATCATGTATACAACATTTCAGAAGACTACATCCATCCGACTGCTGGTGGAGAACTTGGTTGGCATAGCTCCAGCTCTACGTCTTCTGACTCAGATGATGCTTTAGAGAATTGGAAGAATCGCTTACATGAGGTATCACTATGAAAGTGTGGGTTGATCACCCAGTCACTACGTCATGTTGTGACTGAGACCCTTGATTTTTCGGTATATGAAGGAATGCCTGGTCTGTCTAAATTTCTAGTTGCATTCGAAGCTAAGGTGTCAGAACTGTAGCGGTTACTAGCATTGGAGGAGGCGCTGAAGGCTACTCCAACATGGTGGTGGGAAAACCATAAGAAGTCGATTACTAGTTGGTCGCAATGTCGAATGTTGATGACGGTTTGCTTTGGTGACACATAAATATATCACACTGGCAGGTACGATGGGATGAATGACCCTGGAAGTCATCTGATGGAATGTCAGAGTTTTTGGGCTTCGTGACTAAGGTATGAATCAGTCCATTCTTTTATCCATACTTTGGATGAAATGTCGCGATCATGGTATGCCGTAGCTGAATTGTGAGGGGAGATCACTACTTGGTTAGAGTTGACAATTTTCTTTACGCATACCTTCAGCTTCGCGGATGCCAACCCAGATGTCCATAATGCTTTGCAGCTCATCCGTGATGTTGTTATGAAGGTCGTTCCAGTGGTATATCCTATAGATCCACATACGCACTATAAGATACCGTCGATGATGGAATGTTACAATACCACTGGAGGGCTAGAGCATGGTGATGACCAGCGGAATGTCAATATTCTGGAATCAGAAGGAAGTCACAATGTTGTAGCACCTAACACACCAACAGATCCGATCAGTCAGCCACTGAAGCTCCAGAAGGTCAACATTGGGACAAAAGAGAACCCAAAGTTTGTGAATGTTGGTGACTACTGGGATGAAGACATGATAGCGAAGGTCACCAACCTCTTGCATGAGTTCCAAGATTTATTCCCTATGAAATTTTCAAAGATGAAGGGAATCTTGGGGGATCTAGGGGAGATGAAGATTCCATTGAAACCTGATGCAAAACCAATTAGGCAGCGACTGTATCAATTGAATCCGCGACATAAGGAACATGTCAAAGTTGAACTTGATCACATGCTAGATTCTAGAATCATTGAACCAGTTGAATAATCAAAATGGATCAGTCCTATGGTGGTGTAGGATAAGAAGACAGGTGAAGTACATATTTGTGTCGACTTGCGGAAGCTAAATGACACATGCTTGCATGATCCGTTTCTGACACCTTTCACTGACGAGGTGCTGGAAGGAGTGGGTGGTCAAGAAATGTATTCTTTCATGGATGGCTTCTTTGGCTATCATCAGATCAGAATTGTGAAAGAGGATTGCCACAAAACGACATTTGTGACTGAATGGGATTGTTTCTAGTATACGGTAATGTTGTTTGGGCTTAAGAATGCACCTGCGATATTTTCTTGGGTTGTTGTTGTTGCTTTCAGGGATTTTATTCAGAAGTTTCTACAAGTTTATATGGATGACTGGACAGTGTATGGATTGATCAACGATCATCTGGAAAACCTGCTACTGATGTTGGAGCACTGTCGACAGCATCGGATATCGCTGAACTTGAAGAAGTGCATTTGTTGTGCACCATTTGGGATATTGTTGGGTCACATTGTTTGCAAGCAGGTATTGTTGGTTGACCCAACAAAGATTGCACTCATTTTATGCTTAACATTGCCTACCATTGTCAAGCAGTTGAGAGTAGCGTTGGGGCACACCAGGTACTATCGCAAGTTCATCCAAGGTTATGCAGTGATCATGGCCCCTATGGAGAAGTTGTTAAAGAAGGACATTGTATTCTTGTGGAGTCCCAAATGTCAGGTCAGTTTCGAGACGCTGAAGGCTAAGATGGCTTCTGCACCAATATTGGTATTTCCAGATTGGAGCAAGGAATTCCATGCCCATGTAGATGCATCATTGATTGCGCTGGGAGTCATGCTCACGCAACTAGGGGAAGGATATCTGGATCACCCAATTGCTTTTGCGAGTCGGAGGCTATCCTCTGCGGAGATAAATTATACCACTACAGAGAGGGAAGTCTTGGTGATGGTATGCGTGCTGCAGAAGTTTAGGCATTACTTATTGGGAGGTCACTTCAAGATGTTCACAGACCACTCTGCTTTGAAATATCTGGTCAATAAGCCTGTGTTGGGGAGAAAGATATGTCGTTGGCTACTTCTTTTTTAGGAGTTTGATTTTGAGGTGATTGTGAAGCCAGGCCGCTTGAATGCTGAGCCTGATCATCTGTCGTGAATTGAGATAGGGGAGGAACCAACCAACATTGAAGATGGTTTGCTTGATGCGCAAATATTCAGGGTTGACGTAGTTGATGACTACTACAAAGAAATAATTCAGTTTCTGGCGATAGGAACCGCACCAGTGGAGCTTACCACTAGTCAAAAGAAGCAGTTGGTGGTTAAGGCTGTAGGCTTCCAGTTGATTGCTAGAAAACTATATAAACTAGGAACATACGACATCTTGAGGTGTTGTGTCCCACCTCATGAGTAAGGGCAGATATTGGTAGAAGCACATGCAGGCGTGGTTGGTGGGAATTATGGTGGTCACGCGACTACCAGAAAGGTGCTCCGTGCAGGGATTGTTGGCCCACTCTTCACAATGATGGAACGTATTATGCGCGGACCTGTGATGTCTATCAAAGAACTGGTAAACCCTCCAGGAGGGATGAGATGTTGCTAATACCTCAAGTGACACTATAGCCATTTTATAAATGGGCTTTGTATTTCATGGGACCTATCAACCCCTGTGATGTCTATCAAAGAACTGGTAAACCCTCCAGGAGGGATGAGATGCTGCTAATACCTCAAGTGACACTATAGCCATTTTATAAATGGGCTTTGGATTTCATGGGACCTATCAACCCACCTGGGAAGCGCACTAGTGCACGATACATAATCACAATGATAGATTATTTGACAAGATTGGCGGAGGCCGCACCAGTTGTAGATTGCACTGCTGCAACAATAGTGTGTTTCTTGTTCGACAATATTGTCACTCGGTTTGGCTACCCAAAGATATTGATGAGTGATCAGGGGAGTCACTTCATTAATCACATTGTCAGTGCATTGACAGCAAAGCTTCAGATACAACATAAGAAGAGTACACCATATCATCCGCAGGAAAATGACACGGTGGAAGCTTTCAATAAAATATTGGAGAATGCACTGACCAAGGTTTGTAATGCGAACCGCGATGACTGGGATTTGAAGATTCAAAGAGTCTTGTGGGCATATTGCACCACTTGTAAATGATTGATGGGGCAGACACCCTTCAAATTGGTGTATGGGAAAGAGGCAGTTATGCCTATGGAGTACATTGTTCTGAGTCTACGGATAGCGGCAACGACAGGCATGAATGATGAGGTAGCATTGGTAGAGCGACTGGAGCAACTGGTACATATTGAGGAAGACCTCTTTATCGCTAGGTTTCACCAGCACATGGAAAAGGATCGGCAAAAATCTTGGCATGATCGCCATATAAAAAATAAATAGTTTCAGCAAGGCGACTTGGTGTTGTTGTATGAGAACGAGTTCATGAAGCATCCAGGGAAGTTACAGATGCACTAGCTCAATCCATATCGCATTGTAACATCCCGTAAAAATACCAAAAATTTAAAAAAAATTAAAATAGCAATAATTATCGAAGTTGTTAATGCGGAACAAATAAAATAATTAAATTTCTTAACTAGGATAATTAATAGTGACGACACGTCATAAATCTCAAATAAAATATGATGTGATTGTATTTGCTATTTCAGATTTAAATGGATGTTAAACTCCTTAACGAAAGATCTTACTATGATTATGCACAAGAATACAATTTACAGATCTGCTTAAGTTTTATATGTGATTACATGCTATTCATAGGTTTGTATCAACATGATGCTTTTGAAGATGTGTTGACAGTTTGTTTGTATGATGACGAAGGGGTCCTACGAGGTACCCTGGGGTTTACTTAGCTATGTTTAGCTAAGGAATTTGAATCCTGTTTCCATGTGTAGACAACAGGTAAGAATTTCTACGACAACATGTGTTAAGAGTACATGTGTCATTCAATTCATCGTCAATATAATATTAAAATGCTAAGTACTTCCTTGTGAAACAAGTTACTGGAGGTATGGATACTTGGTTCTAAATCTAGCTCCTATGATGACTCACAAACTCTTTAGTGTTATGAATTCACGTCGTCTATTTAATTTTTATAATACTATGTTTATTATCATATGACTATCATCATTAATATCAAGCGGCGTTACCAACGTCCTTTGATAGTCCTATATGAAAGCTTGTAGCAGATAGTGTTTGTACTATTTAATTATCATTATATTTTGCATCTACAGAATTTAGACTATTCTAAATCCTGAATTTATCATTTGATTATCATTACACAGTTAATATATGAACAGTATAGTGACTAGTGCTTGTGCTATGAACTTAGCATTATAGTGTATAACGTCGCCACTTAAACTATACCTATGGTATTACCTTTATCATTAGATTTTGCAAAATAAAGCTATTTGTGTGAAATATATAATGAATATAGTGTTTATGCTAGTAGTTAGCATTATAATTTGCTTGAGAACTATTCTTATAGTCCTACTCTTTTCAATTGATTACAATATAAAGATAATATAATGTGTGAACCATATCATGTACATAGTATCTATGCTAACAATATGCATAAATAAAATCTTAACTAAATCTATGGTCTCTAATGATCAAATGATTAATAATTTATATGGTTAATTTATGAGACATATATGATTTATCCTATATGACTATACCTGAACCATAGAATGAAATGCAAATATTATAAAGTGACTATGTGTTCACACAAAACATTTGGCATATAATCCAATGTTATGATACATATCAATAAACTATAGAGGTTATTATGAAATATGATCCACAAATCTAACATACAATTATTTCGATGTTGACAGGATATTAAAGTTGGTACTTTGCATGCCTTCCAAAATGGCGTTGACAAGCCTAGCATTAACGTTGTTCCACGGTTGAGTGATGTGGAAGCCCAGTTGTAAGGTCTTCACGTGGTTTGTGTTTGTAATGAGTATCATAATAAGTTGAGCTGTGCCATGCACTGGCTCTCGGTCTGCTTACTTGGCAATTGGTAGATAAAGTAATCAATGCAATATTGATTGCAATCATTGCTCGAATATCAACGTGCCTTAACTGGTAGATATCCTACCGTTGATCTCTGCAAGATCTGGGGATGTGAATGAAACCCTATCCACACGTTGGTAAGTAATGGAAAAATGTTTTTATGGCATTCATTGTTACATTTAGTGGTAAGGTTGCAGAGCCGACCATTTGCTGCAATGTAGGGTTTTAGAGTTTGATGAGAGTAGGACTCCTTCCTCGGTTTCGATCCTTGGACCTGCGAGGGATAGTTTTAATAGTTGCAGGTTTACATTCTTGTACCATGGTGCTATGATATAGTCATGGAAGTTGTGTATGGTCCTTTTGCTAGTTGTTGAATGTGATAGTTCGAACTGGGGTTCAATCCTCTAGTTGGTGAAATGGTCTTCTGTGTTTAGCTCATGGTTGTTGTCAAAAACCTTCAAGCTTCGTTGTTTTTGCTGGTGTGGTGTGCCAATGTTCAGAGCTTCATTTCTAATGGTAAGTACTCACGATAATGAATGTATTACTATGTTATTTGCTTTTATATTGGTGTTTCTTGTTTTGTAACCCTTCGAACTGTACCTTGGAAAGTATCCACTTCATAGGAGGTTGCTATGCAAAGGGTTTAGAATGGAAATGATGCATCTACTTCCTGGTAAGCTCTGCTGGTTCTCGAAACCTCGTAGGTGCCTTTGGGAATGGTTTTGATGGTCATTACTATGTGCCAAGAGTTGGAACTATTCGACCTTGTTTTGTGATGGCCGAGTGTGAAGTTTTAAAGTCTTGTTTTGATAGATGTTGTATAGAGGATAACCTTTAGTTATTTAAGTTTCTATTCAGCTCTTTGATGCCTCGCTGCATCATTTGATAAGCACTTCGCACTCGTGTTTGTGCTGTTAAAAGTTAAGGGTAAAACCCTGTGTAGTTTGTGGATCTTGACCTCGTTTTAATGTTTTTGTTGATAAGGGGTAAACCTCTGTGTAATGTTGGAACCTTAACAGGTTCGATATGTAAACTTTGTTATTTATAAACGTTGAATGCGTAACCAAGAACCAACGGTTCACTTGATCTGCTAAAACAGTGGCTCGTTTGTAAAGAAGTGTTTGTTTTGATGTAATGGTTGAAGGGTTGTTTATATAACTGTTAATTGGTGCCGAACAACTATAGTTGTCTCTGGCCGAGAGTTATGGTTTGCATAACTGTAGATAGTTGATTCTTGTACTTCGTTATCGTTGTTGATAATTATGTTTTTGGAATCATGATGAGATAGTTCGGCTATTAAGTGTTTTTGGAAGGGCTATGCCACAATGTTTGATTTTGTTTCACGAATGAAAACCTACCTATAGCTTTCGTTTGCTATATGGCTTGTACTAAGTTTTTGTACTTGAGACTTCACCTATGTATCAAATTGTTTCAATGTTGTGTATGTGTTCTTGCTACGGTTGTGAGCTATTGTTAGACATTGATACTGAATCGTGCTAATTTCTGCTAAGTGATGGTTATTGTATGGTAGTAGTCTCGATATGTTTAAAAGATAGTATGGTTATACGAAATATTAGTTAGGTTTTGGAAATCTATAACTGTTATAATCTCAAAAAAGAAATTTCTAAAGTTTTCCATGAATGGCTTGAGAAGAAATTTATGAACTGTGTAAATAGAAACTAGGGTATGTGATATCTTAGGGTTTGATGCTAATGTGCAAGTATTTGTATTTCATAGTTGAAATCAAATGTGATAAAAACAATGTGTGTACTTATAACAATTTTGTACAGAACATAGTTTTTACAGCTGCTATATTTCTTAGAATGTAAGTACTTGAAAATATAAAATTTATGATATTGAAATGCATTTGATTACTATCTAAAATAGATATAATTGAAAACAAAAGTATAGAACTGTGCAGAAACAAAATGTGTTTTTATTTAAGAATGAGATGAATGCTAAGCAGTTGTTTATACTATACTGTAATATATCCTGCATTTAAACATAAGACATAATTTAACAAGAATACTACTGTATTCATCTTTTCAATCAATGGCATTCTGCCTATCTCTCATCTTTCTTAATTTACTTCTCTATACTGGAGTACGATGCAGAAAAACAACATGGGGAAAAATATAGAGATGGTTAATGATTCAATCATTTCATAAAAAATTTCATTCAGAATCATACTTAGATCAGAAAATAAAATTGTTTCTTATATATGATTGTAATTAATAATTCTATTATGCAGAAACATTTAACTGTAAACAAAAGTAAGAACAATAGAACCTGGTTGACTGTAGGAGAAACAAACAGCCCAAGTAACCTATTCCACCCAACCTATTCCTGAAGACATCCACGTTACTTGCCTTAGGACCCCCGAGCATGTTCACTGAACCACCAGGAGGAAGATTCTGTAGAAGCCTTAGTTCCTCAATTTGTAGTAGATGATAGATTATCTAGTCATAAAGACTCAGCAGTCAAAGAGACCTGCACCAGCACCTCTGGTTTTCCTTCTTAGTATAACAAGTAGACTCACAGTTGCACTCTCACATAGCCTCCCTGTTCGAATCTCTCAGTTATCACCTGATACACTTGAGGAATATTTCTGCAGAAATATTGTAGGATTCCTGCCCAATTCAAATTACCTTCTCTAGGCTGCCTAGGCCTTTTAGTGGTTAACTGGTCACTAATGAGCTTCCTGCTCTCTTCCAACCACCTGGGGGATAATGCCAAAAATTTAGGGGTAGTTGTCCCATAACCAATAGCTAGTGGTGGAGTGCAAATGCTGCCATCTGTCCCATGTCTTCTAATAGCTTCCATTCCTCCTAGTGGGTCAGTGAACACTCATTTAACAGTTCCCTTGGGTGTTTGTCTCCTATTTCAGTTTATTAAATAATAATAATTAGTAATTACAATCATCCTTGACCAAACTTGGTCATAATTACAAAACTTTGTAAATTATAATTTAACATAAATTATTTTGCAAATAAAATAATATTCTCAAAATTTGGGTAGGTGAAATACACCTCCGCTTAAGTCTCAACATCGTCCTCGATGTTGTTTAATCACTCTCTGAGTGTTCCTGAAACAGAGTTGGGTATGCTGCCCACATGTTACTCTCCAACTCCCAAGTTGCCTCTTCTGAGCTAAGGTGCTTCCATTGCACCTTTACCTACCCAATGGTGCGATTCCGGAGTAGAGTTTCCCTCCTTTCGAGGATATAGTCTGGTTCCACCTGAAAATTGCGATCTTGTCCCACCTGTACATCATTCCAATTCACAAAATGAGTAGCATCGTGTACATACTTCTTTAAAAATGATATATGAAAAACATTATGTATCTTTAAATTTGGTGGCAAAGCTAGTTGGTATACCACTAGTCCAACCCTTGACAGTATTTCGAAAGGACCACAATACCTGGGTGCCAACTTGGCACAGCTTCCCAATTTCAATGAACTCTTTTTCGGTCTTACCTTAAGAAAAAAATGTTCACCAACCTGGAACTCTTTATGATTCCTTCTAAGATCTGCTCGATACTTTTTCCTATCTTGACCAGCTTTAAGATTTCTTTGTACCTGTTTCACAATTAGTTATAATTCCTGCAACAATTCAGGTCCTAAAATAACTCTATTTACTAGGTCATTCCAAGAAACAGGTGTATCACATTTCCTACCATAAATAATTTCAAAAGGGCTAAGCCTGGCTGATGCATGATAATGGTTATTATATGCAAATTCTGCTAAATGCAAGTAGGCTTCCCACTTACCAGGCTGATCCTTAACATACATCATAAGCATGTCTTCCAATACTTGATTCACTCTTTCTGTCTGTCCATCCGTTTGTGGATGAAATGTTGTACTGAAGTTTAAGGTTGTATTCAACCCTTTAAACAAAGACCTCCAGAATTTGCCAGTAAACTTAGAATGATGGTCTGAAATTATCACTTTTGGTTTCCCATGTAATTGAAAAATCTACTTCATGAAGATTTCTGCAATGTCTGGAGCCTTATGAGTAGTCTTCACAGGTATAAAGTGTGCTGCCTTGTTGAATTTATCCACTACCACCATAATGGAATCATTTTGTTTCTAATTCTTTGGTAGTCTGGTAATAAAGTCTATGCTTATAATCTCCCATTTGCAACTAGGTATAGGTAATGGCTGCAACAGTCCAGCCGGATGTTGATGTTCAACCTTCACTTTTGACAGTTCAAACAATTGGTTATGTATTATGCTACTTCATCCTTCATTATGGGCCAATAGTACTCTTTTTGTAGCATAGTGATGGTTTTTTGATAACCTGGATGACCAGAGTAATGGCTTTTGTGCATCTCATCTAAAATCAGAATTTTTACTTCTGGTATGTTGGGTACATACAATCTGTTTGTATACTAACAGTGCATTTTCCTTTAAACTGTAATCTGCCATAGAATTTTCAGAATTGCTATTTGCTGTCTTTTCTTGTAATTTTCTATATTCTTCATCCATTTCACTCTTTTCAAGGAACTGATTTTCTAAATCTGTTGAGTATGTACTGATGGCTGAAATAAAATTCAACTTTGCTTTACAACTTAATGCATCAGCAACCTTGTTCTCTTTCCCTTTAATATGTTGAATTTCAAAATCATATTCACTTAGAAAAGTTAACCATCTAGCTTGTCTAGCGTTCAAATTTGTCTGATCTAATAAATATTTTAGACCCATGTTATCTGTCAACAAGGTAAATTTTCTTCCAATAAGGTGGTGACACCACATTTTTAAAGTGTGAATTACTACTAATAACTCCAAATCATAAGTAGAGTAGTTCTTCTCATGTATTTTCAGCTTTCTAGACTTGTACGCAACAGCATGTCCCTCTTGTGTTAGGACTCCACCGAGTCTGTCATTACATGCATCGGTGCATACTATAAAATCCTTATTAGGATCTGTTATCATCAGAATAGGCGCTGAAGATAGTAATTACTTTAGCTTCTTAAAACTGTCTGAACATTTTTGATCCCACACAAATTTCTTCCCTTTCTTCTGTAAGGAGGTTATGGGGTTTGCAATCTTTGAAAAACCCTCTAAAATTTTCTGTAATATGCAGCAATACCCATAAATGATCGTACATCTGACACATCCTTAGGAACTGGCCAATCATTAATGGCTTTTATCTTATTGGGGTCAACCGAGATTCCTTCCTTGGAAATTATGTGTCCTAAATACTGAATTTTATCCGTGTGAAAGTCACACTTACTAAACTTAGCGTATAGTTGATGATCTCTCAGAACTTGTAAAATAATACGTAGATGTTCGTCATGCTCTTCTTTGCTTTTAGAATACACTAGAATGTCGTCTATGAACACAATAGCAAACTTATCTAGATATTTGTGCAGAATATTGTTCATTAAACACATAAATACAGCCGGAGCATTAGTCAATCCAAATGGCATGACTACGAACTCATAATGTCCATATCGAGTTCTAAAAGTTGTTTTAAAAATATCATCGTCCTCCACATGAACTTGATGATATCTTGACCTTAAATCAATCTTTGAAAATATCATTGCTCCATGCAGCTGATCAAATAGATCGTTTATGCGGGGCAACATATATCAATTCTTGATTGTCATCTTATTTAGTTGGCGGTAATCTATACAGAGTCTTAAAGTGCCATCTTTCTTTTTAACAAATATAACAGGTGCTCCCCAAGGAAACACGCTGGGTCTTATATAGCTTTTATCAATCAGTTCCTTCAACTGTGATTTCAACTCATTTAATTCTAGTATATTCATCCTATATGGAGATTTACAATTCGGTACTGCTCCTGGTATTAACTCGATGGTAAAGTCTAAATCTCTCTTAGGAGGTAATCCTGGAATCTCTTTAGTAATCAACTCATCATTCACTACATTTACTGCAAACATTTGACATCCTTTTCTAACTGCTCTCTTTACTTGCATAGCTGAAATCTGCCTAAGGGATGTCTTTCTTGGAATACCTTTTACTTCTACTATTTCTCCTTCATCATTTAAACATGTAAAACTTTTCTCATAACAATTCAAAATGACATGATGGGCTTCTAACCAGTCCATTCCAATTATGATATCATAGGATCCTAAAGGTAAAACATTCAACTTGGTTTGTGTCTTTAACTGATTCATGGATAAAGCACAACTTTCAATAAAATCGGATACTTTCGTTTTCGTTCCTATTGCTAGTCTAACTAACCAAGATTTATTGAACTTTTATGTTTTCAATTTAAAACTTTCTACAATATCTCATGATATATAACTTAGGCTAGCACATGGATCAATCAAAATAGTAACATGATGGTTTTGTAGCATACCTTCAATATCTACCATAGAGACTTGATGATCTGCTTGCCTATTGTCTAGTGCTGCATTAATTCTGGGCATCTCCCTTGCCAAGTCTCCAACAGTAGGTTCAGTCTATATGGAATGAATATTGTTAGCTATCCACTTCCTCTTGGGGCATTCTGATTCATAATAAGGACCTTGACACTCAAAAAACGTTTGATAGGTGCCTTTTGATCATTAGTTCTGGTAGCATTGGGAGTATTTCTAGGAGCTGTAAAATTCTGCAGGATGGCGCACCAACAGGGAGTATTTCTAGGTGGCAGGATGGTGCACCAGCAGGGATAGGATGCGCAAGTTGGAGGACTTGTATCACAGTTTGGGATCCAGGTTGCGACAACTGACGCAGTCAAATCAACAATAAATGCAGATAGTTAAATGAAGTTAATTACTGATGCTTAGTGAAGGGATGTGTATTTATTATAGATTAGACCATTCGATTGGAAGGATCGTCAGCATATTTGGCTAATTAATGCAGGATTTGTTCATAATTATTGCGTGATTTGGTCATAATGATGGAGGATCGTTTTGGCGCTATAAGAACGGGTCGAGGCTGGTCAGAAGCTATCTGTTTGCAAAGAGTGCATAGAGCTGCACAGTGTTGTGTTGAATTGGGCAAGGTCGAGTAGATTTGCAGAGCGAGATTTCATTATGTTGAGTGAGTTGCCAAGTTGGGTGTGGTTGCACCACAGTTCAGTGTTGCAGGTGTCAAAGCACAGAATTCTAGGTGAACTGGATGCGGTTGATATTTCGAGTGAGGTAGAGTCACCTGTCATCCCTATCACTATTGAGGAGGAAGTCACCAGTATGTCGGTCGAGTCATCAATGATCTCGAAGAAGAGAAGGGGAGGGCAGCAGAGCTCCCCGCCACTAGAGAAGAGGAAGACCTGCTCATCAGCACAAGTGGTGGAAGAGGTCCCTGAGGAGAATCCGTTGAGCTCACGCATTTTGGAATCCGCAGCCTGAGAAGGGGTATCTACTGTGGATATCCTGGGGTATAGACCTCCCTGTCAACTCAGTGCGAAGCCCTGAAAACCCACCAAGAACCAGCGGTACCAAATCAGGATGCCGACGATTCCACCAAGCATGGTCTGTTGTTGACATTGTGCCTATGCTGATGCAATTGAAGTATGATGACCATGATTTGCTAGCACTGTAGGATGTTATGACAGAACCTTTTCTACCGCGAGCAGCAGGAGAAGTTGGGCCAACACCATCGATCCCAAATGATTGGGCAAAGGGATTGAACAAAACAGGATTGTTGGGTTTGATCTACATGCCGCACTTTGGGTGGTTGACAGAGGCAAATTCCTGTGTTAAGCAGCTTTTGGCTTGCTTTCATGGCAGAACTGTGTGGTTGGACAAACCGGTCACTATCATAGTTGACATATTGCTGAGATCATGGGTTTTTCGAAGGATGGATCGGACCCATCGTAGTATTTCATAGCGAAGGAGAATGATAAAAAGAGGGCAGCGAAGTTGGTATAGCGTTATGGATTAGAACGCAATGAGAAACCCTACCCCACTAGCAGTATTAGCGATAGAGCAGTTCGCACTGGTGTGAGGATTCTGTGTTGCAAAGTCGTACGGAAAAACAGTCCCAACTAGTGCAATTTGGGGGTCGTGGCGTGGGCAGAGTAGTGCACAGAAAGTGTACAGATAAATTGGTCACTCTTCTTGTTGAACTAGTTAAATGAGGATGCACTAATGGTCCAGGAAAGAAAAGGGGCATTCATGTACAGTTGGCTTCTGATTTTGATTGCGCTGGTAGCATGGATGGAGTCTGACGATTACCAAGGGATGGAAGTTGTTTCTGCAACATACTGGAAGGGTGTGCGCTATCAGAATTTATGGTGGGTATAGGAACCAGAGCAACTGAAGGATTGCGCAGCGCATTTCTGATTCTATTAGTAAGCACTGCAAGCGGCCGTTGAGTGAGTTTCGCGACTATCTCAAGCCGCTGTCATGAAATATAAAGGGATTTCCAAGTTTGCGATCGGTTCGCACAACATTCATGTGCAAGCATGGCGTGATATGGGGAAACAGTGGTTGCAGACCTCATACAAATTATCTGATGAGGAGTTGGATGCGATCATCGATGAATGGCCCGTAGAATGGAGAGAACCTGTTACTCACGATGAAGAATCGATGGGGCTACCATCGGATGTACTAGGGATGGACCTGTAGGGTAATGAGGATTGGATCAAGAGTCATCTTAGACCCCTACAGATAACGAGTGCGAGGCTGAGGATGGCAGGATGAAGGCGTGCTATGAGCATGGTACAATCAGTGGGGCAAGCCCAGCAACGGAAGCAAAGTTGGGACATCTTATGGCGGTCGTAACCAATGCAATGAACATGTCAGCTAACACAATGGCCACACAAGCAGTAGTAGGCTTCAATGAGGTAAAATATCTCCTTAATTCATTAGTTAATATTATTTCACAGAAGGCACCGAAGGATTCCCCTGTGCAGGTAGTTGGTGCACTTAGCACTATGCTGCGGGTTCGGAATGTGCAAATTCCCTCGACAGCGTTTGCAACCTACGGTGAGGCTATCCATGCTTCAATGCAATAGCTACATGGCTTGTCCATCAACATCAGTGCACTATCTTCATAGATGTTGGTGCAGATACAAGCAGTTTCCAGCCAAGAAATGGTGGACCGAGAGAAGGATGTTAGCAGTCAAGTCTTACGATTGCAGGAGAACGAAGCAACGACTCAGAAAGAAGTGGAAGAGTTAACGATGAAGGTAGTTGCTTCTAGGGAGGTGGTAGATGAACTGGAAGATAATCTAGAGCAGATGATAGCTGAGAAATTTCAAGTGATAGAGGAGTTGAAGAAAGAGAAGGATCGCTTAATAATGGAGAAATCCAACCTTTATGACAGTAGTGTGTGATTGGAGGTGGTATTCTCTAAAGCATGTTAGTATGTACCAGAGCCCACAATGCAACTAGATCTAGTAGAGCGCGCATAGCGGCTTGGGGTTTTCATTGCTCAGTTACAGTGCGACAATGCCGACCTAACAGCTCAAATACACCCTGGCACACCGCAAGAACAAGTAGATGAACGAAAATGTGCCATCAAGGAGCTGGAGACTCAGCTGGTAGAGCTAGAGAAAGCGGCGACAAAAATCACGATAGAGACTGTGCAGTTTTGGGGAAGCATAGTAAAGGACGAGTAATTGGACCAGCTGACCAAGCTGCGGCAAGAGGCCGAAGGACAACTAGAAACACTGAATATGTCGATAAGAATGCTGCCACCCGTTATTCAGGTCACCAAATTTGTGGAGTTGAAAGAGTTGTAGCAGCGTGTCACAAAGGCAGAAGAGCATCAGAAGAAGCGCAACACATAGTTGGATGAGTTCCAAGAGATTGGAGATCAGTTTTCGCTCAAAGCCGTTTCTGAGCTGCAGGTGGTGCAGGAGGGTCGTTGGAAAGTTGCTGATAAGATGCATGAGCATCCATCCATTCATGATGTGGTCGAGAGTCAGACCTTGGCTGTGGCAGTGAAGGAGCAGGTCAGAGAGATCAATCAGTAGTATGAGGAATTCAGGCTAAAGATCAACGAGTACACCATGTCTAGCTGATGTGGCTCGAGGGCGAGCCACAAGATTGTGTTGGGGGCCTATTGGCAGGCAGGTTGGATGAGTCAGCTACATAGCATCGTGGATGCTGCGAAGGGTCAAAGATGCCATGCAAGAAGGAAAACATCACGCAAGTTGATTAGTTTATGTAGTTTTGGGTCATTTGGACCACATTATGTGGGTTTTGGGTCATTTGGACCACATTTTGTGGGTTTTTGGGTTATCCTTTTTGTAAAGTTTGTTAAGAAGTAGTTAGACGGTTGCCTAAGTGGACCGCAAATGTAAAGGTGCTATCCTATAAATAGACATAACATTGTAAGTGTTGATATACCGATTGAGAGAGACATGAGCTGATGAAGGATTATCTTGTTGTATCTGGGTTTTTGCGAAGATGAATATGATGCGAAAGAGTTTTGAGCAGAATCATTGTGTCTTTCCTATTTCTATGTGGTAAATACATTATGCAATATGAATCGGTGAATGATGCGATGTTTTCTTGCCGCAATTAATATTTTACTGTTATATCTGTTGCGCATTAGTAGTTCTGTAAATGATAGTTCTGTTGAATGATGTTGCAATTATGTTTAATGCCTGATTCGAATGGTTATATGTATTTCTGAATGTCACCTTAAGTTGATTAGTTGATGCACAAAATCCTCCATTCAGTGGAAATGTGGTTTCGTCAGCTCTCCCTTGAACATCTCAGGCAACACTTCATCTGCTCTGCTAGTGCTCAGGGAGATCATGGTGGTTTGGGTGTCGATAGTGTGAGGAACTCCTATCAACTGAGTTTGCATCAACATTCATTTAAGACACTCACTCTCCCATGGAAGAGTGGGATGAGAGCACCCAATTTGGTTCAGCCAATAATGAAGAAGTTGCAGCCATAAGTCTTATTAATGAAGGTTGCAGACATACAAAGAAGGTTCACAGTTATTTCCCACATCTCCTACATTCAACAATAACAATGGGGAATGAATAGTGGGTGAAGAAGTTTTTATGGTTGATGCCACATGTACAACAGGAGGATCATGATATGTCCCTATGGGAGATAGATCCTATTGCAGCAGAGATGGCTGATTTTTATCTCATGTGAATCAGCAAGCAAGATCTATGATTCATCCACTGGATGGATGGATAGAGGCATCACTGAAAAGGAAAATCTGAAAGCTAATTTTTTTTTTCTTTCTCCAAGAAAATTGTTTTTAATGTTGTTGATTTTTATATGATTTGCAAGTAGCAGAAAGGGCCTAATTTGCAGCCATTATATAATTCTAGTACACATTCAAACAAGTCTCAGGTGTACAAGTGCATATTAGAAATTTTCATGAGCACTGGAAGCAGAGAGATTCCAACTTGGTATTGGGATCATGGCATCTTTCAAAATGCCATAATGTTTGGAAGAATGCTGCACAATCCATGGGATCCTGGCATTCCTTGGGTTGAAGGTTTGTTCCTGATGTCATTTGGGCTTGGGAGAGAGCACCATAAACAGTTGGATCCGAGAGGGAAATCCAATTTTGTTTTCTTAAGATCTACATTTGTTGAATGGTGGACTAGTTCCTTTCATGGAGAACTGCATGATGGAACAGACTCTTGGGGGAATACATGAGCAACTTATGATCAGATTTGAGCAGCAGTAGCATGATGGACCCACTCAGATTCAGTTGGGGATTTTTATAAATATATGGAATAATTGAAGCATGCTTGAGAGAGCATATGTTTCAATTCCATGGAATTGATGGGACCCATGATTCTAATGATTTATGTTATGGTACAAGAATGGATGACTACTGTGGTCACCAACAGGAGGAGAGATAAAAAAATTCATAAGTATGTTTGGATGGAATTGGATTATTAGTTCATGTACTAAATTGCTTGAGGACAAGCAATCTTGGGAAGGGAGGATTGTCATGTCCCCAAATTTTGCTATGGTCCATGGGGATGATTTTAGCCTAAGTCACATAGGCATTAATTAATTAATTAATGGATGGATGAAGAAATGGACTTATGGAATATTCCTAAGGGTGAATTTGGGGAATTAAATGGATAAGGTGGGCCCCCCATGAAGATATTAATCCCTAAACTAAGTGCTAAGGTGAATTATTTAATTAATTGGAAATTTTGAGCCAGGCCTCTAATTTAATTAAATAATTAATGATTTTGGATTTTGGAGTGAGTAATTAATTAATTTTATTAATTATCTTCATTTATTAATATTTTTGCAAGTGGATGATGTGTGCAAGTGACCCAAGAGGGAATTCCCTTGAGGATAATGTTGCTAAATCAGAACCGGAGGTCAGAAAATAGAAAGGGATGAAAAGTAGGAAGGTGTAAGATGTTAGCAAAAAGAAAGAAATGGAAAACAACCATTAAAATCTAAGGGAGGTCGAAATTTCCAAAAGAGAATTCAAATTACAAAGCACGAAAGGTTTACAAGGAAGGAAACATCTTGAGAAAAAAAGGGGCATAGTTTCTAAATGAGAGAAAATGTGTAAGAAGAAAAGTAAGCAAGTGTATCCACTCACGGGTGACCCATTCTCATAGGTCACCAAACCAACTAAATTGCTCAATAGGTCAACATGAATTCTATAAAAGAATGCTTCCAACTCTCATTAAGGAGTTTTGATCATTTGTGAAATTTGCTTGAGATCTCTAAGCTTCTCTAGTGCCAAGAGATGTGCCTCAACAACCTTGGGAGATGTCCCCCAAGTTCTTGACAGGTTTCCAGTATACTTCCATAGGTCCATATTTTTGTTGATTAGATGTTTATCATCTATCCATGAAGATTATGCAGCCATCAAAAGTGTTTGTAGTGAGGGAAGTTGAAGATCTATTGAGGAGGAAGCTCCCATTCTTGAAGGAGTCTAAATCATGTGAGATAGAAGTGCGCAGACCATGAGATATTTTTTTGCACCTGTAGCAGCTCATCAATCATATATATTATAGATCTGATCCTTCTACCCTTCCTCCAACCTTTTCTCCTTCCCTGTGGGGGAAGACTAGTTGTTGGAGACCTCTAAAGGCACCGTTGATGAAATAGTCCGTAATACTTTCTCCATTCTTTTCATTTCGACTTAAAATTCATTTTGACATGTTATCATATGTATTTACATGATTATAACCTAAATATGAATTTTGAAGAAGAGTTCGCCACTTCCAATGATTAAAACTAGTTTTTCTAGATTGGTGAGAATAGTAGTTAATGGAGGAGACTTAATATTTGAGAGATCTCATGTAAACTTATGATTTCACCCTAGAAGTGTATTAAATGATATATCAGATCCTTAAATATTATTGTGACTAATATTTTTATGAGTTTGTGGCTTTGGCACCTTCAGAAGCGAAAACTAGCACAATTGCTAGTTGTGGAGAGGTTTATTGAAGGAAGGAGGTAATCCATTTCCAAGCTCTACCTAAAATATTCAATTTAGAATATTTTTACATTAATAATTCATATCAGATCCATTAATATCTGAAAAATATATTATTGCATTCTTTCAATAAGTTTTTACCCACCAGAATTCAAGACTAGCTCAATGTGCACCTATAACTAGCTAGTTTTGGCATATTTTCATGTATGGCATACCTGTGCTGAAAATTAATGATATGATTCTTGTATATGGTCATAATATCACTAATAAAGACCCCCATTCTCTGTTCCTAAATTTTTGGTTGAATCTTAGCTCATTGGAAAAGCCTGGAAATCTCCAACCTGTGCAATCCTTAATAGCACCCTTGGCTCCAATTCTTACAAATACCTCCATAACTTCCCAAATCATCAAGGGACTTGGTCCAGCCTCTGTTTCATATCCCCATGACTTATATTCTCCCTTTGGTAGCCTTCGACAGTTCAATTCCTTTCTAGTATGCATATCTTGGAAGCCTAGGAATCCTCGAAGTAGGCAACAGTTTGACTGTTGTTGAAAAGTGAAAGGCTCCAGTACATGGTGCATAGGAATCATAGTTCATACCTTAATTTACCTACTTATGCACACATCCATACAAATTTCATAACCTAAACCTTTCCAAAATCATTCCTGGAACCTTCTCAGTCAACCCTCGACTAGCTTTCCCAAAACTAGTTCTGCAACTAGTTTTCTATTTACTAGTCAGTGTCTTAATGTTTTAATTTTGGGATAAATTTTTAAGTGATGTCTAATTGGGGATATTACAGTGTTATCAAAGCACTTTCCTTGGCTTAGCCTATGGAAAGTAACTCTCAGTGGAAAAGTAGCTCAGCACTATCTTCAAGTTGCAGTTGTGGAATTTGTTCCATGTCCTGGAAGATTCAGACTTTGAGTTGTATGAGGAAGAAGATTATTTTTATGAAGAGTATGATAATTATGATGAGCAGTATGAAGAATATTGTAGACAGTATCAGGAAGAGAATTTCCAGGAAGTACATTCCTCAAGTATCTCCCATGAGATCACAGCTGGAAGAAGAGACTATGGTTATTCTTATAACCATATGGATGGAAAAGTTGCATGTTCCACAGACAGAGATCAACCTAGTTCCGAAGAATGCCTAAAAGAAGTAAGAGCTTCATTGGATGCATGTGTTTACACCTCACAAGAATTTTTGGATCCTCTTCAAGAGGAGCCTCCAAGAATATTCATCCTAAGACAACCAAGGAGAGCAAGACCCAAAAACCAATCATGAGATTGTTGACAGAATGGAAGATGAATCTACTGCAAGATGATATGCTGAGGATCTCAAGATCACCTCAAAAGATATTGGTAATATTACAAGGGGGTTCACTCAGTGAATTTGTTACATAACATGATCGCTCACATGATATTAAAGAATATCCCTAATTTCACTAAATATTGGAAAATTCCTCCTAAAATTTTATTGTTGAACCCCCCTCCCAATATTCCTTTCCAATTAAGAAAACCCCTAGTTTCACCAAATATTGTACGTGTGCATTTTTATCAACCCATTTTTAATACCCCCTTTATATCATATTCTCAAGTTGTAACAAACAGGAGCCCTAACACATCTTAGTATAAGCAAACATGATGCTAAATAAAATAATAGTACAATGTTAATAATGACCCCACCAGGATTGCAAGGGTGACTAATCAGTTTGTAGTTTTGGATAGTTTAAGACCCAACAAAATAGTACTGGGAAGGAAAAATGCATAAAAGGAAACCCAGTAAAGAGATCAACATAACAAAGAATGTAAAGGGTTGATAGTCCAATAGTTAGTTCAATGCATAGAAAAGATGAGAATTGTAGATGTTTCACACGACTTCCTGCCAATCTACCAATTTTATATCATGTTAATATAAGTATAGCCATAGAGATATCATGTTTTATATAATCTTAATAAACTAAACTCCATTAAAATGAAAAATTGAAACCCTTTCGTGGATGGACTACTCTACCTTCCTATCAAAATAAACATCATTGATGTTTGAACCCAAATGAACATAGATAAATTTCTCTTACTTCCCAATAACACCATATGATCATGTGCATAACTTGGATTTGGGTCTTTCACAAGATGCAATATATGAATTTCCTCCACTTCCTCTACATTTATTCTTGAAATCAAGGGAATTAACAACATTTAGTTACCTTTTCTTGGGTTATATATATATATATATAATATTTACGGGAGAGAGAAAAAACTCCATTGTTAGGTTTCAAGCATGCAATAGTTATAAAGACACACAAATGGTGAAACTTATATGATGCCATTTCATGGTAACGATAACACATAGGGTATGTAAATAAGGATTTAGATTTTCACCTATGTTCATGTCAATTCCAACACAATATTAAGACAGATTCCTTGCATAGAAGAATTGAAATTACAATTATGAATGTGCCAAATATAACTCAATCTAACAACTATTCCTAACTGGCAATGTGAAAATGTTAAAGAAGAATACAAAAAGTTGAAAGAAATAATTAGTCAATAAAGATTTATCTCACTTTTCTTAGTTGTGATGAATCAAGGTTTGATTGAATCTCAATACCCACTTAAACCCCGACCTAAAAAATGAAGAGTTAGATCTTTTACTCGAATGCCTACGAAAAATACAATACAATTATTAAACTCTGGAACTCCCAATTAACTACATCTCTTAACCTAAAGATGAAAAACAATATAACATCAATTCAAACCAATCCTAAATAAACTATTAAATGAGGATAGATCAAGGCCAGTAATCCAAAGAGACTTCCATCGATATTATCATTGGTACACTATTATCATATTTATGCAAAAATGGAGGGTCCTTGAGTTTTAGGTTGGTATGAATTGAACCCATGATTTGGAGGTACGAATCCATCCCACAATTTGGAAGTTATTCCTTAGCCCAACCAAATAAAATAGCCCCTAATATTTATATTACTATGTCGAATTAAAAATACCCCTTGACCCCTTAATACGGGTAAATATATTTTTGAGGCTTTTAAGAGTATTCAAACCCCCAATATGAATGGACGTGATATAATATTGTCGCTAGTGAACCCCCCGTGTACTATTAGGGGTGTTGAGCCATATTTTGGATAAGATCCCAAAGAAGAACATAAATTAGATCCAAAGTCACCACATGAGCTTCACGGGGAAGCAGAAGTTGACCACAAATCAGTTAGATGTGAACTAGTAGAATAGGTGGCTGAACAAGGCACCATAACCCCACCCATTGAAGAGAGAAGCATGATGCAAAGGTATGGACCACTTTCAGATTTTTGTACTAATTTGATTCATGATGATGTTGCATCCACATTAGAGGATAATTATTGCCTAAGAGATTTCCTGGATGCTGAGTCTCATATCCTTAGTGATAAGGGTGATTGCAGTGACTAGGATGAATCACTAGAACGGTGTTTGCAGGATGCCTACATGGTCAAAAGAGAAACTACTAAGGAATGTTTTTAAGTGTGAGGAAGCATATAAACATGCGTACTCTCACATATATGTGGGATACATGGAGATCCCCATTGATGAAGGTGTTGTGGGTGCAATATCCATGGATAAAGAAGAAGTTATTCCAGCAACATAAACTGAAAATGAGAAATTGGTGGATGGCCAAACCACCAACATACCATCACAAGGAGGGGAAAATATAACACATGGGAGTTTTGTCAATTCTGATCTTTATGTGCCTATGTGTCATTCTGATGGGGAAGCCACTTCTGAAGAGAAGATGGCTTGGTCGAACCCCCGGGGGTCGAGACTCCTAAATTGGGGAGAGCTGAAAATTGGAGAGGAAGCCTTACCGGTGTACCAGGGATGAATGAGAACCTGATTTGCAGCCAAATATCTGATATTTATGATCTGAAATATGAATATCTTGCAAGCCCAAAATATGGATCAACTTTTATAACTTCAACAAAATCAGCTGAAGTTGATCCTAGGAAGCTAGAAGAAGCGTGTTGATGTATATGTAACTTCGGAATGTATTTCACCTATGTATATTGTACTCCTATAGATATGGTATTATTCCTCTATACGGAAGTGTCATAATTTGTATTGACAAGTGTCGCAAGTGTCATAACTTGTTGTGATGGGTTATTAGACCACCAAGTATGGGGTCAGCCCTGATTAATGTAACCATGGGTTATTAGACTCTTCTAGACAAGTCGACCCTACTAGTTTATTAGGAAAGTCAGGATAAGTATAAATAAAGTGCGGGAGCACTCTATTTGATCATCTCATTATTCACTTCTACACTACTTGGAAAGTGGCGCACTAGTGAGGAAGGAGGAGTAGCTGCTAGGAGAAGACTATCTCTTGTACTTGGGTTGTATCATTGCTCTTTCTATCTCTGAGGAAGTTGTGGGGTTTTTCACCTTTATGGTTTTTCCCAATGAAACTTTGTGTGTCTATTGTCTCATGTGATTGCTTGGTGTGATTGATATGCATTGTTATACTTGATATGTTGTGCATGTTATTCTCTTAATAAAGATCCTAGAGTATATTGAATTAATGCTCAAAATCTAACATGGTATCAGAGCTAGCTTGAAAGAAAGCATGGTATGGCATTTATGACAGTTGTTGCATGTGCGAAGCTAGGGCTTGATATAGAAAAAACTATTCATCATAGCACTTTCGCTATAAATTCATTTTGGCAAAGTTTCAGGATCTGAAAATATTGCAGGTCGAATATAAGATCCCCATGTACTGTGTGTCCAAAGGAGAGCCTCTAATTCGTTGTACTTTCGTATTTATGATCTGTACAATATAGGGTTTTTGGCTCTTCCAGATCTCAGTCATAAATAGATGACCTAGGAAAAAAGGTCACAACTTGGGCTAGGATGCTCCAAATGAAATTTTGTAAAACTTGGCAGGTAGGAAACGGACTTTAATTTCACAGTTACGATTTTCAAAGGCCTAAATTGAACCAGTGACACGTGGCACTCCGTACAAGTTTTCTCTCCTGTTTTATCCCATAAATAGGTCACGTTGCAACACTTGGAATAAATCTCTCTCAGAAAATCCATTTGAGTACAGACCTATGGGGTTGGAAATTTGATAGGTCAGGCTACCACAGGTATAAGTTTCAGACCCTGTAGATCCAAAATTTCTAAGTTACACCAGAAACAATCAAGTGCATATTTCTGTCAAAACAGAATTGGATTTTGAGCACCTTCATTCATGGTTACGGGAATTTAGGGTTTCGGAGAAAGTTGAAATTTTTGTAATCAGAGACCACGGCTGGATGCTCCTCATCAAAATCGAAATTTAGATACCAAGATCGAATTTTTTGGTTGGGAACAAGGCCAGGCTTGATAAAACCCTAGTTCAAGACTTTGATCGGAAAGGTGAAAAATTAGGGCTTTTGCAAAAATGGGAATTTTTGAAATCTGTTACCATAGCTGGAAGCTCCTTGGAAAAATAGAAGTTTAGAGCTTTGGATCAAACTATTTTTTTGGATGAAGCTCTGGGAAACTCAAACCCTATTTCAGGGTCCTCCCTAGTGAATCCAGAAATCTAAAAGGCAATTTTGAGGTGTGAAACTTTGCAGTTTTTAAATTCTGAGTATACCAGCTTGACCAGCTCATCAAGGCACATCTTTATATCCTTTCAGAAGTTTGAAATTCAAAGTTTGAATTTTTAGGGTTTCTCTAACAAACCCTAATCCAGCTCTAGATCTAGTTTTTGCAAATCAAGAGGATTGGGTTAATCCTAGAAGAGAATGAATTGGACACCTGCATAAGTGAAGAAGTTCCAATTCCAGAGGGAGATGAGGCTAGGGCCTTACATAGGAAGATTACAAGCAAATTCGACAGGTATGACTTACGAGTATGTTTCGAAATCTGTTCATGATTAAGTTTATGATATGTTTGTCTTCATTCAGATTAGTACAATCTTGATTAATTTTAGACTTGTCATATCACCTTAATAAAAATATGAATGCATTCATTGATTAGGGTTTTGACACTTATGATTGTACTAATGCATTGTGGTGTTGTATGAGGTTGATGTTGTCCGCTAACATGAAAGGTACATCAAGAAAGACAAATCATGTTCTAGCTCAATAACATATGACCATGGTGACATGAAGACAAAGATTCATCCATTGTCATGAAGCTCTACTTACAAGGTATGTATAATTTGGTTCTACAATGCTTAACCTATGAGATATGCAGGTTACTAGCACAAGTCATTGAAGAGAACAAGAAGACATTGCTAGACATAACTAGAAAATATGATAACCAGGTATGTTTTTCCTATATCAAGTTAGAATCCTACCTTGTGTTAGGATCTTATACTGTTGAATGGTTGATAATGATTATTCATGAAGTTAGAAATGTAAGTAATCATGGGTTTAGGCATATTATGCTTCTTACTTTGATTGATGATATGACTAACTAGAAAAGTCCTATGGTCAAATAGGAATATGCATGAGTAAAACAATTGCGATAAATTATTTGTGTATGAAATGATCTTGACCATACATGTTTAAGATTACTTAGAATCATAATGTTTTTTATAGTATTAAGATTATACCAATGAATGTATGTATGATACCTCGAGGATAACACAATGATGATACTAGTAAGTATGCATAGTGGTCCAAGATGAGTATAAGTTCAAGGACATGTAATCCAGGAAGCAAAGATCAAAAGGGAGCACTCCAAGAAGCAAAGATCAAGAGGGAGTCCACCCAACAAACAAACAAAGATAAGTATTTGAATTGTCATTTCTTGTATATTCTGATTGTTTAAATAATGTTGTTCAATGATGTATATACTTATGTTCCTAGACGTAGGTTGTGTATTATGCATATTAGAATAATTGCATTAATGAACAGTATACTACTAATATGCATGTGATGGGTAAGTGGCCTATGGCACTGTACAACATTCCATTGCTACCTATCTAGAATGAAACCTCTTTGTTGACATGTTGGGAGTTGTGCACACTCATAACAAATGTTCTGGTAGAGATGGAAGGCATTTAGAAAGTTACAGGATATGGATAAATGTTGTATTGAAGCATTGGCTAAGATAATTGCATGACTGTATGACATATGTTTTTATACATAAGATATTTTTTTTTGAAAAACTATGAGAAGTTTCTAATCATGCAATTGAATTTGACTTGTAGGAAATATCATGTACAATCATCTACAATAGAAGGACTACAACATTTGTTCCAGCAAATGAAATTCAAAGAAAACTATCTATTGAAGATATTGAAAAATCTGAAGTTCCCGGGATTCGGGATGCAGTAATGAAAGAATGCCATGATCGAGGAATACCAGTTGATCATGAAGAATGATGTTTGGGATGCGGTCCCAAGACTAGATGGTAAGTATGTGGTAGATCAAGCATGTTGCAGATGGTAGCATAGAGAAATATAAAGCAAGGTTTGTAGCTCGTGGCTTCTCGTAGAAAGAAGGGATAGACTATGAAGAAACTTTTGCTCTTGTATCCAGATACACTTCCATCAGAATAGTACTTGCTCTGGATGCAGTGATGAAATGGAAGATACACCAGATAGATGTCAAGATAGCTTTCTTGAATAGTGTAGTCGAGGAGGAAGTGTATGTGGAGCAGCCACTTGGTTTTGAGCCACATGACAGAGAGTCATATGTGTGCAGGTTGAAGAAAGCCTTGTATGGCTTGAAGCAAGCTCCTAGGACTTGGTATGGTAGGATAGACAACTTTCCATCCAGTTTGGGATTTACCAAGAGTAAAGCGGATTCCAACCTTTACTATAAGGTTGAGGAAGGCAATCCAATGATACTACTCTTGTATGTGGATGACCTATTTGTAACAGGTGAGGATAGATTGATTGCCAACATGAAGAGGAAGCTTGCTGCTAGGTTCGAGATGAAGGGCTTGGGTATGATACACTACTTTCTTGGTATGGAGGTGTGGCAGAGTGTAGATGGAATATTCCTTGGACAAGGGAAGTATGCAGTAGAGATTTTGAAGAGGTTGAGGATGATGGATTGCAAGGCCATGGCCACACCTAAGGCATCGAACCTGAATCTTCTGTGTGATGCTTCATCTGAGCTGGTTGATGATACGATGTATCATCAGATGATTGGGTCCTTGATGTACCTGACAAATACGAGACCAGACATCTGCTTTGTGGTGAACACCTTGAGCCAATACTTGACAGATCCATGTTCACCTGATAGCTGCAAAGCATATTCTGAGGTACCTGAAGGGTACAATTGACTATGGGCTCAAGTATGAGGCGAATCAAAAGTTTAACCTGGAGGGTTATGTTGATTCGGATTGGGCAGGCAGTGCCATTGATCGGAAGAGCACTTTGGGGTGCTACTTCAATATGGGACCTGGTATGATCTCTTGGTTTAGCAGGAAGCAGTCCTGTGTGGCACTGAGTACATCCGAAGCAGAGTACGTCGCAGCTTGTTCGGCTAGTTGTGAGGCAATATAGCTTAGGAAGCTACTGTCTGATTTGTTTGATCTCTAGCTGCATGCTACTTGAATATATTACGACAACCAGAGTTGTGTGAAGTTGTCAGAGAACCCAGTGTTACATGACAAGTAGAAGCACATTGAGATCAAGTATCACTATATCAAGGATATGGTGCAGAGAGGAGCACTGAAGATCATGTATGTTGCGACGGACGAGCGATAGTCGATGTGTTGACCAGGCCGCTGGCCAGAGTGAAGTTTGAATACTTCAGAGGGAGACTTGGTGTACTTCAAATTGAGATACCTTCCAAGGGGAAATGATGAGTCCAGAGACACAGATGCACATGGGCCATTCTCACATAGTGGTAGGAAATTCCTCCTATGCTGGTAGATGTAAGGGCCAAACCATTCTCACATAGTGGTAGGAAAGTCCTCATATGGTGTAGATGTAAGGGCTGAGCCATTCTCACATGGTGGTAGGAAAGTCCTCCCATGGTGTAGATGTAAGGGTTGGGGCCAGTCTGGCATGGTGGTAGGAAAGTCCTCCCATGGCCATTGACATAAGTGCCGAAGCCATTCCCGAATTTTGGTAGGAAATTCCTCCCATGTCGGTTGATGTAAGTGTTGTGCCTCACATGCTAGTAGGAAAGTCCCCGGATGTTGGTAGACAGGGTCTCGTATGGTGGTAGGAAAGTCCTCCCATACTAGAGACAGTGTGATGTGCATCTAGTTTGTGTTCCGTGGACTATGACAATGATCTGAAGACGATAATGTGACAGTATGGTACAAAGGTTTTGCAGAGGCATATGATCAGTCCTGAGATGCTCTTGCAGGTTTTGCAGAGGCAGTGTAATCAGTCCTAGGAGATCTTGCAGGTTTTGTAGAGGCAGTGTAATCAGTCCTGAGGTGTACCTACTTGGCTTGCTCGTAGAGATGTTGAAGACCTACATGGAGGCTATGCCTACATCCAACATGAAAAAGGGTTGGCTCTGTAGATGATGAAGACTTGCAGATGGTGGGCCTACATCTAGTATGAAAAAGGACTGCCTCTGTAGAACTTCCTATGATGAGTAGATTGGAGATTAATTGAGATAGCAGCAGCAATGACGATGACGATGATTCGATGATGATGATTCGATGACGATGATCCAGTAACGATCATCCAGAGAAGAAGACTTGTGCTAGCAGATCTGTGTCAAGAAATACCTTCCTAGTTAAGAGGGAGTGTTGATGTATATGTAACTTCAAAATGTATTTCACCTATGTATATTGTACTCCTATAGAGATGGTATTATTCCTCTATACGGAAGTGTCATCATTTGTATTGACAAGTGTCACAAGTGTCATAACTTGCTATGATGGGTTATTAGACCACCAAGTGTGGGGTTGGCCCTGATTAATGTAACCAAGGGTTATTAGACTCTTCTAGAGAAGTCAGCCCTGCTAGTTTATTAGGCAATTCAGGATAAGTATAAATAGAGTGCGAGAGCACTCTATTTGATCATATAATTATTCACTTCTACACTACTCGGAAAGCGGCACACTAGAAAGGAAGGAGGAGTAGCTACTAGGAGAAGACTATCTCTTGTACCTGGGTTGTATCATTGCTCTTTCTATCTCTGAGGAAGTTGTGGGGTTTTTCACCTTTACGGTTTTCCCTAGTGAAACTCTGTGTGTCTATTGTCTCATGTGATTTCTTGGTGTGATTGACATGCATTGTTATACTTAATATGCTGTACATGTTATTCTCTCAGTAAAGATCCTAGAGTATATTGAATTGATGCTCAAAATCTAACAAAGCAAAGGTTCATTTTCCAGAACCTCATTTCCTTGAAGGGACACTGAAGATGAATGAATGCAAGATCTAAGAAGCCCTTAAAACCCTCACTGAAACACATGCCTTAATGAATAACCTTTGTTGGAATTGGGGGGAGCAGTCTTCCATGAGAGACATGGAAGAATTTCAGAAAGCCATGGCAGGGATAAAAGGTAAATTCTTGAACCCGCTTTCTGAAAGAGATAGTTTGTTGGAGCTTGTAGAATTGTTTCATGGTGCATCCTTGAGGGATGATGAAGATATAAACAAGCTCAATTATGAATTGATGGCCACCCAAGATTATTTGAGAAGCACTCAAAGTGCCCTCCAAGAATCCAAGACAGAGATATTGCAGCTTCATGAAAAGTTGCAAAGATCCTCCCTACCCTCCTACACACCATTCATTCAACCTCGTTGGGATGAAAGCATTCATGATCATATGGAGGAAACTCATGATATGGTGGATCATGAGGATCATTTATCTTTACATGTTCTTGAGGAGTGTGCTGAACAGTTTGATGAAAACCAAGCACTTGATCATTTCCTAAGGGAACTTGAGTTGTTCCTTGAAGACAGTCACTCTCCCATGGAAGAGTGGGATGGGAGCACCCAATTTGGGCCAGCCAATAATGAAGAATTTGCAGCCATAAGTCTTATTAATGAAGGTTGCATATATACAAAGAAGGTTCACAGTTCTTTACCACATGTCCTAGATTCAACAATAACAATGAGGAATGAACAGCGGATGAAGAAGTTTTTTTGGTTGATGCCACATGTACAACAGGAGGATCATGCTCTGTCCCTATGGGAGATAGATACTATTACAATAGATATGGCTGATTTTAGCTCATGTGAATCAGCAAGCAATATCTCTGATTCATCGACTGGATGGATGGATAGAGGCCTCACTGAAAAGGAAAATCGCGAAGCTAAAATTTTGTTGTCTTTCTCCAAGAAAATTGTTTTTAATGTTGTTGATTTTTCTATGATTTGCAAGCAGCAGAAAGGGCCTAATTTGCATCCATTATATACTTCCAGTACACATTCAAACAAGGCTTAGGTGTAGAAGTGCATATTATAAATTTTCATGAGCATTGGAAGTAGAGAGAATCCAACTTGGTATTGGGATCATGGCATCTTTCAGAATGCCATAATTTTTGGAAGAATGTTGCACAATCCTTGGGATCCAGGAATGCCTTGGGTTGAAGGTTTGTTCCTGATGTCATTTGGGCTTGGGAGAGAGCACCATAAGTAGTGGGATCCAGGAGGGAAATCCAGTTTGCTTGTCTTAAGATCTACATTTGTTGAATGGTGGACTAGTTCCTTTCATGAGGAACTACATCATGGACCAGACTCTTGGGGAAAGACACGAGTAACTTATGATCAGAGTTGAGAAGCAGTAGCATGATGGACACACTCAGATTCAATTGGTAATTTTTATAGATATATGGAATAATTGAAACATGCTTGAGAGATCATATGTTTCAATTCCATGGAATTGATGGGACCCATGATTGTGATGATTTCTGTTGTGGTACAAGAATGGATGACTATTGTGGTCACCAACAGGAGGAGAGATAAAAAAAGTCATAAGTATGCTTGGATGGAATTGGAGTATTAGTTCATGGACTAAATTGCTTGAGGACAAGCAATCTTGGGAAGGGAGGACTGTCATGTCCCCAAATTTTTCTATGGTCCATGGGGATGATTTTAGCCTAAGTCACCTAGGCATTAATTAATTAATTAATGGATGGATGAAGAAATGGACTTATGGAATATGCCTAAGGGTGAATTTGGGGAATTAAATGGATAAGGTGGGCCCCCCTGCATATATTAATCCCCAAACTAAGTGTAAGGTGAATTATTTAATTAATTGGAAATTTTGTGCTAGGCCTCTAATTTAATTAAATAATTAATGATTTTGGATTATGGAGTGAGGAATTAATTAATTTTATTAATTATATTCATTTATTAATATTTTTGCAAGTGGATGATGTGTGCAAGTGGGCCAAGAGGGAATTCCCTTGAGGATAATGTTTCTAAATCAGAACTGGAGGTCAGAAAATAGCAAGGGATGAAAAGCGGGAAGGTGTAAGATGTTTCCAAAAAGAAAGAAATGGAAAAAACCATAAAAATCTAAGAGAGGTCGAAATTTCCAAAAGAGAACTCAAATTACAAAGCATGAAAGTTTTACAAGGAAGGAAACATATTGAGACAAAAAGGGGAATAGTTTCTAAATGAGAGAAAAGGTGTAAGAAGAAAAGTAAGAAAGTATATCCACTCATGGGTGACCCATTCTCACAGGTCACCAAGCCAATTAAATTTCTCAACATGTCAACATGAATTCTATAAAAGAATGCTTCCAACTCCCATTAAGGAGTTTTGATCATTTCTAAAATTTGCTTGAGAGCTCTAAGCTTCTAAAGTGTTGAGAGATGTGCTTCAACAACCTTGGGAGATGTGCCCCGAGTTCTTGATAGGTTTCCAGTATACTTCCATAGTTCCATATTGCTTCTGATCAGATGTTTATTATCCATCCATGAATATTATGCAGCCATCAGAAGAGATCTTATCATTCATAAGTGTTTGTAGTGAGGGAAGTTGAAGATCTATTGAGGAGGAAGCTCCCATTCTTGAAGGAGGAGTCTAAATCAGCTGAGATAAAAGTGTGCATCCCATGAGATATTTTTTTGCACCTGTATCATTTCATAAATCATATTTATCAGATATATGATCCTTCTACCCTTCCTCCAACCCTTTCTCCTTCCCCGTGGGGGAAAACTAGTTGTTGGAGACCTCTGGAGGCACCATTGATGAAATAGTTTGTAATAATCTCTCCATTCTTTTCATTTCGACTCAAAAATAATTTTTATATGTTATCAGATGTATTTACATGATTATAACCGAAATCTGAAGTTTGAAGAAGAGTTTGGCACTTCCAATGATTGAAACTAGTTTTTCTAGATTGGTGAGAATAGTGGTTAATGGAGGAGACTTAATATTTGAGAGATCTGATGTAAACTTCTGATTTAGACCTGGAAGTGTATTAAATGATATATCAGAGCCTTAAATTGTATTGTGACTGCTATTTTTATGAGTTTGTGGCTTTGTCACCTTCAGAAGTGAAAACTAGCTCAATTGTTAGCTGTGGAGAGGTTTATTGAAGGAAGGAGGTAATCCATTTCAAGATATACCTAAAATATTAAATTTAGACTCTATGTACATTAATAATTCATATCAGATCCACTAATGTCTGAAAAAAAGAGTATTACATTCTTTTAATAAGCTTTTATCCACCAGAATTGAAGACTAGCTCAATGTGCACCTATAACTAGCTAGTTTTGGCATATTTTCATGTATGACATACCTATGCTGCAAATTAATTATATGATGCTTGTATATGGTCATAATATCACTAAAAAATACCCCCATGATCTGTTCCTAAATTTTTGGTTGAATCTCATCTCATTTGGAAAAGCCTGGAAATCTCCAACCTGTACAATCCTCAATAGCACCCTTGGTTCCAATTCTTCCAAATACCTCCATAACTTCCCAAATAATCAAGGGAATTATTCCAGCCTCTGATTTATATCCCCATGACTGATATTGATCCTTTGGTAGCATTCACTAGTTCAATTCCTATCTAGTATGCATATGCTGGAAGCCCAGGAAGCCTCAAAGTAGGCAATAGTTTGACTGTTGTTGAAAAGTGAAAGGCTCCAGTACATTGTGCATAGGAAACATAGTTCAGAACTTACTTGACCTGATGCTGCACACATCCTCACAAATTCCAGATTCTAAACCTTTCCAAACTTATTCCCAGAATCTTCTCAGTCAGCCTGTTAGGAACCGATGTCTTTGCTTTGTTAGTATATTGTTGTTGGACGCATATGCTTTGTAAGTCGTCCCGTAGTATTTGTTGATCCATAGTTTATATTAGCCCATAGTATTGACCCATAGTATTGGACGCATATGCTTTGTAAGTCATCCCATAGTATTATATGTCCCATGGTTTTGATTCATAGTATTAGCACCTAGACTTAGCCCATGGTTTGTACTGACACATAGTATTGACCCATGGTATTGGTGCCTAGACTTAGTATATAAGTGTGTGTTGAGGCCTATGAAGGCACCATGAAGTTATTTGTATTGAGCTTGCTCATAGGAGGTTGCCCCCTCGAAGTGGCCTGTGATCAATATAAAAGTGATTCTAAGTTCTAAGTTCTGTCATTTTTGTTATTTCGCATATTCTTATCAATTAATTGTCGCAGGTGCATCACATCTGGTATCAGAGCACTTTCTTGGGCTCGTTGGGTGGAATTTCTGCCAAATTTTTTTTTCACATCTGTTGCAGCTTCGGATTTGGGAATAATCCCTATCCGCTTAACTGTGGGAAGTACTTGGGCATAAGCCCTAAAACTCATTGTGAGGAGTACCAAAGGAACCCCAAAGTAGCTGGCCCATTGAGAGGACCTGCCAGCGAAAAGGGAAACGACCCCTACCTGATTGACTAGTTCCCACCCGTGAGGTAAACCAAGAGCTGTCGTTTGTGGCAAAGTGGTTATCAGTTTTACCTGAGCCATGGAGTGAGGGGTACTTCCCCAATACGCAAGCCATCAGACAGCATTGGTGGCCGAGTGAAACACCTAAACTGTTAGGAAGCCGTACATACCTGGGGTCCATATCTATTTTCAGTTGAACTGTTGCCGATCACTTACACTCCATATCCAGCCATTTCAAATCTATTCTTAAATTCATTCCAGATCCAGTCGTCGTTTCAGATCCAGCCATTTTCGATCCCTTCCGCGCTGTTGCAGATCCATTTGTTGCGGATCCCTTCCACGCCGTTGTTGCCGATCCATTTCGACCATATCTCCCTTGTTTCAACTTTGTTTTCCCTGAAACTTCACTGACATCCCTGCAATCCCATTTCGCATATTTCATTGCTAAAGACCCTATCCCAAATTCCACTTCCCAAGACCAGAAATCCCACATTTGTCTATTTTTAGGGTTTGCCATAACTTCTTCAATTTTCACCTGATTGCCTTCGAATTTTACCATAGAGTTCCCGCTTCTGAAATCCCCATTTTTTGCTTCCATGTCCCTCAAAAAGTGTTGAAAACCTAGTCAAACACCAATTACCCCTCCGAGTTTTTCCCAAATCCAAATTTCCCCTTACTAAATAAGCTTGAGTTTGTGTTTTTCTATCCATCCCCCCCCCCCCCCCACCCACAAAAGAAAAAAATTTTAAAAAAAAAAATTACTGGTTATGGTTGTCACTCGCACAGGAGAAAACACCATGGAGGAAGCACTTGCAGCCATCCAAACCAAATTCCAAGATCTGGATAAAAAATTTCTCAGCCTCCATCTTCAGCATTCAGCCATGAACAATAACCGATAGCCAGAATCTTTTGTAGCCACCGGGTTCTCTTCTTCCAGCAATTTTCGTGGGTCGAAGCTTGATTTTCCTCGCTTCAATGGTACTGATCCGACTATATGGATATACCGAGTAGAACAATATTTCAGTTTGCATAATACTTTTGATGTTAAGAAAGTTCCACTTACATCCTTTCATTTGGAACAGGAAGCCCTTCAATGGTACCATTGGTACATCAAAGCTCATCCCGAGCCAAACTGGACAGATTTTTGCCAACTCCTTTTGCCACGATTTGGTCCTAGTGCTTTTGACGACTTCACATGAGCACTCACTAAACTTCACCAAAATGGCACAGTGCGAGAGTATCAAATGGAATTTGAGAAACTAGCCAATCACACAGAAGGATTGTCTGATGAATTCTACAGGAGTTGTTTTATCAGTGGTCTCAAGGATGAAATCCGCTCAGAGGTCAAAATGTTTTGTCCCAACATAATGATGGAAGTCCTAGGGTTGGCTAAGCTGGCCGAGGACAAGATCACAACTCAACAACGCTCCAAACCCACCTTTGTTCCCTTCAGAAATATGGGTTCCCAACAACCTCCCATCACGCCTGCTCCTCAACCAACTCCTATCAAGCAATTGTCTGAAACATAGATGCAGGCACGTCGAGAAAAAGGGATTTGTTATAATTGTGGTGAGAAATTCACTCGGGGACATAGATGTGTTCCACAAAAGCTCTATCTCTTGGATGTGGATTCTCCGCCTGCCTCAGAACTTGATGAAGAAGCTCCAGATACAGTAGATGATCAAGTCGACATTCAACACCCGCATGTTGACACCCCATCTCAGGACGACCCACCCGAGATCTCTCTCCATGCTGTAACCAGCATCACCACCCCACAAACAATGCGAGTCAGGGAATACTTCAAGAAGCTCCCTCTTACCATACTCATTGATTCTGGTAGCACTCATAACTTTATTGATCCTTGGATTGCTAAATAGGATGATTGTTTTGTCCATCCTTGCTCCAACTTTGAAGTCATGGTTGCCAATGGGGGCACCTTACCTTGCAAGGAGAAGTGTCACAATGTGCATATCTCTATGGAATATTATAACCTGCGCTCTCACATGTTTGCCTTGTCCTTAGGTGGATGTGATGTGGTTTTGGGCGTTCAATGGTTATGCACACTTGGCCCCATCTTATGGGATTTTGCTGAACTTTGGATGCAGTTTTCAGTCAATGGGGCACAACACAAATTTATGGGCTTACAACCAAGGTCTCTCTGCATCATCAGTTCACATCGCCTAGAAAAAATACTTAAGAAGAATTCACATGGTGTCATCGCTCAGCTCCATTCCATTCAGATGCACCCATCAACAGTCTCCACTACTTCCTTGGATAGATATGCAGGTGTCTTTGCTGAACCAATGAGCTTGTTGCCTTCAAGAGACCTTTCCGGTAAGAATTTAGCCGCATCTACCTCTCAGCAGGAAATGATGACTATTTTGCATACAGTCCAGAAGTGGCAGCCATCCCTATTGGGGAATTATTTCTGCATCAAGACTGATCTCCAGAGTCTGGAAACTTTCCTGGAACAACGGGTCTCCTCCCCAACACACCTGAAATGGGTTATCCAACTCATGGGTTATGACTATGTGACCACTTACCAAAAGGGTAAGGACAATATGGTGGAATATGCTCCTCCTCGCACATTTGATGACCCAGTTTCTCTTAAAGCTATTTCTTTGCTTGTTCCAAATTGGTTGCAATCTGTTCAACGGGGCTATCTCTTCTATAAACTCCATGCTTCTTCATCAGTAGGGCACTCTGGGTTCCTCAAAATGTATGACCAGGAACAATGTAACTTCTTTTGGCAGGGACTCAAAAGGACAATTCAATGGATGGTCGTTGACTGTGATACTTTCCAGGTCAACAAGGGTGAAACGACCCTCCTTTCAAGACTGCGCGAACCCTTACCCATCCCTCCACGGATTTGGACAACTATTTCTATGGATTTCCTAGAAGCGCTCCAGTGGTATAGTACCACATCTCAAAGGACACCATATGAAGCAGTCTTTGTACATGCACCACCAGTTATTCTTCCATACACCTTTAGTAGCTCCCCAGTTCAGGCAATTCACTCAATTCTTTGAAACCGTGATCAGCTTCTTCTCATTCTGCAAGAAAATTTTCACATGGCAATAATTCGACTAAAACAACAAGCCGATCAACACCGTTCTGAGCGCACTTTTCACATCGCTGATATGGTTCTTCTTCGTCTACAGCCTTCCATGTAATCCTCCCTGAAACTCCAAAGGCGCCAGTGGCTTGGAATGCAACTCAAGGATGCTACAGGGGACCCACTCCTTCAGATTCTGCATCAATTTCCACATCTAAATCTTTGAGGACAAAGCTTTTTCTAAGAGAGAGGGGATGTTAGGAACCCATGTCTTTACTTTGTTAGTATATTGTTGTTGGACGCATATGCTTTGTAAGTCATCCTGTAGTATTTGTTGATCCATAGTTTATATTAGCCCATAGTATTGACCCATAGTATTGGACGCATATGCTTTGTAAGTCATCCCATAGTATTATATGTCCCATGGTTTTGACTCATAGTATTGGCGCCTAGACTTAGCCCATGGTTTGTATTGACACATAGTATTGACCCATGGTATTCGCACCTAGACTTAGTATATAAGTGTGTGTTGAGGCCTATGAAGGCACCGTGAAGTTATTTGTATTGAGCTTGCTCATAGGAGGTTGCCCCCTCAAAGTGGCCTGTGATCAATATAAAATTGATTCCGAGTTCTATCATTTCTGCTATTTCGCATATTCTTATCAATTAATTGTTGCAGGTGCATCACATAGCCCTCGACTAGCTTTCCCAAAACTAGTTCTGCAACTAGTTTTCCTATTTACTAGTCAGTGTCTTAATGTTTTAATTTTGGGATAAATTTTTAAGTGATATCCGATCAGGGATATTACATCGGTACACAAAGATTTCCAATCTTGTAGATCAAGGTGTCTTTTAGGAAATAGTTGGCAATCGAAGACTTGTCAGTCTGAATTTGTTGGTAGAATGGTGAAAAGTCGATGTCTTCCTGATACAACGAAGGCCAAGTAGTGGTGTCATATCCCTGCATACTCATCACTGTAAAAAGGAGAGTATTGGACGGTCTTTTTAGACAATCAGTGACAGTGTTAGCATTACCTTTTCGATACTTAATTATCAACTGAAATTGTTGCAGGTAATTAATCCACTTAAGCTGTCAAATTGTTTGTAGTTTTGACTGGGTCAGAGTGAACTGAAGAGGCTTGTGTTCAGTGAGGATGACCGTTTCATTTCCAAGGATGTAATGCCTCCATGCGGCTTGATATCTTGCACAATGGCGTACAGTTCTTTTTCATATCTCGAATATATTCTAATAGTGTCGTTAAAAGTTTTAGAATGAAAAACGACTGGGTGACTAGACTGAGTGATCACTGCACCCAAGGCATAGTCCGATGCATATGTCTCAATTTGAAAGGGCTGCTGCAAATCGGATAACACAAGTACTGGTGCAGTACAGATCTTGTGCTTGAGTTGTTAAAAAGATTCTTGTTGTGTCAGTGCCCATTTAAAGATAGTTTTTCGATTTCCCTTCATCAACTGATTCAAGGGCCAGGCTATGTGACTAAAGTCGAGTGTGAATCATTGATAGAAATTCGCCAAACCAAGAAAACTTCTTAGTTATTGAATGCTTTGAGGAATGGACCAATCTTTGAGGATCTGTACTTTGTTTGGATCAACATGTATGCATGCAGATTCAATTACATACCCCAAATATTTGATGTTGTTCATCGCAAAGGTACACTTGTCCATGTTCAAGTAAAGTCGATGTTGTTCGAGAGTGTGGAGGACTTGTCGAAGCTGTTCGACATGTTCTTCCCATGATCGAATGAAAATCAATATGTTGTCGAGATAGACAATGACCCATTTGCCGATGAAAGGTCGCAAAATGTTATCCATGTATCGCATGAAGGTCATAGGTCCATTGGTTAAGCCGAAAGGCATGACTAACCATTCAAACAATCCTTCCTTAGTCTTGAAAGTAGTTTTCCACACATCTGAGGGATCAATTGGAATTTGATGATATCGCGACTTCAGGTGGAACT
The DNA here is from genome assembly GCA_027924585.1 of Larix kaempferi. Classification (NCBI taxonomy): domain Eukaryota; kingdom Viridiplantae; phylum Streptophyta; class Pinopsida; order Pinales; family Pinaceae; genus Larix; species Larix kaempferi. Next base: position 2,960,274 of record BSBM01000705.1, read on the forward strand.
TAATTAAGAATTTAGCACCTTTCATATAGTTTATGAGCTCGTCTATCCGCGACAGAGGGTAGCGATTCTTTACAAAAAAAAATTTGAGTTCCCTATAGTCGATGCACATACACCAAGTCTCGTCTTTCTTTGGAACAAGGACGAATGGACTTCCACAAGGAGAGGTGTTGAGTCGGATATGAACTTTGTCGATCAAATATTGGATTTGTCTATGAATCTCTTCATTTTCAAGAATGGATCTTCTGTAAATAGATGTGTTAGGAAAAGAAGAACCAGGATCAAGTTCAATGGAGTGTTTTACCTGGCAATGTTGATATACTCCATCTTGCTCTTGGAATAAACTCTAATACTCGTCGAGAACGTTGTCGATCAACTGCATTTGTCGGGAGCTACTTTGGTCAGTGATTCGACTCGTCACTGCAGTCTTCGTAGAATGTTGCGGTTTGATCATAATTAACATGAACGTCTAAGCATGATTGATGAGCTTCTTTGTCTGTTTAGCAAATATCATTGAAACCGGTGGTCTAGAATGTTGTACCATCGATTATGGATTCTGACAATCACCTTCTATGTTCGTGACTGATAACTTCCATGGCTATCCCATAGGTAAGGTTTCCCAAACAGTGTGTCAGCTACGGAGAGTGGTGCTACGTCGCAGAGTACTTCATATTCAAAAGGATTTATGAAGTAGGGGAACTTGCATTGTCGATTAATCTGTAGTTCCTATTCATTCTTCATCCAGCCGATGTTGTAAGGCTAAGGATGCAGAGTGGTGAAAAGACCTAGTTTATTCACAAGATCTTCAGAAATGAAGTTCTTCTGGCTACCATTGTCCACAATCAAATGTAATGGGTTGTACTGGACCCATATCCGTGTATGGATCAGGCACTCTCGTTCCTCCTCGTCGACAATAGTCTAGTATACTGGAGTGGTCGATGTCGATGTCAAAAGGGTCATTGCGTCTGGATTAGATTCTTCCACTGTCTTGTCGAACGCGTTGGATGTCGACACTTTCACCAAAAATGTCTTATGAGCTTTGCATTCAGACGTATAATGCCAAGATGAGTGGTGGTAATTGCACCATTTCCCATTGGGAGTTTGTTTGCTACGTTCCCTTTTATGAAAAGGATTTTTGTCGTTATTTGGCATTGGTGGAGTCGGCTGAGAAGATTTCAACTTGTTGAAGTCGACTAATCTATTATTGTTGGGTGGTCATCCTGATATTGGCTTTGTCATGAAGCATGCTTTCCATTTCTTCTTGGTTTCAAGTTTTCTAGCATAGTGGAATGCATCCGCAAGTGTATTGACAGTCAAAAATTCCATCTCTTACTGAATGTACTGGGATAATCCGCTGATGTACTTTAGAACAATCAATTGCTCTTCTTCTTGGACACCAAGTCTAGCGAAGATTCGATAGAACTCATCGGTGTAACTCTGTACTGATTAGTCTTTCCATTGCCTTAGCTACTACCACTTCTTATATTGTTGCTCGAGGTACCTGCACGGGTAAAATTCCCTTCGGATGTGTTTGATGAATTTATCCCATGTGTCGATGAGGTCTCTGCTTTTCTCCATCTTTGTCGAGAGGTTCTCCCACCAACGATGCACAGATGTTAACATCTTTAAGGCTACAATGGTGATCTTGTAAGATTCTGAGAGCTGATTCACAAAGTAATAGGATTCCAATTGTTGTACCCAATTGTTGATGGATTCCACGTCAATCTTCCCTTCAAGATTTGGTATGTCCAAATTCATTTGCACTTTGAAGGGGACGATTTTATCGAAGTGATTTCTTGTCGAAAATCCTCCAGATGTCAAAGAAAATCACATGAGAATTTCATTGAACTGGGCGAACATTTCCGTTCATTGTTGAGTCAGCACTTGCTCAATAAGTTGTGCCATCTCGTCGGCTGCATGTCTATCATTTGTTTCTTCTACCATTTCTGGAGGTAGCGTCTTCTTGGATTGCTGAGATTGTGAGCATGTTTCAATAGGCATACGTCAGTAAATTTGCTAGAAGTGTATACTCAAACTTAAGCATGAACAAAGCTGACTGCTCTGATACCAATGATCCACACGTGGCCAAGAAACTGAGGGGGACAACAGTTCGACTGAATGAGTCGGCTCTATTATTGCGGAAGCTTAAGAAACAGAATGCACAAAGCAGGAATACACTACACAGGTAGAACACTACATAAACAAATATCATTATCATTAAAAACATGTAAATGATGCAAATTACAAATCATAATAAGTTAATAGCCGATATATAGGTTCATGTATATGTCATGTGAAGATTTTAATCATGTCACAAAAATATCAAAATGTGCCAAAGGAAAAAATTGGGACTATCGCCTATACAAAATCACGACTACTACTCGTACATCATATAAATGTCACTAATACTAAAAAATACACTACCTAGACCTAATCACAAGGATCATAGTGCTCGTGATAACATACCACTTCCCTAGCAACACGGTGAAGTATTTGGCCTATACGCTCTGGCACACCTACAGTATGCCTCTAAAGGTGATATGGGATCTCATGCATCCTCAAAGGAGGGAACCCCATGGTTATTCCCTCAATATTATTCTCTACATCGCGGAGTCCCTCTACCTCATCCTCTTCTACCCGACACTCCTCTCCTCATCGTCGCAGTTTTGAAGATCTCACTGGCCTCACTGGTGCAATACAAATGTACATATTAGTTCTTTTGCACAACAAAAAAATGAGATATTTTAAAATCCAAAAAACACATTAATTTAAAGGTCACATACCTGAATCATCCCGGTCCTCATCCTCTAGTAAAGCTAATTCAATGTTGTTGCAGAAGTCTACCTCAACATAAGGGTAATCCTTTATCATCGTGATATTCTCCTCCAACCATGAAAAGGAGTTGGCACTGGACGATAAGAGTTGAGGCCCGCCTTGTCTCCTTGCATAATAACTCCACCTCGTCATCCGTGGCTCAGATGGAGGACGAGGGGGTCTATCTATATGTGGGCATAATAATGGAACCCTCTCTAAAAAGAAGGTGACTAGGATGCTACCATAGACGAACTTCTTGATATTCTCAGTACGACACTTGGTAACCTAGTCCTTTAGGTTGAATAGGACCCCCTCACACCAGTTGAATAACTTTGGTTCAAGACATTCCAAGGCATAATTCATTTTAGCCTTAGTAGCATTACGAGGACCAACACTCCCAGCCACTCAAATAATAGTGAATAAGACTTTCCTCAAAGGAAGTTCTCTCATATCGGTTATGAGTATTTTCCCGCTCTTCTTACGAGATCCCTGTCTGAAAAAACAAGCTATATAGTCATCCGTGTTCTCCTCAGTGTTATGATTCCCTACCATATTGACTCGGACACCTATTTTGGAGAGATCGTTCAAGAAGTATATGTCCTTGAGCTCAATCTCAAGGATATGCTCCCCTACATGGAAATCTTGTAGATCAGGATCCCACATCTCTATCAAGTGGTTTAGAAGCATGCCTTGCCTCCTAATGCCTTGTTTCTTGAATTTTTTTAGCAATCCACACTCCCAGAGTGCGGACATAGTCGCATCATCGTTGAGGGCATACCTTTCATCACCCTCATGCTCTCTCTCTTTCCACTCGATCATGGTTGCTCTTGACTCTTGGAAACTCTTGAAAATCATCAAAGGAAGTCATGATTAGAACCTTGAAGCAATTTTTTTCTTGATGAATGAGAGGAAATCTCTTTAAATCATGCCTCTGTGTATTTTTTCCCCTTCAATAGAATAGAGCGTGCAATTTATCAGTTTCTGTGCCCCTTCCATTGGCCAGAATGCAACAATTATGGAAATTTCACACTTTACGATATAGAGGGAGAACGAAACTTCCTGAGCGCACAAATTTTTTCCCTAGGTTGCCTTGACCCTCACCCAAACAAGCATGAAATCCAAAAAATAAAACATCAAATGAAAGAACATAGCAAGAGGACTAACCTGCTTCAAACGATGTCTCGAATGGTTTCACATCCCCACCGACCTACCTGGCCACTGGAGATTGTGATCCATTTTTTTTCTCCCAAAACATCGAATGAGTGCCCATACACACAGTCAGAAGAGTTTGGATCCACAATCCGCAACCCACAGCTGCGAACTCGCAACCTTCATTCTGCAACAGCGGATCCCACAATCTGCAACCCGCAATTGTGGATGTGGAAATGTGGAACTCCAACTTCCGTAGGATGTCGCTCCCTCAACCTGCAACCCGCAACAGTGGGCCCCGCAATCCGCCTCCCAAAATCCGCAACCCACAATTGCGGATGTGGAATTGTGAAAGCCCCAAACACGCAAACATGAACTTGACAATCCCACAACCCATAAAAACTGATCCCGCAACCCGCATCCCACAATTGCGGATGCGGAATTGCAGATTCCCAAATGCATACTTTTGAGCTCGACGATCCCGCAACCCAAAACTCGCAATTGCGGAACCATGCATGCGGAACCCTGCCTCTGTAAGGGAAAATTCATCAAATATTCAAAGGGGCATAACTTCTTCCTCCAGCATCCAAATGGGGAAAGGTTGGTACAATTGGAAATCTCTTGGAGAGATCTATCCAATTGTAGATTCCACTGATTAGGTGAGGCATCTAAACTTCCCATTTTATTCTCTGAAGTTCTGTCTATATCTCAACTTAGACACTTCCAACCTTCTACCTGTCAAGTTCTTCCTTTCCATCTGACCCACAAAGGTTCCTGCAACCACTCCTATGGTTTCCCTTCTTCCCCAAGGACTAGATGTGACTATACATCTCCTTCATAGGGTTAGTTATACATAAACATTCATCTCCAAACAATGAAACACTATCATTCATTATAACATGTAAAATGCATTAACATATTTAATCAACACATCTATCATTGCAAGAATTACAAGGCATTAAAATCATGCAATATAATATACACATAGAATAGTGAACTCAACCTCTTACTCAGGCCTGTTCATGACTTCATGTCAATCTCATTCATATGCATACATCCCATAGTTCCATAATTATACACAAGAATTCATCACAAAACAATGAAACACCATCAATTGCTATAACAGAAATACTTATCTTTCAATTCCAAAGCAATTGGCTAAGTGAGAGAAAAATTCCACCCAACCTTAGATCTATTTCCATCCTATACTATTTCAGCTGAGAGATCACCCCAGAGCTGGGTAATGTATCCACTAAGGAAGCCTAATAGTTTCTCTCATAGACAAGGCTCCATTCTCATACTAAACCAGTCTGTAGTTTGGTTTATCAAGCATTCCAGGGCACCTACCCATGCTAAGCCAACCTACAGTGGTTATCAAGCAATTCAGGGACAACAAGGAAGGCATTGCTAAGCCAGTGAGCTCATCCACAGAGCTACAGGAATCTCAGCACTCAGTTGACCTGGCACCCACAATACCTACCACATCCAACACAAGGAAGACCTACAACATGGTTACACAGCCCTTCAAGGCATCTCCCCTTCCAGTGTTATTCCAGGATGGGCATAGAAAGTTCCAGTCGCTCTTTTCCGACCTAGAACCCACAATACCTACCACATCCAACTCAAGGAAGATCCTTCTCTCTACTGCACAGTCTATCACGGTCTTTCCCTTCTAGTGCTATTCCAGGATGGGAATTTAAAGGTCCAGTCATTAGTTTGTTGAGACTATAGCCTTCACTAGGTTTATCAAGCAACCCAACTCTCTCCCACAATTCAACAACTGATTCGTTACCAGGCTTGGGGTTTCCTCACGGCCGCTCTACCAATACCACTCTACAACATCTGTTATCAATGCCACTCTGCCACTGTAACTAGGGTTTGTAGACAGGGTGGTCACAGCTCTCAACTCTTGGGCATACTCTAAGACGCAGGGTCACAATTAACTTCAGGTTTATTTCCCAGGAATTGGCTCGGTGTATACAGGAAATGCATGAACGAATTCTCAGCAAGGGTCGAGGGATCCTAGGGCCAAGTTCGTGAATGGAGGATAAGTAGAACCCCTTCTGCGTGAATGGCTGTGTTCCTTCCTGAATGGGATATATATATGTTTGTGTATGCATGAATGAATGAATCCTAAATCAATCCCCTTCTCGGATAGTCAACGGGTTCAACGAGCTTCCCCAGGCGATTGAGTGTCATCCCAGACAAGTGATCATAGCCATGCCCTACCATACAAAATCACAGTCATGCTCCATACTCCATCATCTTCAATGATCATAGTTCTCAACCACCCACTACCATAGCATTAACGTCAGCAGTGAGTTCAAACGGGTTCTTAGTCAGACATGTGGAAACATGGGAAACCAATCCCAAACCCCCTCACCTCTCCCTAGTGGATACACATGGCCACTTCTCATTCGTTGCCTCCTTATCCATCTTCTTGGTTATTTTATTCATTCAGTAATAATTACATCATTTACATTTCTTCATGGCTTAATCAGCCCATGAATAATCAAATTGTCCAAATACTTGCTTAAGCAATAAACTCAAACATCCACTAATGGGGGCCTTGGCCTTGAGCTCCACACTAGGGAAAATACACATACTGTATATACACAGTATTTACATCAAATCCAAATAAACATCAAGGGAAAAATGGGGTATTAAAACTCCCTCTCCCTTAAAATAACACCTATACTCGGTGTTCTCAAAACTGAACAAAAATGGGAATGCCTCTTTCATGGCATCCTCCATCTCCCATGTGGCCTCTTCTAGACTAAGGTGCCTCCATTGCAACTTTACCTACCCTATGGCCCGATTCTGGAGCAAGTTAACCTTCTTGTCAAGGATGCATGTAGGCTCCACCTGGAACTCTCCCTCAGCTTCCACTTGTATCACATGCCAATCAATGATATGATTAGGATCATGTACATATTTCTTAAGCAAAGATACATGGAAAACATTATTATCTTTCATGTTAGCAGGAAATGCAATCCTATATGCAACTGGACCTATCCTATCAAGGATTTCAAATGGCTCACAATATCTAGGTGCCAACTTTGCACAACTTCCCAACTTCATGGAACTCTTCCTGGGTCTCACTCTCAAGTAGACATGATCCCCAATTTGAAATTCCTTATGCGTTCTCTTTAGATCTGCATAACTCTTCTGCCTGTCCTGTGCTTCCTTCAAATTCTTCCTGATCTTAACAACTTCTTGTTCCATCTCCTCAATAATTTCTGGTCCAAGCACTACTCTGTTCACTAGGATGTCCCAGCTCACTGGAGTTCTGCATCCTCTGCCATACAACACTTCAAAAGGACTCATCTTCAGTGATGCTTGATGCCCATTGTTATAAGCAAATTCCACTAAGTGTAAATAGTATTCACACTTAGATGGCTTATCCATCACATACATCCTTAACATATCTTCAAGGATCTGATCCACTCTCTCAGTCTGACCATCTGTTTGAGGATGATAGGCTATACTAAAATTCAATTGAGTTCCCAACTCTTGGAACAATCCCTTCCAAAAATTGGATGTGAACTTTGTATCATGATCATAAATTATTGCCTTGGGAAATCCATGCAATCTGAATATCTCTCTCATGAATATATCTGCAATGTCATTAGCCTTGTGGGTGGACTTGACAGGAATGAAATGAGCTACCTTTGATAGCTTTTCCACCACCACCATGATTGAATCATGCTTCTTCACTGTCATAGGAAATCCTATTATGAAATCCATACAAATCACTTCCCACATCCACTCTGGAATGGGTAAGGGTTGCAATAATCCTACTAGATGTTGGTGCTCTGCCTTGACTTTTTGGAACCTTTGACATCTATCAATGTACTCAACTATGTCCTTCTTCATACCATGCCAAAAGTACTACTTCCTCATTGCTGTTATAGTCTTCTGATATCCTGGGTTCCCTGAGTATGGCTTCTGATGTATCTCATCCATCAACAATTTATTCAATTCTGCAATGTTTGGAATGTGTAGTCTAGTGTTCTGGTAAATGAGAACATCATCCTCACTTAGCTGATATCTTGCATACTTCTCCTCTATAGCATTCTGCTGCAATTTCTCTTTAAACTGGAGATAGACTTCATCACTATCTTGAACCTCTAAAATTCTTGCCTTCAAGTCCAATTCACACCTACTTATTGCTGTAATATGAAATTTCCTGCTAAGTGCATCAACAACCTTATTCTCCTTACCTTTGACATGCTTAAACTCCAAATCAAACTCACAAAGAAACTCCATCCATCTAATTTTCCTTGCATTCAGATTTGGATGGTCAAACAAGTATTTCAAAATCATATGATCCGTTCTAAGCTCAAATCTCCTTCCCAAAAGATAATGCCTCCATCTCTTGAGAGCATGAATTATGGATGCTAGCTCTAAGTCATGGGTGGCATAGTTCCTTTCATGCTCTTTCAGCTTTCTTGACTCATAAAAAATTACAGAACCTTCTTGCATTAGCACTCCACCGAATCCCTCAATGCAAGCATCGGTGCATACTACAAAATCCTTACTCGTATTTGTAATATTCAAAATAGGTGCACTAGTAAGCAACTCCTTCAGCTGCTGGAAACTTCTTTCACATTTTCTAGACCATACAAACTTGATATTCTTCCTCTGCAATGAAGTAATTGGATGCGATGTCTTGGAGAATCCTTTAATGAACCTTCTGTAGTAACTAGCAAGGCCCATAAAAGATCTAACATCTGTTGTATTCCTTAGAGTAGAGCAATCCATGATAGCCTCAATCTTCTCTGGATCTACTGCAATGCTCTCTGCTGATATAATATGACCCAAATACTGCACCTTCTCTTGATAGAAGTTACATTTACTCGGCTTAGCATACAGCTGGTGCTCCCTAAGGACTTGTAATACTATCCTCAAATGCTCATCATGCTCTTCTTCATTCTTTGAATACACAAGAATGTCATCGAAGAATACAATTACAAACCTATCCAAATACTTGCTCAAGACATTGTTCATAAGACACATGAATGTAGCAGGTGCATTGGTAAGACCAAATGGCACTACTGTAAATTCATAATGACCATACCTAGTCCTGAAGGCTGTCTTATGAATGTATTCTTCCTTAATCCTAACCTGATGGTACCTAGACCTCAAGTCAATCTTTGAAAACACTCTAGCTTCCTTCATCTACTCAAACAAGTCATCTATCCTTGGCAAGGAATACTTGTTCTTAACTGTCAACTTATTGAGCTACCTGTAATCAATACATAGCCTCAATGTTCCATCCTTCTTCTTAACAAAAAACACTGGTGCACCCTATGGGGGTACACTCGGTATGACATATTCTTTGTCCATTAACTCCTGCAGCTACATCTTCAACTCTACCAATTCAGGTGTGCTCATTCTATAAGGAGCTTTGGAGATGGGTGCTGCTCCTGGAACAAGATTAATGGAAAATTCAATGTCTCTCTTGGGTGGAAATCTTGGGACCTTATCTGGAAACATATCCTGAAACTCCTGCAATATCTGGAAGACTTCTACCCTGGGTCCCTTATCTTCTGCTGAACCTGATATATGTACAACATATAACTGGAAACCCTTTTTATAAAACTTCCTTAATTGCAAAGCTGAAATCTGCCTCACTAAAACATGCTTTGGAATTCCTTTAACCAACCTTGGCTTGCCTTCAACATCAAAGCATTCCAATGCTTTCTCATAGCAGTCCACCTTAGCTCTATGCCTTTCCAACCAATCCATGCCAATCAGGGCATCATATGATTCCAATGGCAAGATATTTAACTTAGCATGTGTGAGGAATGCATTCAATTCTATAGGACACTCCTTCACTACCTCAATTACCTTTTTCTTTGTACTGGTGACCAATTGAACTAGCCAATCCTTGTCATGCTTCACTTTACCAATAGAACAAATTCCAATTATCTTAGGAGATACATAACTATGAGTAGACCCTGGGTCAATCAAGACAGAAATAGATTGCTCGGCAACCTTACTTGCAACCTCCACCACTGCTGACTGATGGTCTGCTTGATGATCATCCCATGCTGCATACATTCTAGGTTCTTCTCTTTCCATATCCCCTACTGTAGTTTCTCCTCTAACATTGTGCAATCTCCTAGGGTTCTTATTTGCAGTTGGGAAATCCCTGTGCATGTGGTTCTCCCCACAACCCCAACACTGAAGTGGTCCTTTTAAGGCTCTATCAGTTGTTACAGCTAGCTTGAATTCTCTTCTTGCGTGTTGGCCTTGTGGACATCTCCTAGGCTGATTTCTGAGTGGTGGTTTAGACTCACCTTTCTTCTGATCAAACCTTCCCTTGGGTTTACCTTTCCATGCTGGTTGTGCTTCTGCTTTACCTTTATTCTGCTCATAGCAATGCTCTGCCATTCTAATAGCTTCATCCAAGCTTTGTGGATTTACAAACTCTATCCTATCTCTGTAGCTCTGCGGTATACTACCAAGGAAGATTTGAATCTTCACTCTTTCATCCTTGATGTAGTCCACATACCTCAACAACTCCACAAACTTATGAACATGCTCGTCCATAGTGCTCTCTCCTAGCCTGAGTTCATTGAACTCTTTTCTTTTGCTATCATAATAAGTAGCTGATAGGTACTTCTCCTGAAAGTATCTTTGGAATCTACCCCAGATGACTCTCCTCTCACTGATTCCTTTCATTTGCATGAGGTGATCCCACCAAATAGAAGCTCTTCCACTAAGGTCGTAGATAGCAACCTTGGCCTTTTCATTCTCTGAATATTCATGCATTCTGAAGTACTTCTTTATTCCAAGAAGCCATGCCTCTACTTCTTGACCTTCCTTACTTTCACCATCAAAAGTAGGAGGCCTCACCTTCCAAAATTCACGCCGTGGAATACCTCGATGCTTCTTCCTGCCCTTACACTTACTAGCAGTGTGTCTTGGGCTCCCTTGAGAACCCTCAAAATCGGCTGACCTACTAGAAGAAAATTTAGGAGAAGGTATCCTGTGCCTTCTGCCCATAGAACCTCTTCTAGAGCTTGGAGTTCTTCTCATGGAACGGCCCCTAGACTGACTTTCTGCATTCTTTTCTTCTCGATCTTCATGGATCGGGTTAGAACCATCGTTAATCCTTTGCTACAAGTCCGTAAGACTCTGCAAAATGGCTACATTGAGCTAATGTTGCTCTTCCTGCGCTTTCATCATTCATTCATTAAAGCTAACCATAGTCTCAGCCAAGTTTGGGGGCGTCACTTGATCCATTCTTCCATTAGACTTGGCTTTTGTATGTGCTTCTTGCACATTCTCACCCGGTACATCATCTTCTGGCCCAAACCGGTCCTGTGCATCATTCAGAGTAACCATTCTTTCACCATTCTGTGCATTGCCCTGTGGTACAATTCGTCCTACAGCTGCTGCTATCTCTGTGCATATCAAATACATTCTATTAGACATTTCAAGCATGCAATTAAGATCTATCATACCCATTCAAACCAGGAATTATTCATTCGAACAGTTAATCAATCAAACAAGTTCATTAAAAATCACACCATGGGTGCATTTCTCGACCAAAAATTCATGCACGGTCCAGCCCCAACAACTCCCAGTGCTGCAATTGAATCTCTTATACCACTCTGTCATGTCTCCACTGACCTACCTAGCCACTCGAGAATGTGATCCATTTTTTTTTCTCCCAAAACATTGACTGAGTGCCCATACACACAGTGAGGAGAGTTCGGATCTGCAATCTGCAACCCGCAGCTATGAACCCACAACCTTCATTCCACAACAGCGGATCCCGCAATCCACAACCCACAATTGCGGATGCGGAAATGAGGAACTCCAACTTCCACAAGAGGTCGCTCTCGCAACCCGCAATCCACAATAGTGGGTCCCGCAATCCGCATCTCGCAATCTACAACCCGCAATTGCAGATGCGGAATTGTGGAAGCCCCAAACATGCAAAAATGAACTTGATGATCCTGCAACCCGCAACAGCTGATCCTGTGACCTGCATCCCACAGTTGAGGATGCGGAATTGTGGAGTCCCAAATGCATACTTTTGAACTTGACGATCCCGCGACCCGCAACCCGCAATTGCAGAACCATGCATATGGAACCCTGCCTCTGTAAGGGCAAATTCATCAAATCGTCAAAGGGCATAAATTATTCCTCCAGCATCCAAATGGGGCAAGGTTGGTACCATTGGAAAGATATTGGAGATCTCTATCCAATGTTAGAGTCCCCTAATCAAATGAGGCATCTAACCTTCCCATTTGCTTCTCTGAAGTTCTGTCTATATCTCCACTTAGACACTTCCAACCTTCTACCTGTCAAGGTCTTCCTTTCCATCTGACCCACAGAGGTTCCTACAACCACTCCCATGGTTTCCCTTCTTCCCCAGGGACCAGATGTGAGTATACATCTCCTTCACAGGGTTAGTTATACATAAACATTCATCTCCAAACAATGAAACACTATCATTCATTATAACATGTAAAATGCATTAACAAATTTAATCAACACATCTATCATTGCAAGAATTACAAGGCATTAAACTCATGCAATATAATATACACATACAACAGTGACCTCAGCCTCTCACTCAGGCATGTTCATGATTTCATGTCAATCTCATTCATATGTATACATCCCACAGTTCCATAATTATACTCAAGCATTCATCACAAAACAATGAAACACCATCAATTGTTATAACAGAAATACTTATCTTTCAATTCCAAAGCAACTGGCTAAGTGAGAGCAACGTTCCACCCAAACTTAGATCTCTTTCCAGCCTGACTATTTCAGCTAAGAGATCACCCCTGAGCTGGGTAGGGTATCCACTAAGGAGGGCTAACAGGTTCTCTCACAGTCAAGGCTCCATTCTCATACTAAACCAGTCTGTAGTTGGGTTTATCAAACATTCCAGGGCACCTACCCATGCTAATCCAACCTACAGTGGTTATCAAGCAATTGAGGGACAACAAGGAAGGTGTTGCTAAGCCAATGAGCTCATCCACAGAGCTGCAGGCATCTCAGCACTTAGTTGACCTGGCACCCACAATACCTACCACATCCAACACAAGGAAGACCTACAACATTGTTACACGTCCCTTCAAGGCATCTCCCCTTCCAATTCTATTCCAAGATGGGCATAGAAAGGTCTAGTCTCTCTCATCCAACCTGGAACCCACAATACCTACCACATCCAACACAAGGAAGATCCTTCTCTCTACTACACAGTCTGTCATGGTCATTCCCTTCCAGTGCTATTCCAGGATGGGCATAGAAAGGTCTAGTCACTAGTTTGTTGAGACTATAACCTTCACTGGGTTTATCAAGCAACCCAACTCTCTCCCACAATTCAAAAACTGATTCGTTACCAGGATTGGGGTTTCCTTACGGCCACTTTGCCAATACTACTCTATAACATCTTCTATCAATGCCACTCCACCGCTGTAACTGGGGTCTGCACACAGAGTGGTCACGGCTCTCAACTCTTGGGCATACTCTAAGACGCAGGGTCACAATTAAATTCAGGTTTCTTTCCTTGGATTTGGCTCGGTGTATACAGTAAGTGCATGAACGAATTCTCTACAAGGGTCGAGGGTTCCTGGGGCCAAGTTCGTGAATGGAGGATCAGTAGAACCCCTTCTGCGTGAATGGTTGTGTTCCTTCCTAAATGGGACATCTGTTTGTCTGTGTATGCATGAATGAATGAATCCTTAATCAATTCCCTTCCTGGATAGTCAACAGGTTCAGTGAGTTTCCCCAGGCGATTGAGTGTCGTCCCAGACAACTGATTAGAGCCATGCCCTGCCATACGAAATCACAGTCATGCTCCATAGTCCATCTTCTTCAGCAATCAAAGTTATCAACCACATGCTTCCATAGCATTAATGTCAGCAATGAGTTCAAACAGGTTCTTAGTCAGACATGTGGAAACATGGAAAACCAATCCCAAACCCCCTCACCTCTCCCTAGTGGATACACATGGCCCCTTCTCATTCGTTGCCTCCTTAGTTAGCTTCTTGGTTATTTTATTCATTCAGTAATAATTACATCATTTACATTTCTTCATGGCTTAATTAGCCCATGAATAATCAAACTGTCCAAATACTTGCTTAAGCAATAAACTCAAACATCCACTAGTGGAGGCCTTGGCCTTGAGCTCCACACTATGGAAAATACACATATTGTATATACACAGTATTTACATCAAAGCCAAATACACATCAAGGGAAAAATGGGGTATTACAAATGGTGTCCTAGATCTCCCAAAATCATCAGTTGAAAATTGGTTTCCAATAAGGGTAAAAATCCTCTCAAGGTAAAAACAACAATGTGAAAATGACTTGTTTTACATTTCACTCCTTTTATACTTATGGAACTAGTTATTTTTTGGCTATGTTCATATTTATAATCTTTTTTTAATACAGTTTCCACTTACTATTTATTTTCTAACACTATTTTCTAGGATTTGACCAAGTTTAAGCAGGTTCGTTAAGGACGTTCACACCGGAGGAACCATTTAGTGGCCTTTTGAGCTTACTTTTTTCTTTTTCATGCTCTGGATCCAAAAAATGAAAAATATTCCAAGTGCTTTTCACACTTTGGTCGTGCTTGTTAAAATTAAGTAAAAAGTGTTGAGCTTGGTCCACTTTACTTGTGCTTGTAAAACGATGAGGAAGTATCAACCTAGTATTATTTTATCTCTTTTTCAAGCCAGATACATTAATTTATGAAAAAGGAACCCCATGGAGTCTCCTTTAAGCTCTTTTCAGACTCTTGAAATAAGAAAAGTTCGCCAATCGAATTTGTCTCTTTCACTCTTGTGAAAGTATCTCAAAGGTCATCTATCTGGTGATAATTTATCCCTTTTCGGACCATTTAGACTATTTACAAAAAAAGGAATACCTTGGTTAACCATTGACTAAGAGAGTTCCTCTAGGTATTATTTTATATGTTTTCTGGCCTAGGGACTAACTTCTACAAAAAATTCTATCTTAGGTTCTTCTTTAGATTATTCCAGACTCTCTAAACATGAAAAATCGCCAAGTTTATCTCCTTTGGACTCATAAAATTAAGCATTGAAGAACCCTTATGGGACTGAACATCTCCTTCCTTAGGTTCATAAAATATGTAACGTTGGACTCATCCAAAAGATGAGCTATATTGAGCATCTGTTATCCTCCTTGAGCTCATTAAAAAACAAAGAGGTACTCGTCAATCATGATGGGGGAAATGGGGGAATGGACCGAGTTTGATTTTTATGGAAGCCAGTGAGTCGTCACCTTTGAACATGGAATTCGTTCGTGTCTTGTCTTATGGTTGGGTATTTAGCTTGTCCTTGAGTCATAACCGAAACCGTGAGTTTTTGTTCTCCTTGAGTCATGCAAAGAACACCTCGGTCTTCATCGTGTTACATTTTGGTTCTTTCCTCTTTAATTAAACGCTACCAAGTCATATGTCATGCCATTATATGTTCAAAGGAAAGTGTCAACCTGACTCAACCTTCTACAATATCATTAACCTTTCGTCCTTGTGTCAGTACCCATTCATATCTTTACTCATCATCACTACCTTATGTTAGTTTCGTGTCAATGATGTGGGAATCATTATGGCCCTCCTTCGATGGGTCTATTCCTTTTGACGCCATCTCATCATCCAATAATTGGACTTAGAGACCAATTTTGTACCTTGGGACCTGCATGCCTCAATGGTAGGTTTCCTCGCTTTTGGAAGTAGGTTTACATCATTGGCCTGTGATTGAAATATTCCACGAGTGTTCAACTCCAACTCATCTATTCACATTTCGATGGACTGTACTCTAATACCTTGGGGATCATTATCATCATCAGTGATTTCCATCGCACTTGTTAACAGTTTACACTACTAACTGGTAATCAATGGGTTCCTACTGTGTTCGAATTCAACACATTGTAATCACATGGTTAGATTCATATCGCTTCGATCGAGTAGAAGACCCTATGGTGTTTTGGTATATTTTTATCATACCCAAGTTGCGATGGGGAATGTTTTTTAGTAGGTTCCCACACATATATTATGGAAGAAACCTCATTGATGCAATGTCACACAGATCCGCTCTTGTATTCATCACAACTGTGTCATTATTTCATCATGGATCTATGCTTGTCTCCTAGTAGCCATGACTATCTTCAGTCATTCAAGTATGGATCCACTTTGTAGGTCAGTGGCCATATTCTCAGTCAGTACCAACATGGATCTACAATTTTTTTGACGACAACCATGTTTCGAATTAATTTGTTCTGAGCATGGGTATTCTTGCCTTGGGGTTGATAAGAATATGATAGTCTTTGGAAGCTCTCCTCCAACCTTTCCTCTGGATATCTTTTGAAAATATGCAATTTGGTAAAGTGTTTCGACCATCATACTTTTATGACCTCACACTTCATGGGGCATCTCTTATACCTCATTTTTCCATCTTTGACTATACATGCTTTACCACCATGGGAAGTATGAAGTCCCTAACACCCTAGGTGTGTTAGGCCTATTATTGCATGGTGAACTCATTCCCCATCCAAGTTGGAAAAGTTACCTAAACTAATGTGGTCGAATGCCACTTCATCAAACCAACTTAAGCCATCCAAAGAGGAATTCTCACACTCTGCTCAGTCATGGAGGCACGAAAACACAACATTTTCATGTTTTGCTCAACTCTTGGGAGAAAAAATTACAACTATTTTGTGTCTTGCTCGGTGTCTAGGGCGCAAAAATTTGTTGGTGGGAGATTGGACTTAGATCTAGGGATCCCTTATCTCGAATATTTCATCATGCCTTTGAATCTCATCCTGGTTTTCCTTGTAAAGAAAATTGGGTATCATGTGATCCATGTTATTCTACCTAGATCCACATCCTCCTCTCATGATCCATATTCTTCTCCATGATGGTTGAGCTCTCTCACACTATATCAATACCATTTCTCAGCTTTGCTTTTGGGGATTAGACACATAGAGACTAACTCTGAGCTATAGTTGTAGAACTACTCGTGAAGAAGTCCTCATGTTCTCAAGATTCTCAAAGGTGGCTTGTTGAAAGGCATAGGAGGATATGTTGTCAAAGCAAGCTCAGGTATAATTCTATATTGTAATACTTCCTTTTTGGATTTCTAATAAAGAACTTTGCCTATTCTCCCAAATTGCATGTTTCATGTTGAAATATTTCAATTTGTACTTGTGGAAGTAGAGAAATTTAGCCTAACATGTTGGTGTAGGAAAGTAGATTCTCTTCTCTCTTTTGTTTACAGGTTCTCTTACTTGGATCATCAAGCAAGGAGCTGGATCAACAAGGATAAGTGAAGATAATCGTCTTGATCGAGGTAATTCATCTACCTTTATCATCTTTCCTCTTATGAATGATTGCACAAGTGTGCTTGGATAATAGATTCCCACTTATTTTATTTCTGTATTGGATTTGGTTTAAGGGATCCATTTTATTATCCAATATATTTTCTCCTTATTTGTAGGAAGAAAATATTATCACACACAGTAGCAAAAATCCCAAATAAATCAGGGGGAGTACTACGACAAAGTACAGATGAATCATACAGTTCAAAGAAGATCATGCACACCTTCATAACGTGTTGACATCAATGCCAAAAGGGGGATACTGTTGAGCTTTGGTTGTCATTGATGTCAACTAATGTCAAAGAGGATTTCAACTGATTTAGTTTGAGTCATTGATTTCAACTAATTTCAAAATGAATACAACATTCCTACAACATTTTGAAGAAGTATCTACGCAAGATGGTGAAAGTGACAGACATGGATGCTAGTTTGAAGAAGTATATCCATAATTGCATTCAGTCTAAATATGTGTGTCCAAGGATACATCATGCATCATGAGTTGAATAAGAACATAATGAAGGTACATCATGCAGATCCAGATCAAAGAAGAACACAAGTAATGTATCCTACTACATATGGTACCTACACAAATATCAAGTCCACCAAGTCATACTCTGTCATGATAGTAGTCAAAGGACTGGTTGGACAATGGCACATGTGCACAAGCAGCCAAGAATTTGGTTGAGAAAATAGTACAGGTGTGCAAGTATGTTGAAAGAAGACTTTGTAATGCACAAGCATTGATTAGTCAAAGATCAGGAGTGCACAATTAGTAAGAAACATCTTATGGTTGGACAGTCCTGAAAGCATGCAAGTATAGCCAATCAGAATATGATTTCAGTTAGTGGAACGCACACAAGTTCCTAGAAGGGTACAATGGTTGAAATAATTATATGATAAAATTCCACAGTGGATGGTATAGCAAGTGCTCAAGTCCCACAAGTGATGAAGCGGAAAGGGTCAAAGTCCCACCAAAAAGAAGTTGGTAAATGTGTAGAATCCGCAAAGAATCAATACATCAAGTGCACATTACCCACAAGTGATGAAGCAGAAAGGGTCAAAATCCCACCAGTAGAAGTTGGAGTATGCATAGATTCTGCAAAGAATCAATGCATCAAGGGATAAATACCCACAAGGGATGCTACTGCAAGGGTCGTAGACTCATCACGTTGAAGAGAAAGGATGTGCACATATCTCAAAACTATTGTACATCAAGATAAAAAGGGTACACCATCAAGGTGTAAAGTCCCACTAAGTTGTGGACCATGAAGGCACAAGACACACTAAGAATGATACATCAATAGTGCGGAAGATGACGTGTGGAAAAATCACAATCTGTGAAACATGGAACAAGGGATACCACAATCAACTTGTGGACATACAATCTGTGCAGGACTTCTACAAATAGAAATGCAAGTTGGATATTTGAAGTAATCTTGATGGTAAGAGCATAAGATCTTCAAGTAGAATTTACAGTTTGATCTTCAAAGCATCAAAGGGCTCGAATACATAATAGTATGATCTAGAGAGGAGATGAGTGTGCACATGAAACATAATGAAGTACTGATGGTGCGCAGAATGATGCTGTAGATCTATGATGGATGCACGAATAATGAAAGGAAGAAATATTGAAGTATACGCAAGTGATCGATGTTTTGAATGATAATATTACATTCAAAATGGAGATAGTCACGGACGTTGTAAATATAGAATCATAGAGACAAAACCGAAGTATATCAGATGATGCACAAATGTCTAGCTAATGCATATAAGAAGAAGTGAAAGTGTGCGAAGTTGAGAAGTCCATCCTATGCACGACGACAAAGAAAGAGTAGGATCCAACAAGCATGCCATGATGCAGATGATCTGAGACAAGGGCATTAAAGTGAACGGACGAATCATTTGATGAAAATGAAGTCAAAGATTGTCTAAGAGATTGTAGCACTTAAACCGAATGGTCACATCATAAAGTACGTAGTTCCATCTATTACTGGTGCATTATTTCAGAAAATCAAACTATCAATCGAAAGCACAATATTAGTTGGTTAAAGAAGTAGTGTTGTAGCAGAACGACAGAGCATACATCAGCGTAGATTGCAGTATCAGCAGCAGACAGTAATGAAGTAAGTCATCAGCAAAAGTGTAAATTGAGA
Source organism: Larix kaempferi (assembly GCA_027924585.1). Lineage (NCBI taxonomy): Eukaryota > Viridiplantae > Streptophyta > Pinopsida > Pinales > Pinaceae > Larix > Larix kaempferi. The sequence goes on from BSBM01000705.1 coordinate 2,979,769, forward strand.
GGAATGAAAATTCAAGTGATGTATGCAGCTCAGTGATATAGAATTGACTGCATACGAAGGTAGTGCACAATAGAACTATTATCAGAATATCAGAAGAGTGCATGTAGTTGAAGTTCAGAAAAACATAATCATACGTTGGACATGAGGGTGATAGGACAAGGCAAGGAGATAGGGATTTGGATATCCCTTTAGGTCGGTGCCTATAAAACATCAAGGAAACAAGGGTTCATAGCCTCCTTCAAGTTGGTGCTAGAGAAAAATAGGGGATTGGTGCTTCCTTCAAGTCGGTTCCTGTAAAATGAGGGGGTCATAGCCTCCTTCCAATTGGTGCTAGAGAAAAACAGGGATTTGGTGCTTCCTTCAGTTCCGTGCCTGTAAAAATAGGGGGTCGGTGCCTCCTTCCAGTTGGTTCTAGTAAACACAAGAATTTGGTGCTTCCTTGAATGTATTCATTCTCATTATAACAAAGCATTCCATGGTTTTCTCCCATTTGATTTTCCATGTAAAAATCATGTGTTTTGTGTGTTCTTCGTACTCGTGCATATATGGATGAATGTATTTATTTATTGATGCATAACTGAAGATAAATATTAAGTAAAGGCTAATATGTTAAAGAAGGTAAAAAATGTTGATAACTGCACTAATACTGATTCACCCCCCCCTCTCAGTATTAAATCAATTCCAACACAATGGATGATTGATGGGGATGAGGATGGTGGCAACACGAGCAAGAGGATGACGAGGCTTGATGGTGTTGGTCACAGTGGGCATGGTGATGGTGACAATGAGGTCGTGCTGTAGGAGTTCAACATTAAGCTGGTAACACTAGAGCTTGGAGCCTACCCCAGAAACTCGAGAGCCTAGCCTAGAAACCCTATTTTGTAGTGTAAACCCTATTTTTTATTCTAATCCCAATGAAACCCTATTTTTTAGCCTAATCCATTTCCTAAATTATAATATATATAAAAATTAAATCATTTTCACTGTACATATATATTCACATGCATACATTTGAATTCAAATCATTATACACATATAGGAATAGTTTCTCATCTATATAACAAGGGTGCATACAACTAGAAAAACATTGTACCTAGCATCAAAAACCTAATATAGGCCTACAAACCTAATTTAGAAACATAGAAACCAAATTTACAAGCCTACAAACCTAATTTATCCCTACAAACCCTAGAAACTGAACATATCCCTAGAAACACTAATCTAACCCTAGACCTCTAGAGATATAAAGTCTACCATAGTTCCATTAGATGGTGGCATTTGTAACCATGTACTTTGTTCCTAGGATTTGCTACACTCTTCCCCTCACATTGTTGTAAAAAAAATCACAATGGTGGATGACATATGATGGATGAGGATGATGAGGCATGATTGTGAATCTCGAAGTTGGTCCTCCAAGGACATTAGTCAACACCCTAGTTTTGATGAAATTTCCAAATGCAAGTGTTAAAATAAGGTATAAAAGGCTTCCCATGCCTAATAAGTGGTTTTTTCTTGAGTGATGGTGATGGTGACAATGAGCATGATGGTGATGGTGAAGGTGATGGTGATGGTGATGGTGATGGTGATGGTGATGGTGAAGGTGATGGTGTTGGTGATGGTGATGGTGAAGGTGATGGTGATGGTGATGGTGTTGATGAAGCACGACAATGATGGGACAATGATAGTAGGGATGGTGACAATGGGCATGGGGATGGGTGACCTCTTATTGATGCACTAGGGTTCATGAGGAAACCCTAGTGAAGTATATGAGGAGGTGAATGATTTTTTTTCTCTTGACAATCTTCTTTGTTCATTTGATATTGTTTGAGGGATTTTTGCACTTGGAGGGTTAGGTTTGTTGAGTAACGCTGTCTAGGGCATCTTCGGTATTTGGATTATCTCCAATACTTGAGAGGGAATATTATGTAAGGTCATCTTAACTATTTATTAGATTATTGAAATGTTTTTTATGGCATGGTTGACAATTTTGTTGCAAACAATCATGGTTTATTCTAGGACCATAACTAGTATATATTGCAGATAACTGATTTGGTCGAGTTGTGAAGGGATTTGATAAGTGTTGGTGTCAAATATTTCCTTATAAAGAGGAATGTAAACTTTTTGGTTACTCTAAAGTGTTTACACCATGTTTGGGGTGCCTCATGAGATTTAGGGTGCATGGTGTATGTCCATCCCCTCGATGGTTTAAAATTGATCATAGCATGAAAAATTGTATATGATGGATATGTACACTTGTGAAAACCTTCTCAATGGATGGCATACCTAATACAATCATAAGATTAGTAAGGATTAGGAGAACATGTGTTTTATTTTTGGAATATCTTATAAATAGTGGAAGAAGAGAGTCCTTCCTTATAACACATCACATACTCATTTGATTTGCTTATATGGAGCATTACCTTAGTGATGTGCTAGGGTTCATGAGGAAACCCTAGTGGATATTATGAGGAGGGGATTTATAGGGTTAGATTAGGTTTCTAGTGCTAGATTAGGTTAAGCTTGAACAAGTAAAAAATCAACCCCTAGTGATATGGATAAATGATTTTGTTAAGCTTCTTGTGTTAAATATTTTGTCATGAGTAAAAACTTTTATGGAACAATGAATATTTTTGGGGAAGAAGGTGTTAGATATTTAAGACTTGGAGAGTATTATTCAATTCAACCAGTAAGATATCCTTATGAACGTGGATGGAGATTAGGTATCTCATGATTAGTTCTCTAGGATTCTAAATCAAGTTTCTAGGGCTAGATTAGGTTTCTAGGTTTATAGATTAGTTTTATAGGATTAGATTAGTGTTTCTATGGTAGATTAGGTTTCTAAGTTTGTAGATTTGGTTTCTAGGATTCTAAATTAGGTTTCTCGGTCTATGATAGGTTTCTAGGGATAGATTGCATGAGTCATGTAAGTTGTATATGTCTATGCAATTTATTAATCTATCAAGATGTCAATGTCTATCTTGCAATAGTCAAAATATTAATTTCAATAATAAATCAGACCATGAAACAAAATCATAACATACATGTACACCAAATACCTATAACATAGTACACAATATAACATGCATACCACATACCTGACTACCAACTTGTGGGAATTCGAGTAGACCATCGAGATCACCTATAATAGCAATAATATACTTTAACCTCGCGTGCTCAGAGTAAGGAAAGAAGTATCATACCTTTGATGAGTTCTTCCTTGGAATTGTTTGTAGCTGGAGATTTGTGTCAATAACTAAGTTTGTATAATGGTATACAATCTGACTTGGTCTATAATAGTCAATTACATACCTTTTTTTCTTTTTTGAGTGGGCAACCTATGTGAAATATTATCCTTTGATAACCATTGACCCAAATAGAAAATCATTGCCCTAGGATTCCCTTAATGAGACGTTAGGTATTTGCTTCCCATCCAAGCAATGTCCCAACCAATAGTCAATGCTCCATTGATTCCATCTTGGGGAAACCGCTGTGTATATGTGCCCTGCAAAAAAAAAAAACACAACATGTGAGTCCACTAATTAAATGAAGCATACTACATTATTTATATTTAATAAAAATACATAAAATGATAACCAACCCTGGTTGTACAAGATCTAAGATGTGATCATAATTTGGTGAGATACTTGATTGGTCCTCCTCCAAATGGGATATTTCCAAACTTATATGTCGACTGATGGGGATATATACAAGATCCCAACAATCAACCCATCACGTGGATTTGCAATCTTCCCATTCATTACTACTTCAATATGGACCACAAAAGAAACACAACTTTCTTGTCCATATTTCAACTATAAGATTGTCCAATGTTCTAACTGAATGAAATCCATGAGTGCCATGAATTGTCTTGCATTCATACAACTGTGATTGATTTACATTGAACAACTCCCAAAAATATATATGTACATGTTAGTGTCTATGTGCTCCCTCCCCCATAACCGAAGAACACCATTCTACAATGCATTTTGCATCTCGAATGGGGGGGAACATTTGTGAACTTCATTTCTTTCCTGCATAATGTAGTTTTGATCAAGGAAACCACTCCACCATTCTCCCCTTTTCCATGTCCAATCTCGAAATAGTTCCAAATATGCGGCACTTTCATTTTTTTTTTTTGTAGCATGCACAACCATTGGAATACACAAGCATTCTTGAACTGGCCTATGCACGCATCAGACCAAATCCAATGTCGATCCATATTTAAATTCTTCTTCTTCAAGTGGTCATATAACATCTGAAAGAAATGTTGTACATATGCTAGGTCGTGGAACCTATCATCACTTATGTAGAAGTGACATTCCTTCAAAATAAATATGTTTCCTTCGCTGCTATTTGGGACATGCATGTATGTGATGTGGACCATTATGCTGACCTGCTCTAAATGATAATATTTCCTTTGAATCTCATTTTTTGGTAGAAGAGTGTAGTTCTCATAAAAACCAACCTTTGATAGGATAGTTCCAATAGGAAATGTATATCTGCATAATCTAAAATGCTCATTCGGACATTGAGCTACATGGACATGTTGTACTTAGTGTTGGGTCTTATCGAAGAATTCCTTCATGAAATTGCATACTCGGACCTAGTAGAACAACAAAAAAACGATATATATGTCAATACGATGTAGGATCTACAAGTGCAATCATAAATGATATATAGTATTTTTAATTACTCATCACAAACCCGGGAAGTGACCAATTGTATTTTTTTTTTCATTCCTTCCAGAAATATCAGATGCCACATATTTGAAGCTTTGCAAATCAACCTTCATCTACCCCAGTTCATGCTCATCGCTCACATGGATGCACCTGCGTAGTAATGTCATTCCATGCACCTGGAGCATGTGCCATCTAAGCAATGATTTTGATCAATTGTACAACCCTTAGGCTTTGTACATAATATGGTATAAATAAAGTCTCTAGATGATGTCGGCGATAACATAGCTGAGCATTCCTGCACAAGGGTGTTATGCAAAACACGATATATATATCATAATAATAACCATATTCAATGTGATATCGACAACAACATGTGTTACATGTTTTGTTTACTCTAACATACCAAGGCTTGCATTTTTCGAAAGATCTTTGACTCAAGTTAAGCTGACTATATGCATTCCTAAATTTCTCATACAATTTTGTCTATGTCATGTCAAGAAAATGTTTAATATGTGGTTCATGGTCTCTTGAACCCTTTCTCAATTTCAGTACATCTTTTTTGTTGGAACTAGTCCTACTGTTCTCATGCCAAAAATATTGCAATAGTCCCTTAACTTCTCTAAGCAACTTCATGTCAAAATGAGGTAGCCTACCAGTGAAATCTCACAAATCAGTGGAGCAACCTTTGTCAAGGATATCTTATCTAATAGAATACTTTCGAATGGTTTTCATATTACATTTCATGAGATGGGATGTCTCTTTGAGTAAACAATGTTTCTTTGTGACCTTGGTAACAATTGATTGTGTCAAGACACATCGAGCTGCATTACAGTCATCAGAATGAGTTTTTCGACCAATTTTGTGAAAATATTTAATAAGGTTTCTAACAATATGATTACTTGTTTCCGAACCTCTAACCATTTTAATGCCTAAAATTGTTCTAACAACAATCAAACACCTAGATTTCAACAATGACAAAAATAATTGACATTTTGTTGCATCAAGTTTTGAATCAAAATATTGTTTAAAAAAATTAAAAGATTGATAATGAATGGTTCAGTTACGTAAATTACCTTCGAGTGATGCTAGACCACTTCCATCCACCTGAATGTGCTTGGATTTTTTCGACGTACACTTTGCAATGTTGGCATGGAAGATGGGTTTATATTCTGGTGTAATTGACTTCTTGGTTGTGGAATTACAGTCGTGGGAGGAGATACAGTGTGTGACTGATTGTTTCCAAAATTTCAGGTTTTTGAACAAGAGGTTGCACCGCATGAACTTCTTCGCCAAGGGGTATTACATCCATCTCCTCTCTACCTTCATTCACATTATAACTAGCCACAACTAATATTTCATCTTTGTCATTCAAAACTTCTTGTGATGGGTTACTGGTTGGAGGTTCATCAGATGTGCTAAAATTTGGCCGCTCCTTTGCTAACAACTTATGTTTTGCCATACTTATCCTTTCCTTCTCTTGCTTCATTGACAATTTCTATGGGATTCATTTTCCTTGAACTCTTTCTTTTCTGATTATGTTGGTTTCCCATGTTAAATGAATGTCCACTACAATGAGCTAATTTCACAAGTTCTCTTCACAATGTGAGAAGGATTTTACAAATTTTAGAATGTGAGAAGGATTTTATTCCACTCACACAAGTTTACATCCTTGAGAGTTACACAATTTGACTTCTGTGAGAATAGCGCAAGAGGTTGTTTCTTCACCAATTTCACATATTCTCTCCCAAATACATAGTTTGAAAGCGACTAGATTTCATCACCGATTTCATATATACTCTCATTCAAATACACAACATTTGACTTGGAAATAGTGAATCTGAGAAGGATTTTCTTCTAATTTCAAAGATTTGTACTTAAACCTCAAAATTTCACAATTTCACTTCAATGAGAATAGTTCAAGAGGTCATTTATTCAACAATTTTACAATTTCTCTTGCAAATATATAAATGAGGAGACATATGTTTTTCACCAATTTCATAAAATTTAATTTAACTTCATAACATTTGGCTTGGAGAAAGTGAATGTGAGCATAATTTCAGTCCAATCTTGTGTGAGAATTTTACAATTTCACTTCTATGAGAATTGTTGAAGAGGAAAAAAATCTTCTCCAATTTAAGAATTTCTCCTTAATATGCACAATATTTTTCCTCTACAACAAATAAGTAGACATGAAAATCATTCTCACTCAATCATTCTCCTTTGCAATTTAATCAATCTGAAGAAGGAAGTTGTAAGTTGGGCAAAAACACGAAGGTGGGTTACACTTTGGTGAGAATCGGGCGCCAAAGAGACATAGCGGAAGTTATTCGGCTGAATAAATTTAATTATTCGGTCGAATATAGTTAGTTAATCAGCTGAATAATTTAGTTATTCGACTGAATAATTTATTTATTCGGCCGAATAAGTTATACTTTATTTGGCCGAATAACATTTAACGGGCCACTGTTAGACCTAACGGTGGCCTCGATTTGTGTGCAAGGTTTTACCGGACAGAAAAAATGCACGGCGTTGTGTAATCATTTGGCCGAATAATTATTTAGCGGAATAATTATTCGGCCGAATAATTATTCGGCCGAATAATTATTCGGCATAAAAGCTCGGTCGCGGCCATTGTTCGTCATTTTCAGCGGGATTTTGTGGACCCCATTGTGAGACCCACTATCGGCCCCGCCTCCACGCCACCCATCTCGCCACTGCTATGTCCACCTACTTGTCTAGCCATTGGTCTGTCTACCCGGCTAGCGGTGAACTCCGCCACCCGCTTCCCTACTCTCTACGTCTCAGTTCTCTGCCACCCTCTACGTCACGTTTTGCATGTCTTTTCTGTTTCTGGTCGTGTCGGAGTTGTATGATCGTCGGTTGGTCATTGCGCGGCTGGACGTGTGGACGTCTGTTGGTGGAGTGAGTGTCCACCACCTTCTGCCTCTCCCATCTACTCCTCCTTTCTGCATCTGGTTGTAGCAGATTTCTATAGCTGTTGATTCGTTGTTGCGTGTTTGGACGTCTGGATGCTTGTTGGTGAAGTGTGCGTCTAGACGTCTGTCGGTGTAGAGTGCGGATGGAAGTTTGTTGGTGGAGCTTTGTTGTTGGAGTGCTCTCTTGGTGGCGGACGATCATTCTGGTGTTCGTTTCATCGGTGGATGTTTGCATAAGAGTGGGATGTTGTCGCTATGGACCTGTCGTCGTGGGGTTGTCTGCAGAGGTAAATTATTTTGTTTATTTATGTTTTTATTTTTATTTCAAAATTTCTTATATTAATGTTTAATTGTTATTGCAGGTTCTGTTTTTTTTTTGTGCTTGGGCTCGTTTTTCCAATTTTGCCTGGGTTCTGTTCGGCTGGGTCTAAATTCTCCTGAGTTCTGTTTGGCTGGGACAAAGAAGTGAAAATATAAACAGGTAAGCCGAAACTCAGTTTTTTTTTAATTAATAAATTAAGTATTAATTAAAAAAAATTGAATTTGTCCCTGTAAATGAACTGTGTCCAATTGGACAGAGTTCATGAACTATGTCCAATTGGACAGAGTTGATGAACTTTGTCCAAAATTGGGCAAAGTTCATGAACTCTGTCCAATTGGGCAGAGTTCATGAACTGTGTCTAATTGGACAGAGTTTATGAACTGTGTCCAATTGGACAGAGTTGATGAACTTTGTCCAAAATTGGGCAAAGTTCATGAACTCTGTCCAATTGGGAAGAGTTCATGAACTTTGTCCAATAAAAAAGACAAGAAGACTAGTATAACTTATTTTAAATGAGCTCTACCTTATTTCCAGAATCTATGTACATGAGTTAGCTAAGCTGACCTTACTATTACTAGGAAAGAGCATAGATAATGATACTTCTTACTCATAGTTAGTATAATCATAGTAATCTAGTATGGAAACTTTAACATATCCAAATAGACTGAATTAGTACTAAGAGGTTTAACATGAACTCGGTCCAATTCGGCAGAGTTCATGAACTCTGCCCAATTCGACAGAGTTCATGAACTATGTCCAATTGGGCAGAGTTCTTAAACTCTGTCCAAATCGTATGTTGAAAATGATTTAAATTTAAATATAAAAAGAGAAATATATGCAGTCTTTAGTTAGTTAATCTTATTACACTATTGATTTTGCCTATGTGTTTAGAAATGAAAATAAAAGTAATTCTGTAATTGTATTTGCAAATGATATCTCCCCTTTATATATGGGTTTCTCTTTTCGGTTGAACTCTGTCAACATGGACATGGACAGAGTTCATGAACTCTGTCCACATTGACAGAGTTCATAGATCAATATATTAGTTTTATTACAAACTGTGTTAATGTATAGCTATAGATACAACAAAACTTTAGACACGATTAAACTTTACTTTAGACACAACTAAACTATAGACATGAATAAACTTTACTTTAGATGTAATAGGAGAGAACATTTAAGTCAATTGTATTATGTACCAAACTGAAGACCATTTTGTAACATGGCAAATTTTTGAAACATAGCCAAACTTGTGAAAAATAATACCATGCATTGTTAATATTTTAAGATTGTATGGAATAATGAAAATACTTGTAGATATAATTTATGTTTAAATATTATTAAGATAGCAATTAAGTAATTAATTTAAGATTTTAATTAAAAGTTAACATGTTCATGAACTCATTCTTTGACATAAAGAAAGGTAACCATTCATTTTGTATTTAACTATATTGGTTCTATTCATTTTAAACATCAAAAACACTTAGAAGATTGGCACATTAATTCCTTATTAGCGATACTCATTTTAAGAACTACTAGATGATATTAGGTATGTTTAGGTCTTTATTACATAACTTAGTTTCTTTAGCAGCTAGGTTTTAGAATTTCTAGAATTACTATCTAAATGTAACATTTAACTTAGTATTTAACTATATTGGCTCTATTAATTTTAAACATCAAAATCACTTAGAAGATTGGTACATTAATTCCTTATACATCCAACAATATTAGTTATAGTCATTTTAAGAACTTAGTTTTTCTAGAAGCTAAGTTTTAGAATTTGTAGAATTAACATGTAGAATTTGAATATGTAATCAGTTGATATTTGTGTAAGTGTAGACATTATATCAAATGGAAAGAGAGGAGTCTTTGAGGCGAAAGTGTAGGAGGTCTTCACAGTCTTTTGGGGTTGGTGTTACAAGTGATAATCAGAGATTGTCAACTTCCCCTCGAGATTCTAGTTTATTGTATAGTTCACATTCAATTGATCATCGACGAGGCGAAAGGGGTACAAATGATTCCCCTATATCTTCTGTGGGAGAATGCCGATCTTGACCTTCTGTTGGTATACGAATATTGATCTTTTAATATGTGTACATACAAAAAAAAATTTGTGTACGCAAAGTTTATGCATGTGTTTAAACAAAACTTTGTTTTTATTTGAAGTAGAGTATGGTTTAGAAGATGCTTGTAATTCTACAGAGAGGGGGGCAGAGTGAGCAAGGGAGACGGATGAGGGTGCAGAGCAAGGTTTTCAAGAGGCTTGTCATTCTACACAAGGTGATGATGGTCGAGCTAGGATGCAATATGTTGAACTAACTGAGGATTGTACACCCATTACAACATATCCATCTGATTTACCTTGGGAGCTTCCATGGGAAAGTGGTGATCATCAATTAACTCTTGAAAGATGTAGATCCCACTACGGCAAGTTGGAAAATGATTTGTCTACTATGGATCTCCCTCCAGAGAGTAAACAAAGTTTGGAGATTTTTTTGGGATCATTGCAAAAATTCATTTAGGCATATGAGAATCTCGAACCAACTACAAATGGTTTTGTTGATTTGATGCGAAGACGAAGGGAACAAGTGATGGGTCCAGACAAGTGGGTTGTTGTGAAGGAACGAGTGACAAACGAACAGGCCAAATCAATGTTTAACTTCAAAGAAGGTCTAAAGCGAGAAATGTTGAAAGTGCAATATTTCAAGCATCATGATCTTGCACATCTACTATATGGTCGGTTTCCATGGAACGATGAGGTTTCTCAATATTTTGCTAGATTTTTTTATGCTGAGTTTTTTTTAAATATGAAGCCAAACTATATTGATGTTCATTCAAAATTTTATGGAGTTGGAAAGGGTCGAATATATAATTGAAAAGGTGCTCTTAGAGACCCTACAACTCTTCGACCTCCACCCCAGATATCTCACCCACCCAGGTTGGTGGCATTAAGATCAAAGATAAAGCCCACATCCCAATTGGAGACAACTGTAAGGAATTTTGTTGGCAATGGTTTATCGTCAGCATTAGTTGGAGTAGATGTGGGATTGGTTCGAGAAATGGCTCGTTCCACTATTTGTCAAAAGTTTGTTTACAAAAGTAATGATGAGGTAGATGGAATGAGCATTGGAGATCTCAGAGCGTATGCCAAGGTTTGTCGTGACATAGCGTCAAATGTTATATCCAATGACACATCGAGTTTGGGAGAGGTTTGTTGATTATGATATGACTTGATCTAAATTTAATCTTTTGTTTATTTTGAATTGAATTTTTTGTTACATTATATGAATGATAAATTACGTTTTTTTGATGTAAAGTAATAATTACATTATGTAAATATTTATTGGTTGTAGTTTTCAAGAATGATGAATGAACATTCTTTTCGTATTTCCACTAGCGAAAATATAGAGCATATTGGAGAGGTATATTTATTATTTACATATTTATGAATATGTTTGAACTTGATATATATATATATATATATATATATATATATATATATATTAATTTTAATTTTAATTTAACTATGCATCTTATTGTTAATTCGACTTATCCATGCAGGTTTCTTTAAATACGAACTTTTTAAATGATTTACCATCTATTGTGAGCTAATGTTTTTAATTTTTTTGTTTTAATTTTAAATTAATTGCTTAATTTTTTTTGCTTGCATTATGTTTTATTTATTAACACAATTTAAATTTTAGGGGAGAGAGATAAGTTCTCTGCTGAATGCAGTAGATATTAGCATGGAGGTAATTTTGTTCATACTTGAATTGATTTTTTATATAAGCTTAATATTTTAATTTTTTTGGATTTAGTTAAAATTTGTTCAAGTAGTTTATGAGATTCATAAATTGATTTTATACACGTTGCAGCTTAGGTCTTTTAAATCTTTTGGAGACAAAGAGAAAACTCTTTTGGAGAATGGTGGTGGACAAGCATTTGGAGAATTTGATGTAATTTTGTTAATAATTGAATTATTTTTTTATATATTTAAGTTTAATATTTTAATTTTTTGAATTTAGTTTAAAGAATTTAAATGGTATCCATAATCTGTTTTTATACAGGTTGCAGGGTGAGTTGAGTCTAAGGGGAGGCCCTAGTGGAGGATAGTAAGGTAGACATTTTCTTTTTATAGCATGGTGGACATTTTTCTTTTGTTGATCTATACATAGATTGTAAAGATTTGTTTTGGACATCGAGGAGATTTATTTTTGGACTAAATACATATATGTACATTGAACTCACATGTTCATGAATGTTTTTTAAGGATTATATACATGTCCTTTGAATTTACATATTTTGTATTTGCTTTAAATGATCTACTTATTTTTGTTTATTTAGCATATTTGGTGTGATTTAAAGATTTAGAATATATATTTGCATGTTTAAATGAATGAATGAATGAATATATAAGAATAATGTTAAGGATGTTATAATCTAGGTGCAATGAATGAATGTTAGGTTTTTATAGAAATTTTAAAAATGAATGAATGTTAAAAATGACTTATCTTTGAATGCTAGGAAGTTTAGGAATGTTAGGAAGTTTTGATAGAAATATGAATGTTAGGAAGTTTAAAAACGAATGTTAGGTTTAAAGTTCCGAAATGTTAGGAAGTTGTGATTGAAATATGAATGTTAGGAAGTCGAAAAATGAATGTTAGGTTCAAATTTTTATAGGAATGTTACCTGAATATGTTAAAAATGAATGTTAACGAAATTATGATAGGTGCAATGAATGAATGAATGTTAGGTTTTTATATGAATTTAAATAAGAATAAATGAATGTTAAAATTGAATGTTAAGAACATGATATTTTTGAATATTATGAAGTTTAGGAATGTTAGGAAGTTTAAAAATGAATGTTAGGTTCAAAGTTCAGGAATGTTAGGAAGTTTTGATTGAAATATGAATGAATGTTAAGATTGAATGTTAAGAACATGAAGTTATTATCTTTGAATGTTAAGAAGTTTAGGAATGTTAGAAGTGTTGATAGAAATATGGATGAACTAGGAAGTTTAAAAATGAATGTTAAGAACATGAATGTTATCTTTGAATGTTAGGAAGTTTATGAATGTTATAAGTTTTGATAGAAATATGGATAAACTAGGAAGTTTAAAAATGAATGTTAGGTTCAAACTTTATGAATGTTAGGAAGTTGAAAAATGAATGTTAGGTTCAAATTTTGATATGAATGTTAGGAATATGTTAAGAATGAATGTTATGGTAAGAATGAATGCTAAATAATTTTCGATAGGTGCAATGAATGAATCAATGTTAAGAAAAAATGTTAAGATTGAATGCTAAAAACATGACTGTTATCTTTGAATGTTAGGAAGTTTAGGAATGTCAGGAAGTTTTGATAGAAATATGAATGTTAGGAAGTTTAAAAGTGAATGTTAGGTTCAAAGTTCAGGAATTTGTTAGGAAGTTTTGATTGAAATATGAATGTTAGGAAGTTGAAAAATGAATATTAGATTCAAATTTTGATATGAATTTTTAATTAATAATTCTTATTTTCAATGTCGAGGTACATTTTATGCGGCTGAAATCATGGCAAATGGGGATTTAACGATTTTTTGTTTTTTAATAATAAGCAAAGATTACAGGATTGTGAAGCTTGTGCTAAATTAGAGCAATGATTTTAGACAACAATTTGATGAATTTTCATCGATTTGTTGTAAATAATCATTCCTCTAATTTAGCATAAGCTTCAAAATCCTGGAATCCTTTCTTGTAATTAAAAATCAAATGATAGTTGTCTCCATTTGCCATGATTTTAGTTATGTGAACTTACACAAGTGATATTTTAAAGTAAAGATTTGGGGCAGAGAGTGGCAACAGCCATATCCATTATCTCATCCCTTAAGTGGTCTAATAGACATATGGGGACCCGAATAAAGTATTTTATACAGAATTAAAACAAAAATTTTACACATTGAAGTTTTCATAATTACCAAATAATTTTTGAATTCATTTCAGCATACTAGAATACGATCATTTAAACTCGTATATTCTAGTTCCTTTCAAGATCATAGACATAGAAAGAAAAAAATATATTGTACACAATATTTGACAATGACATGGACAAAATCATCGATCTATTAATTTTTTATATAGTTAAAAACATCGTAATGGAATGCCGTCTTCAATTATCCGTTCATGGTCATATTTGGACAATTTCCATTTTTTATTTTTTAATTGTTTTTTCGATGGAACTTGAACCAATTTTATTTGAGATGCACATACTAAATGACTATATTGACAACATATAACATCAGGTTCATAATCCTAAAAGTAAACATAATTTTCAATCATATGGGTCTGCTGAAAAAAAATAACCCTTTAAAATGATGAATCATCTCTCGTATGTATATCAGTTGTCATTGTAGTTTTCCAATAACTTCATATTTCCTTTAGTGCATCGCATCAAATAATACTTCACATTTTTGTTGTTGTCTACAGGTACAATTACGGCAAAAACATCCCTTACGCAAATTACAATTGATGTTAGGATTTTTAAATCAATTAAATTGACTAATTTATACATGTATAAGGTGATGGACAAGAATGAATAATCGACAAAACAATTGTACTTGATCATTACCTTCTCTAACAAGATCTAAAATTCTGTCGCCATTAAATGATATTGTTATTTCTTCTGATTCTAATTTTTCCATGCTTGCTAGTGGCATTTTTCCTTTATGATTAATCTTTGTGTGTTGCCAATGTTTTACGTAGTTGTTCGTTATATTTTCACAAACTTCTGTAGATTCAATATTTTCAGTGCAAATATGACAAAAGCATGATTGCTTTCTACTGCCAAATGCATACACATTTTGGAAGGCTTTTGTTTGAATAGAGTGAAAATTTATTGTCCCATGTATGGTGCTAGCATCATATGGTATTGATCTATTTATATCTTGGACCCCAATAAGCCAAAAAAATCTAGTACACAAATGACAAATTTTGAAGTTAGTACATACTTTTTTTTAAATTGACAATAAAATATAAATTAAAACATTTGTGTACATACTTGCGCACATCTTTTGATTATTGATTATAATCATGGTTTAGATGTGATTTACACCATTGGACAACCTCTACAGCTGAATGAAATTGTGTAGAACTATGGTTCATTTGTCATCTTCGAAGTGCTCTTTTTACACATACTCCTGCACCATCATGTTCACCTTTTCCATGACCAGTTTCAAAGAAATTCGAGTGATGTTTAATGTTCAATGCTTTATGAGGTCGACATAACCAATAAAATGATTGTGAAAATTTAAATTGTCTTGCACATCCATCCGACCATATCCAATGCTCATTGAATTTAACATTATGTCCCTTTAGTGAATTGTAGAAAATACTTTCAATACAATGCTGAACAAAATGTGTATCGTGTGTATGATTGTCGCTGATATAAAAGTGATATTCTTTAATCACATCTCGATCGCCACACATGCTTTCAATGCCATCAACATCCTGTTGAGAATGTCTATATAAAACATGGACAAATATCGAAACTTGGTCAGAATGATAGTATTCACTCTGTATCTATTTTTGTGCAGCAAATGTGTAATTTTCTGCAAAATCAACCACTGACAAAATTGTTCCTTGTGGAAAAATTTCACAAGACTGTTTGAATTGAAGGTCTTGGCATCGTGCTCTATGTGAATGCTTGGTGTATTTATAAATTTCACTTTCAAATTTCTTGAGAAAATCTGTCACACCTATTTTATCTTCTCGCAAATCAATCCTTTTGGAATGTGCATCACTAGTACTTGTAATGTATTCATATCTTCTCCAATCAACGGTTACATTTGACAGCGAATGATCAGTAAAAATAGGATATTTATTGTGGAATAAAACCAAATTTCCACAACGATTACAATGTTTTCCATTAACACATTTCTTATTATAAAATACTTCATCGTGATTTCTCTCACATAGGGTTTGAGATATGAATTCACATATTATGGGCGGAGGTGGTGAATTTGTCCAAAACATTTTACCAAATTCAAGAAATGTGTCGTAATATAATTGAAATTGCACATGATAACAGAAACAACATGTTTCATGTAAGTAATAGGTCTAACATACCATGGTTTTAGTTGCACAAATGTAGTGATTGACACATTAATTCCACGATAATTTTCCTTGAATTTAATGAACAATTGTATTTGTGTCATATCCATTATATGTTTTAGACTGCTTACATATACTTCTCGTGATACTCTTTGTCGTATCACATCTCTTGAATTTGGTGAAACTCGAGCATGTGTCAACCAATATTCCCGTACAATATCTTTAATACTTGCTCCCATTCTATCTTTGTAAGGCTGTCTACAAATAATTGCCCAGCAAGCAAGTTCATCATTTTCATCTATTTGCATTCTGAATTTGCTATGTTTGTATAATGTTTTTCTTGAGGTTCCAACTTCTTTTGCTAGCTATGTTTTCAAACATTTTTGCTTAATACTAGTTGAAATAATTGCTATATGAATTGCTCTTCGTGCAGCACTGATGTCTTTCTTCCTAGATTTTTCAAATTTCTTTATTGCATCACCTATATTTTCTATCACATTATGTTTCAATTTCGACTCTTTGGTCGCCTTGTGAATACCCAATAATGACGTAGCATCTTCTAACTTCTTGGTCACTAATAAACATCTCAAAATTTGTGCTTGTCCAGTTACTAAATAATTCTTCAAAACATCATCATAAATTTTTTGAGCCCGATATCGTGCAGCATGTATGGGTATTTTTTTTCCATATTTGTTGCAATCAACGTTTTCTAACGTTTCATCATCAATGGTGAAAGTACTTATACATCAAGTTAAATTCAATTTAACATGTATCAAAAAATACAATTCATAATTATAAAAAATGAATTTGGAAAATACATGATATATACATACCTGGTCCAATTTATAGTTCTTGAACTTGATCTTCAATATTGAATTCATTGACATTAGTATGTAAATCACTATTTACATCTTCAACAATAGTCTCTTCAACTTCAATTTGTTCTTCTTGTACTCTATTTTCAATTTCCATTTCATCAACATTATTATGTAAAACTGTATTTGTATCTTCAATAATCGTAGCTTGCGTTTCTGCAAGGCTTGCTTTGTTGGCATGATATTTAAGTTTTTTTTCTCTATTATCATCATCATCAGCATGTCTACGATCATATTTTCTTTGACGGTTTCTCTTACTGCCCATGATTGTTTAATCTTAAATGATAAATTAAAGAATCATCATTTTATAGTAAAAAAACAAAATTAAGATTTAAAAACAGTTACGAAATTTATAAACACATGAACTGAAATTTAATTCACCTTATCAAAATCTTGTAAGAGTCTTTTAAAGAAAAAGTCATTGGAAACAAATTTCCTTTGAAAAAAACCTTCTTTGAATGAAATAAGAACTCCTTGACAATAAATCACCTTTGAAAAATCCATTGGAAAAGAATAAGAACGATTTCTAAATAAATCTTCTTTGTAAAACCACTGGGAAAAAAACTTCTTTGAAAAAATACCTAGGAAAAATATTTCTTTGGAAAAACCCTTGCAAAGAAATAGCTTTTTTGCAAAAATAACTTGGGAGAACAACTCTTTGAAAAAACCCATTTTCAAAGAAATAAGAAGGAAAAATACATCTCCTTTGCAAAAATAACTTGAAATAAAATCTTATTTGCAAAAATGCCTTGGAATAAAAACTATGTAAATGCACCCTTTGGAAAGAAACATTTTCTGAAAAAACCGCTTGTAAAATACTTTGTAAAAAAAACGACTTTTGCAAAAATGTCTAGAAAAAAAAAAAAAAAAAACTTTGAAAAAACCCATTTAAAAAAAAAAACTCATTTGCAAAAATATCTTGGGAAAATAACTATTTGAAAAAATCATTTTCAAATAAATAAGAAGGAAAAATACAACTCCTTTGAAAAAATAACTTGGAATAAAAACTTATTTGCACAAAATACTTTGGAATAAAAACTCTTTAAAATCATCATTTTGGAAAAAAAACACCTTGAAAAAACCCATTGCAAAGAAATAAGAAGTGCAAAAAGCTTGGAATAAAAACTCATTTTGCAAAAATGCCTTAGAAAAAAACTTGTTCAATGTATTCCTTATAAAGAAATAGGAAAAAAAATACCTTATAAAAAAAACTCCTTAGAAAAACATTTATTAACATAGAGAAAAAAATTTAATTAAAAACTACAGAAGCGCTGCCTATCGAGCTAGGGTTCTGAAACTAGGTTTTGCGAGCGCGCGGCTGCGCGTCACTGCTGAGGATGGGGACCTCTGAAGGAGGGCAACCCTCTCCTCCTCCATCGTCCGCCGAGGAAGATGTATTCGCCAGAATGATCAAAGAGTATGGGAAAAAGACGGAGAATGCGCCACCACCCGAAGTTTGTCAAGAAGCTGGAGGCCATCCCTGAAATTGAACTGCCGCCGGAGAAACCTATCCATCTAGCTGTCTCTCTTGCGGATAGGGCCCTCATAGGGCAGTTTACGGGTTTGTGGCCTTCTCCCCGCTCCACGGAAACCTGGATCAAAAACAATTGGCGCCCCCTGATAACCCAAGAAGTCACAAGCTATGCCATTGGTAGAGGGTACTTCCTCTTTGATTTCGTTTCGAAAGAAGACAGGGATCTGATTTTCAGAAACGGGCCTTACTTTATGGGACCTCAAGGTTTATACCTGAATAGATGGACTCCAGATTTCGACCCCTGCTATGGATGTTCCCAAAGCAGTTCCCGTCTGGGTCCGACTGCCAAACCTCCCCATGCATTGCTGGAGCGAAGAAACTCTAAGAACCATTGGAAACGGACTGGGGAAATATATCGATAAAGCTGACCCGAAAGGTCAATACTCCTTTGCACGTATCTGTGTGGAAGTCGATCTTGAAGCAGGGCTCCCCGAAGCTGTAAAACTCTCAATCAAAGGATGGAAACATTTTCAGCAACTGGACTATGAACAGTTACCATTCAAGTGCAGGCATTGCCATGAATATGGCCATTTCCAGAGAAACTGTCCAAAATCCCAAAAATCCGAAGCAGAAAAGAACCTGGAAGAAGACTGGCAGCAGGCCAAGAAGCACAAAGCTAATCCAAGAAGAAAAGGCCCGAAGGGGAACCTCCAGAACGGAGCCACGAAGGATCCTTCGACCGCAGGCCAGGAGGCCTCAAAAACCCAGGAAAGAACCGAAAATAGCTTCGCCATTCTTGAAGATCCGGCATCAACAGCAAAACCAAGTGACCCAGAGGAACTTTCGCCTCCGGCTTCTCCCTCCTTGGCCAAAAGGAAGGACGCTAGCAGCACAGAACTCCTGGAGGTGGAAAAAGAAGCAACAAACTCTACAAAGGAAGACATCCCGCAAAACCCTGTAACTGATGAAGGCACAGAAGAAGAGGACACAGAAGAAGATGACCCTGAGACCCCAAAGCCTGCTAAAAAGGATCGCAGAGGAAGGAAAACAGAAAGGGAGAGAAGGGAGGTAGCCACATATAAGGACAGGTTAACTGGAGTACAGACGACTCTGGAAAAGCATCTCAATCCTAGAAATACCAGACAGCAGGGAAATGCCTCAAAGGGGGCAACCACCACAACCAAAGGTAAGTAATGCAGATCGTCTCCTGGAATTGCAGAGGGTTAGGAAGCAAGTCGAAATTGTTATCAATGAAAGATTTAATCAAAATCTCGAATCCCTATATCCTCCTGATCCAGGAGACTAAAATGGAAGAGCAGGCCTGCCTTCTGGCTGCTCCTTCCTTTTGGAATCAAGCAAAATGCATTGCGGTCAGTTCAAGAGGGGCTTCTGGTGGCACAGCAACGCTCTGGGATCCCTCAAAGATAGAAATGGTAAGTCATGCTAAATCTTCCCACTGGATTTTTACCGAATTTCTGGTTAAAGAAGCTAACCTCCGGTTAAGCCTATTTAACGTCTATGCTCCTATAAATATCTCTGAGAAGCAATCATGCTGGACCAGTTTGAATGAGCATATGACAATCTCCCAGTTAGAAAACTATGTTATAGCAGGGGACCTTAATCTTACTCTCTCCTCGGTGGAAAAAAAAGGAGGCAATATCGTCAGAGACCCTGCCAGGGAATGGGTGGAGGACATTATCTCGGAATGGGATCTAGAAGACATTAAACCAACCAAAGGGAAGTATACCTGGACGAACAAAAGGATAGGGCCGGGCCACATCGCCGCCAGACTTGACAGGTTCCTGGTCCAGCACTCTATCCATATTCATGGGTACGATCTGTCCTCCTCCATCCTCCCCTTTTGCGCCTCGGACCATAAGCCTATCTCTCTCTCTTTTATCCAAGACCAGAACCTTGGACCCATTCCCTTCAGGTTCAACCCAGCCTGGATCTGTTTAGAAGGCTTTGAGGAGACTGTGGCAGCGGCCTGGGATTCCAATGTCAAAGGGTCTCCCTTTTTTGTCTGGGAATCAAAGTTGCGACAGGTGAAAAAATCTCTCAAGGACTGGGCGAAACGACTGAAGTCTCCGAAGCAGCAAAGGATAGAAGCCGAAAAAGCCCTGGAAGATCATCTTTTAGGGAATGAAGGGAATCTATCACAAACTTCTCTGGATAAAGAAACCTGCCTTCATAATAAGCTGCATGAAGCATGTAGGCTGGAGGAAAATTACTGGAAAATAAAATCAAGAAACACGTGGTTGCAGGAAGGGGATAAAAATACCAAATTCTTCCACAAACAAGCTAAGATCAGGAAACATTTCAAAACTGTCACCAAGATTGAGCATTGGGGAAAGCAGCTTTCTGAGTTTGATGAAATTAAAAAAGCTGCTCATGAACACTTTCAGGATATGTATACCGAAACTTCACCTGGGAGGGATTTCAATCTCTCTGAATCCCTTAATAATATCCCGATTCTGGTTTCTGATCAAATGAACCTGCAGCTCCTTCGCCCTATATCTCTTGAAGAAGTCAAATCTGCTGTTGATGGAATGAGCCCTGACAAAGCCCCTGGCCCGGATGGTTTCACAGCAAGATTCCTCACATCCTGTTGGTCTCTCATTCACCTGGACCTGTTCCGGATGGTTAAGAAAGCCCTGTCCTGCCTTAAACTCGGAGGAGGAACTAACTCCTCCTTCCTCACCCTTATCCCCAAAGAAAAAGGAGCTTCAACCTTCTCTCGCTTCCGCCCTATCTCCCTCTGCAATATTGGCTATAAGGTAACCACCAAAGTCATTGCCAACAGACTGAAAGCTATCCTTCCTCTAATTATACCTGAGAACCAAGGAGGATTTATCAAAGGCAGGCAAATCTCTGATAATATCATTTTAGTCCAAGAGGCCATTCATTCCAGTGTGACTAGAAAAGAAAAAGGTATGGTGGTTAAACTGGATCTTGCCAACGCCTTCGATAGAGTCCGCCAAAACTTTCTCTTTCAGGTAATGAACAGATTTGGGTTTGCTCCAAAGTTGATCTCTTGGATCAAAGCCTGTATCAGTACCCCCTGGATCACCCCCCTGGTGAATGGGAGAGCTGCTGACTTCTTCCAAGCTTCAAGGGGGCTCAGGCAAGGATGCCCCCTGTCACCTCTTCTCTACGCCATCCAAGCGGCCTCCCTCAGCTTCATCTTGGACCACTATAGAACTCATGAAGACCTTCTGGGGTTAAAAATAGTGCGAGGGGTTAAGGAGGTTAATCAGGCCCAGTTTGCCGACGACACCCTACTCATGAGTGGAGCTAGTCCCACCACTGCCAGAAAGTTTAAAGAGGTCCTTGACATCTACCAAGATATTTCAGGAAGCAAAATCAATTATACTAAGAGCCAAATCTACAGCTGGAACTACTCCCCAATTGAGTTGCAAGCTATATCCAGAATCCTCAAGATAGAAGGAAAGTACCACTGGACGGAATTTAAATACCTTGGAGTTCCAATATTCAAGGATAAGCCTAAAATCTCCAGCTGGGAACCATTGATTGAAAAGCTGAATCAGAAAATCAAAGCCTGGGGAGCTTCATGGCTAAATCTTGCAGGTAAATCTGTGCTCATAAAATCTGTTCTTGCTAGTATGCTTGTTTTTCAATGCTCCTTGCTTCTAGCTCCTTTAACTGTTCTTAAAAAGATTGAAGTTCTTCTACGGAGATTCTTGTGGAAAGGAGGAAAACAGAATGAAAGCAAACTCCCTCTAGTCAAATGGGAAAAGGTCACAGCCTATTATCATGAAGGTGGATTGCATATGCGAGACCTTAGGGCCCAAAACCTTGCCCTGGGGGCCAAGCTTCTGTGGAATATAGTGTCCAGTGACCCTTCATGGAGTAAACAGGTTTTATGGAAAAAGTACTTTTCAGGGAATAGACTCAGATGCTTGGATCAGGGCCCGAAGACGACAAAAGGCTCTCCCCTCTTTGCCCTCAGTTCTAAAGCCTACCCCCTCCTTGCTGAGGATATCACGTGGATCCCTGGAAATGGCAAGAAAATCAGAATCTGGGATGACTCCATCAATGGCAACCCTCCAATTGGAACCATAGAAGGGATGGAGGGAATCAGGAGGCTTCTTTCAAGCAATGGAATATTCACTCTTTGGGACATATCAATTTGGCACCCGGTCGGTCATCATTGGAATGGCTGGGTCATTCCGGACTGCCCTCAAAACTTAGCCGAGGAAAGAGATCTCCTCCTGCGTTGCCTGGATGGGAAATCCCCGATCGCCAAAAATCATAAGGATGTTAGAGGATGGGGCTCCAGCACAGGTCATTACTCTGTTGCCCAAGGTTACAGGAGCGCTAAAGCCATCCCCAATGTTCCCCGAAACCCTGCTGCTTGGAAGTATATCTGGTCAAACAAAACTCTACCTAAAATCGATCACTTCATCTGGGTCCTAGCCCATAACAGTGCCCTAACCACTGATGTCCTGCGAAGGAAAGGATGGGAAGGCCCATCTCGCTGTCCCTTATGCCTCACAGCTGAAGAAACGTCCACTCACCTGTTTATCTCTTGTCCCTTCTCTACTCTTGTCTGGAAATTGATGACTCTCCCTTGGCATATCCCCCTGAAATTTGAAGATGTTCCCTCCCTCCTCTGCCGTTGGCTGTCGTCCTCCCCTGTTAGAACCCAGCCGAAAGATCCTATGGCTATTGCCTGGTCGGTCCTTCCCAAGTTCATATGCTGGAAACTCTGGCTTGAGCGTAACAGTAGAATTTTCCGTGGAACCAGAACTTCTCCTCTGTAGGTGGTGGTCAAAATTAAAGCCCTGTTAGGGGACTTTATAAGTTCGCGAACTCCTAGGTGCCTAAATCTAGCTCTATCGGCAGAAGAAGCCAACTAGCTCCAGAGTATTCCCGGTAATATTGTCAATCTTCCGGTCAGAGACTCGGTGCTGCACAAGTGGGAAATCAGACTTGCTGGGGAGGACTATGATAAGTGGTGCAAAAACCGTGGAAACCTTTTGTACTTTGATGGAGCTTCCAAAGGAAATCCAGGGGAGGCAGGAGGGGGAGGGGTTCTCACTAGCCCCGATGGACAATTGATATTCACCTATTCTTGGAACTTAGGAGTGGAATCCAACAACATGGCAGAAGCCCTGGCCCTTTGGCAAGGACTTAACCAAGCTCTTCTACATGGCGCACAGCAAGCAACTATCGTAGGGGACTCCAGGATGATTATCCAATGCATGAACACCATGAACTTACCTGCGTCCATGCGACTTCGTCAGGTTCTCCAAAGAATTGCTCAGCTAATACCTCTCTTCCAGGACATCGAATTTTTCCACGTCCTGCGAAAGAATAATGAACAGGCTGACAAAGCAGCCAATGAAGCTATTAATCTACAAAAAGGTTGTTTAAAAGTTAATGATGAAGTCAATAGGGTCCCCATCCCGTAACATCGTTCCCATGGGCACTTGGCATGGAAATAGCAAAACTTATGAGGGCTGATGGCTCCGGACATCAGGCACCTGGCGCCTTCGTGGACGGATGGACTACATGCGGGAGTGCGATGTGTCCACAAACGAGGACTCCTCCCTCCTCCTCAGCTCCCGTTATCTCCCCCTTTCCATCGCACGCTCCTCTTCAGCTGGGGTGACGGCATCTTCGACTAATCTATTGATGGCTTGTACCAGACGCCGTACCAAGGATCATGGCATTCAATGGAGAAAGATCTGCTCGACTCCTCCTGATCACCTGGACGTCGCCAAACGCGGGGTTTTGCTGCCCTCATTCCAGCTCAGTCTGTACGCCATTGCCATAGGGGATTTCAAGGCCAGTTTTAAGAATGATACCTCGCTGGTGCAGGATTCACCGGAGTTAACTGATCTCGAAAGTACGAGCCGTTATTTAAGAGTTGGTACGAATCTTGGAAAAGGAGCAAGCCGGAACTGGCTGAAGGACACGGGAACATGTGATGAGGTAATGGCTATGATGCCGAATTCATGGTATGAAGTGGACATCAGTTTTAAAAACGGTAACTCCTGCTCCGGCTCAAATCAGCTCACCACCTTGGCTTTAGACTCTATAGGAAGGAAGAAGCGAACTTCATACGCTGCAAATTTGTGTCACCTGGTTGGCATCTGGTCCCATCTTTCCATGGCAGATACAGAAGACTCGGCTGCGTCTTCCCCCGATCCATTGTTGCAAATAGAGGCGGAAATTCGGGTGCTCCGTCGTCGAGTAAGAAGGCAAGGAGAGTTTATGAATCGTATGGACGCTCAAGGAGGAAGAAGACTGGACAGGCTGGACGAAGAAATTGGAAGCAACCGTGAAGAATTTGAGCGAGCTCTGGAGAACCTGGAAATGAAAATTATGGACGCCATAGAAAATCTCGACCAAAGGTTGCAGAACCTGGAGCTTGCGATGGAGAACTATCGTGGAACTGGGAATCCAAGCTCGAGCAAGATCCCGCCAAAGGCAAGCCAGTCTGCTGGAGCTCGTCACCGATAATTGCTAGGTTCTTTTGTTTACTGGTTTCGTTTTGTAATCAACCTATGTTTTCTAGTTTTCTTGAAAAGTCCTGATTAGTTACAGGCATATGTAAATTTGGGCAGCATGGCTGTCAGAACTGCTCTCATTTTGGCTTGTAAAACTTTGAGTGGCTCTGCCACAGATCTTTAATTTAAATCCTTTAACCGTTTCTGTCAAAAAAAAAAAAAAAAACTCCTTAGAAAACCGCTTCAAAAATATTTTGACTAGAAATATGCGAAATTAATGAAAGTATTTAGTTTTATTTATATAAGTTTAGACAACAACGTTTTTTTTTTTTTTTTTTAATTTTTTATTGGTCGACGAGTTTTTTTCACGTTTGGTTATTCGGTCGAATAACCTCTAAAACCTGAAAATCTGATTTTCCCTCACAGTTTTCAGGGTTCTCCATTTTCAGAAGGTAAAAAGAATCTCTTACACTTCAAAGTGGTTATCGGACTTGATACCATTAGTTTCGTTATTGAATCTACTTTCCCAATATATATATTTTGTTGTGCATAGGTAAGATCTGATATTTTTAATTATTTGTTTTCTTAACAGGTGTCGAATTTGGTTTCATCTCTTTCAAAATGTGGTGAAATGAAAAATCCATAACTTTAAAAATACACCACCAAAAAAATTGAAAAAACTATGGTGCCATTAATTGGCGTGTCTACTTCAAAAGGGTATTCATATATTTTTAAGTTTTATATTCAATTGAGAAAAAAGTTTTGCAACAAAAAATATGTTGAAAATCGACAAGGTTTCTCCATTGATCGAATTCAAAAAAATTATAATAATTAGTATATAGATCCATTGGTTACAAACTTATATTCATGCAGTAGTATATTGTGTGTAGATTGTCGTAGCATTTTTTTTGTTGCAAAAACTAAGTTTAACAATGATTTTACTTGTGCGACAATACATGGCTATTTTGTAGTCCTTTCATTTTATAAGAACACACTGTCAAACAATTGCCAAATCGACATCTCAAATCTCAATATAAAAAATTGAAAAAAATATGGATAGAAAACTAACATAATTCTATAAAAGTTTTCTTTTTAGTGAAAAGTGAAATTCCAAACAAAAATATCACTTTTATTCACCCAAAGTTGGAAAACATGAAAAACTCAGATTTATTTTCTCACGGGACCCCCCAAAATAGACACCCATCTTCATGGATTCACCCTAATTTGTTGTTCGGCGTTTCGCTGCCTGCTAAATCGCACAAAATTTTGATTTTTATAGTGTGAGGAGGAGGGGGAGAAAAGATGGTGGGAAATATCGTGACAGAAGCGTGTGTGTGCTATTCTCACAAGCACTCACACATTAATAACACGTGCATTCTCGTGTTAATAACATGTACACAACCTTGTTAGTAATGTGTGTGTGCCCTTGTTCCAATGATTACACCATTCAATGGTCTCACCTGCCACCATGTCCATTAAGTGTGCGGT
Source organism: Larix kaempferi (assembly GCA_027924585.1). Lineage (NCBI taxonomy): Eukaryota > Viridiplantae > Streptophyta > Pinopsida > Pinales > Pinaceae > Larix > Larix kaempferi. The sequence continues at coordinate 3,006,107 of BSBM01000705.1, forward strand.
GGGTGGGCTAAACTTTTCAAAAGTATTTATTAAAAAACAATATTTTTTATATTATATAATTATTGTATATTTCCACTATAAACACATTTTATAAATATAAAAAATAATTAATTCAAATTTTTAAGTTTATTTGTCTATGACTTATGGGACTAGTCTATGGTTTAAGAAAGGAGTAAAACCCATACCTTTTATACATTAGAAATAAATTACCAGGACCACTTTTCAAAACAATATTATAAACATACATAAAAATAAAATTATATAATTATTTTTTATTAACCAATTGTGTTTTTTTAATTAACTTTATCCCACCCTAAACACGTTTATAAGGATTAATGTCTCTCCACCTTTATCTCTTCAGATATCTCTCTCATCTTGTTTGCTTCTCCCTACATCCATCTCTCTTGCCCCTTCACCTCTTCCACAATCTCACCCACCCTCTCTCTCTCTCTCTCTAGGGAATACAAAATTTCATAACTAAGATATTGGTCAACTTTTGCATCTTTTCCCTCAAGATTTCACTCTTTCACATCTGATCTACTTTCTCTCTCTCTCATGTCATTTGTCTCTCTCCCCTTCCACTAACCACCTCCCCATACCTCTCTCTCCCCCTATATCCCTCTTCCACCCCCTCATTCACTGTCTCCAATATCTAAACCCCTAACTTCCATTCTCCCTCACTCTCTCAACCCCCCACAACTAACCATCGACACTCCCCCTGTGATCTCTCCCTAACTCTCTCTAAACCCATAACTCCCAAGATCTCTCTCTCTCAACCCTCAATCTCTCTCTCTCTAAACCCCTAACCCCCAATCTTTCTCTCTCTCTAAAGCACTAACCCATAGTCTCTCTCTCTCTCTCACCTATCACTAACCACCTACCCATCCAATATCCATATCTCCTTCTCTTTCTCTCTCTTTCTTCCTATCTTTGAGGCACCCAAAACTTCATAGTATATTTTGGTCAGTTTATGCATCTTTTCCTTCAACACTTCACACTCTTTTACGTTTTCTATTCCCCCCCCCCCTCTCTCTCTCTCTCTCTGTCTTCTCATTTCCACCTCTAAAATCTAAACCATCTCTCTCCCACTATCCCCCTATCCAACTCTATCCCTCTCCCTCTCTAACTATCTCTACCACTTCCACTCTCTCCATATCACTATCCACATCTCTCTCTCCTCCTCTCTTCCCCTCCCTCTCTATCGCGCCCTTGCTCCCTCTATCTCATTCTCCATCTTCCCTATCACCTTCCCCTATTTTTCTTCCTACCCCCCCACTCTCTCTCTCTCTCTCACCTCTTCCACAATATCACCCACTATCTCTCCCTCACTCTCTCCCTCTCACTCTCCACCTCTCTCTCTCCTTCTCTCTATCTCTCTCTCTCTTTCTTCATGTCTTTGGGCATCCAAAATTTCATAACTTAGATATTGATCAATTTCTGCATATTTTCTTTCAAGACTTCACTCTTTCACATCTAAGCTACTCTCTCTCTCTCTCTCTCTCTCTCTCTCCCCCATGTCATTTATATCTCACCCCTGTTAGAAAAACAGGATCGCGGAGCAATAACAATAAATAGAAATGCAAATATAATCACACACACATTACAAGAGAGACATAGATATATCGTGGTTCACCCAACTTGGGCTACATCCACACTGAAGTTTCCAGTCCTTATTATTATTTCGTCCAGCAAAGTGAAGGGATACAACCTGCAGCACAACTGCTGCACTTCCTCTTCACTGTCTCACAGTCTCTCTTCTGATCTCAGAGATCTTTACAATGCATAAAACTTAATACATCAACCCTAGTCGTATTACAATGTCTTTCTTTTATAAGGAAAATACAATGGGAAAATACCACGGGATACCCAAAACCATGGGCCTGAAAACAGCTGATGAAAACAACCCCAAAAATTTTCCTTGGGGGCGCTGGCCTCTGCGCCCCCCGGACCCCCTGGGAATCATGCCGGGATCATAACCAAACCCGGGGTACGAACACAGCTGAATAATAATATCTCTGAATCTGGAGATCAAGCTCCACAACCAACAACCCCTTCCACCCACCACCCCCCAATCCCTCTCTCTCTCCCTATATCCCTCTTCCACCCCCTAATTCACTGTCTCCTGGTCTCTAAACACCTAACTTCTAATACCTCACTCTCTAAACACCCCACCACTAACCATTAACACTCCCCATGTGATCTATCTCTATCTATCTCTAAACCCCTAACTCACATTCTCTCTCTCTTTAAACCCCTAACCCTCTCTCTCTCTCTCTAAACCCCTAACCCCCCCCCCTCTCTCTCTCTCTCTTTGAGACATCCAAAACTTCATAGTCGATATTGGTTAGAGATTCTAGGTTTTGCATGTCATATGTGTTTAAATACAGGACTTCAGGTCAATTGTAAGCATCAAGCATGATCACATTTCTACTAAATAAACAATAAGAGAAACAACTCGGTTAGGATTGAATTGGTTCAATTATTTGTATGAACTACAACCACCTAGAGATTCCCTACATAATTATTTGTATGAACTTACAACCTGAAAATTAAAAAAAATACACCCTTCCTATTCTCCTAATAGAAGTGGTCTTTCCCCCAATCGAGAGCATCGCTATGACTAGGTACCTAATGTGCAAATGCTAGATAAATGACATCTAATGTTCGAACTGAGCCTCCTTTAACATATGATCAATATGACAAAATGGAAAAGGGGGTAAAAGTGGCTTTAAGAAAAGCAGAAGAAGACAGATTGAGATTGATCACTCTCTAATATATATATATGTAATTCATCATTAAATTTCATTGTATTCTTTCACATGTATTATCATTGAACATGATTATTACATTATTACAATTTACCATTTTGTTCATGTAAATATTTTATTTTAAAATTTGGATGAGATGATTTCAATGTGGTAATTTTGGGCTTTAAACAACATTGTTTTGATTGCCACCACGATTGGAACCATCATAGAACCATCTTAACTATGTCTTTATGAAGCGTTGAGAGAAATCAAATCCCTTGAAGTGCAAAAATTTCCTCAAGTTTAGGATTCTAAATGAGGTTTGCACCTCAACAAATTTAATCCTTATTGATAGAAAGTTAAGATAGATATTTACTAATATTAAGATATTTTTAATAAACCATAAACCATCCCATGGTCACTGAAAATCTTGAAATGCATACCACTCCATGCATATGAGTTCTTTTTGTCCAATGAAGAAAAAACTCATTTCTAATGTATTAGAGGTTGTAAAGCTATTATAGGGTTTATAAATAATGGCATAAGGATCTCTTTTGACTTCATGATAAGATACAAAGTCGAATATGTGATAGTTATACATTTAAATCCTACAATTAGTCAAATACTCAATTTCCTCAATTTCCTTTGTCACTAGTTAATTCATGCAATAACCCTTTGAAATTTTGCATTAGCTCTTCATAGCTTCTTCTCAAGATTCCCTTTTTCGCTAGTTAATTCATACAATAACCCTCTAAAATTGTGCATTAGCTCTTCACAACTTCTACTCAAGATGCCTGTTGTCACTGGTTAATTCATGCAATAACCCTTTGAAAGTATGCATTAGCTCTTCACATCTTCTTCTCACGATGCCCTTTGTCACTGGTTAATTCATGCAATAAACCTCTGCATTTGTGCATTAGCTCTTCATAGCTTCTTATCAGGATGCCAATTAGATGTATAGAGCAAGTGATAGGTTTGGAATAATAATTATAGTTGTTGTAGTTAACAAAAATAATTGCTAAAAGGCCAAACTACCAATTAGATATATAGGGCATGTGATTTAGGTTTGGGATCACAAAAATGGTGGAATTAACAAAAATAAAAATGAATGCCACACCGCCCATTTGTCTATGACCATAAGTGTCCACTCTATTAAATTTCAAGCACAAACTTGTAATATTCCGATTTTGGCCCCGTTGCACTAAAATTGTAAATGATGTAATATCCTTTAAAAATCATGGTGAGGAGCTCAAGGCCAAGGCCCCTCCATCACTTTTATCATTTATGTATCGGTAATTAAAAATCAATGCATGTGGATCGCATGCTATCCATGCACTATATAAATTACAAATATCATGTAAAAATGTATTTTAATAAAAACACCCACAACTAGCTATGCAATGCAACAAGAGTATGGGGGCATAATTTTTACAAGGAATAGGGAGGGAAATATTCAAACCCTTGAACCCAATAGTGTCAAGCCAAGTGTCAATGAGAGAACCCATAAACCATTAACTACCCATTTTGACTTGTGCACCCAATCATTTACTTCTTCCAAGAGGTGGTTGGGGTAGTTATTGTTTTGAGAAATGGAAGGTATGGCTGTCCAATTTCGTGTATGGAAAAGCCACCAATTTTGGAAAACCATGTTTTTCTTCCTGGGCAAGAAAAGACCCACGAATTTTCTCCTCAACCCATTATTCATCCATTAGTTTGGCTCTCTCACACAGCTCTAGCTTGTGGGGTTTTTTTCCTCCACGTTTTTCCTGTCTGTCCTTGATTGCTAGCTAGGAAAATGGTGTTTATGTGTTATAGAATGGTTGGGAAGAAAGAGAATTCGATTTGGGGGTCCATAGAGGTCATTTTTTTCCATTTGAATGCGTATATACCCATGGGAGAAAATTGTTTTCTCCCATGTGGTCATTTTCCCCTCTCAAAATCCGTTTTTGCTGTGCCACGATTTGGGAAACCCATGGACATCTTGTTTTGTGCATCCCACAATCAAAAACGTTTTGCCATGCCCAAAATATGTGCTTGCTATGTGTGGGGAGACAATGTTGTGGTTTGAGTTATGTGTATCCATTGTTTTGGCTTGGACTTGGGTGTGAGAAACTAGGAGTAGAAGAGGATTAGAATTGGTTTGATAAACCTAATGAAGAGTGTAACCTCACCAAAGATCAAAGGGATTTGGCTACGTTTCTATGCACACCCTGAAGAGCACTAGAAGGGAAGGTATGGCCTGAGGGACTGTGTAGAAGTGAAAGAAATACTTCATTGTATTGGGTGTGTAGGTATTGTGGGTGCCAAGCTAGCTAAATCTTGTAGAAGTACCAATAGCACTGTGGTTGAGCTCACTAGCTTAGCAATTCCTTCCTTTCTACTGCCTTAACAACCTGATAAACCTAGCTATGGACTAGATTGGCTAATTTGTGGTATATATTTGGCTATGCATAAGTTGGTAGATTCCCTTTCCTTGTGGAAATCATGCCCAGCTCGGGAGTGGCAACTATGTTGAGAGATTGACGAGCACAATTGGCCTATGGATGGGTGAAACATTGTAGTTGCATAGCCAGTTGCTCGGGACAACTTCACATCAAGATAAGTATTCTCTTGTTTTAATTTATGCATTGTATTTAATGGATGACTGTTATGATTATGCAAATCAATGCATGTTAGATATGTGTGTGGTAGATTTTAATTCCGTTGTGTTTATTTGCATTCTACATCTGCATACATGTATTATGTTTTACTTGTATGAATTTGTTTAAAGATGAATGGGGGCTGAGTTTGAAAGCCCGGATTAAGTGTCATGTTCCCTTCCTTGAGTAGGATGAACGGGAAGGGACATGACAAAACTTTACTTGTACAAAAATGGAGAGTTTTCATAGGTGCCATGCTGGTGTTGGCATTGCAAGTAAAATGTATGTGCATTTTAAGCCATGAAATTCCGAGAGTATTCAGAGGTATTGTGCCCATGCTCATGTTTGCAAGTATAAGGTGCATCCATTTTAACATCGACAATGCTGACGTTATTCAATATAATGTGCAGGCTGAAAATATGCAAACATAATGAGAATGATTTTTAATCACTGAACATGAACGCTTTATTTAACCTCTCATTGCACTCTATTCTTGTAAAAGGAATTTATTCTTGTAGAGTTAATGTTTTGAAATCTAAGATTATCAGCAAGATAATAGATCAACATTTTAACCCTTTTCCTCTCTGTTTTCATTGAAATTTAAGCCAGTCAAAGTTCAAAATTGATCGTTAAACTTGTTGAAGTTTTGATTGCATAATCAATTTCATAACTTGAAATTCAAGCCAGTTCAAAGTTCAAAATGATTGTTAAACTTGCTGAATTTTTAATGGCATGATCAAGTTCAATAACTTAGAAAGCCTTACTACATTTAGATTGTGTAATATATGTATTTTATTCCAACATTTTCATTAAACAAAAGAAATATCTGATAGTATTCAAACATAACATATGCATCTTAGTCCAACATTTTCATTAAACATCTTATTTCAACATTTTCATTAAACAAAAGAAATAGCTGAGCGTATCCAAACATAACATATAACATATAGATCTTATTCAAACATTTTCATTAAACAAAAGAAAGGGCTGACAGTATTCAAACATAGTGACATTTTCATTAAACAAAAGATATAGCTGAGAGCATTCAAACATAACATATACAGTTTATTTAAACATTTTCATGACACAAAAAATATGGCTGAGAGTATTCAAACACAGTGAGCATATTGTTTTAATCACTGAACATGAACGCTTGAATTCTCAATACACTGACTTTATTCTCGTAGAATTAACTAATGTGTTTGAAATTTAAAACGATGAGCAAAATAAAGTCAACATTTTGGCCCAAAATTGAAATTTAGGCCATATAATTGTATTGAAATTGGTAGTTAAATTTGTTGAATATTTTATTACATCATCAAGATAAAAACCCCATTACATTCAGATTGTACAACATTTACATTTTATTCCAACTATCACATTAAAAAATAATTCTACCAAATTTCAGTGCAACTGAAGATTGCAGATTTTACATCTTAACTCGCCAAACAAAAAACAAATCTGGCCTAAATGGTTAAAGTTATATATGAATGAGTTGCAACTTGCAAAGTAAACCAATCTTGTCTAAATAGTTAAAGTTATCTATGTAATGAGTTGCAAAGTAGTTTTTACAGGGATATATCTAACAAAAAGCAACAAAAAAATGTGGACTTTTATACCATTAGTGAAGTATGGCCAGAAAAGCATCTTGGCATGCATTGATTAATTAAGACCACTCTAAACATAGACAGTGAAACATAGACCAGCAACAGTCATTGCTATTGCTGTCAAGTTGCAGTTGCTCTACTACTGTCCTGTGGCCCTTTTCAGACCTTCAACTATGTGCTTTTTTTCTCCTTTTATAGCTTCAACTATGTGGATTGCTGTCTCCAGTAGAAACAATGTTGATTACCAATAACACTCAATCCAGTCCAGTTCACTCCATGATGTTACAGGTGCTCAGAAAAGGCAATAGGAAGCCGAGTCTATGCGAGCAGGCTGTGGTAGCGTTCCTCTTCCTTCTTCATCTGAGGAGGACGATGCAGGCAAATTAGCTGTACCCGTCTCTACATTGAAACGCACTTGTTTCATGGACCCTACAGTGGAATTACTGGAAATTCTGTTACAGCAGCTGGACCTGTTGCTTTTCTTCTTGAGAGCACTGGGTCGATGGGACTGAGAAGTCTGCATCATCTTCAGACAATGAGAACCAGTAGAACTTACGTTGGAGTCTTTACCTTGATGCCCAGTATCCCATACAGCCTGCTTGCTCTTTTCCTTCTGTTTCAACGACGGTACGAACAGACATTTGCCTGAGTAGCTGCAAGGAAGTACACCCCAAAGTAAAGTTGTGCAGGCGTTCCTCGCAGGACTGGATGGTAATTCGCCCTTGTCATTGTGGAATGAGTTATTTTCATCTGCTACTGCTGAATGGGTAGCAGAATTGTCTATGCAAAGCGGAGGCGGGTTGGATGAGGCTGGATGCCTTAGCCGATCAGCAACATCGGATTGGGAAGCCTCATGAGAATAGAAAGCTGGGCTGACAGTGAATCGATCAGGACTACCGGAATTAGCTGCTGCTGGGATTACTAATGTTGCTGATGATCTGGGACTCCCAGGGAGCTCTAAAGTGCTCACAGGAGAACAATCTTCGTTCGAATCGCATTCAATTCTATCGTGGTGGTCATCGTCGTCGTCTCCATCGTAGTCATTACTATTTCGTCTCTGCACAGATCCCTCGCTGACATTAATAGATTGTCTGTTTAAATGCGAGAGATTCCAGGTGAAGTAGCGCCCATTATTCTTTATAGAAGCTGATGATGTAGTGGAGTTAGGCGACGATATAATAGCAGCAGCCCTTGGAGGCAACTTGATAGGAGCGCCCTGGTGATGATCCTCGTCATCCCTTAACTCTCCATCGATCTTTGTGGGTCTAGGAACCCTGGGCTGTAATTCCCATCTGAAAGGCGCACAGCTAGATGCCCCGTAGCAATTATAATATTCCTCTTCCTCTGACAAATCTATCATATTATGCCTATTATGCCTGTTCCTCCTGCTGCTCCCAGTCTGGCGCTGTTCCTTCCCTGCGTGTCTGGTGATGGGTTTGCCAGAGTTCTTGACTAGCTCGCAGGATGATTCACTTGGCGAGCACATTTCGAGCACCACCCTGTGTGTATAATTCGAAGCACCAGCACCAGCAAGATCTTGCATTTGTTGTTGTTGATCATTGAGATCAATGGAAAACTCTGCCAGAGCTGATTCCAATAACATCTTTGATTCAAATGCTACTTCTGCTTCTTCTGCAACTAGTTCTTGATCTCAGCTCGGCTAATTATATGGTATTAGCAGCATTGTTGCAGAGAAATGCTTTTCTATGTTTCGTATGGCACGCCCCCAATAGATCTCAAGTGCTGGAGTTGAAAAAGCACTGGCCATGGAAGTGATTGGTCATATAGCGTGATGTGACTGTCACATGGAAACCACAATCCCTGCAAATAATGAAAAAGAAACGGTTGGGTTTTGTGTTTTCATTTACAGCAGAACATCTGTCCTTTCTGCCAACATGTGGGGTGGAGCTGTCGGGTGTTTTTTTTAATTCATGAAGTGGCATTGCACTTACCGCGATTACTGGGGTTGGGCGGTGAGTGTTGAATGCATAAAAACAATGGAGACTGCGGTGGGGTTTTACCGATATCATTAGTGTCTGGTACGTAGGTATAAATGGCTCAAAACTTTCAAACTTGTACAGCATAAACGCGTTTTATCAATGATGAATTCACATGCCAATGCCATTCCCTTCACTTGGATGCAAACCCAAACCTGTTGTTTTTCAAAAACACATCTCCAAAAGTAAAATTCGAATCACACTAATGCAACGAACATCGAGTGTTCTAAAGGACGAACGTCACACAGGTCTCTCTCACTCTTTTGTGACCGTTTTCTATGGATTTTAAAATTTCAATTTTTTATTTTTATGGTGAAACTCACCATAATTCATCTCACTTCCAAGATCACTTTGGCCAGAGTTGACTCATCACCCAAAACTATCATGCAAAAGTCATACAATATCAAATATCCACCAAAAGATAAAATTACAACACCAAATATACTAGCACAGCCGCGATCCCTATTGGTGCATTTTCCTATGATACTTGCAATTAAAGAAAACATATTCAAAAAAAAAAAAGTAAGCACATGGGTCATGGTAGAATTAGAGTAACTTATAGTAGAATTGGAGTAACGTGGTCAACATTTATGATCTTTATGGCTATTCATTAATCAACATTAATTAAATCAAGTAACACACATTTAACTCTTTGCACTGAGTGAAACTAGGTACTCTACAGCCCATAATATAAAAAATTCATGTCAGCTCATAAAATAAAAAATTATAGAGAGTATTTATAAAAAAAAATCCATGTTGGTTCATAAAATAAAATATTATGAAAAGTAATTAAAAAATAGATGTTCGTTTATAAAATAAAAACTTAAAACTTATCGTACTTGCAATTAAAAGAAAACATATTCAAAAAAGAAAAAAGAAGTAAGCACATGGGTCATGGTAGAATTGGAGTAACTAACGTGGTCAACATTTATGATCTTTATGGCTATTCATTAATCAACATTAATTAAATCAAGTAACGCACATTTGAATCTTTGCACCGAGTGAAACGAGATGCTCTACAGCCCATAAAATAAAAAATTCATGTCAGCTCATAAAATAAAAAATTATGGAAAGTATTTTAAAAAAAAATCCATGTTGGTTCATAAAATAAAATATTATGAAAAGTAATTAAAAAATAGATGTTCGTTTATAAAATAAAAACTTAAAACTTAAACTGAGATCTATCAATCAAGATAGATCAAATTTTTTGAGTTTAAATTTAAAAAAAGAAATACACCTCAAGAAACCGGATCCCTCTCCGTGCTTGATAGATACGAGTTTAAGATGGATCTATGCTGATAATACTTGCAAGGAATGTATGCTATCAAATCTCCACCATCACTTTGATGGAGACATGGATATTCCTCATTATGAAATCAAGACCACCCAATTCATAAATACAATTAAAAGTATGCAACTCTGGTCCATGTATTGAAATAAATAAACCTTTATTCATGTAAATATCTTGATATTTACAATTTTGAAATTTAATTAAAATTTTAAAATTTTCAATTTATATTAATGTATGTGTATTTTTATAAAAACAAAATAATAAAAAAATTTAATTAAAATTTCGAAATTTTAATTTATATTAATGTATGTGTATTTTTATAAAAACAAAATAATAAAGAAACTTAATTAAAATTTATATTTACCATGTGTAAATGACAAATGATAATATTCTTTTTTATAGAACTATTTAAACTATTTTTTAGGTCAACTTCAAATTACACATTCATTACCATCTAAGTTATTCATAACACTTAATCTTTGTTTTCAAACATGATTTTATTAAAAAGGACTCTTATATTTTCATGACTATGCGCAATAGGTGCCACCTTTGACAATCAAATGTCACAGATTTTCATGAGTTATGCATATAGGTATGAAAACTTGATTTGAAATGTCCTATCATTATGTTCTCAAAAGGATTATGATATGTTTCATTATAATCGTTGGCGAACAAAGTGTCATACTAAGTAATTATGCATAAAGTATGAATGTTTAATTTGTTCTCACCTTAATGAATATATGGGTAAATATATTTGAGTTGTTTTCAAAATAAAAACAGATCTTTTACGAATCAACAAAATTATCCTTTAGAATTATGTATATATTATTAGGTATGGTAATATACATTAATATAATAATATGTTAATATAGTAAAGATACCATGGTTCATTGAGACATCTTTTGATTTGGATGATTGGTTGACTGTTTGCTCGACTTACCATCCACTATATGTGAGAAAGTTTGTTGAGATTTCCGGTGAATGTTGAAAAGAGGAATTCAAAAGTTATTGTAAGTCCAAATTGTTTATCAAAAAGTACAAAAACTTAAAAAATATTATAGGTATAATTTGGGGTTTCTACTTTGTCTTACCACCTTTTCAAAACTAATAAGATTCACTAAGATGTCTTTTTATCTAAATATGTTAATATTTGAAATGTTATAACACTCACATAATATGAAAGATTACATAAAAAGTGTTAAAAATAATAAGGTGTAGAAAGTTGGTCATAATGTTTTTGTTGGAAATTTCAAATTGAGTGATATAATTCAATGTTCAATTTTAAAAATTTGGGAGGAATGTTTTTGGAGATATAATATGAAAAGGGTTGATATGTAGAATATTTTCCTTTTCCAATTTGAGAAGGAAAAATAACATAAGTGGGATTAATGAAACAAAGAAGAAGTGGTGATGTCCAAATACACTATTTAACACTTCATCACAATGACGATGGTTCCAAGATAATTAATGATAGTTTAATCTATAAGGTCATTTATATATATAGGTTTATGTAGGTAACCTAAACTTCTAAGGTTTGGGAGCACACACCCCATATCCATCTACAAACTAAGGAACTGTTGATCAAAGTGGACCATCCCAACTCCAAAATCCCAGTTTGTGTTCAATAAACTCTCCATATTAGTGAAACCCCTCATCTTGGTTGACTCCAAAGTTTGCTAAGGTTAGTTTACACCAAATAACCATAGGTTCCAACATCCCCCATTAAACAAAACTTGGACGATAAATCAAATTAAATCACAACCCCCCTTAATTTTATAGGGACAACAAATGTTGACAATCAAATAAATAGATCTAAACGAGGTAAAATATGAAATGGAATAACCTCCAAACAACAACATGCTAAAAAACAAAATATTTATTAATATAAAGTACAATGATTCAAAATGGATCATGATATAATTTTTCATTTGTTTTTGTATCTTACCTGTGGAAAAGTTGGAGTTATAGGCTTGTAAGTCCTGCTTTAGGGGAAAGCCATACTTTGGTCATTTTGGGTCTAGAAAATTTTGAAGCTTGTTTGAGGCCTTAATGGTTGCTTGGGGGGTCAAAAGTTTTCAAACAAATTTTCCATCCCCACAATGTTGTTCTACATGTCAAGGTCTTTCAAACATTGTGAAAATCACCCCAATCGTAGTTTGTATGAGGAAGTTATACCTCCCACAAGTTGACCTAGCATGTTGACCACCATGATAACAAGTGGATGCCATGACAACTTCCAGTGCTCACACATGTGGAGCTAGTCATGTGTGTACTTTCAAGAAGATTATGTAGGGTCCAAAACCCTAATCTTAATCCATAATTAAGGAATGCAAAAGCCTTAACCTTGTACAACTATCACGCCAAGTTAAATATTGGGACACTAAGAAAGGAAAGGGTTCCATTCTTATTGTTTTATGTATTGTTCCATAGTAGAACAAAGCATTGAGAGTGGGATATTGAAGAAGGGAAAAGGAATTAGAATTTCCTACAACAACCGTACAAGCCATAGTATCCACGAAAACTCCTTTAAGTGAGTGCACTTTATTTGTATTTGCATTTCATAACTAAGGAGAAAAGAGTAAGTGATATGCCTCACCTTCTAGCTAGTTTTTCCTTGTATTGGGCTTTTTTAGGGTAGATCTTATTTTCATTGTATGGTGTGTTATTTTCTCAACTTATTTTATTTTCGTTTCAATTTATTTCAATATTTTGTGTGCTAAGCTAGTAATATTAATTATGAACCTAGAGTAAAACATTGCATAATAAGAGATTTTGAAATATTTTAGTATTTTTTGTGATGAAATATTCTAATGGAATATCCATATTAGTTTATAGATCATATTGGTATAAGAGCAACTTTCTTTTGGGTTTTTTTGGGAAGTTAAATAGGATCTAGGAATTGGCATAAAAAAGAAGTCTTAAAACCCTAGCCATGATGGATGAGTATAGTAAAAAACCATGATGGGGTGAGTTGAAGGAGATATTCTCAAAGATAAAAGCACAAGTCCTAACATCTCTCACAACATGGAAATCCTTATACATTGGATATAGAGAAGTTTGGAACTTTTTGCGAGTTTGCTAGCTCCAACTTAGAATCTAGCTTGGAATGGAAATCTAGAGATAACGAAGACCTAGAAAAGGCGTTGCAAAAAGATTCAATGAAAGAGAAACTAAGTTTTGGTTCCATCATTTCTTCATATTCTTAAACTAGGTATCTATTTTCTCCAACTCATTAACAGAGGTCATACAAAAGGCTCAAACTCATGCTCTAGTAGAACACCTACATTCTATATCTCCTCTCATCTATTGGATGTAGTCTATGTTTCCAATGCATTCTTAGGGATAGGGTTGTCTTGGTCTCTAGAGAAACCCCCTATTCATGTTTATTTCAAAGATTTATGGAAACATAAATACAAGTATCAATGTGTTCTTATCTATGATGGTTTTGTAGCACCCTTGTATGAGCTCAAGTTTTTCTAACTCTAGCCAATTATATCACTTGAGGCTATAATGTGTTGGATAATATTGGGGATTGGTATATTGATTAATGCTCTACTTATATCAAATTTTATTGCACAACCCAAGCACCTTACAGACTTCCAACCCATGTACCAAACATGTTGCTCATTATGGAAAATAGATATCAGACTACAATATATGGTTTTAATACCTGTCTTACCAAGCTTCAAAATAAATTGTGTCCCGTGTATCCATTATATATAGGTATGTATCAAGCATCAAAAGAAATTTTGATAAATTTCACCTAAGATAGAGTGGAAGGAGAAAAGATGGAAAAGTATCATTTTTATCAGGAGATGATTCAAATACACAATATTTTGGTATTGTTGATAATCATAGGACTAAGATGAGGATTTCCTTCCCATACAAGCATGAGAAATATGAAGCTAGAGAGAACTAACTTATGAAGAGGTTTGCCTTAAATTGCAAGATAAAGAATAAAAAAAGAAAGGAAAAGAAAGAAGAAGCTAAGAAGGTTGTTGCTAAAAGCTAAACCTTACAAGAGATGATAAAATATTAAAACGAGAAAAGAAAAGATGAAGCCCTAGAAAAAGATAAGAAGGAAGAAGGAAGAAGAACGAACAAAATCTAACAAAAAGGAAGAAATGGAAAAGAACAAAGAAGTTGATTCCAAATCCGAAGCAGAAGTTGGTGCAAAGTAAAGAGAAGCAAAAGAGAAATAAAAGGTGGTAGTAAAGGCCAAAAGAAGGAAAGAACTAAAAGAGAAACCCAAAATAGAACTTGAAGATGATAGATTGAAAGTTGAAGTTGAAGCAGAAAAGGAAATGAATAAATAAGAATAATTGAAATTTGAATTTGAATTACAAAGGATCATATAAGAAGAACAAGCTAAAAAATAAGGTCATGGAAAAAAACTTGAGAACAAAAATGAAAGGAAGAAGAAGAGAAGGAAATGAATCAAGAGGAAATGGTCTAATCAATACACTCCACTCTAATTTTATTTGAAATATTGATGCTCTATTTTGTGCCGTAAATTAAATTACTAACCTATAGGCCTATTCTGCGGTCTTCCTTGTAGGCATTAAACCTGCTACAAAATCCTATGATCATACTCACACTCAATTCAAGCTTAAATGTTTTTCCCTTGAGGTTTTGAAGCTAGATTCAAATTCATTCTCAATTATGGAGCTATTTTTTATGGTTATCTACCTACTATCAGGTTTAATTTCCATATTTAATCATGTTACAGTTGTAGCGAGTAAGGGCTCTTGGACTGCTAGGATCACTGCACCACACAGGAAGAGATACCCTTCTCCTCATCCTCATACTATTAACAATGAGCTACAATAGCTACCATCTGGATAAGAGGTACAAAATTAGGAATTCCTATTGCAACCAAAATGAGTGGAGGATTGGGGTGTGATAAGGAATGGACATGTGGCATAAAATTGGAGCAATCTCCATGTTGTCCTTCATGATTAGTTGAAATGGCTGCACAAGGGATTCATATGGGTATTCATTTGGCACCTTTTTTTATTGTTTGACCCTCATGATTGCAGATGTTGATTTGTGTTGAGATTGTTTTTTATAACTTCTATAGGTGCAGTCAATGGAGATACATTTAGTGTTGGAATTATCTTCTATTTAATGAAGATGTTGTGGTCTACTAGATCACAACATTGACTCATATTCATCTTCTTTATGTGATTTAATGTAAAAGAATCAAGCCCTAGAAATACAAGGCTAAAAAAAATTATTTCTTATTTTGATGTAGCAATACAAAATTCCCCACAACCCAATATAAATAATGGTGAACAACACTCAATATAAAGAAGGTTTTTCATTTCCAAAATTTGAGAAATAAATTCCTACAAGATTCTCCAGTGGTTGAGAAATGTAATGAGAAGGGACCCAACATGACAAATAATACACAGAGTAGCAGATAAAACTTCAAAACAAATTTGAAATCACGCTGCTAAGAATGAAGTTTAAGAAATCTGTTTGTTGACCTTATTAGCTATACATTGGAGAAATACTTCCCAAATGTCTTCAACAATATCTATAAGGAAAAAATGAATTCCAAAAAATTTGAATCCCTAGCTAAGTCAAATCCAAGACCAATGATGATTGGAATCCCTATGTAGAATGGCCTCTTGGTCTAGGATATGACATTGGGTCTTGGATGGTTTCAAATCATTGAACTTACTGAGGACATCTCTATGGGCCTCCTCTACGCTCGGGATTTATGGATCTTTGTCAGTCTCCTCTTTCTCCTCTGTGCACGGGGGTCTCCTTTGTCTCTTATGCGAATTAATCTCCTTTGTCTCTTGTGGGAATCAACCATCCTTGTTTTAATATTATATGAAAATATTCTCACTAGATGTTGTTGTACATAATCAATTGCTACATTGAGTTTTAATTCTTATTTGTTGTTCATTCTTGCAGGGGTGATATTTTTGTTTTGTTAAAAAACATATTGTATATGAGAAACAAACATAATAATAAAAGAAATTCTAGAAGGAAGGAGATGCCCCCTAAAAAGGCCCATGAGATAAGAGAAAGGGCCAGGTTGTACATGGAAAACCATAGACATCAAGTCGTTAGTGCCTTAGATCCATCAACAAGCAACGACGAAGTGGTTGAAGTCAATCAAATATTGCTTGATGTCGAGCATGAAGGGATGGATGTTGAACAGGTTGCTAATTGGAAACCTCCCCAAGAAGAGCACACTCATGTCGAACACACTCCCTTGCAGGACCAAATTGTGAACAAAGGGCCACAACAAACCGGTGACGAGTCTAATACTTCCTTTCCTACTCCCTTGCCTCAACTATCAAGCGTATGACAAAGAACTCCCAGACGTATTCACGTGGATGAAAGTTCATTTTCAGGACTTGAAGGTAAGTTTCCCAAACACACTATTGATTTCCATTGTAACAGGATAATCAATGAATTTTTTGAATCCAAAATCGATGCAGCAAAATGTCAATTGTTTATGGCTTTGTTAAAATCACATTGTCTAGCTCATGTTAGGAGAATTTTGGGCATAAAGGTAGTTAGAAGTTCAGAGACCAATGATAATGTTGTTAGAAATCTACAATCTGCATTTAATTTGATTGGAAAAACTTCTCGTACAAAATATTTTAATGCGGCCCTTCATGTACTGTCGGAATCGATCGTAGACAAATCCATAAGTCAACGTCGCCTACTATCGCATACATGTAAAATATTGAAAGTAGATAGAAAGACTCTTCAAAAGTATTCTGCTATTAGATAAAAACTTGAGACACCAGGCCAAAAAGATTGTTGGGCCTTTGTTGGTAGGTTACCTCGTTCATACATGAAGCCTATTGATGTTGTTAAAGAACTAGTACACAAGTTTTGGCATGATAACACTAGACCGTCATCGAATCAAAGAGATGTGTTAAAGTTGAGAAAAGGTGTTAAGGGGTGTGAACCCCATTTCAAGCACTTCCTTGACATGACACAAACAGAACTCTACAAGAGGTTCAAGAATGAGCACACACAATTGAACTTGGGCCAAAGGTCCTTTGAAAAATGCAAACCCTAGTATGTTAGAATTTGCAATGATCGCAACACATGTTGATGTAGATACCATGTAGAATTTGAGTACTATTATGATACATATAGACATATATTTTGTGTTTTGCATACTAACATTGTGCAGGAATTCCCATCATTACAACCACCGAATGTGTCCAAGACCTGAAGGACAAAAATATTATAAAAGATCATGTTTATATGGGACATGTTCCAGGTGCAGTGGATTTGCATTATTGAGCCGTTGAATCCATGAAACCGAGGAGCACGAATTTGGGAGTATGTAAGTAGAAATGCAGAACTTCAAGTACATAGCATATCAAGTAGATAGTGTGAAGGAAAGCAAAAAAATTGCATTGGTGAAGTCACAGGTAATCTAATTTTGCATACTTTCATATTGTACATGTTGAATTTGTACATATATATTCACATTGGAAATGTCACATTGTATTAATGCCATTGGTTTTGTGGCACCAGGTACAAATTTGCGATTTCATGAAGGAATTCTACCAAAAGACGGAGCAGTATGTACAACATGTCCATGTAGCACGATGGCAGAGAATAGTACAGACATTGCATGGACACCTTTCCCAATGGCATAAATATTGTCAGTTGTGGACTTTGCTGAAAACTACACCCTGCAGCCACAGAATGAGATTCAAAGTCAATACTACCATTCATACCAAGTTAGCATAATGGTCCATATCACGTATAGGCACGCACTAGAGAGTAGCAATGACATGCGGATAATATTGAAAGAGA
This sequence comes from Larix kaempferi, assembly GCA_027924585.1. Classification (NCBI taxonomy): domain Eukaryota; kingdom Viridiplantae; phylum Streptophyta; class Pinopsida; order Pinales; family Pinaceae; genus Larix; species Larix kaempferi. The sequence goes on from BSBM01000705.1 coordinate 3,024,191, forward strand.
CCAACTTCTACATCAGTGACGACAAGTGCCACGACCTGCATTATGTGTAGCATTGCTTCAGAATTTTCTATGATCAACTGAAGGAGAGAGGTATACAGATGGATCATCATTAGATATGGTCAGATGGTTGTGCAGGCCAGTTCAAAAATGCACATGTATTCCAGTGGTTGAGTATTTTGCACAAGACTTATGATGTGTTTCATACATGGAAATATTTTGAGACCGGGCATGGAAAGGGGGAGCATGATGGGGCTGGAGCATGTCTCAAAACTTCCCTACGAAGGGAGGAGATGAGGTGCATGTCAAACCCTCATATTCGGGATGCAGAATCCATAGTTCAATGGTGCTCTGCAAAAATTTCAGATAGAACCATGGAGCAGCACAGACCAACAAGTAGAGGACATGTTGTCAGAAATTTCTGGCATGTGGTTGATATAGATCGATCGTGTTCCTATAGTTGTAGTACTGTGCAAGGCACTCGTGGATTTCATTCAGTTTGAAGCTCAAACAACCTCTTATTTGAAATATGGATGCGGAAACCTGCTTGCTTTTGTGGGCCTTGCAGCAGTTGTGAGTGGGATGAGTGTGAATCAATGGATTGGGTTAATGAATGGGATCATGTATCACTTGCAGTGGACCCACGTGCAGTTGTTGAAACAATCCAGTTAGAGGAAGGCCAATACTCTATTTTGAATGAATATGATCATATATCTGATCTTGTACAGCCAGGTAAACATTTCTGCATGCATATCCTGGTTCCCTCCTTGTTTTTGTAATTATCCAAGTTATCAAACCACTACTTGTTGGAATATGACCGTAAAATGCATTTTTGCAGGACACATCTACACAGAATATGTCAATTGTTTATGGCTTTATTAAAATCACATTGTCTAGCTCATGTTAGGAGAATTTTGGGCATAAAGGTAGTTAGAAGTTCAAAGACCAATGATCATGTTGTTAGAAATCTACAATCTGCATTTAATTTGATTGGAAAAACTTCTCGTACAAAATATTTTAATGCAGCCCGTGGTGTACTGTCGAAATCGATTGTAGACAAATCCACAAGTCAACGTCGCCTGCTATCACATACATGTAAAATATTTAAAGTAGATAGAAAGACTCTTCAAAATTATTCTGCTATTAGAGAAAAACTTGAGACACTAGGCCAAAAAGATTGTTGGGCCTTTGTTGGTAGATTACCTCGTTCATACATGAAGCTTATTGATGTTGTTAAAGAACTAGTACACAAGTTTTGGCATGATAACACTAGACCGTCATCGAATCAAAGAGATGTGTTAAAGTTGAGAAAAGGCGTTAAGGGGTGTGAACCCCATTTCAAGCACTTCCTTGACACGACACAAACAAAACTCTACGAGAGGTTCAAGAATGAGCACACACAATTGAACTTGGGCCAAAGGTCCTTTGAAAAATGCAAACCCTGGTATGTTAGAATTTGCATTGATCGCAACACATGTTGCTATAGATACCATGTAGAATTTGAGTACTATTATGATACATATAGACATATATTTTGTGTTTTGCATACTAACATTGTGCAGGAATTCCCATCATTACAACCATCGAATGTGTCCAAGACCTGAAGGACAAAATATTATAAAAGATCATGTTTATATGGGACATGTTCCAGGTGCAGTGGATTTGCATTATTGAGTTGTTGAATCCATGAAACCAAGGAGCACAAATTTGGGAGTATGTAAGTAGAAATGCAAAACTTCAAGTACATAACATATCAAGTATATAGTGCGAAGGAAAGCAAAAAAATTGCATTGGTGAATTCACAGGTAATCTAATTTTGCATACTTTCATACTGTACATGTTGAATTTGTACATATATATTCACATTGGAAATGTCACGTTGTATTAATGCCATTGGTTTTGTGGCACCAGGTACAAATTTGCGATTTCATGAAGGAATTCTACCAAAACACGGAGCAGTATGTATAGCATGTCCATGTAGCACGATGGCAGTGAACAATACAGACATTGCATGGACACCTTTCCCAATGGCATAAATATTGTCAGTTGTGGACTTTGTTGAAAACTACACCTTGCAGCCACAGAATGAGATTCAAAGTCAATACTACCATTCATACCAAGTTAGCATAATGGTCCATATCATGTATAGGCATGTGCCAGAGAGTAGCAATGACATGCGGATGATATTGAAAGAGACCAACTTCTACATGAGTGATGACAGGTGCCACGACCTGCATTATGTGCAACATTGCTTCAGAATTTTCTATGAACAGTTGAAGGAGAGAGGTATATAGATGGATCATCATTGGATATGGTCAGATGGTTGTGCAGGCCAGTTCAAAAATGCACATGTATTCCACTGGTTGAGTATTTTTCACAAGACTTATGATGTGTTGCATACATGGAAATATTTTGAGACCGGGCATGGAAAGGGGGATCATGATGGGGCTGGAGCATGTCTCAAAACTTCCCTATGAAGGGAGGAGATGAGGTGCATGTCAAACCCTCATATTCGGGATGCAAAATCCATAGTTCAATGGTGCTCTACAAAAATTTCAGATCGAACCATGGAGCAGCACAGACCAACAAGTAGAGGACATGTTGTCAGAAATTTCTGGCATGTGGTTGATATAGATCGATCGCGTTCTTATAGTTGTAGTACTGTGCAAGGCACTCATGGATTTCATTCGGTTCGAAGCTCAAACAACCTCTTATTTGAAATATGGATGCAGAAACCTGCTTGCTTTTGTGGGCCTTGCAGCAGTTGTGAGTGGGATGAGTGCGAATCAATGGATTGGGTTAATGAATGGGATCATGTATCACTTGTAGTGGACCCACGTATCACTTGGGTTAATGAATGGGATCATGTATCACTTGCAGTTGTTGAAACAATCTAGTTAGAGGAAGGCCAATACTCTATTTTGAATGAATATGATCATATATCTGATCTTGTACAGCCAGGTAAACATTTCTGTATGCATATCCCGGTTCCCTCCTTGTTTTTGTAATTATCCAAGTTATCAAACCACTACTTGTTGGAATATGACCGTAAAATGCATTTTTGCAGGACATATCTACACAGTTGCAATTGGGATGAATTATTGGTTAGCACGATACATCCAAGGGAAGCAAACCCTCCTCGCATCATTAACCGATAGTGAAGGGATTACCTTTCCGACTGGCTCGATGGTTGTACAGGGGAAATATCTTACAACAAATGGAAAGGGACTGAAGATCAATGGCTACACATACACGGATTATAGACCAGGTTCACGGGTGTATCAGTTTACACACTTGATCGTTGGTACAAACATCCAACTGCAAACAATGTCAACGAAGACATCAAACAAGGTATGCTACTTACTACCTCATGCAGAGCACGAGAGGTTGTTCGAGACAATAAAAAACCAAGAGGATCCAGAAGGCCTAATTGATGAGGTACATAGTATAGCCATGTGATTGTTTATTCATGCGTGATTAATGTTATTCATGTTAGATAGTTTATTTGATATCGTTATCTTATATCGTTTATTTGATGTTTGAGTTATGATTAAGTTACTATTACAATACATTGATGTTTTACACCAACCACTCCAATTCATTGGTCCCAAGGTCAAGGTTTAATCGTTTGACCATGTTTAGTGCCATAAAACCCATACTGAGTGCTAAAATACTCCTATTTGCACCCATATCATTTATTGGAGGCTAAACATATCCTTGTCATTTGAGGCTAAACTCCTAGGGTTTCCTCAGCAACCCTATAGTCTCTAGGACACCTAGGAATCCCACATTGGCTTCAACAACAAGCTTATGTTAATCAATGTCTACCCACTAGCATGATTATCTTTATTAGGGTTTAAAAACCCTGCCCATGTCACATCACACAAGTACACCACTAAAGAACTCAACTTATAGAATCCAAGTGTACATGTCCATCTTGGTATTTCAATCCTCAAACCCTAGGTCTTATACTCTAGCATCAAACCCTAATATGCATTTGGTTGGTGATAAGAATGAGATGCTTTATGCTGGGATTGAACTATTTCAATATTTAGGCCTCTAACACCTCTGCAACTTCTTTCACTACCATGAGAAAGAGCACATGAACATGTTAATATGCGATATCTCATGCAAACCCTAGCCATGTCACATCACACAAGTACACTACAATATAACACTATTTCTAGCATTCAACCCTAGGTCTTATACTCTAGCATTGCACAATGCTATTGATAGCACCCGATGTCATGTTAGGCATTAGCTCCACTCTACATGTTTTCTATTAGGGAAATGAACTTAGTGTTCGAACAAGATGCTCAACTTTTGACCTAATTTGTCACTTTCTCAAAATTACTTGGAATTTCCCTTTGTGAGGCCTTTTAATTGGGGTTCCAAATGATCTCACATACTCTTAGACCCTCAACCATGGGCACACAAAAAAATCTCAACTCTACTCTCCGTCGATGGATATCACACACATATAATGTAAATCAATCCTTGGCTTTGCAAGAAATGTGGTCGATCTGGCTTACCCACAATGAATGTATATGTTAGAATATTTTAGCATGCCCTTAGAAAATATTTTATATACTTAAATATGGTAGGAGGAAAAACATAAATCCAAAGCCTCTGAAACCTCAAAGAGTAGAGTTTCACCTAGTCACAATCACTTTTGTGCTTTAGTGAATTTGCATGGAGCCTCATAAAAGTATCCTGGTTCTTATATTAGATTTAGTTGCATTGAAAACTTATCATGCATAAACCAAATCTTAAAACTCACTTTTACAACAATTATAGCAATAGTAAAACAACCCTTAACTTATTCAATTATGATGTCAAATCACTCAACAAAATTATCTTTTACTTATGATAAATTAGCAATACATATATAACTATAAATTACAATTCAAGAGCATGCATGAGAGCCTTATCAAAAAACCCTAATCATAAAACTCCAAGGGATGTAACAATATAATCTCAGAAGGATCAAGCTCAAGCCAAGGTGTCCTCCATAGACTTCAGATATCCTCCTAGGGGTGTTTTCATGAACCATAGTGAATTCCTCCATGAAGCTAATTACAAATAAAATAGTGTGATATTGATGCTATGAGAAGGAATAAATCCGTATTCTATATATCATTGCAATTGGAGGTCTCCTCTAGTGTTGACATCCAAAATCATGTTAGTTGTTAGCTCCGCTCTCCATGTGTTCTACTAGGGAAATGGCCTTAGTGGCCCTGGAGCAAATCCTCAAAGTGTCCATGAATGGCCCTGGGGTTCTCAACGAAAATGCCCGCAACACCCAAACTGTGGCTCCGGTCACGAATCCGTCGATTCCAATGGATCTGGGATGCCAGGTTTCAGCTAGGGGCCCCCCACATCATGCCTCGAAGTCCCAAAAATAGTGCCAATGTGCCATCTCCGGAGCTAGGGTTTTTCTTAGTGAGGGTCATTCCAAATTCACTCAAGGGGGACATTTCTCATCAGAAGGATCCCGGGTGTGCGTTGCCACCGTGGACATGTCCATAATGGCCATACGCACCTATGGGAGCTAGTAGAATCTAAGTTCGCTATCCTTTTTGGGTTCCATGTGTGATAATCTGCAGGGATCTAGCAACTGTAACAAACTCACAATCTAACTCTCAGGATTATTTGCAAAGAAGAAGAAGCATGCATTAAATAATCACTCATAAACACATAATAATGGACAATGTCAATATCATACAATGAATAATTAATGTAGAGAATGTGTTACAATAATCAATGATGAGGAATCATATAGGATTCGAATTAGCTAAGTAATGCATTCGAATCTGAGCTCAAAGTCCAGCATGAATAACTATGGAGACATCATCCAGTCAGTAGTATCAGTCATAAATTGTAAGAGTCAGTCAAGTGTGACCAACTGAGTCTAACAGAACTATCTAGCCATAAATCAAGGAATGGAGACTTCAAGTGGGGTGCATGAGGCTATCTAACTCAAAGTCTAGCTTGGATAACAATGGAGACATCATCCAGTCAATAGTATCAGTCATAAATGGTAATAGTAAGTAAAGTGTGTCTAACTGAGTCTAACAGAACCATCTAGGCATAAATCAGGGAATGGAGACTCCAAGGGGGGTGCATGAGGCTGTCAAATAGTCAAGTGGAACTCTAGAACAAGATAACTAGAAGCTACAAGCAGTCAGCATGAGCAATCAGTGGAAGAACTACTTAATCAATGCACTAACTGAATGATAAATCCTGGTAGGTGAGATAAGGTGCCCTAACTGAGTGATGACTGGTGGTAGTTGAGCAAAGGTGTTGAAACTAGCTGTGGTAGGTGGGAAAGGCACACTTTCCATATAGAGAAGTCAAAGAGGGTGCATTAGGTAGGTAGGAGGCCAATTGGGGGCTGTAGACAGGCTCTGGAGAGCTAGAAGAAAGCTCTAGGTGCTGGGGAGACAACCATGATGATGACTGGATGCATGCAGTGGCATGCAGGCATGCAAAATAAAAAAATTATGGTGTGAATATTCTAACACCCTCCCGCAAGCTATACTATGAGATAATAATCGAAAACAAAAATAGGGCCCTGGTGACTAAGACCAAAGGTCACCCTGTACAATCAATCTAAAATAAACTAAGTGAGGAAAGAGGGAAAACCCAGTGGGAAGAAAGCCCTCCCTCAAAATAGACTGAAGGATGCTAATGAAGCATATCATCTCTCACCCCTGAAGGAGGTAAGTGTCCTTATTTTCCAAAGAAGGATTGATCGATCTGAAATGGATCAACAATGTGAAAAGGATGAAACCTTCTATTCTGAAAATCTGATTTGGTTCTTCTATGATCATGTAGATCACCAACCAAATCACCGGTAGATCGGAGTGTAGTGGATTCCCATCGAGGAAGAGGAGGAATATCAGGTGAGAGATCTTTAGATTCTTGCGGATATAGATCTCCCATTCGCTCATATTCATCATTAGTTGCTAGACCTTCAAGTTCTTGTGGATCTGGGTCTAGCATTCTCTCATCATCATCTCCATCTTCAGATTATGAATCTGAAATATCATGTGATGATGCTTCTCTTTCTTGATAATCAATCAAAGGAGGAGGTATCTTCCTTTTGGAAAGAAGTGGATCATGCTGCAAAAACATAATATGAAGATCATCATGAAGCATGTGATTCGAACCAACTGAGGTAGAATCAAAACCATGAATGTGTAGATAGTTCCTTGATATCTCCTTTGAACCAACATAGGCGAGATCATGACCAAAGAAACTATGACATGATGATGGTGAATCTTCAACATGATCACTAGTGGATGCAACAATGATGGTGGCCCATGAACCAATGGGTGCTAGATCTTTAGGTTCTTGTGGATCTGGATCTAGCATTCTCTCAAAAAGAGTTATCTTCCTTTTGGTAAGAAAAGAATCATGCTCCAGAAACATGTGTTTGATTTCTCCAACAATGGATGCAAGCAAATCAAATCCAAGACTTGGAAGATGGTTTCTCATGATCTCCTTTGAACCAACAGGGGTGAAATCAAAACCAAAATCACAGAAAGGTGCATGAGTCATCAACCCAAGCGAATGATAGAGTCTTCCATCGTCAATGAAACTATGAAAGCATGTTCCAATTATCAAATAGATGTTCGGATGTCCACATCATCATTTTCAGGACCTTGCATGCAATTAGGGTTTGCATGCATCCTAGTCACCAGGTTGATGCCTCCAGCACCTTATCCACTTCATTCTAGCACCCGGGAGCTCCTTCCATCAGATTTTTAGCCCTCCTAGTCAGGAAGGCACCCACTTCTCACCTACTGCCAGAGAAGGGTGCACTTCTTCACCTACCACTGTAGTTCCACTTCAATTACACTCAGTTAGCTCCGATTCTCCTTGATTTGAGGTTAGTTTCACTCCCAACTGACTGTTTCACTCCGTCGGACCTCCAGATTGACTAGATGACTTGTTCTGACTTCAGTTAAGCCTCCCATGGCCCTCCACTAAGCCTCTTTCCCTATATCAGTGCTACACACTTTAGTTACACTAGTTACACTCAATTAGACTCAGATTGACACCTAGATGACTGGTTCGTGCATTGATGACCATCACTGATTGATGATGAGGACTCCTAGTTGGAGCCAAGCCACACCATTCAGTAATTTGAATGACCTTCTTAGTCAATTCAAATTGCTGACTCATTGTCAGATGATTGTATTGTAATTATTCACCCTTATTGGGATATTGAGCATTGATGCATGTTTTGCACAGTTTTACACCATATTTTCTATGTTCATCTATTGTGATTGATTTACTTGTTCATTAGATCTGCTGTGACTAATTTTACATGGTATCAGAGCCATTGCAGGGACAAGATCTCTTTTCTATAGGTGTTCTACATGATGATTTGAGTGAATTTGCTCAAAATTGCAAAAAGTTTGGCATGAAAGATCTCAAGAGCATTCGCTCCTATGCATGCAAAGCTTAAAAATACTTCCAATACCACTCCAAAAGCTTGAGTTTCCACATAAATCCTGGATTTGATACATTGGACCCATTCAACATTGATTGATCTCCAATCCCAGGTGTGATGCAACTCTAAAAGGGTGGATTGTTCAACCTCACTGTTCTTGTATTGAGTGTGATTTGCAGGTTATTGTCTCCTTCAATTACATTCGCTACCTTGCTTTGGAAAGTCTTTCTACATCAAAGTGCACTCTCTCCTAGCAATGGAATACTCTTCTTCAAATACTATCCACACTCCCTTCAACTATTTTGATTGGAGAGAAGATATGGAGATCATGTTACGTTCAAAAGGATACTATAGAGTCACAGTTGGCCTCGAATTGGAGCCAAGCCAATTGTCAGAAAGAGCAAAGCACTACAACAAGCTTGATGAAGCTTATGGTCTTCTTTGCCTCTCTATTTCCAAAGATCTTCACTTCCATCTCAGTGGATTGAAGACTCCAAAAGAAATATGGGAGCAACTTGAAACACTTTTTGGAAATTAGGACAAGCTTAGGGCTTTTCAATTAGAGAATGAATTGATTGCTCTTAGTCCTGAGAATTTCGAGACCATCAATAAGTTTTTCACAAAATTCAAGCACTTGACATTGCAGTTGAAGAACAGTGGAGTTATCAAAGAGGATAAGCAATTGATCCTCTCTATTCTCACCAAGCTTGGTAAAGACTATTGGGTATTTGTCTCTACTTTCAATTCCGGTAAGCTAACTACCCCGAAATGGAAGATGCTTACCTTCATTGAGTCCGTCACAAAAGAGCATGATAAGTTGATTCAAATGGGGTCCATAAGCTCCAAAGATTCATCCCTATTTGTTCAAGGACCCAAGAATTCGAATGGTAAAGGAAAGCGAAAGAATGAGAAGCCCAAATTCGAACTTCACAAGCAAAGAGAGAAAGGCAATTAGATGGATGCACCATCCAGTTCGAAGTTCAAGCAAAAGGGAAAAGAGGGAAAGGAAAAATCTAAATGTACTTATTGCAACCGTGGCTTTCATCCCAAAAGTTCATGCATGAAGAAGACTATCTATCAAATGGCCCTCCTTTTGGAAAAGAATAACATAACTCTTCCTGACGGTGCAAGAAAGAAGGATAAGAATGATGATCATGAAAGAGGACAAGCACTCATGGCAACTGTTTCGAAGCCCACTACTCTTTTGATAGATTCGGGTGCCTCGAATCATATGGCTACAAATATTGATTCTTTTTCTTCATTCGATCCAAACAGCTCCATCCCCATCCATTTGGGAGATGACTCAAAAATTTCTTCAAAGGGCAAAGGTACAATCCATGTAGATCATGGAAGCTTTCAGAATGTTCTCTATGTGCCTTCCTTGGCTTCAAATCTTCTTTCTGTGTATCAAATAACACACACTGGTGAACCGAAGCAAGTTACATTCAGCCCTAATACAGTTGAAATTTCTGATATCAAAAGTGGAAGACTTGTTGCAGTCGGAAAGGCGAACCACACTGCAAAATGCTATGAGTTTTCACACTTTATTCCGCTTGCAAAGCCCACTGCTCTTCGCACACATGGTAATGAGGTTAGTAGGATTTGGCATGAAATATTTGGACATCTTAATTATAATTATTTGCTACTGTTATCAAAAAAATCCATGGTAGATGGTCTTCCACAACTCCGTTCCTCGAAGGGAATATGCACTGGTTGCATTATTGGGAAGCACCCCGAGCACAGGTTTGACCACGGAAAAGCTAGCAGAGCTTCTACAGTTTTGGGGCTGATACATTCCGATATCAGTGGTCTTATACCCCACATGTCATTAAATGGTTCAAGGTATGTTTTGACATTTATTGATGATTTTTCCCGCTTTACATGGGTATTTTTTCTCAAAAACAAGTTAGAAGTGCTTGGACAATTCAAGGATTTTAAGGCTTCTATTGAGACCGCCACTAAGAGCAAGCTCGAAGCTCTTAGATCTGATAATGGTGGAGAATATATCAAGGCCGAGTTGCTACAACTTTGTGCCCAAAGTGGAATTCAGATCCAACATACAGTTCCCTACACACCCCAGCAGAACGGTGTAGCGGAAAGGAAAAATCAATCACTGAAAGAGATGGCTACTTTCATGATTGAATCAGAAGGTTTGGCTGCAAATATTTGGGCTGAAGCAATCAATGTTGCTACATACATTCAGCGGCAGAGGACCAAACACATTGAGATTCATATGCACTACATTCGAGAGTTGGTGCATGATCGCACCATCATTCTACAATATTGCCCTGCTGATGAGAAAATTACAGACATCTTCACCAAGAGCTTCACTAAGAAGAAGTTCTCTTACCTCCATTCACTGTTGGGGGTGAGTTCCATCATGGTGGAGATAGATTGATCCATTACTATGTTCTTATCTTGAGGGGGGGCTTTCTTCCCACTGGGTTTTCCCTCTTTCCTCACTTAGCCTTTTTTTTAGCATTTTTTTGGGATTATTGTATTGGGGTGACCTTTGGTCTTAGTTACCAGGGCCCTACATTATTTTTTGCACATCATAGTCTAGCTTGAGGGGGGGTGTTCGGATATCCACATCATCATTTTCAGGGCCTTGCATGCAAACTCTAGGGTTTGCATGCATCCCAGTCACCAGGTTGATGCCTCCAGCACCTTATCCACTTCATTCTAGCACTCGGGAACTCCTTCCATCAGAGTTTTATCCCTCTTAGTTAGGAAGGCGCCCACTTCTCACCTACTGCCAGAGAAGGGTGCACTTCTTCACCTACCACTACAGTTCCACTTCAGTTACACTCAGTTAGCTCCGATTCTCCTTGATTTGAGGCTAGTTTCACTCCCGACTGACTGTTTCACTCCGTTGGACCTCCAAATTGACTAGATGACTTGTTCTGACTTTAGTTAAGCCTCCCATGCACCCTCCACTGAGCCTCTTTCCCTATATCAGTGCTACACACTTCAATTACATTCAGTTAGACTCAAATTGACACCTGGATGACTGGTTCTTGTGCATTGATGAACACCACTGATTGATGATGAGGACTCCTAGTTGGAGCCAAGCCACACCATTCAGTAATTCAAATGACCTTCTTAGTCAATTCGAATTGCTGAATCATTGTCAGATGATTGTATGGTAATTATTCACCCTTATTGGGATATTGAGCACTGATGCATGTTTTGCACAGATTTACACCATATTTTCTATGTTCATTTGTTGTGATTGATTTACTTGTTCATTAGATCTGCTATGAATAATTTTACAATAGGAATCCAAAGAAAGAATATGATGAGAGAGAGCGAATGCATTACCTTCCAAATCTGATTTTTCCTTTAAAATACTCAGTAGGTCATCATCTTGCACATCAACAGGTGCATCAACTCTATGAAAGTGTATGTAGTTCTTTGATATCTCCTTTGAACCAGTAGGGGTGAGATCAGAACCAAATGAACCATATAATGGTGATGGCTTGACATTCAAATCAAATCCAAGATTTTGAGGATGGTTTCTTATGATCTTCTTTGAACCAATAGTGGTGAGATCAAAACCAAAATCACAAGGATATGCATGAGACTTGAATCCAAGCGAATGGTAGAGTCTTCCATCTTCGGTGAATCTCTGAAAACATGTGCCAATGACCAAATAGGAAATCAAAGAAAGCATATGATGAGGAAGAGCGAATGTATTACCTTCCAAATCTATTTTTTCTTCGAAAAACTCAGTAGGTCATCATATTGCACATAAGCAAGCTCATGGGAAGTAGAGATTATGAAGGTCTCTTCAACTTCTAGAGTAGTAACTGATATCTTTTGCTCATACTTCAAATAGGAAGATGGATCAACTAAAACCATATGTTGTACTTCGACTTCATCTTGAACAAATTCATCATGGGAGATGATGGAGGCCGAGTCATGAATAGAGAGAGCACTGTAGGAAGTATCACTGGGCTTGCTTTCCACATGGATATCATCAACCTCTTCCTCTTGATTTCCAAATAATCTGCCCAATCTAGTCCATAGATCACTTGGATGTTCATCAAGATCAATGTAGTATTCCATATTGGAAAACATAGTAATACATATGCATCCTGAGGCTCAGTCACAAGCATCAAGCCACTCTTCTTTCTCTCCATCGGAAGAAAAATCTCTCTTAATACCAGTACACACATCAAAAAGACCATGTCTCTTCAGATATGATGCCATCTTTGGTTTCCACTCATCATAGTTAAATGGAGTGAGAGAAGGAACTCCTTCCAGATACATAGAAGATGTTGTTCAATTTCGAATCTACTGTTGCAACTGTAGAAAAATTCGAAACCTGCAAAACAAGAGAATTTTTGCTGATGGAGAATGCTACACTTGGACTGAACACTACCTTAAGGAAATTTGGCACATAGACTAATTCCTTCACACCTGGCTAGACCTCACTGGATTTCTCCAAGGAATTCAAGTAATAGCACAAGGATTTGTTGTGGAAACTCAGAGGCTTCTAGTGCACAAGTGAAAGATAGATGCTCAAAGAAATGCTGCAATTCGAATAACTGTTGACTACTCTGATACCATGTGATAATCTACAGGGATCTAGCAACTGTAACAAACTCACAATCTAACTCTCAGCATTATTTGCAAAGAAGAAGAAGCATGCATTCAATAATCACTCATAAACAGAGAATAATGGACAATGTCAATATCATACAATGAATAATGAATGTAGAGAATGTGTTACAATAATAAATGATGAGGCATCATATAGGATTTGAATTAGCCAAGTAGGGAATTCGAATATGAGCTCAAAGTCCAGCATGAACAACTATGGAGACATCATTCAGTCAGTAGTATCCGTCATAAATGGTAAGATTCATTCAAGTGTGACCAACTGAGCCTAACAGAACTATCTAGCCATAAATCAAGGAATGGATACTTCAAGTGGGGTGCATGAGGCTGTCTAACTCAAATTCTATCTTGGATAACAATGGAGACATCATCCAATCAATAGTATCAGTCATAAATGGTAATAGTCAATCAAGTGTGTCTAACTAAGTCTAACATAACCATCTAGGCATAAATCAAGGAATGGAGACTCCAAGGGGGGCGCATGCGGCTGTCAAATAGTCAAGTGGGACTCCAGAACTAGCTAACTAGAAGCTACAAGCAGTCATCATGAGAAAACAGTGGAAGAACTACTCAATCAATGCACTAACTGGATGATAACTCCCAGTAGGTGAGATAAGGCGCCCTAACTGAGTGATAACTAGTGGTAGGTGAGCAAAGGCACCCAAATTGGTTTTGGTAGGTGGGAAAGGTGCACTTTCCATGCAGAGAAGTCAAAGAGGGCACATTAGGTAGGTAGGAGGCCAATTGGGGGCTGTAGACAGGATCTGGAGAACTAGAAGCAAGCTCTAGGTGCTGGGGAGACAACCATGATGATGATTGGATGCATGTAGTGACATGCAAAGCATGCAGTGGCATGCAATACATGCATATTTGCATGCAAGCATGCTAAATAAAAAAATGATGGTGTGAATATTCCAACACCATGGCCCCGGAGCAAATCCTCAAAGTGTCCCTGAATGGCCCTGGGGTGCCCGATGAAAATGCCTGTAGAACCCAAACCGTGGCTCTGATCGTGAATCTGTTGCTTCCGATGGATCTAGGACGTCGGGTTTCAGCTAGGGGAACCCCCACAGCATGCCTCCAACCCCTGGAAACGGTGTTATTGTGCCATATTCGGCGCTATGGTTTTGCTGAGTGAAGGCCTTTCGAATATTGCTCAAGGGGGTCATTTATCATCCGAAGGCTCTCGAGCGTATGTGGCCACCGTGGACACATCCAAAATGGCCATACGCACATGTGGGAGTTGACAGAACCCAAGTCCGCTCGTCGGTTTGGGTTCTGTGCCCCCAGAGCAATTCCTCAAAGTGTTCCTGAATGGCCCTGGGGTGCCGGACCAATATGCCCGCACCACCCAAATTGTGGCTCCGATCGTGAATCCGTTGATTGCGATGGATCCGGGACGTCGAGTTTCAGCTAGGCCCCCCCCCCACATCGTGCCTCGAAGTCCCGAAAACAACAACCAATGTGCCATCTCCGGAGTTAAGGTTTTGCTTAGTGAGGGCCATTCAAAATTCGCTCAAGGGGTCCATTTCTCATCCAAAGGCTCCTGGTCATGCGTGACCACCGTGGAAACATCCACAATGGCCACATGCACGTGTGGGAGCCGATGGAATCCAAGTTTGCTCGTCGGTTTTGGTTCCGTGGCCCCGGAGCAAATCCTCAAAGTGTCCCTCAATGTCCCTAGGGTGCCCAACGAAAATTCCCATAGAACCCAAATCGTGGCTCTGATCTCAAATCCATCAATTTCGATGGATTTGGGACACCGGGTTTTAGCTAATGGACCCCCAACAACAGGCCTCCAACCCCAGAAATGGTTTTATTGTGCCATCTCTAGAGCTAGGTTTTGCTCAGTGAAGGCCTTTTGAATATTGCTCAAGGGGGTTATTTCTCGTCCGAAGGCTCCCGGGAATGCGTGAACACCGTGGACACATCCATAATGGCCATACACACATGTGGGAGCTGACGTAACCCAAGTCTACTCACCAGTTTGGGTTCCATGCCCCTAGAGCAATTCCTCAAAGTGTCCCTGAATGACCCCGGGGTGTCGGACCAAGATGCCCGCAACACCCAAACCGTTGCTCCGATCGCCAATCCATCAATTCCCATGGATCCAGGACGCTATTTTTCAGCTAGGAGACCCCCCACAACGTGTCGCCAACCCCCGGAAACAGTGTTATTGTGCCATCTCCAGAGCTAGGGTTTTGCTCAGAGAGGGTCATTCCAAATTCGCTCAAGGGGTCCATTTCTCATATGAAGGCTCCCGAGAGTGCGTGGCCATTGTGCACACATCCAAAATGGAAATACGCACCATTTTGGACGTGTCCACAGTGGCCACACATGCCCGGGAGCCTTCGGATAAGAAATGGACCCCTTGAGCGAATTTGGAATGGCCCTCGCTAAGCAAAACCCTAGCTCCGGAGATGGCACATTGGCACCTTTTCTGGGACTTCGAGGCACGATGTGGGGTCCCATAGCTGAAACCCAGCCTATCGGATCCATTGGAATCGATGTATTCACGATCAGAGCCACAATTTGGGTGCTATGGGCATTTTCGTCAAGCACCTCGGGGCCATTCAGGGACACTTTGAGGATTTTCTCTAGGGCCATGGAACCCAAACCAGCGAGCAGGATTGGATTTCATTAGCTTCCACAGGTGTGTATGGCCATTATGGACATTTCCATGGTGGCCAAGCACGCCCAGTAAACTTCGGATGAGAAATGGCCCTCACTAAGCAAAACCCTAGCTCCGGAGATGGCATATTGGCACCATTTTCGGGACTTCAAGGCATGATGTGGAGGGTCTCCTAGCTGAAACCCGACATCCCGGATCCATCAGAATTGATGGATTCATGACTGGAGCCACAGTTTGGGTGCTGCGAGCATCTTGGTTCGGCACCCTGGGCCATTCGGGGACACTTTGAGGAATTGCTTCGGGGGCACAGAACCCAAACCGGCAAGCGGACTTGGGTTACGTCAGCTCCTGCATGTGCGTATGGCCATTGTGGATGTGTCCATGGTGTCCACTCATGCCCAGGATCCTTTGAATGATAAATGACCTCCTTGAGCAATATTTGAAAGGCCTTCACTAAGCAAAACCCTAACTCCGGAGATGGCACAATAACACCGTTTTCGAGGGTTGGAGGCACATTGCGGGGGGTCCCCTAGATGAAACCCGGCATCCCAGATCCATCGGAATCAATGGATTCGCGATCAGAACCACAATTTGGGTGCTATGCTCATTTTCATTGGGAACCCAACCATTCAGGGACACTTTGAGGATTTGATCTGGGGCCACGGAACCCAACTAGGGAGCAAACTTGGATTCCGTCAGCTCCCACAGGTTCACGTGGCCATTATGGATGTGTCAATAGTGGCCATGCACGCCCGGGAGCCTTTGGATGAGAAATGGACCCCTTGAGCGAATTTGGAATGGCCCTCACTGAGCAAAACCCTTGCTCTAGAGATGGCACATTGGAAATGTTTTTGGGACTTCAAGGAACGATGTGGGGGGTCCCCTAGCTGAAACACGGCGTCCCAAATCCATCGGAATTGACAGATTTGTGACCGTAGCCACGATTTGGGTGTTACGGGCATCTTGGTTCGGCACCCTCGTGCCATTCACGTACACTTTGAGTAATTGCTCCGGGGGCACGAAACCCAAACCGACGAGCGGACTTGGGTTTGGTCAGCTCCCGCATTTGTGTATGGCCATTGTGGATGTGTCCAGGGTGGCCACGCATGCTCGGGATCCTTCGGATGAGAAATGACCCCCTTGAGCAATATTCGAAAGGCCTTCACTGAGAAAAACCCTAGCTCTGGAGATGGCACAATAACACTGTTTTCGGGGGTTGGAGGCACGCTGTGGGGGGACCCCTAACTGAAACCCAGCATCCCGGATCCAACAGAATCTACATATTTGCAACCGGAGCCACAGTTTGGGTGCTGCGGGCATCTTCGTCCGGCACCCCGGGGCCATTCAGGGACACTTTAAGGAATTGCTCTGGGGGCACGGAACCCAAACCGGTGAGTGGAATTGGGTTTCGTCAGCTTCCTCACATGAGTATGTCCATTGTGGATGTGTCCAAAGTGGCCATGCATGCCCAGGATCCTTCAGACGAGAAATGACCCCCTTGAGCAATATTCGAAAGGCCTTCACTGAGCAAACTCCTAGCTCTGGAGATGGCACAATAACACCGTTTTAGGGGGTTGGAGGCACGCTGTGGGGGGTCCCCTAGCTAAAACCTGATGTCCCAGATCCATTGGAATTGACGGATTTGTGACCAGAGCCACGGTTTGGGTGCTGTGAGCATCTTGGTCTGGAACCCCAAGGCCATTGAGGGACACTTTGAGGAATTGCTCCAGGGGCACGAAACCCAAACCAACGAGAGAACTTGGGTTCCGTCAACTGCCGCACGTGCATAAAGGAGATTTCAAACTACCATATAGGACATGCATTAGGTTTGTTTGGATCCTATGAAATATTCTCAAAATTCCACACTTAATTAACTTACATGCCTACCTAATATTACAATGGTAAGTTCTCATTGAAAAGACTTTCCCCGCATTTGAATTTCCAATTGTGGATGGCTCATAAGGTTTCAAATTATTAACATTCAATATTAATAAAATGCGCATTCATATATGGATTTTCCTTGACATTCATATAGCCACCCCATAATAATAGTATTGGTTTTCCTTGTTAATAGCTACTAGTATATTGCAGCTGACCTAGATAGTTATCGTGTGATAGGCACTATAGCTATTGTTGTCAACCAAATCTAATGGTGAAAACCCTAGTTCATAAAACTTAGGTCTGGATAAGAACATGTTGATATTTGCAACGAGAAGCTTGAAATAATAATGCATGCATGGCCATATAAAGTTGTTTGCAACATAAATTTCATGTTTGATATTTTCTTACAATCATGAATTGAGACATGGATCAATTGTAGTGGTCTTGAATTTATGAGTTGAAAGAAAAAAAACACATTAAGACACCTTAGTGCAAGAATATTTACTATACTGGATATTAATCTTAAAACATAGCAGAAGAATACATTATTGATCCCATAACTAGTGTAAAGTGGTACATTATACTGGATATTAATCTTAAACTTGTGCAACTGAATTTAAAATAATCATCTTGGTCATCATCAATGAATGAGATTGACACCGATGACAAATCTCTTCCATAGCCAACACTTTCTCCACACTCTTTCCATCATCTCTTCAGTTGGGATATTCTTCATCTCAAGAATGAGAAACAACACCAATACAGACATAAACAACACCCAGCTAGCAAAGAAAAAAAAGATCCTGTATTTGAAATGGGAAAACATTGACAAGAATGCCTGTGCAATTGCAAACGTGAACAGGAGATTCACGCACACAGTCATACTCTGTCCAGCCGACCTTGTTTCTAAGGTAAAGGTTTCGCTGGGAATCAACCATCCTAGTGGTCCCGATGACCAGGCAAAGGATAATACGACGACACACAAAAAACCTGAAGTTACAAGTGTGAATGTCCATGTCAATGAGGTTGAAACGGGCCATACTGAAGGTAACTGGCTAACTGGCCTTCGAGACACCTTTCTCTCATTTTATTAGCATCCCTTAACCTTATTAGCATACCCGTCGATATCTAGTATGATATCCCTCACATATTAGCATGAAGTGAATTACCTTAGTACAGGGGCCATGACATTAATTTCTCTCCACGGGATTTAGCAAGAAATACAGTTGGAGTGACACCATACTCAAATCGATATAGAGGTCCAACCAGAAGGCAACTCTTGCAGGCTTAGGCGGTGTGCTTATTGGTATTCTGGCCTTTGTGTTGCTGTTTCTCTGGTGCTGTAGGCGCTCGCGACGGTCTCTAACAGATTACGCACCAGGAACGTTGTCTGTATTCACTTACAGAGAGCTACAGAATGCAATGAAGAACTTTTCCGAGCCGCTCGGAGGAGGGGCAGCTCCTCGTAGGTCCGTCGAGAAACGAGGAAGGCCGGAGAGGATCCCCGCGTAATAATGCAGAAAAAGATAAAAGTATAGATGAAAAAATAAAAATTTCAATTGTACGAGTTTGAAAAAGCAACAAACAAATTTGGTCAACGCATCAAGTATTTGCATTCAACGCAAATCGATCGCGACCCAGCTTCCATCAAGTAATTAATAGTAAAAATAATTTAACTTTTTAGTTTTTACAGAATTGTTAATAATGTTAAATGCTTTGAAGTCATATTGTCTTTCTGATTTCTTTGAGTCTAAATGGACTGTTCACCAAATTTCATAAACTTTTAACATAATATAACAATTTATTATTTAATAAATTTAATTTGATTTGATTTTTTCAAAAATTAAGATATTATTGTTATTATTATTATTTTAATATATACTAGATTTAAAGTTTTTTAATATTTTCTATAATTAAATTATAGATTTAAAGTTTTTTAATATAGTTTATAATTAAGTTATAGAATATTGATGATAATGGAGGTTTAGGGTTTCACTAACTATGGCGGTGCCCTAGTTTTCTCTAATGGTCGCCGGTGGCCGTCACTGTCAGGGTACTGTGGAGCTTTGATGGCATGTCAGTGACATGGGACGTGGAGGTCACATGGGCTCTTGAATGACGATCTTGGTGTTGGGCGTGAAGGTGTGAATTGGGGGATTTAGACTATCATCCGCAACAGTTTCCACTAACCCTTTTATTTTTACTATCTCTGTTACCTTCTATATTTACTGTGTTATTACCTGTTACAATGGCAACCTACGATGACCAGTTTGACTACTCTTATGACCCGTCGGATGGGCTGCCGATTTGGACACAGACATTAGCGCTGTGTGGAGTGATGTGGCGAATGCTAGTGGTTTTGGGCAGACTGGGGTTTCAGCGGGGGAGGCTCATCAGGAACTTGATTTCTCTCCATCGGCATTCTTGGCACAGTCACCGGTTAATTTACCTTTGACAGAACTATCTCCTCGTTTCTCCCCGGCATCACCATTGAGGGAGATGGCAGCACCTCTCTGGTCTTTAGCTCAGGTGGTTCAGGCTATTGAAGGCTCGGTGGCTGGGGGTGGAATCCCTTCCTCTGCAAATGTAGAGATTCCGAGAACGGTCGACCCTGGTATACTTTCATCGGACCCTCTGTATCCTGGATAGAGAGTTGAGGGACCTCTGGAGGGAACTGGTATAGGATGTTTGGGGACCCATGAACAGCGTGGGTTTTCTAGTCCATATGTGGGCTCAGGTATCAGTTCAGATGAGTGGGGTGGTCGTTCCTCAGATGACTCGAATAATCCAGCGAAGTGTGGGCAGAAACGATGGTTGAAACTGAGTCGCACTAAATACAACTATGCCCTAGGTGAAGATATTGACTGGCATCAACTTATTAAGATGACCAGCATCACTTTGGTTGGAAAGGATTTGGGTAGATTGTTTTCTCTGTGTACCATCGAGGCTTGGGTGGCGGAACAATGGGTAGCACAGCTGGGCTATACCCTTGAGGTGGTAGAACTGACCCGGAATTGGTTCACTTTCAATTTTCAGAATGAGGAACATGCACATTGGGTACTAAACTCTAATTGGAGTTGGGATCACTGCCGGGTTATGATAAAACCCTGGCATCCAATGTTTGATGCTAGCTGTGAACGGTTGGATTTGGTACCCATTTGGGTTCATCTACCGAGCTTACCTCTTCACTATTGGTCGGAGAGACATTTCAAAGGTATCGGGGACCTCATAGGAACATATTTGGAAGGAGATTACAGTTTTCTACAATCCCGTCAGCGGAAGGTGGCTCGTATTTTGGTTAATCTGAATATCAGGGATGGTCTGGCTCCGGATGTCACACTCAGTTGGGGGCCCTATTCCTACATGCAGAAGCTTGATTATGAAAATGTTCCCTTCAAGCATCGCCGCTGCCATGCCTATGGACACCCAGTTGCTGAGTGTAAGTTACCCTTGTGGCGGCAAAATGGTGGTGGTCAGAAAAAGTCCATGGCTGGGGAGGCTACTCCTCCTGTGGGACAACCATCTTCGGCTCCCTCCTTTCATGAGGAGGACAAAGCTGGTTTTGAGCATGGACCGACACAGGAAGCGCTGCTAGAGGAAGGAATTTCTCTTGCTGAAGTCTCCACTGGGATTGCACTTTCGGCACCTCATCAACCTCGGTGGCTACTGCTGCGGGTATTCCTTCTTCCATCAACTCTCACTCCTTTAATTTTGTTTTAAATAATTTTACGTTGGACAAGAAGAACTAGATGGAGGCTCTCAAAAACTTGAATATCTCTTCTTCTTACGCACTGGTGGAAACCCCTTGTATTGAGCTAGGCCCTGCATGCACTGTGGTGACTCCTTCTATCCCTGGTGTGGTGATTCTTGATGTACCCCCTGATCTAGATCTACCAGCTGAAGATGTGCATTCTTCCCCCTCCCCCACTGACTCCTCTGATTCTGGTTACTTCCTTCGGTCTCTCACAAAGGTTACCCGGGGTGGGATGGGTGCTAGGGTGGGTAATACTCGTAATGGCCGTGGAAGGAAATCACATCTATCTAAGGCTCAGTCCAAGGCAAAGATGGACTTGCTGGAATGCAAACAGGTGACTATTGATCAGGCACTTAGAGCGGTGCATGCCTAGAAGAAGGGATGCTAATGAAGGTTATGTCTTTCAATTGTCGGGTCTGGCTGGTCCCCATAAAAGATCAGCATTGTGTAGAGTGGTATGTCTTGAACACCCGGATATCATTTTGCTACAAGAAACCTTGGGTGTTGGTTCAATGGTGAAGTCTTTGTTGGAGATTTGGTTCAGTGGTTGGTTATTTGCTACTTGGGATGCTCGTGGACGATTTGGTGGTCTGGCTATTGGCTGGAATGTCAGAACTGTTAAGTTACATAATCTTTGGGGGATGGAATCCATCCTGGGACTGTCCTGTTCGGCTCTCGATTTTGGTGAATTGTTTACAGTGGTAAATGTCTATGGTCCTTATATAAATCGTATCCCTTTCTGGGATACTCTTCTCTCAAATCCTCTTTTACAGGAGGGGGATCTTTTGATGGGTGGAGATTTTAACTTCTCCTTAGGTCCGTCTGAAGTTTGGGGAAGTAGAGCCCGTTCCGATCCTTTGGCTGATTATTTCACTCAAAATTTGGTTTCCCACAATCTGATTGATATCGAGCTTCCCTCCTCAAGCCAACCTGGAGGAATAACAGATATGGAGATAACCGTGTGGAGAAACGTTTGGATAGATTCTTGGTTTCTGACTCTTTTGTGGATAGGTTTTTCCTCATGAGGCAGTGGGTGGGATCCGGGGGGTCCTCTGATCATTTTCCCATTTTTTTTGAACTCCGAATGGGACCCATAAAACCCGCTGGGCCTCTTAAGTTCAATACGATTTGGCTGAATGATGAGTCCTTCACTAATCTGGTCAGATTTCATTGGGTACCTTTCAACCCTAGGGTTGGGATTTCGACCTCTCATCATTTTACCACCAAAATAAAAAGGATCAAAGGACCTATCAAGGTATGGGCACATGAGAAGAGAGTTTGGGAAGACAGGGAATTGAAACAGATTGAATTGGATCTGAGGCTACTCTATGAATCTGGGACTAGGGGCTTGGGGTCCATGGAGGAAAAGGCCCATCTTGTATCTTTGGAAGGCAAGAGAAACACTTTATTGCTGGAAAAAGAGGAAACTTGGAGGTTGAAAAGCAGGGCGATTTGGCTTGAAGTTGGAGATGAGAACACTAAATTTTTTCATGCATTTGTGAAAGGTAGGAAGGCTTCCAACACTATCTGGAGCCTTGAGGACTTCATGGGGGAATTACAGACTTCCTTTGAGGGAATGGCTAGTGTAGGGGTAGATCATTTCCAGAATCTTTTCAAAGCTCCTGCACAGGAAACCGTTGCAGAAATTGTTTGGATGGCTCTTCTTTTTTCACGTTTTGTTGAAGAGGAAGATAATCAAGCCTTGATGGAAAATGTTAAGGAGGAGGAACTGAAGGGGGTCCTTCAGAGCTTCCAGAAAGATAAAAGTCTGGGTCCGGATGGATGGACCATTGAATTTCTCTTGGCTCTTTTTGAATATATAGGGGAAGATCTATTACATATGGTTGAAGATACTCGAATCTCTGGGCGAATCCCGGCTACCCTGAATTCTACCTTCATAGCTCTTTTCCCTAAGACAAACAATCCTTCCTCTCTAGGTGACTTCAGACCTATTTCCTTGTGCAACTGTGTGTATAAGGTGGTATAAAAAACTATAGCCCAGAGACTGAAAGTCATTTTGTCCAATCATATCTCTGCGGAACAATTTGGGTTTTTGGAAGGTCGACAAATCCATGAAGCTATTGGAGTGGCTCAGGAAGGCCAACATAGTATGAAATCACGGAAACTTAAAGGATCCATTATCAAGATAGATTTATTGAAGGCATATGACAAGGTGAGTTGGCTTTAAATTCATTTGCTTCTTACTCATCTGGGCTTTGCTGTGGATTTTATCAGGTGGATTATGAGTTGTATCACTACGGTTTCCTTTGCTGTACTCATAAATGGGGCAGCTTATTCTTTCTTTCACTCGGAAAGAGGTCTTTGCCAAGGGTTCCCTTTGTCACCTTTACTTTTTCTTCTGGCGGCAAAAGGGCTTAGTAGGGCCCTTAAAAAAGCTTGTAGGGAAGGCACTCTACATGGTATTTAGGTGGATCCGGAACTTTTTATTTCTCATCTAATTTTTTGTGGATGATATTCTCATCTTTTGTACTGGCTCACATGGTGTCATTGAAGCTCTTCGGGGTATTATTCGTCTTTTTTCTACCGCTGCCGGTATGGAGATAAATGAAAGGAAATCTGCTATGTTGGTCCATTTGTTAACAGATGCTGAGATTGAGGCCATAAGGAGGGTCTTCCCTTACACCTTAACGTTTTTAGATGCAAGCATTAGTTACCTTGGTTTCCAGTTAAAGCCGAATACATATACTAAATAGGATTGGAATTGGCTTATTGAGAAACTCCATAAACGTTGGAAGGTGTGGAGCCATAAGTGGCTCTTGAGAGTAGGGAGGCTGGTATTGGTGAAGTCTGTTCTTGAGGCCATTCCTGTCTACTGGATGTCCCTCTATTGGATTCCCAAAGGAACGCTGGAAAAGGCTTGGAAAATTTGCTTTCGTTTTTTGTGGAGCAGTAAAGGAGACTTTGTATCCCAATGGGTAAAATGGCAGAGGATTTCAATTCCCAAGGCTTTGGGAGGTTGGGGACTAAAAAGCATTCATCTTTTCTCCAAAGCACTGGTGGCCAAAGTGTTGAATATTGTAACTTCTAAGAATATTATATTTGTACATTATTATTCCGGAGATGTTTTATCCCTCCGAGGTGACTTTATTATGTATCTGGAGATGTTTATTCCTCTGATGGTTTGTGGTAACTAGGGTTATTAGGCCCACCATGTGGGGGTCGGCCCTAAGTTTATATTTTAGGGGTTATTAGACTTCTCCAGGAGAGGTCGGCCCCATTAGGGATTTTTGGTTAGTCGAGAACTAGTATAAATAGAAGAGGAGAGCTCCTCATTTGACACACTTCCACAACTCAGAAAGTGGCGCACTTGTGTCTGGGAGGTCTGCATGTGAGGTAGAGAAGAAGGACAAGTCTTGGAGCACATCTTGTATTTTGGTTGATCATCTTATTGAGGAAAGCTTTGCTGGGTTTTCTACCCCATGAGGGTTTCCCAGGGTAAATTTTGTGTCTATTTTGTGATTATGTTTCTTTCAGTGATCTTGCTAGTTTATTTGGTTTAAACTTAACATGGTATCAGAGATAGCCTGAATATAACATCTTTCACAAGGTGAAATTATATTTCTCTCTCTCTCCCAAAATTAGGGTTTCTGCAAAAGTTAGTATTTTTGGATTCTTGTTGCATGGTTGAATAGCCCTTCTAAAGATCTATCTTTTGAACCTTGGATTGAGGTCTTTGGTTGGGTAGAACTCCGGGAAAGTCAAACCCTAGTTTTACCAAAAGTGCGATAAACCAAAAATTCTATTGTAGATCCGAAAAAGTGAAAAGTTAACGTTTCCAGGTAAGTACTACTCTATCTCTTATCTCTTGGACTCCCCGAAGAGAAGACGGCTCCAAACACTAAGCTTGAAGACAAGCTAGAAGGTATAGAGAATTTCCAGGCATGGAAATACAGAATTGGTCTCATTCTTGAAGAAAATGATCTTGCTCATTATATCAAGGATGAAGCTGCAGAACCTGAAGGAGATGAAGCCAAAGAGAAGCATAGGAAGGATTTGATTAGGGCAAAGAGAATCATAGATAATTCTATTAAAGACCACTTGATTCCCCAAGTGGCTTCCGAGAAGACTCCAAAGGAAATGTATGATGCCCTAGGAAGAATGTATGAAGGAAAGAACATCAATAGGAAGATGAACCTAAGAACTCAGTCAAAGAGTACCAAGATGCACAAAGGAGAATCCATTCAAGACTACTTCTCAAGGGTCTCCCAAATCAAGGAGCAACTAGATGCCATTGGTGATACTCTTAATGAAGATGAACTTGTGATGATAGCTCTAAATGGTCTCACTAGACCTTGGGAGTCATTCATACAAACTATGTGTGCCAGAAAAGAAAGCATGAAGTTTGATGTAGTTTGGGAGGATTGTGTACAAGAAGAGGCTAGGGTTGCAAACAGAGAAGCCTTGCTCAAAGAAGATGACCAAGCCTTGGCCACCCACACCAAGAGAAGAAGGAATCAATCCTACTCCAAAAGGGATAGTCACAAGGAGTCTCATTCTCCACATAGATTTCAAAAGAAAAGAGGAACTAATCAAAGAAGAGATTACTCCTCTTTCCAATGTTTTTCTTGTCACAAAATAGGACACCTTGCCAGAGATTGTCCTCTAAAGAAGAAAAAGGGTTCTCATTACAAAAGACATCAAGCATAGCTTGTAGAAGATGATAGTGAAGAAGAAGTAGAAGAGGAAGAAAGGCCTCACAATAAAAGACCTAGAAGTGAAGAAGAAGAAGAAGAAAGGACCTTCTTCAAGAGAAGATCTAGGAGAAATGAAGAAGAAGATGCAGAAGAATATGTTCTATTCTCTGCACTCTCTAGATCTATAACTCCCGGAGAAGATACATGGCTTATTGAGAGTGGTGCTTCAAAGCACATGACAGGTCAGAAAAAGACTCTCTCAATACTTGAAGAAAAGACCTCTCCACAAAAGGTATCTCTAGGAGATGACTTTCAATATCCCATCAAGGGAATTGGTGAAGCAAGCTACAAGCTTGATTCTGGTACCCCCATGAAAATGAAAGAAATATTGTATGTACCAGGATTGAAGAAGAACTTGTTATCCATCTCAACATTGGATAAGAAAGGCTATAGGGTTGGATTCATTGATGGACAAGTATTAATGTGGTCCAAAGGAAAATCTATCAAGGATGCAATTATCATTGGTGAAGAAGAAGGAAGTCTGTACAAGCTTAAGGGCCATCCAGAAGTTGCTCTTGTACATGAAACCATTAGCCCAAATGAGCTATGGCATAGGAGAATTGCTCACATTAACTACAAGGCACTACCTTATGTAAGCAAGGTAGTCATAGGTTTGCCATACTTAAAGATTGATCATGATGGCACATGGAAAGGATGTGCAAAAGGGAAGAATACCAAGAACCCATTCCCTAGGAGTGAAACCAAGACTAAAAGTACCTTGGAGTTAATACACTATGATGTATGTGGACCAATGCCCTCCACATCTTTGAGTGGATATGAATACTATGTCACATTCATTGATGACTATTCAAGGAAAACTTGGATATTCTTTCTAAAAGGTAAGAATGCAGTCTTTGAAAAATTCAAAGAGTTCAAGGCCTTAATAGAAAATCTCTCAGAAAAGAAAATCAAGATTCTCAGAATAGATAATGGCGGAGAATATACTTCAAAGGAATTGAATACTTTTGTAGAGAAGCTGGAATCAAGAGGGAACTAACCACTCCCTACAATCCCCAACAAAATGGGGTTGCTGAAAGAAAGAATAGAACTATCATGGAAGCTGTAAATACTATGATACATGATCAAGATCTTTCCATGTATCTATGGGCTAAAGAATCCAGGACAACTGTCTATGTACAAAATAGACTTTCTCATAGTGCTCTTGAATTTAAGACTCCAGAAGAAGTGTTCACAGGAAAGAAGCCTGAGGTAAGTCATCTCAAAATATTTGAATGTCCTGTGTATATTCACATTCCAAAAAAAAAGAGAACCAAGTTGGATCCCTCTGGTAAGAAAGGAATATTTGTTGGATATTGTGAAACATCCAAAGCCTTCAGAATTTACATACCTGGTTTTCATCATATGGAGATGAGTAGAGATGTAACATTTGATGAAGAAGCAGCTATCAAGAAATCTAGGAAGTGCCGACTTGAAGAAATCTATGAAGAAGATACACCTCCTAGAGTCACAGAAGTTGTACCCATCCCTTAAGATGATACACCAGAAGACCATGACATGATAGAACCTAAAGAACCCCCCATTACAAATCTATCTAGAAAAAGAAGACCAGCATGGGCTAGAGACATTATTCAAGGAGCTGAAAAATATGGAGCTCTTGAAGGTTCCACTAGAGAAAGGAAGAAACCCAAGTTAGTATCTAACTATGTGGCCTTAATGTGTGATCTTGTGGATCATCAACCCACCAACTATGAGGAGGCAGCTTAGAAGAAAGAATGGGTAGAAGCTATGACAGAAGAGTACCAGTCAATAATGAAAAATGATGTTTGGGATATAGTTCCCAAACCAAAGGATAAAAGTGTGGTCTCTTCCAAATGGATATTCAAGATAAAACATGCTGCAGATGGTAGCATTGAAAAATATAAGGCAAGATTTGTAGCCAGAGGATTCTCTCAAAATGAAGGAATAGACTATGAAGAAACATTTGCACCAATTGCTAGGTACACTTCAATTAGAACTATCATGGCTCTTGCATCTATGATGAAGTGGAAGTTACACCAGATGGATGTTAAAACAGCCTTCTTGAATGGCGTCATTGAAGAAGAAGTGTACATAGAACAACCACAAGGATTTGAGGTTAAAGATGGAAGAACACATGTATGCAAGCTGAAAAAGGCTTTGTATGGTTTGAAACAAGCTCCCAGAGCTTGGTACAGAAGGATTGATAGTTTCTTAACAAGCATGGGTTTTACCAAGAGTAAAGTTGATCCAAATCTTTATCTCAAGGTTATGGATGATGAACCTGTTATATTACTATTGTATGTAGATGATCTATTTATAACAGGAAATGAGAACCAAATTATCGAATGTAAGAAGAAGCTTTCTTCAGAATTTGAAATGAAGGATCTGGGATTAATGCACCACTTTTTAGGTCTAGAAGTATGGCAAGAACCAAAAGGAATCTTTTTAAATCAAGGTAAGTATGCTGTGGGGATTTTGAAAAGATTTGATATGTTGGAGTGTAAGGCCATGGCTACTCCCATGGACTCCAACTTGAAGCTATTAGTTGATGACTCATCAAAATTAGTGGATGTAACTCTATATAGACAGATCATTGGGTCATTGATGTATTTAACAAATACTAGACCAGATATCTGCTTTGCTGTAAATACCCTGAGTCAATATCTAGTAGAACCAAGGAAGGTTCACCTAATAGCTGCAAAGCATGTAATGAGGTATCTAAAAGGTACTTTAGATTTTGGTCTTTACTACCTTGGAAATTATGAACTCAGATTACATGGTTACTCAGACTCCGATTGGGCAGGAAGTGTTTCAAACAAGAAGAGTACATCGGGTGGATGTTATGGACTTGGATCTGCCATGATCTCTTGGTTCAGGAAGAAACAATCCATTGTGGCTCTCAGTAATGTTGAAGCAGAATATATAGCTGCCTGCTTTGCTAGCTGTGAAGCAGTATGGCTTCGAAAACTACTATCTAGAGTATTTGACTTAGAAATGGATCCCACTGTGATTATGTGTGACAATCAAAGTTGTATCAAGATGACAGAAAATCCTGTATTCCATGATAAGTCCAAACACATAGAGATCCGATACTTTTATATACAAGATATGGTGCAGAGAGGAGCTATTAAGCTCGAGTATGTGAGCACTGAGGATCAAATTGCTGATATTTTGACCAAACCTCTGTCTCGACTGAAATTTGAATACTTCCGAAACAAGCTTGGTGTAGTTCAAAAGGACCCTCCTCGAAAGGGGGAGCAGTGTAGTCACTGATGATGAGATTGCCTCATCGACAACTAGATCAATGATGTGAATACCTGTTTACTACACTTGGATACTTAGATCACTTAGACTTAGGACTCTTATACTTAGAATACTTATTTTCTTTTACTTACTTTTACTTTATATGCTTTTGATCATACTTGTATTGGTATGGATACTTGTATTGATGATGTGTATACTTGTATTGGTGTGGATACTTGTATTGATGATGTGTATACTTGTATTGGTGTGGATACTTGCATTGATGATGTGTATACTTGTATTGGTGTGGATACTTGCATTGATGATGTGTATACTTGTATTGGTGTGGATACTTGTATCGATGATGTGTATATGTATTGGTGAGGATACATGCTTTTGATTGTATATGTCTTGGTGAGGATACATGCTTTTGATTGTATATGTATTGGTGAGGATACATGCTTTTGATGATATATGTATTGATGAGAATACATGTTTTATTGATGTATTGATGAGGGCACATGTTTTGTTGATGTATCGATGAGGATACATGTCTTGTTGATGTATTGATGAGGATACATGTTTTGATGATATCTGTATTGATAAGGATACAGGTGGGGATTGTATCATCCCCGGACTTCGGTCCCTTGAATTGATCCGTAGACGTATGGTCTCCGTGAATGAAGTCCTTAGTGGACTGATGGGGATTGCATCATCTCAGAACCACTAGTTCAAAATGTACGTGATGGGGATTGCATCATCCCGGAACCACTAGTTCAAAATGTACGTGATGGGGATTGCATCATCCTGGAACCACTAGTTCAAAATGTACGTGATGGGGATTGCATCATCCCAGAACCACTAGTTCAAAATGTACATGATGGGGATTGTATCATCCTCGGACTTCGGTCCCTGAATTGACCCGTAGACAGATGTCTCCGAGAAGTGGTCCCTAGTGGACGAAAGGGGATTGTATCATCCCCGGACTTTGGTCCCTGAATTGATCCGTAGACATGTGTCCTTGAGAAAGTGGTCCTTAGATTTTGTCTAAGTTGACGAGTGGGCTATATCGTCCCTAGACATGCTATGGTGTCTTAAATGAATCATGTGTATTGTAGGGTATGCTGCTACGATGCTGATGATCATGTGATGATGATGCTGATGATTGTGTGATAACGATGCTAATGATCGTGTGATGATGATGTTGATGATCCTGTGATGATGATGCTAATGATTGTGTGATTAAGTTACTAATGATGATGTATTAAAGAAAGCTTCCGATGATATACAGATGTATCATGTGTGATGTAGTCGATGACTCCTTGCTCCTGCATATGTTATAATATCCTTCTCGTTAAGGGGGAGTGTTGAATATTGTAACTTCTAAGAATATTATATTTGTACATTATTATTCCGGAGATGTTTTATCCCTCTGAGGTGACTCTATTATGTATCCGGAGATGTTTATTCCTCGATGGTTTGTGGTAACTAGGGTTATTAGACCCACCATGTGGAGGTCAGCCTTGAGTTTATATTTTAAGGGTTGTTAGACTTCTCCAGGAGAGGTTGGCCCCATTAGGGATTTTTGGTCAGTCGGGAACTAATATAAATAGAAGAGGAGAGCTCCTCATTTGACACACTTCCACAACTCAGAAAGTGGCACACTTGTGTCTGGGAGGTCTGCATGTGAGGTAGAGAAGAAGGACAAGTCTTGGAGCACATCTTGTATTTTGGTTGATCATCTTATTGAGGAAAGCTTTGTTGGGTTTTCTTCCCCATGAGGGTTTCCCAGGGTAAATTTTGTGTCTATCTTGTGATTATGTTTCTTTCAGTGATCTTGCTAGTTTATTTGGTTTAAAATTAACACAAAGGAGTCTGGAGGATCTTAAAAACTGATAGTTTATGGACCCAGGTGGTCATACAGAAATACATTGTTCCCACAATTGTTATGGACTAGGTCCAGAACACTATCAAGTCTCATTGAGGAGGATTGGTCATCTGGAAAGCTATTGTGGATTCCTTCTCTGTTGTTGGTGATATTTTGTCCTGGAACATTGGGAATGACCATTCATTGCGGGTTGGGGAAGACCCCTAGTTTGGGAGCACAGGCAGACATATTTTATTGGATGGTTTGATTGCATCACTCCGGGACATGGGCATTACCTACCTCTCACAGCTTGCTGATCTGGTTTTGGATCGTCCATGGATTCAAACATGGGTGGATGTTAACACTCTGGAATTAACGGTGGATGAACAGGAGGAATTGAGGTTATATTATAGGGCGCTTATTCTCTCACAAATCCTTATCCAGGATAGGGATGATTGTTTGGTCTGGGAAAGGGCTCCGAATGGCATCTTTTCTCCAAAGAGTGGGTATATCAACATAAGTTATCTTGACAATCCTCATGCTCTATTTTGGTGGTGGAAGCCACTTTGGAAACTAAAATGTCCCATGAAACATAGGTTATTTATGTGGAATGTTCTTGAGAATTCGGTTCCTACTTGGTATTTTTTACAGAGAAAGAATCGGGTGGGATCGGGATGGTGTATCTTATGCAAAGCGGCCGAGGATACCTATTTACACTTATTTCTACATTGTCCCTTCATGACACAAGTCTGGGAAGAATGCTCCTTAATTACTCATTCATAGTATAATTGGGCTAGCAATTCACTGTTAAAAGCTTGGGCTCAGTGGTACAATGATCCAATTGGAAAATCAGTAAAATCTTTACCATCGATGGTGACTTGGGGGATTTGCCTGGCACGGAACAACCTCCTTTTCTCAGACAAACCATGCACTCCTGCTGTTTATGCAACACTCATTTGTGGCTTTCTTACTGCTTTCCCATATCATATTAGAGCTGCAAAACAGAGGGTGGTTTTGGAGGTGGACATTGACCGATCCATCCCATGGGCATTCTATGATGGATCTGCACAGGAAAATGTGTGCGGGGAAGGGGCTACATTACATCTCTCTATCTCTCACTACTATCACCTATACTGGGGCCTGGGGGGTGGCGGGAATAAGTATGCAGAACTCATGAGTTTCAAACTCCTCCTCTTATTTGCCATTGAGATTGGTTGTCAAAGTATCAATGTTTTTGGTGATTCTATGAATGTTACTAATTGGTCACTTGGTATACAACATTGCAGAGATATTAGACTTGCTAACATTCTACAGGACATTCACGAGCTACAAAACTCATTCATACATTTTTCTTGCAAACATGTATACAGGGAGAATAACAAGGAGGCAGACGAGGCTTCTAAAGCTAGTAGGGCCCTAGCAATGGGGGTGTGGAAGATAAAAGAGTTTCGTGAGGGTACATTTTTTGAGTACTATCACTGGCCATTTGTTGATGAAATGGCAATACAATGAGACAGAATACCTATGAAAATCATTTTGGAACCGGAAACTATTTATCTCACTTTCTTTGAACATTACAGGGCTACTGTTTTTAGTTTATTTTTTGACAGGATTTCATGAGGCTTGGGGAGCCGATTGACTGAATCATACTGTTGACACCAGGTCTGAGGAAACCTAAAATTTTTGCTAAAAGATCCTAGGAGAAAAAATCATCACAAAAAGGGTTGAATTGAAGGTTTTTGTATAAAAGTATAGAAGAAAAACCCATATTTATAAAGTCCGCCAGCAAATATATGTAAGGGTTAAGCCCCAGTCAAGTTCCGTCGGCGGAGATATTATAGATCAAGATCAACGGTCAATATCAACCCCGCGTCGCCAATGTAATCGTCAACAAACGGTGGAGGGTGGTAGCGGACATAATACCACCAAGGCACGTGTCCGATATTCATTCATCCGCGTATGGATAAAGTGGTATCGAAAACCACTATAACACCGCGCGGAACCACCCATTATGGAAATGTGGAAAAATTCTATATTTAGCAGAGCATATAAATGAATTGACTGGGCTTCTAAATTTGGCCAATATGGTCAAATTAGGCGGATAAAGCACTGGTGAATCTCTAAAATAGTTAGTGAAGCTCTAAAATGGTGGAATGGCTAAAAGATAGCGGATCTCCAAAATGCCCAAGTCTTTGTTTAAAAATTTAAAAGTTTATAGTTATTAATATAAATATTTTATATTAATATTCAAACCCAATCACCAAAGTCTTGGCACGAATCTCAAAAAATCTCAAATTAAAACTTTGAAAAAGACAAAGTTTGGATAAGCGGCTACTATTCATTCCGCTCACTCAACTAGCTCGGGGGTTAAAATGATGAGAGTGGTGCGGAATATTTACCGTGGTTTTTACTTTTACCACGTGTCACTAGCATATTATTCCGCTAGTCGGAGAAGTGGTAAGGTAAACCACTACCTAATGGTTGCGGAGAGAAAATAATACATTGCCCAAAAGTTTAAAACATATGTTATAACATTTGGAATGGAAATATTTAAGATGAAAATATTTTCCAAGATTTGAAAATCCAAAACCACGGGGAGAAATCAAAACCATGGGGAAAAAACTAGTGGATTGTTTTCACAGGAAAATTGTTTATGAAATTTCATTTATTTATGAAAATGACTGTTTTAGTCACCATTTTCTAGCAGCTGTTTCCGCCAAACCGAGAAGAATTTTTAGAAACTAAAAGAGGTTTTTCTTCAGCACGGGCCAGTCTTCAAAAACCTCTCTCAATTTTTACACAGGTGTTATGGTTTAAGAGAATCGAAGTCATCTTCATAGGGCAATTTTCCAGAATTTCAGTTTACCGTTTTAGTCATTAACTTCAAAGAGCTGTTTCTTCCAAATGAAGATGAATTTTCAGAAACGGAAAGAGGCTTTTCTTCATCACATGCCTAGTTACAAAAACCTCTCTCAAAATGTACACAGCTATCTCCATTTGAGATATACAACCAGGTCTTTGAAGCTTATTTTTCAGCAAATTTACTTCCTGAAATAAAAAAAATAAGTTGTAACTGTTTCTATTTTTAGAGTTTCAGTTAGGTTTTGAATTCAAGATTAGGTATAGGCCATCCTTCTATATATTGATATGTAAAAAACATGTAAAGGGTTGGATTTTCTCTAAGGAGAGACCCATTTCGGGTGTTTTGTAGGGTTTTCAGAAATTAATACAGATCTCAGAAATGAGCAGATTTTTCATAAAAGATTCATGTGTTGTTTAAAAATTGCAGTCTGTACCTTTTCCCTTTCTCTAATCGTGCAAGTTTACTTTCTGCGTTATTCATTTCATTATGTCGTTTTCTTCTATGCTTAGATGAACGTTCATAATAGATTGAGATTCATGTTTCTATGCCTCGATTTATTCGCTTCTGAGCATCCATTTATTTCTCTAAAATTAGCAGTGGATTCATCTAAAAATTGATGCCCGTTGTTAATGGACTGTCTTTATTTCTTTCCCTATCACCTGCAAAAATCTTATTGACTGTAATAAGACAGCTATCTTGCCTTTGTATGAAAATATTTGTTTAACTGCTGGTCCATATTTTTCTGTTTTCTCGACTCCATTGCCCAATGGTATCCTGTTCATGTTGATCTAGCCACCTCATTAAAAAGCCTTAAGTTTTTATTTCTTTTACAAATTGGCCCTTGAGTTTCATTGTCAAACTGCTGTCGTGGTGACATTGGATGGCAGATTTGCCGAGAGAGCCCTCTCTGGCTGAAGGAGGCCAATGTTTTGAAGTTTATTTTTGAAATAAAGGCAGTACAGTGATGATACCTATCTTTTGATACCAGAGATTCATGAGTTAATCAGTCTTGCAGTCTGTTATTCTCCTTATCTTTATATGTGCATGTTTACCTTCTTCGTTATATTTCCCATGGTGTTTTTCTTCTATATTTAAATGAACATTTGAAATAACTTGAGATTCATACTGGTTATGCCTCATTTTATTTGCATTTAAATATCCATTTTATTCTCCAAAGTTGACAATAGACTTATCCTGGATAGATACCTGTTGTTGATGGAATGTCTTTACTTCTTTCTATGTCGCCTGAAAAATCAAATTGACTGCAACTTGATTACTATCTTGCCTTTGCGTAAATTCATATGGTGAAAATCTCTTGCTGGTTTATTATACATCTTGAAAGCTTTGACTCCATGCCCAATGTTTCTTGTTTACCTTTTCGACCAGAAAATATTTTTTGAGAAATTTTAAAGGAACCTTTGTATATTTTAGCCTTTGCATACATATCAAAGAGAGAGCCCTCTCTGGTAGAGAAAATGGCTAGTTCTTCTACCTAAAGCTTGGTTTGAAATAGGTTACCTTAGGAATTATTCTCTTACAACCGGAATAAAATCTAAGTGCTAACATTTTGGCGCCGTTGCCGGGGACCGAAGGTTTCATTTTCCCTGGGTATGAACGACAAAGTTGCAGATTTGATTGTTGATGGTGAACAACGGTCAGATATCAAGCAGGCTGTGCATCTTTCACCTGGCGACTCCATCTTCAAAGAATCCAGTTTTCAGAAATTTCATGGCGACTCCACATTAAAGAAATCCAGTTTTGCATTGGTTCACAGGCTAAGTCTCCTCAGTTTTCAAATCAGAATCTACAGTTCCAGCATTTCGAGATGGCCTCGTTATTAAGAAGGTATGCTCCTATGAGCAGGTCTCATATTCCCGGTTTTCCGAATCAAATTCCTAAAATAGATTGGCAGTCTTATTTGCCTAAATTCAGAGATGAAAACAGTGATAATGCTGCTTTACATTTAATCAAATTTCATGCGCATATACACAAGCTGAAGATTAGGTTTCATGAGGACTGTCTTATGAAGATGTTCATGGTTTTTTTAGAAGGAAAAGCAAGGGATTGGTATGAAAGTTTAAGACCTGGAAGCTTGTTTTCTTTAAAAGATTTTCACATAATATTTCATGAGCATTATGCAATAGATTGTCCAGCTTTGTCTTTAGTGGAAGATTGCTGTGATCAATTTGAGGGTTTCATACAATACCTCAAAAGTATTGGTGAAGATCTGGAAGGTATGAATGATGAAGACTTGTCAGAAATATTTTATCATTTTTCTTCGCAAGTCCATGGCCATGATGATCGAGAGGAGTTTGCTGTAGATAAGATCAATAAAGAATTGATAGTAGTTTCCTGTGATCCCTCTTTGAAAACAAAGGTTGAATCGTTCGCTCCTTCGTATACAAATGATGAATGCATTCAGCATCAATCTGTACAAGAGAAAGAAAACAATAATTGTTTGATTCAGGAAATGCACAGACCACCTCCTCTTTTAACAGAAGAAGAAATAGATTGGCTCTTGCAGAGTCATGCTACGACTCCTGCTTATACAGATTTGCAGTGTTCGCATAGTCCGGGATATGTAAGCGAATCTTCTTCCATTTTTGGGCATGTAAATCTGAATTTGAATGATGACAATCATGATGATTTTATGAAGGAATCCATTTATGAGGACGATCTGCCGCAAGGAAATCAGCTATTAGACACCAGTTTCTTTCATCAAGAAGAGAGAGCTATCATGTTTAATGATCTTGCAGAGTGTTTGCTATTTGAGGATGCATTAGATTATGAGGATAATCATTCATTTCTGAAAAAGAATGTTAAAGAAGAAAAAACATTTCAGCTCTCCTGTCAAATTGCAGAAAATCTGAAGGTACTTCAAATAAAATCTATATTCTTTGATCCTATAGCTGAGTATATGGAGAGATTTCTCAGTTTCGATTTGCAGCTAGGTTTTTATTTTGAGAATAAAGATTATCAGTGGTTGCCTATACTGTCATATTTTCTGTTATTGGCTTATTTTGAACACAGCAAAGGAGTTAAATTGTTTGGAAACCTAATGGATTGGCTTCACTGGTGTTTCCGAATTACTTGATTGATGGAAAGTCTTCGACATTCTAAAGGTAGGGTAGGTAGGAGAAATAAGTTTGCCAGGAAAGCATCCATTTAGTATGTACAGTGTTATTTTCAATTCGGTTACAGCATGTGTGTTTTCAATCGTCAGCAGTTAGTGGTTTTCAGATTCAGTTTTTAGATGAAAGATCAGGTACAGGTTGTAGTTGTCAAGTTTGGGAGCCGCCCAATGATCAGGCACTTGGTCTACGATGTTCTTTGCTACCTCGCAGGGAGGATAGCATCCCCAGTTGGAGCCAGTTGTTGACACCAGGTCTGAGGAAACCTAAAATTTTTGCTAAAAGATCCTAGGAGAAAAAATCATCACAAAAAGGGTTGAATTGAAGGTTTTTGTATAAAAGTATAGAAGAAAAACCCATATTTATAAAGTCCGCCAGCAAATATATGTAAGGGTTAAGCCCCAGTCAAGTTCCGTCGGCGGAGATATTATAGATCAAGATCAACGGTCAATATCAACCCCGCGTCGCCAATGTAATCGTCAACAAACGGTGGAGGGTGGTAGCGGACATAATACCACCAAGGCACGTGTCCGATATTCATTCATCCGCGTATGGATAAAGTGGTATCGAAAACCACTATAACACCGCGCGGAACCACCCATTATGGAAATGTGGAAAAATTCTATATTTAGCAGAGCATATAAATGAATTGACTGGGCTTCTAAATTTGGCCAATATGGTCAAATTAGGCGGATAAAGCACTGGTGAATCTCTAAAATAGTTAGTGAAGCTCTAAAATGGTGGAATGGCTAAAAGATAGCGGATCTCCAAAATGCCCAAGTCTTTGTTTAAAAATTTAAAAGTTTATAGTTATTAATATAAATATTTTATATTAATATTCAAACCCAATCACCAAAGTCTTGGCACGAATCTCAAAAAATCTCAAATTAAAACTTTGAAAAAGACAAAGTTTGGACAAGCGGCTACTATTCATTCCGCTCACTCAACTAGCTCGGGGGTTAAAATGATGAGAGTGGTGCGGAATATTTACCGTGGTTTTTACTTTTACCACGTGTCACTAGCATATTATTCCGCTAGTCGGAGAAGTGGTAAGGTAAACCACTACCTAATGGTTGCGGAGAGAAAATAATACATTGCCCAAAAGTTTAAAACATATGTTATAACATTTGGATTTCTGGGTAATTTATTTAGAAAGGAATCTCGTAAAAATGGAATGGAAATATTTAAGATGAAAATATTTTCCAAGATTTGAAAATCCAAAACCACGGGGAGAAATCAAAACCATGGGGAAAAAACTAGTGGATTGTTTTCACCGGAAAATTGTTTATGAAATTTCATTTATTTATGAAAATGACTGTTTTAGTCACCATTTTCTAGCAGCTGTTTCCGCCAAACCGAGAAGAATTTTTAGAAACTAAAAGAGGTTTTTCTTCAGCACGGGCCAGTCTTCAAAACCTCTCTCAATTTTTACACAGGTGTTATGGTTTAAGAGAATCGAAGTCATCTTCACAGGGCAATTTTCCAGAATTTCAGTTTACCGTTTTAGTCATTAACTTCAAAGAGCTGTTTCTTCCAAATGAAGATGAATTTTCAGAAACGGAAAGAGGCTTTTCTTCAGCACATGCCTAGTTACAAAAACCTCTCTCAAAATGTACACAGCTATCTCCATTTGAGATATACAACCAGGTCTTTGAAGCTTATTTTTCAGCAAATTTACTTCCTGAAATAAAAAAAATAAGTTGTAACTGTTTCTATTTTTAGAGCTTCAGTTAGGTTTTGAATTCAAGATTAGGTATAGGCCATCCTTCTATATATTGATATGTAAAAAACATGTAAAGGGTTGGATTTTCTGTAAGGAGAGACCCATTTCGGGTGTTTTGTAGGGGTTTTCAGAAATTAATACAGATCTCAGAAATGAGCAGATTTTTCATAAAAGATTCATGTGTTGTTTAAAAATTGCAGTCTGTACCTTTTCCCTTTCTCTAATCGTGCAAGTTTACTTTCCGCGTTATTCATTTCATTATGTCGTTTTCTTCTATGCTTAGATGAACGTTCATAATAGATTGAGATTCATGTTTCTATGCCTCGATTTATTCGCTTCTGAGCATCCATTTATTTCTCTAAAATTAGCAGTGGATTCATCTAAAAATTGATGCCCGTTGTTAATGGACTGTCTTTATTTCTTTCCCTATCACCTGCAAAAATCTTATTGACTGTAATAAGACAGCTATCTTGCCTTTGTATGAAAATATTTGTTTAACTGCTGGTCCATATTTTTCTGTTTTCTCGACTCCATTGCCCAATGGTATCTTGTTCATGTTGATCTAGCCACCTCATTAAAAATCCTTAAGTTTTTATTTATTTTATAAATTGGCCCTTGAGTTTCATTGTCAAACTGCTGTCGTGGTGACATTGGATGGCAGATTTGCCGAGAGAGCCCTCTCTGGCTGAAGGAGGCCAACTTTCAGTCTAAAGATTGGTTTGAAATAGGTTACCTCGGGTTTCTTTGATACAGCCCAAGGAAAATCCGAGTGCTAACACATACAATATGAACTTATTTATTTTTGGGTTTTTAAATGGTGATTATATGATCACATATGACTGATGTAAAGATGATACATACAACAGTATTCAGTACTGCCACTTTTTAAGTTGGTATCCGCATACATTCTTGTAATGCATATACAGAATGTAATTTTGTTCACCTCTACTGAAATAAAATTACACTTTTTTCTTGAAAAAAAAAATATTAATGATAATAATCATAAACATTTTTTAAAACATTAACTCAAATATTTTCTTACCAAATTTTCAATAAAAAATAATAAATTAAAATCACATTTAACCACACACATAATTAAGCGTGGATTATGTAAGCTGACCATGCCTTTTTTTTCATTTACATAAAAATCAAATGCCCAATTTCTTCGTTTCTTTGATCGACGTGCATACAACAACGACACGGCCAGCCAGCAACTCCAGTAATCGAGGGAACTGCGAGGCCACTCCCTACATTAATTTTCTCCCCGTCTTGCCCCACCCTACCCCACCGGTTGATCCACAAGAACCAAGCCGTGACGCAACAAATAAAGAGAGGCTTGGATCTGGACCGTTTCTTGAATTGCTTCTGACTGGTTTCTCTGTGCCCATTTCTCACAACCAGTCTCTCCCAACCCATATGAGCCAATAGAAGGAGAAGGATAAGCATTTGGAACACAGATGCTACTGGAATCGGCCATGGCAGATCAACAGCAAATGCTACTACATGGGACGACGCCTGATGCTCAATTAAATGTTAATGATTCTACAAACAGGATGGTGCTCAAAAGGCGTTCCCTTAGCGAATCATCGTGCGAGCTACTCAAGAATTCTGGTGAACCCATGACCACCAGACATGCAGGTCTGAAGGAAGAGCGCCAGATTGCCAGCAGCAGGAGCACCAGGCATATTCATCAATATATGATACATTTGTCGGAGGAAGAGGATAATTCTAATTGCTACGGGAAACCCGGGCGTGTGCCATTCAAATGGGAATTACAGCCCGGGGTTCCTAAGCCCCCGAAGATCGAAGGAGAATCAACGGAGCTACATGAGGGTCGATCCTCGCCAGCTCCTCTGAGGTTGCCTCCAAGCGTTGCTGCTATTTTAACGTCCTCTAAAGCCACTACAGAATCAGCTTCTCCAAAGAGGAACGGGCGCCACTTCAGCTGTACTAATCTCTCTCGTTTATACAGACAATCAAATAATGTCCGCCAGGAATCTCTTGAGGGAGGAGGTATTAGTGACTACGATGGAGACGAGGAGGAAATAATTCCCTCCAATTTTGAACTGGTTTCGAACGAACAACTGTCCCCTGTGAGCAATAAAGATCGTTCAACGGCGCCTTCCAGTCCTGCAAGAAGAGCGCTCACAACTTTAATTCTGGGTGTATTTCCTTGTGGCTCGATCAAACAGAAGGAAAAGAGCAAACAAACAGTATGGGTAACTGGATATCAAGGCAAAGAGTCCGGCAGTGAAATTAGCTACGGTTCTACTTCTCATCATGAGCCCGCCCGCCCCAATGCTGTGAAGAAGAAAAGCCTCAGGATGCTGTAATAGATATTCAGGTAATTTGGCTGCGGGAATTAAGCAATGGAGTGTAGAGACGAACTCAGATTACTCACTGTGGTTGATCGAAGTTCGTTGATACAAGGATTTACATTGTTTAGAAACCATCCTCGGCATTGTCTAGATATATTATATATATATATCGAGAGGAGATAAAAAAATTGATGTATATTATAATTGTTTTTGCATCTATTGAAATTAGGTGTTCTACAGTCTAGTATGGGGGAGATGTTATAACTTGTGTGATGTAGTTTGTGATGTAAGAAAATAATTAAAAAAATTAATGTCTGCTTATAAAATAAAAAATTCGGAAAGTATTTTTAAAAGAAATCTATGTTATTCATAAAATAAAATATTATGAAAAGTAATTAAAAAAAAGATGTTCGTTTATAAAATAAAAGCTTAAAGCTTAAATCCGGATTTGAGAGATCAAATTTTTTGAGTTTAAATTCTAAAAAAAACATACACATCAGGTTTAAGATAGATCTATGCTGGTTTATTTTAATTTTTAATCAATTATGATGGTATTTTTTTATTTAAAATTTTAAATAATGTTATATAGTGTGTGAGAGAAAAGTATTTGAGTTTTGTAGTAAGATTTAAAATTGGTTTTTATTGGTTAAAATTTGAAAAATGTATTTTGGTTTTCCAATAAGATTTAAAATTGTTTTTCAATGTAGTAAGATTTAAAATTATTTTTTAATGATTAAAATTATGATAAGTTTTGTCTTTTTCTAAAAATTACATTTTTTTAAATATAATAAAAAAAAAAATTCTTTTTTTTTTTCTTTTCGTAAGTGTGCAAATGTCTATTAAACCAACCATCATGTCTATTAAACCAACCATCAGCTTGTGGCGGCCTAAGTGGATGAAGCCACCACCCGAGGCGCTAAAAAATGCTTAGATATTTGTACTTAACACAAAAAGGCACCTTCCCTATATAGGGAAACCAGGCCAACCTGAAGTTTACGCTAGGTTCCAAGCAAGAAATACACAGATACTGTCCTTTTAACATAGTGCAAAGCAAACTATAACAAAAGAACTGGAAATCACACATCGAACCCGATGCCTGCGTGGCCAGCTTAGTTGTTCACCTTTGCATGAGGTAGGTCTAACACTTCCTCCTGAATTGTGCAACCGCTAAAGAAAGCATCCACCGAGTCCGGGATAGGAAGATTCACCGGCAGAGGTTCGGTCTTGCACCTGGGAGAAATGTCTCCTCCATCTCCCTCGCAATTCTGTTTGCTGAGCAGTGGGTCGGTAGTCGAAGGCACGGGGAAGTTTGCTTGTACCAGACTAGTGTGAGTTGCAGACTCCAGAACCACCGCAAAGGTTTCACCAGCCACTCCACTCCCCCCAGTTCCGTGTCCTCTACGAGTAACACCTCCAAGAGCATAGTCGATCCAGTTGAAGCTCGCCACAAGACCCCCCAGCTTCTCATTCAGTTGTATCAAGTTTTCTCTAGCGTCCAACACTGTTTCTTTGGCAGAGTTCCAGTTCTCCATCATGTCCTCCATCAGGACCCCCATCATGTTCTTGACAAGCCAGTAGTAGTTTATCCTACCACCATCCCTACCCGAGGCCAAATGTCCAACGACCAAGCGTGCTTCCCAATCATCTATCAACACCCGAACAGGAAAGGAGATGCTTGCTGCGTATCCATCCATTGCACCCTAGACCTAGCTCCTCTTGGTTGCTCCGCGGCCACCACTCCCATGACGGGGAGTTCCTCACAGCCTCGTCATGGGAATGCACCAGAGAGTTATTCTGCGCACAGAGAGAGCAGCCAACCCAGGAGAGCGTTGCGGCCAGAGCCAAGGAATGAGAATGAAGTTTCCTTGTTCATCCATACTTAACTACCCGCTTAGTTCCTTGTAGAGGGACGCACATAGGAGCGCCTCTGTATTAAAACCTTCGTTATGTCGCCTGGTACCTTTCATCTTGTCTAAGCTCAAAAGACAGGACTTCTACCACCCTCAACGTAAATGCACCAGAGCCCAAGGTACTCGACATATTTATGCTAGGAGCATGGCTTGTGCCACGGATCAGACACACTTGCCCACGCCCCACACTCCCTCCACGTGCTCCTTATGAGTTGTCACCCACATTCGGGTAAAAATAAAATATTTTCTTAATATTTACATAAACTTAATATTTTCCATATATATTATTCTTCTTTAAAATATAAAAATAAAAAACTCTACATTTTTCTTTTGGATAATTAAATCTTAATATTCTATAGACAATCTCACTAGTTTAAAACTTGACCACCGCATTGAGAGGCTTGAATTTAATTTACTGTATGTCTTAAAAAAATTCACTACAATAATATAAAGGTTTTATTTCTTAGGAAAAAAGAAACTTCTAGTTCAAGTCTAGAATTTGAATATGTCGTAGAGGATATCATTTAGTACCTTTACACTAAATTTCATAACAAAATTTATGAAGTGTAATTAATGGATTTCATAAAACAAATTATGAAGTGTAATAAATGCACTTAATCCATACACATGATGAAAAAAAAAATTCCACGTGTCATTTATATTTGACAATTTGGTAGGTGATTAATAAGTTTGTAAAGGTGATATTAGTTGGAAAAATGTTTGGGTTACCTTTTTTATAAAGAAAAAACAACTTCTATATTAAGTAAATAAAAGCTAACCACAAGTAGTGATCTTATTGTTTACAAACAATAGTAGTCCTTTCACCCGAATCCACATGAGACAGAAATACATGAACTATTCATGCCTGAGCATATAAACTTATATAACAAAACCATAGATCTATTTTACCTCTATCGCCAGAGAAGCCAAAATGTATAGAGGCCTAGTCAAAGTCCAGTATCTCAACAGGCTGATATTCTACATTGCAAACAGAAATGATAGATTAAACTAGTTTCAGCTCATAAGACTTGTAGAGCATCCCACCATGGAACTCTTCACAAAGCAAACAACCATTCATATCCCCCAAGACCCTCCACGATAGCCGATCAGCTCCACCATTTAGCTCCCTCTAGATGTGCTTGAAATGCAGTGATGTGTACAATTCATCCAATGGTACAGATTCAGAGCATTTAGTCGACATTCAGAGCCAGCCCAGTCCAAGACACACTTAGAATCACCAAAGATCCAAAGAGAATGTATATCCAAGGAATGAGCAAAGTATAGGAGAACCCATAGTGCAATTAGTTCAGCCCGGGCATTTGTTCCAACTCCGGCTACAAGTGATAGATGATAAAAGTGCGACGAGCTGATGATTAAAATAGCACCGGCACCACACCTACCGCTCATAGCAGCTCCATCAAAGAAACCATGTGGAAGCGGGTAATCTGCCACCACCCGATTGATGAAACGAGGTTGCCGAATAGTCACAGGATTCATAAGTGTTGAGAAGATGGCAAATGTACGTGCCGCCACC
Source organism: Larix kaempferi (assembly GCA_027924585.1). Classification (NCBI taxonomy): domain Eukaryota; kingdom Viridiplantae; phylum Streptophyta; class Pinopsida; order Pinales; family Pinaceae; genus Larix; species Larix kaempferi. The sequence continues at coordinate 3,068,822 of BSBM01000705.1, forward strand.
CGATGAGATGAAGAGGAGTCCCATTGAACACAACATTGTTTCAGGCCAACCACACACCCCAAAAACAAATAGGTAGCACAACGGCAGTCTTATAGTACTTACCACACCAGAGAAGTAATAGATCTTCCAGGGATGAGTCCGTCCACGACAAATGTAAATTAAATTAGCCTGATAATTCACACACAGTAGCCTTAATAAATGGACACTTACCAAATAGATGATTCATCAACTCTGAATTTGAGTGGCACCGAGCACAATGCCCAGGGCTGATGTACCCTCGTTTTTGGAGATTCGCCCAGGTCAAAATTTTATCCATTAACACCAGCCAAAAAAATAGTTTAACTTTCGGAGGACAGGCCAATTTCCATAGCCACGGGATCCACCATGGGACAGTGTGGGGATCTGCTTCAGTAATAAGTTTAGAGTACGCAGTGGCTGCAGTAACCACCCCGAAAGAAGAATTTGTAGTCCAAACCAGCTTGTCCTCCTGTTCTGATAGCATAATCCCCGCTTGATATAGTGACTAAACAAATGTGGTCCATTCCACTACCAAATTGCTGTCCAACTGAAGCTCATTAGCAGTAATCCAGTGAGAGCCAAACCCCGACAGAGATACAGATGCTTGTTTGAGGACGATGATACTCTTAAGGTGAAAAACCCTCAACAGTGCAGGGGACAATTCATGGTTTGTGTGACACCCCGAAATAGGGTCAATTCCAATGTAGACCTGAGTACCACGACCAACTTCCCAGGCAATCGCTGAATGAATGATCGGAAGAGATTTAAGGAGACTACGCTAGATAGTGGAAGCGGCTCTGTTGCTAGGCAATGTACCTTGAAATAAATAAGACACAGGCAGGTAGTTTAAGTACTTCATGTGAATAATATTCCCCCACAAACCCCCACAGAAAAGAAACCTCCAGAGGATTTTAGCACAAAGTGCCCGATTAAATAGAGCCAGGTCCTTAATGCCCCACCCACCCAGATCCTTAGGAAGAGATAAGTTCCCTGGGTAGTCAGATGGAATTTCGACTTCCCATTCATGCGGGCCTAAAGAAAATTGAAAAATAAATGCCTCAGGATAGACAAAATGCCAAAAGGTATAGCAAAAAGAGCAAACCAATAAATAGGAATCCCCTGAAGAACTGAATTCAGGAGGGTAAGTCGACCCCCCAAAGAGAGCCACCGAAATGTCCAAGTGTTAAGTCTATGCTGCACCTTGGAAATAAGCCATTTCCAATCCGATATATGTTAACCATTAGGCCTCAAGTGAAAGCCAAGGTACCTAAAGCCCGAATTTAGCCCCACCCATTTGTAGGGTAAAATCTGTTGCAGGGAAGAGTGAAGCACCGGATCCTTTATCTAGTGAATTAGGGCGTATTTTGGGAGGCTGACTTCCATCCCTGATGAATTGCAAAAAGTATCAATCAACTCATTATAACAGCGCCATTCCCTCAGGGAAGCCTTCCCAAACAAAAGTACATCGTCCACAAACAATGAGTGTGTAATATGACAAGCACGAGCCACCTTAACCCCACACAGAAGACCTTGTGACTTGGCATCGTTGATAAGTAGACTAAGCCCCTTAATGGAAAGAATAAATAGATAGGGCGAAATAGGGAAGCCCTACTGGATACCCCTGTTACCTTTAAAAAACCTGAAGGCGAACCATTAATAAGAACAACGAAGTTGGTAGATGTAATACAGGCCATGATCCAGCTTATAACTTCAACAAATAACCCAATTTGGATAAGTATGAACCTCAAATAGCTCCAGTCCACCTGGTCGTATGCCTTTACCAGATTTAATTTCAAAATAAGAGCATCAACCTTCTTAGACTTAATGGAATGTAGCCCTTCCTGAGCCAAGCCCACCGCATCCAGGATCTTCCTACCCAGAAGGAAACCGAATTGTTCATCAGAGATGAACTTCCCAAGATGTGGCTTAAGACATGATGCAATCACCTTTGTAATAATCTTGTATAGGAGGTTACACAGAGAGATAGGGCGAAAATCATTAAAATCCTTAGGCCGGTCTGTCTTAGGAACCAAAGTGATAAAGGTCGCATTGAGACAGGGAAGAACCTAGTTTCGGGATCTAGTCTCATCCATAGCCGCCGTTAACTCATCTCCGAGCAAATACAAAAAATATAGGTAAAATTCCACAGTGAGTCCATCCGGGCCAGGACTTTTGTCATGCGCAAAACCTTTGAGTACCTCCAAAACCTCCTTTTTTTCAACAACATGCCCAATGTTCTCATAATCAATAGAGTTAAAATATCGGGGAAACTTCATCATTGTATGTAGTTGATTCAACAAGCAGGGAGGTTCCTTCTGAGAGAAGGTGTCTTTGAAATGGTCAGCCGCAGCCACCTTGAGGGTGGAGTGGTCAGAGATAACCACACCGTCAACCAATAATTCCCAAATAGAATTGTTAAGCCTTCTCTGGTTTGCATAGTTCTGGAAGAACCTAATATTCTTGTCCCCCTCCTTAAGCCAAATAGCATGACTTTTTTGCCTCCAAGTCTCTTCCCAGAAATGCAAAATCTTAAGACGCTCCGAATCCAAAAGAGCCAGCTTCTGAGAACGACTGTCCGAGAAGAGGTGATCATCCGTCAAGCCTAAGAGAGTTTGGATTCGGCTCTCAATAACATCCAAATTGCCAATTAACAGCTTCTTCCTTTCCTTTTCCCATGAACGCACAGCTTTAGTGAGCTACTTCAATTTGTGCCAGAAATGTAAAACAGTCGACCTGAAATTACCTTCCATAGAATGATGCCAAGTAGTTTGCACCAGCGAGCAAAATTCATGATCCGCCAACCACGCCAAGTTGAACTTGAAAGGGTAATAGGAAAAGGAACAATTGAAATCCAACTATAGTATGACAGTTCTATGATCCAAAAACCCCACAAAATAAGACCAAGAACAATACCTGTTGATACTAAAACAAAGTGACTCAGACATATAACAATAGTCCAGCCTCTTAGCAATGCCATCCACCCCAGTTCTAATATTAGACCACGTAGGAGACAGGACCGCAGGTTTAATGTCCACTAGCTTCACACCCTCAAATAGGGCAAGGAAGTACTCAGCAAGTGGATCTGTAGTTTTTCCACACCCCTAGACTTCCTCCAGAGCCATGGTGAAATTCAAATCCCTAGCCACAATAGTGTGCCCTACACATAATAAACCAGAGGCCAGCACACGATCCCGAAAGACCTTATGACCACAATAAGGAGCATAAATATTGAATATCCTAATCGGATGCCCAAAATCTTTCAAGGACCCCTCGAGCATGATACCTGCAATAGTATGGAACACCTTCAAATTAGCAACGGTCGGGTTCCATGCGGCCAGGGTGCCACCCAAGAGACCAACCGAGTCAAGACCGGATGCAAGCCAACTAGGCTTCAATTTCAGAAAGGTATTGACCGCAAATAAGGCAGAGGTCATGGTTTCCTGCAGTAAGATGACAATAGGGTTGATAGAGGAAAGTAAGCTCTTTAAGGCCACATTTTTAGGACCGCATCCCAGTCTGCAAACATTAAGGGTTAAAATGATCATGAATTAACCCCAGGGAGGGCTATAAGATCTCTAAGATCCCTAAAAGACGAAGATATAGACGGTGAGGGAGATGGAAGACCTTGCTCAAACAGAGATGAAATCGATGGGTTGATAGGTGACCCCCTAGCCGCCCCTTTGACCTTAGGACCGCGTTGAGCCTTGCGAACGATAATGTTCCCCCTATAAATGGAGGAGATAGGAACTATATCCGGATCAGACTGCAAAGAGGAGGAGTACACATGGATCGGAATGACCAACTTAGGGGAGAAAGAATCCGATAGTTGTGAATCCCCTAGATCACCAATAGGAGTAGGAGACAAAGAAATACCTAACAATGACAGGCTGGAATCGGACAATGGAGGGAAGGTGGTCAGTGATTCCAGCTCCAGGTTCGTCATGAGTGGAGAAGGGATAGGGGAAGACGGCCTCAGGGGAGAACTGGGATGTGGGCTTGTCAAGTTTGTAACAGGAACCCCACCAGGGGAAGGACATAAGGGGGGAGGGATAGGAGCAGTCTGAGGAAAATAACCACAGTCGACTGACCAAGGAGAGGACGACACAAGTGAAACATCCACAGCGAATAGAGAACCACAAGAAAGTGCAGCCAAAAGAAATTGCTTGGGAATTGAACAAGTATCATCTCATAGTTTAAATAAATAAAAGTACGTTGTACTTCCTATACATTTTGGGTGATTGTATTCTAAAGACCTTGTGAGTGGCATCGTTAATTTAATGAGGCCGGGGAGCATTCCCAATGGGTTAGTGAAATTTGTGCATGTTTTGATTTTAATTTGATAGAATATATTGTGTAGACTATAATTAGTATTTAATGTCTCTATTTATATGTATATGTTGTGAATGCTTTTATTATGTTGTGATTGCACATTCTCATCATAATACTATACTAAGGAGTATAAGAAAACTCTTTGTTGTGGTAGTCATCTTCAACAAAAGTAAAGTTTTAGGTATCATTGTTTTTTGAAGCGAGTGAGAGGATTTTAAGCACAAGTTACAAAGAAGTGGAAAAATATAACTATGAAAGAGAAGAAGATGATGCAAATAGAACATCGAGTTAGGTAACTTGCATGAGAAAACAAATAATATTTTCATGAGTGGATACGTTGAAAAGGGGAACATGATAAGAAGGAAATAACTTCCTATGAGTGATAGATGAAGATAAATACAGGAAGTGAGGAAGATGCTATAACAAAAGTTAAAGACATGATGTTAAAGATATGAAAGTGAATGGGTTCCTTCAAATTGGCTTAGTAGAGGGGAAGGGTCACAACCAAATTGTTCCAAAGGAGTGGTGAACATGAAGAAGAGTGTTATACTCCTAAAGAAGAACTAGGGGAAATGTAGAATAGGGAGAAACACTAATGAAGAAGTTGGATGTATATTTTGGAAGTTTATACTTAGAAGAATTATTGGAATTGATTGGAGACTGTCAAAATTATTTTGAATGTCATGCAATTGAATACCCTATGAGAATGATGATTGCTTTGATACCAATTATTTTGAATGTTTGATAATGAAAAAAACATTATATTGAAAATTCCATGATGACTCATTTTGAAAGATCCCATCGAAAGGACCGTATTCTTTGATACCAAATGTTTGGACCAAATCCTTATAATAACATAATAAATCAGAGTACATGCCATATACAACAATTTAAACATGGAGCACAAATACAAGATAGATAATAGAGATGAGTTATACAATAAATCCTTAAAGAATACTATGAGAACCTCCTCCAAATACCCCTGAACATCCATACATCCAATTCACCTCCTCCTTCAATAATGGCTACATGACCTTTATATATGCCTATTCACTCATTGAACAGGTGGACCATTAGGATGACCTTATTACATACAAATTTACTTCATTACATACTTTTAACCAAATTTATTCCCACCTTGGGATCACATCATATAAATTTATCTCCATATATGCCCCCTTGGGCCATGATAACCAATTGAGTACCTCAACAACAAAATATTTTTGTCCAGAAATTATGAGTGAAAATTGGATCTATCACTTACAATAATCTTTGGGATTCCATGTGGAGACTTAATTGTTTCCAAGGATGCTACAAGTATTCTACATACTTTAAAAGAATGAGAAAGAGATAAAAAATGGTCATACTTTGTGAGTTGGTCCACCACTAGCATAATGGAATTATTTTCTTTAGTCTTTGGTAAGCCTATGATAAAATCCATTGTGACCCTTCCCAACATTGACTTTGTATGTCTAATAGATGTAAAAGGCCTATGGTCTTGATTTTCCCTCCCTTATTCTATTAGCAAACCCAACATTCTACCATAATCTTTTGAGCAATCGTATTTAATGGGGGATGCTAGAACCTATGGTTATTTGGTGTAAACTAACCTTATCAAAATTTTGATTCAACCAAGATGAGGGGTTTCACTAATATGGAGAGTTTATTAACCACAAACTGAGATTTTGGAGTTGACATGGTACACTTTGATCCACATTTCCTTAGTTTGTAGATGGATATGGGGCATGTGCTTCCAGACCTTGGTAGTTTAGGTTACATACTTAAACCTATATATAAATGATCTTATAAATCAGACTATCATTAATTATCTTGGAGTTATTCCCATTGTGATTATGTTTTAAATGGTATATTTGGACATCACCACTTCTTCTTTGTTTCATTGATCTCATTATGTTATTTTTCCTACTCTAATTGAAAAAGAAAAATACTCCACATATCAACCTTTTTTATATTATATATCAAAAAACATTCCTCCCACATTTCTAAAATTAAACATAAAATTATCACTCAATTAAAAATTTCCAATAAAATTTTATGACCCAACTTTCTAAACCTTATTATTTTTAGCCTTTTTATGTACTCTTTCATATTCTCGAAGTGTTATAACATTTCGATATCAAAATATTTAAATAAATGCATCTTAGTGAATGTTATTCGTTTTGAAAAGGTGCTAGGACAAAATAGAAACCCAAATTATACATATAATATCTCTTAAGATTTTGCAAAATAAAAATTCAAATTATAGATGTAATATCTCTTAAGATTTTGCACTTTTTGAATGAAAAAAATCGAATTACAATAGTTTTTGAATTCTTCTTTCAAATGGATTTGAAAGTGCTCTCATATTTTACATTTCTTGATTAAAAAACTTTTGAATTCTTCTTTACATATATATGTGGTCTTGCTTTAAATCTCATTATTTTCATATACGTGATATAATTAACAAAGTGATGCGTTGAATGTAAAAACACTAAACTATATATACAATATTTCCTAAAATAAAAGTTTAGAGATGTATACTCACTAAACTTTTCAATTCTTTTCTCAAATAGATATGGTTTGAATTCATTTCTCACAATTTAGATCCATGAAATTTATTCGTAAGGTTTTAAGACTAGTTAGAAGTGCTCATTAGATCCATGAACTTTATTCGTAAGGTTTTAAGACTAGTTAGAAGTGCTCATTTGTACAAAATATTCTTTTCTCAAATAGATATGGTTTGAATTCATTTCTCACAATTTAGAACTATGAACTTTATTGGTAAGGTTTTAAGACTAGTTAGAAGTACTCACTTGCACAAAATATTTTGCATAAAATTTTGTCAATATAGATTTAGAGATTCTTCTATTAAAGTTTGAATTTTGTCAAGATAGATTTAGAGATCCTTCTATTAAAGTTTGAGTATCACTCAATGTAGAGGATCATAATAATTTTATTGAGAGTTTATGATACAATTTGAAGGTATCAAATTAAATATTAATGGTTATAATTTCAAATGTTATAAATGTAATATATAATAAAGTATGAAAGTTTTACATACACATTTAATGGTAAAAGAATGGGCACATTTTCAATGGCCAAAATGATCAATTTGAGTTTTGGAATGGCATCGAAACCTAGCACCACAACAGTTCATCAAATATGTCTATGAAATAATCATCATAGTGACCAAGGTTATAACCTATGAAAGGATACTGAACTTAGGGAATTAAACTCGAAAAACCTTATTAAGTTGTCAATTGACTTCGTCATGTTAAATGCAAATTTTGAAAGTATGATTTGAATTTTATATATTTTCAAGTTATACATCTTGTGGTGAAGACACCTAGGTATTGGTATTGAAAAGGAAATTATTCATGGCGAGAATTCTCCACCAATATGCAAACAATGGTTGAACACAAATGTCATCTAGATGGTCATACTCATCAAGCAATGACAAGAAAATAGAGCATTTAAATGGAAGCATATGTGAAGCCAAAATTATAAGCAATGAAAAATTGTAGCACCAAACTTGAGCATGTGAGCACATAGACATTATATATATGTCAATCAACAAACTTAATGCAAAAGAGTTGTACTCATCATTACTCCAAAGGAAAACAAATTGTTTTCTTATTATTCACTTAGATATTCTCTTCAAACATATATCGAATAATCAAAAGGGAAAGAGATGGAACCAAAGTTAATGTAAATTTAAATATAACAAAGTCCTCCTAGAGAGAAAGGCCAAATATGTGAAAGGAAACATTATATAATTTGAAAAGTCAAGCAAATGCAAGAGGCAATTTCTTGAATAAAAATGAAATTCCCACTTGGCCACAAGCCAACAAAGGGGAGTTACTTTGTAAATGTCTATAAATGCTCGAAAATCAAAGAGGTGAAGGGGATTTTGGTTCTCTAGTTTTCGTGTAATTATGCTGAGAGTTCCAATGAGGAGAAGTCATCTCTTGACCAACTAATTTTCTGGAGACGTTTGATTCTGTGTGTGCATATGTTGCTGACTATTCTGTTGCATTTTCTAAGCATTTAGGATTGTGTAAGAATGTGTGATCACTATAGACTATTATTTTGTATAGCTATAACAATCTTATTTATATTTTCTAGAAGTGTTTGTATGAATATGTGATCCTAGAATTGTAAATAGTTGCTTTAATGTTGGACTATTCTGGGTTTGCATCCATTTACTCATATTTTGTCTTTATTTTTAGTGAACTAATTCATGAAAATATGATAGGAACATGTTTGTTTCTGTGCTTCACTGTTTCTATTATTAATGTCTGGACAATTGAATTTTCACCTTATATTAGATACTCTTCATTCTTTAGTTTAGAAAATCATAAATGGTGGATTGGGTCATAACTGGTAAACCAAAAAAATCATTAATGGTTGGGAAATAATCTGGATGGGTTCCCTATTCCAAATGGCGTTACGTATAATTGGGACTTTTCACCTAAGGTAACCATTACTATTGGCTAGGGCCATTTTAACTCATCAAAATTACATTATCTTGGGAAATAACTAGGGTAGCATAGGAATAATAGGTAAGGATCAAATTATTAATATCCATCACCACAATCTTAGTGGTCACTAGAACATTTTGGCTCAAACTTCAAAGAAAAAATATGTCGGTATGGATAGATGGTTGAAAAATACTTGTTAAAAATCTAATTTTTTATATATTTTAAAAAATTAGCCCGGGTTCATCATTTGATCGATGTTATCATCCAATCGTCGGTATTGGGACATTAAACCAAAGGTTTACTTGCATTATTTCTTAAACCGTTGGACCTTCGATGTTTAAGGCATGTTAGTTGGTATTTTGGCATATAACCGTTAAACTTTTAGCATGGTATCTAATTATTGGTGAATTATTATTTTTTCATATATTTGGACGAGAGTGGGATGCTCTACAATTATACATTGCAAACAATCTTGATTGGATGAAGGTGTGTATTTAAAGATGTACACAAAATTATGGAAGGTTGCCATGGGAAGGGGTATCTACGTTGGTTAAAAGAGCTCATCTTCATCAAGATACTAATCTTATGTAAAGGGAAATTGATTTAGCACATGGTTTGAAAGATAAATAGGAATTACTAACCTTTTTTTATCATATTAAAGTGTTTGGTGTGTTTCTTTTCTTTTAATATGCTTATTATTAATTGACAATGCATTTTTAACGTGTATTTCATATTGGATTTCAAACACAACAAGGCTATGTGGTGCAATGGTCATAAATTTGCATTAAAAAGTTGGATGAAAATAAGAAAACTTCTAATTCTAGGATAACTACAGTCTTCTGGTTCATTAATGTTTCCTCTATGACTGACATACATCTAGAAGTATCTTAAAATAGATACTATGTAGTGTATTTGGATGATATACTTGAGTGTGGCTTCGATCGATCCTTCAAATTAGTTCTGTTCGATGTCAAATGGTACATGTTACGAATGAATGGAAATGATCTTCATCGAACCGTTATTGAACGTGATAATGGATTTACCATGGGGTGGGCACACAAAGATGCTCCCCAAAACTATTGCAATGAGGCCGCGCTAGCAGGGAAAAAATAGGAACGCGCACGCACCTAAGGTAGCGCACACATGCAATTAGGTTTGGTACCGAACTGGGGCATGTGCGCGTTCCTAGCGCATGCATGAACAAACACGCGCACGTGCCCTTGTTAAGGTTTGAAAAAAAACAAACCCGATTTCTTTTCATTCTTACCATTCCAGCAGAACATGGATGAACCAGCGCGTGCGCGGAGCTATAGCAACCCAAGTGCACCATTTCCACTCCAAAAACTACCTTCATCCATCCACCAATTGCATTAGATAGGTAAATGCCAATTTTTTTTTCATTTAATTCATGGTTTTTGTCATTTTATTCATTGTTTTTGTCATTTTATTCATTTTTGTTTGTTTATTAAATTTGTAATAATCCCCAAATTATTAAAAGAATAAAGAAATTTTCAATTGCAGAGTGTAAACCCACACAATGAATGAACAAAATGTTAACATGGGGTCCGATGGAACCAATGAAAACCCTCAACAAAATCCAAATGCCCAAGAAAATCAAAACCTCCAACAAAATTTTGACCAAGATTACTTGAACCATTCTCTAAATGAGATGAGAGTGCACACTCGAGAACTAAGAAACACAGGGGAACCATCTCGAGTGTCCCTTGCCACCTCAATTGAGCGATCAATTGACTCCATCATCCATGCACATCGCCAATTGACTGACATGACTGAATATAGAGCTAGGATGCAGGAATATGATTCCACGAAATTTCCAAGGAGGAAATAAAAGATTTGAATATTACAAAGGCCCAATTGTACAGTATGTTCACCGATCCAAGAACACAAAAACCACCGAACATTAAAAAGCCACGTGTTTGCATGGATTGGTGTCATTTCCAACCATGGAGGGACAATTGGATGCATAGGTGGTTCATGGTTTATGATAAACCTCCCTGCAATAATAGGGAGGTTCCACAGTACTTCCTTCGGCAACTGTGGGCTGAGTTTTCCCTCGGTTTACATGTCAACTATTTTGACATAACCAAGTTCCAGGGTGTTGGGCGTGGCTCTGCCCAAGATCAACCTGCTTCTAGGAGGAACCCACTGAGAGGGCCACTAGCTCCTAGGAGCGATCCCAACCCCTCTCCCCAGCCGCCTCAGTTACCCCACAAACTTGATCAGATCGAGGACGCGATGAGGAGTGTTGCACGGGGACTGCTTAGGCACACTGCCTTTGTAGCAACTACTACAATGGAGAGACAGGATGACCCCGATAGAGATGCAGGTGTAGGGCCTTCAGGACAGAGTCAGGATAGACCTGTCACCAGTGGTAGCAATGTTGGGCCTTCTAGGTCCATGGGGACAATGCCACATCTTTGTCCCCATTGCGGGCACACTTGCCCTGGCCCGATCGAGGGTTCTATATGGAGCAGGTTAGTACTTTTTTTAATGTGCTTTCAATCATCACTTGATAATTTGTAAAGTAATTTTAAAGTATGTGTGCTTGAATTAAACTATTATTTCAATGTACATCTATTTAGAGTTGACATGCTGTCATGGGAGAATGCAGCATCTCCCAACTTGGATGCAGCAATGGCAGCTGTAACTGAGATTGCGGCACCTCACACAGAGGTATTTTTAGTCCCCCACACAATATTGTTATTACTTATGGCATTTCTATTTTTATGTATTTATATTTATGACATACATGATGATAGTTCGTACAATATTTTTTAATATTTTGATTGACTGGATAATATTGGTTTAATATGTTTATAATGTGCATGCGTTTTGGTGTCCACAGGCATGCATGCAGTACGATGACCATCCATCTCTTCCAGGAGTTGACAAATCACCATATACATAGGTACAATGTGTAGTTAAAAGCATGCTTTTAATTTAAAATGTTACGGCATACTATGGTTTAATGTTTTATTTATTTACTAAACTATGATATTATAAATTTGTATGAAGGGGCCTCCAACAGCTACAAGCCTCCCTAGTCCCATGTTTCCACCCTCTCCCATGAGTTTCCCCCCTCGCCTCCATCCAGCCCCATCCCTCCGTCCACTTCCTCCCTTCCATCCACTCCCTCCTCTCCGTCCATACTTCCCCCTACGTCCATCCTCCCCCATTCGTCCATTCCCCCCCCATCTATACATCCTCCCCCATTCATCCATGCCCCCCCATTTATCCATCCTCCCCCATTTGTTCATGCCCCCCCTTCCATCTAGCTTCTCCCCTTCGTCCACAAGCTCCCTTATATCCATCCTCCTCCCTCTATCTAGGACTGACCTCCCATTCACCATACCTCAATATCCCCCCTATCCCTTTTGGGTTGATACCCCCTATTGTCCAGCTAGTAGGGCATTATCATCCACGATGTCCTTGTCCACCCCATACCACCATGTCCTCTTCCACCACATCATCTCTAGTTCCCGCCACTATTGTGGAAACTATTGTGGTCGCACCCATAGTTCCTCCATCTACATCTGTGCCCCCCCCCCCATGACTGCATCGGAGCAGGTTGTCCAGCCAACTACTCCACCTACTAGCCCAAAAGCTCAACCATGTCCATTGTCGGAGGTGTTCACGGTGAGAATCAAGTTACTTTATGAAATTTTTTTGATGCATTAACCAAAATTAATTTAAGCAATTATTATTTTCAATGAAATTATTGTCGTAAATGTTGTAGGGTGGAATTGCGAAGAGGCTCAGTAGATCCAGGACACCTTCTTCTTGTCTCCCACTTGCATCAACAGTGAGTTATTTAAGATTTGAATTGTACATTCATTTTATAAATGTGGTAAATGTTACAAATGCTTGAAACTAATGGTACCTTATATCATTTGTTTCAGAGCGTGGAGAGACAGTCTACTCCTAAACGGAAGAAGACCCAAGGTAGAAGTAGCTCCAAGAAGAGAAAGATCAATTTTGGAGATGCACCAGGGAGTGAACGGGGTGGTCATAATGCTTGAAACGCCATGTTATCTACATTAGCCACAATGTGGCACCTTTGGGCACCAGTTGTCATGTACTTTGTATCTACGGCACGGGTTGCCATGTATTTTGGATCTACGGCACGAGTTGTTGTATTTTGTATAGGGCACTAGTTGCCATGTATTTTGGATATACGACACGAGTTGTCGGATTTTGTATAGGTCACGAGTTGCCATCGTATGTACATTGGGAACCATGTTCCACTATTTCCCTGAAAATTTATATATTTGTTCGAGTTTTGTTCCACTATGGTTTTATCTCATGGATTTATATATAGTTTTGTTCTATATATGCGTAAAATTATTTGGATTCAAATGTATGTCATGGCAATTTTGGATGAAACCTAGAGCACCATTTTAGGGTTTTTATTGCAACGACAACAATTATTAAGGCCAATATTTCAAACAAGATGTAATTTTAACCCCGAATAAAAATGAAGGTAATTTTGGGAGGACCATTTTTTATTCAAAGATCAAGTTCACTTGAATCCAAGACAAGTTCGCTCACCACTAAGTTAATATTCTGACTACATAGTAATCTAGGAAACTCATCCAACCATAAAAAATCATAGCACTCTCTTCCACTACCCTACTTAGCACAATGAATATATGCTCTTTCTCTACTCAATAATCCATTAGGGATATTGTTCCCTTACAATGGTCTTTAGTATATGTAGAAACAATCAAATCCAATAAATTATTTTAGGAAATAACTAGATAAAGAATACAACTTGTTTCCTAAGAAACCAATGAGAAACATTAACCAACAGGTGAAGAATTTCTACATTTCCTAAGATTTAATATGTTCATCTACAACCCCTCTCTCTCTCCCCCAACATCTACAAATTCCTCTTTTATACTACTAAATATGTCATTTTCAAATTTTGTTAATGGGTAACAAATATAGAGAATACAAGATGAGGAGCGGAGAGTATGAACTTGAGAATTGGAGAATAATGGGATAATGATCCCCAATGAGGTAGGAGAATTAAGTACTCCTCACACTTATACAAACTAATTTTACTTTGCCCAAGCTTGCATAACTACACAAGGTAGACTTCCTCACCAACTTCCACATGAATTTATGATTGGATTCACAGTTACTAGGAAGTGGATGAACTTTATTGAAGGCACATGATGAAAAGGTGGGAGTTCTTAGAATGAAACTTGGTAATGGACGATTAATTTCCAATAAGATCCCTCTATGTTTCTTTTACAGTGGAATCACAACCCATCATGTGGTCTTTGCAACCATCTTTGATTGCTATATATTAAATTCTAACATTAATATTTTCATAGCTTTGAGTTAATCGTGGTAAGCCTACCACATCGTTCATACAAGTGTATTTACAACATCTACATGACTAGCCATTTATTAGTCGAGGCTTGGCCCTAAGATGGATATTTACAACATTTACATCAAGTCCAATCTAGCTTCAAAACCCCCCCAAAACTAGTTACAATCTCATCCATACTGGGCAATACATCAGTATTGATAACAATAACTACATATAATCTGCATATTATATTAATAGCCAAACAACAAAAATTCTGGAGAAATACTAAGCAAAAACCCTAGTTTCCAAAATGGACCTACAAGATGACATCTGGGCCATGGGACAGAGGAGAGGGGAACCCATAGCACTATCCCGATGTCCTGAATCCAACGGAGTCGACAATTTGTCGATCTAAGCCACAGTCGTCATTCTATGGCTCGTTCTGTCATGCATCCAAAAGGCCTTCAAGGACACTTGCTAGATACCTACTGGGGGCATATAATTCCAACCGTGCAACAAAACCGGGTTTCGGGGAGTCCTGCAAGTGTGTCTAGGAAGGCTCCAGCTGGGAACGCTAGCCATAAGTTTTCGGTCTATGATTTTGCAAATTTGACCCCAATGTGCAAAAATTGCACACTCCCTTACTAAGCAAAACCCTAGTTTCCAAAATGGACTTACAATATGACACCTTGGCTATGGTACCTTAGGAGAGGGGCACCCCTAGCACTATCCCGATGTCCTAAATCCAACGGAGTTGACGGTTTGTTGATCCGAGCCACGGTCGTCATTCTATGGCTCGTTCCATCTCGCATCCAAAAGGCCTTCAGGGACACCTATTGGATACTACCGGGGGCATAGAATTCCACCCATGCAACAAAACTGAATTCCAGTGAGTCCTGAAAGTATTTCTAGGAAGGTTCCATATGGGAATGCTATCCATAAGTGTCCGGTAGATGATTTTTCAAATTTGACCCCGATGTGCAAAAATTGCACACTCCCTTACCAAGCAAAACCCTAGTTTCCAAAATGGACCTACAAGATGACACCTGGGCCATGGGACCACAGGAGAGGGGCACCCCTAGCACTATTATGATGTCCTGAATCCAACGGAGTTGACGGTTTGTCGATCCGAGCCACGTTCTTCATTCTATGGCTCGTTCCGTCTCGCATCCAAAAGGCCTTTAGGGACACCTGTTGGATACCTACTAGGGGCATAGAACTCCAACCGTGAAACAAAACCAGGTTCCAGGGAGTCCTGCAAGTGTGTCTAGGAAGGTTCCAGCTGGGAAAGCTATCCATAAGTTCTCGGTCAACGATTTTGCAAATTTGACCCCAATTTTCAAAAATTGCACACTCCCTTACTGAGCAAAACCCTAGTTTCCAAAATGGACCTACAAGATGACACCTGGGCCATGGGACCATAGGATAGGGACAACCCTAGCACTATCCCGATGTCCTGAATCCAACGGAGTTGACGGTTTGTCGATCCGAGCCACGGTTGTCATTCTATGGCTCATTCTGTCTCGCATCCAAAAGGCCTTCAGGGACACCTACTCGATACCTACCAGGGGCATAGAATTCCAACCGTGCAACAAAATCGGGTTCTGGGGAGTCCTGCAAGTGTGTCTAGGAAGGTTCCAGTTGGGAATGCTAGCCATAAGTGCCCGGTCGACAATTTTGCAAATTTGACTGTTCAAAAATTGCACACTCCTTTACTGAGCAAAACCCTAGTTTCCAAAATGGACCTACAAGATGACACTTGGGCCATGGGACCACAGAAGAGGGGCCACCCTAGCACTATCTCGATGTCCTGAATCCAACGGAGTCAATAGTTTGTCGATTCGAGCCACGGTCGTCATTCTATGTTTCGTTCCGTATCGCATCCAAAAGGACTTTAGGGACACTTGTTGGATACCTACAGGGGGCATAGAATTCCAACCATGCAATAAAACTGGGTTCCGGGGAGTCCTGGAAGTGTGTCTAGGAAGGTTCCAGTTGGTAACACTAGCCATAACTTCCTGGTCGACGATTTTGCAAATTTGACCCCAATGTGCAAAAATTGCACACTCCCTTACTGAGCAAAACCTTAGTTTCCAAAATGGACCTACAATATGACACCTGGGACATGGGACTGGAGGAGAGAGGCACCCCTAGAACTATCTTGATGTCCTAAATCCAACGTAGTCAATGGTTTTTCAATCCGAGCCACGGTCGTCATTCTATGGCTCGTTCTGTCTTGCATCCAAAAGGCCTTTAGGGACACCTGGTGGATACCTACCGGGGACATAGAATGACCTCATAGTCCCAAGGTCAAGGGGTTTCAGTACTTGACCCAATCATGCATAAGTGCATAGTTACTTACTAAGAAAAACCCTAGTTCTTTATATCCATGAGCAAGATGATCATTGGGAAATGGAACCACATGAGAGAGGTTCCCCTACATCAAATGCATTGTTATGGACCCAACGGATTTGATGGGTCATCGATATGATCCATTGTCATTATTTTATTGCAACTTGTAGGCCGCCTTGTAAATCCTTTTAGGGACACATGGGTAATTCTGTCATCTGGGAATAAAAATTGAACTAGGAATCGGAATTGAGTTTCATAGGCTCCTGCATGTGTGTTTGGACATCCTTGACATGGACACACTAGGAACACTCCAAAGGTCAATGGGTTTCAATACTTCACCAAATCATCAAAAAAGTGTATAGTCACTTACATAGAAACACCCTAGTTCCTAAGATCAATCAAGCAAGACAAGCATTGGGTGATGCAGCCATGGGAGAGAATTTCCTCTTAATGGAATGCATTGTCATGGACCCAACATAGTTTAGGGTTCGTCGATCTGAGCCAAAGTTATCATTTTACGGCAAGTTGCAGGCCGCCACCTAAAGGCTTTGAGGGACACTTGGTGATTCTGTCATTAGGGCATAAAAATTGAATTCTATAAGATCCTACATGTGTGCTTGGCCATTGCCAACATGATAACACAACCCATATTCCCAAGGTTGAGGGGCTCAGTACTTGACCCAATCATCCAAAATGTGCATAGTGAGTTATTGAACAAAACCCTAGTTCCTAAGGTCAATAAACAAGATGAGCATAGGGTGATGGACCCATGGGATAGAGGTGCCCTTATATGGAATGCATTATCATAGACCTAATAGATTTGATGTTTTGTTGACCCGAATGACAATCATCATTTTATGGTGAGTTGCAAGTCACCTCCGAAATCCTTTCAAGGACACTTGGTGATTATGCCATTAGGGCATCAAAACAAATCTGGGCATCTAAATTGAATTCTATAAGATGGTGCATGTGTGTTTTTCCATGATTTGCATGGGAACACTGCCCAAGGTCCTGATATTTAGGCTTTTTAGTACTTGATCCAATCATGGAAAAAGTGCATAGTCACTTATTGAGAAAAACCCTAGTTCATGAGATCAATAAAAAAGACAAGCACTAGGTGATGGACCCATGGGAGAAAGGTTCCCCTAGATGGAATGCATTATGAAAGACCCAATGGAGTCAATGGTTCATTGATACAAGCCATAATCATCATTTTATGGTGAGTTGCAGGTCACATCCTAAATCCTTTCAGGGACACTTGGTGATTTTGTCATTAGGGGATTAAAACTAAACCAAGGATCAAAATTGAGTTCCGTAAGATCATGTGTGTTTTTCCATGCTCGACATGGAGACACCACTCACAGTCCCGAGGTTTATGGGTTTTAGTACTTGACCCAATCATGCAAAAAGTGCATATTCTCTTAGGGAGTTGTTAGAAGATTCCAAGGAGGGGATACTATAAATCATGCTTAAAAACACCATTGTGTACATTTCATAAGTTTTTTTTAGTTTATTTATATGTTTGATCTAATATCATGTTCTAAGAGTAGTAGTATGAGTATACCCAGTCTCAAATATGAGAGTAATTGGGAAGCCCATGATAAAATTATGGTAAGAAGGACATGAGATGCATGAGGTTTTTGAATTTTTGGAAGCTTGTCCACTATGTTTCTATTTTTCCTCAGAGTTTTTCACAATGTAGTGACAATTCCTAGATATAAATGGTGTTCCTATTGGTCTAGGTGGAGGAAAAAGAAACACATACAACATCTCATTGAAATAAAGAACTAATGTATTGGTGTTGTAATTGATGCAACCAAATTAGCATAAGCATGGAAGTGTTTTGACCACCTTAACCACTAAAATAATGTATTAGTCAAATATGGGGGAAGTGATAATTACATGTCAATGAACACTTATATTCCTCCATATGATTATAAATGTACCTTTGGATGTTCGTGAAAATTACATCAATCTTGGAGGATAAGGAAAGCAGAGCACCTGCTCAAATGAAGACTTTGGAGGTTCATAAGGTTCGCAACAGAATCTAGGGTATCTATAAAGTTGAGCACCGGTGAATACTTTGGAGCATCTATATAACAGAGAAAAGACAAGAAAAAAACTCTTTACATTGGGGTCGATTGTTGCACTCAATGGTTTACAATTTCTGTTGATGAAAAACACTTGTTTCGTGGGATCGGAGGTCCTTAACAATTACAACAGCTCCCACGACCATTGTCTTGCCTGTAATTCCCATGCAGAAACATATATGACGAGTGGTGGAGCCTTGCTGCATGCATAAAGGCATTATGACAATACGGTATTTTTTTAATTAGAAAGTTTTAGCAATTTTCTGGCCCTTTAATCTAGGGCGACCGACATGAAAGAGCAAAAAAACTAAGTGTATTTCTATTAATTACTATAAGCGCTTAAATAAATTAATGCGTTGCACAAACTTTATATTTACATAAGGTTACGCGAGGCAGGTTCTTCATAATTTAAGAAAAACAACTTAAAATGCACTATCATATGTACAGTCATAATCACTTTTAAACCATTCTAAATATTATTTAATTTTTATAAATTAAATATATTTGTTCTTGAATTTTCATATTAAAGTTTGGAAAAGACTAAACAAAATTCATTATTATATAGATTTATAATTATCTAGTTTTTCGAAAGTTTAATTACCTAAAAATATTAAATTATTTATATGAGTACAAATTTATTTTAAATTTGAGTTATTTACTAAAGCAACAAGTGTTTTATTCAAAAAGTTAAAAAAAAATCATTACCCTGTTAATTCATAATCATCACTTTTTTCATAAATTAATACTATAAATATTATTTATTTATATTAATATAAATTTTTTATTTTAATTTGTTAATCATCTTAATGTAAAATCATTAATTTTAAAATGAAAACAAAGACTAGCTGCTATGCAGCTCTCCCTTGTTTTGCATGGATTATCAGCATAACTGTGACTTCATATTTTATGTATCACGTTGTTAGGTAGTTAATGTCATGTGCTTTTTTCATCAATCCCACACTGCAACTGCATTCCACATTCCATTTGATAATTGTGATGTGCAAAGCTTGTGATATGTTTTTCTAAGAACATCTATGATCATCAATCCCACATTGCAGCTGCATTCCACATTCCATTTGATAATTGTGATGTGCAAAGCTTGTGATATGTTTTTCTAAGAACATATATGAAAAGGTGTGACCTAGGCTATTCGCGTTCTAACCACATTTGGGGGAAGTGAATTTTAGTTGATGAATATGGTAACATTTATTTAAGTTTACTTTTAAAATAAAAAAAATTAAATCAAAATTTTAAAGAAAATATTAAATTAAACTTAATTTTAAAAATAAATCATTAAATTTAAAATTAAAATTGTATAAAAAAATTATATTTATTTTTAACATACTTTTCAAGTGACCTTTTTCTTAGAAGATGTGTTTTGTAGGGAAAATGAAAATCTATTTTACATTTTATTTACAAGTAGAATGAACACCTTTTTTTAGAAGATGTGCTTCGGTATAAGGAAAATGAAAATCAATTCGACATTTTATTTACAAATAAAATGAAAAAAATACTTGATTAAGTGCTTTAGAGGGCTTATACAAACAAGCAAAAAACTTTCTAGTCCTTGGTATTCAATATCATATTTGAAGCTATAAAACTATTTTACTACTTATACATTACAAAGTAGAAACTGTAGTATGTTCTTGATTGCAAAACTCCATCTAGAGTTTGCAATCCTTTCTCATAAATGTTGAGATGTAATAACCTAAGATTTAAATTCAAACCATCTTTAGACAATGCATCAATTGTATTATTTTTCTCTCTATACACGTGAGCATTAGAGATATACACATACGCATAACATATTTGACTGAGGTGTTGTGATATTGTCTTTAGTTCTAATGCTAAGTCTTGGCGTGTAAAATCGTAAATGATTGTCTAACTAACCACCATCATTGAATCTCCATAGAATTCCAAATGGGTAAGGTCCATGTACATGCCTATTTCTAATAGAGTTCTAAGATGTAGAAGTTATGCTCCAACAAAATGAACAATGCAAGAGACAAAATGTTGAAAATAAAGCTAAATTAAAGAGACTTCGAGAGACTACAATGCATACTAGCTCAACAACCTCTTTTGCATTTTCCAACAAATATGTAGTTCTTCAACATCATGGCCATCCACATGCTACCTAATCTTTCTGAAAACGGATTGATGCCTTGTCTATCATGCATATATGTACTACTTGTATGGAATCATATCCTAGCATTCTTACCCATCCATCTCTCAATGGACACATTTTCAATCGATGCAAAAACGATGCAATAGATAAATTGATGGTCATTGATTCTAAATGATATGGACCTCGATGACCAACCCATTATACTATCCATACTTACTGAAATTGAAGAAATGCTCATTGCTCATGTTAGCCCAATTTTGCATGTCAGACATGCTCATAGTGGACAATACAAGTATAGTGGTCACACTATTAGTCCCCCCCAACAAATTTTCAAATTGCAAATTTCCTTCCACTCCACCTTTTAGCTATTGATATCTTAGTAGTGATGAGGCATGAAACGGAAGGTAAATGTTATGACTTTTATGTGACTAAATCACATGTCCTCAATGCATTGCTCTATAAGATACAAAATGCCAAATACTATACTGATGTCCAACTTGACCACAATACAATTTCATCACTTCCATAAGCATGGATTGATGTCTCCTCTCAACTCCATTCTATTTCTATAGACATTGGCATGCCCTCCTATACAGATTCAAATATCCCAATCTATATAACCACAATGTTACCCAACCAACATAAGCAATATCTTCTTTTGCCTTCAAATTGCCTAATGCAGAAAGAGAAATGGAAAAGATCGAATAATTTGTTCAAGTTGCATCCAATGCTCCACCTAATATACTTGATTGGCCATATATTTGCTCATCTCCAGTCAATAATTACAACAAAGAGGTTTTATTCGACATGGCATTCCCAACTCTTTTCCCAAATGGGGATGCACTACCTCGCTAACCAAATATCAAGAACATTCCACTCAATAGTTATGCAATACACTTAATGAGATACCATGACAATAGATTTGGTAGTCATACCCCCTTCATATACTGTTGCTTGTACAATTTGATTATGCGCCACAGGAGTCAAGCGACAGCTCATTTATTTGTGAAGCAAAGCCAAGAGCATAACGCACGAACCACAATTGAGGAGTTGTGTGCACATCTACAAGAAATTCTTATTGACAAGCTCCCGGAACATGTCATGTGCTTCGGAGCACACCTAAATTGGACCAAATCATTTTGGACACTACGCATGAGTGAGCTGATAATAATGATTACACAGTTTCCATGCCCTACGTTGTTCTTCACTCTCATTACAATAGACACAAAACGACCAGAATTGCATGCTGTTATGCAAGAGGATAGCCCTTCTGACTGGAAACCCGTTAGCAATGACGTAATCGTAACATCATTGATAGCCCCACATTGTGGTTGCATACATGCATTAAATATTTTCAATCTTCCATAAGGAGATACTTTAAAAAAACATGCTCACAATAGATTACTGGTACATGTACACATTATACCCAGATTATTGGTACATATACATAGAAAAGGAATACACATGAATGCATATATAAATTCCCTTGGAAGGTACAACATGAATCATCACTCTGTACATTTATGGAAAAAAAACATATCTCCCAACACGCACTGACCCTTGTCTGAACATCCATAATCTTAGCATACTTCAAACATGGCGAGCAAATGTAAATCACAAAATATGTTGTCTTGAAATACATAGCCAAATATGCTTCCAAAATAGAGGGAAAATCAATGACCTACCATCATATGGTGACTAGAATCACAGCTACATCATGTCCACATGGCTCAACCTTATATGCCTATCATCGTTCAAACTTATAAGCAATTCTTGACTGAGACGTCAGTGCTCAAGAAACTTGCTATATGTTACAAAATTTACCCCTTGTCTACGTACACACAACTTTCTCTCATTTTACAACATATTGAAGTTCTTCTCGGCGTTTCATTTCCCCCACTTTGGGGGTATGCTAGTTTATTTTAAATCTTATTCGTTAAAAACTTGAAGTGTTATTGCCTATTCGACCGCGAGCTTCTAAAAATTGGGAAAGTTCATTAATTTTTGAATTCCGCTTGGCTACATTCCTCCTGACCTCCTTCACCACACCGCCTTCACTGCTTTCATTCCTCTAGATCACCATCACCTCACAGCATCTGCCTTCATGGCCACTCTTTCTATGCCTTTCATCTGCAAATAACTGCTATCACCACCACTCTTTCCCCCCTTTCATTTGCACGCAAGTGCCATGTCTATAAAATCAATATTATTTTACTATAAGGTAATTTAGTACATGTATAGCTGACCAAATACATTTCATTTCATTGATATGGTATGGTAATAATAATCCAAACATAAAAGATGCAAAAAATTGTTTTGTGTGTAACTTTTTGAAACTCATGGCTTTTTACCTAGCCCATGAACAAACGGGTGTAGGTCCTAGTGATTCTACCCAAATGGCTGCTATGGACATGAATGTTATGGATGGTTGTCTTTTCACCAAGAATAATTTTAGGGGCGAAATTTATACAATGGGCTGTTTTTCCATGTTTTTTTTCCAAAAAAAGATTCGCCAATTTGCATTTTTTGAAGCCCCATTTCGCCCAATTTTGATGGGGTAAACTTTTTCACTCTAAAAATCTCCAAATTATTATTTAAACTACATAAAATCCTTAGAAATTGAAATAATTTTTAAAAAATATCGCCAAATATTTTATAGTTAACATTTTAAGAATTGGTAAGATTCGCCAAAATTTATACACTTGTAAATAAATATGGATTATACTTACATATCATGAATTTCACTATATCTTAATTTATGTTAATTTTATCTTTGCTCTTGCTTGTGCTTCTCTGGCTAATAGACTTTGATAAAACTGCCCTTGTTTTTGTAATGTTCCCATAAAGCAAACAAAACAAAAAATTGTTTGTGTTTTAATATAGTTCAAAATTAACGGTTCATCAAAAATATGTATTTAACTAATCTTGATTTGTATAAACAATTAATTAATTACAGTGAACAGTCAACCACAACACGGTTGCAAAATTAGGTATTCAATTAAATTCGATTTATATAAACAATTAATAATTACAATGAACAGTCACGGTTACAAAATTAGGTATTCAGTTAAATTCGATTTATATAAACAATTAATAATTACAATGAGCAGTCATTTCTGGAACAATTGATAACAGTCATTCATATCTGCGGATATTGGAACAATTGATATGTAACAGTCATCTCTGCTGATATTGGTACGTTATTTAATACAGTTAACTTTCATCGTTGAAGATATTGGTAAGTAGCTGTGAAGATAACTATAACTGATATCCGTTCAAAAGTGAAGTGCCATGGATTAATATGATTTCACAACTTGCATTTACCATGATTTCTGTAGGTGGACCACACCATATTGACACATATTTTTTCAATTTTGGATATCTAAATTCGTAACTTAAATAATGCCCATTTTTCATATCCGATTTTTTCCTCCCGTTAAATCTTATCCTTTTTAACTTCTTTTTTTATTTAATTCAAATTCAAATTTATTAAGTATGTTCAAACCTATTTTTAAACGGAGTAGTTTATTTATTTATTCTACATTTTACTTTTTGGATTTTAAAGACGTTTTGGTTTCAATTGGGTAAAAAATAATTTGGTATTCAAAGAGCTAGATCTTTTTAAATGATAAAGTTTATATTTTTTTGAAAAATGATCTTTCTCCATAGTTAAATTTGTATTTTTTAAATTGTTAAAATTACATTTTTAAAAGATTTGATATTTTTTTAATAATATTTATAACCTAAAAAAATTAATATAAATTTTAAACTAAAATGAATTTAAATTAATAACTACTAATATTATATTTCTAACAAAAACACATCTCTCTTATTGTATCTCTATCTTACATCTCTTATTGTATTGTGGAAAGCATTTCTTGATGCAATAAAATGATATATACCTATCATTGGAGTATAGAACTTAGAGCATATCAACTACCTTAAATGATAAAAGCAAAAAATGTTATGACATTGATGCCGTTAGGTCCTATAACCCAAGAGCTATTGATGATGGTACACTTGGTTATCCAACATAATAGCATTTAATTATTATTTGTATGGTAAACTTGGTTATCCAACATCATAGCATTTAATTATTATTTGTATGGTAAACTTGGTTATCGAACATACTAGCTCAGTTAATTATTATTTTATTTGAAAATATGGTTCGACTATGAATGTCCAATGTTCATGGGAAGTTGAAGCATTTTAGTTAATTATTATTTTATTTGAAAATATGGTTCGACTATGAATGTCCAATGTTCATGGGAAGTTGAAGCATTTTAGTTATGTGTTTATGGTGAATAATAAAAACATTGTGTTAGAAAGTTTATTTGCATATATTTTTATATGTTATTTTCTCTATCTATTGATTGTTTTAATTTTCTATATTCTAGCGAGAGAAAGCATTTGTGTATAAGGAATTGAGATACATTAAAGTTGATTTGAATATGTATACTTTTTTGAGAAGAAATGGGATGAGTTGAGAATTTTGAAAATTTGGTAGAGAAGGAAAAGAAAGTACAAGTTGTAATGGATGTTTTGTGAGAAAGAATTTGCAATTGAATGTTTATTTTTGGTATGGGATGATTTTTTAACAATCTTAAAGAGAGAAGAGTCTAAGTGAAATGATTTGTTGTTTGAAATGAGTTTTAATTGTTTAATTTTGTGTTGAATTAAGAGCAAAAGTGCAAGAGGTGAGAGGAATGAGTGATGCATTTTAAGAAATATGAGTACAACCTTCCTCTAAGTATCAATTTTGTGAATGTTTTGTTAGCTGATTTTTTTTCACTCTCCCACGTATTAAGTGTTCCAAGTAAAGGTGTTGGTACCTTTTCAACTACACAAAATTTATCTTCTCTTCCTTGGTTTTTAAAATGGAGGACATTAGTAACTAGTAGCCAAAAGATTGGTTGGGGACCCAAAGGGACTAAATGGAACTTATCCGAGACCTCCATGAATTTTTTTGGAAGCACTGTAGTCCAAGAGACTCTCCACCACACTTAGATTGATGAGATAAAGTATGATGTGTGATATCCCATTAGGAATTATAGTGTATTAGTTGTAGAGAGTTTATGTGTGCCCTAAACTTCCTCACCTCATTGAACTTCATTCCTACCAGGGGAAAAACCTTTGGGTACAATCCCCCCTCTTCATTAAAGATTGGATGGTGGGATTTTGAAGCACCCTTGAAGGACTCCAGAGAGCTAAGGGTTATAAATATATTTTTTTCATAATTTTAATTGTGTTCATCTTGATTTAATTTCACAGTTGTAGATTATTTAGGGGATCATGGCATGCCTCCTTATATAGTATTCTTGAATTTTATATATGTACTATAATTGTTTTATATATAGTTACATTGTTGTACATATAGTTCTAAATGTTAGGTTAATATTGACTAGTTATAGAGTGATTAAAAATAACCTTGATTAGGTAAATAATGGGCTTACCTTCATGGTTTACTGGCCCATGATACTGGTAACCCATGGTATTGGCATGTGATGAAGCACTCCATTGTAATATGCCTAATCAAAGATATCTTTGGTCATTCATTGGTTGTACTTATTAATCAACTTGTAGTGTATTAGGTGGTTTAACAAGTCATTAATTTTCATCAATGTGTAGAATTTTTAGTCACTATAATTATTATTATTATATATTTTACTACTAGTTGAGTAGATATCTAATTATTATGTTTATTATAATGATATATAATTTAGTAGTTGCATAATCATTCTAAATATTACTAGTTAATAATTTCATATTCATTTTATTTTTCCCTTATTATTATTCAATATAAATTGATATGCTCCTAATAATTTATTATTGAATACATAAACTTGTATAATATTATTATAAAATAATAATATTTATCTAATATCAATAATATATATTTTAAAATAAACAATAATATCATACACATGAATTTGAAGTAAATTTAAAATATATAAGTAAACTTGCATTAAAACATATAAAATGATCAAGTAAGTGTCAATTGGATTAAAAAATATTATACATAAAATAATCTCCATCATAAAATTTTTGAAGGAAATTTGAAGTATATGCAATATATAAACTTACATTAAAATATAAAATCAACTATCACTTACATTAAAAAACTATTATACAATTATACTATATAAAAATTAAGTAAATGAGAAATATTAAATTATAAACAGTAAATTTAATTAAAAAATAATATACATAAATTTAAATACAATCATTCCTCATCATCTAAACACTTAAAGTAAGGAAGTAAGAATATATATATATATATATATATATTCAAAGTACAATTTATAATTTTGAGTTTCTAACTAATTATCTACAGTACATGATTATAAAAGTTCTCTAATTCATACATTTAAGGACATAAGGAATGCTAATTCATACATTTACGGACATAAGGAATGCAAACTCTGATTCAATTAATAAATATATGAAAATGATTATATTTTTTCAAATATTTTAAATACTGTGATGTGAAACTTCCTTCCTTCTCTTTCAAATGTGTAGATATATTTAATTTATCCTCATCAGACACGAGTCATCAGACAGGAGAGTGTAATTACTTGTGAATTTAAAAATTATATTTGCATTCCCATCTTGAAGGTTCTATTTCACTCCATAAATTATAGAAAGAGTGAATCATAAGGATCTACTATTTTCACATTATCACCTTCTTGGAGTTATCATGTACTTAAAAACAAAAAGTATACATAGATGTTAAAAAAATGTTACTACAATTATATTGTAAGTATAGTGTTGGAATTTGAATCATTACATCAGCTTAGCATTGATTCAACATGTTCAACATCAGATTTGTTGTCATCATTAATGGTCTACATGTTCTTTCATCATGTTGTCATCATTATATTTGCATTCCCATCTTGAAGGTTATATTTCACTCCATAAATTATAGAAAGAGAGAATCATAAGGATCTACTATTTTCACATTATCACCTTTTTGGAGTTATCATGTACTAAAAAACAAAAAGTATACATAGATGTTAAAAAAATGTTACTACAATTATATTCTAAGTATAGTGTTGGAATTTGAATCCACGGGGGGTTCACTTAGTGAACTTGGTACATAGCACGATCGTTCATAGGATATTAAAAAATATCCCTAATTTCATTAAATATTTGAAAATGCCTCCTAAAATTGTATTGTTGAACCCCCCTCCCAATATACCTTTCCAATTAATAAAACCCCTAGTTTCACCAGATATTATAAGCATCCATTATTATAAACCCATTTTTAATACCCCCTTTATATCATACTATCAATTTGCAACAAACAGGAGGCCTAACACATCTTAGTATAAGCAAACATGATGCTAAATAAAATACTAGTATCTAATAATGATCCCACTGGGATTGGAGGGGTGAATGATCATTTTGTAGCGTTAGATAGTGGAAGACCCAACGAAAGTGTAATGGGGATGGAAAAATGCGTAAAACAAAACCTAGTCAAGAGATCAATGTAACAAAGAATGTAAAAGAATGATAGTCCAATAGTCAGTGCAATGCTTAGAAAATATGAGAATTGGAGATGCTTCACACCACAGCCCGCTAATGTACCAATTTTATATCATGTAAATACAAGAATAGCCATAGAGATCTTATGTTTTCTATAAGCTTAATAAATTGAACTCCATAAAAATGCAAAATTCAAACCCTTTTATGGATGGACTTCCCTACCTTCTTATGGAAAAACATCATTGTTGTTAGAACCCAAATGAACATAGAAAAATTCCTCTTACTTTCCAATAACACCATATGATCATGTCCATAACCTCGATTTGGATCATTCACAAGATGTAATGAATTGCATCCACTTCCTCTACCTTTATTCTTGCAATCAAGGGAATTAACAACATTTAGTAACCTTTTCTTGGGTTATATATAGTTTTTTTTTATCTTTATAGGAGAAGGAAAAATCTCCATTGTTAATTTTCAATCATGCAATAGTTGTAAAGATACACAGATGGTGAAACGTATATGATACCATTTCATGGTTACAATAGCACATAGGGTATGTAAATAAGGATTTTTATCTTCACCTATGTTCATGTCAATTCCAATACAATATTAAGACGGATGCCTTGAATATAGTAAGTGAAATTACAATTATGAATGTGCCCAATATAACTCACTCTAAAAACTATTCCTAACTGGCAATGTGAAAATGTTAAATAAGAATACAAAAAGTTGAAAGTAATAATTAATCAAGAAAGATTGATCTAAATTTTCTTGGTTCTAGTAAGATAAAAAGGATTGATTGCATTTTTCTTGGTTGTTGTGGAGTAAGGTTTGATTGAATCTCAATACCCACTTAAACCCCAACCTAAAAAATGAAGAGTTAGATCCTTTACTATAATGCCTACAAAAAATACAATACAATTGTTCAACTCTGGAACTCCCAAGTAGCTACATCTCTTACATCTCTTAATTTAAAATATTATTTATATAATTATTGAAAAAAGAGGGTTTGAACATTGAGACCCAAATTGAAAGCACCATCGACGTAATTTAAAAAATATAACAAGAGATCTTTTAAAAGTCATCGATGGGCCATTGATGGCGCTCAAAAGATGAGAATTTTTTTTTGAAAACACAATGATAGATTTTCAACTCAATTCTAAAGAACATTTTCAAAAGCATGCCAACAAGATTGTAAGTGAAATCCTAGAGATGCAACTAAAGTTATTTAAAAGAAGTTGATGGTATAGAAATTAGTACGATGTAACAACCCAAGAGAAAATTTCCCAATAAGAGACTCAAACTTAAAGATGAAAAAAAATATAACATCAATTCAAACCAATCCTAAATAATATATTAAATAAGATACTTCCATCAAGATTATTATTGGTACATTATTATCGGATTTATTCAAAACTTAGGATCATAAGCAATATCAAATAAAAATGGAGGGTCCTTAAGTTTTAGGTTGGTATGACTTGAGATGATTTGGAGGTATGAACACATCTCACGATTTGCAGGTACAAATCCATCCCATGATTTGGAGATTATTCCTCAACCCACCAAAATAAAATAACCCCCAATATTTATATTACTATGTCAAATTAAAAACCCCCCTTGACCCCCTAATACAAGGAAATATATTTTTGAGGTTTTTAGGACTATTCAAACCCCCAATATGAATGGACGTGATATGATATTGCCTTGCTAGTGAAGCCCCCGTGTTTGAATCATTACATCATCTTAGCATTGATTCAACATGTTTAACATCAGATTTGTTGTCATCATTAATGGTCTACATGTTCTTTCATCATGGATAAATCAAAATATATTTTGATAGCAATATTAAATATTTAAATATATTTAAATAGAATTATTAAATATTTCACTATAATAGAAATATAATGAGTAAAGATGTCAATTGGGTCTAACTCGAGTGGTTGGAGGAATGATCGTTACCCCTCTAAATGAAAGGAAACTTAACTGTAGTTAATTTAGGTGCCACGCACAAATTTAGTTCATCTATTAATAACAATAATTTGTTTTTTATAAACCAATTTTCAACTATTTTATTTATCGACACTTCAATTGTGAACAATGCAGTAAGAAAAACACAAATTCCATACATCCACACATAACAAATGGAAATGCAAAAACGGTATTAGGATGTACAAAACAATCCAAACCAACAATCTCACACATATTCATTTCATATATCACTCAAATTGAGGAGTTGGAAACGAATATACACATATCAAGATATCTACAACAACTAGTCATATTTGTATTGAAATTACAAAAAAAAAAAAAAAAACTAATTCATTTAAGGCTACTATTTGTGCATAGGTCGTTTTCATAGCAAAGCTTCAACCCTAAAGTGGGAGAGAGGACAACCTTGCATAATTTCTTTGGTCATGACTTCATGAATTATGGAGTAATATATCTCTTCGAGAGTGCATTCATTAATTTTTTGCTACTATAAGAGTAAGTTCTCATTGCACCTAGAGTAGCCAATTTCATTCTACAAGGTATTGGTGTAACTTCCTAAAAAAATCCATTCAATGGTTGCACCAATGTAATTACTTCCAACAGGTATTTCTGGATAAAGAACATTAACAACATAAATCATAAAAAGAACAAATGTTCATATCCAAAAAAAAATGCTACAAAATGTATTGAATTAACATACATAAAATGATGAAAATAATGAATTAATACCCTCTCAATATGCCTACCACAACATCCAAATTATTGCTCAAATATTGTAGGTAAAAGCTAAAAGATAATTTCCAAGAGATAATAGTAATGTAATTATTTACTTAAGATGAAAGATAGCCTTAGTGACTACCATATGTGAACCACTTCAAATTGGAATTTATGCTTGTCACCATGGCTTTTGTCAATCCTGAGACAATAACTTTGTTATGAGGTAGGTCTTATCAACCTTGTCATTGTGTTGTATGTACATGCATTTGGGGCTCCATGGATTATTATTGTTGATGTAGATGAACAACATTTATGAATGATAAAAAATTAGATATGATGATGTATTAAAGTCTTCAATGATTCTTAGGATATTGATGAAGAGATGAATCGCATACAAAATTGCAAGGGTGGAAACATAAATGTAACTTTTAATTGTGATAGTTTTTCCAAAACCATGTCTATGACTCTAAAGGATACCTATGATAGCAGTAAGGTATGCCGAAGAATATCTTATAAAATTATTAGTATCAATCAAGACACCACAGGGTTATTTATAATTCAACCTTCACCTTTGAATATAACAATCATTGCCGAACGATATGAATAAATAGGGACTACAATTGAATCAAAGATTTTGTTTCAATATCACGAATACCAACATGATCATGCTCTTGAATTATGGTCCTATATCATTGACATCCTTATTGGATTCCAATTCAATGACTTCTCATATTTACAACAATATCATACATCAATATCCCTATTATGCTTAATATAGAAAATATACTAAGGCATTGTGTGAGGTGATTGAATAATTTTCCTTGGTTAGTTTTGTAAGCTTGGACATCTAGGACAAGGAGTGTCTGGAATCTTGTTGACCTTATCATTAAAGCCAATGGTTATTTCTTTCCTATAATTGAGAAATATTTAGATCATTGTAGAAACATTCTCAAGGCTAGAAGGGTATATGGAAAGGATTTTGAGGTAAAAAAAATGCAAATTAAGAAAGTTGATTATGATGACAAAGCTAAGGAATATATTGATATGGGAACCTCATTTGACATCATATCATGTTTCAAGATACAAATATCTCTAAAGCAGGCTAGCTTTGAATGCATTGAAATCTATGCTCACTACATTTAATCAAACCAAGGTTCTCTAATTGAGAAATATAGTTTGATGATGCCAAAATATTATTCAAGAACATATCATGTCACTAAACTTCAAAATATAAGATATATACTTATTGCAATGGGTGAAAATAAATAGAAACATGGTATTTGTTGGAATATTCACCAATATTGAGAGGGGGGTGAATCAATATTGAGCACATTTTACCATTTCAAACATTAATCAATCATATAACATTTACCATTAACAGTGCCTTTCATCATCACATAAAATCATACATAGTGAACAAGATATTTTTGCGTGGAAACCCAAATGGGAGAATACCACAAAATGTTTTTTCTTATATAATAACAATATTTAATTCATTGGAAGCACCAACTTCTAAGATTCTCTAGCACCAATTGGAAGGAGACACCAACCCATTTATTTACAATATCGGACCTAAAGGAAGGTCCAACTCCCTGATTTACTAGCACCGAGTGGAAGGAGGCACCATCCCCTTGATTTCTCTAACACCAACTAGAAGGAGGCACCAAACCCCTTATCCATGGGCTCCAACCTGTATAAAGGAAACCAATCCCAAGTGATCTCCAACTCACACTTTTTGGGCATTAAATTGAAGGAGACTTTGATCTCCTGTCCTTTCCCCATATTTCCACCCTTATATGAATAAGAATGTCAACATATCTCTTCAATGTCTCTATGTCCATTTTCTGGTCATTGTCTCTATCAACCTATACCTGTATCACTGCCCATGTCAACCTGAACTTGTATTCACACTATCACCATATTCACACTGTTACTATCTCCACACCGTCACTTTCGCAATCACTATCATTGTCACTATCATTGTCATTGTCACTATCGTTGTCACTAACTGTCACTGTCATTGTCACTATCACAATCACTATCACTTTCACAATCACTATCACTGTCATTGTCTCTGTCACTGTTACAATCACTATCACTAGCACTATCAATTTCTATATCACTGTCACTATCGTAATTGTTGTCACTATGTCAACATGTACATGCCTCCAAATTTGCAATTAACTTCTTCCAAGATAGTCTTGAAATCTGCAACCAAACCCTCTTATGCAAGACCAAAACATATCTTCCAAATCTTCACAAACAAGGATAAAATGTGTCCTTCAAAATATATTCATATAAAAACCTTCATGAATAGAACTAGCAAGATGCCTCCAAAGAGTGTAATCAAATCCCCAAAACAAGCACCCATAGACTTCATTTGTTTGCTTCTTCAAACCTTTAACATCATTATCACCTTCAAACCCTAGGTCATTCCAAGAGAGGAACCCTAGACCATGCCAATGACATCACACTAATCCATGACAATATCACCATAAGTTATTCCAAGATAATCACCATGATCTATGCCAATATCATCACCATAATCACCATAACATATCAAGTTCACTATAATCTATGCTAGAGCACCACAATCTATGTACGATCATTGCCATAATATATGCCAATAACATCATCATGATCTATGCCATCACCATGATTTATACCAAGATCATCACCAAAGTATATGCCAATAATATCATCATGATATATTCCATCACCATGATCTATACCAAAATCATCACCATAATATATTCCAATAACATCATCATGATCTATGCCATCACCATAATCTATGTAAGTTTCATCATAATATATGCAAGTTCACAATACTCTATGCAATATCTTCAACAATATTCACCAAAAGAGAAGCTCTAATATTCATCCCATAGCCAAGATAACAAGATGGACCCTAGTCCATAAGAGACATGTTTCATCACAAGAGAATCCCATAAGCAAGAACCATACCTTTGCCAAGATGAAGAAACAAGAAATAAACCCTAATCATGTACCATTTCATTCACCAAAAGAAACCCTAGACCATGTCATCACATATCCCATACAACAATCTTTCCAATGAGCCAAGAAGCTTGTGATTCTGATATCATATGAGAAAGTTATGCCAATTTGATCAATCTTCACCAAAGAACAAAAGATGATCCCAAAACTTTCCACACTAGCTCCTCCACAAAATTTTACACTTTCTCCTTAGATTTGCGCAATATAAAGATATCAAAGAATTGATAAGTAAATGAGAAGTCTCTCCTCCTATTTATACCCAACACCAATATTTTAGGGGATTCTTCACACTTCTGACCAACATTGCTTTGAGACAACTTTAGTGACTTCTTTACACTTCATATCATCATGTTCATGTGCACCAATCATCATTCCTTTAGGGGTTTCTTCAACATTGTCTCAGGGCAACTTTAGGGACATATTTACACTTCACATCATCATGGTCATTAGGGGATTCTTTAATGGATTTGAGGGCTTGCATAATTTGTGTACAACTCAAAGTGTCTTCATGTGAGGGCCATGCATAACCGCTACACCATAATGGGACTGATTTGGAGTTATGTACACTTGTGTCAAGGATTCTTCTTCAAGAGATTCTTTAGGGGCTCCAAGGATTCTTCAACATTCTTCACACTTCTGACCAACATTGCTTTGGGACAACTTTAGTGACTTATTTACACTTCATATCATCATGTTCATGTGAACCAATCATCATTCCTTTAGGGGTTTCTTCAACATTGCCTCAGGGAAACTTTAGGGACATATTTACACTTCACATCATCATGGTCATTAGGGGCTTGTTTAATGGATTTGGGGGCTTGCATAAGTTGTGTACAACTCAAAGTGTATTCATGTGAGGGCCATGCATAACCGCTACACCATAATGGGACCGATTTGGAGTTATATACACTTGTGTCAAGGATTCTTCTTCAAGAGCTTCTTTAGGGGCTCCAAGGCTTCTTCAACATTACTCAATCTTTCTCTAACTTATTTGGGGGCTTCAAGGATTCTTCAACATTACTTAATCAATATTCCTCTACTATTTACACATCATCATCATCACTTTGAAATCAATGACCAAATTACTCAATATCAATGACACAGATCACTTGACCCTATTGACATCAATGAAAACCAACTTTCCAACAAAATTTTCTCTATAGCCCTTAAAAATTTTCTTGGCATAAGTGTTTGTAATAA
Organism: Larix kaempferi; assembly: GCA_027924585.1. NCBI lineage: Eukaryota > Viridiplantae > Streptophyta > Pinopsida > Pinales > Pinaceae > Larix > Larix kaempferi. Next base: position 3,103,967 of record BSBM01000705.1, read on the forward strand.
TTACAAATAAAATTATCTTGGAACATTCAAGGAATTTGAAACCATGGTTGAGAAATAAATAATGAATAAGATTAAGGTTCTTGAGACAAACTATGGGAAGGAATAAAAATGTAATCACTTATATAAGTATTGCAAAGAACAAGGTATTCACATGTAGCTTGCTTCCTCAATGAATGCAATGAATTTTTTCTAAGTAACAATGCAACAATCATTAAGAGTTATTGGGGAATAATAAATTATGAATGGATTTCATTGAATAGCCATAGTGTCAAACGACCATTATTTAAGCCAAATTGATCAAGTTGTGGCACGGAGCTCAAACATATATTCAACAAAAAAATTTACTATGTGTCTTATATTTTAATTAAGTGATATCTAAGGTAATCTCCTTTTTGGGTGAGTTTATTCATGCATATAAATAAGTGCCTAAACGTCCTATGAAAAGAAAACCTCGAGTATTTCTATTGATTCCTCGATCTTTTATATATTTTGTATTCTCTCATATCCCTATACCTTAAGCAAGTACCTTAGATTTCTCAAATGAAATGTTTAGACAATAAATCCCTTGACTACTGCTGGTTTGGTACTTTCCACTCTAGGACTTGTCAAAACTGCCATCCCAAAGAGGAGAGACAAATTATGGAACCTAGATCCTTGTTAGGAACCCATGTCAACCCTTCTATTTACTTTGTTAGTATATTGTTGTTGGACGCATATGATTTGTAAGTCGTCCCGTAGTATTTGTTGATCCATAGTTTGTATTATTGTTGTTGGACGCATATGCTTTGTAAGTCGTCCCGTAGTAATTGTTGATCCATATTTTGTATTGGCCCATGGTTTGTATTGACACATGGTATTGACCCATGGTATTGACGCCTAGACTTAGTATATAAGTTTGTGTTGAGACGAATGAAGGTACCGTGAAGTTTTTTGTATTGAGCTTGCTCAAAGGAGGTTGCCCCCTCGAAGTGGCTTGCGATCAATATAAAAGTGATTATGAGTTCTGTTATTTCTGCTATTTCGTGTGTTTTCATTAATTAATTATTGCAGGTTCTTCACATCTAGTATCAGAGCACTTTCTTGGGCTCTTTGGGTGGAATTTCTGCCAAATTTATTTTTCACATCTGTTGTAGGTTTGGATCTGGGAACAATCCCTATCCGCTTAATTGTGGGAAGTACTTGGGAATAAGCCCTAAAACTCATTGTGAGGAGTACCACAGGAACCCCAAAGTAGCTGGCCCATTGAGAGGACCTGCCAGCGAAAAGGGAAACAACCCCTACCTGATTGACTAGTTCCCACCCGTGAGGTAAACTGAGAGCTGTTGTTTGTGGCAAAGCGGTTATCAGTTTTACCTGAGCTGTGGAGTGAGGGGTACTACCCCAATACGCAAGCCGTCAGATAACATTGATGGCAAAGTGAAAACCCTGAACTGTTAGGAAGCCGAACATACCTGGGGTCCATATCTATTTTTAGCTGAACTGTTGCCGATCACTTCCACGTTGTTTCAAATCCATTCCGAGCCATTTCAGATCCATTCTGAAATTCGTTCCAAATCCAGTCGTTTCAGATCCATTTGGCATTGTTTTAGAATCATCTATTTTCGATCACTTCTGCATCATTGCAGATCCATCTGTTTTCAATCCCTTCTTCGTCGTAGCAGATCCATTCTGGAAAAAAAAAAGTATAAAATTCAATTTTTTTGCCATATCTCCCTTGTTTTCACTCCGTTCTTGAAACTTCCCTAACACCCCTGTAATTCCATTCTGCATCTTTCATTCCTGAGGACCCTATCCCAAATTCCACTTACCAAAGCCCGAAATCCCACATTTGTCTATTTTTAGGGTTTGCCATAACTTCTTTAATTTTCACCCAATCGCCTTCAAATTTTGCCACCGTGTTCATTCTCTATTTCTGCTTCTTTGTCCCTCTCTGACAAATTTTCTCATTCTTTCACCCTGCTTCTGAAATCCTCATTTTCTGCTTCCATGTCCATTTGACAGTGTCCAAAACCTAATCAAACCTTAATTACCCATCATATTTTTTCCCAAATCCAAATTTCCCTTTACTAAATAAGGTTCTGTTTGTGTTTTTCTACCCGATCCCCCCCCCCCAAAAAAAAAACTCCTGGTTATGGTTGTCACCCGCGTAGAAGCAAAAACCATGGAGGAAGCACTTGCAGCCATCCAAACCAAACTCCAGGATCTAAAAGACAAATTTCCTGGCCTCCATCTTGAGCATTCATCCATGAGAAACAAACGACGGTCCGAGTCTTCATCAGACAATGGGTTTTCTTCTTCCAGCAATTTCCGTGGCCCGAAGCTTGATTTTCCTCGCTTCAATGGTACTGATCCGACTGGATGGATCTATCGTGCATAACATTATTTCAATCTGCATCATACTTTTGATGTCACCAAAGTTCCATTTGCATCATTTCATTTGGAATAGGAAGCTCTTCAATGGTATCGTTGGTACATCAAGGCTCATGAAGAGCCAAAATGGCCAGATTTTTGCCAACTCCTTTTGCAACGATTTGGTCCTAGTGCTTTTGATGACTTCACAGGAGCCCTCACTAAACTTCACCAAATTGGCATTGTGAGAGAGTATCAAACAGAATTTGAGAAACTGGCCAATCACACAGAACGATTGTTTGAGGAATTCTACAGGAGTTGTTTCATCAATGGTCTTAAGGATGAAATCCGCTCAGAGGTTAAAATGTTATGTCCCAACACAATGATGGAAGCCCTGGGGTTGGCTAAGTTGGCAGAAGACAAGATTGCAGCCCAACAGTGCTCCAAACCCACTTTCGTTCCCTTCCGAAATATGGGTTCTCAATGACCTCCCATCCCTCTAGCTCCTCGACCAACTCCTATCAAGCATTTGTCTGAAACTGAGATGTAGGCACGTAGAGAAAAAGGGATTTTTTATAATTGTGATGAGAAATTCACTCGGGGACATAGATGTGTTCAACAACAAATCTATCTCTTGGATATGGATTCTCCGCCTGCCTCTAAAATTCGTGAAGAAGCTCCAGATACAATGGATGATCATGTTGACATTCATGAGCCACCTATTGAAACCCCATCTCAGGATGAACAACCAGAGATATCTCTCCATGCTTTATCCGACGTCACCACCCCCCAAACAATGCGGGTCAGGGGTTACTTCAAGAAGCTTCCTCTTACAATACTCATTGATTCGGGTAGCACTCATAACTTCATTGACCCTCGGATCACCAAATAGGCTGATCATTTTGTCCATCCTTGCTCCAACTTTGAAGTCATGGTTTCCAATGGGGGAACCTTACCTTACAAGGGGAAGTGTCACAATGTGCGTATCTCTCTGGATGATTATAAACTGTGCTCTGACATGTTTTCCTTGTCCCTAGGCAGATGTGATGTGGTTTTTGGTGTTCAATGGTTACACACACTTGGCCCCATCTTATGGGATTTTACTGAACTTTGGATGCAGTTTTCAGTCAATGGGAAACAACACAAATTTAAGGGCTTACAACAAGGGTCTCTCCGCATCATCAGTTCACATTGCCTGGAAAATATCCTTAAGAAGAATTCATATGGTATCATTGCTCAACTCCATTCCATTCAGATGCACCTATCAACGGTCTCCTCTATTTCCTTGGATCGATATGCAGGTGTCTTTGCTGAACCAGTGAGCTTATCGCCTTCAAGAGACCTTTCTAGTAAGAATTTAGCCACATCTACATCTCAGCAGGAAATGATGGCTATTTTGCATGCAGTACAGAAGTGGCAGCCATACCTATTAGGGAATTATTTCTGCATCAAGATTGATCTCCAGAGTCTGGAAAATTTCTTAGAACAATGGGTCTCCTCCCCGGCACACCTGAAATGGGTTATCCAACTCATGGCTTATGCCTATGCGATCACTTACAAGAAGGGCAAGGAAAATATGGTGGCAGATGCTCCTTCTCACACATTTGATGACCCAGTTTCTCTCACAACTATTTCTCTACTTGTTCCAAATTGGTTACGATCTGTTCACCAGGGCTATCTCTTCTATGAACTCCATGCTTATTCATCGACAGGGAACTTTGGGTTCCTCAAAAATTATGACCGGGAACAATGTAACTTATTTTGGCAGGGACCGAAAATGAAAATTCAACAGATGGTGGTTGACTGTGATACTTGCCAGGTCAACACAGCTGAAATGACACTCCTTTCAGGACTGCTCGAACCCTTGCCCATCCCTACACAGATTTGGACCACTATTTCTATGGATTTCCTAGAAGCACTCCAGTGGTACAATACCACATCTAAAAGGACACCATATGAAGCAGTCTCTGGATAGGCACTGCCAGTTCTTCTTCCATACACGCTCAACAGCTCCCCAGTTTAGGCAATTGACTCGGTTCTTCGAAACCGTGATCAGATTCTTCTCATTCTGCAGGACAATATTCACATGGCAAGAATTCGCCTGAAACAACAAGTCGATCAACACCGTTTTGAGTGCACTTTTCACGTAGTTGATATGGTTCTTCTTCGTCTATAGCCTTCCAAGCAATCCTCCCTAAAACTCAACAGGCGTCAGTGGCCCGGAATGCAACCCGAGGATGCTACAGGGGAACCACTCCTTCAGATTCTGCATCAATTTCCACATCTAAATCTTTGAGTACAAATCTTTTCCTAAGGGAGAGGGGATGTTAGGAACCCATGTCAACCCTTCTATTTACTTTGTTAGTATATTGTTGTTGGATGCATATGCTTTGTAAGTCGTCCCGTAGTATTTATTGATCCATAGTTTGTATTATTGTTGTTGGATGCATATGCTTTGTAAGTCGTCCCATAGTAATTGTTGATCCATATTTTGTATTGGCCCATGGTTTGCATTGACACATGATATTGAACCATGGTATTGGCACCTAGACTTAGTATATAAGTTTGTGTTGAGACCAATGAAGGTACCGTGAAGTTATTTGTATTGAGCTTGCTCAAAGGAGGTTTCCCCCTCGAAGTGGCATGCGATTAATATAAAAGTGATTATGAGTTCTGTTATTTCTGCTATTTCGTGTGTTTTCATTAATTAATTGGGTGAATCCACGAATGTGGTTCACCATTTTTGGCGGATCGCAAGGGGGAAATTCATTTTTCGGACCCTTGATCGAGGTAATTTCAAGCCCTTGATCGAGGTTTTATATGCTCAATCGAGGGTTTAAAAATACCTTGATCGAGGGCTTTAACATACCTCGATCGAGGATGTTTTAAACCCTCAATCGAGGGTCTAACCAAACCCTCGATCGAGCCAAACCTCGATCGAGGGTTTAGTTAGACCCTCAATCGAGGGTTTGTTTGATCCGTCAGAAAAAAAACAAAACAGGTTCCGGGCGGTTGTGTAGTGGGTTGACAGATCCTCGATCGAGCAAACCCTCGATCGAGGGAATGCAACAGAGAAAAAAAACAAAACAGGGCCCGACCGACCCTGTTTTCGTGCAGTGGCTTGACAGAGACAAAGCAACAGCGACCGGGGACCTCGACTGAGCACCTTCCCAACGCCACCTCCCCACAACAACGCCATCATGTCATCTATTCCACCAGGTGGGTAGAAATATACCATTTGTTTTGTTATTTAAAAAATATATATTTCATATTTTATGTATAAATTTGTGTTTTTCTATCAAATCTAGGTTTAATTTGGTTTTCTAGAAATGGTTAGGATGTAGGCATTGAAACTAAACCGCCATTGAAACCGAAAACAACCATTGAAACCAAACTTATCAAAAAAAAACCATTTGATTTAACTAAAACAAAAACCTATTTCAAACCAAAACAAAAACCCATTTCAAACCAAAACAAAAACCAAATTTGAAATAGATTTAGGGTTTTAGATATTTGTCAGTTATTTGTTTAAATTATTTAATTTATTTTTGTTTTTATATCAACCGATAGCATTTCACCCCATAAATGCTACCAGTTTTATTTTAAAATGTGATTTTGCAAGCAGAAGTGCTGCCCATTTTTTTTCAATCCTCCGAGAACGCTAAGAGGATTGAAAAAAAAACCATTTGAACCTAAAACAGAAAACCATTTCAAAACAAAAACCAAAACTATTTTAAATTTGAAATACTTTTAGGATTTTGAATTTATTTGTTTAACAATTATTTGGTATGTGAATTTGCAAGCAGAAATGCTGCCAATTTGTTTTCAATCCTCCGAGAACGCCAAAAAGATTGAAGAAAAATCATATATTAATATTAATATTATAATATAAAAAATTAAAAAAATAAATATTAATAATATATATAATCATATATTATTTATTAATTTTTATTTAATTTATTTAAAAAAAAAATTTAATATTAATAATATAATATAAAAAATTAAAAAATGAATATTAATAATATATAATCATATATTATTAATCATAACCATAACCATAACTAACTTACCAAATTGTCCTAAATAGGATCCCCTCTCAGGCCATGAAAAGTATGTCCACAATGTGAGCATCAATGAAGATAAATTGGCCTGGAACCATAACGGATAGCTTGGAAAAATTCCCAACATCAGGTGGCCTAACGTCATTAGATGATGTCTCTGAATGATATAAGCCACTACAAATGCATTTTGCTGGACTAGACTACATGTGTTTGGATTAGATTTTTCCACCATCTTTGTGGAATACAAACTACAATTCAACAATAAAAACACCTTTTAAAAAATATGGACATTTCTAAAATGTAAAAATTATAAAAATGGCTAGACAAATAAAACTTACAGAAATGCTCTTTGGAAATTGGCAATGGATGACTATAGGTCCTCTTAGAACAAGCTCATATTACCTAACATTACTTTGTCAACCTTATTATTTGTAAGGAAAATGCAATGAAAGAATATTATTTTATTTCTATCCTTTAAGTCCCTTGACCATAGCTTTATGATTGTTATTAAAAAATATTGGGACTAGTGGTCAAAGAGGGATACATGGATTTCTCAAAGAGGGATACATTCGTGGATTCACCCTACAATCAATAGCAAATGATCGCAACACATCTTGAATGGATTCTAATTGCATATTTTATTTTTATGATATTTTTTGTCTCCTAAAGAACATTGCAACTTCTATTCAAATCGAGAATGGAAATTACATTGCTAAGACATTGTTGCACTTTTGGATTCAAAACTAGAGTTTACTTGTACACTTGTACCGTATTATTTGTTTGAAATTTGAACCCTCAAAATAATATTCCACCAATCACTAATTTTCATTATTTAACATTATTTTATGTTATCAACAAAATGACTCGTAACACTTTTGTAACTTTGCTTGAATACTTCTAGAAAGATTTTATGTAACGTTTGTAAATGTATTGTGTTTTATTTTGAAACTAAGAAAAGTTGTGATATTTTTAATTGGATTATGATTAATGTCATCATCATTTATCATTAAATTTATTGTGAAATTGTTGATTTTTTTGTCATTGAATGCATCATTGGAGTTTAGTGTGTCCCAAAAAACACTATGTTATACCTATATGTTTATGAATGCAATGGAATTGAATATGGCCCCAAAAAATTGTGGACAGGCATATATCAAACAACATTTTTTCAAGGTAGACACTTGTAAGGCCATGCTCTATCTCTCCAACAAGTATGCATTATTTATAAGCCTATAGGTGCATGGTGGGATTGTACACATTTAATCTATGGTTCTCACCCTTATGTTGATGAAATTTGAGTTGAGCTTATGCAATATCCTTTGGTACTTGGATATCTTCTTTATAGAGTATTTTTGGCTAATCTAATTCAACTTTGCCTAAAAAGTGGCATGTATATATTTTTCAGATGTAGCAACCATAGTGATAAGTCGAGAGTCATGTGCAAAGGAGTTGTGTCCATGTGGCTAAGGATAGAGAGACCAAGACTTGGTGATGGAGACCTATTGTGACACGATCATATATGTTATCTTATTGTACACATATTTGATTTATTAATATAGATTCATGCAAATTTGTTTATTAAGACTAATACTTGGTTGCAAATTACTTAACCCTAAAATGATTTAGCTCTAGAGGAAAACTATGAGAGTTGTGCAATGTTTTTTCAATCTAAGGTCCCTATGAGAGGACAAGTGATTAAGTCATAACAAATATGATGTTATTTCCCATGTAATGAGCATCCTCATAAACCATGTATGAAATTGAAACTCCCAATCCCTAGTTTTTGAGTAAACTAGAGCACTTGTTTCATCATTAATATGTCTAGCATACCTAAGAAGTACAATCATTAATACTAGATATTTTTTATTTGCATTAATAAGTCTAGCATACCTAAGAAGTAAAACCATGTATGAAGTACTATATATTTTTTATTTGCATTGCATTGGTGTTAAATGTTGGGAATTTGTTTTATAAAATCTCACGATCCATTCATTACTAGTCAAGCTAATTTGTCTCATTAATATATTTTCAAATAATAATAATTTCTTTGTTATTATTTTGAAATGTAATAAACTATATAATGGGTTGTACTTCTCACGTGATCATTTCAGAGCATTTAGAATTTCATCTTGACTGGCCATATTTTAATAGGGTGCAAGATGATAATAACTTATGCTTAGAAGATGAAAAGAATAAAACTTATTCTCATCAATCTGTTGGTTTATTGTCTTCCACATGGAAAGAAAAGAATGCTTCAAAGAACTTATTTTTCGAAATGCCTCCTATTGATTCATCTCCACTTTTATTCAATGGAGAATTTTATTGTTTAAATGATAAACTATTTGAGACTGAATATTCTATTGAAACTAATCATGTTAATGGTTCTAATCTTTTTAATGATAACATGCTTAATATGAAGAGGAATGACATCTCATGTAATTTAAAAAATTCATTGCATGAAGCACCTCAGTTTCGACCACGTTAGATTCTCATTCATTTGGTACAATTATTGAAGCAAACAATTCCATTCATAATGAACATCATTCATCTCAATTTTTCTATATTGATCATTTTACAATTCATGATCGCATATTGGATTGAGGATTCTTACCTCAAGAAGTTTCCAATCAATGGTACAACCTTATTTTTCTTCATTTATGGATAGATTTTACAACGATAAGCACAATGCATTTTGTTTAATCTTTCTTTTATCGACATGCCATTTCCAATTACTGTTTGGGGAGATTTGTCATCCTTTTTCATGCATATAATTAATGTATGATTCTTACACCATTGTCTATAGTTCGTCTCAAGGATCATGACTGTATCTTTCTTTTCAAATTTTGAATCCATTTGACCCTCTCGGCAGTCGGTTGAAGTTTCGCCAGGTATGAGTCTTTTGCTTGTCAGTGAAGATTTGCTTACTTTGTTAGCTTCTAATTCTTTCTTTTTCCTTTTGATTTGTGATATGATTGTATACATGCATTTCTTTGGTGAGAATTTGGTTTGGATTTGGATTTGGTTCAATAGATTTGTAGCTTTCTGCCTTATGGGGTATCACCTCTCATTGATGGTACAAAATACTTGGTCTATTTTATTAAACCAAACTAGTCTACTTTTATAAACATGTCCCATCAAGAGATCATGCACTCATGAATTGCAAAAGGATTTAATTTTTCAAAAAACCCCGACAGTAGAATTACAAGTTGATATAAAGACTTGTATCTGTTAGGATATTTAGACACTTAGGAGTTAGTTAAGATCAACTTGTGTAATATATCTGTTAGAGATAGTGTGTTTCTTTAGTATGCATTAGTATGCATTTGTAAATACTTAATCCGACGGTCACGATATGTTCTCGACATAGAGTGATCCGACGGCTCAACTTCTCTTAGATCAAACCTAACCTTGATCCATGGCTTAGCACCCAATTGGTCCATGATCTCCATTTAAAGAGCATGGAGGGTCATTGTTTAGTTGATCGATTATGAGAAGCTCATTTGTAACTTTCTTTCTTTGCATAATAAATTGTCCTATAGAAGCTATTTGGCCGGGGCCGTGGAGTGTTTCCCTCAAGAGGGTTTAAACCACGTCAAAACATCGGTGTGTTGATCTGTGATCTGTTTGTGTGAAGTGGTTTCTCTTGGTGTTCGGTCCTTTGGTAGTACCCTGTGCACCCGAACATGGTATCAGAGCTTTTATGAAGTGCCACTTCCGGTTATGATCTAGATCTTGAACTGTTGTTGCCGAAACTTGAAAGGGTTTCTAGTTCTGGTATTTCTGTGCATTTTTGGGCTATGGAAGGTGTTCCATTGCGTCTGGAACATCGTTTCCATTGGAAAATAGTTTTCATTTGATCGAAAACGGCTCCCAGTTGCTCCAGAAACGAGTATTTCATCAGATCTGAAGGTATAATGTTACAGTGACGCATCTTTTTTTTTTTCTGTTTTTAAAAGAAAAATCTCATATTTTATCATTTTTTGTTCTGTTAGATTTTTTTTGGGTTCGGATTGTTGCTTTCCCGTCTGCGTATGTTCTTTGTCGTGCACCTTGAGTGATCTCGGCAAATCAGAAACAGAAAGGGAAAGGGTTTTTCTCAGCTATGTATGCTCTTTGCCATGCACCTTGCGCGATCTCGGCAAATCAGAAACAGAGAGAAAACGTAGACTTTCTGGGCAAGCTAACGAGATCTAACTCCACAAGTGTGGAAAAAAAAAAATTGTTTCGATTTGTGGTGTGTTTTGCAGGAAAAAGGGCAAGCACGCAAACCGAGATAAATTAAAAAAAAAAAAAAAAAAAACCTTTCCTTATTCCCATATTTTACATACCTTTTAATCTAGCTCACTTGGTTCAAAGTTGCTTTATTCCTTAATAGGTCTTGAGTTCAAGTCTTAGGAAGTTACTTTTAAAAGAAAAAGTGCATGCAATTTCTATTTTCAAGTTACTTTATTGTAAAAGTGTATCTCACTTAAATAATAAAAAAATAAAAATACAAGTGAGTCACTTAAGTTTTTTTTTATTGTTGCACTATTTAAAAGTAATATCATTATAAAAGTGAAATCACTTATTTTACAAAAGTGGTTCACTTAAAACAACTTTCTTGTAAAGTGATTGTCAAAAGGTTCATCTTGGGAAGAGGGGGTTCCTTTTTTGCTGGCCATTCTCTAGCTGCCACGTCACTATTGGGGACATCTTCAACAGTTTCTTTGTTCAAGCATAACTTCATTATACAGAGTCCGTTTTCAGTGCTATTTTTTTTGAAACCGTCTATTTTTTCGAGCTCTTCACATCCAGACTATTGGTTTCTTCTTTTACAGCCATTAATTTACAAATATGGCTACCCCTTGTGATATTCTACTTAACAGTTCCAACTATTTCTCATGAAAATTTCGTATGGAGGATGTTCTACGAAGTAGGGGACTTTTCAGAATTACAACATGGAAAGAAAAAGAACCCACTGATGATGATAAGAAAATAAAATGGGCAAATATATGTGATGAAGCTCGTGGATTGATTGGGATGTCAATCTCTACTGATTTGCGATTCCACATATCTGGAATTGATGAACCTAATGCTACTTGGGACAAGTTGGAATCTGTGTTTGGTAAACAAAATGAAATTTGAGGTCACCAACTCGAAAATGAATTGGTTTCTTTAAATCCAAGTGATTTTTTATGCATTCAAGATTATTTATTTAAGTACAAAACTCTTAAACTCTTATGTGCAGAATGTAAGATTGAGAGGGAAGACAAACAATGCATTTATCATATTCTTTCCAAACTTGGACCTGCATATTATGTTTTTGTATCTACATTTTACTCCATGAAAGCATCCTTGAATGCAGCTAGCTATTAAGAGCCTAGTCTTGAATCCTTTTGTGATTCCTTGATTAGAGAACAAGATAAACTCATTCATCTTGGAATAATCAACAATGCAGATACATCTGGGAAAGCCTTATTGTCCCAACAGAAAGAAAAGTCCAAGCCTCCCAAGAAACAAAATTTTCGCAATAATAAGTCAACCAAGGGTCCAAAACACTCTCAGTCAACTCCTTCTTTAAAAAATGACAAAGGATCCAAGCCAAAAGGCAAAAATACTCAGCGTCATTGCAACTATTGTGGGAAAGACAATCATGATGAATCTAAGTGTTTCAAGAAGATGGCAGCCTTGGAAGCAGCAATGAAGAAGCACCACATCAGCCTAGAATCGTCTTCAGAATCTGCCTCTCATGGACATACACTTTGTGCTTCTGGTTATTCTTATAATGCATCTTCTTCTTCTACTTCAAATGAATGGCTCATTGATTCTGGAGCATCTTATCATATGGCTAAGGATCAAGCCATCTTTTCTACTATGCATGAATGTAACACCAAACAAATATTTGTTGGTGATGATAGATCTCTAAGTGTTGTAGGAGCTGGAACAGTTCCAGTAGATAATGGTCATTTTAGTGATGTACTATGTGTTCCAAGAATTTCCTGCAATTTGTTATCAGTCTATAAGATCACTCATTCTGGTGAAGGTAAAACTGTGACCTTTACACCTCACCAAGTTGTAATCAAGGATTTTAAAGATCCTCAACAGGTCCTAGCTACCGGAATTGTTGATGATATTACTAGGTTGTACAAGTTTAACAACTTTGGGTTATCACCTTTCCCTTCAGTTTTTGTTTCTCATAGTGATAACTTAAGCAAACTTTGGCATGAGCGATTTGGTCACTTAAATTATCTCTCACTGCAACAACTATGTAAAGAAAATATGGTGACAGTTCTTCCGATGGTATCTTGCAGGGATGGTGTTTGCTCCGGTTGTGTACTCAGAAAACATCATCGGGACAATTTTGACAAACGTGCCTCTTGGCATGCCTCGGTTCCCTTGGAGCTTGTGCATAGTGACTTGTGTGGTCCTCTTCCATCTGCTTCCTTTTCTGGTTTCAAATATTTCTTAACTTTCATTGATGATTACACCAGACGCACTTGGGTTTATTTCCTAAAACTTAAGAGCGAAGTATTTAACATGTTCTTGGCCTACAAGACCCTTGTGGAAAAACAATCTAGTCATCAAATTATTAAGTTAAGATCTGACAATGGAGGAGAATATGTTAACAATAAGTTCAGTACTTTCTGCACTGAATAAGGCATCCAACAATAGCACACTGTTCCATATACACCACAACAAAATGGTGTAGCGGAGCGGAAGAACCGCACTTTAAAAGAAATGGCTAATTGTATGATCTAATCTAAGGGACTAAGTCTTCAATTTTGGGTTGAAGCCATTAATTGTGCAAATTACATAGTTAATCGCACCCCCACTAAAGCATTACAAGGTATAACACCGGAAGAAGCATGGAGTAAAACTAAACCTGATGTAAGTCACTTCTGTGTGTTTGGTAGTGAAGCATGGGCTCACATTTCGGATGAAAAACGGAAAGCATTACAGCCTAAAAGTGAAAAGTGCATATTTGTTGGATATTCTGAAGATGTAAAAGGTTATAGACTTGTTCAACCACATTCTCATGATATAATCATTAGAAGAGATGTTAAATTTGATGAAAATATCTTGGCCTACAAGCCTAACTCAGTGATTGTGCCATCTTTGGCCTGCGAGCCTGATTCGGCGTTTGTGCCTTCTTCTTCTTCTTCCAACTTCCTTGACAGGTTTCCAACTCCAATTTTTGATGATGACAGTGAGGATGAAAATCCACCTCCGCCTGCTCATGTTCCTCCAGTTGCACCAGCACAAGTGCTTCCTCGATGGGTCCGTTCAACATGTGAATCAGCTGGTGATCTTGCCGGTGATCCTAGAGATCAATGTTGAACAAGTTCTCAGTTTCAGCGACCTCTTCTCTTTTGGCTCAAGTTTCCGAGAATCATGATCCAAAAACTTTTGCAGAAGCTTCAGGGAATCCAGATTGGGATGTAGCCATGGATGAAGAATACCGTTTCTTAATGGTGAACGATACTTGGGATCTTGTACCTCTTCCAAAAGGAAGAAAACTTGTCAGATGTAAATGGGTCTACAGAACTAAGTATGCATCAGATGGAAGTGTCGAAAGACTTAAGGCAAGGTTAGTTGCCAAAGGTTTTTCCCAAGTTGAAGGGATTGACTACAATGAAACTTTTGCTTCCGTTGCAAAAATGAACTCCACCCACCTTGTTCTCTCCCTTGCAGCCTTACACAACTGGGAAGTCCATCAAATGGATGTCAAGTCCGCCTTCTTACATTGTGATTTACAGGAGGAAATTTACGTGGAACAACCTCCTGGCTATGTTCAGAATAACTCTAGGCTTGTCTGCCGCCTTAAGAAATCCTTATATGGCCTTAAGCAAGCTCCTAGAGCTTGGTATGCCAAAATGGATAACTTTCTCCTTGACACTGGCTTTTCTAGATGTCATTCTGACCCCAATGTCTATACCAAGAAAGTAGGAAACCAACTCATCATACTTGTTCTATATGTTGATGACCTTATTCTTACTGGTAGGGACCCTAAGCTTATAACCCATGTGAAATCCAGTCTTAAACAAAATTTTGAAATGTCAGACTTAGGACATTTGCATTATTTTCTTGGTCTCCAAGTCCTGCAAACCAAAGAAGGAATCTTTCTTTCTTAGTCTAAGTATGCTTGTGATCTTCTTTGTCACTTTCACATGGAAGATTGTACACCAGCCCCTTCTCCCTTCCAGTCTGGAGTCAAACTTTCTACCACTTGTACTTCACCTGAAGTCGATGCCAACTTGTATCGTCAGCTTGTTGGTAGTCTCTTATACTTGACTCATTCCTGTCCTGACCTTTCCTTTGCCATTGGTCGTGTTTCCTGTTATATGCAAACACCTCATGAAAGTCACTGGAAAGCAGCTAAAAGAATACTTCGATATATTCGAGGTACAGTTCAGTTTGGGATTCATTACAGTACAGGGGGGAAACCTTTGTTGGTTGGTTTCACTGATTCAGATTGGGCCGGCGATCCTGATGATCGAAAGTCTACTGCAGGTTATGTTTTCAGTCTGGGATCTGGACCTATTACTTGGGCTTGTAAGAAACAACAAGCTCTTGCTCTTTCTTCAACAGAGGCAGAATATCGAGCAGTAGTTAATGCCAGTCAGAAAGCTTTATGGCTTCGACATATCCTTTCAGAGTTTGGATTCGAGCAGCAGCAGCCTACTCCACTTTGGTGCGACAATCAAAGTGCCATCAAGCTTGCCAAAGATCCAATTCTACATCAACGCAACAAACACATTGAGCTACATATGCACTTCATCAGAAATCTTGTTCATGATCGTGTTCTTGAAGTGCTCTTTTGCCCTACAAATGATCAAGTTGCAGACATCTTCACCAAGTCTCTTACAGAAGTGAAGTTTTCTAAACTTCGATCTATGTTAGGATTTCAGGAACTTGTCATTAAGGGGGGATAGGCTCTAATGCCTCCTTCCTTCTCTTAATAGTGTCACTTTTGTAAATCCTTTAATCCTATCCCAAGTTGTTCTTAAGGGGGGATGTTAGGATATTTAGACAATTAGGAGTTAGTTAAGATCAACTTGTGTAATATATCCGTTAGGGATAGTGTGTTTCTTTAGTATGCATTAGTATGCATTTGTAAATACTTAATCCGATGGTCACGATATGTTCCCGACATAGAGTGATCCGATGGCTCAACTTCTCTTAGATCAAACCTAACCTTGATCCGTGGCTTAACACCCGATTGGTCCATGATCTCTATTTAAAGAGTATGGAGGGTCATTGTTTAGTTGATCGATTATGAGAAGCTCATTTGTAACTTTCTTTCTTTGCATAATAAATTGTCCCGTAGAAGATATTTTGCCGGGGCCATGGAGTGTTTCCCTAAAGAGGGTTTAAACCACGTCAAAACATCGGTGTGTTGATCTGTGATCTGTTTGTGTGAAGTGGTTGCTCTTGGTGTTCGGTCCTTTGGTAGTACCCTGTGTACCCGAACAGTATCCATATTTTTCTTTTCTAATCTTTCAAATCACAACTAGACATAGGAAGAAAGCATACTCATGAATATGGTGACTCTCTATATTTTGAAATCTATAACTTTAAAATCATAGTAGAAAAAAATTCACCTCGTATGCAAACCTCAGACTTTTAGCTCCCGAAACTCTACTTGTTTTTCCTCCTTCATATGCATCCCTTCATAATTTATCCTTCCAATGGTTAGTGGATGGGATGGTTCTTAATACACCACCAAATGAAATTGAAATAATTAAAAACTACTCTACCATTTATATTCAAATGAAATAAATCTATAGAAAACACACCCTACTTAGAAAATTCCAATGCAAAACTAATCATGTATTTGTATGCCTTCATGCTACTAAGACCATGTTGTCACCAAGTCCTCTATTGACATGAGTTGGATTTGTACTTATCAATCTGGGGTGTCTGTAAAATTATGAGATGCCAACAAAATATATGCAGAACTAGGCATCTAAACTAATGCAACTTGCTCAATAGATCATTTCTAGAAGTCAATATTAAACATTGAGGCTATATTCATTTAGTTCACTCAACAATTCAAATAACTCGCTTATCTCTATCAAACACCAAATCCAAAAAAAAATCTTGCAAAATTTAATCCAAAAATCTAAAACAATGATTGTAGGAACCTTCCTTTCACTCGATGGTTGAGGATCAATAGGAGCAAACTCTAGTCCAGTGGTGGCCTTGAATTTGAATTTGAATTGAAATTGAATTTGGAATTGGATTTGAAATTTAAATTTGAAATTTGAAATTGAAATTGAAATTTGAAATTGAAATTTGAAATTGAAATTGAATTGAATTTGAATTTGAAATGTGAAATTTGAAATTTGAATTTGAAATTGAAATGTGAATTTTGGAATAGAATTTGAATTTGAAATTGAAAAGTGAAATTTGGAATAGAATTTGAAATTTGAATTGAATTTGAATTTGAAATTGAAATGTGAAATTTGAAATAGAATTTGAAATTTGAATTGAATTTGAATTTGAAATTGAAATGTGAAATTTGGAATAGAATTTGAAAGAAAATTAGAATTAGAAATTGAAATGTTATGCAAATAGTCTTGAAGAGAGAGATTCAGTGCTTCGTGCTCCGTGAAGCACGAGAGGATCTGACGTCACCTGACAGGGCGGCCATCGGAAACACTCCCGTTCACCGAGGAGTGATGATAGGCTGGGGTCGGCTGCCATTGGTGGCGGCAGTAGAAGACATAGTGTGTCGGTTCATCCCGACGACATACATGTGGATCCCCAGGAGGAGGATGTGCAACAAGACGCGAGTGCATCAGGTGTGTATTTTTTGTTAGCACATTTTCAGTAAATGTTTAGTATATAATGCATTGAATTTCAACTGCAAGTTATAATATATATTTTTAGTAACATTTGTGTTTTGGTTTGGATCGTAGGTGCCCCATCAGGGGGATCGTACGATGATGAGGTTGCACAGATCACTCTCGCTGACATAATTTTCCAGTGAGAGTGGGTGAGCTCATGTGTGAGCACTTTGAGGGAGGATTCTCCCACACGGCGATCTTTGTTAATGATGTTATCGGCAATTGATGAGATGTTGACCCTCTATAGGAGGGTAGGACCTCTCAGTGACATTTGGCGACATTCATGCCAGAGGAGGAGAGATGGTGTCATTGGGATCCACAAATGGAAGGATGTTAAAGTCACCATAAGAGGGCATGACATCAAGGGTGCTTTATTCGACATCCCTCGTGACCGCGCCCCCGGTAAACCGCTTAGACTCAGGGAGTTTAAGTTGGAGGTCGCTGCACCACATATATATGATAGATTCATGGGAGCGTGGGGCATGTTCCCCCACCATGACCAGGTCCCATTGTACTTTGCAAAACATGTTTATGCAAATTTTGTTTTGGACATGCACCCGGATTACACTAGCACGGGGTCCCAGTTCTATGGGGCTGGTAGGGGATGCTCCTACCAACGTCCTGGAGCTCGGAGAGACCCTGCCTTCGTGCCACCCACTCTGAGGTTGATACCGCTTCCAGACAAGGCGGTTATCAGGTCGGGGGATGTGGCACAATCATCCCAGCTTGCTGCAAAGGCTAGAGTTGACCTTGCAGACTCGTTGTTCACTGCCTTGGGCAGTGTTGCTGTTGCTGCGCATGGAGAGGCATCTAGACCACCCCCTCCACCTACAGAGCCAGAGATAGAGCATGTCTCTAGTGATATGCTCAGGAGTTTCGATCGCGAGACCCTACTGCGGTATGCTGAGTCAGCGCGAGATGCATACTTTCAGTTATATCGTAGATGCGTCGCTAGATGACAGGTATACTTTTGTACAATTATGTATATATGTTCTTCATGTTATATCATATCAATGTCGCAAATTGAATGGTCAGTAATACTTAAGGGATTTGTATTCCATTGATCCATGCAGGGGACCCCATTCATGGATCAACTCTTTGCTAGCGAGCCATCTATTGGTCCGCCAGTCGGGGTAAGTTATAATTTATGTTCCAATTTAATTTGTGTTTGAATATTATTTCTCAGTTTAAATAATTTGTGTTTTATTTCTTAATTTTTGAGATTTATTTTGTAGATCTTAACTTCAAATGAATTTCAAATTGTACAGGGCAACGGAAAGGCGGTAGATCCTGATTATGGACATGAGGACCGCGAAGGTTCTGACGAGCCGGGTTCAGAGACACATGTGAGTTTTAATTTATGTTCCAATTCATGTTATTTAGTCACATTTAGTAATTGATTTTTGTACTTTATGTTTCAGTTTTTTACGGATAGATTTTAAATTATGTTAAATTTAGTTTTAATTTTTAATAAATCTAACTTATTACATGTAATGGCATATTACATAGGCATCGCAACAGGTGGGTGTCAATGCTGCAATGGATTTCACACATAGTTAGGATGTAGCTCGAGTACATTATCCTGATGAAAGGCCATCTACCCGTATTCCTACCTAGATCCCGGATATCTCCATTGACACGACGGATATGGCACAATTTCTTGAGGGTTTAGAGTCTCAGAGACAGCAGCGGGCTGCTGCACAGGAGGGCAGTCAGATGGATGATCACGGGCCTCGTGGGGGTAGTGGCTGATGAGTTGATGATCTATACATTTCCATGTTTTGGATATTTTCATATTTTATATATTTTCATGTTTTGGATGATCTATATATACGTTATCATGTTTTGGATATGGATTTATATCATTTATACATGGACTTTTATCATATATGGACTTTGGATATGGACTTTTGGATATTTTGTATATTTTATCATATTGATGTTTTCATGTGTATTTTGTATATGATTTGAAATCGATTGTTTTTTATAATAGATCTGGACATAGTTATTACAGTTACAAATTTATGTTTTGTCGTTTCAAATGCAAATTTAATGTGTAGTTACAATTTAGTTCAATTTAAAATGCAAATTTCGACTACATTAGAGAATATCTTCCAAAATTTAGAATTGAATACATACATTACGTTTTAAAATTGAAATTACAAATCCAATTCAATTACAATGTAAAATTTCCAATTTAATGTGTAATTTCAATTCCAATTCAATTGCAATTTAAAAGCTCGTTTTCAACTACATTATAATTGCAGAAATGAAATCAACATGTAAAATTATAATACATTTGAAATTAATAATTGAAATTTTGATTACATTATGTTGTCTACACATTACAATTCAATTAAAATTTACACATTCCAATTCAATTACAATTTAAAATTAAAATCTCAAATTTAATATGTAATTTCAATTGAGAATACAATGTGTTGTTCCAATTTACAAGTTCAATTTCAATTACATTACAATTGCATTTGAAATAAAAAATTTAAATTATGATACATTGTACAATCTAAAATTTAAATTTTACAATTTTACCTTGTATATAGATGTATTTTAAATTCTCAATTTTATATTTGAAATCAAAATTTAAAATTAGAATACATTTGAAATTGACATTTTGCATTATGTTGTCTACACATTACAATTCACTTATAGTTTCCAGATTCCAATTCAATTACAATTTAAAATTAAAATCTCAAATTTAATGTGTAATTTCAATTGAGAATACAATGTGTTGTTCCAATGTACAAGTTCAATTTCAATTACATTACAATTGCATTTGAAATAAATTTTTTAAATTATGATACATTGTACAATCTAAAATTTAAATTTTACAATTTTACATTGTATATAGATGTATTTTAAATTCTCAATTTTGTATTTGAAATCAAAATTTAAAATTAGAATACATTTGAAATTGACATTTTGCATTATGTTGTCTACACATTACAATTCACTTACAGTTTCCACATTCCAATTCAATTACATGAAAAATTTAATGTGTAATTTCAATTGAAAATTCAATGTGTTGTTGTATATAAGAATGTTTTTGTCCATTGAGAGTGTGAAATATCCCTTGAGACAAAATTATATAATTACAAGTTATATAGTATATAGGTAATCTTTGTGTTATTTTCTTTTAAGTGTGTGCTCTAATCTAAAGTCATAAAGGTATGGTTTGTTTTCTTGGCAATGGGCATAACCACCTAGTTAATATAAGAAATGGAAATATGTTGATAGTAGATGCTTGTACAACTATGGTAGAAAATTTGCTTGTACAACTATTTCATATGATTGTTTTGATGACAAATGGAGATAATGACACCATTTGATCCAACTAGGTAAGTTGCATATATGAAGGCATGTACAAGTTATTACCTTTCGATGTACTATGCTTGTATGTTGAATGTTCACATCAACATGTACAAAATAACTTTTTATTGAATGCGAGTATGTAAAGTTAATGAATGCTTACATCAACAAACAAAATAATGTTTTGTGAGACTATGTTTCCCAACTACTTATGACAAAACCTTACAAATCATTTTGATGATATGGACGATGTAATCCTCATCTCATCATGGCTTGCACTTGATGCCATCAAGAACATAGTTCACCATGATACAAGATTATAACAAATGAAGTCAAGAATTATGTGAATTATAACAAGTGTCAAGCAAAGGGATTTTCAACCACCAAATCACCATAACTAAATGTCACCCACGATTGTAAAAATTCTACTAGCAAGATCAATCTAATTATTAATCAATTGCTTTGGAAGGAAACCAAATTGAAGGAGTGTTTTGGTGCCCTTCATTTCCCTTAGTAAGCAAAATTAAAAACTATGGATTGATTGCGGTCACGTCACAAAAAATATAGCTAAGGAAGAGTCACATATATACCACACATGGGTATGTATGATACCTCTGGTTGAAGCTTCAATGATAGACTATGAACAATCAAGGGAAACACAATAGTCCTAAATAGCAAAAATTCTAGGTTATCAATACAAGAATGTGTGGTCCAATCAATAATTATAATGCCCAAAATTTTCTAAATTCATATATTAAAGAATGTTGCACAAAATGGTAATCAATCACCAAATTCAAGTTCAAGGTAGGTGACAACATTGAGTATCTATTATATAGAGCACTGTCACATATGAATACAAGGGACATAGAAGAGTCTAGAGGTTTAAGGATAAAGTCTAGAGCCATATAAATTTCCCTGGAGGTGTGGAGACTCTCAATTGCATAAACAATGTATGTCTTAATCATCATACTCTAAATTGAATTAAGTGGGCATGCATTGCATGCTAACCATGGTATTTATCTCTCAATTCCTTTTTTCTTGTGTTTTCAAGGTACTTATGATAGTTATGTGTTTTCAAGGTACCCAAACTCATTTCACATGATTTCCATTCTTATAAATATGAAAATAGAAATTAAGTTTTGGCCATCATGAATTTTACTTAGTTGAAGCAATTATTTAGTGACCTAAAACCTAAAATACATAAGTTTATTGATTTTGGTTTAACCTGGATTATAATGTATAAAATTTTGCAAGTTTGGAATCAAAATTTAAAATTAGAATACATTGTATAATTCAAAATTTAAATTCCACCATTCCACACTGTATAGATGTATTTGAAATTCTCAATTACATTACAATTGTATTTGAAATCAAAATCTAAAATTAGAACATGTACATGTTCAAGTGTATTCACATTGGAGCACCATGACCCAAATTTCACAAAAGCCTCCCATCTGGTATTTGTATTCTTGACATTAAAGCATATATACAAAAATACATTTATAAAACAACCTCCACAAAAATATCCAAAAAAATATTACACAAGACAACATGAAAACTATGCCAATGATGCAAGTGGCATACATGTAACTCATTCATCTAGCCAATGGGTTATAGGAATGCAAGTCTCCATAATACGATCATGGTCAGCTTCTGTCATCTTCCATCTCTTTGGATCACCTCTCTTCACCTTGATTTCTGTTAGAGGTATCCGAGCTGCAACCACCAAATGATTGTATTGACATGATATATATCCAGGCATAAAATCTCTGTAAATAATGTGAGCACCCTGTTTTTTCACTTTTTCAAAAAAGTGTCCCATTAGGACCATGTCTCCAACCTAGTATGTGAAGTCCCCATCTTGGTAGGGTTGCACCAATCTACTATTTATTTGCGTGCACCGCATCAAATAGTATGCAACATTTTCTTGGTTGTGGAGGGGTGCAATGACAACGAATACATCACCTGTAAGATACATTACAAATATTATTCAAATGTCCTATGTGCAAATTTCTACAACATTTGTATATGTGTAAGATATAATGAGCTAATTAACTTAATGAAGACTCTTGTACCTTCCCTAACCATATCGAAAACTCGATCATGATCTAATGAGACCATTGCCTCTTCAGTGTGCATCTCTTGCCATTTGGAATTGGATGTGGACCCTTTGGATTAAGAGATACATAGTTCCATGGTTTGACATATAAATCATTTTCACAGTGATCAAGCCCGCATCCATTTGCATCAATGCAAAAATCACAAAAGCAAGCATACTTCCTCGTTTCAATGGAAAATATGTCTCCCATATATTTACTTCAAACAGAATGCAATTCCCTCATACCAGGGATGGTGTCACAATACCATGGAATGGATCTATTAACATCTCCAAGGGAAACATCTCAGAAGAACCTGCATGGAATTCAGTTTGTCATATGTAAATTCCTATCGAGTACATGTGTTCTTTTGGAAATGTTGATATTGAATGTTATTAGCTTATTAATTGAGTTTGGAGTTTATTACCTACACACCGTCCTTACTTGTTCATGACCCTAATGTCCCAAATGATGTGTGCACCAATCAACTACTTCAGTGGAGCATTTGAGTCGGGTTGCACCATGACTCATCTGGTACCTCCGAAGTGCTCATTTCACACATGCACCTGGGCCATCATGTTCACCCTTCCCATGCCCTGTCTCAAAAAAGCTCCAGGTGTGTCGGATTTATGTTTGTTTGTGCAGGTGACTCAACCAATAAAATGAGTGTGCCGATTTGAATTTTCCTGCACACCCATCTGACCAAATCCAGTGTTCAGTAAATGATACGCCTCTCTTCCTAAATGAATCATAAATCAACCCAAAGCAGTGTTGAACGAACAATGTGTCATGCTCACGATCATCACTAACATAAAAATGGTACTCCTTGATCACTTCACGTGACTGGGGAGTGCTATCCCTACCATCAATGTTTTCCTGAGCATGTCTGTACAACACATGTACGAAGATAAACACCTGGTCGGAGTGATATTACTCACTCTGTATCTCTCTTTGAGGAGCAAAGGTGTAGTTCTCCGCAAAGTCTACCACTGATAAGATTGTTCCCAGCTCAAATACCTCACAGGAATGTTTGAATTATGAAGCTTGCCACCTGGACCTATGGGAGTGCTTTATGTATTTATAAATCTGACTTTGAAAATTCTCCATGAAATCTGAAACAGGAATCTCATCATCGAGGAAGTCGATCCTCTTGGATGGCACAGATGAAGAAGGTTTTGGATTCATGGTGACGTACTCGTACCTCTTCCACCTAACGGTGATATCTGACAATCCATGGTGTGTTGGATCGATAGGAAAGTTCCTATGGGACAATGTCAAATCACTGCATTCATGGCATTTTCTCCCACCTACACACCTCTTGTTGAAAAACACATGTTCAGGATTCCTGTTGCATAGTATCATACAAATAAAATCTCACACTGTGTGAGGAGCTAGTACACCGTTCCAGTGCCTTTTGCAAAAATCCAAAAATGTGTCATAGTATAGTTGAAATTTAACGTGGTATCGACAGCAACAAGTGTCGCTAATCGTATTCGGCCTAATATACCATGGTTTCAATTTTTTGAACATGCTAAATGATATTTGAACACCAGGATTGGTTTCTTGGAATTCCTCGTAAAGTGCAACTCTCGTCATCTCCATCACATGCTTACAGTGCTCCTGATAAATGCGTCTGGATAAACGTTGTCGCAGGACATGCTTTCGATCTGGAATAGCATGAGAATGACTATCCCAAAACTCTATCACCTTCTCTCTAATGCTTGCTGCCATCCTATCTCGATAGGTCTCGCTACAAATAAGAGCCCAACAAGCAGCTTCATCACTTTCATCTATTCGGACCCTGAATTTAGTATATTTGAGCAATGTTCTTTTTGAAACATTGAGCAATGATGCCATTGTTGATACCATTCGATTTCTTGAGGTGCTTTGTGCCACAACAACCATTGTAATTGCCTTATGAGCAGCTCGGGTATCATTGTTTCTTGATTTTCCAAATGAAGATAATGCAGTTCTTACATTTTCTATTGCATTCTGGCATGTCCTTTTTGTTTTAACATCTTGAAAACTCAACAACTTTGTGGCACGTTTCAATTTTCTGTGTTTTATCAACCCATGTAGGATTTGAGCTTGTGCCATCGTTGAATGTTGTTCAAAATATGACTTGATTATGTTATTTACATGCTCTCTAACTCTCCAACCAGGGATCGAGTTCCCAATCTCTTCTTGTGTAGAAACAACTGCACAATCCTCTAGAAAATTTCCACCCCTTCCAACCCCACTGCAACTCCCAATTATATTTTCAATGTGAGAGGGAAAGGTGTCATGTGATGGCTGATCAGGATCATGAGGGGGCACAGGGTCATGTGATTCTTGATCACCATGATGTGATGTCTGACCATAATCTCTCCCTGCGTAACATGTAAATTAACAAACTGAAAATTGGTTACTTGATAGTTGTGCATTGAACTTTAAAATATCTAGTAACTTGAAATTTGATGTGGAAATTGAAAAATTGAAAATTGCATGTAAATTGAATTTTCCAACTAATACATTTAGCTTGAGAATTGTTCTAAGTAAAAATCAAAATTGCTAGTAACTTGAAATTTGAAATTGCTCAAGTAACTTAAAATTGCTAGTAACTTGAAATTTCAAATTTCTCAAGTGATACGAACCGTTACACCAAAACCCCGAGGTGTTAGTGAAGGCCGCCCACTAGGATCTTAACATCTCACCACGCTCCACAGTCCAGACTCTGGGCTAGATGTGCACCCATATGGTGGTGTCCCCTCTGCATCGTACGAGCCCCAGACGAACACTGCAATGCTGACATTGGATCTGAAACAGCGCAGAAGTGATCGACAACAGTTCAGCTGAAAATAGATATGGACCCTAGGTATGTTTGGCTTCCTAACAGTTCAGGTGTTTCACTCGGCCACCAATGCTGTCTGACAGCTTGCGTATTGGGGTAGTACCCCTCACTCCATGGCTTAGGTAAAACTGATAACTGCTTGGCCACAAACGACAGCTCTTGGTTTACCTCACGGGTGGAAACTAGTCAATCAGGTAGGGGTCGTTGCCCTTTCGCTGGCAGGTCCTCTCAATGGGCCAGCTACTTTGGAGTTCCTGTGGTACTCCTCACAATGAGTTTTAGGGCTTATGCCCAAGTACTTCCCACAGTTAAGCGGACAGGGATTATTTCCAGATCCGAACTTGCAACAGATGCGAAATTGGTAGTAACTTGTACATTTAACTTTAAAATTGCTAGTAACTTGAAAATCAACTATATATATTTAAAGTCAAGATAATTATTAATAACTTGATAAAAATTATAGTGGGCATAAAAATTAATATCATTTACAATCATCACATTATATAATTGTGGGCAAATTTTCTTTATGCAATTTATGTCCATTTTACTTTTACATTACAAGAAAAATGTTATTTTAACTGTATGGTATAATTTTTAAATAAATAAATATTTAAAATACAAGTTGCAAATCACCATGCAAAGAATAAATGATTACAACACTTCTACCCTAGAATTTCAAGGACAACATCATGCATCCCATGTTGTATATACGTGAAATAAAAATTTGAAATTGATTTTCTATCCATCATAACATACCTATTATACTCTAAATGTGGGGAAAAAAACATTGATTTAGAGATGAATACGATATTTAATTAAAAACATTGTAGTGATATGATTGAGGGGAAATTCATAATTTTTAATGCAAAATAACATTTTCATTAGTTGATGATTTTGCAATTTCAACAATAGATATTTAAATGGAAATTGTAATTTTATCATAAATTGCAATTTAAAGATTTTTTATCAATAATGCTTCGCATATCAATGCAAGGTTGCAAACATTGCAAATTTAATTATTTCCAATTTGTCCTAACAAAATATATGGTTCTAATCATTAATCTTATCATGATAATATGTCATATTATGCAAATAAAAAAATATGTGATAGATGAATTTTTTTTTAAAGTAAACATTATAATTAAATAGCTCTTTGAACATTCATTTGTATTCAAATATTCATTACTATGAAAATATTGCCAACCACCATAACTATGAAAATATTCATTCATTTGTTTTCAAATTGAATAAATTCTAACTAATACATAACTATCAAACATGTAACTTCAAAATATTCATTCATTTGTTTTGAAATCGAATTTTCTAACAAAACAAGAATTGAAATTACATTTAACTTGAAATTGTTAGTAACTTAAAAAATTGCAATTAGTTAAATATGTACAATTTAACTTGAAAATATAGTATCTAAGTGTACATTTAATTTGAAAATTATTCTAATAACATTGAAAATTGTTAATAAAGTTTAGAAATTTCAAAATAGTTAATATGTACATACATTTTAATTTGAAAATAGAATCTAAGTGTACATTTGATTTGAAAATTGTTGGACAATAAAATTGAAAAATGTTAGCAAACTTTGAAATAATTTGAAAATTGTTTTAAAGCAACTTTGAAGCATAATTTGAAAATTGTTAGCAACTTTGAAATAATTTAAAAATAGTTAAAAATATGTTCATATCTTAACATGAAAATGTTAGGATATTCCTATACTCCATCCTAGTCCCACCAGTATTTTGATCATTTACATTTTCAGTCATGCATGCACCTTTTAGGGTTTGCATGCATTCTAGGGTTTGCATGCATTTTGCATGCATCCCAGTCATCAGTCCAGCACCTAGCCCTCAGTTAGCCATCCCCCAGGAGCTTCTCACTATTCAGTTTTAGCCCTCCAGTTGCTTAGTGCGCCCTTCTTCCTTGATTTTAGGGAGCAACTCGCCCTTCTTCACCTACCAGTTCAGTTACACTCAGTTACAGTCAGTTACACTCAGTTACACTCAGTTACATTGAGTTACACTCAGTTACACTCAGTTACATTCAGTTACAGTCAGTTACACTCAGTTACACTCAGTTACATTGAGTTACACTCAGTTACACTCAGTTACATTCAGTTACTCTTAGTTACATTGAGTTACACTTAGTTACATTGAGTTACACTCAGTTACACTCAGTTACACTTAGTTACACTGAGTTACACTTAGTTACACTGAGTTACTCTTAGTTACATTGAGTTACACTTAGTTACATTGAGTTACACCTACCAGAGTTAGTTTGACTGATGGTTGACAGTTACTTGAGCATTGATGACTCCAATGATGATGATGAAGACTTCTAGTTGCACTCCGATGATCATGAGGACACCTAGTTGTGCTCCGATGACACTCCAGTGATCCTTTGATCACTCCATGAAGGCTAATTCGAATTGCCACCTTAGGCATTCGAATTCCTCATGCATTGTATTATTTATATGTCCATTTGTGATTAATAATCTAGTATGACCGAAGTATTATTGCTTCTATCTGAGTTCTACTGTACCATATTATTCTGTTGCTCATTATACTGCATGTATTACTCTTCTTCTATTTTCTTGCTTAATCATAATTATTCTCTTGTGAGATACATCATCTCTTAGATCTGCTGCGAGGATTTTCACATGGTATCAGAGCTTGTTGAGAGTATTGTTTATCTCCATTCTTGAGAGTTTTTTGCAGGTTATTACCAAGATTTCGAGTTCAGCAGTTGCAGCAGAATCTGCATTTTTGCAGCAGTAGCAGTTGCAGTTATTCTATATTGTTTTTGCAGGTCTTCTACATCTTCAATGTATCCTGAATTAGAAGAAATCACTCCTCTTTCTCTATTCAACTATGATGAATGGAAACCAAAAATAATAGCATATTTAAAGAGCCATGATCTCTTTGATTGCTATTTTGAAAGAGAGTTCGAATCCTCTACAAAGAAGATTAAATGGTTAAATAAAGGTGACATGCACATTGGAAGAATGAAGCTTACTATGACTGATTACATATTGTACCCGACCATCTTTGAAATTGAAACTCCAAAAGAGTTATGGGCTCATCTGGATGAAAGATTCGGCAAAAAGAATGATGGTTTTGGTCCAAATCCCTTCAAAAGCAAGCAAGTTGATGCATTCGCTCCACTTGATGGTCTCTCAGATCATGATGCATTCGCTCCTCCTGATGGTCTCTCAGATCATGTTGCATTCGCTCCCCTTGATGATCTCTCAGATCATGAACCAGTATCATCTCATATTGAAGTTGTTGACAAAGAACTTGCAGATTCTCCGCTCATGCTCAAACTTTCTTCTCTTTATGTGCCAGCTCACACTCTAGATATTGCAGAAGGTCCTAAATCCTGCCTTGCACCAGAGTTTGTTGGTTTGCATCATGATCACATGATTATTTCGGAGGTAACATCAGCTATTGGAGGTAATGCATTCGCTCCTCTTCAGCAAACATCTCTTATTTACTACTATATGATCATTAGCACATGCTTTCAGAAGGTTATTGAAGAATATGGCCATTGCCACCCGCTTGAGATAATTTCTCATGCATCATATGATAGTTTTGATCTCACCCCTGCTGGTTCAAAGGAGATCTCAAGAAACTGTTTTGAAAGTCTTAAATCTGATTTTGATTTCAAGCAAACATGTAATAGTTCTTTTTGGCATAATCTCACCCATGGTGGTTCGAAGGAGAAGACAAAGGACTATATGCACATTCAAAAATTTGATCCTACCTCAGCTGATTCGAATCACAGGTTCAAGGATCATTCTAATACTGTTGGATTTGTTCTCATCACATTCGATCTGAAGAGCAAGTACAAGCACATGCTTTTTGAGCATGATCCACTTCTTCCCAAGAAGAAGATACCTCCAGACATATGACCAAGCATCACACATGCTTGAGTTTGGAGCTTTTATTTTTTTTATGTGTGCCTTACAGTCTATTTTTGAGGAGGGGGTATGTTTCCCATGAAATTTTCCCACTTCCTTGGTTTATTGATTGTTATTATTCATTGTATTGGGTGACCTTTGGTCTTAGTTACCAGGGCCCAGGATGGATTAAGGGGGGGTGTTAGGATATTCCTATACTCCATCCTAGTCCCACCAGTATTTTGATCATTTACATTTTCAGTCATGCATGCACCTTTTAGGGTTTGCATGCATTCTAGGGTTTGCATGCATCCCAGTCATCAGTCCAGCACCTAGCCCTCAGTTAGCCAGCCCCCAGGAGCTTCTCACTATTCAGTTTTAGCCCTCCAGTTGCTTAGTGCGCCCTTCTTCCTTGATTTTAGGGAGCAACTCGCCCTTCTTCACCTACCAGTTCAGTTACACTCAGTTACAGTCAGTTACAGTCAGTTACACTCAGTTACATTGAGTTACACTCAGTTACATTTAGTTACAGTCAGTTACACTCAGTTACACTCAGTTACATTGAGTTACACTCAGTTACATTCAGTTACTCTTAGTTACATTGAGTTACACTTAGTTACATTGAGTTACACTCAGTTACACTTAGTTACACTTAGTTACACTGAGTTACACTTAGTTACACTGAGTTACTCTTAGTTACATTGAGTTACACTTAGTTACATTGAGTTACACCTACCAGAGTTAGTTTGACTGATGGTTGACAGTTACTTGAGCATTGATGACTCCAATGATGATGATGAAGACTTCTAGTTGCACTCCGATGATCATGAGTTTTCACAGAAAATAGAATATAAATTTACATGTTTCATTTGAAAATTGTTATAATTTAACTTTGGTTTAAAGCCACTTGAAAATTGTTCATTTAATATAAAAATTGTTGCAAACTTTGACATTTAAATAACAAATTGATGAAATAAATAAATATGAAACAAATTAAATTATGAAATTTAGTTAGATTTATTGGAAAATTGTTACTAATTTTTTAAATTATGTAGCATGATATTTAAATTATGATAGCATGTAATTCAATAATTTACCGTGGTTGTCCTCCATTGGAATTTGTTGCACCAAATGTGCATCTTCTTCTTCTCTCAACCTTGCTCTTTGTTGTCTCATTCGTTCTCTATTGTACTCACGTTCTTCATTGGCATTTTGTTGTCTAGCATGTTTTCTTTGTCTTTTTTTTTTATTCCCCATCAATCTACAATGAAAACAAACAATTTTTTTCAAAATGTTATAAGAGACAACAATATGTTAGTATGAAATCTTGAAATATGCCTACAAAGAAATCTTACATGAATCAATCTACAATGAAAACAAACAATTTTTTTTTCAAATTATTATAATAAACAACAAAATGTTAGTATGAAATATTGAATTATGCTTACAAAGATATCTTACATGTCTAATGAGGTCTAATTCAGCAATATGAAAATGACAAATCTCTAATTCAACAAGATCAAATTCACAAATCTCTAATTCAACAAGATCAAATTGATAAATCTCTAATGGAAAAAAAAACTAGAAATGAGGTAAATTGTTTTTTGTGAATCCTTGTTTGTTAGTTATATACAGGTTCGTTGTTGTTTTTCGGAGGGAAGGGTAGTTGGCAACATTAATTGTTTCCAACTCCTTTCGCGGTTTCGCCTCAGCTGCTTTATATATTTTTTTACACAGACAAACCCTCGATCGATCCTATTTGACAGACCCTCGATCGAGCAAATACCTCGATCGAGGGTTTAATAATACCTTGATCGAGGTCTTGTTAAACCCTCGATCGAGGTATCGTTAAACCCTCGATCGAGGTTATGTTAAGCCCCCAATCGAGGTATTTAAAAAAGCTCAATCGAGCAAATAGCTCGATCAAGGGCTTAAAATACAAGCCGAAAGCCCCTTTCTCAGCAGCATGGAGTGTTTGTCTGCCTTCCACAGAGTTAAACTATGTCATTAAATGCTCATTAATGAGCGGACTTGATACCATTGGATTCGTCAACAAATCTTCTATCCAGATACATAAAATTTATGAATTTTTATCTTCATATGTCTTTTGTTTTTAAATTTCTACTAACACTTGCCCTAAAAAACCATGCCGGCAACTTCGATTGAACTCAAAGATAAATCCACAACATTCAAAATACACATCCAAAATTTTTGAAAAAATACACAAGCCCCAAATAAACACGTCCTCTTTAAAAGGGTATTTTTATTTTTGCAAATTATGTAAAAAATCAAAAGATTTCATGCACGCACACACATGTGTGCAAAATGCGACTTAAATATTCATTGGTAAGTTTCGAAAAATAATAATAAATACACTTTTTCGAGAAAAATTAAAAGAAAAATATGTAAGACCTAGTGCATTCTGTCTAGATCATGTTCACATATTTCATTTTTAAAATTATTACTTTAACATTAAATTATTGTGCACGCACACATACTACTTGTTAATTGCTCTTCAAATTTTTAAGTACACACATTTCATTAAATGAAAATTCGACATGATATATGGAATTGGTATATTTTAAAAAAATTATCATTGGAAAGCCAACATAATTCTCTACATTTCGTTTTTCAACTGCATGTCAAAATTCAGGTGGCAAGTATGAGTTTCGGGGGCTTCAATTTAATACAGGGGTAAAATTTATGTTTTTCACCATCATATTTGGCCAAAAAGAGTTACCCATCTTCATGGAATCACCCAATTATTGCAGGTTCTTCACAATCCTATTGCATTAAGGGCTCCATTACCATGGGATCTTTACTAGTAAACTAACAATATACCATGTGGGTTTTGTTGCAACTGCAACCACCCTCCCTAGTATTTTCTCTTGGAAAGACTAGGGCCCCACATTTTGAATTGTATCTCTGGTTGTTCCATAATTTTGGCCTTATTTTAAAATAGGTCAGGTACTGCTTGAAGTTGAAGGTTCTTAATGGGGAGAAAGTACTTAGTCTTTTTTTATTTCTCCTTAGTTAGTTTTTCTTTTTAGAAATTTTTACATTTTGGAGAGTTTTCCCAAACTCACTAAAGTTTTCCCAATCTCACTGAAATGTTGGAGAGTTTCTGTAATGTCCCATTTTTTAAATTATTTAAAATGGTAGTTTTTTCACTTTTTTCCCTAGTTCGACCTTTGACTAGTTTTGAGGTCTAGGTCTCCAAATTGCTCCAAATCCTCCCAAATATTCAAAGAAGGTGTATGAATGATATTAGGAATTGATTATGATGTTCAGGGATGATTTAGGACCATCAAAAGAAATCTGCAAACCCCTTTAAGATTATGGCCAATGTATGGAATTTTACTAGCAATTTGGGGTTCAAATCCCCCTAGGGTAAATGCTGAATATGGCTCTCCAAAAGCTTCCAAACCCACTCGAATTTTTGAACATAGGAAGAGGATGTCTAAGGGACAATATTAAGGTCTCATGTGCATAATTATTGAGTTTGTGAAGTCTTTTATAACCTGTTGGGTGTTTTTATTGTCTTAATGAATCACCAAATATTTAATTATCGACCGGGGTTTGTAAACTTGGAGTTGTCACAAAATATATGCCGAGGTAGAATGGAAACTAAGGCATTGAATCGGAAAAGCTTGAAATATTTTTAATAATTAAAATATTTAAATATCTTTCAAAATGAAAAACAGAGTCAAACTTAGAAATATAAATTATGAAACTGGTTAAACCTATCCTAACAAATAGATCAGAATAGTATCAAGCTATGCTACTCTACCTTATAAACAAGAATTGTAAATTGCAAAATAAAATATTAATGTAAAAAGCAAGACTTAATTGAAAATAAGATACTTACGAAAAATGGAAATAACTTAAACAATTTTTGAAAATGGAAAAGACTAATCAAACTTCAATCATGAAACAAATTCAGAGATCTAACTTATAAGATAATTCAAAGTACAACTAATATTTAAAACTATTAACTATTCTATCATGGAAAGATGATTGACTTTAGAAATGCAATTTAACAATTAACTGTAAATTCAGGAGAACAATGAACAATCCATAAGCAAATGGCATTTGAAAAAAAACTTTGGTTATGTTATTTAAAACTGATTCGAAATGAGATGCTATTAATAATTGATCGATTGACAAGAAACCAAGAACATGTATTTCTAATGACTACTTTGAAATCGAAGGCATACAAATATCTATGTTATCCTGCAAAGGTAAAGCATGAAAATATAATTACCAACACAAGTTTAAGGAAATCTAAGCATATACAAATGACTTGGAAATAGATTTGATCTAGAAGCAAGTAGAAAACTTAATAAGGTTATGCTATTTTTGAATCAAATCCTATCCATGAACATCTTCCTTAGCTATGTAGATGAGAAGAGAAGATCCTATGCTTGAACTAAAATTTATGATCAAACCATGAAAAACTAATGTACTTTTGAAAATGAAATTACCAAGTTTTAATCCAAAATCAACCTTGACAAAAATGAAGCAAACTGAGCTGAGAATGAAATTGACGAGTTTTAGAATAGTAACAAGTTAAGAGATCGGAGATGAAAGATCAATTATTGAAAGATAATCTGAAAAGTAAGCCAAGGCAAAGTTAAGGAAATGAACAAGAACTAAGAATGGATATGAAGCTTAATTGAAACTCTATGTAGCTCAAAACAAGGTCCTAATTACATATACAGATGCTGGTCAACTACAAGAAATAGTACAATTCGAAAACCTGAGAAATTGAACTCTAAACAAACATAAAAACAAGATAGAAAATATTAAAGTCCGGATGACAGTCTGAAAGACAATCCGAATGACAGTTCGGATGACAAAAAATGATATAAACTATGAAAATAAGCAAACTAAATGATTCTAACGGCAGTTGGTTTATGCATATTAGTCTATGGTGCAAGCAGAACAGTAAACGAGTTGTTTAAAATTGAAGCAACAAGAAATAACTACACTAATTTGTATCTAAGGAATAAACCATTTCTATTACATAGTAAAACAGAATTAAAAGGTAAACAAATCTAATCTATAGCTACATTAGAATTAATAGAACTAATCCTGATTACAATTGAGCTTGAAATACTGAACTAATTAAATTCTATCTAATTACAATGGAAAAGATGAAAGGCAAACTAAAAGAAACTATGCATGACCAGTCATTTAAATTATAGAAATGTAAATTACATATAAACAACAGAATCTACAGTTTATAAACAACAAAACGTCATCTACAGGAAAACGAACGATACGCATACAAAAATGAAATGATGTATCTACAAATGTAAAAAGAAACTGCTGAATACACAAATGGAACCTCTGTCTATTGAGGGGCCCTTCTAAAAAACAGAGGATGTCTACACTAAATTGGAAATGAAGCTACAGCTGAGCAGAGCTTTATTAAAAATCTGAAGCACCATTTTTTTCCAAAACGTTTTTCTACCCCCGTTTCTCAACCTTGGGCATCTTTATATAAGGTTTACAAAGGGTCGACCTCTCTAAAAATAGGAGGTCTTTTACTGCTGTAAAAATGGTTCATGATAACGCACGGGCCGTCTGCCTGATTCTGTGGGCGTTGATTCTCTTTGACATGGGAAGTGGATGCGTTGTCAGGATGGGCGAGCAGGAACACGGATATTCTAGAACGAGGGCTCATGAACCATGAGGTACACATCGCCAACAGAACCCACGTCTTGGTTTTTGTCCTTAATGCCTAGGAATATGCCAACCAATGAAATCGGAGGTGCGGATGGAGGTCTGAATGGTCGTCTGAATGCGAATGTGCATCTGGATGAGAGTCCGAATGAGATCCATAACTTGAAAAGTAGAAATTATGCGCCTAGCAAGTCCAGAATTGTTAAATTAATGTTAATAAATCATAAAAAGATGATAATTAATTAATATTCATGAGATATCAAAATGTGTTCATACCTGAGTTCGAATGGTGAAAAATATGAGTTAATACACCAAAAATGGCAAAAACATGAAGCTAAAACATGATCAGTGACTCAAAATTGATGGCAAAATCGGACACCAACATTCCCCCAAACCGGAGATATGCCAGGTCCCACTGAGCAAGAGGAAAATAAATTCAGGAAGAAGGATGAGTTGCGACAGCAGCTGCCTTTGACTTAGAAAAGGAATTAATAGATTTGGGTTTAACCTTCCTGACTTGGGCCTTCAAGTTGTCGTGTTTCTCCCGAAGAGAATTGTGCGAAAAATTTATAGCCTTGTTAAGGTCTTCAACACTCTTCACTTGAGGACAGAGTTCCTTATTCTCTTGGCGAAGCTCATCAATCATACCAACATACTTTTGATTTTGGCTTGTTAAATGTGCTATATCTTGGGTCAACTGATCCACTGCTTGATGACTCGGAGTAAATGGTTCTATAGGACATTCAGAATTTCGCTGAGGACTCAAGCCTCTTGGAGGTATTTCTAGGTCAACAGATGGGGCTTGTTTCTCATGATCCTTGCCTTGAGCGGATGCATAAGCAAGTTCGAGGGAAAATGCTTCAAGCAAACCAACCAAGACACCGGCTAGTGTAAGAAGGGGCGAGTCAGAGATGGGTCTGTCTATATGGGAAATGAGGCTATCTGAATGACTGGGCTGAATGATAGGCTGAATGGTGGTTTGAATGCGGTTCACCCTCCTGTTCTTAGTGGGGATTTGTGGAAAAGATGGGGACTTAGTGGTCACATCCTCATGGACAGGGTTGACAGAGGGAGATGAATGGCCAGGCTGGCTGGCCTGCTCCTAAGGTATCTTCATCAAAATGCACAAATCTAGTATCTCTTTTTGCTCGGGTAGGGGTCTAACTGGGTTCACCATCGTGAGTTTGAAATCGATGGCATTTTCGAGAAATCAAATGGGGGTTCAATACCTTAAACACAAAACTTTCCCATGTTTGACCCTTCTCTCTCAATTGGTGAACAATCAAGATTTTGATAAGGCAATGGTGGTACAAACTACCTGTAGGGTTAATTGTATTTTTCCTAACCTGGTTCGACATTTTCTCAAGACTTTGCATAAAGTAGAATGGGAAATTAAGAGCTTGATTATTGACAAAATGTGCTAATAATCGGAAATGGCAAGTTTTAAAAACAATGAACTTACCCTCGCAAGTCATGAGGCGAATAATGACGGTTAAAGGGTTAAGATACTCCGGCTTGACCCATTCCCTGTGGAATCCTTTTGTGCCCGCAACATGCTGATATTCCGGATTGAGAGAAAAATCGTGGACTGACCGAGGGAGAAAAATATGTTTGTGCCAACGGGCACCCTCCCTCGAAAGCTTGGTAGCCACTGCAATAGATTCTTCGGTCACTAGAAAGGTAAGGTAGCCAACCCTGTCCACCTTACCATCAAACCGCTTGGAAAATAACGATGAGATCTCCTCATCGTGGCCCTATAGAAGGTGGAGGAACGGGCTCCACCCTACTCGAAGGAAAATCTCTCGACATGATTGGAACTCAGGGATCTAGAACAATTCCTGGTAACTCCAAGGCTCCTGGCGAATAGGCATTGCTAAGAGAAAGTAGATGGGTGCGAGAAATACAGAGGATTGCAGGGACTGCAAGAAATGCAAAAGGATTGCGACTGGATAGACTCGGCAAGGATGAATGCAAGCAGAATGAGGGTAAGAATCATGCATGCGTTGAGTTTAAAACACAATCCATTTGAATGTTTGAATGATCGTGAGATGGAAATTTGGCACGTTTGAACAATCACGCCATTATTCGAAATTTTGAATCGTGTGCCGTAATATGTAAGCGTTAATGAATTTGTATGGTTGTGAAATACTCAACCATGTCCAAACTGAACTTTGGACAAGTTGAATGAAATATTCATCATGGAATTATAAAATGCATTAGAAATCATGATGACATTGATTGGGAAAATGATAGCTCACATGATGATTTTTCCATATAACTTGATGTAGAGATGAGACTATATGATAGTCAGAAAAATCCTAGAAATCACAACGATACAAGATTACTCGATTCGTTTGGTGAAGTTGAGATGGGTCATGAATGAAATCGTAGTGTTTTCATGATCATAGGGATGAGACCTGATAGTCATGGACATGGTTAGTCGATTAAATTCCTTGCCTGTAATCAGAACTAAAAATTGAATACCTTAATATGCTTAATCATGCTACTATAGTGTTATGGTTTCATTTAGATGATCATTCGACACTTTATTCAACATTCCATTCGGCATTTCATTCAGACGATGCATTCGACATTTCATTCGACCTTTCATTCAGAGCATTTAACCAGACATGATGTACTTGATGAATCTGACTGTAGTTTGATTGTGGAGAGGAATTATCAGGCTGCTAATGCTTCTTTCTTTTTGTTGCTTTCATCATTCCTTAGAATCAGAGCAATTTATAAGAAATAACTAAACTTTTAATTACTTATAAATGAACAGAAAATTATGAATCCCCTCCCCAAAACCAAAAATATGGCGTGTCCTCAAGCCATCAAAATAAATACTGATAAATATTCAGACATCCTCTTTTGATAATTAACCAGTAGCTCGAAAAAGTTGTTGCTATTATATATAAAAAAAAATATTAACTAACTATAGAAATGATTTATACATGCAAATCCATCAAGAAGTAACAGTGCTCATAAAGACCATGTGGATAGTAATAGTATAATCAATGCAAGAGTTCTATGGGAAAACTAATCATCCAAGACTTCATTTTGCAAGATTTATTGTCATCCAAGGAATGTAGATAAGGTTCACTCTGGAGTTCAGTAGATTTCTATGATTATGGGTCCCACTTCTAGGACAAAAATGTCCTAGGTATTGTTTGAATCAAACGATAGAGTCTAAGTTTGGCTTACAACCATTCTCTGGTGGCAGTATGAAAGATCGTCTTTAACATGTTTTTGTGTACTACAAGTTTTTTATTTTGTTATGTTTAAATGAGTCATGTGCAAATATATCGTCCATCCCTCTTTTACCTGGTATTGCCCTGCTACCAGCAGACCTATTCAGTACCCCGGCGGGTTTACCTTGGTACCATGCAAGCATAGCCTCGCTGCCAGCGAGCCTATTCAGTACCCCGATGGGTTTGCTTCGTATAATGATTGTAGTATGTGGAAGCTGGTTGGTACTAGAGTGCATTATATTTTACTAGGCACATATGACTTCAAATTTCTGATTTTAATCTGATAAGTAACTTTTATTTATAATAGCCGGAATTATAGCTCATGCCAACAAAGAATAAGCTAAATCTGACCTCTGACCTCTCAGTCTGTTTTCTTCATATAGGATTAGTGGTGTTCCCCATAAGTAGAAACATCTCTCACTCTTGGGATACCTTTTGATAAAAAACACTTAGAGACACGTAATGATAATGAATTTGGATGAACTAGCAGTCCATAGGTGTTAGACATATCTTTGAAATTATGATGATTAAAGTAGGACTTTGAGTAATTCATAGGAATATGTATATATGAATCAAATATGATATATAGAAATAAAAACAAATAGAACCATAAAAGAGAAGTGGCTAGAAATTAGTTCCCATTTTGCAAAATAATCGAAGGAAAAATAAATCACATTACTTCCCTTTTTGAACGATGATCTTTGTAAGCTAATTGTAGAAGTAAGGTTCCTGTAATCAACTACAAACCGCTTGTCAATAATGATTTAGATTTATTTGAAATAAACATATATACAAAAATAAAAATGATATGAAATTTTATTAAAGCTAGGAAAGGGAGAGAGAGACTTCTTCCTCTAACGCCCCATATTTTGACTAGGCGTGTTTATGAGTTAGACACCTTTCACTTTATTTGCTTACTATCTGTTCGACTCAGCTAGACAGAGTGAACTATATTTTCGGCATGTTAGACATGATGATATGTTGCTACTATGTTTAGGATGTTACTGTGCCCATGCTGATACTACGGTTATGATGTTATGATGTTACCATCCTCATGATGTTATTTGGTTTATGTGGTTACTATGTTGTAGTTATCACGAGATTCTTTTATTTCATAATGATAGTATATGTTTAATAATCGTCCTGGATGAAATGTGATATATATGATGTGGTATTTATGCTGTGATCGATTTAATGATTTTATGTGAGGAAATAAATGATGTTGGCAATATGGATCAGACGATGATAGAATGGAAATATTGTTATAAATGTATGGATGCAAAGTACTAATCTGCAGGACACCGGGGCTATGTAATAGCGGGATACTTGATACGAAGTATGGTATAGTACCTATTTTGCAGAGAGCCTTGTTTACCAAAGTTGATGATACGATGACACAAACCAATAATCTCGAGAGCAACAAAGTATGAGTTGATAAGGGCGTAGACCCAGTATGTTGAGAGGGATGGATGTATTGCCCACCCTATGTTTCTATGATACCCGAGGTCGTGGGAGGGCCGTGCTGAGACACGCTCCCCAAGTTGTTGTGATGACGATGGTCGGATGCCTGCTAGGAGAGGTTAGGTCCGCTAGTTAGCCGACGCTACCGCTCTCACGTTCTATGTGGCTAGGTCAGTATAGCTGACATCCACTTTTGTACTAGCAGAGGAAGGATAGGGAGGATGCGGACGCAGGTTAGGATGGGAGGATATTTTAGTGAGTACTGTTGAGGGTTGGGTATTCCTTGATCTTGAGTTAGTGGTAGTAGGTACATTTCCTTGTACTTGATTGATTGAACTGATGTAATCATAAAAATAACGAAATGAAATCTAAAAAAAAAAAAACCAATGATGTTTTAAGTAATGTTATGATAAATGTAACATACTTGTTCTATTTGCATGAAGTATTATTAGTATTTGTTAGCTGTTAAGCATAGGAAATATGATGTATGTTTATAGTACCTGTCAGACCTGTGCATACGCTGGCCACGCATGCACATTTTGTACATGTGCGATAGTATCAGTTTACGACATACTTATCAATATTTAACAATGTTATAAGTTGTCATAGATAACTCAGTTAAGGTTTGGGTAAACAACATGAGTAATAGATGATCGATTTGCTTATGTATAAAATAAGTTAATTAGTCATATATGTAAACATTGTAATGAACAATTAAAATAATTTCCGCCAATTGTAATTCTCATCAAGTGAAGGTATCGGAAATAGGAAGTATAGCAGATAAACATTAATGTTGGAAGCATGTACTATCTAATTGTTAATATGGATTAATTAAACCCTTAAGAGTACTTCATTTATTAATTAGGTATGTTAGATTAGTGCTAAGGTACTTAAATCACCATTAATATTTATTATTATGATTATTTTATATTAATATTATTATTAATTAATATTGTTATTATTATTATTATTTAAACTAATGTTAATAATGATAATGTGTCCTTATTGGAATAAAAGAAATCATAAGTGGGTAAGTGAACGTGTTTTGCATTATTAAATTAATTAATTTATTGTCATGAAACGAGAAAGGAGTATTATTAAATTATTACATGAGGAAGGTTAAGATAAAAACTCAATTA
Source organism: Larix kaempferi (assembly GCA_027924585.1). Classification (NCBI taxonomy): domain Eukaryota; kingdom Viridiplantae; phylum Streptophyta; class Pinopsida; order Pinales; family Pinaceae; genus Larix; species Larix kaempferi. Next base: position 3,144,908 of record BSBM01000705.1, read on the forward strand.
AATTTATATTCATAAATTACTGTCATGTCAGACAACCGATTTGAGATTTGATTTTATATATATTTATAATTAAAACAAACTACCACTTCAAATTTGCAAGGGTCAACATGATAGTATTTAAGTATTATTTTAATCAACATATTAATTGGAGGACAAGACTAATATTGAATCCACCGCCTCATGAATGTCTTAAATGGAAAAATTCGAGAATCATTAAATAAGGTACAGTCAACCCATCAAATCCAACCTAACTAGTATTAATACCATTGAACTGCTCGAGAAAATAAGTACTATAAAATAATATTTATTTATGAATTGGATTGTAAAGCAAGCCATCAATTTAATGTTTTGGGGGCTCGAGGGTTTTTTGGAAGGCGGTGGAGTAAACAGGAAGACAAGTGGAGGAGGAAAATGGATCTATAAAGCAATAGTTTCACGGAGATGAAGGGGGGTTGGGTTGATTTTTGGGAGAAGTACACTTAGTATTTTGATGAAAAGGAGGAATGCCGAGGAGGGGGATAACTCGAAGCTTTGAGGAGGTGGGAAACTCAAAAGAATGAGGTGGGGTTAACTCTTGAACGATGGAAAGGTACTAAGGAAGGATGCTGTTGGGATTATTGGTTTGTGGGCTCGGGGGCTAGGAAACCCGTCGGTTTCCTAGGGCCAGCACGATAAGAGCTGGTTGGCAGGGTGGTTCATCCATTTTGGTATAAAGGCTTGGAACAGAAAGTCTGCGGGAGAAAAAAGCTTGGACGGGAAGGGCTACAGGAGCAAGGGAACAATATACAAACTACATCGGTCCAGGTATTCTACTGGTAGTTAGAAAAATGATTTATATTTCAATATACTGGGTATTATGCAAGAAATTACAATTTATGTATGTTGTTAAAATTACTATATGTAGGTGCACTGTATGCTGCTAGACATTTTCTAATCACTAAAATTATGCAGAAAATTAGCATAATGAAAGCATAATGATACTTATTTATTATTGAAATAAATAAGAAAAAAAAAACAACTCCGTAGGAGCTGGTTACAAACTTGATTTCAAATTCTAGAACTCTCGTGCCCTTCCGGATAGAGGGGCACTGCATTTGGTATCAGAGCCACTGGCTCAAAAACTCGGACCTTAAGAGGCCTTTACACACCTAACTATCCTAAATTTTACTATGTCTAAGCTTACTTAATGACATGGAACTTAGGACAAAACCTTGTCTCCAAAATTGAACGCCAACAATCCAATACACAGTTACGGATTACCTGCAAAATACACAGTTACGGATTACTTGCAAAATACACAAACATAAATTACATTAGTAAGCTAAAAGAAAAAAAAAAAAATATATATATATATATATTATTTCCATTATGCAAATTAATAGGAAATATATATATATATATTCTTTCCATTATGCAAATTAATAATGATGTGAAAATTTTCTTTTATTTTATTTTGGAATTATCAAGTGCATATATATATTATCAAATAAAAGAAGATAAGATAATTTTATTTCAAACCATAGGAATACATATCTATATATATTTGGCACAACAAGGAAACAAAAATAAAAGAAAAAAAAAAAACAAACAAAAAAAGAGAAGTGTTTTCCTGGATACAAAATCTGAAAAAGAATCACCAAAATACCTGTAAAAATATTACACTGTAAAAGGGACATAGTCTGTATGGACTGTTGTTTTCCACAGATCGGCTGGGTGTACTGATTCCCAACTTCAAATAGCCTAAATATGACACCATCAAACGTACACTGTTTACAACTTTCAGTGATTTCTTCCCTAGATTGTCGGGTTGTTGTTTCTGAGCACTAAATTTCTCCAGAAATCTGTCTTTAAAAGTTTCAATGCCTATTGATCAAAAGCATAGAGTTTTGTTTTGGAGCGTTAATCACTATCCAAACTCAAGCTCCAGACTCCACGTCACATCAAATACCCTTTAATTAATCTGTAAGATTTCATATCCCAATCACAAATTATACAAATTACAAAGTTAAAGCATATATGAGGCGAGAATCTAGGTGTTCTGTGATATAAGTGGGATTACCAGTAAGCAGTAGTAGTAGGATTTTCTGTTGTTTATACTTGAAATTCTCGTCTACCTCACAACCTAGACCACCGAAGAGAAGTGCGTGTGATTTTGGGAGAATTGCTTGCAAGCATCGATGGATCCCTTTAGTTTTTGGCACTTCCATTTGAAGCAGCACATTATCTTTTATTCTATATATTTGCTAGACATTTAGCCCAGCTTGCTAAGCTATTCCAAGTGGTATCGATTTACTGTATTGTGGATTCACACAACCTGTAGTAATTTACTAGTTGATTTTTAGTATTATCCCTCTCAGAGTGTTATAATAACAAGGGCGCCCTCTCCTATTTTAAGTACGACTTCGTCCAGGGAAGAGAGGATATAGAGAGCCTCCTTCATCGTATCCTTTACGCCATGGCTGACTCCCTTTCATTGATTCTCAGCTAATTGTGAAGCTGTTTCTTTAAGTAGAATTCAAAGCTCAGCTATCTGTAACAGCTCGGCTCCGTTCCCAGTGGAAACGATGTACTGGTGGCATAAGAAGCTCAAAAGAAAGAATTCAATTCGATATTGTGAGAATCGAAGCTTCGACGCCACTGTGGCTTGCATGGGTCGGTGGATACGGAATTCCATTAGTTGGAGGAGCGGAGAATTGAATATCCCAAATATCGAAGTGACATCTAGGTCTCCAACAATTTTATTAGATGGCACCTCAATTATGCATCGATTACATGAGAATGGTTGAAGGCATGATCGGATAGGAATCACACCCGTGAGACCTAAAATTTAATTATTTTGTGATTAGGTCATAACTAGTAAAAAAAAAAAAGGGGGGGGGGCGGCCTGGAAAACAATATTGGAGTTGAGTTGGTTCGGGAACAATAGGTAGAGGTTGCAGGTCCCAATCATTCTCCATAGAGGATGATATACTCGACAACGCAGGTATGTTTCCCAGGTCGCACCAATGGGCCATAGGAAACATTCACCCAAGTGTCTGGCTCGCCAAGCTACAACTCACAAGGAGCTGGTAACCCATGCACTACGCATCAGGGAGTGATGCGCACAGCCAACAGCTCACAGAGGCAGCCACTCGGCTAACAGTATATATAAAAAAAAAAGAATAGAATTCCTCACTCTATATATCAGAAAAAAAAAAAAAAAAAAAAAAAAAAAAAAAAAAAAAAAAAAAAAAAAAAAAATTATTATTATATAAAATGCAAGATTTCTTCTGTTAAGAAAGCATGTGCACTTTCAAAGCTCAATTCAGCATCAAACTTTCCATCACGTATTGAGCTTCTTCGCTTTTCGACTGTGGAAAATGGATTCATAAATTAAGGTAAGTCCAAACTCGATGTTATCTCCGATATCACATTGTAGTCTGTTAAAACTTTTTTATGAAGAGCAAGTCGAACAAAACCGAGCTTGTCTCTATTAATTTATGGAGTATATAGCCATCAATTTGTAGGAATTTTACAGCCAACCTTTAAGCTGATTTGTTTGTAGCTGATCCACGATTAGTTAAATTGGCCTATCTTTAGCTGGCTAGGTTACAGTTTCACTTTAAGCTTAGCAGTTATCTTTAACAAATGCCGTGGATTTGAATCGATGTAACCACTCTTTTTCTTTGGGGATAAACCTTCATTTGGAGCTACCAAAAGGAACAACCAGAATTAAGCCTCCTACATTTAGTTCTTATACTTGCAATCTATTTTCTCAGACTTTCTTGACATGTGAATTTTTGAACTTGCCCACTCAAAGTTGGATGTATATGTTCTTTCCATGTTATCTCTAGAAGAATCACATAGGAGTTGCGAAAAGGCACAACCGACAGTTCTTTCAGTAGAAATTTGCTAACAAGTCAATTTCATCACTCAAAAAGAATGCTCTAGCTGTATGTGCCAATGCTAAGTAATAATGGGTTCTATAATTAATACTAAATAGTATTTCACTGCAATCTAAGTTGTAACAATTTTATTAAAATTCACTTTTGCGGAGTCCAAAATATCATGGAAATGTTTGCCGATAGTTTAGACTCTTAGAGAAATCATCTCTGACAGAATTGATAACATGATTTGGAATACCCTAGACAGAATTTTACGGAATGTTAATAATAATTTCTTCTGCATTTTGTGGGAGGACTTGTAGAGCAGTTCTTTTTCTCTCTTGAGGGCTTTGTGCAAACCCTTTCCTCTTTTATGGTGGGTTCAAGGACTTACCTATGCCTTTTATGGATTTCTGTTTTTTTTTTATTATTCTGTTTTAACATTTATGAGATAAGTAGCATTTAAAAATACAAAAATAGAACGCTGTTTGGGCTGCGATCTCTGAGCTGGGCTGCGCCCCTCTTAAAAAAAAAAAAAGATAAAGAGAAGAAAAAAAAAAAAAGGGGGTTGCTCTCACCTTAGCTGCAGAAATAGTTGCTGAAAATGTTTCTCTTATGATCGCCATGTCCATTGTAGTTGCAAAGCTTACACTAGCTTGTTGACCATCTGGAGCAATAAATTTATGTTCTGGAGAAGTTGCAGGATTGGTCACAAGGATACCTTTAGTATCCTCCACTAACCAGTCCAATAAAAACGTAGCACAGCCTTTTAGCAATGGGTATGCCTTACTCTCTAAAAATACCTTCAATGTCATAACTGTTGTCCATATTCTAGTCTGCATCTACAGCTAACAAGTCTTCTGTTGTTGCTCTTATATGTACCATTTAGGATGCATTTCCAGCTGCAACTTCCAACAATTCTCTCCTGTGTGGCCATCAACATTGCAATTCTTACAATCGTTATTGGGGATTTCCATATGTATGCAACTGCGGTTGTTTTCTTATCATTCTCCTTTCACTTCATCTTTCCATTTTTCTTATGTTCTTCCAGCTTTGTCTGCTTAGGTCACTGATTTGTCCCATTGTCTTTTATCCCCTTCTATATTTTGCACTTGCACACAGGCTTCATCAATGGACTTTGGTTTGAAAAGCACCATGCGTTTTCAGATATGGTGTAGTCCTCCCAAATATTTAAGGAAAACCTCAATGTTCTAGGGAGATATACCCAATTGAATGACCCATTTATGAAACTCAGTAGTGTGCTCTTGCATGGTATGCTCTTGTCTCTCCCAAAAGAAAGGATTCATTGTCTTTTATTGCTCCCGGTAACTGGTGCTGTTCCTGGTAACTGGGCTCATAATAATTGTAACTTCAAGTTATATACATCTATGGGCTGGCAAGTGTCATCTTACAACATTATTTCTACCAAATAGAGACTGGCTACCTTTGTAGATTTTTCCCTTCCTGATATATGTGAAAGAGGTCACTTACAGGCTCTCACATATTATATATTATCGGTATGTATCCAGCACTGCATTCTCTCTCTCTCTCTAAATGCCATAATGTTCAAAACCTGTGTGACAAAACTAGGTACAGAATAACTAACTTGCTCATATTTCTCACTCAACTGCACGAATTTCTTTTTGGCAAAAGCCATAGTATGATGCGTTCGGTATTAGAAACCATGGCTGTAAAAACCCTGGCTGTAAAGTCTAAATGCATTTGCTATATATATAAATAAATAAATAAATAATAAAATAGATCTACACACCAGAGCGCCAAGAGGAGAAGATTTTGCAAGTGGGCATCTCCGAAAATGAGAAGTTGGTGGAGAGTCGTGAACCAGAAGAGCCAGTAGAGTCCGGCCTTTGAGCTTAATAAATAGTGAGGCTTGCAGTCATCTTTTCGATTTAAATTTAGCTACTTGAACCCAACAAAGACACTGAACTGAGCTCGCCATGACTGTTGTCAAGAGGCAGAGAACTACGGACCTCACGGAACAAAAAAAAAAAACTCTCTCCTTCGCGCGCGGGGATGAGGAGGGCTGATTAAAAGAGGTAGACCGCCCTCCACCCAGGCTCCTGAGGAAAAATACCTGGTGGCATGCGAGTCGACGCATGGCAGACATGTAGGCCGCCTCTTTGTGGGCTCCCTTAGGCGAATGAAGGGAAGGCAAGGTGAGTAGCAGGGTTGTCACGTGGAGGGGCAGCGGGGGATGGCTGGCGGTGGTAGCTGGCTACGCGTGGGGAGAAGGGGAGAGATAGGTGGAGAGGCGATAGAATAAAATAAAATATAATAATAATTTACAAATTGTGATAAACGAGTGGGTTGTAGCATAGATTTTCATATTATCATTATTTTTTTTTACTTTGATTTCATTTAACTTTGATTTTATTTAAATTAGATTTTAAATTATATATTTTTTTGACAATCTATATAAACTACATAGGTTGATTATATATATATCATTTTATAAATCATATAAAAATTGTATAAAAATAAAATAAAATGATATCAATTCTATTTAGTTTTTTAATTAAAATTTAAATTAAAATTTTAATAGAGTTAACTATAAAAGATTTATGAATTGACACTAAAGAATGGGTGTTGCTCGAACGTAAAAGTTAACATTAAGGGTTGACACTTAATGTTCATAAGGTCAATATAGATAGATTAATTAGATTAAGGGTTGGCATTAAAAGTGAACTAAAATGTAAGTATTTATGCTTAACTATAATTTTAAGTATTAAGACCCCAAAATGCCTTCTGTCGAGACTTCGAACTATAGTCGAAGGGGCGAGACGAACGCAGAATTTCGCAAGCAAGACACCGATGAGACCAACACGACGAGATGAACACTAGGACACTAAAAAGTTTACATGACGAAACAATTTAATAAAAACGACCATAGAGTTAAACACGAAAATCCTAACAAACTATTCCTTACACGTAAGTATAAACAAATGCATAGCTAAATTTCATGTTTGTTATGTTCGAGTGTTGCAGTGATACAATGCGGTAAGGAATGGATATGCTATAACCCATAACTTATGTATAATGAATGAGTTACATTACGCCTTAAAATACCTTCATGTATGAGGAGACGTTAAATAGTTTAGTTGTAGTGGCAAAACACCATAGTATGAGCTAACATAGTTGAATCTAGGCATCAAATTGGTAAATGAATATATGTGCACAAGTGTTGGGGATTAATGCTTGATAGTGCTAATTAATTAGTATGATGCATTCTTCCACATTGTGTGCAATTAGTCGTGTTTCAATATAGTGAGTGGAAAGAGATTGAAGGAACTAAGTATGTGCGAGAAAAGGGTAGCAATTATATGTCGTTGGTCTTGCTTATGTTAAATTATCATGATTTGAGGGAAAATACTATTGGGAGACAACTACGATTTAATAATTACAAAGTGAACAAGCAATAAAATATAAAAAGTACGAAAATTGGTGGGGAACTAATAAGTTAGCTTGAGTAAGCATATACGAGATTAAGAGAAGTAGTGATGATAAATAGAATAATAAATGAATACAAATAGGGAACCAATGTGCGTTGAGATGAATAAGTTATGATGTTCAAACCCCTAATATATGATGGAAGAAATCGATCATCATGTGAGAGGTAAAAATTGTTGTTAACTGAGAAAAAAAAACAAACAAAATGAGAAGTATAATGTTATGAAGAAAGGATTATATGTCTCCATTGACATCAACATCTCACAAAATAAGGACAAAGCTTGATGCCATGTAAGTGCATAATGTGTGTAGGTATCCATAAGATCCATGGATATTAATGAGCGTATGTATAGGGAACTTAGATATACGACAACAAATACAAGTTTATAGTATGGTAGATGCTAGTAAAAGCCTTTATGTTGTGCGAACAAGAACAAATTAGCTATAAATTTATTAGAAGTAATGGTTCCCCTTCTAATTATATCACATGGAAAAGGAGAGGTCAATGGTTAAAGTTGATAACATTTGCATTCTAATATGGTATAGTTCCAAAATCCTTGTAACAAAAATAGTTGTCCTAGTTTAGTGAATGTTACAATAATTTTGTTATTGCTTATTATCGATAAGGGAATAATATTGTAGGACCTTAGGATTTAAAGTACATTAACCTTCTCCCCTAAGAGAGGTATGCCAACCTTAAGGTTCCTTGGTAGTTGCGTGTTGAGTGAATACAAATTATGAGTTCTAAAGACCTCCATTTTAAATCGTCGATTATATCATGCTAAGTTGGATCAATATAAGCTTTTGTAATGAGTAAACCCCTCTGGATGTTATAACTTAAGGATATTGCTAAACGGATGAAGTAGGATACTAAGGTGGATAACACTTGATTATAACCTTAGGCATTCTAGATATAATATTGAGATTCGATAGAAGGATTAATCTAAATGTTTCTTTAATTATTAGAATACATATCAGGGGATAAAAGAAGTAAAACCATAAGATAATATCGACATATTCGGTCAAGACAAAGCTAAGTAGGACTAGTATGGTCAACATCTGCTACTTGAAAGAATGAAGAGATTATGCATCAAGATTTTCCCTGCATTATTATGACCATAACTTCGGGACGAAGTTTCCTGAAGGGTGGGTGTATGTAACGCCCCATATTTTGACTAGGCGTGTTTATGAGTTAGACACCTTTCACTTTATTTGCTTACTATCTGTTCGACTCAGCTAGACAGAGTGAACTATATTTTCGGCATGTTAGACATGATGATATGTTGCTACTATGTTTAGGATGTTACTGTGCCCATGCTGATACTACGGTTATGATGTTATGATGTTACCATCCTCATGATGTTATTTGGTTTATGTGGTTACTATGTTGTAGTTATCACGAGATTCTTTTATTTCATAATGATAGTATATGTTTAATAATTGTCCTGGATGAAATGTGATATATATGATGTGGTATTTATGCTGTGATCGATTTAATGATTTTATGTGAGGAAATAAATGATGTTGGCAATATGGATCAGACGATGATAGAATGGAAATATTGTTATAAATGTATGGATGCAAAGTACTAATCTGCAGGACACCGGGGCTATGTAATAGCGGAATACTTGATACGAAGTATGGTATAGTACCTATTTTGCAGAGAGCCTTGTTTACCAAAGTTGATGATACGATGACACAAACCAATAATCTCGAGAGCAACAAAGTATGAGTTGATAAGGGCGTAGACCCAGTATGTTGAGAGGGATGGATGTATTGCCCACCCTATGTTTCTATGATACCCGAGGTCGTGGGAGGGCCGTGCTGAGACACGCTCCCCAAGTTGTTGTGATGACGATGGTCGGATGCCTGCTAGGAGAGGTTAGGTCCGCTAGTTAGCCGACGCTACCGCTCTCACGTTCTATGTGGCTAGGTCAGTATAGCTGACATCCACTTTTGTACTAGCAGAGGAAGGATAGGGAGGATGCGGACGCAGGTTAGGATGGGAGGATATTTTAGTGAGTACTGTTGAGGGTTGGGTATTCCTTGATCTTGAGTTAGTGGTAGTAGGTACATTTCCTTGTACTTGATTGATTGAACTGATGTAATCATAAAAATAACGAAATGAAATCTAAAAAAAAAAAAACCAATGATGTTTTAAGTAATGTTATGATAAATGTAACATACTTGTTCTATTTGCATGAAGTATTATTAGTATTTGTTAGCTGTTAAGCATAGGAAATATGATGTATGTTTATAGTACCTGTCAGACCTGTGCATACGCTGGCCACGCATGCACATTTTGTACATGTGCGATAGTATCAGTTTACGACATACTTATCAATATTTAACAATGTTATAAGTTGTCATAGATAACTCAGTTAAGGTTTGGGTAAACAACATGAGTAATAGATGATCGATTTGCTTATGTATAAAATAAGTTAATTAGTCATATATGTAAACATTGTAATGAACAATTAAAATAATTGCCGCCAATTGTAATTCTCATCAAGTGAAGGTATCGGAAATAGGAAGTATAGCAAATAAACATTAATGTTGGAAGCATGTACTATCTAATTGTTAATATGGATTAATTAAACCCTTAAGAGTACTTCATTTATTAATTAGGTATGTTAGATTAGTGCTAAGGTACTTAAATCACCATTAATATTTATTATTATGATTATTTTATATTAATATTATTATTAATTAATATTGTTATTAATTAATATTGTTATTATTATTATTATTTAAACTAATGTTAATAATGATAATGTGTCCTTATTGGAATAAAAGAAATCATAAGTGGGTAAGTGAACGTGTTTTGCATTATTAAATTAATTAATTTATTGTCATGAAACGAGAAAGGAGTATTATTAAATTATTACATGAGGAAGGTTAAGATAAAAACTCAATTAAATTTATATTCATAAATTACTGTCATGTCAGACAACCGATTTGAGATTTGATTTTATATATATTTATAATTAAAACAAACTACCACTTCAAATTTGCAAGGGTCAACATGATAGTATTTAAGTATTATTTTAATCAACATATTAATTGGAGGACAAGACTAATATTGAATCCACCGCCTCATGAATGTCTTAAATGGAAAAATTCGAGAATCATTAAATAAGGTACAGTCAACCCATCAAATCCAACCTAACTAGTATTAATACCATTGAACTGCTCGAGAAAATAAGTACTATAAAATAATATTTATTTATGAATTGGATTGTAAAGCAAGCCATCAATTTAATGTTTTGGGGGCTCGAGGGTTTTTTGGAAGGCGGTGGAGTAAACAGGAAGACAAGTGGAGGAGGAAAATGGATCTATAAAGCAATAGTTTCACGGAGATGAAGGGGGGTTGGGTTGATTTTTGGGAGAAGTACACTTAGTATTTTGATAAAAAGGAGGAATGCCGAGGAGGGGGATAACTCAAAGCTTTGAGGAGGTGGGAAACTCAAAAGAATGAGGTGGGGTTAACTCTTGAACGATGGAAAGGTACGAAGGAAGGATGCTGTTGGGATTATTGGTTTGTGGGCTCGGGGGCTAGGAAACCCGTCGGTTTCCTAGGGCCAACACGATAAGAGCTGGTTGGCAGGGTGGTTCATCCATTTTGGTATAAAGGCTTGGAACAGAAAGTCTGCGGGAGCAAAAAGCTTGGACGGGAAGGGCTACAGGAGCAAGGGAACAATATACAAACTACATCGGTCCAGGTATTCTACTGGTAGTTAGAAAAATGATTTATATTTCAATATACTGGGTATTATGCAAGAAATTACAATTTATGTATGTTGTTAAAATTACTATATGTAGGTGCACTGTATGCTGCTAGACATTTTCTAATCACTAAAATTATGCAGAAAATTAGCATAATGAAAGCATAATGATACTTATTTATTATTGAAATAAATAAGAAAAAAAAAACAACTCCGTAGGAGCTGGTTACAAACTTGATTTCAAATTCTAGAACTCCCGTGCCCTTCCGGATAGAGGGGCACTGCACTTCCTTTTTAATTGGTGAGGATTTACAAGCCGATCATAAAAACAAAATCAGTTGTCAGGGATGACTCATATTTATTTAAAGAAACAAAAACATATGTACATATATATCCTATTCTACTAGAGAGAAAGAAAAAAATTATATTCAAGTATATGAATTCTTCCAATGTAACCAAGTGTGAAGCAATATTAAAAATATACCTTTATCCACATATGAGAAAATTATTACAGTGATTACCTGGATATGAAGAACCAACCGACCTGTTTGATTTAGCGGCAAGAAGCATTGAAGGAGAGAATGGTAGTGTGGCTTGGTTACCTCGTGGAACCATATCTCACTATAATCCTTGTATTCTGGGTTCTCTTCTTCATTTGTCATGTCAAGGGGTCTTTCATCAAACTCTAGAATGCATAAAGAATATGTGTTTAGTGATGGGGAATATTCAGGTTCTGATGTCTGTCCCTCATCAAATGTGATGCATGCCATGTTGATCTTGTCTTCTTGTGGATAAGGCCAAGTAGAAACTTCCTTTTCTTCCATAGTTTCTATGACTCCTAGATCTATAATCTCCCCAGACCTTGTATGAATTTCTTGCGATGATGTCAGTGAGGTAGGAAAGGTGGGTAAATGTTGCAGTTCAACACTGTAAGCATATTGTACTGCTTTATTGTTGTTAGAATGTGGAATGGATTGAATAGGAATGTGCGTAGGGCATAGAGGAGGTTTATGAGAAAATCACTGTGGCAGGTGCAGTTGATTGGCTTGTGTGGTTGATCCTGCCGGGTAAATAGGATATTGTTGAAAATCTTGCGAAGAGTATAGAGGACTAGGTAGTGTTGCAACATGAGAGAAAGTATCCCTATGATCATAAGATGGGCCATGAAGGTTTTGTGAACAAGGTTGGTAGGGGTTAAGCTAAGGCTGCAATAGCTTCCATGGTGTCGGAGTATTCACTGATTGATTATGAGAGTAGGGAAATGGAGGGTTGGAGCTCTGAACCATACATGTAGGCTACGGTTTCCATGATATTTGTGGTTCCATTGCATAAGGTGAACTTGTTGCAACTTCCATATCTCCTTGGCAGGTTGTTCCCATCCTGGGCAAGGAAGAGAAACTACCCATGGAATGATTCAAACTACATATGCTACAAATTCTGAGACTATCCAAAGGACAATCCTTTGTGAGATGTTTCTTTTGGCACTGATGGAAAACTGCCCCTTCAAATTCCTCATTTTTCCCAATCTGCAAAATATCCATTTGTGAATTTAGAGAGCCGATAATATCAGATTTAAATATTTCAAATAAATTACCAATTTCAGCTCTTATAATTCTGATTCCTGCAACAGACTTCAAAAACTGAGAAGAGGGTATATTCTTACCTGTCTTGAATTTTCCTCTTGAACACCTTCTACATGATTCACAAACATCATCATATGGTAACTGAAATACATCACCTGCTCCCATTAGATTTAGGATTTCTAAATATTCATTTTTTATTCCTTTGAGTAAAAGTCTTTTCAAGGTGTCCTTCCCCAACTGTCTTAGTTTGGATCTTTGAAGGTTGTATTGAAAGCGTTCGACATAATTTTCCAAAAGTTTCTTCTTATCCCTGTGTTATTTCGAAGATATCCTCATTGTCCCTGCAATAATCTTGGTATCTTTTCAAGAATATATGTTTCATGTCTTCCCAAGTTTGAATGCAGTTCCCACCTAAGCTCATGAACCATCAGAGTGCTACTCCTTTCAAAGTAAGGGGAAAAATTTTCATATTTTGAACATCATACCATCTACAAAGTATTTCAAATTGAAATAAAAATTCATCAGGGTCTTCGTTCTCTAGTTTGTGAAAATCTGGTAGAATGGATGGGGGGATGCTTTTCATTTGTGCCACTCCTCCCGGATCTCTAATAGGGAATTCAAAGGTAACAAATTCTTCATCCTTCTCTCCTGCCATATCTTCCCACAATATAAGTAGTTCTTCATGTGCTATATTGAGGCTCCTCTTTCGAATGTTCCTGTCAGTTTGTTAGCAGGATGGGTGGCGCTTACAACACCACTAAGTTATTTAATTGTAAAATAAGTCCCACACTTGCATGAAATAAATAACTCACACTCACTCTTTGAATAAAAGGAAAAAACAAAATACCGAGAAGCAAAGCTAAAACTAAATCAAATTTTAATTGCATTACTACTATTGCTAAGTTTTGGGGATGCATGTTATAACAGATGCACAGGTTCTTACCTCTCGTCTTACCGCTCACCCGCCACCAGCCTATCACTAAGTTTCAAAAAGGAAAATTCTACCTATCATTAAGGTTTAGAAAGAAAATTCTACCTATTTACAACTCCTCGGCAACGCCGCCAAAATGTAGGGTGTTTTTATTGTCTTGATGAATCACCAAATATTTAATTATCGACCGGGGTTTGTAAACTTGGAGTTGTCACAAAATATATGCTGAGGTAGAATGGCAACTAAGGCATTGACTCGGCAGACCTTAAAATGTTTAATAATGAAAAGATTTAAATATCTTTCAAGATGAAAAACCGAGTCAAACTTAGAAGTATAAACTATGAAAACTGGTTAAACCTATCCTAACAAATAGATCAGAATAGTATCAATCTATACTACTCTACCTTATAAACAAGAATTGGAAATTACGAAATAAAATATCAATCTAGAAAGCAAGACTTAATTGAAAATAAGATACTTACGAAAAGTGAAAATTACTTAAACAATTGCTGAAAATGGAAAAGACTAATCAAACTTCAATCATGAAACAAATTCAGAGATCTAACTTATAAGATAATTCAAAGTACAACTAATATTTAAAACAAGGAACTATGCTATCATGGAAAGATGATTGATTTTAGAAATTCAATTTAACAATTAACTGTAAATTCAGAAGAACAATGGATAATCCATAAGCAAATGACATTTGAAAAAAAACTCTGGTTATGCTATTTAAAACTAATTCGAAATGAGATGCTATTAATAATTGATCGATTAGCCCCAAGAGTTAGCTCGATCGGTTGTGTTCTCGGAAGTTAGGCCTCCCAGCATGCGAGGTCACGGGATCCATCCTCATAGACTCTCTTGGGGTTAGGCACGCAGAGGCCGCAGGGCGGAAACCCCTTCAGGGCGGGTCCGTCGGAAATTATTTCGTGGATGTAGCGGTCGGCTAAGCCGATTAAAGTGAACCACATGGAAAAAAAAAAAAAAATTGATCGATTGACAAGAAACCAAGAACATGTATTTCTAATGACTACTTTGAAATCGAAGGCATACAAATATCTATGCTATCTTACAAAGGTAAAGCATGAAAATATAATTACCAACACAAGTTTAAGGAAATCTAAACATATGCAAATGACTTGGAAATAAATTTGATCTAGAAGCAAGTAGAAAAATTAATAAGGTTATGTTATTTCTTAATCAAATCCTATCCATGAACATCTTCCTTAGCTATGTAGATGAGAAGAGAAGATCCTATGCTTGAACTAAAATTTATGATCAAACCGTGAAAAACTAATGTACTTTTGAAAATGAAATTACCAAGTTTTAATCCAAAATCAACCTTAACAAAAATGAAGCAAACTGAGCTAGGAATGAAATTGACAAGTTCTAGAACAGTAACAAGTTAAGAGATCAGAGATGAAAGATCAATTATAGAAACTGTTGATGTATTTGTAACTTCGGAAGATATTCTTCTATGTATTACACTTGTACTTTATTATATTCGTGATGGAGATGTATTATTCCTCCAATCAGAAGTGTCGTCATTTGTATTTGTAAGTTTCACAAGTGTCGCAAGTATTATTGTAAGTGTCGCAACTTATATTTGATGGGTTATTAGACCACCAGTGTGGGGTCGGCCCTGGATGAGTCATGTGGATGGGTTATTAGGCTTCCTTAGGAAGTCGGCCCTGTTAGGGTTAAAGGCAGGTTAAGTTGTGTATAAATAGAGAGTGAGTGTCTCTCATTCTATTCATTCACTCACTCATCCAACTCGCATAGTTGAGAGAGGAGTGCGCACAAGTGGAGGAGGAGTAGCTGCTGGAGTCATCTATCTTTTGGGTATTGATCTTTGCATTGGGGCTTATTCTATCTCTAAGGAAGTTGCAGGGTTTTTCACCTTCTTGGTTTTCCTTGAGGAAACTCGATGTCTCTTGTGTTCATGATTGTTATGCTGTGCATGTTATTCTCTTAGTAGGATCCTAGATAATGCTTGAATGAAATTATTGAAAAATTAACATGGTATCAAAGTGGTGCTAAGAAGAAGACACTGTGCAGCTGCAGAAGCCAAGGCTTCTTAATTTTTTGGCTTTCTCTCCACAATTCATGAAATAAAGGAGGATAGGATGACTCTCCTTGCAAGGGCGCATCTTTCTGTCGAGACAGAATTCAATTATGAGCACTTTCAGTTTTTGGCCTGTCACTGCTGCGGGAAATTAGGGTTTCGGAGAAAATTGGAATTCTTGGAATCTAAGATAATGACTCGATGATCCTCAGAAAATCAAAGTTTAGAGACCAAGATTGAACTTTTTGGTTGGGAAAAAACCCAGGTCCATCAAACCCTAGTTCGGGATTTTGATCGGAAAGGTGGAAAATTAGGGTTTCTGCAAAAGTTGGAATTTTTGAAATCTGAGACCACGGTTGGATGCTCCTCAGAAAAATCGAAGTTTAGAGACCAATATTGAACTTTTTGGCTGGGAAGAACCTCGGGCATTATCAAACCCTAGTTCGGGATTTTGACCAGAAAACCAGAAACTGCAGATCCGAAAGTTTCAAAGGCAATTTTGAGGGGTCAAATTTTGCAGATTTAAAAATTGAAGTATACCAGCTTGATCAACTCAACAAGGCACATATTTCCATCCATTCAGAAGTTTGGAATTCAAAGTTTGAATTTTTAGGGTTCCTCTGACAAACCCTAATCCAACTCTAGATCCAATTTCAGTAAATCAAGTGGTAAGACCTAAATCTTTTATTTCCATTTGAGTTTCTCATTAAGATGTCTCACCACACTAAGATTGAAGATAAGCTTGAAGGAGCTGACAACTTTCGAGCATGGAAGTATAGGATTGGGTTAATCCTAGAAGAGAATGAGTTGGACACCTACATAAGTCAAGAGGTTCCAGTTCCATAGGGAGATGAGGCTAAGGCCTTACAGAAGAAGAACTTGGTCAAAGCCAAGAGAATCATTTGATTCTATAAAATACCATCTTATACCCCATGTGTCTTCTCTAAAGACACCTAAGGAGATGTTTGACTCCTTGACCAAGTTGTTTGAAGGAAAGAATATAAATCGGAAGATGACTCTGCGGAATCAATTGAAAGAGTTTAAGTTCCAGAATGGAGAGAACATCCAATCCTACTTTACTAAGGTCTCTTAAATCAAAGAACAACTTGAAGTTGTGGATGAAGTAGTGGAGAATGGACAAATTGTCATGACCACATTGAATGGCCTACCTATGTCATGGGACTCCTTCATCCAAGGTATCTGTGTAAGAAAGAAGTTGATCTCCTTCAGTAGACTATGGAAGGAATGTTCACAAGAAGAAGCTAGGCTGGTGGCCTGAGAAGAAAAGATGGGAAATGAAGATCAAGCTCTCACAGCACACACCAAGCAAAGTAATCCCAAGAGGGAGAAATCTTTTCAAAAGAGATCTTCACACCACCATCATCAAAGAGAGAAGAAAGATCTGAGATGTTTCACTTGTAATGAGAAGGGAAACTTTGCCTCATAATGTCCCAAGAACAAAAGGAACTCCAACAACAACAACAACAACAAGAGAAACAAGAAGAGATATCATGCTCATGCTGCTGAGGATGATGAACCTCCCAGGAAGAAGACTAAGGTATAAAGTGAAGACTCTTCAAGTGACGATGAATATGTTCTAATCTCTGCTCTCACAGGTATTGTTACACATGGGTGTAATGATTGGCTTATTGATAGTGGGGCTTCTAAACATATGACGGGATTCAAAGAATCTCTTATGGACCTATCTGAACATGAGTCACCTCATAAAGTGAAACTTGGGGATGACTATCAATACCCTATAAAAGGAAGTGGTGAAGCCTCCTACAAGTTAGACTCTGGGAAGTCTTTAAAGATGCAAGATGTTCTATATGTACCTGGACTCAAGAAGAATATTCTCTCCATATGATCTTTGGATGCAAAAGGGATGAGAGTTCCATTTGTGGATGGCCAAGTACTTATGTGGCCAAAAGCTAAGACCATAGATGATGCAGTAGTGATTGGAGAGCAAGAGGGAGGATTGTACAAAATGAAGGGACAACCTGAACATGCCATGGTACATAAATCCATGGAGCCAAGTGAAATTTGGCATAGAAGGCTTGCACATGTGCACAATAGAGCACTACCAATTGCAAGCAAAGTAGTAGAAGGTCTTTTTGAAATCCAATCAAAGCATGAAGGTGTTTGCAAAGGATGTGCAAAAGGAAAGAACACAAAGAAGGCATTTTCAAGCAGTGAAAGCAAGGCATAAGGAATCTCTGAAATTATCCACTCCGATGTATGCAGTCCGATGTCATCTAGTTCTATGAGTGGCCTTGATATAAAATCAAACTGATAAGAAGATCAAGACCTTTAGATCCGATAATGGCGGATAATTCACTTCAGGAGACTTCAAGAAGTTATGCAGTGATTCAGGGATTAAGAGGGAGTTGATCACTCCTTACAATCCACAACAGAATGGAGTTGCAGAAAGGAAGAACCTCTCATCCACTTTCAACATTGGTTAAGGTACACATTATCAAAGACTCTAGTAGCTCTTGCAAGGAAGAAAAGATTGAGAGGGAGTCCACCGAACAAACAAACAAAGATAAGTATTTGAATTGTCATTTATTGTATATCTGATTGTTTAAATAATATTGTTCAATGATGTATATACTTATGTTCCTAGACTTAGGTTGTGTATTATGCATATTAGAATAATTGCATTAATGAACAATATACTACTAATATGCATGTGATGGGTAAGTGGCCTATGGCACTGTACAACATCCCATTGCTACTTATCTAGAATGAAACCTCTTTGCTGACATGTTGGGAGTAGTGCAAACTCTTAAACATTGTTCTGGTAGAGATGGAAGGCATCTAGAAAGTTAGCGTATGAATACGGGATATGGATGAATGTTGCATTGAAGCATTGGCTAAGATAATTGCATGACTGTATGACATATGTCTTTATGTGTAAGAATTTGTTCTGAAATCTATGATAGGTTTCTAATCATGCAATTGAAATTGTCTTGTAGGAAAGACTGTGTACCATCGCCTACAAGAGAGATGTGTTTCGAAGAACAAGCGACGAAGACTCAACAAATCCAGAAAACTACCTATTGAAGATATTGAAGAATCTAAAGTTCCCAAGATCCAGGATGCAGTAATGGAAGGATGCCATGATAGAGGAATACCAGTCGATCATGAAGAATGATGTTTGGGATGTGGTCCCAAGACCAGAAGCGAAGTCTGTTGTGACTTCCAAGTGGATCTACAAGATCAAGCATGCTGCAGATGCAGCATAGAGAAATACAAGGCAAGGTTTGTAGCTCGTGGATTCTCCCAAAAGGAGGGGATAGATTATGAAGAGAATTGTGCACCTGTAGCAAGATACACTTCCATCGGAACAATACTTGCTCTGGCTGTAGTGATGAATTGGAAGATACACCAGATGGATGTCAAGACAACTTTCTTGAATGGTGTAGTCGAAGAGGAAGTGTATGTGGAGCAGCCACTCAGTTTTGAGATACATGTCAGGGAGTCATATGTGTGTAGATTGAAGAAATCCTTGTATGGCTTGAAGTAAGCACCTAGGACATGGTACAGCAGGATAGACAGCTTATTGTCCAGTTTGGGCTTTACCAAGAGTAAAGCGGATTCCAACCTTTACTACAAGATTGAGGAAGGAAATCCAGTGATAATCCTATTGTATGTGGATGACCTGTTTGTGACAAGAGAAGATAGGTTGATTGCCGACACAAAGAGGAAGCTTGCTGCCGAGTTTGAGATGAAGGAATTGGGTATGATGCATCACTTTCTAGGTATGGAGGTGTGGCAGAGTGCAAATGGAATATTCCTTGGACAAGGGAAGTATGCAGTAGAGATCCTGAAGTGGTTCGAGATGATGGAATTCAAGGCCATGGCCACACCTATGGCATTGAACCTGAATCTATTGAGTGATGCTTCACTAGAGTCGTTCGATGCCATGATGTATCATCAGATGATTGGGTCCTTGATGTACCTGACGAACACGAGACTAGATATTTGCTTTGCGGTGAACACCTTGAGCTAGTTTCTGACAAATCCTAGACATGTTCACCTTATTGATGTAAAGCATATTCTGAGGTACCTGAAGGGTATAATTGATTATGGGCTCAAGTATGATGCGAATCAAAAGTTTAAACCTAGAGGGTTATGTTGATTCAGATTGGGCAGGCAGTGCTGCAAATAGGAAGAGCACTTCGGGGTGCTACTTTAGTATGGGATCAGGTGTGATCTCCTGGTTTAGCAGGAAGCAATCCTACATAGCACTGAGTACAACTGAAGCAGAGTATGTTGCAGCTTGTTCGGATAGTTGTGAGGCAGTATGGCTAAGGAAGGTACTGTCTGATTTATTTGATCTCCAGTTGAATGCTACCTGTATCTCCTGTGACAACCAGAGCTGTGTGAAGTTGTCTGAGAACCCGGTGTTCCATGACAGGTCAAAGCATATCGAGATCAAATATCACTATATCAAGGATATGGTGCAAAGAGGAGTAGTGAAGCTCCAGTATGTTGCGATAGATGAGCATATTGGAGATGTGTTGACCAAATCACTAGCCAAAGTGAAGTTCGAGTACTTCAGAGAGAGGCTTGGTGTTCTTCAGATAGAAGATACTTCGAGGAGGAAGTGATGAGACACATTTGCAGGAGCCATTCCAAGCATGGTGGTAGGAGGATCCTTCCCGTGGTTGTGGATGTAAGCATTGTGTGATGAGCATCAGGACGATGCTCTGGATGATGTTCTAAATGACGATGATCAGGATGATCATGCGATGATGATGTGCATTAGTATGATGTACTATATGATGATGATCAGTATGATCATGAGTGTGAGGATGATGCTTCGTATGAGGATGATCAGGTTGATCATGAGTATCAGGATGATACTCTGTGGCCGTGGACAGTTTGTGCTATAAGCATATAAGCTTGCCCTGGGAGATTTGCAGATACTCTTGCAAGGTTTTTCCTATGGAATATAATAGCTCCCTGGGAGATCTGGAAAATGCTCTTTCGAGGTTTTGCTTGGGAGGACATATAATATTGCCCTAGGAGATTTGCATATACTATTGCGAATTTTTCCTATGGAATATAATAGCTCCCTGGGAGATCTGGCAAATTCTCTTACGAGGTTTTTTCCTTGGCATATAATATTTCCCTAGGAGATCCAATAGGGGTAGCAGTAAGCTCATAATCAGTCCTGGGATGCTCTTTCGAGGTTTTTCCAGACCACATGTAATCAGTTCTGGAGATCCGATAGGTTGTGCTAGGCACGTAAAAGTCCTGGCATGCTCTTTAGAGTTCTTGCCAGTCGTTCTATGCACATAAACGTTCCTGGGACACTCTTTTAAGGTTTTGTGTTGGTCACATGTAATAGCTCCCTGGGAGATCTGGTAGGTTGAGCAGTAAGCTTATAATCAGTCCTGGATTCGCTTTCAAGGTTTTGTTGATGCATGTAATCATTCCTGAGGATTCCACAGGATGTCTAGCTCGTAGATATGATGAAGACCTATAGGAGGCTAGGCCTACATCCAACATGAAAAAGGCCTGGCTCTGTAGATCTTCCTATGACGAGAAGAATTGAGAGATAGCCCAGTGATCGAGATGATGAGTACAGCAGTAGTGACGATGATCCAGCTCCAGAATTGAAGACTTGTGCCTATATGTATTGATGACCTGTGTCAAGAGAATACCATCCTAGTTAAGAGGGAGTGTTGATGTATTTGTAACTTCGGAAGATATTCTTCTATGTATTTGTTAAGATCCTAGTGGGCGTCCTTCACTAACACCTCAAGGTTTTGGTGTAACAGTTCGTATCATTTGGTATCAGAGCCTCCACCCAGGTTCAAGTCACAAAGCGGGTGTAAACGTCGGCGTTGCAGTGTTCGCCCGGGGCTCGTACGGCGCAAAGGGGACACCACCGTACGGGCGCACATCCAGCCCAGAGTCTAGACTGCGGAGTGTGGTGAGATGTTAAGATCCTAGTGGGTGGCCTTCACTAACACCTCGATGTTTTGGTGTAATGGTTCGTATCAGTATTACACTTGTAATTTATTATATTCTTGATGGAGATGTATTATTCCTCCAATCAGAAGTGTCTTCATTTGTATTTGTATGTGTCGCAAGTATTATTGTAAGTGTCACAACTTATATTTGATGGGTTATTAGACCACCAGTGTGGGGTTGTCCCTGGATGAGTCACGTGGATGGGTTATTAGGCTTCCTTAGGAAGTCGTCCCTGTTAGGGTTAAAGGTAGGTTAAGTTGTGTATAAATAGAGAGTGAATGTCTCTCATTCTATTCATTCACTCACTCATCCAACTCGCATAGTTGAAAGAGAGGAGTGCGCACAAGTGGAGGAGGAGTAGTTGTTGGAGTCATCTATCTTTTGGGGATTGATATTTGTGATCTTTGTATTGGGGCTTATTCTATCTCTGAGGAAGTAGCGGGGTTTTTCAACTTCTTGGTTTTCCTCGAGGAAACTCTGTGTCTCTTGTGTTTATGATTGTTATGTTGTGCATGTTATTCTCTTAGTAGGATCCTAGATAATGCTTGAATGAAATTATCGAAAAATTAACAGAAACATAATCTGAAAATTAAACCAAGGCAAAGTTAAGGAAACGAACAAGAACTAAGAATGGATATGAAGCTTAATTGCAACTTATGTAGCTCAAAACAAGGTCCTAATTACATATACAGATGCTGGTCAACTACAGGAAATAGTACAATTCGAAAAACCTGATAAATTGAACTCTAAACAAGCATAAAAACAAGACATAAAATATTAAAGTCCAGATGACAGTCTGAATGACAGTCCAGATGACAAAAAATGATATAAACTATGAAAATAAGCAAACTAAATGATTCTAACGCCAGTTGGTTTATGCATATTAGTCTATGGTGCAAGCATAACAGTAAATGAGTTGTTTAAAATTGAAGCAACAAGAAATAACTACACTAATTTGTATCTAATGAAGAAACCATTTCTATTACATAGTAAAACAGAATTAAAAGGTAAACAATTCTAATCTACAGCTACAGTAGAATTAACACAACTAATCCTGATTACAACTGAGCTTGAAATACTGAACTAATTAAATTCTATCTAATTACAATGGAAAATATGAAAGGCAAACTAAAAGAAACTATGAATGACCGGTCGTTTAAATTCTATAAATGTAAATTACATATAAAAAATAGAAATTACAGTTTATAAACAGCAAAACGTCATCTACAGGAAAATGAACTATATGCATACAAAAACGAAATGACTTATCTACAAATGTAAAAAGAAACTACTGAATACAAAAATAGAACCTTTGTCTGTTGAGGGGACCTTCTCAAAAACAGAGGATGTCTACGCTAAACTGGAAATGAAGCTACAACTATGCAGAGCTTTATTAAAAATCTAAAGCACTATTTTTTTCCAAAATGTTTTTATATCCCCGTTTCTCAACCTTGGGCATCTTTATACAAGGTTTACAAAGAGAGAGTAGCTCGACCCTTTCAGTGGTCTACCTCTCTTAAAATAGGAGGTATTTTACTGCTATAAAAACGGTTCATGACAATGCACAGGTTGTCTACCTGATTCCGTGGGCGTTGATTCTCTTTGACATGGGAAACTGATAAGTTGTCAGGATGGGAAAGCTGAAGCACAAATATTCTAGAAGGAGGGCTCACAAACCATTAGGGACACGTCGTCAACAGAACCCACGTCTTGGTTTTTGTCTATAATGCCCAGGAATATGCCAACCAATGAAATCGGAGGTACAAACGGAGGTTTGAATGGTCGTCCGAATGCAGATGGCTGGATGAATGCGAACGCGCGTCTGGATGAGATTCTGAATGACAACCACAACCTGAAAACTAGAAATTATGCGCCTAGCAAGTCCAGAATTGTTAAATTAATGTTAATAAATCATAAAAAGATGATAATTAATTAAGATTCATGAGATATCAAAATGTGTTCATACCTGAGTTTGAATGGTGATCTGGATGGTGAAAAATATGAGTTAATACACCAAAAATGGAAAAATAATGAATCCCAAACATGATCAGTGACTCAAAATTGATGGCAAAATCGAACACCAACATAACCCTCTCCCAACTGCTACAAAATCACTAGTTTCGACCTTGGGGGAAATGGCATTAAATCTTCTTCAAATGGAATAAAACTGAGCAAGATGACTCCAAATGCTTAAGTACTGAACATGAAACTTGTATAACAGGTAAATAACAGTCCATATATCAATAATCCATCATTGTTTCACTTATCCATTCGAATTTATCAACACATTATTGGCATACATCAATATAGTGGGGAAATTGGTACCATTTGCTCATTAATAATCATATTTACATAGTTCCACTTGGAATATCAACTTGAAGACATGGTGAACATGAATAATATATCATTTACATCACATTATAAAATAATTAAGAATCCAAAGCTCCCCCAAAGAGAACAATAGCTCACCAAGTGCGCAATTCGTCAAGGATCATGAATATGCCAATAAATAAAAGAATGGTTGTAGAAGCAAGATAAAAGAGATGTGACCATGATCTTCCCTGTAGCTTAAACCTATAACAAAAGAATCCATTAAATATCCAAATGAAAGGTCTGAATGGCCTTTCCATTATCAACTAGGACAGGAATCTTTCACCCTCGAAATTGGTGCTAAGGCAAGTAGAGTAGCACTCCACTAGCTCTCCTCTCCCAAATGTAAAATGCAAATTCTAAAATGATAAAAAGATGCTATTATTCTTTGTTCATGAATTTTATAAACTTCTAAGGTCCTCCATGGGTCGAATTCCTTCCAAGAGCTTCATTCCAACTCAAGTTGGGAAGAGATTCCCAAGTGTGCCACTTGTACTTCCAATTCTAGCACTCTCCTTCTCCAAATTCGAATTGGTGTCTCTTTGTCTGCCCTAACTCACTTGAGTGCCCTCTTGGAGGCTATTTTGAGCCCTAACATGTCATATATGTCATATGTCAACCTTCAGTTCTGATTTGTGTCATAGGTGTCATGGCATCTTCATCATTGTTGTCATAGAGCTAGGGAATCTAGCCCAAGTGTCCCACTAACTCCAAATTGCCTCTTCCTCTTCCATGGGAGTTATTCTTCCTCTAAATTTAAACCTCATTGACTCATGCCAAGTATTATTCCCTTCCAACTCATCCCAATAAAATTGGACTTCTCATGGATTCGAATTGACAAGAGGAGGATGCCATGTGGCATAGAAAATCTAGCTTGTGTGGGTCCCACTTCCTCCATGTGTCTTCATGATCAAATGTCACTTTGATTTTCCCTTGTATATATTTATTTAGATCCTTTATTAAATATTTATACTATTATAATTTTTACACATCATTTACTATCCCTCTTATTTCAAATCCCAATGCTTCCACCCCCCAACCTAGGGAACTAGTAATTTTTCCTCCATGGCAGTTCATTTGGATGGGTATATTACAACTTTGAATTGAGAATTTCTCTTAATGTGACCCACCTTGTCCATTTGGATCTAATTTAACATTATTACTAACTTGGACATCATTCTTGGCAATTATTTGACCCTTAGCATCAATTTGACAAACTATCATGAGTATGACCAAGGGGCTTAGGCCATTGTGATCCAATGCAAAATTTTGGGACATGTCAAATCCTCCCTTCCCAATATTGCTTGTCCTCAAGCAATTTCAGCACATGTATGTGGAAGAACCTGCTTTCTTTCCAAAAAATTTATTCCCAAAACTTCTCTTCTGGAACCTTGAGTAGAGCCACCCATGCACTACAATTGTGTGTTTCCAAAAGCAAGGAGATGTGGATTTTCTTTTTCATTTTGATATCCCCTGTAACATCACCACTAAACACCAAAATGTTAATTAAATCCATCAAAACCATGTTTGCACAATTACTCTTTACCTCTTTCATATTTTGGAAACCCCTTATGATACCATTGTAATTCTTGAAGTTGTCACTGAGTTGCCCAACTTTCAGTCTTTGAGGTCCCATGAATATTTTAGAGAGGAACCACCATGCTTGTTGCTGCACTACTCTGATCAAAATCACTTTATTAAGTGGGGAATCCATCTCCCATACTGCTTGTTTCCCCAAAAAATTGAAATCAATGGGACTAAAAATTATCCCAGGGTCCCATTGCTTGCATTGCACTCCAACAAGTAAGAGTGCTCTCCAACTTATACCATCAGGTAAGAGAATTCATGGATCCCATTTTCTTGTATGCATTCTTCCAAACATCATGAGTGCAAAATATATATCATCAAAGTACATAACAACATAATTAAAATGTACATCAAGGAGATGCTTCATTAAAGAATCATGAAAGTGCTTATACCTCCAAGTAAGTAGACCACCATTTTCCAAGTGCATACAAGTTTCAAGTGACCCATCAAATCTGATCCAATGACATAGGTGAGGATCCCATGTCCTATAATGTTGCTCCAAAAATATGTAAGATGCATCAAAACAATCAGCCTTGTATTCTTTCATCCAAGTAGTTAATGAAGTTTCTCCAATATCAATTGAATTAAGCAAGGAGCAAGGAAAATCATGAGTCTTCAAGTGACTCAAGTGAACATCATAAGTGCATACGTGAAGATATGTATCATCATAAGGTAAAAAATGATGCTACTACAAATGTAAATAATGAGGTGTTCTATTCATGTAATCATCAAAAGGAGAGGTAGGAGTTTCATACCCCTCATGTGGCACCATTATAAAAAAACCTTTCACCCAATTTTCATCCCCAATTGGTGTGGCAGAAAAAGAAGTAGGGGGTGAGAAATTATGAACCAACCTTAAATATTTACAATTCTTACCCATTGAAATATTTAATTCATCTTCTCCATAATTGTCTAGTCCAACTGTTGTGAGATCATGTGCCTCCTCCAAGGCTTTGCAACTCTCTCCATGAGGCAACTCATAATACCTCTGAACAAAGACAAGTGCTTATCCTTCTTCTTGTTTGATTGTAGCATATTCAAGCACCTACATATCAACATTTACCTCATGTTCCACCATTACACGATGTTCCTCCTTTGTGACATAAATTCTTTCATTCATTGCCTTCTTTTCCACGAAAGGATAACCACTGCTCCCTCCTATTGCCAGTTTGCTTATAATTTGACTAGCAAACAATTCGAAACTTTGCATTAGTTGTTTTTTAATGTCTTTAAAGAGTTGTTTCATGAGTTTCCTAAGCTTCTCACCATCATATGAGGTTCCCTTTCCATCCCTAGTCATAGTTTCCTCAAAAAAATTGCTCTTCTTTTCCTACTTTTTCCTCTTCAACAAAAACACTTTTGGTTTCAATATATAATGGTGGTACATGAATTATTTTCCTCATGAATATAAAACCAAATCAGGTGCCAAGATCATGCTCTAATACCACTATAATGTCCCATTTTTGAAATTATTTAAAATGGTGAATTTTTCACTTTTTTCCCTAGTTCGACCTTTGACTAGTTTTGAGGTCTAGGTCTCCAAATTGCTCCAAATGATCCCAAATATTCAAAGACGGTGTATGAATGATATTAGTACTTGATTATGATGTTCAGATATTATTTAGGACCATCAAATTAATTCTGTAAACCCCTTTAAGATTCTGGCGAATGTATGGAATTTTACTAGCAATTTGGGGTTCAAATCCCCCCAGGGTAAATGCTGAATATAGCTCTCCAAAAGCTTCCAAGCCCACTCTAATTTATGAAAATAGGAAGAGGATGTCTAAGGGACAATATTAAGGTCTCATGTGCATCAGTATTCAGTTTTTGAAGTCTGTTATAACCCTATCCCAACAGCTACAAAATCACTAGTTTCGACCTTGGGGGAAATGGCATTAAATCTTCTTCAAATGGTATAAAACTAAGAAAGATGACTCCAAATTCTTAAGCAATGAACATGAAACTTGTATAAAAGGTAAATAATAGTCCATATATCAATAATCCATCAGTGGTCCACATTATTGGCATACATTAACATAGTGGGGAAATTGGCACCATTTGCTCAATAATAATTAGATTTACATAGTTCCACTTGGAATATCGACTTGAATACATGATGAACATGAATAAAATATCATTTACATCATATTATAAAATAATTAAGCATCATAATCTCCCCCAAAGAGAACAATATCTCACCAAGTGCGCAATTCCTCGAGGATCATGAATATGCCAAGAAATAGAAGAATGGTTGTAGAAGAAAGATGAAAGAGATGTGAACATGATCTGTCATGTAGCTTCAACCTGTAACAAAATACTCCATTAAATCTCCAAATGAAATTTCTGAATGGCCTTTCCAATTACCAACTAGGATGGGAATCTTTCACCCTCGAAATTGGTGCTAAGGCAAGTAGAGTAGCACTCCACTAGCTCTCCTCTCCCAAATGCAAAATGCAAATTCTAAAATGATCAAAAGCTGCTATTTTTATTTTTTCATGAATTTTATAAAATTCTAAGGTCCTCCATGGGTCGAATTCCTTCCAAGAGCTTCATGCCAACTCAAGTTGGGAAGAGATTCCCAAGTGTGCCACTTGTCCTTCCAATTCTATCCCTCTCATTCTCCAAATTCGAATTGGTGTCTATTTGGCTGCCCTAACTCACTTGAGCGCCCTCTTGGAGGCTATGTTGAGCCCTGACATGTCATATATGTCAGATGTCAACCTTCAATTCTTATTTGTGTCATAGGTTTTATAGCATATTCATCATTGTTGGCATAGATCTAGGGAATCTAACCCAAGTGTCCCACTAGCTCCAAATTGCCTCTTCCTCTTCCATGGGAGTTACTCTTCCTCTACATTTTGACCTCATTGACTCATGCCAAGTATTATTCCCTTCCAAATCATCCCAAGAACATTGGACTTGTCATGGATTCGACTTGACAAGAGTAGGATGCCATGTGGCATAGAAAATCTAGCTTGTGTGGGTCCCACTTCCTCCATGTGTCTTCATTATCAAATGCCACTTTGATTTTCCCTTGTATATATTTATTTAGCTCATTTATTAAATATTTATGCTATTATAATGTCCACACATCATTTATTATCCCTCTTATTTCAAATCCCAATGCTTCCACCCCCCAACTGTCATGTCCCAAATTTGGCATTGGGTCACAAGGGCCTAAGCCCAATGACCATATTCATGAGAGTTTGTCAAATTGATGTTAAGGAGGAAAATTACTAGTTTCCTAGGTTGAGGGTGGAAGCTTTGGGATTTGAAATAAGGAGGATAATAAATGATGTTTTCACATTAGAATGGCATAAATATTTAATAAAGGATCTAAATAAATAAATACAAGAGAAAATCAAAGTGGAAATTGATCATGAAGACACATGGAGGATGTGGGACCCACATAAGCTAGATTTTCCATGCCACATGGCATCCTACTCTTGCCATTTCGAATCCATAAGAATCCAAATGTTCTTGGGGTGAGTTATAAGGTCAATAAACTTGTCATGAGTCATTTAAGGTCGAATTGGAGTGGAAGAATAACTCCCATGGAAGAGGAAGAGGCAATTTGGAGCTAGTGAGACACTTGGGCTAGATTCCCTAGCTCTATGACAACAATGACGAAGATGCTATGACACCTATGACACAAATCAGACCTGAGGGCTGACATATGACATTTATGACATGTCAGGGCTAAAAATATCATCCAAGAGTGCTCTCAAGTGAGTTAGGGCATCCAAATAGACACCAATTCAAATTGGGAGAAGGAGAGGGTTAGAATTGGAAGGACAAGTGGCATACTTGGGAATACCTTCCCAAATTTAGTTGGCATGAATCTCTTGGAAGGAATTAGACCCATGTAGGACATTAGAATTTTATAAATGTCATGAACAAAGAAGAATCATAGCTTTTTATCATTTGATAAATTTGCAATTGCATTTGTGAAGAGGGAGAGCCAGTGGATGACTAGTTTCTTGCCTTAGCCAATTTCGAGGGTGAAAGATTCCCATCAAAGTTGGTAATTGGAAAGGCCATTCAGAAATTTAATTTGGATATTTAATGGATTCTTTATTTGCAGGTGTAAGCTACAGGGAAGCTCGTGGTTTCTTCTAGTGCAGCTCACTCCTTCAACCATTTCCAGTTTTCATGGCATATTATTGATCCTTGAGGGAGGACGTTTTTGGTGAGCTCTTGTACTCTTTGGGAGAGCTTATCATGATCCATAATATGATTAATATACTTTGTTATTCATCCTCAGAAAATTTTCAGGTCGAAATACCAAGTGGTTATATGTAAAATTGATTATTAATGAGCAAACAGTGACTATTCCCCACTAGATTGATGTATGCCAATGTATTGATGATGATTTCAAATGGAAGAATGTTTCTCTGATATATTTATGATGTATGGACTTCCATTGATGATTATTACAAGTTTCATGTTCAGAAATTAAGCATTTGGAGCCATCTTGCTCAGTTTTATTTCATTTGAAGAAGATTTAATGCTATTTCCCCCAAGGTCGAAACTAGTCTTCTTGCATATGATTTAAGGGAATTATAGAAGACATTAGAAGTTGAATGGTGATGCATATGAGTTCATTTTGATGTCCTTTATATGTACCCTAATTCCATTCAGAATTTTGAGTTGGATTGAGTGCATTTGGAAAGTCATTTTCATCATCTACCCCTAGGGGATTTGAACCACAATTTTACTAGTAAAACTCCATACCTTGATCAGTTTTCCAAAGTGAGTTGAAGAATTCATTTGATGGTTAATAGATAACTATAAAAACCATTTTTATGTATTAACATCATTCATACACCTACTGGTACAATTTGAGAGAATTTGGAGCTATTTAGATCCATCTACCATTGGGGGTTTGAAGCTCGAAATTACTAGTAATCTTCCCTACCTTGTCCAGATTGTAAATGAATGTGAAGAAGTGTTTTAAGGGTTTTTAATTATCTTTGAGCCTCTTTTATATGTATTAATACCTCTAAAATACCTTCAGACCCATTATACAATCATTTGGGTTCATTTGGAGACCAAGAGACCAATACTAGTCAAAGAGGAATTGCTAGTCAAACTCTCTACTTTGGACAGAATTAAAAGAGGATTTGCAGAAGTAATATAAAGGTCATATATCATCCCTTAACATAATATTCAAGTCCTAATATCATTCATATACCTTATTAGAATATTTGGGAGCATTTGGAGCAAATTGGAGACCTAGACATCAAGACTAGTCAAAGGTCGAACTAGGGAAAAAAAAAAGTGAAAATTTTGCCATTTTAATAAAATTATTAAAAAGGGACATTACAGTGGTATCAGAGCATGGTCCTTGCACCTGTGATTTAATATCATACATTGAAGAATAATTTGCACCCATGTCTTACTATTATGATGAATCCTATGAGTACAATTCTTATGAGGAATATGCAGATGCTTATGAACAATATGAAGCAGAATGTGAATGGGTTGAGGAAGAGGTGCCATCATGCAACACTTCTTACAATTTCAGGAGGAATGAAGATTATTATTATGACAATATGTATGATAAATATGAGTATGACACACCATCAAAGGATGATTATACAAACGAGTTACAAAGATGGAGAGCAACATATAAAACCTTGCCCCGACAATATCAAAGATATCAAGCATATCTTGCTTCGAAGGAAGATCCACAAAATGCCATGTCTTTTGAAGACTATGATGATATTTTGTTTGAAAATAGACCCAAAAATGAAGATGTGGAGGTAGTGAAGAAAGGTTTATGCCCTTCTTGTAAAAGACCTTGGAGAGAAAATCACATGTGTGTAAGTGAAAATCTAGCAATGAAAAATCTGAAGCTTCAGGGAATGTAGGTATTTCCATCTGGGGGAGACTTCTTGGGTACTCTTCAAAAAGCGATTCCAAAGATATTAAACGTAAGGAAAACAAGGGGCAAAATGCATCAGCTTGCTTGAAGGAGAAAAATGAAGAGACATCACAAGAGCATGAAGAAGATCCTATTGAAAATATTGAAGATCAATTTGAGACACATTCTACCTTGGACATGAATCAAAGAGCATCTACTAATGGATGCTTGAACTATGAAGGAGTTCCTACTGATGGGTGCTCACACCTCTATGTCGGTGACATAGATATCACTTTTGACAGTATTGCTGCAAGACAAAATTCCCTTAAGCATGAAAATGAAGACCTTGTAGTAGTTGAAGAAGAAACAAGATCAACTTCCCCACGCTACAACAAAATAGCCCTTTAGGGGTGGTTTTGGCTTGCAGGGTTATTGGTAAACCCCCCCCCCTAAAAAAAAAATCAGACCTTTGGATGCGGTCTTTTAAAACCGGCCCTAAAAGTCATGGAAATTGGACTTTTGGGGGCGTTTTTTTTAAATCTACCCCCAAAAGTCCTGAAATTTGACTTTTGGGGGCGGTTTTTAGAAACCACCCCTAAAATCCCAATTCTCATAAATTTTGGGGGCAATTTGTCAAAACCCCCCCTAAAGGTCATGAGAATTGAACTTTTGGAGGTGGTTTTTTTGGAACCCCCCTTAAAAGTCATGAGAATTGAACTTTTGGAGGCGGTTGTTTGAAAACCCCCCCTAAAAGCCCAAACTTTTGGGGGCGGTTTGTCAAACCTCCCCTAAAAGCCATGAGAAATGAACTTTGGGAGGCAGTTTGTTTGGAACCCCCCTTAAAATTCATGAGTATTGAACTTTTGGAGGCGGTTTTTTGAAAACCCCCCCTAAAAGCCCAATTCTCATAACTTTTGGGGGCGGTTTGTCAAAACCCCCCCAAAAGTCATGAGAATTGAACTTTGGGAGGCGGTTTGTTTGGAACCCCCCTTAAAAGTCATGAGAATTGAACTTTTGGAGGTGGTTGTTTGAAAATCCCCCATAAAATCCCAATTCTCATAACTTGTGGTGGCGGTTTGTCAAAACCCCCACTAAAAGTCATGAGAATTGAACTTTTGGAGGCAGTTTTTTTGGAACCCCCCTTAAAATTCATGATGTCAAAGTCTTTGATCTAAAACGTTGGCTATAAATAACCCAAGGTCAAATTTTATTGTGTTAGTGTGTTGATTTAGTGCAGTAGGCATGTTAGTGATTGGGTTAGAGGGTAGTGGGTTAGGGTTAGAGGGACACTGAATTAAGGGGATATTTTCTACAATTTCATAATGTAGTAGGATTTGGGGAGTTTTTGGATTAGAAGTGAGTCACCTAAGGGATCAGTGGGTTAGTGGGAAAGGGGTTCTAGTTTTTTTGGTACTAGTGGTTATGTGGTTTATAAGTTATCATTTTATTCGGTTTGGGGCTACCTATTAAGGTTAGGTACGAGGTGAGGGGGTTAGAGGTTGAAGCTTCCTAGGTGCATGAATTCATTGCATGGATCAAGTGTGCCAAGTGCATGAGTCATCTACATGGATTGGTTGTGTTAGGTTAGTGTCTAATTAGTGTCTTTATTTAGGGTGGGCATTTCAATA
The DNA here is from genome assembly GCA_027924585.1 of Larix kaempferi. Lineage (NCBI taxonomy): Eukaryota > Viridiplantae > Streptophyta > Pinopsida > Pinales > Pinaceae > Larix > Larix kaempferi. Next base: position 3,177,985 of record BSBM01000705.1, read on the forward strand.
TTTGTAACACAAAGGATGGTTCTCGTGGCCTGGACTATGGCATGTGAACTAAATTTAGGGTCTAATTCCATATTAATTTTCCATGGGGTTGATGGTCCATGCATGTTAACATATATTACCACATAAGAATCTCTAGCCTACATGTGAGATCGCCATGATCATCATTGTCACCATCATCGATGTCATTGTTGTTGTTGGTTTGTCCATGGTTATGTAAACCAATAAACCAACCATGGTTTAATATTTATAGGTTATGTAAACCAATAGTGGTTCTCATAACCTAAATAATGGTCCATGGTTAATAAATTTACTATATGATTCATGGTCCATGTGTAGGGCCCTACACATAATTACTTTACCTTACAAGCGAGATATTGTGGCCATTTCAATATTTGTAACATTGGCGATGGTTCTTGTGGCCTATACCATGGTCTATAAACTAATTTTAGGGCCTAATACCATATTAATTTGCTATTGGGTTGATTTTCCATGCATGTTAACCTAGACTACTGCATATGACCTACATATGGAATATCTAGCCTATATGTAACAATTCCCTCTGTTGCTCTTGAGTGATGATTAAGGCCTTGTGACATCACATAATATCTAAAGAGTGAATCTAATTTCAAATACAAGTGGGATATGTTGGTAATTTTTAGATCTGTAACACCAAAAATGAAAATTTTCCTGCCAATTTCAACATGCTAGTAATTTTCATTCCATCACCCTTTCTTCTCATTGTTTTCCCTGTTTTGTGAAGGGTGACTCAAGTCTCCGCCTCCCATTCCACATCTAACAAATACTCCATTCTTCCACATATACACAGTTAAATGAAGAAAGTCTTCATGCACTTCTAAAACACCAGGAAAACCCTGAAGAGACCCGAAAAGCTTCTGTACTGAACGCATCCTCCATCACTCCGCTTAGTTCTAAAGTGGAATCATAATTATTTACTTAAACAATGTATTTAATAATTTATTGAATTTAGTAGCTTTCTTGCGAATCCATATAAATGTATTTTAATATGTGATGTGCCTAGCATTGTACTAAATGTCTAATTAACTTTTTCATCATGGGAATGAAATCAAAATCAAAATCATGTTTAGGAATCCCGCGCCATTTGGAATATTGGTTCCCGCCACTCCATTTTGTGATTTTTTTTAAGAAATTGGTTCAATCCCGCACGATTTGGACAGACTAGTTCTATGAGCACTTGGTATCCTTCATCGATTGTACTCTGGGGCCGGCTCTCAAACCAGGGGATCCTTCATACCAAGTGCTCAAACTACATTCACATATGGGACTAGCATTACCATAGACGCTAGCACTGGGGCCGACTCTCAAACCAGGGGATTCATTCAATTGGCATGGTAGAATTGAAGAACCTTGAAAGGGCAAGGTACGTTCTCATGTTTTCGTGCAGTCTTGTTTATTCTAATCTAGTTTTAATGATAAATTCCTTGTTGATATTTTCCTTTGGTGCTATAATGTAGAGTGAATCATTAGTGCTATAAGGTAGAGTGAAAGAAAATTAAATCAACTGTAATAAATAGACAACCAACAAACAAAGATTGATGTATTTTATTAGAATGAACAAACTACATGCGTGGAAATGCCTTGTCAATGACTTGATAAGATGCCCACTCTCCAAGTAGAAAAGGAACCCTCTTGATGAAGATGATACCTGAATGTTTAGTTGTTGTCCCTATGTGCAATATCCTCCAATATGATCTAGGAAAAACCAACAAACTATCTTAAAAATCAAGCCAAGGTTGTGATGCAATTTCTGAGTGAAATGGGGCTCTATCAATCCTGTATGCTTAAGGGAACATGGCCGCTTCTTCCACAAAGGATATAGCATATGCCACTAGTAATGATAGGGATATGTAGCTAAGAATAGTAACCCATAAACTGCCCTAAGCCAATCAACTTTATGATCTAGATTAGAGACTCACAACTATCCTCTATACTCAGTCAAATAATGTAATATAGATCTGATATGAATATTGATGCCCAACATATTTCATAGATCTGATGAATATTTCATGCATCAATATTGTGAGCTTCTCCTTCCACTAATTTCATGCACTTGTCAATGATTGGTGTAGCAAATCTATACCTTGTTCTCCCTTCCAACGCTTGTTGATATGACATTGTTTGACTGCCCATATGCCACTAGATATTAACGCCAAATCACAACTGAATAGACCCCCTTTCCAGCCGAAGAAGGAGGTGGAAGATAGGGGTATAATTCTTTCTCTGGGTTAGAGTCTCTAATAGTTAAAGAGCATGGAGACCAGAGATGTAGGGGTAGATTCGAAATTCTTACCCAGATGGGCGTGATCATGGCTGGGGCAGACAAAGGATCAAACTACAGGAACCAATTCTGAATATCTGGATTTGTGTGGAATATCTGTCTTGATCAATTACTATTTGTATCTTAAGCAAATTTGGATTTGGTAAGCTTTGTGTTTATAAACTAGTTCAAACCTATATTTCTCTCCTAATCAGGGACCACAAATGTCCTTTTGAAGATTGGGGAGGCTCGTGAAAACTTATGAAGTCTATTATTTGTTATAAAATTTCACATGATTGTTATAAAATTGGAATTGAATACTGATATTTCATGTGTTTGATTAATGATACAAGTTTTTTTTTTGTTATTTAGGTTGTGTACAAGTGCATACATGGAGGTAAGTGATTGTATGTGCTTTAACTATATCATTCTTTTCATGATATTTCCATTCTCATAACATATTATCTTGTACTTTAATAAGATTCTAATAGGCTACAACCAAGTAATACTCTAATCCATTTGAGAAAACACAGGGAAAACAAATTATGACACGAAATCAAAGAAGTCTGATTATGGAATCTTTAAAAAGAACCTTTAAGAAGGATAAAGTGGGGAATACAGGAACATGCACAAAAAATTGAAATAAGAAAAATGCTCATATGGGCCACTTATAGATAATCTTCTAATCAAATGGGGAAGTGTGTGGCATATAATGATATGCAATTAAAGTTGAGTAATAAAAAGGGTTGAAAATCATACCATCGATTTCTTGTCAAATCATTCTTGAAAGATCATCGAAGAGATAAGAGGAGGCATATGTGTATACCACACCTTTAGATCCCTATATCTCCTATGGCAGCATATAGATGAATATACTATTCCACTCTATCTCTCAATGCATATATATATATATATATATATATATATATATATATATATATATATAGTTGGAATAAATTGTAAAATATTAGGTCTTGGCCTAATCCCAATATTTATATTGCTTTACAAGTCCACCACACCCTCCTACATTAAGGCTCTCATCCTCCAAGCTACTAAGTGGTATGTGGTATGACATATGGCTTATGTAGGTTTGTTTCATGCTATCAGTATTAGGGGATATGAAGGTGATAATCACAAATCAAAACAATTCATCTTTCTCATGCCAAAAATCCACTAGAACCATCAAGCCAACAATCCACTAGATGTGTGTGGAACCATCAATATCTTACCCATTTTTATCATTGTCACTATCATTGTTTTGATGATGATTGTCATCATTGTCACCATGGTATTCATCATCATCATCATTATCATCCTTGTCCTCGTCATCATCATGATCATCATGATCATCCTCCTCATCTTAAACATCGTCACTGTCATTATCATCATTGTCAAAGGGAACAATTCCATTCTATGCCTTACCAAACTAGTATTGCACTTTCCAAGCAGTTGGTTTGACTCTAATAAACCAAATATCATGATTATTATCATCAGTGTCATCACCGTCTTCATCATTTTCATTATATTTGTCCTCATGATTATCGCTCTTGTTATCAACGTAATTGCCACCATTTATCTCATGGTTATTTCCATTGTCATCAACCTTGTCCCCATGATCATCATCATCCTTTTCATATGTCATCACTTTGAACTTAAATATGGAAACACATCAATCCACTTTACTACATGCAATATTTGACCTCTTAAAAACCAAACTTGAGGGTCTCATATACATATAAACACCATTTTTATGTATTAACATCATTCAAACACCTACTGGTACAATTTGAGAGCATTTGGAGCTATTTAGAGCCATCTACCATTGGGGGTTTGAAGGTTGAAATTACTAGTAATCTTCCCTACCTTGTCCAGATTCTAAATGAATGTGCAGAAGTGTTTTAAGGTTTTTTAAGTATCCTTGAGCCTATGTTATATGTATTAATACCTCTCAAATACCTTCAGACCCATTATACAATCATTTGGGGTCATTTGGAGACCAAGAGACCAATACTAGTCAAAGAGGAATTGCTAGTCAAACTCCCTACTTTGGACAGAATTAAAAGAGGATTTGCAAAATTAATCTAAAGGTCATATATCATCCCTTAACATCATATTCAAGTCCTAATATCAGTAATATATCTTCTCAGAATATTTGGGAGCATTTGGAGCAAATTGGAGACCTAGACATCAAAACTAGTCAAAGGTTGAACTAGGGAAAAAAAGTGAAAATTTTGCCATTTTAATAAAATTATTAAAAAGGGACATTACACCAACCTAGGGAACTAGTAATTTTTCCTCCATGGAAGTTCATTTGGATGGGTATATTACAAATTTGAATTGGGAATTTCTCTTAATGTGACCCACCTTGTCCATTTGGATCTAATTTAACATTATTACTAACTTGGACATCATTCTTGGCAATTATTTGACCCTTAGCATCAATTTGACAAACTATCATGAGAATGGCTAAGGGGATTAGGCCACTGTGTCCGAATCCAAATTTTGGGACATGACAGTTTCCCTAAACCTCACTGAAACATCCCTCATGTTTTCCTTTCCTCGTCGAAACTCGCCTTCCTATGCCGAAACATCGGTTTTTATTTTGATTTTTTCGACGAAGTTTCGCATTTTGAGCTGAATCATCAATGTGATTGACCCATTCTCACTGAAACCTCAGAAGGATTTATAAATCTTGCTGAAGTATCAAAAGGTTTCCCTCTTTCATAGCCAAAGTTTGCACATTTCTTGAAAACTTATCGAAACATGGGCGTTCTTTCGCTGAACTTGTAGATTCATCGCCGAACTGTCGGTAAACTTTTCATTTATCTACTGAAATTGTATCAGAGTGAATTACCTTTTGTCACCGACATGATGGTAAAGTTGTTTTATTTTCCCTACCGAAAAGTGATAACGCAAGCCTTCCGGCGTATATTATGATTCTCCGTCGAAATGTATCGACAATATTTGAGATTCAATGCCGACACTATCATTGCAAAAGAAATTGAATCATCACCGACACGTTTTAGGGTGATTCTCCTTTTTTCCCTGAAATGACTCGTTGGAGCCATTAAAATTCTGTCGAGGCCATTTTTTGGACTCATTTGTAAAGTGACTTAGGGTTTCTAAAGGATTTGTTTTTAAACCTAACCCCGTTAGCCATTTCACTACCATTTTTTCTCAACATCGTTTTCTTCCGCGCTGCCTGGAAGAGAATTTTCGCTCAGTACGACTGCGTTCATTGAAGAGTGACCCAACGCACTTGTCGTTTTTGTCTAGGTAGATATTTTTTGTCCTAATTATAGTTTCTCTTTCCACTTGGAATTTGGTGATTGGGGTTGTATAAGATGAACGTATGATTGGTTTTTTTAGTTCTAGGGCAAACCATTTCTTTGGAACCATTTTTTATTGGTTATCTCAATGCTTTCTTGGGGCCCGAGGTTTTTTAGCCACTCTATTTATGTCTCAGATTCTATGCCCTGAGATTCAAGCATATCCCTATTTCCAAAGGAACATTCTTTCAAAAGATTTCTCGATACCCGTTAAACCCTAAATCTCACACCCTAAATCTCACAATACGCAGACTAGCCCTAACTCTCTTCACGCATTTCTAACCATCGAGTTTTTCTTTACTCAGCTATGGATTCACAAATGTAGTTTCTTGTGAAATGGATAGGGTGTTCTTTGCATTAATGAAAAACTATACATTTATGCCCTCATAAGTGTTTGTTCATTGAATAATTTTTTTTGAAGTTATTTCTTGTTTGCTCAAAGTTGTATCATGTTCACAGTATCAATGGATGTTATCAAACATGATAATGCCTCTTCTATTTTACAAGATACAAAGATGTTGAAAAGAGGTCCAAAACGTTCATCCAAAGTTGTATTGGATGTAGCCTCTGATGATGAAGCAGTTCAAGAGATGTATTTAGAGATTCAGTTTGATGACACTCAACCTATCACTAGAATAGCCCTTGAATTCAAATGGGGTGAAATTTATCATATAATCAGAGATCAGAATGTATCAAAGGCAACAATTGAGGAAGACCTAATCTACTAGAACATCAAGAAATCATATATCCACAAAGTTGCAGCCCGACCTGAGTTGTTCCCATTCACTGAGATGATAGGTTGGATCCTTCTTTATATCGACATTAAATCTCATATCATCACAAGTGCCATGGGAAATGGTTTTGCCTCATTTCAGTTAGTACATATAGGAAAATCTTATAGGATTTCAACCCCAAAAGTCTTCTTAACGGAAGATTGGCTTAAAAGCCTAAAACTGGACTATGTAGAGCGTGCAAAGAAAATTTTGTTGTCAAGGATGCAGTTACTCCAAATAAGTAGTGGGAAATAGGAAACCAAGTTTTTGAAGACTCCCTTTAAACTTGTTTCTACTCTCCTATGCAGGTTATATGGGAGGCCCAACTCAGCTAGTTACAAGTTCATTTGGGTACCTTTGCTCTATTATATCACAATGCATGCAACCGTTTTCAATTGGGAATATATAAATTTTGAGAATATGGTCCAGGCTATTGATGATGCACAACAAGGACTCAAAGTCAAGAACAATGAATTTCACATGTCTTCTTACTTGATAGACTGTATCATGACCTTACATTTCTTTTCAAGCCTCAGATGTAGGTGGAATCCTAGTGAGACTCCTGTGTATGTAGCATATCATATTTTATGGACCTAGAAACATGCGAGCTACTATAAGCAAATTTTCGAGGAATTCTTGGTTCCCTTGTACAAACTGGTTTATGAGAAGGAACCAGATTTCATGTTTGAGGAGGCCCTTAAAGTGGTTACTCAATTAGGATATTATTATATAACCCCTAAAGATACCTGCCTATGTATCTATGGAGGATTGAAAGGTCCACTTTTTCTACCAAAATATGTTACTGATTACATTATTTTAAAGGAAAATGTAAGGCAAACATTCATAAATGGTATTGTCCATTTCCTGCATGATAATAAGAAGGCTTCTTGGCCTCCACTCCCATGATCAGTTGGTGCATACAGGTTCAATAAGGTCAAGGATGCCCAAGATTTGGTGAAATATTTAGATTCATATCATTGTGGTGAAAAAATATTTTTAAGGAATGATAGTCACCAGAAGGTGGCCCTACATTATCAATTATCGGTTAAAATTCATTATGAGTATGTTGATCAGTTCTTGAGAGAAGGAAAAGTGTATAGGCGGGTATAAAAATTTCCATAATTAAACAAAAGACTTAGCAAAAGGAAGGGTGGTAAATATGCAAGTTATAGTAAACCATATGATGCCTTGATGTGGGGAGATATCGAAGAAGTTGATAGGAAGAAAGTAGTGGAAGAATCCCTCTTAGCATAAACTAACAAGAAACTGCAAGAGGAAGAACTAGAAAGAAAAGCAGAAGAATAAAGAAAGGTGAAGGAAGAGGCAAAATAATTATATAAAAGGGTTGAAAAGGAGAAATTGGAAAATTTGGAAGTTGAACAAGAAGAAAATAGAGTCGAGTTACTATGACAACAGTAGGAATCAGCTCGAGAAGAAGAATTAAAAAACAAGAAAGAAGAAGAAGAATCATTCAAGAAATTTGTGGAAACTCCAAATCCACAAGGAGGTGCTGGCATCCTGGAGCACTACGCTCAGGACACGAAATCCATAATTGAAAAGAACAGATAATTATTATTGAATAGATAAAAGATGATAGATTACAATGATGTCTTGGCCTTAAATATGGCTTGGAACTTGATGTTGATGAGACGCCTCCTTTCATAATAACAACAATTAACCTAACTATTTTTATTTAATTATTATCTTATTTATGTTCGTTACATTGCCACTCTCTTAGAAAGGCTTTGTCCTCAAAGCCTTATAATGTTGTTGCATCGTTCTTTGTGATGTCGTGGCTGACGAAACATGTCGATACGAACTGCTACGTGTAGAGCATAACTTTCGATATGTGTATGTATCAATCCATCCCAAATTGATTTGTTGCAGAATGTTGGGATTCCCTACTGATATGTCCTCAGGAGATTTGATCACATTAGTACTATTATGTTTCGACAGTTCCCATTTTTTTGAATATCGGTTTTTATGGTTGGGGTGTCGATAGGGAATTTTCACAATGTCATTTTCTTTTACGAGTGTCGTCTTTTGATCATTGATCTGAGATGGAATTTGTATTTTCATCCCTTGAGGTTTAAAGGTTTCGTTCTGTATCTTTTCCAACTTGTTTTCTAACTGCATGTTATCATTTTGAAACTTCTTAATCAATTCTACTTGCGATTTTCGGTCATCTTCAGACTTCTTAAGTTGTTCCTTAAGATCTTCGTTATGACTTCTAATGCAACTATTTTCTTCTTGCTTTTCTAGAAGTTTTCCTTCAATGTCTTCCGTATATTGTTCTGTCTTCCGACTAATTTTCAACTTCTTAATTTTTGTGACTAGTGTCTTGTTATGATTTCTTAATCTGAAAATTTCTTCGGAATTGTTGGATAGTGTTTTATTACTCTTTGCGATCTCCAACTTGTGTGTCTTTTTAGAGTCGTCATTTTTTTGTTGAAGAAATTGTATCTGTGGTCGACATTGGCCGACCTCTAATTCTTGACTTTCTAATTTATGTTGTATCTACGTTAGTTCTTCATCCTTGTCGCTAATGATTTTGTTCAAGCGTATTATTTCTTCTTCGTAATCGTTTATTTCTTTCTTTATATCTTGATTTTTCAATCTCTGATTGAAATTGTTTTCGTTTTTTAATTCCTCAATTTGCGCACATAATTTTTCTATATGTTTTTTTTCTGGTTGGAAATTTTTTGTTCCTTGAACTCTTTTTGAATCTCATGTATTTTAATCATTACTTCTGATTTTTTATTCCTATCGTGTAAATCTTCGTTGTCTCTTCGATAACGCTTTAACTAGCCTTCTAATTTCTCTATTTGTAATTGCAAATCGACTTCCATGGTTTCTGACATTTCTTTTTTTCCGAGTTTGTCTTCCTTTGACTACTTTGGTGCTAATTGGTCTTATTATTAATATTATATATTTCCCAAATAATTGTAATATTTTACAATTATGGAATAATATTAATTATAATACTATATTAATATTATTACTATACACATTGCCACCTTCATCTCTAACTAGACACAATAGTCTTTTCCTTTCTCTGCATACAATGCAGGCTCACATAGAGAAAGTTGTGCGCAAAAGGAACTTGGATCTCCACGTTAGTTAACCTTTTGCTTTAGATTAATTTCTTTGTGGATTGTGTGTAGATTAGTTGGTTGGGAAGAATGATTGCTACCCTCCCCACCCAAGTTCAATTCTTAAATAAATAAATTAATTAAGGTGTGAGTTGGTTTCTTTATAAAACCAAGGGCTATGGGGTCTTTTTTCTTTTTCTCTTTTTTTTTTACTTCCTTTTTATTTTCTTTTTTACTTTTTCCTTTTTTTTTAGTTTTTTACGTTTTTGGCGAAGGGCCTGATTTTTGGACAACGTCCTAGATTTTAGGGAAACCCAAAAATTATGGCTACAAGCCAAAAAAAAATCAGACAAAGTATGAGAAATATGGCCAAAGGCCAAATCAGCCAACGAGGCTCTGATACCAAATGGAGCACCACGCTCAGGACACGAAATCCATAATTGAAAATAACATATAATTATTATTGAATAGATAAAGATGATAGATTACAATGATGTGTTGGCCTTAAATATGGCTTGGAAACATGATGTTGAGGAGATGCCTCCTTTCATAATAAAATTAATTAACCTAACTATTAATTATTTAATTATTATCTTATTATCTCATAGGAAGAAAGTAGTGGAAGAAGCCCTCTTAGCATAAACTAACAAGAAACTGCAAGAGGAAGAACTAGAAAGAAAAGCAGAAGAATAAAGAAAGGTGAAGGAAGAGGAAAAAGAATTATATAAAATGGTTGAAAAGGAGAAATTGGAAAAGTTGGAAGTTGAACAAGAAGAAAAGAGAGTCGAGTTACTACGACAACAGTAGGAATCATCTCGAGAAGAAGAATTAAAAAACAAGAAAGAAGAAGAAGAATCATTCAAGAAAGTTGTGGAAACTCAAAATCCACAAGGAGGTGATGGCAGCCAAGAGATGGATATTGATACTACGACAAATAATAAAACAGATGTTCCCCTCACCGGAGGACATCTCCCTCTAGCTGAATTGGGACTCAATTCGTTCACGCCATCCAAGCAACATGTTGTTGCTAAATTAGAGACTGTAATCTATGACCCCAAAAGGAAGACTATTATGAAGAGGACGGGGAAGAGGCTTAAAATCGCCTCACAACCCGATATCGTCACAATAGAGGAATTTATGGTAGTTGAAGGAACCATTGAAGGATCCAAAGTTCACACCATCTGTTGGTGTTTCTACAGCCTTGGTCAATGAGGACAACATACACAAGTTGATATCAAACGTAGAAAGCAATAAAGCCAAAGTGGTTAAACTGAAGGACAATGTAGTTCAAGCTAGGAATGAATGGATCGAGATAAGACGTCAGTGGGATTCCCTCGAATTGCAAAAGGAAGAATACATGCACAATGTACAAATCCTAGAAGCAGAGAAAGATTCTCTAAGTGTCCAAATGGTAATATTAGAAGGTGAGAAAGCGGATCTACAGTCCCAATTGAAAGGGATGCAAGAGAAAGAAGGTAAGTGGGACCAACAAGTATAATCTCTCATCATTGAGAAAGGAGCTCAATAAGTATAGATAGCAGGGATTAATTGAGAGAAGGATTCATTGATGATTGACTTGAATACTACACAGGAACATAAACAAGAGTTAACTCCATTTTAATATTGTGCCTCCACTCTTCATGAGAAATTATTCCACTCACAGGAGTTGCTCAGGGAGACAAATTTTGAAGTGCAAGGAATGGAAACCAAGCTCAAACAGATATCTGAAACAACTACTGCCACTAGACAAAAGCTAGGAGAAATTCATAACAAGATGAAGAAGCAGCTTGTTACTTGGAGAAAGACAACTAAAGAGGTTCCTCCTCATTTTCCCAAAATATCTACAACAGAATTGAAGTTGGACTTTGCAACCTTAGACAGTTTCCAGAAAGCTGAGAGAAAATTGCATAGTGAAGTGGCAGCTTCTATTTCCAAGTGTGAAGGAATTCATCAAGGCATTGCTGGAGTCTTTGAAAAATGTCATTTACCTTCTCTTGGCACATTTGAAATCCTTGTACCAAAAGAGAAGTGGTTAACTGAGCTGGGGACCATCAAAGATGAAAATATTATTGCTATTCGAAGTTTGGGCAACATTACTCTGGAAGACTTACAAGAGCGTATTGGGAAAGCTAATTTGAAAATGCAATACTTGGCCAACTGGCATAATGCAACAACTAAAGGGCTCAATGCTATGGTTAAATATTTGTCATTTCATGAAGTGTCCTTAAGGCTATTGGAGCCTCAACAATTAAATATTATATCATATGAAAGCAACCTTTGGGATGATTTTCTACACGCTCAGGGGGCGCCCCACCCTCATGATGCAATTGTTTTGTTGTATCTTGATATTATTCCCACTTATTTTGTAATCAGAATAAGACAAAATATTAGAAGACAAAGGGTCATAGCTGGAGGAAGGTGAACTGACATGTCACCTGAGAGGTCAAGTTGTAAAGATAAATAGAGAGAATTAGATGTAGAAAGGGATTTTGCTTTTGGAAAGATTGTACTGGAACTCATATGTGAGAATTATTTATGCTAATGACCAAAGCCTTTTTTGGGTTGAAGCGTACATGGAATATTGTGTTGAAATGTGTGGATAAATGTGTAGAACTGATTTCTTCATTTTTTCTATGGCAATGCAGTAAGATATTTCTTATTATGTTGGATTATTCTAATGGTTTCTGAATTATCTTAGTGTATGTACATGCAAATAAAATTTTATTTGTTTTCTATGAGCGCTAAATGTAATGAATGTTAATACTTAATCTATCTAATGTGTTAAATTTATTCTGTGACTGTTAAATGCGTTACCTTCAGTAGTTATATTCTGTAAATGTATGGCATAGTTTCCTTTCTTTTCTCTTCCTTAAATTTGCTCCTTGCAAGGATAGTTTATCTTAAATTGCATTTAATTAAGACATTTCCTTGGTTGAATGACAATAAAAGAGGTGATAAGTCGAGAGTTAAGAACCTGCGCATCACTAGGTGAAGCTTCTTCCTATCGGTCAAACAAGCATAGGTAGTAAGCACAAGCATTTGCATGTAGGGTTAGTAACTTGCATTTCATTTAAAACTATCAAAAACGGTGGATCGGGCCATATCCGATAAACTTATTCCAAGACCACCTTGAACGGTAACCAGACCGTAAACCAGACGGGTTCCTTATTCCAAACAATTAAGAGTCTAATTGGGACTTTTCACTGGGGAGAACCCCTACTGTCGACGCAAGGATTTTCCCAAGCGTCAACAAGTTCATATTGGGATTTCATAAAAAAAAGGTAATTCAATATATTGGATGATATTATGGGGGTGAGTGGGTTTTCTAAATTAAATGTTAATCCTTATATATTGTGACACTACATTTTGTTTATCATATCAGTATTATCTTTATTGGTCGGATAGGACCCTAATTATGTAGGCTCTAGATTAATGGTAATGGTACACTTTATCCACATATATATATATATATATATATATATATATATATACACACCAAGGAGATCTAGTTTGTTAGTTTTGGGAATTTGGTAGATAATATTAAACTAGGGGTATACATATTTAGGGTAGGGATGGATCAACCAACCAAATTTGAGGGAAGGGGATGGGGAGTTGTCAAGCCTCCAATTTCAAGGTGAAAAGTTGAGTGGAATTGGGAAATCCTAACACTAGAGAATAAGATATCCATCTAATCTTAACAATTAATATTTAATTTCTTCCCTAAGAAGGAAACTTATCATTAGGATTTTGGTTAGACTTTCTACTCAAGGGACCTTTAATTCTAATGATGGTATTTCACATTATTTGGTGAAGGCACTATTTGTGTAATGATGAAATTTGCATAGAGTTTGAAATTATTTATAGGTTAATAATGTGGTTGTAAGAATTTTAACTATTAAAATTGGCTATAAAATATTACAAATTATTATGGTAAGAAGAAATATAAAGCTTATGTATATGAGTGAAGAAATTGGTTTCTCATCATTATACAATAAAAAATAATAATAATAATTTAAGAGATAGCAATTCTACCAAATTAAGCTTTAACACATATTAAACATATCCACATGAATAAAATGAATAATATAAAGTAACAATAATAAATGATAGATAAAACTCCTTAATTTAAGGATATAACTAGGACAGCTGGCTGGTGAACGGTTATTTTTCTTTTAAATAGAATAATAATAAAAATTATATAAAAAATTATTTTAATGGAGAAACTTGCGAGGGATTGGCAGAATTGGAGTAATGTGGCCAACATTTATGATAGATATGATTATTCATTAATCAACATTAATTAAATCAAGTAAAACATATTGACTCTTAATACTTGCAAGGAATCAAATCTCCACCATCAAAGTTTGATAGAGACTCTTATGAAAATTCCTCATTATGAAATCAAGACCACTAAATTATAAATACAATTAAAAGCATGCAACCCCATTCCATATATTGAAATAAATATGCCTTGTCCACTTAATATAAATAAAATGATTAAAACCCGGTTCTTTTATTTGAATATTTGGTTGAACAGGTTATCAAGTGAATACTTCTTGACATACCAGAAAACAATTATAATTCCACCTAAGGAAAACTTGGCCAAGATCCCACAGGAATAATAAACCCAGTGACCTGATGGTCCGGGAGCTCTTACACCTAAAGATCTCGTTATACATAATTACGTGTGTAGCTAAACTGAGTACATAAAAGACAAATATAAATTTTCAGAGTAGAAAATTCAATCGACCAGTCAAAGCAATATTGTTGAAGCCGAGTCCATCCGGGTGGATGGTGGCAGTGCGTCTGTCTCTGCACGCGATTGTTCAATTCCCGCAGCGAGATTACCAGAATATATGTTACTTTTCTTCTTGAGAGCACTGCTGCCAGCGGGTTCTTGAGAAGTAGAAGCGTATAAGCCAATTTCAGTGCTGGAGTCTTCGCTCTTTTCCTTCTGTTTTAACGACGGTCTGAAAAAACTTTTAACTATGGAGCTGCAAGAATATACGCCCAGAAGTAAATTTACTAGCGCCCTCCTTGCATGACTGGAAGGCGCCGTTGCTAATTGGACGTTGTCGCTGTGGAATAAATGATCTTTATTGCTCGCAGGAGATATTAATTTTTCGTTCGAATCCAATTCAAAATTGGAGCGAATTATAGCATGGCCGCCATCGTCGCCATTAGTATCTCCTCCCTGCAGAGACAATTGTCTGTATAAATTAGAGAGATTACAGCTGAAGTGGCACCCGTCCTTCTTTGGAGAAGCTGAGGCTGTAGTGGATTTAGAGGACGATGAAATAGTATCAGCAGAAGGAGCGCTGTGGACGCTTGGAGGCAACTTGAGAGTAGCTGGCGAGGATTGATCCTCATGCAGCTCCGTTGATTCTCCTTCGATCTTCGGTGGCTTAGGAACCCCGGGCTGTATTTCCCATTTGAATGGCACACCCACCGGTTCCCTGTAGCAATTAGTATAATATTCCTCCTCCTTTGACATATGTATCATATCATGCCTACGCCTATTCCTCTTGTTGCTGCCATTCTGGCGCTCTTCCAACTTCCCTGCATGTCTGTTCATCATTGGTTACCAGAACGTAGTTTACACAATAGTATATAGTATATCAAGTTGGTCTCAATGGACATTAATCATCATCACTTATTTAATTTCTATAAATATCATTTATAAGATAATCTAATTCAAATATTGATATACTTAATTACATCTATATTATAAATACAATCTAACGAATACAATAGACATATAATTTCACAACAGCAAATTTCAATAACATCTTTGTTCCAAATGCTTATTTTTCTCCTTATACCACTCATATATTCAGCAACTTTTTTACAGAGAAATGCTTCCCTGTTTTTCTTGAGCATTAACCATGGAGAAACTGGTGTGGGAATGGCATACTATATAGAGTGGTGTGATGAGCAGAGGGAAACCGCAATCCCAAGCAATGCAAGAAACGGTCTTTTTATTTGTTGCATCACACCTTCTTGTTATGTCAAGATGTGTGGCAGAGTGGGGCCTCTCGGGGTTTGGTGGAGAAGAAAATGATGTGGGAAGTGGCATTGCATTCCGCAATTATTGGAGTTTGGTAGGTGGCCATGTCGTTGTTGCATACACGACCATCAAATAAACGAGGAAAATGGGCATATGGGTTTTACCCGGATTCATGAAGTAGTAGGTAGGATGATACCCGGAACTATGAAGTAGGTAGGGTAAGAATAAGTATAATTTTTTATTATTTATTTATTTCATATAATAATAATAATCCTGGTGTATAATTATATTTTTTATTTATATAATAATAATAAAATTCTTTATCAAAAAATTTTAGACTAGCATATTTAAGGTTTGAAGTGTTGAGAGGAAGTAATATTTTTAATATGCAAAACAATTTAAGGTTTGTATTTTTTAAGATTTGATGGTTGTAAAGTTTAGAGTATAAGAGAATTGAATTTTTTGAACGTTAAAATTTGTATTTTTAAGGAGATTTTATTTCTCTTTTTAGTAAGTTGATACTTTAAAGGAGTTTGTACTTGATAAATCTAAATTTAATTTTTTAATGTAATATCAATGGTCAACATATGCCATCGCCTCTTTAAGAGTTGACAGTG
The DNA here is from genome assembly GCA_027924585.1 of Larix kaempferi. Taxonomy (NCBI): domain Eukaryota; kingdom Viridiplantae; phylum Streptophyta; class Pinopsida; order Pinales; family Pinaceae; genus Larix; species Larix kaempferi. The sequence continues at coordinate 3,194,099 of BSBM01000705.1, forward strand.
ACTTATAACCCTAAGGACTTGATGGGATTTGATCCTGAGACCTCAAAAAATTTTGCACAAGATAATCTACCAATCAAGCGAACCCTTGGAGATTTTCTTAGGGGATTTTTTCAGTTGTGTCCATGTTGTAAATCTTTGCTTCGACTAGAGGAAGAGATGGCAAACATATTTTAAAGCACATGTGCAAACTGCAAACTCTATTTGGAAGGGGTGATGCATGTTAGTTTTTGGTTGTTATGAGATGTTGTTATCTTAAGAAGATGGCACACTAGTGAAGGAGGGCATTTAAGTGTTGGAGGGGATTTCTTGCATCTTGGGTGCACTATGTGGGAGAGATTCCCTTACACCTCTATGATAGACTCCTTACATGGTATGATAGTTATGACATATTCCTCTTACAATGTTATCACATAGTTATGACAAATTTATTAAATTCAAGGGTGACTGTGTAAGACCTATTCTAGGCATGGTACGATGATCCACTAGGAGAGATTCCTTAGGATGTGGGTGCCACTTTTGAATCCATTATTAACAAGTGGTCTTGTAACTACCCTTCTCTCTTGCCAAGGTTGACTAGCTAAGGATCAGTGCTCTTGTTAGGGTTTTTCATTCTTATATGTGGGCAATGTGAGAGTGCACCTAAGGCTTTGAGAAACTATTGTAGTCCCTTGAGGACAATATTGTACTCTTCTTATGTGTGAATGAGAAGATAGTGCTTACTATTACAAATTTCTATTTGTTGTCCACTACATTCATGTAGTTGTTTGCATAAATCATATTTCATCTATTTGTAGGGTTGATCTCATCTCTTGATATGCATTGTCTTGTACTTCTGATCTTTCGATCCAAAACTATTGTTTATGCATATATGAAGCTTGCATTTTTGTTTCAATATTTCTATTTTCGTTGTAGGGAAAATTCTTTGAGTAAAGATATCTATATCATATGGGTGTAAAAATCACAACATCATATCAAAGTTATCTATAGAAGATTCTCCATATCAATGTATGGAATGGGTTGCTACTAGTGACAGTGTTTGCTAGAGGAGAGAGATCTTTGGGATATTGTAGAAGCCACTATCAGTACTCTTATTGATGCTACTTTGTTGACCACACATAAGAAAAGTGTTTCCAAAGAGAAGAGAATATGTATGTATTTAATGAAGGAGTATTTGATCTCTAGCATCATAGGGAAGTCAATTGATGAGATTATGCAACACTAATCACTATGTATTAGAGTAAAAATGTGTCCCAAAAGTTACTACTGAAGAATTGATGCACCCATATACACAAAAGTGACATAGACATGGTAACTAGTTACCTAATGAAGATTACCTAGATCAAATATTAGTTCATGACCATTGGGATGAAGGTTGACTATCAGGAGATGGTGTCTACAGCATTGAATGGGTTCTTGAATCCTTAGGAATATTTTTTGTAGAGTGATTGTGGTCATGAGAACATGCCTCCATTTGAGGGGATCTAGGACACCTTAATCAAAGAAAAGACAAGGAGATCATCAATCATAACAAAAAATAATGAGATCCCAAAATAATCCCTCATCAGTAAGGTGAGGAAAGGAGGACCTTATTAGGGTCACACGGAACAATTGTGTTCATCATATCATATGAAGAACGAATTGAATTGTGTCTAGTGTTTCAAGTGCCATAGGATGGGCCACTATGCATCTCAATGTCTCGAAAACATCAAGTCAAAGAATAAGAAACAAAATATTTAGTTGTAGGGATGAGTTAGCATCCAATCTTAAGACTATCTTGTGCATGGTATCATGCCTTTCCACTAACACCGTCCATGGTATATGAATAGTGGAGCATTTATACACTTGAAATTAAAAAAGAAGGATTTCAATGGACTTCAACAATAAGATGCCAACATACAAGTAGATTTAGGGAATGATGTCACATCTCTAGTTACTGGAATAGAACATGTCTCTTTCTTCATGCCATAAAGTGATGTTCTTGTGTTAATGATGTTTTGTATGTTTCTGGTTTAACTAAGAATATTCTTTCATTTTCAACCATGATGGATCTTAATTGTGTTGTTGAGTTTGATAGAAGATCATCATAATATATTATAGCTAGAAGGATGTTCAACTCTTGGCCAATAGTGTGCAAGAAGGTGCCTTGTATAAGTTTCCTATGGATCTTAAGTGTAATGTGGTGCTTTAGTGCATATTTGTGATAAGTTGGGAGAGCTTTGGCATAAGATACCTAGTCACCTACATGATGGAGCATTATCATTCACGAAGAACATAGTGTAGGATTGTTGAACTTCAATATTCAAACATAATGAATGTGCAAAGGTTATGCACTTGGAAAACATGCAAAGACTACATTTCCAAATAATGAGAATAGATCAATAAAGATTTTTTATCAATTCATTCAAATGTATGTAGACCTACATCATAATATTTAATGTATTTCTTTCTAATATTTAATGTATTTCTTTCTTAAAAGATTGAGATTCATGATTTTACACTTTTCCTTTCTTAATGAGAAACTTTGATAGATTAAGATGGACCATTTTTAAGCTTTTCCAATCTTAAGAAGAAACTTTGATAAATTAAGATTTACTATTTTTACACTTTTTCTTTCTTAATAAAAATATTTGTAATAGATTGAGTTGGACAATGGTTGCCATATAACTTTATAGACTTGAAGAGCACCTTTTTTTATATGTAGACCTACATCGTAATATTTTATGTTTAATGTATTTTTTTCTTAATAGATTGAGATTCATGATTTTACACTTTTTCTTTCTTAATAAGAAACTTTGTAATATATTGAGTTTGACAATGGTTACACTCTAACTTTATAGACTTAGGAGCACCCTTTTTTTGTATATAGACCTACATTATAATGTTTAATGTGTTTCTTTCTTAATAGATTGAGATTCATGATTTTACACTTTCCCTTTCTTAATAAGAAACTTTGATAGATTAAGATTAACCATTTTTAAGCTTTTCCACTTTTAATACGAAACTTTGATAAATTAAAATTGACCATTTTGACACTTTTCCTTTCTTAATGAGAAACTTTACAATATATGGAGTTTGACAATTGTTACATTATAACTTTATAGACTTGAAGAGCCCCCTTCTTTTTATCCTGTGCACTTTCCTTTCCTAATAAGAATAAACATATCCGTGATAGTTTGAGATTGAAAATTTTCACGCTTTATTGATTAGAAAATATAATTAATTGAGATTGAAAATTTTTACATTTTAAATTCATATAAAGAAAATTAAGCAATTATATTTAAATTGTATTGATAATTGCTAAAAATTACATTATTTTGGAATTTAAATTTCAATTAGATTTCAAGATGCATGCATGTAATTGAGTATATTATTTATATATATATCTATATATCTATATATATATATTTCCTTCTGAGTGCATATATTATTAGTTTTTTTTACCATGTGGCTTGGTTGTGGATAAATAATAATTTGTCATAAAAAATAGGTTAATAATTAAAATTTTCCATCTTTTATAGTTTGGAAAAAATTATCCTCATTAATTCATATTTTGGGATATATATTGTAAGAAATATGTATGATGTTCTGCAACTTTGTTCTCTCATAGATGTGTTCAATTATTATTTTAAAAGTAGGAATAAGTTTATAAAATACAAAATTGTTGATCTAGCCTTTGTTGATATAATATTAATACGCTAATGTGCAATAACATCATTGTGTAGGCAATCTAGCCACCTAAAATAAACTACTAGTGGTCCATAAGGAGATAGACTTCCACTCCTACCAGATGCCTATATATCTTAGGTTGTTAAATTGTTTCCTTTTATCCTAGGAGGATGAGCATTTACCTAAACAGAAGTAGTTTTAGGTCATATTCTAGGACCAAAAGGTAGTTTTGTCCTAGACATTATCCACAGGAAAGCTAGTATCCCTTATGGTCATTGTTGAGGATACCTTCATCGGGGTGCTTTCTAGTATCATTGATCCTTAATTTTGTACATGAAACCAAAAACTACTACCAATTAAAGTTTAACCTCTTACATAAGAGGGATGATGTGTTCAAACTTGTAAAAATATTAATTTTTGCAATAAGATATTAAACGCATTAAATAATGTGACCCATCACAACACCTTTTTGTATAATATGTAAGTTCTACAAAAATTTTATTACATTAATGTGTCAATATTTTAGGTCTGCAAAAATTGAGTAGAGTTAATGTGCTTATCAATTTTGTTAGAATCTATTCATTTCAAAATATTCATTTTAATGTAGTAGACCATATGCACAAAATTATGCATAAATAAACTGTGCATCTTTTGACTATGAGAGTCGACACTCTATTCGGGGTTTCTATTAATTCTCATAGATGTGGTGTGTGAGAGTGTGCCTAAGGATTGTGAGAATCTAGTGTAGTCCCTTCAGGATAGCATTGTACTTTTCTTATGTGTGAACGAGAAGATAGAGCTTGTTATTCCAAATTTCTATTTCCCATGTATAGTGCTTTCTTGTCATTATTTGTGCATGTTAGTATTTGGTTGAGACTAGGGTTCTCATAAGAGGGCCAACAAATTAGCTTCGCTTTAGTCTAGATGTGTTGAAATTTCAATCCTCCCATAAGAAACAAAAGTCTTACCCAAAGTGACATTGAGACTCTTAGAAGGAGAGGGAAATGCAATAGGATATCTACAACTTAAATAATACATCCCTATTCTACCAAACATGTACATCTCATATGTGTGGAAATAAATAACATGCATTAAAACTAGAATCGAAATCCATCATAACAGAGTAAATACATATTACACGAGATTCATAAATAAATAAATAAATGGATGAATATACTCATCATTCATGCACAATAAACATAATCATATTTTAAAGGGGACTAAACTCACTTATTTTATTCATATTCTCTTATTACAATAGGGATCTGTAGCATCACATTGAACAAACTCTCTATAGATCTCTATCAATAAGGATCAACAACTAGAAAAAACATCAACTAGAATCTTGGTAATCTCAACGCATCTCAATATCCTCTTTATGCTAGCGTCAAAAGGAATTTATACAAAAATAGTTGCTAAAGTTGATTGTGACAAGATAATTGCAAAAGGGATAGGGAAGAATAAGCCAGTCCATTATTCATGTCAACTTATTAATTACATTTTGCAACTCATAATCGTTGGTAGACAACTTGTGTCACATCCCTTTATGCATTTGGCATGTCTTTGACATTGATCCCTATGGTCTATTGTCATGCACTTTTATCTGTCCATCCCCCCACAATGCTTATCCAAAAATGAAGAGGGAAACAATATAAATAAAGTATCATCCTTTCCATTGTTTATCTCATCTCTTGGCATGTATTGTTTTCACTTTTAAGTTTCCTATCGAACATTGTTTTTTACGCATATATGAATCTTTCAGTGGTGTTCCAATGTTTCTACTTTAGTTGCAGGAAAATTATTTGAGTTAATATTTGCTTCTTGTGTGGATTTAAAAATTACAAGTTGGTATCAAAGTTGTACATGAGATTTTCCATATACATGTAGGGATTGTGTTGTTACTAGTGATAGGTGTTTTTTTTGGAGATGATGCATCTTTTTGAGATTGTAGAAGTCATTGTTGTTACTCTTATCGATGCTAATTTTGTTTGTCAAACATAAGAAAACAATTGGCAAAGAAAAGAGAGTCCTTATGGATTGAGTGAAGGAATATTTGAGCCTTCACATCATTGAGAATTTATCTAATGAGATGTATGCAACATTGGTCACTCTATATTAGAGTAGAAATGTGTCTCAAAAATTACTACTAAAGAATCAATGCACTCATACACACGAGTCACATAAACTCGATAACTAGTTACTTAATTAAGGTTACCTAGATCAATATTGACTCACAACCATTGAGATGAAGGTAAAGAGTGAGGAGATGGTGTCTATAGAACTTAATGGACTCTCATATCCTCAAGAATCCTTTATGTAGAGACTTTGTGTTCAAAAGCACATGCCTACCTTTGAGACAATCTAATATTCCTTCGTTAGAGAAGACAAAGAGACCAACAATCACAACCATAAATAATGAGATCCCAAATAAATCCATCATTGATAAGGTCAAGAAAGGACAAAATATTAAAGAAGGACCTAATAAGGGTCACAAGGAACATTTGTGTTCATCATAGCATGGGATTAAATACTTAACTCATTTGAAGTGTTTTGGATGCCATAGGATGGGCCACTATGCATCTCAGTGCACAAAGAAGAAAAAGAAACAAAAGAATTAGTTGGAGGGATGAGTTTAAATCTGAGCTTGAGACTATATTCTCCATTGTGTCATGCCTTTCCACTAATGTGCCACTAACTCCATCTATGATATATGGATAGTGGAGCATTTAGACACATTACATTCACCAAGAAGGATTTCAATGGACTTCAAGAATAAGAGGTTGGTCAACATACAATTGGAAATAGATGATGATGCCACATATCCAATTAACAAAATATGATATGTCTCTTTCTTCATGCCATTAGGTGATGTTATTGTTTTAATGATGTTTTGTATGTTTCCAATTTAACTAACAATCTTCTTTCGATTTCATCCATGATATATCATAATTGTGTCATTGAGTTTGATATAAAAATAGCATAATAGATTGCAGCTAGAAGGATGGTCAAGTCTTGGCCAAAGGTGTGCAAGAAGGTGCCTTGCATGTTTTGCACATGGATCCAGTGAAACATGTTGCTTTAGTGCACGATTGTTTTAAGCTAGGAAGGCTTTAGCATAAGATATTTGGTCGCATGCACATGGAATACTTCCACTCAATGAAAAACCTAATGTATGGATTGTCAAACTTCAATATTTAGAAGTTTGAAGTGTGTAAAGGCTATGCATTTGGAAATCATCCAAAGACATCATTTCCGAGCATCGAGCATAGGTCAAGGGAGATTTTTTATCTAATTAATTCAAATGTATGTGGACCTATGTCATAATATTATTTGAGAGGTTACATTTAATTTGTTTCATTTATTGATGATTCCTCCAAAAATCCCTAGATTTACTTTGCAAAGACCAGCTATGAAGTATTTAGTAAGTTTAAAGAGTTTTAAGCAATTATGGTGAATTAAGCATGTAAAAATATTAAAATTTTGAGTTGCTATAATGGATGAGAAAACACCTCCAAGGAATTTGATTCATTTTGGAATCAAGAATCAAGATGGAGATGACGTCTTACAACCAATAGAAAAATTTGGTTGAAGAGAGGAAGAATCAATACATCATAGGGACAAATTGTGTGATCCATAACTTGTATTTGCCCATATGTATTTGGGAAAAGGAATGCAATAAAACTTTGTACATTTTGAATTGATCTCCTCATAAGGCATTGAAGGACAAGGCACCAAAATAAGTCTTTACTAGTGACAAACCACACATTTCTCACTTTAATGTATTTGGTTTTCCTATTTATATTCATGTGGTTGTGAGAAGAGAACTAAGTTTGAAACCTCAAGTATAGAATATTTTATTTATTAGGTACAGTGAAACACCCAAGGTTTACTGGATATACATTCCAACACAAGAAAAGATAGACTTTGTAGGTGGGGATGTGAAGTTCGATGATGATGATGGATCATCCTCAAGTTCCCATGAACCTTCCATAGAGATTGTGAAAGGTGAGAAGGTTGTTGATGACCCAAAGTTTGATCCAAGGCATAAATCAAGATCATATTTAGATGAGTAAGGTCCCACTTCATAGGGAGAGATATTATTACCCTCGAGTTCAACCAGAAATTCAAGATACCTTATCCATACATTGAAGGAAGCAAAGCATGTTGGAGCACACAAGTCTACTTAAATGAGTCATTCACCTAAAATATATCCTTCTTATTTTTCACATATGCATTAGAGGAGGCTAATGCAGATTAGTTATGAAATGATTCCATGTTTGAGGAGTATAACTTCATCCTAAGGAATTGTATGGGAGACAATGTCGAGACTAGTGGCGAAATCTATGAAAATTTCCAAATGGTTGCTCAAGATTACACATATAGTTGATGAGAGCATAGAGAAGTACTGAAGAAAAATGACAAAATCATGAAGATACTCTTTCAGGCATTTTGTCAAACACTTTCATCCACTAGGTTTTAAATTAAAGAATCATTGTAAACTTTGAAATTTAAAACACCATGCTAAAAAATTCTTCCAGTACATAAAACTGAACATTCACATTGAACACAATGATTTTTTTGTCAACCTTGACCAGGGAAAAACCCGAACCAAGGGAAAACTCAAAGAGAAGAAATTTTTAATTAAGAAGAAGAAACTCAAAAATTCTTTACACATAATTTTTGTCTTTCCCAACACTGACAAAATTTGAAAAATTAATGATAGCAGCCTTCTACCTCAAAAATCATGCCAATGAATAGCAGTACGGCCTATTGTACGGCCTTCCCACACATTCCATATTTTGTTGTATGGCCTACTCATAATTATGCCTTGCTTTTTGTGCCATATGTACCAGAAATGGCCCTACTGTACAATTATGTCAGTCTGCAATAAATGCACCAACGGCGGCTTGGAAGTTGTTCCCACACATGCTATTGTACAATATTGTCAGAATGTTGTATGGTCACTTATGGATGCCTTGGGATTCGTGTTATTGAATCTTCTTGGAAGGTGTGCCCTAGTTTGTCTTGGAAACCCTCTTCTTCTTCGTCTTCACTCTTCTCTTTCTCTTCTTGGTGAGTGTCTCTCCTTTGTCCCTTCTCATTCTTTTATGCTTTAATTTTATCCAACTAACTTTAACCACCATTAAATACCTCATCAATGTCTAGGATTAGATTATAAGATCTAGGGTCCACATTAGATTCACCTTTTAATTATAATAAAAGACTAATTATTAAATACATCACTTAAGTGAGACCCACAATCATAAAGTACAAAACATTTATTTATTTACATAATGTCTCTTTTTAAATAAATACAACATAAGGAACAAAAGGTCTTTATGTCCCCCTCATCACACACACACACCAAAATTATGAGGGAGGACCTTCAGAGTTAACATTTTTCAACACTCCCTCCTAACGAGGGAGGTCCTTTCGGCATCATCTGTATCTCCATATTTTATTCCTTAAGTAGTTCCCTCCTATTCTGGAATGCATCTCGGAGACATGTGCCCGACCCTGAATTGGAACTTTGATGCTTGAGACTCCACCTGAGTCTCATGAACCTACTCATAACCAATGCACTAACTAAGTCTCCTTCCAATGCTCTGAAGATCACTCTCTTCATCAAAAGAAATGGAAATAACTGACTGATGAACTACAAATCCTACCCCATCCTCAGAATATGACTCAAATATCCAACCTCCTGATCCCGGATGTACAACATGTCCTCTCAACACATATAATATGTCCCTGTGATCACTAAGAATGATTATGGTACCAACTGGATCCTTTGTCTGATAAAGGAAAATATGACCAAACCTGACCATCAATCCAAAACTATCCTCCTCTAAAGATGAATATTTCACTAACTCCCATCCCAGGAACAAAAATAACTCCATGTACCTCCTAGACCTCACCAAGATCTGATTGGAACCTAACTGTTCCAACACCTTGAACTGCTACATGTGGACTGTCGATATCTCTCTACATATAATTCCCCAATCCCAACATTGTAATGATATGAAAAGCACCATACAGTCAAGTCATATGTCTAGTTGACCCACTGTCAACTATCCAGACATGCTCAAAAACTGAACTCCCTACACTGGAGTCAATGGAAGCCAGAGAAAACTCCTGTTCAAATTTTGCAGCATATTCTTCCATTGTAGATGTTGTAATATCTTTCTCCACCTTCCCCTTCTTTTCCATACATTTGGAAGCATAGTTCATGAAATGATTACATCGAAAGCACCCGATCTGACTCAAATCTTTCTTCGTGTTGCTCTTCTCGCTCTTAACCGTAAGAGCCACATTCTCCTCAATCTCGCCACTCTTGGATTGTTGTCTTTTAAGAGCCTCATCCCGATTCTCTTCTTGGATGAAATCATCCTAAAGTATCTCCAACTGGGTTTATGCTCCCTGGAGACCACACCTTTTACAAAGATGTTCCATGCACCTAAAAAACTATTCAAGACAGTTCTTACCATTTCTCCATCTGTTACAACTTCTCCAACTACAACAAGTTCATCCCGAACTTGAGTAATCCTTGTGAGATATGAGGCCACTTTATCATTCTCATTCATCCTAATGTCCCTCATATTTTCTCTTAGTACCATCTTCCTATTCTCATTACTACTCTGGTACAGATTTGTCAAAGAGGTCCATATTTCAAATGCATTTGTTTTCCTTGCAATATGAGGAACAAGGTGATCCTTGACAACATCAAGTATCACTCTCTTGGCTTTCACGTTTAGTTTTAGTTAGGATGAAAAACCGACTACATCAACAGTCTTATCAGGTATTTTGACTGTCTTCTCAACTATATCCCATATTTCAACTTCCTCCAACAATAAAACAATGCGTTCCTTCCATGGACTGAAGTTGGATTCTCCATCCATCGATCTTCAAACCTCAAGCTGGTAGCCATTAAATTCAAAACTGAAAACTTCAACACACTATGAAACAAACTAGAAAACTGCCTTGTTCAGTACAACTCTGATACCATGAAGAAAAATGACAAAATCATGAAGATACTCTTTCAGGCATTTCGTCAAGCACTTTCAGCCACTAGGTTTAAATTAAATAATCACTTGTAAACTTTGAAATTTAAAACACCATGCTAAAAAATTCTTCCAATACAAAAAACTGAACATTCACATTGAACACAATGATTTTTGGTCAACCTTGAGCAGGGAAAAAACACCAACCTAGGGAAAACCCAAAGAGAAGAAATTTTTAATTAAGGAGAAGAAACTCAAAAATTCTTTACACGGATTTTTCGTCTTTCCCAACACTGACAAAATTTGACAAATTAATGACAACAACCTTATACCTCGAAAATCATGCCAATGAACAATAATACGGCATGCTCACAATTTTGCCTTGATTTTCATGACACACATTTCAGAAATGACCATGTTATATAGTTATGTCAATCTACAATAAATGCACCAATGGCTACCTTGGAAATTGTGTCCACGCGTGTTGCTGTACTGTATTGTCATAATGTTGTATGGTCACTTGTGGTTGCCTTGGGATTCATGTTGTTGAATCTTCTTGGAAGGTGTGCCCTAGTTTTTCTTGGAAACCCTCGTCTTCTTCTTCTTCACTCTTCTCTTTCTCTTCTTGGTGAATGTCTCTCCTTTGTCCTTTCTCATTCTTTTATACTTTAATTTTCTCCAACTAACCCTAACTACCATTAACTACCTCATGAATGGCTAGGATTATATTATAAGATCTAGGGTCCACATTAGATTCACCTTTTAATAATAAAAATCTAATTATTAAATACATCACTTAAGTGAGACCCACAATCATAAAGTACAAAACATTTATTTATTTACATAATGTCTCTTTTTACATAAGTACAACATAAGGAACAAAAGGCCTTTGTGTCCCCCTCATCACATGTCATGTCCCAAATTTGGCATTGGGTCACAATGGCCTAATCAAATTGTCCCTATTCATTAGAGTTTGTCAAATTGATGCTAAAGGTCAAATAATCGCCAAGGAGGAAAATTACTAGTTTCTTAGGTTTGGGGTGGAAGCTTTGGGATTTGGAATAATGGGAATAATAAATGATGTTTGAACATTAGAATGGCATAAATATTTAATAAAGGAGCTAAATAAATATATACAAGTGAAAATCAAAGTGGCATTTGATCATGAAGACACATGGAGAAAGTGGGACCCACATATGGTTAGATTTCCCCACTACACTTGGCATCATTCTCTCATCAATTCGAATTCAAGGTGAATGGTAACATACTTGGGGGAGTCCAAAAGGTATTATTCATGGCATGAATCATCCAAGGTCTAAATATAGAGGAAGAGTAACTCCCATGGAAGAGGAAGAGGCAATTTGGAGCTAGTGAGACACTTGGGCTAGATTCGCTAGCTCTATGACAACAATGATGAATATGCTATGAAACCTATGACACAAATCAGACCTGAAGGCTGAAATATGACATATATGACATGTCAGGGATAAAAATAGACTCCAAGAGGGTGCTCAAGGGTGTTAGGGCAACTAAGATGCTTCCACATGTGATTTGGTGGAAGTGGGAGACTAGGAATTGTTGTACAAGTGGTGTTCTTTGGAATCTCTTCCCAACTTGAATTGGCATGAGTATCTTCGAAGGAATTTGATCCATGGAGGACATTAGAACTTTATAAATGTCAATAAAAAAGAATGAAACTATATTTTGATCATTTGTAGAATTTTCAATTGCATTTGTGTAGAGGGAGAGCTAGTGGATGACTAGTTTCTTGCCTTAGCCAATTTCGAGGGTGAAATATTCCCATCCAAGTTGGTAATTGGAAAGGCCATTCAGACCTTTCATTTGGAGATTCAATGGAGTCTTTATTTGTAGGTGTAATATACAGGTCATCTCATGGTTTCTTCTATTGCATCTCCCTCCTTCAACCATTTCCAGTTTTGATGGCATATTCTTGATCCTTGAAGGAGGGCGTTTTTGGTGAGCTATTGTACTCTTTGGGGGAGCTTCTAATGACCCATTTATTTTATAATATGAATTAAATCCTCTGTTCTTAATCTCCAAAAAAATTCAGGTTGAAATTCCAAGTATAAATGTATAAATCTCATTTTTAATGAAAGAACAATGCCATTTCCCCACTACCTTGTTGTGAATCAATGTAATGTTGATGATTTCGAATGAATGGATGATTCCATGATGCATTTGTGATTAATGGAATGCCATGGATGTATTTTACAAGTTTCTTATACTGTACTTGAGCATTTGAAGTATTTTTACTCAATTTAATTGCATTGGGAGAAGAAATAGTGCCATTTCCCCAAGGGTCGAATTGGTGATTTTTGCAGCTGAATGGGAGAGGGTTGGAACATATATAATAATAAATTAATGGTGCACATGAGAAATTAATAACATTCTTACTACATTTCCTACCTCTTTTCATAAATTTGAGTGGGTTTGGAGGCATTTGGGAAGTCATTTTCAGTACTTACCCCAGGGGGATTTGAACCCCAAATTACTAGTGAAATTGCATACTTGGTCCAGAATATTAAGAGAGTTTGAAAAGGTCTTTTGGTGGCCAAATATCATCCTTTAACATCATATTCAATTCCTAATATCATTCATACACCTTTCTGGAATATTTGAAGGCATTTGGAGTTAATTTGAGACCTAGAGACCAATACTAGTCAAAGGGAAATTACTAGTAAAGTTCCCTACATTGGAAAAAATTGAAAAAGGATTTGCAGAAGTATTTTAAAGGTCCAAAAGCATACCTGAAATACATATTTATTTTCTAACATCATCCATATACGTTCTCAGAATATTTGGGAGCAATTGGGGCAATTTTGGGACCTAAAGCTCAAAACTAGTCAAAGGTCTAACTAGGGGAAAAAGTGAAAATTTGTCATTTTAATAAAATTCCTAACAAGGGACATTACAGTGGTATCAGAGCATGGTCCTTGTACTTATGGATTAGGTACATACATTCAAGAATAATTGGCATCCATGTCTTACTATTATGATGAATCCTATGAGTACAATTCTTATGAGGAATATGTAGATGCTTATGAGCAATATGAAGCAGAATGTGAATGGTACAAGGAAGAGGTGCCATCATGCAACACTTCTTACAATTTCAAAAGAAATAAAGATTATTCTTATGACTTTAAATCTGATGAATATGAGTGTGTCACACTAGCCAAGGATAATTCTATGAGTGAGTTCCAAAAATGGAGAGCAACATATAAAACCTTGCCCCAACAATATAAAAAATATCAAGAATATCTTGCTTTGAGCAAAAATACACAAAATGCCATGTCTTTCGAGTACTATGCTGAACATATTTTTGAAAATAGGCCCAAAAATGAAGATGTGGAGTTAGTAAAGAAAAGTTTATGCCCTTCTTGTAAAGAACCTTGGAGTGAGTATCATAAATGTGTGCATGAAATTATGTCCCACTTGAGGAGAGCTTTTGGGAATTCTTCAAAAAGAGATTCCAAAGATATTGATCATAAAGAAAACAAGGGGAAAAATGCATCATCTTGCTTGAAATATAAAAATGAAGAGACATCACAAGAGCATGAAGAAGATTCTATTGAAAATATGGAAGATCATTTCGAGACACCTTCTAGCTTAGACATGAACCAAAGAGCATCTACTGATGGATGCTTAAACTATGAAGGAGTACCTACTGATGGGTGCTCGCACCTCTATGTTGGTGACATAGAGATCAGTTTTGAAAGTGTTGCTGCAAGCCCAAGTTCCATTAAGCATGATAATGAAGACCTTGTAGTAGTTGAAGAAGAACCAAGATCAACTTCCCTCTCACCACTTGAGCTTCATGAAGTTGGTCCAAGCAAAAATGAAGAAGATGAGGAGGTTCATTTGCAAGAGCCTCATTTTATTCAAGGGTCCTTAAAGATGAATGAAAATAAGATCCAAGAGTCCCTCAGCATTCTCCATGACACTCAAGCATTGGTGTCAAATTCTTGTTGGAGAGCTACTTCATTGGAGGAAACATCCTTCCTTGAAGACATGGAGAAGATTCAAAGAGCAATGTTCCACCTCAAAGGTAATTTCACGTCTTTGCTTTTTGATAGAAACCATTTGTTTGAGCTTAATGAATTGTTACATGATGCATACTTGAAGAATAATGAGGATATTCATAATCTCACAATTCAAAATGAGCAACTTCTTGAAAAGTTGCAAGATACTTGTTTTTCCTCTTATGTTTCAAATTGTCAAATGGTAGATTGTTTGGAGGATTCTCATGACATGGTGGATCATGAGAAATGTGGAAATTTGAATGTGCTTAATGTGTTTGAAGATGAACTTGAAGAGATCCAAACACTTGATGTGGTGGAAGAGGAACTTGAATTGTCTCTTGATGAAGGTTATGCAATTTTTAAAGAAGAGCATGATTCCTCTACATTGGAACCAATCTATCACAAAGGTTTCACACTTTTGAAGGAGCTGCATGATACTACCCATATGGATCATTTCCATGATGAAACTTATGCACTTTTTGATCATTTGGGTGAGTTAGTTCATTCTCTTACATCCTACAATTCCATGTTTTGCAGCATTAGTCTCAATGAAGTATGGGTGAAAGGGTTCTTTTTTATGGTGCCACATGAGAAGTATGGAACTCCTAGATTTACCTTTTATGATGACATCGTTGGAGCACATTCTTATTCACTTTGCAGCAGCATCATTTGTCACTTTATGATGATGCACATCTACATGGATGCACCTATGATATGCATTTGAGTCACTTGAAGACTCATGCTTTTTCTTGCTCAGCACTTGGTTCATTTGATGTTAAAGGAACTTCATCCAACACTTGGGTGAATAGATTTATAATGGTTTTTCTTGCTCAACACTTGGTTCATTTGATCTTAAAGGAACTTCATCCAACACTTGGGTGAATAGATTTATAATGGGAGAACATTTTTGTTGGAAGCCACATACTTTGTTACATCTTTATGATTCTCACATTCATGGATGTATGGGTGAGACTTATTTGAGTCCTTTGAAGTCTCCTTGTTTTTTATGTTCATTATTTGCTTCAGATTTTAGTGGAGACTCTTCATTCACTTCTTGGATGAAGGCATACATGGCTGAAGGAATCCATTTGGAGTAGCATTATAGGACATGAGATCCTCACCTATGTTATTGGAGAAGATATGATGGGTCACTTGAAGATTGTATGCACTTGGAAAATGGTGGTCTACATGCTTGGAGGTATAAGCACTTTCATGACTCTTTGATGAAGCATTTCCTTGATGTACATTTTCAATATGTTGTTATGTACTTTGATGATATATATTGTGTACTCGTGATGTTTGGAAGAATGCATACAAGAAAATGGGATCCAAGAATCCTCTTATTTGATGGTATGGGTTGGAGAGAACTCTTAATTGTTGGGGTGCAATACAAGCAATGGGACCCTCGGATCATTTTTGTCTCATTGGTTTCAATTTTTTTGGAAACAAGCAGTATGGGAGATGGATTCCCCACTTAATAAAATGATTTTTATCAGAGTAGTGCAACAACAAGCATGGTGGTTCCTCTCTAAAATATTCATGGAAACTCAAAGACTCAAGGTTGGGCAATTCAATGGCAACTTCAAAGAATTATACAGAAAGCAGGTTCTTCAACACCCATGTTTAAAATTGCTTGAGGACAAGCAATATTGGGAAGGGAGGATTTGTCATGTCCCAAATTTGGCATTGGGTCACAATGGCCTAATCACATTGGACCTAATCACATTGGCCCTATTCATTAGAGTTTGTCAAATTGATGCTAAAGGTCAAATAATTGCCAAGGAGAAAAATTACTAGTTTTATAGATTTGGGGTGGAAGCTTTGGGATTTGGAATAATGGGGATAATAAATTATGTTTGAACATTAAAATTGAATAAATATTTAATAAATGAGCTAAATAAATATATACAAGTGAAAATCAAAGTGGCATTTGATCATGAAGACACATGGAGGAAGTGGAACCCACATATGGCTAGATTTCCCCACTACACTTGGCATCATTCTCTCATCAATTCAAATTCAAGGTGAATGGTAACATACTTGGGGGAGTCCAAAAGGTATTATTCATGGAATGAATCATCCAAGGTCGAAATATAGAGGAAGAGTAACTCCCATGGAAGAGGAAGAGACAATTTGGAGCTAGTGAGACACTTGGGCTAGATTCCCTAGCTCTATGACAACAATGATGAAGATGTTATGACACCTATGACACAAATCAGACCTGAAGGATGACATATGACATATATGACATGTTAGGGCTAAAAATAGACTCCAATAGGGCGCTCAAGGGTGTTAGGGAAGCTAATATGCTTCCACATGTGATTTGGTGGAAGTGGGAGACTAGGAATTGTTGTACAAGTGGCATTCTTTGGAATCTCTTCCCGACTAGAGTTGGCATGAGTCTTTTGGAAGGAATTCGACCCATGGAGGACATTAGAAATTTATAAATGTCAATAAAAAAGAATGAAACCATATTTTGATCATTTGTAGAATTTTCAATTGCATTTGTGTAGAAGGAGAGCTAGTGGATGACCAGTTTCTTGCCTTAGCCAATTTCGAGGGTGAAAGATTCCCATCCAAGTTGGTAATTAGAAAGGCCATTCATACCTTTCATTTGGATATTTAATGAAGTATTTATTTGTAGGTTTAAGCTACAGGTCAGCTCATGGTTTCTTCTATTGCATCTCACTCCTTCAACCATTTCCAGTATTGATGGCATATTCTTGATCCTTGAAGGAGGGCGTTTTTGGTGAGCTATTGTACTCTTTGGGGGAGTTTATAATGCCCCATTTATTTTTTAATATGAATTAAATCTTCTGTTCTTCATCTCCAAAAAGTTTCAGGTCGAAATTCCAAGTAGAAATGTATAAATCTCATTTTTAATGAAAGAACTGTGCCATTTCCCCACTACCTTGTTGTGAGTCAATGTAATGCTGATGATTTCGAATGAATTGATGATTATATAATTAATTTGTGATTAATGAACTACCATGGATGTATTCTACAAGTTTCATGTACTGTACTTGAGCATTTGAAGTATTTTTACTCAGTTTAATTGCATTGGGAGAAGAAATAGTGCCATTTCCCCAAGGGTCGAATTGGTGATTTTTGTAGCTGAATAGGAGAGGGTTGGAACAGATATAATAATCAATTAATGGTGCACATGAGACCTTAATAACATCCTCAATACATTCCCTACATCCGTTCAGAAATTTGAGTGGGTTTGGAGGCATTTGGGAAGCCATTTTCAGTACTTACCCATTTGAACCCCAAATTACTAGTGAAATTGCATACTTGGTTGTTGTGGGGAAAATGCACCTATAGTTCAGGGGAGAAACTACCAACTTACGGTGATAAAGATAGACTTACAAGCATTTGCAAGTACAACAAATAAATGAATAGATTGGGGTTTAGAGATGTAGGCACCTCATTCAGAAGGTTGATCCTAGCTTTGCCTCCCTCGCTCTTCAATGCTTATCCAGTGTCGCAATGCCCAGACCTACAAAACAACTTGATACCTTTCTCAAACACATTTGACTACATATATAATACTGATATTCATAATAGAAGAAGACATCAGATTATAAACAAACCGTAATCAAATCTAATACACATTAATAGTTCATGTTTGGAAAGAGAAGAACGTCTGATCTTTATTGATGAATGAAAACAAGTACATAAATTTATACCTTCTTTCAAGCTTGGCACTTCACGAAACCTAGATTCAAGGTCTCCTGCTTCTGTTCTCCAAGGATTCCAGCCTCTAATCAACTGTGCTAGGGTTTACCAAAACTGAAGCACAAGAGAGGGGGATGAGGGTCTCCATTCCTCCAGCATAACTTTGTAATTGGGCTTGATCCCCTCACATGGCCCTTCTACCCTCCTTCATTCCCAGAGCACAATGAGCTGAAGTCGATGGGAAAAAGTCCGTTGGAAGGGAGGCCTTAATGCATCCTCCATCATCCAACACGAGGGACACTCAAACAGGTATGAGATGATTTGGAGTAGGACTAAACACATGATGAAACATACTGACACCAAGGAATGGCCGACACATGAGGTCAAGGAAACTATAGAATGGCCGACACAGATTATATCCTTGAACAGTGAGCACGACACAAGAGTGACTTAGACAACTTTTAACACAAAGAGACCACGATACAAATCTGCAATGTAGGAGACATTAACAGATTCTCCAAATGATTGGAAGACTAACCAAACGGAGGAGTAGGAACTCTGAGATCAAGTTTACCCTAAGGCCAACGCTAGAACCCAACTTGTTTGAGAGACTCAAAATAGGTGCTTTGTTCAAGGAGATAGTTGACTTGCTGCCATCATATTGAAAGATATTTTAACATTCTTCCCTTCCCTTTCCTTTTTCATTTTTTAACGAGCTTGAAAAAGAAATAAAGCATGATCGATGGTATTTTCATATTTAAGGAGTCTGAAAAACCTAGAAGAAAACTCCATACACCTATCTGTGGATTTTATATCGAGCCCGGATTGGTCTGTGCTCGGCGGTGTTTTCTTGCTTATAGAGTTGAAAAACTTAAACAGTCCTCTATACACCTATCCATGGATTTTATATCGAGCCCGGATTGGTATGTGCTCGGCGGTGTTTTCACATTTTGAGAGTCTGAAAACCCTAAAGACGACTCCAAAAGTCATTTTTCATAAAGTTAGTCTCCTTCCCCGAAAAAGTGTAAAATGATGGAAGAAGAACTCTTCTAGTGCATACAAGAGTATACCTAGAGTATACCTTTGCCGTAAATTATCCACCAATGTTAGGATATTTAGACACTTAGGAGTTAGTTAAGATCAACTTGTGTAATATATCCGTTAGGGATAGTGTGTTTCTTTAGTATGCATTAGTATGCATTTGTAAATACTTAATCCGATGGTCATGATATGTTTCCGACATAGAGTGATCTGACGGCTCAACTTCTCTTAGATCAAACCTAACCTTGATCTGTGGCTTAACACCCGATTGGTCCATGATCTCTATTTAAAGAGCATGGAGGGTCATTGTTTAGTTGATCGATTATGAGAAGCTCATTTGTAACTTTCTTTCTTTGCATAATAAATTGTCCCGTAGAAGCTATTTGGCCGGGGCCGTGGAGTGTTTCCCTCAAGAGGGTTTAAACCACGTCAAAACATCGGTGTGTTGATCTGTGATCTGTTTGTGTGAAGTGGTTGCTCTTGGTGTTCGTCCATTGGTTGTAGCCTGGGTGGTTGGGAGGAATGTTTGTTACCCTCCCCACCCAGGTTCAATTCTTGTAAGTGACATATTGCTCTTGTTGAGCCCATATTGTAATGATTGTAATTCATGCCCCCTTGATTCTCTAGAATAGCAGGTGGTGACCATTTCCCCAGGTGGACTAGCCCTCTAACAAACGGCGAACCACCTTAAAAAAAAAAAAAGCCCCTCTTTCTCATTCCCATATTTTACATACCTTTTCATCTAGCTCACTTGGTTCAAAGTTGCTTTATTCCTTAATAGGTCTTGAGTTCACGTCTTAGGAAGTTACTTTTAAAAAGAAAAGTGCATGCAATTTCTATTTTCAAGTTACTTTATTGTAAAAGTACATCTCACTTAAATAATAAAAAATAAAAATACAAGTGAGTCACTTAAGTTTTTTATTTTTGCACTATCTAAAAAGTAATATCATTGTAAAAGTGAAATCACTTATTTTACAAAAGTGATTCACTTAAAGCAACTTTCTTGTAAAGTGATTGTCAAAAGGTTCATCTTGGGAAGAGGGGGGTTCTTTTTTTTGCTGGACATTCTCTAGCTGCCACGTCACTATTGGGGACATCTTCAACAGTTTCTTTGTTCAAGCATAACTTCATCATACAGAGTCCGTTTTCAGTGCCGTTTTTTTTGAAACTGCCTATTTTTTCGAGATCTTCACATCCAGACTATTGGTTTCTACTTTTACAGCCATTAATTTACAAATATGGCTTCCCTTTGTGATATTCTACTTAACAGTTCCAACTATTTCTCATGGAAATCTCGTATGGAGGATGTTCTACGAAGTAGGGGACTTTTCAGAATTACAACAGGGAAAGAAAAAGAATCCACTGATGATGATAATAAAATAAAATGGGCAAATAGATGTGATGAAGCTCGTGGATTGATTGGGATGTCAATCTCTACTAATTTGCGATTCCACATATCTGGAATTGATGAACCTAATGCTGCTTGGGACAAGTTGGAATCTGTGTTTGGTAAACACCATGAAATTCGAGGTCACCAACTCGAAAATGAGTTGATTTATTTAAATCCAAGTGACATTTCATGCATTCAAGATTATTTATCTAAGTACAAAACTCTTAAACTCTTATGTGCAGAATGTAAGATTGAGAGGGAAGACAAACATTGCATTTATCATATTCTTTCCAAACTTGGACCTGCATATTCTGTTTTTGTATCTACATTTTACTCCATGAAAGTGTCATTGAATGAAGCTAGCTATCAAGAGCCTAGTCTTGAATCCTTTTGTGATTCCTTGATTAGAGAACAAGATAAACTCATTCATCTTGGAATAATCAACAATGCAGATACATCTGGGAAAGCCTTATTGTCCCAACAGAAAGAAAAGTCTAAGCCTCCCAAGAAACAAAATTTTCGTAATAATAAGTCAAACAAGGGTCCAAAACCCTCTCAGTCAGCTCCTTCTTCAAAAAATGACAAAGGATCCAAGCCAAAAGGCAAGAAGACTGAGCGTCATTGCAACTATTGCGGGAAAGATAATCATGATGAATCTAAGTGTTTCAAGAAGATGGCAGCCTTGGAAGCAGCAATGAAGAAGCACCACATCAGCCTAGATTCGCCTTCAGAATCTGCCTCTCATGGACATGCACTTTGTGCTTTTGGTTATTCTTACAATGCATCTTCTTCTTCTACTTCAAATGAATGGCTCATTGATTCTGGAGCATCTTATCATATGGCTAAGGATCAAGCCATCTTTTCTACTATGCATGAATGTAACACCAAACAAATATTTGTTGGTGATGATAGATCTCTAAGTGTTGTAGGAGCTGGAACAGTTCCAGTAGATAATGGTCATTTTAGTGATGTACTATGTGTTCCAAGAATTTTCTGCAATTTGTTATCAGTCTATCAGATCACTCATTCTGGTGAGGGTAAAACTGTGACCTTTACACCTCACCAAGTTGTAATCAAGGATTTTAAAGATCCTCAATAGGTTCTAGCTACCGGAATTGTTGATGATATTACCAGGTTGTACAAGTTTAACAACTTTGGATCATCACCTTTCCCTTCAGTTTTTGTTGCTCATAGTGATAACTTGAGCAAACTTTGGCATGAGCGATTTGGTCACTTAAATTATCGCTCATTGCAACAACTATGTAAAGAAAATATGGTGACAGGTCTTCCGATGGTATCTTACAGAGATGGTGTTTGTGCGGTTGTGCACTCGGAAAACATCATCGGGACAGTTTTGACAAACGTGCCTCTTGGCACGCCTCGGTTCCCTTGGAGCTTGTGCATAGTGACTTGTGTGGTCCTCTTCCATCTGCTTCCTTTTCTGGTTTCAAATATTTCTTAACTTTCATTGATGATTACACCAGACGCACTTGGGTTTATTTCCTAAAACTTAAGAGCGAAGTATTTAACATGTTCTTGGCCTACAAGGCCCTTGTTGAAAAACAATCTGGTCATCACATTATCAAGTTAAGATCTGACAATGGAGGAGAATATGTTAACAAACAGTTCACTACTTTCTGCACTGAACAAGGCCTCCAACAACAGCACATTGTTCCATATACACCACAACAAAATGGTGTAGCTGAGCGGAAGAACCGCACTTTAAAAGAAATGACTAATTGTATGATCCAATCTAAGGGACTAAGTCTTCAATTTTGGGCTGAAGCCATAAATTGTGCAAATTACATAGTTCATCGCACCCCCACAAAAGCATTACAAGGTATAACACCGGAAGAAGCATGGAGTAAAGTTAAACCTGATGTAAGTCACTTTTGTGTGTTTGGTAGTGAAGCATGGGCTCACATTCCGGATGAAAAACGGAAAGCATTGCAGCCTAAAAGTGAAAAGTGCATATTTGTTGGATATTCTGAAGATGTAAAAGGTTATAGACTTCTTCAACCACATTCTCATGCTATAATCATTAGAAGAGATGTTAAATTTGATGAAAATATCTTGGCCTGCGAGCCTAACTCGACGAGTGTGCCATCTTTGGCCTGCAAGCCTGATTCGACGTTTGTGCCTTCTTCTTCTTCTTCCAACTTCCTTGACAGGTTTCCAACTCCAGTTTCTGATGATGACAGTGAGGATGAAAATCCACCTCCACCTGCTCATGTTCCTCCAGTTGCACCAGCACAAGTGCTTCCTCGATGGGTCTGTTCAACATGTGAAGCAGCTGGTGATCTTGCCGGTGATCCTAGAGATCATCGTCGAACACGTTCTCAGTTTCAGCCAGCCTCTTCTCTTTTGGCTCAAGTTTCCGAGAATCATGATCCAGAAACTTTTGCAGAAGCTTCAGGGAATCCAGATTGGGATGCAGCCATGGATGAAGAATATCGTTCCTTAATGGCGAACGATACTTGGGATCTTGTACCTCTTCCAAAAGGAAGAAAACTTGTCAGATGTAAATAGGTCTACAGAACTAAGTATGCATCAGATGGAAGTGTTGAAAGACTTAAGGCAAGGTTAGTTGCCAAAGGTTTTTCCCAAGTTGAAGGGATTGACTACAATGAAACCTTTGCTCCCGTCGCCAAAATGAACTCCATCCGCCTTGTTCTTTCCCTTGCAGCCTTACACAACTGGGAAGTCCATCAAATGGATGTCAAGTCTGCCTTCTTACATGGTGATTTACAGGAGGAAATTTACATGGAACAACCTCCTGGCTATGTTCAGAATAACTCTAGCCTTGTCTTCCGCCTTAAGAAATCCTTATATGGCCTTAAGCAAGCTCCTAGAGCTTGGTATGCCAAAATGGATAACTTTCTCCTTGACACTGGTTTTTCTATATGCCATTCTGACCCCAATGTCTATACCAAGAAAGTAGGAAACCATCTCATCATACTTGTTCTATATGTTGATGACCTTATTCTTACTGGTAGTGACCCTAAGCTTATAACCCATGTGAAATCCAGTCTTAAACAAACTTTTGAAATGTCAGACTTAGAACATTTGCATTATTTTCTTGGTCTCCAAGTTCTGCAAACCAAAGAAGGAATCTTTCTTTCTCAGTCTAAGTATGCTTGTGACCTTCTTCGTCGCTTTCACATGGAAGATTGTACACCAGCCCCTTCTCCCTTCCAGTCTGGAGTCAAACTTTCTGCCACTTGTACTTCACCTGAAGTAGATGCCACCTTGTATCGTCGGCTTGTTGGTAGTCTTTTATACTTGACTCATTCCCGTCCTGACCTTTCCTTTGCCGTTGGTCGAGTTTCCCGTTATATGCAGACACCTCATTAAGGTCACTAGAAAGCAGCTAAAAGAATACTTCGATATATTCGAGGTACAGTTCAGTTTGGGATTCATTACAGTACAGGGGGGAAACCTTTGTTGGTTGGTTTCACTGATTTAGATTGGGCCGGCGATCCTGATGATCGAAAGTCTACTGCAGGTTATGTTTTCAGTCTGGGATTTGGACCTATTACTTGGGCTTGTAAGAAACAACAAGCTCTTGCTCTTTCTTCAGCAGAGGTAGAATATCGAGCAGCAGTTAATGCCAGTCAGGAAGCTTTATGGCTTCGATAGATCCTTTCAGAGTTTGGATTCGAGCAGCAGCAGCCTACTCCACTTTGGTGCGACAATCAAAGTTCCATCAAGCTTGCCAAAGATCCAGTTCTACATCAATGTAGCAAACACATTGAGCTACATATGCACTTCATCAGAAATCTTGTTCATGATCGTGTTCTTGAAGTGCTCTTTTTCCCTACAGATGATCAAGTTGCAGACATCTTCACCAAGTCTCTTACAGAAGCGAAGTTTTCTAAACTTCGATCTATGTTAGGAGTTCAGGAACTTGTCATTAAGGGGGGATAGGCTCTAATGCCTCCTTCCTTCTCCTAATAGTGTCACTTTTGTAAATCCTTCAATCCTATCCCAAGTTATTCTTAAGGGGGGATGTTAGGATATTTAGACACTTAGGAGTTAGTTAAGATCAACTTGTGTAATATATCCGTTAGGGATAGTGCGTTTCTTTAGTATGCATTAGTATGCATTTGTAAATACTTAATCCGACGGTCACGATATGTTTCCGACATAGAGTGATCCGACGGCTCAACTTCTCTTAGATCAAACCTAACCTCGATCCGTGGCTTAACACCCGATTGGTCCATGATCTCTATTTAAAGAGCATGGAGGGTCATTGTTTAGTTGATCGATTATGAGAAGCTCATTTGTAACTTTCTTTCTTTGCATAATAAATTGTCCCGTAGAAGCTATTTGGCCGGGGCCGTGGAGTGTTTCCCTCAAGAGGGTTTAAACCACGTCAAAACATCAGTGTGTTGATCTGTGATCTGTTTGTATGAAGTGGTTGCTCTTGGTGTTCGGTCCTTTGGTAGTACCCTGTGTACCCGAACAACCAAGGCCTGGAAAAGGGGTAATTCTATACCTAAGTGGATGTCGGTTCAATTATTTTAACGAGCCCGAAAAGACAACTATGCTCGACAAACTTTTCCTATTTAAGGAGTCTGAAAAGGGCTTAAAAGAACTCCATAGGGATCTTTTCCGTAAAGGTTTAACAATTCCGGAAAAGTAAACTCATGACCTCCTTACTGTTTTTAACGAGCTCAAAGGAGATAGGAAAATGCTCATAACTTCCTTACTGTTTTTAACGAGCTCGAAGGGAAGATGAAAGAAATGCTCATAGCCTCCTTACTGTTTTTAACGAGCTCGAAGGAAAGGTGGAAGAAATGCTCGTAACCTACTTACTGTTTTTAACGAGCTCGAAGTAAAGGTACAAGAATGCTCGAAACCTACTTATTGTTTTTAACGAGCTCAAAGTAAAAGAAGAATGCTCGAAACCTACTTACTGTTTTTAACGAGCTCGAATTAAAAGAAGAATGCTCGCAATGGGAGGAGATGAGTATCAGGGACATGCAAAACTAGCTCCAAGTGCATGGAACAAAGCTATGCCTAATGCAAGGAACATGAGCAAGACAAGGACACTCAAGGTGTGTCTCCTCTAGGTAAAAGGTGTCAAACTACGAAGGCAAAATGATACAGGGCTTAGCGTAAATGAGATCAGAGATGGAGGCTTATATAACGAGCTAAAAGCGTGGAAGCCGGCATCGAGCTCATTAGTGCAAGCGGGATCATAACAGATGCATATGCAACTTGAACATAAAGATGGGAGCCTTATCAGGGATGGCCAGAAATATATGAGGAAGAAAGATATGAGGCTTCTTCTCAAAGTCACGATAAATCTAAAAAGGCTCCTGAGCCTATGAGAAAAACTCAGCATGGGCACCAGAATGGCATAAGGGTGCCGACTAGGGTGACCCATGTTAGGTAGGCTCTGCTGTCAGACTGGTGCACAATTCATAAAGAGATGGCTAACACAACAATATCCAACAGGTTCGACCCTATGGCGAATTCGAATGGCAAAAGGTTCAAATGCAACATAATAGAAGGGAAGCCTAAACCTATATGCAAGGTTCCGAATATACCTGACATGGTCGCAGAAGGTGTCGAAAATGACCAGTAAGAAAGTATACATCCAGCTAAGAATCCTGTCTCCAAGAAACATTAATACCAGGATCATATCTAAAACATATGTAAGGAAAGACCCAATACAAGTTACTGTGGTAGAAATACTTTCAACTTCACTATCATCAACAACATGCATAAATAAGGCAGAGTTTTCAAATGAAGACTCTATGGTACCCAAGCCCGAGGACTTACAATCAACAAGATCAACTCCAGGATGAAGATCAAAGTTGAAGGACATGATGGAATCTGCAAAAACAAATTCATCATCATGGGAGTTGAAAATTCTAGAAGCAGAATCAAACTCAGCAGGAACACCGATTTGCGGATCTATAGGAGAGTCCAAAGACTCAACAGTAGGAAGATCAGACTTTAAGGTCAAACCGGGACTGGACATAACTGCAACTGGATCAACATCCAAATGAATGGTAGACTGTACTATGGACTCTAGGAAAACTTCATCGGAAGGAAGTATATTATCCCAGATAGAACACATATCTAAACACTCAAATGGAGGTGTCACTTGGTCAAAAGCTGGGACCAAGTCCTGAGAAGGTAAGCATGAACTCAGAGACTTCTTCTCAATATCAGTTGAACTCAAGGAACAATATGCCACATAAGTCCCATGTAACATAGTAGTGCCTAATGACGAGGGATCTGACTGGTCTACAGTTGGGTAATAAGGAGGATCAACGAATGCAAGCTGGTCGATAGTGACGATGCTTTCGTTATGAGGGAAATGCATCACACGAAAGAGCATAGACACCACAACATGCATAGCATAAACTTAATCACGCCCGAGGATCATATCAAAGTCCATAGGGTCCTTTAAAACCATAAAATCAACTAAGACTGTTTTTCCACCCAAGGTAACAGGTGCCTGATGGAGGAATCCGATCAGTTCACTAGGTCTTCTATCAAAGGTCAACGACCAATTAGTAGCTGGAATAACATTAGGGAAACCCAAATCTCTCCAAGCATAAGCGGATAAGATACTAACAAAAGAACCTTCATCAACAATGCATCAATCAACCGTATGGTTCCCGATATCAACCTTTATCTAGAAAGGTGTCGATGAAGGAAGACGAGGCTCAGCTAGACTATTCCAATCAAAGTAAACAATCCTAGGGCTTGGTAGGGGTTCACATGGCACAGATGAAGTGCCCCCTTTTTTAGGAACATCCAAACTGGTAATGTAGAAGACTTCAGCAGTAGGTGAATCAATCTCTGAAGGACTAATGGGATCGGTCGAAGATTGCATCGATTCGATCACTTCACTCTCCGAAGGAAGAGTGGGGTCGACCAAAGATTGCATTGGTTCAACCACTTTATCAACCAAAGGTTGATCTGACTGCAGGGAATCTATAGACAACTCAGGAACAGAGGTTCCTTCAGACATGGACCACACTCTTCGTGCCTCTGGAATGGAAGGGCATCGATGAGTAAGGTGATCTCCCTTACAAAGTTTACAAGGGAACTTTGGTTTCCGTCCTATAGGTTTAGACTCCTTTACAACGTCAGTACTCTCAGCATGACTAGCATTGGCTAACAACTTGCCCCTAGCATGACTCACAGAGGCTGGTTGCTCAAAAGCATCAGACTTTTGAACTAAGGACCACACCTTTTGCACTTCTGGAAGTACAGGGCACAAGTAAGTAAGGTGATCTCCCTCACAAAACTTACGAGGGAACTTAAGCTTCTATTTGTTTGGTTTGTCGACAATGTCAACTCCCTCAGCATGACTTGCAGTGGTTGATCTGGTGTCTCCAGTATGACTCACAGGAACTGGTGACTTGTCATTAATATGACTAGCAGTGATCAATGACGTGTCCTCAACATGACTGACAGTGGTTGAAGACAAACTTTCAGTATGATTTTCAGTGACTAAAAGTTTTCTCCCAGCATGACCTCCAGAGGCTAGGTAGGTGCCCCCTGCATGATTTGCAGAGGCAGGGTGTTTGCCTCCAGCATGACTTACATAGGCTGGGTTGCTGCCCCCTTGTTTTGGCATCTTTTTCCCATTCTTCCTCCGTCTATTCCTTTTAGACTGCTGGCTACTAGTATTGCTACTTTCACCACATGAGGTAGAAGGAGGAGGAGAAGATGTTACTGGCAAAGGAGGCACAGGGTTCTGATGCTCTTGATTTGAGATGCTCACAAAAGAAGCGTCAGGAGCATGCAAGGCATTCGGAGTGGAAAACAACCAAACCGACAGCCCAATATTGAATCCAGGAAGATTCAGAGTAGCCATTAAGGGAGTACCAATGTTTCCAATGAATGGAATAGCACAAGGATCCCCCGGAACAGGGGTACCTTGATTGGCACTCACCAGAATGCTAGACATAGTTTCCTACTCAAATGAACAAGAATTTCTCTAAGGCAAACTAAAACAAGTAGCACAAAGAGCACACCACTAAAAATGGTCCTAGGTAAATCAAACCAGGAAAACAGATGCCTTCCGTAGAAGAGTCTGGGATGATGAGGGCCCAGAACAGATCAACGAAGGAAGAAAGACAGTTACCCAGGGTCCACAATACAATGACTAAGGGTGCAAGCGCTGGAATCACCTAACCGCCCTCCCAAAGACCTACAAGGGATTTCCTCCCACGTTTGTCCTAGGTACAGTAGATATACCCTCCGCTGTCACCTGTGTATGAACCTAAAGTCAGATACTAAGGATACCACAACACCGAAAACTCCTGGGGGAACAGTCACTAGTCAAATCAGAAGGCGTGGGCAGGGTAACTAATCCCGAAACTCGAAAGAGTCCCCAAACGCAATCCAATCCTGGCGTATGCTCGAAACAGAAAGTAGAAGGATTATTCCCAACAATCTGATCTCGCAATGACCTACTGCATAGATCCCAGGAAAGCTTTGAGTGAAATGGATTTACCTGTGATAGTCGAACTACAATTTTTGCATAATGTGTGATCTTGGGTGGTTTAAGGTGTTTTAAACCCAAGATCCTAACCAAGACTAGTTGGTGTAGTGTAACCTAGAAAAGAAAATGTTACTAGTAAATTTTATTAGAGTTCATTTTAAAGGTTACTTGCTTACTCAAAAGGGTAGTGGGTGTGTGAGAGTGGTTATAATAGAGATAGAGTACTGAAAATGAAATATTTACCACCAAACAAATCTTTTTCTTTTCAATTCAAGTCTTAAAATTCTGATCTAGAATGCATATGCAAATGCAATTTTTAATATTTCGAATGCAAAAAAGGTAAAAATAAAGTCTAAATGTACAAAATTAATCTCAAAACCTAAGAATGCAGCTACTCAAGCAACTAGGTATGCAAAATAAAACTTGTTCTTTTTTATGCAAAGCACTCTAAAATCTTTTAAGCCACTTGCAAGGTACTCTATTCAGAAAATGAATCAAAATTCTTTATGCTTTCAAAGGTAAGAAACAAAACTGAAACTAACCTACTATCAAAGCAAAGCATAGAAACTTTCAGGTTCTCTTTATGAAACAGTAAAAGCTACCAAATATGACTTTCAAATTCTTATTGATGTAAGCATGCCAACCATTGGGAAAAGAGTACGAAAACTACTTTTAGACCCAAACGAAGCAAATGACCTACAAAGAAGTATGGTTTCGTAAAGTCATATCTGCACATAAACAATGCAAACAAGGTCTTGAACAACAGCCAAAACACTTGAGCTTTCACTACAAAAGAAAAACTAAAAGCATAAGGGAGGATAAGAAACCAACCTAAAAGAGAAATTTCACTCAAATAGATACAAACAGGGTCAAGAAGACTCAAGAGGTTTCAAATCCAGTGGAAATGGGGCAAGCAAATTCAATCAGACTCAAATTAGGGTACAAAACACCAAACAGGTCCACAACCCCCCAACTTGGGTCAACAAACCCCAAAACTTTTCAAACAAGCCCAAAATGATCAAAAGAGGTTCAAATCATGAATATAGGATCAGTACAAGGATGGGAGACCACTTATAGTGGTTTAACTCAGACCTAGGGTCATTAGGGACCCCAAAAAATGCAGCCACAACCCCCATATTTGAGTCCACAACCCAAAAACTCAAAAAAATCAAACCCAGATTTTGAGCGCTACTGTGTATGAAGGAAACTAGCACCCATAGCAGGATGGGTGCTACTGTGCAGAAGAAAAGTAGCGTATGGGCGCTACCGTGTTTTACAAACAGTAGCGTACAGGTAGAAAAAGTTTGAAAAATGAGGTTAAAACCCCCACACCTGGGTCCACAAGGGTTTGCAAGGGTTGGGAAGGGTCTATAAGAGCCAAGGAGGGTCAAACAGAGCCTACTAACTGATCCTAATCAAGAAAATGAACAAAGACCATCAAAAAAGACTGAAGAAATGACCTTGGATACACCTAAGTAGTTAGATCCCCAGCGGAGTCGCCATTCTGTTGTGGGGAAAATGCACCTATAGTTCAGGGGAGAAACTACCAACTTATGGTGATAAAGATAGACTTACAAGCATTCTGCAAGTACAAAAAATAAATGAAGAGATTAGGGTTTAGAGATGTAGGCACCTCATTCAGAAGGTTGATCCTAGCTTTGCCTCCCTCGCTCTTCAATGCTTATCCAGTGTCGCAATGCCTAGACCTGCAAAACAACTTGATACCTTTCTCAAACACATTTGACTACATATATAATATTGATATTCATAATAGAAGAAGACATCATATTATAAACAAACTGTAATCAAATCTAATACACATTAATAGTTCATGTTTGGAAAGAGAATAACGTCTTATCTTTATTGATGAATGAAAGCAAGTACATAAAGTTATACCTTCTTTGAAGCTTGGCACTTCATGAAACCTAGATTCAAGGTCTTCTGCTTCTGTTCTCCAAGGATTCCAACCTCTAATCAACTATGCTAGGATTTACCAAAACTGAAGCACAAGAGAGGGAGATGAGGGTCTCCATTCCTCCAGCATAACTTTGTAATTGGGCTTGATCCCCTCACATGGCCCTTCTACCCTCCTTATATAGTCAATGAGGAAGAGGAAAAGAAGTTATAACCACTCAAGAGGTTTCCCAACCAACTTAACTTACTCGAATTTCGAGATTTTGACCAAAAAATGAGTGTACGCTACTCTATAATAGACAAATTTGCGTACACACGCTACTATTTCAATAGTGGAGTCGCGCTTAGTAGAGTATACACGCTACTATCATGCCTGTGTACCAGCGCTCATCTTGAAAAATGGCCAAAAACAGGTTTTTTTGCTCATTTTCAGGAGATGGTTTGGTCTGGAAAAATGTTCTTAAGGGTCATATACATCAAATGGGTCAAGAATGAGGTAATTTCAACCATTTTTAGTTTCCCAAATGACTCCTCCATCCACAAATGTCCTGTTGTGTGACTGAACTTGATCTCAAGAAGTGTCGTCATGCGACCAAGGGAAACAAGTGTTGTCACGGATGGAGAGGTGTCATTTCAAGCTATAACATTGGTCCAGAATCTTAAGAGAGTTTGCAGAGGTCTTTTGGTGGCCATATATCATCCCTAAACATCATATTCAATTCCTAATATCATTCATACACCTTCCTTAAATATTTGAAGGCATTTGGTGTCAATTTGAGACCTAGAGACCAATACTAGTCAAAGGGAAATTACTAGTAAAGTTCCCTACATTGGCCAGAATTTAAAGAAGATTTTCAAAAGTATTTTAAAGGTCCAAAAGCTTCCCTGAAATACATATTTATGTTCTAACATCATACATATACCTTCTCAGAATATTTGGGAGCAATTGGGGCAATTTTGGGACCTAGAGCTCAAAACTAGTCAAAGGTCTAACTAGGGGAAAAAGTGAAAAATTGTCATTTTAATAAAATTCCTAACAAGGGACATTACATCACACACACACCAAAATTATGAGAGAGGACCTTCAGAGTTAACATTTTTCAACAAGTACAAATCCTTACTTGTACCCAATGGATTCTCTTAGAAAGAGCGAGTTGACTGTGATGAGTATTTTTCTCTAGTTGCAAGGTATACTTCTATTAGAGTCAACGTGTCTTATGTGTAAATTTTTTGTTGGCCTTTATATGAGATGGATGTGAATGCACTACTTTTTGTAATGGTTCAAGTGAAGAGTAATTATACATTAATCAATCTAGGGGCTTTGAGGTGCATTGGTGAGATACCCATGTGTGCATGTTAAAGAATGCCCTTTATTGGTTGAAGCAGGCACCATGTGCATGATACTCAAGGATTAATGAATACTTGTTGAAGTTGGGGTTCACCAAGGATACAATAGTGATAAATATTAATTATTTATATGATAAATCTGATTTTATTTTGTTGGTATTGAATGTATATGAGTTGATTCTTGGTTCATCAAGAAGCAATCAACAATTGCACTCAGTTTAGTTAAAAAATAATATATGGCAATGTCATATTCTTATTGTGAGTCCATTTATCTTCACAAATTGATTGTAGATTTGATTGATCAAATGTTGGAGCCCATTATTGTGTACTGTGATAATAAAAGTCACATCAAACTTTATAAGAATCCATTCTTTCATGATCTCTCTTGTAACACCATGTTTTTTACCCCAATATGTAATGATGTAATTATGTAAATGTGGATGAAATGACTAGAAATCGAAGATGAATGGTTTAATGTGACCAAGATGATTTTATTACGTGAATTTTACAATTAATATAAAAACTACGACTACTGCATACAAAGAAGAACGAAGAAAATATTGGGGGATATGATTCCACAAGGGGGAAAGTGAGAAGCGGGTTTATGGGGGAGATTACCTTAGTGCCTTATAATTTAAGTCATTGTCCTTATTATTCCTTTTTGTCCTAAGTTTTTAATCCTCTTTAATTAAAGTGCATTAGCCTTAACTTGAGTTAATTATCCTAAACTTGGGATTAGTTGGAAAAGGTGGTCTTCCCATGTGTGCCACTTGTCTAGTTCTCATTAGCCTTGCATGCCACTTAGCTAGTTCTCAACATGCATACAAATTATTGAGAACTTGTTCATTCATCATTATGATATCATGAAGCCATCATATGCTATCCTCATAGAGCTACCATCCCATACCATAGCCTACCTGTAACTATACCTGAGATATGGGTGATGGGGAAATTGAGTTCCCTTGTGAGAGAACATGTCCTATAGTTGATTTTCCTAGAATCCCGACATAGAGAGTCCCTAACCGGCATGTGTTGGAGCCCTGTAAGGGAATTGGGGAGTGTTAAGCCTTAAATATTGGCACATTACCCCCTATGTAGTGGTGCATTACCCCATTTATTATGGTGCATTACATATTATTGATGTCGGCTTGAGTCTATTAGTGGGTCTATTAGTTGTTATTGTACCCCTTTGTCTCCTATATATAGGAAGGAGACCTTTTCATTTTAGTCATCATTGTATCTTATCTTGTCTAATGTACTTAGTGCATTGTGTAAGGAGGTTCCTCCCTCGAAGAGGATTTTTATTCATCTCAGTTCTTCATTATTAAGGCATGGATTACTTTCTTTTGGTCTATTTCTGTTGTTTTTATGTTATATCTGGGACTTGGACATTTGGTATCAGAGCTCTTTCCTCGAGATTGGTTTCTTCAAAATGAGTCATCTTGGCATTTTCGCTATAAATTTTTTTTCTACAAGGATTCATTAATCAAGATTAGAAACCCATATCCAAAACAGGCCGAACTATTTGTGGTACAATTTTCAAATCCTAAGACCATACAGGTTCAAAGATATTCACCTTTGAATTTAGGGTTTTAGACTAGTCCAAAAACTAGTCTTAAACAGGTGTTCTTGGGGAAAAGGTCATATATGTTTCATGACAGATCCAAACTGAGTAATACCTATTGCATCAGAAAGAATACGAACCAAAGTATCTGTGGTAGTGTTTTTATCCTCAGATCTGACATATTGGACACGTGGCAGACCGTACAAGTTTTCTCTTCTAGAAAGACCAAAAATAAGAAGTGTTGGGAGATTCACAATAACTTCTTTTTGGTACATCAAAATTAGGTCAGACCTACGAAATTGGAAAAAGGTCACATCAGGATACATCAAGCCAAAGTTTGAGACCTAGAGGAGCCAAAATTTAAATTTACATCAATTTCAAGTCAGCCCTAAAACAATCTTCCAATCAGGGTTTGAAAACAAGTATGCCATTTTAAATTTGAGTAGAAGGATCTAATTGTGGTGAAACATAGGGTTTGATATCTATTTGTATTGTTCATTATGCCACCAAAATGAAGTGTAAAAAATTACACTCCACTCAAACCACCTGAGGAGTCATCCCCAATGTACGATGAAAGGGAAGACCTATCTTTTCAAGTGTCCCAATTGGAAGAGATGATTAAAGGATCCGTGAAAGCAGTTGATTTAGTTAATTTAGAGGGGAGGTTGATGAAAATTATGGATAATAAGATGGAAGAAAATATGAAAGGGTTGATGGAAAAAATGGAAAATATTGCTAATATCATACAAAATTTAAAGGATACTCTGTCTCCAAGTGATGATGTGTTCCATGATACTCAGGAGGATAAAGATAAGGTCCATGTTGAAAAAAAATCCATAAATAAGAATATTCCAAGAGGAAATGATTATGATAATGGAAATAATCAAGGATGGTCACCACGGGGTACCCAACTTCCCAAGATTTACATGAGAAATTTTGATGGCAATGATCCAATAA
This sequence comes from Larix kaempferi, assembly GCA_027924585.1. Classification (NCBI taxonomy): domain Eukaryota; kingdom Viridiplantae; phylum Streptophyta; class Pinopsida; order Pinales; family Pinaceae; genus Larix; species Larix kaempferi. Next base: position 3,229,173 of record BSBM01000705.1, read on the forward strand.
CAAGGATATTCCAGATGGAGCGGTTCTTTGATCTACACTAGGTTCCAACTTTGCCGAAGGTAACTATTGCATCCTTATATTTAGAGCCTACTCAATTTGTATGGTACCAATGGCTTTGTGACTGTAAAAAGGACTCTATTATCTCTTGGTTTATATTCATAAATTGATTACACATTATGGGGATATAAATAGCAACACCTTTTTATCCAATTGGTAAATCTCAAGCAAAAGGCCCAATTAGTGAGCACATCAAGCAGTTTCAGAAGCTAAGTCTCAAAGTGAAGAATATTTCAGAAGATAATTTGTTGGATCTGTTTATTGGAACTTTGAAAGATCACATCCAACATGAGGTTCTCCTTTGGGAACCTAAGTCCTTGTAGCATGCATTTAGGGTGGGAAGAAAAGTTGAAAACAAAATTATGGAAACAAGGAAGTCTACCACTTACAACTATAAAGAAGGAAGTGTGGTCTCCAGTCATCCACAACCTACAAGGTTGACACCACAACAACTAGAGGAAAAAAGAGAAAAAGGGATTTCTTACAGTTGTGATAGCAAATACAGTAAGGGCCATAAGTGCACTGAGAATAAACTATTTTACATAGATTCTGAAGCAAAGAAGAAAATGAACAAGAAGCACCAAAAGAACAAGAACCGTCTCAAGATGAAGAAATAAAAGATACTACTTTCAAAGAGATTACTCCCACCATATCTTGTCATGCATTGGTTGGAATTAGCACTCCTCAAAATCTCAAGATCGAAAGATATATCAAAAAGAAAAAGGTAACCGTGTTGATTGATTTTGGTAGTACTCATAATTTCATCAGTGTAAACTAGCCAAGGTTCGTAATTGCTTTGTATATCCAACACCAGAGTTTCAAGTAATGATTGCAGATGGAGGAACTATCAATTTCTCAAGAAAATGACATAATATCAATCTCACTATGGGGGAATATGTATTGAATAGTCCAATGATTTTTATTCTAATGGGGGGTGTTGATGTTGTCTTAGGAGTACAATGGTTACAATCATTGGGAAAAGTGGATTTTAATTTTCAGAAGCTTTTCATGAATTTTTTATGGGAAGGAAAGGAATATGAGTTAAAAGGTATCACAAGGAAACCAAATAAGGTGATAAGCTCTAATGGTATGACAAAATTAATAAAAAAAAGCACATCAAGGTGTAATCGCACAATTATGCTCCTTAGATGTTCAAAAATCGAAGTCTCATATTTCCCCAGATCTCCAAAAAGTGATTGATAAGCATTCCAAGGTAATTGAAGATATTCCAAAAGGTCTTCCACATGTTCGAGATTTTGATCATACTATTCACTTAATTCTGGGAAGTGTTCCTCCTAACATTAGACCTTACAGATACCCCTATGGATAGAAGAGTGAAATTGAGCATATGGTTGACGAAATGTTAGAGGTCAACATAATTAGGCCTTTCCAAAGTTCTTACTCTGCACTAGTGGTAATGGTACACAATCCGGATGGATCATGGCGTATGTGTCCAGATTATAGAGAGCTCAACAAGATCACCATTAAAGTTAATTTTCCCATTCCTGTCATCAATGAATTGTTAGACGAATTACATGGAGCAGTTTTCTTCACAAAGTTGGATCTCCATTATGGATATCATTAGATTATAATGGAGGAGGAAGACATTCCAAAAATAGCATTCATAACTCATGAAGGTCATTATGAATTTTTGGTCATGCCATTTGGTCTCACAAATGCACCTTCCACATTTCAAGGTTTGATGAATTCCATTTTCAATCCTTTCCTTAGAAAATGTTTGCTTGTATTCTTTGATGATATACCAATCTATAGCAAGTCTTGGGAAGAACATGTTCAACATGTTGACAGGGTACTACAACTACTAAAGGAGCACAACTATATGCAAAACCTTCCAAATGTTTCTTTGGGGTAAAGGAGGTAAAACATTTGGGTCATATTGTATCTCAGGAAGGTGTCAAGTTAGACCCCAAAAAAATTAAAGCCATGATGGATTAGCCAATTCCCAAAAACCTGAAGAATCTTTGAGGATTCTTAGGTCTGACAGGGTACTACCGCAAGTTTGTTCAGAGCAATTGAAGAATAGATAGCCCGAGGAATTGTTTACTTAGAGAAACGAACCAAATGGATTGTTAACTCATAGAAGGGGACCCAATTCCTTGAGTTGTGCAGGATGATGGGGGGGGGTGCTAGCTGATTGGAATAGTTGTAGAGGAGATTTGGCACCTATGAGTTCGTTGAGGATTTCCTTCTTGTGTATTTATAGCCCCATCTCGAGGATGACCTCTGTTCTAGAGAGAACTGGTATAACAAAGTTCCTATGGCTAGGAGGAACGTCCTTAACCTGCAGTCAGTTGGAGGATATTTTAAGATAAGTATCCAACTGTGTATGAAATGCCATGCATGTCTGTGTGTTATGTTTACTATCTAATTTATTGTTATCTGAATAGCTTATTGCATGGATTGCTTTGTATGTTATGATTGCATTCAGGCTAGAATTTATATGTAATGTTTTAATATATGCATATGTTTATTTTGGGTGACTACATATTTGATTTTATGTTGTAAATTGATAATTAATATGTGAAAGAAGAAATTGAGTATCATAGTTGTACCTCGTGGCCCCGAAGGCATGGTGTGGTCACTGAGTATGTGATAGCTCCAAGCACATAGATATCTGATACCATTTACTAAGAGATAGAGTCTATATGGGAGTTGTTGTTGTTGACTATATTTTAATTGATTTGTAGGTCATCAACATTCTAATGAAATGCCTTGCAAAGGGAAAGTTTGATATTTTGAGAGAACATCTCAAGCTGGTAGAGAAAACCTTCCTTGCAAAGAGGGGGTGTTAGTTTTTGGCTACTCCAATTTCTCACATCATGTCTATGACATGTTGGAGATATTCCCTTACACCCCATTGACATATTCCTTACACTTGTGGCAATGATCACAAGTTCCTCTTAATATTTAGCTATGATGACATTATGATAGATTCCTCTTACATAGTTATGATAGGATCCTTTCGAGGAAGATGTGTAAGAGTTATTCCATGCATGGGTAAGGTGTTATATTGTGATATATTCCTTTGGATGAGGGTTGCCACTTTTGTGGGTATTATTAGCAATTGGTTTTGTAACCACCCTTTCTTCTTGTCAAGTTTGACTAGGTGAAGGTTGGCACTCTAGTTAGGGTTTTCCATTCTTGCATGCATTAAGTATGAAAGTGTGCCTATGGCTTGTGAAAAGCTGTTATAGTCCCTTCAATATGGTATTGTATTTTTCTTATATGTGAATGATAAAATAGAAATCGATGTTCCAAATGTCGATTCTTTATTTGGTACCTCTTTAAAAAACACATTCCTAAAATTATCCATATAAAATTAAGATCCTCAAAACATTATTAGATCTCATTTTCCAAAGCACATAAACAATGCATTTTAATAAAATTAGATCTTTTAAAGAAATGGTCTTGAACTGGAGTTTTATATTCACAAGAAATTGTGCTCTCCATTGTAAAGGCTTATACATCATATAATGCCCATGTATCCTTCTAATCTTTGTAACTTCACAGTCCTCAAAAAAATGCATCATCATATTTTGTTGCCCATAAAAGATAAGTCTAATCTTTGAAATTTGACTTAGACAACTTAGTTGTTTTAAGACAACCCTTTCATAAACAAGCTAAGCAAAGGGGTTGAGTTCTTTAACATTTAATGACAAGCAAATGGGTTGAATTTCCTAACTGACATTAAAAGAGTGATCACTCACAAGAGGAACATTAAACTAAAAATGCATACATAAACATAGAGCTTAAAGTTACACAAAAATAGTAATCGCTAACATTTTTGTTAAAGAGAACCAATCCCTGCATCAAATTAATTGACATAAACTATTAAATTTAAAAAGCGCACCAGAAGTATTTTGAATCAATTAACATCTCTAAGAGAAATAACATGAACAATAATCAAACATTAATATAATCTTTATTAGCTTTGTTGATGTGGATGTCCAAACACTAATTCTTATATTAACATTATTTTTATGATTATTTTTATACTTTCCTTGTCACTTTCAATTTAATAAATGAGTCACTTTCAATACATATTAACATCATTTTTATGATTTTTTTATACTTTCCTTGTCACTTTCAATTTAATGAATGAGTCACTTTCAATACATAGAATGAGTATGCCTAGCCATGTTATTCATTTATTAATCAATAGAATTTCTTAACTTTATAACTTGTTAACTATAAAGGGAATTTTATTCTTTCATACAAACTTTCTAGAGCCCCCCTCTTTTCAGCGATTACATTTTATTATGTCCTTGACATATAAGATTCGGGAGGTGCTATTAAATTGACAGTACAGAGATTAATATTCTCCAATCTAAAGTTTAATATTTGAAATCTAATTTTTATTTATTATAATTTTCATTTTTCTAATTTTCTATTGGTTGAGCAGATGTGAGGTCAGCGTCGAAAAACTGCCAGGGGATTTCACTTGACATTTGTCCACCTTGATGTCATCCATCTAATCTCTGACAAGTACTAACTAACGGGCAGGTAGAGTACGACAACCTCGGGCCAAACAATCTCCATTTGGTGGTATTTGGTTTCTTCTTGCTATTACAGTTTTTCCTTCTGCTTGGCGGTATTTGCTTTGATCTCAGTTGGGATTCCATGTCGCGCGCCCTCAGCCTGTATTAGTTGGGATTCCATGTCGGGCGCCCTCAGTGTGCCCTCAGCCTGTACAAAATCAAAATTACGAAAGCTTGTCTTATCGGGCTGCTCTGCCTTCCGACAAAAACGATGGGAAATCATCCCAAATAAATGTATACCCAATGTGGCCCATGTACTGCTGCAGGTCGTCATCATGTTTAAAGTTGGATGAACTCCTCCACAAGAATATGCCACATGGAACGACATTCGGAGGTTCGAAGCTTCAATTTCTACATCACACACAAAATTTGGAGTAGACATTAGGGAAGTTTCCACTGTAGGTCATTTATTGCCTTGTTTTATCTGGGCGAAACTTCATTGTAGGTCATTGATTGTCTAATTGTTTTATCTCAGGGCTTTCCCAACGTATTTTTCGCACAGACCAAGAGTTGGGTGGTCGAGAGTTGCCCCCCAATATCTATATAACTCTGCAGTCTCCAATCCACTCGAACAACAAAATCCAGAGCATCTGATTCATTCATTCACGCGCTCTCTGTGTAATCCTTCGGCTTGCTTTGAGCAACTATAGGCTTATCCCTATTCCTTAGAAAGCTTACTCAGGCCAAATTATTGAATCTCACAGAGATAAGTAATTAGTGTTTAAAGTCTCGAGTCTTGACAATGGAGGATCTGGTAAAGTGCGGGGCGAATTACGTGGCTCTCTCACCATTGACCTTTCTCTAGAGAGCGGCGGTGGTGTATGCGAATCGGACATCCCTAATTTATGATCAAGGAGGTGTTCGCTTTACATGGGCCAAGACCTCCGAGCGTTGCAGATGTGTGGTGTCGTCTCTCGTCAATCATCTCCAAATTCGGAAAGGGGACGTCGTCTCAGTTTTGGCTCCCAATGTTCGGACAAAAACCATTGGAAGATTAAGAAGTGTGAAGCAGTTTATAGAAAAATTAAAAATTGGTTGCAACTTATACATTTATTTTTGGGTTACGGTTGCAATAGCGTCTATATATATATATATTGTGTAGATGACCGTTAGAAATTAAAACTTATTAACATAAAATTAAGACGATTAGAATCTCATTATCAAAATTAAGCACCAACCATTTTTATCTTTGGCTTTACGTGAGGTGTAATGATTGATGAATATATGGTGTTAGTCAAAATTATAATTTTGAGTCACATTGTTGGAAAAGTTAGGTAAGGAGGTTGGTTGTTATTATTATTTTTATTTTTTTCAATAAATAAGGAGTTATTTATTAATGGGAGTATTAGTGTATGAGAATATTCAACTCTAAACTTGTTTTTATATATAAAAAAATTGGTTCTCTTTTCTCCAAGTAAATAGATCTTTCTTATAGCTTTCTACAAAATAGAGCAAGTGGCAATGTCAAGAACATTTCCACCACATGACTCTTATTCATTTATTAATTAATATAATTTCTTAACTTGTTAACTTTTTAACTATAAAGTGATGAATAAAAAAGGAAAATTTTGCAAAGGAATTTTATTCTTCCATACAAACTTTCTAGAGCCCCTTCTTTTCAGCCATTTACATTTTATTCATTTATTAATCAATAGAATTTCTTAACTTTATAACTTATTAATTATAAAGTGACGAGTAAGAAAGGTAAATTTTGCAAGGGAATTTTATTCTTCCATACAAACTTTCTAGAGCCCCTCTTTTCAGCCATTTACATTTTTCCTTTTCCTTTCATCATAAGAAAATCTATGATACTTTGTGATGGATTGAGATTGACACTTTTATTTCGGTCGTCACACTTTTCCTTTGTTAATAAGAATATATATAATAGCGTGAGATAAATTCAATTGACAATTTTTAGACATAAAAACTTTAAAAATTGAAATGGACAGTTTTTACGGTATAATTCTTTATACTTCGAGAATCTCCTTTTCTTTCGCCTTTTGCACTCTTCCTTTCTTAATAAAGCAAAATAAAATTATACGGTTGATTAATAAGAAAATATGATTGATTGAGATTGACAATTTCTAGACTATAACTCAAATCAAGCTGCATTTATGTATCTCGAGTGGATCTATTATTTGATTTTTGTTCTTAAACTTGTTCTATGGTACTTGTTCTGAATAGATATGAATATCACCAAAAACATAATTTCATGATTAAATTTTCTATCTCTTAAAGTTGGGATAAAGTTAGGCCCGTTGATTATGGTTGTATAACCTAACAAATCACCCTCATTGTTAGTTGATATATGGGGCTAAAAATGGGGTTGGTTGATTATTTTCCTTTCTATTGATTTTTCCTCCTAAAGACTTTGGGTTAGGGCTTTATTCAATTATAAAATTGAAAATAAATTTGCTTACAAAGAATTTTGGAAAAATAATGTGCCATGTCTTTATTTACAATAATAAAGTTTATAAATTATTTTTAAATTCATATTTTTAAAATTAATGTTATTGATGGTGGTGGTTATTTGCATTTATTGAAATTAACTTTGATTTATTTGACCTTAAAATAGGTAAGGAATTATTTGTTTTTTTTTTGTTTTTTTGTTTTAAATTGTGCTTAAAAATTGGTTTTCTTTCTTTTTTTAAATTGTGCTCAAAAAGCTTTAAGAGAACAAGAGCCACAAAGTGGCTCTATCCCTACATTGTTGTGGAGAAGCAATGCAGAATAGCAACAAGCGGGAGAAGTATAGCATCAAAAATATGCAGTAGCAATTGTTCTTAGGAGGAATTTCGAAGAGTGCCAAGTGTATAAGGTATTTGGGCAAATGCATAAAGCCCTGGGATGTTGATATCTTAAAGTATGAAGACGAGGAAAAAGAATCCTTGATTCTTGAATATAGGATAATCATAATAGAAGTAATAAGCTATGCAAACTTTAATTTGGAAATTATATGTATTAGCAAAGAACATGCATCTATATCAAGACCATGAAATCGATTACAAAAAATAAATAATGACCTTGGTAAATAATAGAAACCATTAAAAGTTCATATATATTTGGAAATGTCTGACTGTTATCATATACAAAGATGTGTAACTGGCATTCACATTCTTTAAATGCCATAGTTCAATCCAAAAAAAGGGGAAAAGACAACTGGTCCAGTTTGTATCACTAGTAATTTTAGAACTTCTTAAGTTCTTGGTTCGATATTTCCAAGAGGTTATGCCAATGTCTCTTCCCAGTGATTGCTTTAGCTTTGCATCTACAACTTTGTCTGAATGCATTGTATCCTTCTCTTCAGGAATTGCTAGTTGAGGAACCAATGAAGAGAAAAATGTTATAGCCGCTTTGCAGATGATCCTGACATAGCAAACAAAATGATGTAAGCAAATCAATTGGTAAATAGAGATGTGAGGCAAGAATCATGATTCTTTCATGCTAGATGCCCAATAGTATTCTTATTACTTACCAAAAGATGTCATTGGGTTTCCAATTGTTGTTAGCTTGATGGGAGTGTTTGAAATGTACCTGGATTATGATCAGATGATTAATTAATTGAAAGTTCAAAGTTTTGAACTGTTGTATTTGATGTTTTAAATCTATAACATCTCTAGAAGCATCCTCACTGAGAACAACCTAATAGCAAGAAAAAATTCAAAATGTGATGGTTAGTTCAAACAATGCATGAGGTGACTATAACAAGACAAGCATGTATTATACATTGGAAAAAAGATACAGTACATACATAATTTTGAATAAATTTTGTTGTTTGAGCAAACTTGATACTCGATGTCTCATTTATAGATCTGTCCAAAATTTAAAAGGGCATTATGTTTTCACTAAAGATCCAAATGTGATCATGAGATCAATGGACTGCCAAAGGTAAATCTATGTTGATAATATTCTATCAAATCGGGGAAAATAGATGCAAACCATATTGATGAATTGATATTTGAAATAATTATGGATTTAGAGTTAGCACCAAGTGAATCCTACAAACAAGAAGAAGGCCTAATAATCTACATCGACTTGGAATGGAAAATGTGGATGACAAGATAAGAAAGAAGCATCTCACTTTGCATGAACGTTTTTTTACCTGAAGAAGAAATGTAAGTGTTAGGGTTAACCTTGACTCAAGAATGAGTAAAATGGTTTAGGTATCAACACGTGTTTTTTGGGCCAATGGTATTTGGTGGCCCATGGTATTGGCCTATGGTATTGCATGTAATGAATCTTATAAAGGTCTTGGCATACTTCATTGTGATGTGGCCTGGAAGTGAGTGGTGGATAACTTACTTGGCCCGGATTGATCGGTTTAGGTCAAGGGAGATAATATATCTATTGTGGTGGTTTTTCCCAGTTTGGGTTTTCCACGTAAACATTATGTGTCTATCTTTAATTGTTGCTTTGTCTATTTTATTTCTCTTGCAAGCAATTATATGTATGCTCATTTAAATCCTAATAAGTGGTATCATAGCACAAGGTTGCAGATCATTGAGGCCATATCCTTGTATCTAAATTAAAATTGTATGTGGTGCATGTTCGGTGGTACCCGACACCCATCCAACTTTTGGTTCCTGTTATAATGTGATTTCTCCAAGTGCTTAGAAGCACAAAAAAAATAAGCCATCCCTCTTATGCATAAAGAAGGGATGTTACATCAAGTGTGAATGAACCATTAGGTAGGTACGAGGGTGGCATGTGTACTCATAGCCTAACTTGATGTGGATCAGAGAGGTTGATTCTTCGATTGCGGGAGGAATGTGTGATGGTTTAATATGGGTTTTGGGACCAATATTGATGAACCATGTATGTGAAGAGAATTCCTATAGAATTGGTGGTTGCAGTGGCTGAGGACCCATGTAATCTAGTAGATGGATTATTTTTATATGAATGTCAATGACAAGGAGGCATGACAGATGAAGAGCATGGAAAATCAAGAGGATGAAGCAATGGATGGTGATGGTGTGGCCACCATGAAGACATGTGAAAGAAAAAAAACGGAGCAGTTTGCATGTAAAAGGGCATATGGTTGTAAGACATGGTAGGGCATGCATACCCCTGGTAACTCACAAGAAAAGTCGAGATATAGACCTAGGTGATAGGGGGGTGTATGTGAGATCCCCAATTTAAGCTTAAAGGGGGGATTTTTAGGGTTAACCTTGACTTAGGAATGAGTCAAATGGTTTAGGTCTCGTCACATGTTTTTTGGGCCAATGGTATTTGGTGGCCCATGGTATTGGCCTATGGTATTGCATGTAATGAATCCTATAAAGGGCTTGGCATACTCCATTTTAATGTGGCCCTGAGGTGAGCAATGACTAGCTCACTTGGCCCGGCTTGACCAGTTTGGGTCAAAGGAGATAATAGATCTATTATGGTGGTTTTTCCCAGTTTGGGTTTTCCACGTAAACACTATGTGTCTATATTTAATTGTTTCTTTGTCTATTTTATTTCTCTTGCGAGCAATTATATGTATAATCATTTAAATACTAATAAGTGGTATCATAGCGCAAAGTTGCAGATCCTTGAGGCCATATCATTGTATCTTAATTAAAATTGTATGTGGTGCATGTTCGGTGGCACCCAACACCCATGCATCTTTTGGTTCATGTTATAATGTGATTTATCCAAGTGCTTAGAAGCATGGAAAAAATAAGTGTATCCCTCTTATGCATAAAGAAGGGATGTTGAATCAAGTGTGGAATGAACCATTGGGTAGGTACGAGGGTGGCAGGTGTACTCGTAGCCTATATTGATGTGGATCAGAGAGGTTGATTCTTCAATTGCAGGAGGAATGTGAGATGGTTTAATCTCGGTTTTGGGACCAAGATTGATGAACCATGTATGTGAAGAGAATTCCTATAGAACTAGCATTTACAATGGCTGAGGACCCATGTAATCTGGTAGATGGATTCTTTTTATATGAATTTCAATGACAAGGAGGCATGGCAGATGATGAGCATGGAAAATTGGGAAGATGAAGCAATGGATGGTGATGGTGCGGTTTCCATGAAGACACATGAAACAAAAATGAGCAATTTGCATGTAAAAGGGCATGTGGTTATAAGACCCGGTAAGGCATGCATACTCTCGGTAACTCACTGATAAAGTCTGGAGATAGACTTAGGTGATAGGGGGGTGTATGTGAGATCCCCAATTTAAGCTTAAAAGGGGGATTGTTAGGGTTAACCTTGACTTGGGAATGAGTCAAATGGTTTAGATCTCAACACGTGCTTTTTGGGCCAATGGTATTTGGTGGCCCATGGTATTGGCCTATGGTATTGCATGTAATGAATCCTATAAAGGGCTTGGAATACTCCATTGTAATGTGTCCTGGAGGTGAGCGATGGTTGTCTCACTTGGCCCAGTTTGACTATTTTACGTCAAGGGAGATAATAGATCTATTATGGTGGTTTTTCCCAGTTTGGGTTTTCAAGATATACACTATGTGTCTATATTTAATGTTTGCTTGTCTATTTCATTTATCTTGCAAGTAATTGTATGCATGCTCATTTAAATCCTAATAGTAAGCGTTGAATCTGGGCAAGTAATGTGGAATTGTTTTCCATGGGTCATATGCATGAAAACCATGATAACCATGTTGCACATAGTCATAGAAAATATTTTATGGTTGATATCTTTAAATAAAAATTGTTCAAGATTAATTCAATTACAATGATTAGATAAAGGCTTATAAATTAAAAAAATGAGCCCAATAATTCAAATGCAAATATGTGGATGATAAATAGTGCAAATCTTGGCATGGAGATGTAAAACAAAGATATATTAAAGATATGCATAACTACCAAAGAGTTGACAAGGACTTACTAAAGCTGGTAGTTATTTAATACGGTGGCCTTTTACACCTAAAAGTTGAGTAAGCAACCTATTTTGGTTAAGAAGCAGAATGAAGGACGAGGAAAGCGACCTGTCTAAGAGAGTGGTAGTAAGCAGTTGAGAAGCTAGGCCACTAAGTCGACGGTGACAAGCAGGCCAAAGGAGTGGAAAGTGAAAGGCCACAATGCATTTGTAACCATTTTGTTGATGACTACGGCTGTCAGGAGGGCGTCAGAGCCACAAATGGTCTAGTAAGGCGGCCAAAGCAAGTGGAGAAAGATGTCAACGGCGACAGGTAGGGTGGTGGGTATCCGTACCAATTTTGGGAACCTTAGGGTTTGTTGCCATGTATTGTAAAGACATGACCTACGGGCATGATCTATAAATAAGGCACATTTTGTATTGGAAAGGGTTGTTGGGTTGTTAACTCTTCATTTTGTGTTGTTCTCGTTATTGATTTTGATAAATATCTGGGAGGAACATTTTGTAAGGCTCTGCAAGCTGTGTGTGCAGAGACCTGATTGAGAGAGAAGAGAGTCTGCAGGTGAGTGCGTAGACAAAGAACTGTTGTACCCTTCCCAAAGACTAATATAACAATAGTTCTTGTGGACGTAGCCTCCACCCGGGGGGTGAACCACGTTAAATACTGTGTAGTGTGATTGTTGTGTTTCTGCATTTGCTTATTTGCCTAATTTGAATGTCTGGATTCTCATTTATAAGTTGTATGTTAATACTTTTATATGTATTCGCCATAGAGGAAAGATGGGAATAATATGTTAAGTCTTACATGAATAGATGAATGATGAATGTGCAGTATTCTAAGTTGGTGGAGTATCTGTTTATTGAATAATCACATCTATATGTAACGTTCATATTGTATAACCCTTCGACGCGCAGCACCGGGTGTGCGTAGCATTGTGCGTCTCGTCTACTTGCATTTGTTATAAAGCTAATTAACCTAAGGCAGTAGATAATGATTAAGTGTCAAGTAAAGTCTTTAGTGGTTAAATTTGAACGAGGAAGTGTATAAGTCAGTTGCGCTATCCTGTGACTCACACTCCGTCTGGACCGCGCAGTCCATGGATGCGCTGGTTGCGAAGGTAGCTTCATGTGTGAAAGTAAGGACCGTGACGCAGTCTATCGTCTCGCAGTCCTTGTCTCGCAGCGCAGGTCTGATAGTGCGTTGTGCAGTATTCCTGTCCGAACAAATCATCACACCACTATGGAAACCTGATTCCGCAGTGCCCCCATAGCTACACCTTGGGTGAGACCTCAGCCTATTGCTGAAAGGGCCAATGAGAAGGGGTTTTGTTGGTTCCTTGAAACCGCTAAAGAACCTGGGTCTACATTGGAAACCTCTAGATCAATACTTAAGCCAACAAATGGTTCCGTTGTTGCGCTAAGAATCCGTGATGAGTTGAAGTCGTAATGTGTGAAGTAGAAGAAGTTGAGCTGGGCATCGACTTCTGGTATCCAGACAAGAAAGAAATCTGGGCTTCATGTGACAAGACAGAAAGAGATTTCACAAGGAAAGAAAACAGAAACCCACATCTCTCTGACATTCAGTGGTTGAATAAGTACCTGTGGAAAGACGTGCACAAAGTTTTATGGGCGTCTTTTGGGAACGAGCTACACGAGTGGTTGTCAAGGCTCGTAGAACACAAAAACTATATCCCGTGAAGCGCACCAACCGAGTGGACACCAGAGCTTATTGAACAACTCAAATCACTAGACAGTCCATTCGTACGAGCAGTCGATTTTTGGGTCGATGGTACATTGCAAATTTTTGTGGCAGAGTTCGCTGTGGACATTTTAAAGTCCTACGGCGCAGTTGAAAGAGAATTTTTAAAGGGAATCAGAGGTAAGTATCTGAACAACCTCAGTTTATATATTAAAATGCTTCTAGCTGAGAAATTTGTTTTTAGAATGCAGTAAAATATTTGCATCTGTCATGGTAGACAGTACATATAGTGGCTCCTACGAAAAAATTCATAGCCTGAGAAGTGGAAAGAGATACAAGTTCGCCCCTGAGCAAACTACTAGTGGACCTGGACTCCGTGTAGACATACATTCAGAAGCTGATCCTGATAGCCAAACTGTGCCTCTATCTTCCACATGTCAGCCTAAAACACCACAAAAACCACTGGTTGCACATACCGCACCTCCCTTATCTCAGAACCCATCCATCCAGAACCCACCGGTTGCGAGCACCACGCAACCCACACTGCAGAACATTGGTATTGGTAACACCACAAGAGCAAGTGCCCAGGCTATTCCGAATCAACCTACTCAGTCTCAGGCTGTACCACTTCAGAACGCCCAACCTCATAATATTATCCCTAGCACCACTCAGAGAACCGCACCACCTAGAAGGAGGATGGCTGATGATATCAAACTGCCGATATTCAAAGGAACGGGTCTATAAGACCTTGATCAACACTGGTTTCTATGTGAAGCCGTATGGAGTGTAAAGCAAGTACATGACGACGTTGTGAAGCAAGCACAACTCATCACCACATTTAGAGACCGAGCCTTGCACTGGTTCATGAAATATTAGCAGGGACACCAAAGAACCCTAGCAAAAATCAAGGTTGCGCTCTTAGCAGAATTTAAGAAGCTGAATTCAGAGTCACAGTGTATCACAGAGTTGAAAGAGATCAAATAGAAACCTAATGAAACAGTCTGAGAGTTTGATCAGAAATTTAAGACACTAATGGACCAAGTAAGCTTCGATATTCCACCGCAGCAGCATAAGGAGTGGTTTATAGCCACGTTGTTGCCCCATATTAGACAGCTGTTGATGCAGCAGAAAGTGGCTTCACAACTAGAATCATTGGAAATCACGATGAAGCTGGAAGCTTCACCTATGGGAGAAACTATCACTGGGATGTCGCAGATTCAGAACCAGTTGGAAGGAAGTCTGGTGTATAGGCTGCAAGGGAGAAGGACACACTAAGGATCATTGTCCTTTATTCCAATATTTCCTTAACATGGGTGGACCAAACCCATTAAACCCACATCCAGGGCCATGGTGTGAAATTTGCAGAACCACATGACACCAGCCAGAAGACTTCCATATGATACAGAAATACGTGAGAACACCTAAAAACCTCTATTGCAATTTATGTAAGTCAGTAGGGCACGATGAATCCAATTGCCGCGCATATGAGCTCATGCTAGAAAGAAAGAAAGATATTGAGCATATGTATGGAGGAATGTACAGAGTCCAAGGAGAGACTCCGCAGAAACAAGAAAATGCACAGCAGGATCAAGGAGCATATAGAGGCCACAGAGGATACCGCGGAAGGGGAAGGAATAATGGCTTGGCGTAGGGATGAGGCCGAGGCCAAGTAATCTGTTATAATTGTAGCCAAGCAGGCCATGTGTCTCGAGATTGTACCAACCCATGCACTACATGCATCTATTGTATCTCTTTCGATCATGTTATAGAAGATTGCCCAGTGTTGGAGGTGGAAATGAAGAAGAGAAAAGGGTCAGAGGCACCGGCCCCAAATATCTAGTTGATCGCAGCAGAAAGGAGACCTGCGGATCAAATTATTAACGTAGCAATGCTCAGTGGCGCTGCGACAGGGTGAGATAGAGTAGCAGAAGCTTCGATTTCTAGGGATTTTGATACCAAGCAGACTCCTCTTGAAACGATATGGATAAGGAAAGCTACTGGGAAAGCACATGCTTTCGACTTGAAGAAAAACAGAGAAGTCTTTGAAGAAGTTCGGGATATCTTCAAAGAATCATCACCTGAATCGCCAAGAATCCCGCTGCGCAGCGAAATACTGCATATGGAGGATATATCGACTGCGTACGATAGAACAAGCACCGCAACAGAGACATGCACCTTTGTTAAGCAGTTCCTCAAGAGCTGCATGAAGTTGCTAAAGAGTCCAAATGCGATAGTAGAGTTGTAGAAGGTGATAGACCAGTATGAACCGCACATCGAAAATGAAACTACTGATAGCGTAGTTCATCATATTAAGAAACACAAGAGAATAGGGACATAAATGAGACTCAGTGCACAGATAGGATATTATGAAATGGATGAGATCATTCTTGATCTGGGATCAGAAGTAAATTTCTTAACTAAGCAGACATGGAAGCAGATGGGGAGACCAAAGCTGTTATGGTCACCTATCCAGTTGAGAATGGCCAATCAGGAGAAATTCATACCCTTTGGACGGTTATCCAACGTGATTGTTAACAATGATGGAGTGCAGAGTCATGCAGACTTCGAGGTTATTGAGATTGTGGGTGACAGTTAGCCTTTTCCTCCGCTGTTAGGAATTGACTGGGCTATCGATAACCTCACCATCATAAACTTGAAGATAAGGAAGATGATATTCGAAGGAAATCATCTCAGGGTCATCGCACCACTGGACCTTGTGGATGGCGACAGATACAGCGAGCCGATTCAGGAGGAATCCAGAGCTCAAGATTTTGACCAATTGTATAAGATGACTTCCAACCACGATGACTATATTAATCCAACTGCAAATGGAACACTCAGCTGGAGATGTGACAACTCTTGCCTTTCAGACTCTGACGCAGGATTGGAAAATTGGCAAAGTCGCATGCATGAAGTATCAACACGGAGATGTGCGCAGGTCACAAAGTCACTGCACTGGATTGGAAAGGAGGTAAGCCCAATCCCTACATATGATGGTTCATCTAATGTTTATTCATTTATCAAAGATTATACTGCAGCAATCACAGATGAGCACCGCTTACTAGCATTAGATATGGCACTGACCACATGGGATCAATGCAGAATTAAGATGCAGATCAGGTTTGCAGATAAAGTTACCCTATCTTTTGAGAAATACAATGGACAGACAGATCCAAGACAACATATTGAGGTCTGTTCACAAGCATGGCAGGAGAGACCGAAGACGAAATGGGTGCATTTGTTTGTGCACATACTGGAGGATAGAATGTCCACACAAAATTATGACCTTAGAGGAATTCTTTGGAATTGACAGCATACCTGAATGCCTACAAACAGAATGGAAGGAACAGGTAGAACACGCCATGGAATGTTACAACTAGCTTAAGAGGCTGAAGAAAAAGAAGACAGTGATGAGGAGGACCCGCACAACATTAAGATACTTGAGTCAGAAGGTGCGCGCAAGGTAGAGGGACCTCCGTTGGAGATTCCAGATATGAGTGGACCTGTGAAAACAAAGAAAGTAAATATTGGCACCAACGAAGAGCCAAAGTTCGCATCTACTGGGGATTACTGGGATGATCAGACTGTGACAGAGATCGCGGATATATTGCAGGAATATCAGGAGTTATTCCCAACAAAATTTACAGAGATGAAGGGCATCTTAGGGGACTTAGGAGTTATGAAAATACATCTTAAGCCAGGTACAAAGCTCGTTAAGCAAAGACCATGTCGCTTGAAACCGTGATACAAAGAAAGAGTGAGAGCAGATCTAGATAAGATGCTCGATGCAGGGATCATTGAGCCAGTAGAAGAGCCTGAGTGGATAAGCCCTATGGTTGTCCAGGATAAGAAGACAAAAGGTGAGATCAGGATTTGTGTGGATCTCAGAAAGCTGAACAATGCTTTAATGCATGACCCATTTCCTACACCCTTCACGGATGAAGTGCTTGATAATGTTGGAGGAAATGAGGCCTACTCCTTCACTAATGGTTTTTCAGGATATCACCAGATAAGGGTTGATCTCGCAAGCAGAAATAAGAACACTTTTGCCACAGAATGGGGGTCATTCCAGTACACGGTGATGCCATTCGGTCTAAAGAACGTGCCTGCCATATTTTCCAGAGTTGTCGTCGCAGCATTTAAAGATTTTATGCACAAGTTTTTGGAAGCCTATTTTGATGATTGGACAGTATTCGGGTTGCTAAAGAACCATGGTGAAAACCTCATACTCATGCTAGAAAAGTGTAGACAACACCAGATCTCTTTGAACTTGAAGAAGTGTTTTTTCTGTGTTCCTTATGGGATTCTATTGGGACACATTGTATGTAAACAGGGTATGATGGTTGATCCTGTGAAGATCACCATCATTGTAAACTTGCCAACGCCAAATTCAGTCAAGCAGCTGCGCACGACATTGGGGCATATCGGCTATTACAAGAAATTTATAGAGGGGTATGCACAGATAACTGCAGCAATGGAGAAACTGCTCAAGAAAGATGTACCGTTCATTTGGAATGCAAAGTGTGAGCAAGGTTTTGACACCTTGAAAGAAAAAATGGTCACTGCGTCGATCCTAGTTTTTCTAGACTGGGGGAAGCCATTTCATGTACATGTGGATGCGTCATGTATAGCATTTAGAGTTGTCTTAGCACAACCAGGAGAGGGAGGTATTGACCATCCCATTGCATTTTCAAGCAAGAAGATCTCATCCGCAAAAAATAATTACACCACTACTGAGAGAGAAGGCGTTGCTATGGTCTATGCACTATAGAAGTTTAGGAATTATTTGCTTGGTGCGCACTTCTTGATGTTTACTGACCATTTTGTGTTGAAATACTTGGTCAATAAGCTAGTGTTAAGGGGGCGAATATGCAGATGGCTGCTACTCTTCCAAGAGTATGATTTTGAGATCATTATTAAGCCAGGCATATTGAACTTAGGACCTGATCATCTGTCAAGGATTGAGTCAGGAGAAGAGCCTACAAATCTTGAAGACAATCTGCCAGACACGCAGTTGTTTTCTATCCAGATAGCTGACAATTACTATAAAGACATCATAGAATTTCTGACTACTGGATTAGCACCCATGGAGTTCACTATGAAGCAAAAGAAGTAGCTGGTAGTGCGAGCAATAGACTTCACCATTATCGCAGGTCAGTTATATAAATTGGGACCGGATGAAGTACTGCGCAGATTTGTGTTGGAGCATGAGAAACCATTTATACTAGCATATGCACACTCAAGAGCAGCAAGAGGTCACTATGTAGGAAGGGCCACTGCATATAATATATTGCACGCAGGGCTATGGTGGCCTACAATTCATAAGGAATCAAAGGAACATTGCCAAAGATGCGATGTCTGTTAGAGGACAAGAAGGCCATTGTGAAGAGACAAAATGCCATTAAATACACAGTTGACATTACAGGCATTTGAAAAATGGGAAATTGATTTTGTGGGACCTATAAACCCACCGGGAAAGAGAACCGGTGCGAGGTACATTATTACTGCAACTGATTACCTCACCAGATGGGAAGAAGCAAAGCCAGTGAAGGACTGAAGCACAGGTACTTCCGCGCAGTTCATATTCGAAGACATCCTTTCAAGGTTTGGATGCCCAAAAATTTTGATGAGTGATCAAGGCACTCACTTTTTGAACCGAACCATTGAGGCATTGACAGAGGACTTCCGCATCCATCATCAGGGAAGTATGCCTTATCCTCCACAGGAAAATGGAACAGTTGAAGCATTCAATAAAGTACTGGAGAATGCGCTGACCAAGGTATGCAATGTGAATAGGGATGACTGGGACCTACGCATTCCCGCTATTTTATGGGCATACAGAACCACATGCAAGAAGTTGACTGGCCATACACCTTTTAGGATGGCCTATGGATAGGAAGCCATTATGCCTATGGAATACATTATTCCCAGTTTGAGAATAGCTGCGTTTACAGGAATTGAAGATCGCGATGCGCTGGAAGAAAGACTTCTACACTTGGTTGGTCTGGAGGAGGATCGATTCATCGTAGGATTTCACCAACAAGTGCAAAA
Source organism: Larix kaempferi (assembly GCA_027924585.1). NCBI lineage: Eukaryota > Viridiplantae > Streptophyta > Pinopsida > Pinales > Pinaceae > Larix > Larix kaempferi. The sequence continues at coordinate 3,248,367 of BSBM01000705.1, forward strand.
GGAAAAGGAAAAAGCATGGCATGATCGCCATATAAAAAACAAGACCTTCCAGGTAGGTGATCTAGTCTTCCTATATGATAGCAAGTTTATGAAATTTCCTGGAAAGTTTAAAATGCATTAGCTTCGACCATATACTGTTGTGCATATTACTAATGGTGGCGTAGCTCATTTAGCCATGTTAGCAGGAGAAAATTTACCTGTATTAGTCAATGGAAGTAGGCTAAAACCCTATCAGGATAGTCCTACTTCGCAGAACCTATGATGATCAGAAAGAAGGAAATTTCTAAGTGCCAAGTAAAATTGAAATTGGGCACTAGAAAGGGGAAAAAGTATGTACGCAATGTATGATGAGGAACATGTATATACCGCGCAGCACTGTTAAGATGTGTAGCTGTGCAAAAAAAAAAAAACAAAGAAATGCGCAGCTCAATGCTAGAAAGGTAGCTACGCCGACCAAGGAAGCAGAGAAAGAACAAACTTCACAGCCGAGTACTACGCACTGTGAAGGTTTGAAAGATAGTTGCACCAGTTAGAAGGAAAAGGATGACCATGGACTATGTGTAGCTGCGACGAAAGGCATAAACCGTGGCGCGGTTGCGCAATTGAAGACATGCGGGAAAAAGATGTTACCAAAGTAGACGGTCAGAGCAGCCAATGCATTATGATGGAATTAAATGAGCACGACAACTAGCGGCCAAATAGCAAAGCCGTTATTTAAAAAAAGGGCGGCATTGCCATAACCCCACATTAAAGGAATATCCCATTCGTTCGGCCGCAATAAAAACTGAAATGATTAAGATCATAATGGGATCCGGGCAACGGATTGAACATTTAATTACATGCTGGCCTGTCATACGGCTGCCACTACCATTACAACTCAGCAATTAAGGAAAGTTTATATGACTCGACATGTTTTACGGTGGAAAAATATCGACGTACCAGCAAGATCTCGTCCAGCACACCTAGCACTTAATACCTAGTCTAGCCATTTCCGGTACATTGAATGTCACGTAAGGTGTAGATTCAACCGAGATTTTTGAAACGAATGCAATAGTTAATATCAAAATATTCGACGAAGGCAAGCCATTGGGTAGCGGCTCTGTAAATATTCACCAACTCTCCCTTATGCATGTTACTGTGAGTTTGAAATTTTACTAACTATGAAGAGTATAAGCACTTAGCAACCAGAGTACGAGTGTTTGTCGAGTTTATGTTCGAAGAGCCAACCTTAGACAAGATTCTTGGCACTTTAAAACATTCTGGTATAAGTGGAGTAATGAAGATGCCGCCGAAGCAGACATCACTAGAATGGGGTGGCCCGTCCAAAAGCCCAAATCTGAACCAGCCGAAGCAGCAAAAGAAATATAAGAATCCAGTTGTCGCACTAGAAAAATCAAAGGTGCCAGATGCTCCTAAGCCAGCGGCTTCACAAGGAAGTCAGCCACCACCTGTATGGCTCATCCCTGAATATATCAGTTCGCGGAAAAGCGACACCCCAGAGAGACATTTGGACAAGAATGTGCAATATGAGATCCCAATGCCTCCAATGTCGAAGCATGTTCGGACGAAGGAAGACTTGCTTGGTAGAATCCCTAATTGCAAGTTTGTTGACCATGATTTAATGGACATGGAGAAATTCCCTCACCTACAGCCAGATAAGTTCATGTGTAGCAATGAGGGTGTGACCGAAAAACATCCAGAGGTTGTTCCAATGGATTGGGCATTTCCATTGGCCCAGTCTGGTCTGCTCGACCTGCTAAGAATTCCCCATTTTCACCGCAACAAGGAATACAAAGCTGTGGTGCGTACACTGTTATCTTGCACACACCAAGGATACATCTGGTTAGACTTCAAGGTCAATATCACAGTCGACCTCATAGCAAGGATTACTGGGTTAAGTAAGAAGGGCAACGACCCTGCTACAGAATTCGTCGGCAAGAAAGACGACTAGGAACTAGCCGTGAAGATAAAGGCAGAGTTCAAATTGAACAGAGGCCACCGGGGATATGAGACGGACCCAATCATGATTGAACCCCTACAGTTCACTATTCAACTATTGGCAGGGAGGCTGCTAAGAAAAGCATGACCAAAGGAAGTAAACGCATCAGTTGTGGCCCTAGTGGCCAAGGCCATGGATGGCCATGAATATAAATAGGTAAACTTTCTGCTCAATGAATTTTTGCTGGATATAGAGGATACCCAGGATAGGGGGTTATCCTTCCACTTTAGCTGTCTTCTCATACTTATTGCTTTCATAGGTTAGAGAGAACCTACACATCAGAATGTCCTACCAGTAGCAGCAGATGACTGTCGCGCAATCCGCTTCACCAACATATGGGCATCCACAAGCCCAGAGAAGCAGCGACTTAACGATCTACAGTTTCTTACATACTTTGAGTAGTTATGCACGGTTATAGAGAAGACCCCGCGCATCACAAGGGAGGTGACATATCAGTATTGGGCCAAGATGATTTTCAAGGCCACCTCACACTATATCCAGATACAGCTACGGCTAACAATAGAGAAATGGTTCAATAGCCAGTGTCAGCTCGGCGCACCAATGATTGAGTTGATCATTGAGGACTAGCCTGATGAATGGAAGGAGGATGCACCAAAGAGTGTTATCACTACATATTCGGAAGAAGACAAGGATGACCAAATAGAAAAGGACCCAGAGGTCCAGAGTACACCAATCCAAACATCTATGCCGCAGGTAGGATAGAAAAGGAAGGAACCGGCTACCCAAACACTGGAGAAGCCACAAAAGAAGAAGTCTAAAGCTAATAAATAGTCGCTCAACACAATGCTTCATGATGATGACTATGAGAAGATAGCACTACGGGTGTCAATGCACTTAGAAGATAAGGAAGAACCAGCGCAAGAAGAGGTTAGGGAAAATATCAATAAACTGACAAGTCTGGTCTTACGGATGGAGCAAGTCCATCGTAACTTGACCAAAGAGTCGGACCATGCCGAGTACTTGGGGGAGCCAAGTGAGACGATGCGTAGTTCCCTTCACAAAATGGACATGCATCGTCAAGATTGCACTAGTGTCTGTTCTGTTCCCAACAGATGAGATGACATCATCCATGAGGATGCTCAAGCAGCTGGAATCGAATGTGGCTATGATACCGGCTGAAGGGTTGCACCAGTTGCACACCCAAATATCACATGAAATGCATGAGCGAGACATTGTCTCTCACAATCAGTGCCTTTAATATGAAGAGAATTATAGGAAAATACAAGGAGAATGTGAGCAGAAAGAAAGGGAGCTTCAGCACACGCGGGAAAAGCAGTGCAGGATAAAAGGCATGGTGTTAGTAGTATACATGAAGCTCCCCGAAGTTGAAGAAGATTCAAAAGTTGAGGTGACGATCCTACAGATTGATATTGCCGTCGATAGTTTGTAGGAGAGAATGAGGGGATTAGAAATTTCCCAGGCGGAGAAGATAATAGAGATGGAAGCCTCCCATTAGGTGAAAATTGCTGAGCTGGAAGCACGACAGCCAGTCGATATCACGCAGCAGGTGCAAGAAGCTAGAGAAGAGGCATTGAGGGCCTCTACACAAGGCATCTGCGCAGCAGTCACACGATGCCAAATCTTGTTAGATGATGTTTCAAACAGCTGGAGCATATTGTAAGATGAGACGAAGCTGCAAAATATCCATGATGACATACAACGAAATCAGCAGGAAGTGGACTCTACGGATGCTTCCATGAAGGACTTGTCAGTCCGACAGAAGAGGCATGCCTTTGAGAAAACCAAAGTACTAAGAAGGAGCTTGAGGCTCTAAGGGAAAAAGAAGTTGAAGCCTCTGTGAGGTTACAACCATTATAGGAGGATGCACTTACTTTGACAGATGAGATTGAACTAAGGTTGCAAGACCTTCAGACAGGAGAGGCCAAAGTGAAAGAACAAATTGAAGAGCCAGCCATGGATGAAATGCTAAACATGGTTAAGGGATATGAGCAAGAAGTAAAGGAAATAGTTGCAAGATTGAGTGCAATTGTTCATGACTTCACTACCCGTTCAAGAATTTCAAAAGAGGCACAGATGGAGCAGCCGGACTGAAGTGGATCAGTACGAGCCACAAGTCAGTGTTAGGGGCCTGTTGGGCATGGCCCAAGTAGGCACAATTTTGATAAGAATATAGTTTTGGGGAGCTCCGCAGCTTTTGGGATGCGACGTCAGAAGACACAATTTTGATAAATGCACAGCTCAGAATACAAATGCAGTTTTGATGCAGCAGTGCAGTTGCACAGGACCTGCGCAGCTGCTACTTTTACTAAAGAAGTATAGAAGAAGGTCAAGCAGAGTAAGAAACCTAGTTTGGGTAAGAATCAAAATGAAGGATGAGGAAAGCGACCTGTCTAAGAGAGTTGCGGCAAGTAGTTGAGAAGCTAGGCCACTAAGTTGATGGTGACAGGAAGGCCAAAGGAGTGGAAAGTGATAGGCCATGATGCAGTTGTAACCATTTTTTTGATGACTACGGTTGTCAGGAGGGTGTGAGAGCCACGAATGGTCTAGTAAGGCAGCCAAAGCAAGTGGAGCAAGCTTTCGACGGTGACAGGCAAGGTGGCGGGTATCTGCACCAATTTTGGGAACCTTAGGGTTCATTTCCATGTATTGTAAAGACATGAACTATGAGAATGATCTATAAATAAGGAACATTTTGTATGGGAAAGGGTTGTTGGGTTGTTAACTCTTCATTTTGTGTTGTTCTCGTTATTGATTTTGCTAAATCTCTGGGAGGAACATTTTGTAAGGATCTGCAAGCTGTGTGCGCAGAGACCTGATTGAGAGAGAAGAGAGTCTGCAGCTAACTGCACAGGAAAAGAACTGTTGTACCCTTCCCAAAGACTAATATAACAACAGTTCTTGTGGACGTAGCCTCCATCCGGGGGGTGAACCACGTTAAATACTGTGTAGTGTGATTGTTGTGTTTCTGCATTTTCTTATTTGCCTACTTTGAATGTCTGGATTCTCATTTATAAGATGTATGTTAATACTTTTATATGTATTCGCCATAGAGGAAAGATGGGAATAATATGTTAAGTCTTACATGAATAGATGAATGATGAATGCACAGTATTCTAAGTTGGTAGGGTATCTGTTTATTTAATAATCACATGTGTATGTAATGTTTAGATTATATAACCCTTCGACACGCAGCACCGAGTGTGCGCAACATTGTGCATTTCGTCTACTTGCATTTGTTATAAAGATAATTAACCTAATGCAGTAGATAAATGATTAAGTGTTAAGTCTTCAGTGGTTAAATTTGAACGAGGAAGCGTATAAGTCAGTTGCGCTATCCTATGACTCACACTCCATCTGGACTGCGCAATCCATGGATGCACTAGTTGCAAAGGTAGCTTCGCGTGTGAAAGTAAGGACTGCGACACAGTCTATCATCGCGCAGTCCTCGGCTCGCAACGTAGATCTGATAGTGCGCTGCGTAGTATTCCCGTCCGAACAAATCATCACACCACTGTGGAAACCTGATTCCGCAGTGCCCCCATAGCTACACCTTGGGTGAGACCTCATCCTGTTCGCAGGTTGTTGCCGAAAGGGTCGGTGAGAAGGGGTTTTGTTGTTTCCTTGAAACTGCTAAAGAACCTGGGTCTACATTTGAAACCTCTAGATCAATACTTAATCCAACAGTGGCTTTCGTCATCCTATGCCCACAAGTGAAGGAATTAATTTTTAAACATTCTTTCTATCAACAAAAACAACAAGAGATAAAAAATTAAAACATAACATATTACTGTTAAATTTTCAGAATTTACTTCAATCTGATCTAGGATCTTAACTGAGAGAACAACATTTACATCATATCTACAGCATATCAATCATGGACACAATAATGCAAGCACACAAGAGACACAGATTTTACTTGGGGAAAACCATAAAGGTGAAAAACCACAATAACTTCCTCAGAGATAGATAGAGAAATGATACAACCAGAATACAAGAGATTGTCTTCTCCTAGCAGCAGAGTCTCCTCCTTCACAAGTGCGCCACTCTCCCAAGTGTGAGTGAGAGAATAGAATATGTAAAATGAGAGAGACACACTCTCTATTTATACACTAACTTGACTTGACCTTTACTCAACTAGGTCGGCCTCAACTTAACCACTTAACATAATGCTGACTGGGCCGACCCCCACTAGGGTGGTCTAATAACCCTTTGACCCACATGGCCGACCCCCAATAGGGTGGTCTAATAACCCTTTGACCCACATGACTTATACAGGGCCGACCTCAACGAGGTGGTCTTATAACCCATCAAGTATAAGTTACGACACTTACAATATAAATGACGACACTTCCGTATAGAGGAATAATAACATCTCTATAGGAATACAACCACTTCCGTATAGAGGAATAATAACATCTCTATAGGAATACAATATACATATATGTGAAATACATTCCGAAGTTACAGATACATCAACACTCCCTCAAAGCTAGTAAGGTATTTCTCGACATAGGTCTTCTAGCACAAGTCTTCTTCTCTGGATCATCGTCACTAGATAATCGTCATCGAGTCATCATCATCGTCACTGCTGCTGCTATCTCAATCAATCTCTGAATCTACTCGTCATAGGAAGTTCTACAGAGCCAGTCCTTTTTCATACTCGATGTAGGCCCACCACCTGTAGGTCTTCGTCATCACTGGCCATACTGTGGAATCCTCAGGACTTATTATGTGCATCACAAAACCTCGAAAGAGCATACCAGGCTGTTACGAGCACACGGCTCTACCTATAGGATCTCCCAGGGCCATATTATATGTGACCTCACCACAAAACCTCGCAAGAGCATCCCAGGCTATTACGAGCACACAGCTCTACCTATAGGATCTCCCAGGGACAGATTATATGTGGTCACCACAAAACCTCTCAAGAGCATCCCAGGCTGTTACAAGCACACAACTCTACCTATAGGATCTCCCAGGGACAGATTATATGTGGTCATGGAAAAACCTCGCAAGAGCATCCCAAGACTTATTACAGGCACACAACCCAACCTATCGGATCTCCCAAGGACATATTATATGCCATAGGACAAAACCTCTAAAGAGCATATGCCAGATATCCCAGGGCCAAATTATATGCCATAGGAAAAACCTCGAAAGACTATTTATAGATCTCCCAGGGCCAAATTATATGTCCTCCCAGAGCAAAACCTAGAAAGAGCATTTGCCAGATATCCTAGGGCCAAATTATATGCCATAGGAAAAACCTCAAAATATTATCTGCAAATCTCCCAGGGCCAAATTATATGCTCATCTGCACAACCTGATCCACGGCCATAGAGTATCAACCTGATACTCACCATACATCATCCTGATGTATACATGATCATCCTAATCATCATCACTGCAACATCCTGCTGCAAGTCAATTGGAGCAACATCCTGAAGCTTTTCATCCACGATCATCCTGATCATATCATGCATCTACCTGATGCATACCAAGTATCTACCTGATACATATCATCATACATGATCCACCCAATCATACAATGTATCCACCTGATACAAATACAAATACATGATCCACCTGATTATACATGATACATATCAACATACATGATCTACCTGATCATACAATGTATCCACCTGATACATATACATATACATGATCCACCTGATCATACATGATACATATCAACATACATGATCTACCTGATCATACAATGTATCCACCTGATACATATATAGATACATGGTCCAAGCATCCAACATGATGCATATACAAAATACATACAAATGATCCAACCGATCATATCCAGCATCCAACATGATGCGTACATACATAAATGATCCAACTGATCATATCCAACATCCAACATGATGCATAAATACATATACATATAAATGATCCAACTGATCATATCCAGCATCATCCTGATGCATATACAGAGCAGTAACTGGAGAATCGCCCTGATGCTCATCATCCAGCACTTACATCCACAGCCATGTGAAGGATCCTCCTTCCAACATGCTTGGAATGGCCTCTGCAAATGTGTACATCACTTCTTCCTTGAAGTGTCATCAATCCGAAGAACACCAAGCCTCTCTTTGAAGTACTTGAACTTCACTCTAGCTAGTGGTTTCATCAGCACATCTGCAATCTGCTCGTCCGTCGCAATGTACAGGAGCTTCACAGGTCCTCTCTGCACCATATCCCTGATATAGTGATATTTGATCTCTAAGTGTTTCGACTTGTCATGAAACACTGGGTTCTCGGACAGCTTCACACAACTCTGGTTATACCAGTAGCATCCAATGGGAGATCAAATAACTCAGACAGTAACTTTTGTAGCCATACTGCCTCACAACTAGCTGAACATGCTGCAACATACTCTACCTCAACTGTACTCAGTGCTACGCAGGACTGCTTCCTGCTAAACCAAGAGATCACACCTGACCCCATACTAAAGCAGCAACCAGATGTGCTCTTCCTATCTGTAGCACTGCCAGCCCAATCTGAATCAACATAACCCTATAGGTTAAACTTTTGATTCGCTTCATACTTGAGCCCATAATCTACTGTCCTTCAGGTACCTCAGAACATGCTTTACAGCAACCAAGTGAACACTCCTTGGATCCGTCAGGAACTGGCTCAATGTGTTCACCGCAAAGAAATATCTGGTCTCGTGTTCGTCAGGTACATCAAGGACCCAATCATCTGACGATACATAGTGATATCAACCGGCTCAGATGAAGCATCGCACAGAAGCTTCAGGTTCGATGCCATAGGTGTGGCCATAGCCTTGCAGTACATCATCCCGAACCTCTTCAAGATCTCTAATGCATACTTCCCTTTTCCAAAGAAGATTCCATCTGCACTCTACCACACCTCCATATCTAGAAAGTGGTGCATCATACCCAAGTTCTACACATATATGACTCCCTATCATGTGTCTCAAAACCAAGTGGCTGCTCCACATACACTTCTTCTTCAACTACACCATTCAAGAAAGTGTATCTTCATCTTCATCACTGCAGCCAGAGCAAGTATTGATTTAATGGAAGTGTATCTGGCTACAGGAGCAAAAGTCTCTATGCTACCACCTGTAGCATGCTTGATCTTGTAGATCCTCTTGGAAGTCACTACAGACTCCCCTTCAGGTCTTGGGACTGCATCCCAAACATCTTCATGATCGACTGGTACTCCTCGATCATGGCATTCTTCCCAGATCCTGGGAACTTCAATATTTTCAATAGATAACTTTGTTGTTGAACAAATAATGTAGTCCTTTTTTTGTAGGTGATGGTATACGATATTTCCTACACAACAAGTTAAATTGCATGATTAGAAAACATCTCATAGTTTTCAGAACAAATTCTTACACATAAAGAAATATGGCATACAGTCATGCAATTATCTTAGCCAATGCTTCAATACAACATTTATCCATATCCCGTAACTTTCTAGATGCCTTCCAATCTCTACCAGAACATTGTTAAGAGTGTGCACAACTCCTAACATGTCAGCAAAGAGGTTTCATTCTAGATAAGTAGCAATGGAATGTTGTACAGTGCCATAGACCACTTACCCATCAAATGCGTATTAGTAGTAAGCTGTTCATTAATGCAATCATTCTAATATGCATAATAGACATCCTAAATGTAGGAACATAAGAATATACATCATTGAATAACATTATGTAAGAAATGACGATTCAAATACTTATCTTTGTTTGGTTGCTGGGTGGACTCCCTCTGAATCTTTGCAACTCCATTCTGATGTGGATTGTGAGAAGTGATCAACTCCCTCTGAATATCTGCGTCCTTGCAGAAACTACTGAAGTGTGCTCCTTTGCTTTCTTGCAGGAACAACTGGAGTGTGCTCCCTCTTAATATTTGCTTCCTGGATTACCTGTCCTTGAACTTATATCCATCCTTAATCACTATGAATGCTTATTAGTATCATCATTGTGTTATCCTTGAGGACTCATACATAATCACACATTTATTAGTATAATCTTATGTAATGTCCCCATTTTGACCCCCTTTGCATTAAATCGTAAATGATGTAAATATTGTTATTTAATCATGGTGAGGAGCTCAAGGCCAAGGCCCCACCATTGATTTAGCGTTTTATGTAAATAGATGCCTATGGTTCTTGTGCTAGATAGGCACAATGTAAATTAAGATATCATGTAAATACAAATTTTAATGAAAAACCCACAACTGGCTATGCAATGCAACAAAGAGATGGGGGCATGATTCTACAAGGAATAGGGAGGGAAATTATTCAAACCCTTGAGCCAATGGTGTTAATCCATGTGTCAATGAGAAAACCCATAAACCGCCAACTACCCATTTTGGGTTATGCACCCAATCATTTAATTCTTCCAAGAGTTGGTTGAGGTAGTTAATGCCTTGGGAATGGAGAGGTATGGAAGCCAATTTCGTGCATGGGCAAGCCATCAACCTAGGAATTCGTATTTTTGCTTCTTGGGCAAGAAAACACCCACGAAATGGTGCCTAAAGCCATCTTTCACCCATGGCCTTTGCCCTCTCACGTAGTCTGAGCTAGCTAGGCTTTCCCCATCATGCTTTTCACCATTTCCCTGCATTTTCCATGCCTGGGAGCTCATTTTTGCGTTGTACAATAGCTAGGAGAGGAGGGCCACGATTTGGGACTATGAGGGAGGTTGTTTTTGCCCCAAAATACCCATGGGCGTTTTTCTGAAAACGGTTTTGCTCTCCAGGGTTGAATCCCCAATTGCCATTTCGTTTTTGGGTCTTCCCACGTTTTTCTGGTCTGGTAGAAACCCCATCTTTGGGAATCTCACTGTAAAAACGTTTTTATCATGCCCAATAATTGTGGTTCTGCTGTTATGTGCATCCTTGTTTTGGTTTGAATCTGTGAGTAAGAGATTTGGAGTGGTAGTGGACAGAATTGGCTTGTTAAACCTAGTGGGGGGAAATAACCTCTCAAGAAGATCAAGAGGGTTGGCTACTCTTCTATGCACACCTTAGACACTCTAGATTGGAAGGTATGGCCTAAGGGACTGTGCATTGGTGAAGGGAATACTTCCTTGAGTGGGGTGTGTAGGCATTGTGGGTGCCAAGCTAGATAGATCTTGTAGAGGTATCCCTGGCTCTATGCTTGAGCTCACTAGCTTAGCAATTCTTCCTTTCCATTTCCTAGCAGCCTGATAAACCCAATTGTAGATTGGCTTGGCTCATCTTGGTGTATGCTTGGCTATGTGTGAGTCTGTTGTTCCCTGGTTCCTTGTAGAAATCATGCCCAACTCGGGGGTGGCAGTTGTATCAAGAGTTTGATAAGCACAACTGGCCTATGGTTGGGTGGAACGTTGCAGATGCATAGCTGGTTGCTTGGGACTACTTTGTTAAGATAAGTATTCTCTTGTGTTAACTTTGCAATTATTTATTTGATGAATATCTTGAATGTATGATGGATGTGTAATTGAAATTACTTCCATTGTGTTTTCTTATAATTATACATTTCCATATGTCTTTTTATATTATGTGAATGCTTATTAAAAAGTTCATGGGGCTAGATGCCCTGGCTTCAGTCTAACGTTCTCTCCATCGCACTGGTATGATGGGTGGGGACGTGACATCTGAATACTATCAAAACAAAATAATCTTAAACATGTATAGTCATGATCATTCACAGATAATAAACATTAATATTCAAGGTTTTAGGGAAGTCTTATTTTACTCATGCATATTCTTATTTGATCATAGGTCTCTTGTGATTAGTTAAATCATCAATGCATAAACCCGTGATTACTCAAACCTATACCTTCATGATTCTTCTGGTTAGTCATGTCATCAATTATGGTAAGAAACATACTATGCATACAACCATGACTAATCAAACCTATGACTTCATGAATAATCACTATCAACAACATAACAGTATAAGATCCTAACACAAGGTAGGATTCTAGCTTGATATAGGAAAACATACCTAGATTAGCATGCTAGCTAGTTATGTATAACATACCTACATAATGTCTTATGGTTCTCTTCAGTGACTTGTGCTAGTAACCTGCATGTCTCATAGGTTCACCATTGTAGAACCAAGTTATACATTTCTCAAAAGTAGATCTTCTATGTGATCCATGACAATGGATGAATTTTTGTCTTCACGTCACCATGATCATATGTTCTTGAAGTAGAACATGATTTGTCTTTCTTGGTGTACCTTTTATGTTAGCGAACAACATAAACCTCATACAACATCACAATGCATTAGTACATTCATAAGTGTCAAAACCTTAATCAATGAATATCTTCTATTAAGGTGATACGACAAGTTTAGTAATTAATCAAGATTGTACTGTAATGATATGAAGACAAACATATGATAAAATTAACCATGAAACATACCTGTAAGCCATACCTGTCAAGATTGCTTGTAATCTTCTTATGGAAGGCCTTAGCCTCATCTCCCTATGAGACAGGAACTTCTTCACTTATGCAGGTGACCAATCCATCTTCTTCTAGGATTAACCCAATCCACTTGATTTGCAAGAACTGGATCTGGAGCTGTAATAGGGTTTGTCAGAGAAACCCCAAAAATTCAAACTTTGAATTTCAAACTTCCAAAAGGATAGAAATATGCACCTTGATGAGCTAATCAAGTTGGTATATTCAAAATTTGAAAACTGCAAAGTTTCACCCCTCGAAATTGCCTTTTAGATTTCTGGATTCACTAGGGAGGACCTTGAATTAGGGTTTGAGTTTCCCAGAGCTTCACCCAACCAAAAGATTTGATTCAAAGCTCTAATCTTCAATTTTTCTGAGGAGCTTCCAGCCGTGGTCACAGATTTCTAAAATTCCAAGTTTTGCAGAAGCCCTAATTTTCCATCTTTCCGATCAAAGTCCTGAACTGGGGTTTGATCAAGCCTGGCCTTCTGCCCAACCAAAAAATCTGATCTTGGTCTCTAAATTTTTATTTTGATGAGTAGCATCCATCCATGGTCTCTGATTAGAGAAATTCCAACTTTCTATGAAGCCCTAAATTCTGAAAGCCATGAATGAAGGTGCTAAAAAATAATTCTGTTTTGACAAAAATATGTACCTGATTGTTTCTAGTGTAACTCCGAACTTTTTGATCCACGGGGTCTGAAAATTTTTCCTGAGATATCCTGACCTGTTATCTTTCCATCTCGATAGGTCTGACCTCAATTGGATTCTCTGATAGAGAGTTATTCCAAGTGTCGCAACATGACCTATTTATAGGATAATACAGGAGAGCGAACTTGTATCGCGTGCCACGTGTCACTGGTTCAACTTCTGCCTCTGAACACTTTTCCTGAGATAGCCCGACCTGTTATATTTCCATCCTGATAGGTCTGACCTCAATTGGATTCTCTGAGAGATATTTATGTCAAGTGTCACAACGTGACCTATTTATGGGATAATACAAGAGAGATAACTTGTACGGCGTTCCACGTGTCACTGGTTCAACTTCAGCCTCTGACCAATTTTCCTGAGATAGTACAGTCTGTGTACTACCTTTCAATTTTTACAAAATTTCATTTGGAGCTTCCTAGCCCAAGTTATGACCTTTTTCCCAAGGTCACCTGATTTTGACTTAGATCTGGAAGAGGCAGAAACCCTATATTGTACAGATCATAAATCACAAAGTACAATGAATTAGAGGTTTTCCTTTGGACACAAGGTACATGGGGATCTGATATTCGACCTGTAAATGTTTCAGATCCGAAAATGTCTCCAAAATGGATTTATAGCGAAAGTTCTACGATAACTAGTTTTTGCTATATCAAGCCCTAGCATCGTAAGTGCAACAAGTGTCATACATGCCATATCATGCCTTCTTTCAAGATAGCTCTGATACCATGTTAAATTTTCAGAATTTACTTCAATCTGATCTAGGATCTTAACTGAGATAACAACATGTATAGCATATCTACAGCATATCAATCATGGACACAATAATGCAAGCACACAAGAGACACAGATTTTATTTGGGGAAAACCATAAAGGTGAAAAACCCCAATAACTTCCTCAGAGATAGATAGAGCAATGATACAACCAGAATACAAGAGATAGTCTTCTCCTAGTAGCATAGTCTCCTCCTTCACAAGTGCGCCACTCTCCCAAGTGTGAGTGAGAGAATAGAATGTGTAAAATGAGAGAGACACACTCTCTATTTATACACTAACTTGACTTGACCTTTACTCAACTAGGTCGGCCTCAACTTAACCACTTAACATAATGCTGACTGGGCTGACCCCCACTAGGGTGGTCTAATAACCCTTTGACCCACATGACGACACTTACAATATAAATGACGACACTTCCGTATAGAGGAACAATAACATCTCTATAGGAATACAATATACATATATGTGAAATACATTCTGAAGTTACATATACATCAACAATTACCACTTTCATTCTTGCAAATAAGTATTCAAAAATATGAGGAGTCATTTCATGCATTGCACCAAGTCGCCTATCCAACTTATCAATGTCACTAAGCATTGTATGTGTTTTTCCACTCTCAGTCTAGATGGAATTTGTTCATAAATTAGAATCAATTATTTCAGATACCATGCATTAATAGATTGTAAACTGGGAAATATATGTACTTTCTAATATTTGATATCATTAGCAACGTTGGAAAATATACCTAGACAAGGAAGTTGCATATTTCATTTAACATAAAAGAAAAATCTAGGTGAGGTGCAAATGCAACCATTCATAATCCGTACCTTTCTATCCATTAGTCCTTGCAAGTGTTGGTATTTTACATGGAAATCCAGTTGCTTTAGGCCATAAATGCAACAAAGAAATTTATATGCATAAAACTATTAATATGTGCTTGTCATTTGATGCAGGAGCATTGACCTAAGTTTTATATTTTCTGATTGAAGCAATTAATGTTATTGCCTTGTAATAGTTCTAGAATGACTAGGGTTAGTTGTTTAGTTCTTATTTGGATTTTGATTGTAATAATGGCGAATTGCCACTGGTATCCTTGAATCTTACAAGAGGGTACTCGAGGATAAGATTTTTTATCTAAATTGTTGTGTATAGGAGTCTCGATCCTGCTTATCCCGATCTGACAGTTTTATGGTCTCGTATTTAATCCTTGAATGTAATTGATTGAACAGTTGTTGATGAAATGAAGAACAGAGTTCCCAAACTCTGCAATTAGATTGTGTATTATTTCCTTCTTTCAATAACCGTAAGTATGTCGATTCTCTGTATAAGTACGAATTGTGTAGATTAGCTGGATCTTCTGAAATCTATATTGTGATATTCCCATTCGAATACATATAGGTGGAATTGATCGTTCCTCTGATCAATTTCTGCAGTTACAGTTTGCAAAATTCATAGAACGGACATTGAACAGTCGAGATCTGACCCGAGGAAGAAGATTGACGGTTTTGGAGTGTTTCCACAAAGACAAGGTTGAGATTATTCAAATTTGCGGCAAGCCGATATTGGATGGTGGAGATCGCGTAAAGGAGGCATCCGCATTGCAAAAGCGAGAATTGAGGAGAGAAAGTTGCGGAAGGGCTCGTTGCGGAAAGACAATTGAGGGAAGGTTCCTGCAGAAAGATCATTGCAGAAGGACGTTCGCAATTGCAGAAAGAAGACGTTTTCACAAGGCTGTTGCAGAAATTTAATTCTGATAGGAAGAAAATTGTGGAAGGCCTATTTTGAAGGTAAGGCCCGCAATGGAGAAAGACTTAGCTGGTTTTTAGCTAAGTTTAGTGGTTCAATTTCAGAGAATCACAATATTTCTTGGGTAAGTGGGTTGGATTGGGTTTTGTCATTTCCATCTGCGTCAATTGGTATCAGAGCCGAGTTTAAAGATACCACCAAGACAAGGCCAAGCATGTGGAGTTCCAGTTGGATGTGTTCAAGGAAGAGAAGCTGCAGATGCAAGCGTATATATGTAAAGAGAATTACAACGACTTCAAGCCAAATGGAATCTATGGAGAGAGGAAATACAGGGAGAGTAGATATTAGTGACGAAGAAAAATCTTCTGAAGAGGAACCAGAAGAGGTTGACAAAGAAGTGAAGGTATTGAGGATGTTGGTGAAGGCTAGTAGAAGACCTAAATTGGAAGTCCTCATGTATGAAGGTAACATGAATGTTTAAGAGCTCATGGACTGGATAAATGCTTTGGAAAAGTACTTTGACTTTGAAGAAGTTGAAGACAAAAAGAAGATGAAATATGCAGCAACCAGACTGAAAGGATATGCAGCCATTTGGTGGGATGAACTACAAATCCACAAAGAAAGGAAAGGTAAGTCCAGAATCAAAAGTTGGGATAAAATGTTGGGTAAAATTAAAATTCAATTTATGCCTAAGGATTATCTTTTAACTCTCATTAAGCAGCTGCAGAATCTTAGACAAAAAGGTATGATTGTCAAGGAATATACAAAAGAGTTCTTTAGGCTGAGTATTAGAGCTGGACAAACACAAAGATACATAGAGAGAGTGGCCAGGTATATAAATGGACTAAGGTATGAAATACAGGATGAGATCATCTTATTGAATTTCACAACTATAGAAGATTCTTATCAAGCAGCCTTGAAAGTAGAAGAGAAGCTACTAAGAAAATAGAACCAGAAGAACAGGGGAAGTACAACAAGAGGGAAAGGATTTTCAAATAGAGGAGGAAGGTATTAGGCTTCTAGGAATGAAGCAGAAAGTTCCAGCATCTAATCACCCCAAAGAGGAGGATTTCGGGGAGGTAGATTTGGCACTAGAGGAAGAGGCAGAAGCATAGAAGTGAAATTCTATGAATGTTGTGAGATTGGACACATGTCATGGGAATTCCCAAAGAACAAACCAGCAACTCAGAGGAATGAAAACATTACTGAGGCTAGAGAGGAGTCCAATGAGAAGGGAGAGATAGGAAATCCTCCAGAGGAAGGAGAATCTCTTATGATGAAAAGAGTTTTGGTGAAAACAGAGAAAGAAGTGCATGAACCAGCACAAAGAAAGAGTCTATTCAGGACTAAGTGCAAGTCACAAGGCAAGTGTTGTAAGGTGGTCATTGACAGTGGTAGTACAGATAATTTGGTCTCCACTGAGATGGTAGAGAATTTGGGATTGAAGAGGTTGAAACATGCCACTCCTTATAAAGTGTCCTGGTTGCAAAAGGGACATCAGCTCTTGGTGAATGAGCAGTGCAGAGTGGAGTTACAAATTGGTAACTACAAAGATGTGATATTATGTGATGTGATTCCTATGGATATGTGCCATATACTCTTAGGAAGGCCATGGCAATATGACAGAAAATTTGTTCATGATGTAAGGAAAAACACTTATACCCTGGAAAAGGATGGAAAGGAGCATGTGTTGCTAGCTTTGAAGGATGAGACAGTTTGAGAAGACACAGGGCCTAGTATTTTACTGATGACTGGGAAAGAGCTACTGCAAGAAGTCAAAAAGGATGAAGGACTACATTTTTCCCTTGTTGGAAAACCAAAGGTAATTTTAACTTCTACAAACTTAGATTATTTTCCCACTGAAGTTAGAATTCTGCTTGATGATTTTGTTGATATTATTGTGGATGAGTTACCAAATGATTTACCTCCTATGAGAAGTATTAGTCATCATATTGACTTAATACCTAGTGCAAGTTTACCAAACAAGGCAACTTATTGGTTGACACCTCAGGAGAATGAATAGATTAAACAACAGGTATATGAATTACTGGATAAAGGGTTGGTGAAAGAAAGTTTAAGTCCCTGTGCAGTGCCTACAGTGCTGAGTCCAAAGAAAGATGGTGCATGGCGTATGTTTACTAATTCTCGAGCAATTAATAAGATCACTATCAGATACATATTTCCCTTACCCCGTATTGATGATTTGATGGATTGTTTAAGTGGGTCCAAGTATTTTTCGAAGATAGATTTGAAGAGTGGTTATCATCAGATAAGAATTAGGGAAGGGGATGAATGGAAAACTGCATTCAAGACCAATAATGGGTTGTATGAATGGTTAGTAATGCTTTTTGGGCTTACTAATGCACCTAGTACTTTTATGAGGTTAATGAATGAGGTGTTGAAGGAGTACACTGGGAATTTTTTGATAGTATACCTAGATGACATTATGATCTTCAGTCATAATAAAGAAGAACACCTAATACATCTCAAATTGCTGTTGAGTACCCTACAGAAGGAGAAACTGCTAATAAATTTGAAAAAGTGTAGTTTCATGAAGCATGAGTTAATCTATTTGGGTTTTGTAGTCTCAAAAGAAGGATTGAAGATGGATCCAGAAAAGATACAAGCCATCCTTAGCTGTCCAATTCCAAAGAATTATTTTGAGGTCAGAATTTTTCATGGTCTGGCAATTTTTTTATAGGAAATTCATCAGGAACTTTAGTCAAATTTGTGCACCCATAATAGACACCTTCAGGGAAAGTAGACAACCTTTCAAATGGACAGAATCAACAGATAGAAATTTCAATCTGTTGAAAAAGAAGATCACTGAGAAGCCTATTTTGGCTTTGCCAAGTTTTGATAAAGTTTTTCAAGTAGAGACAGATGCTAGTGGGACAACAATTGGTGTTGTTCTAAGCCAAGAACAGAGACTAGTCGCATATTTTAGTGAGAAATTAAATGAAGCAAAACATAAATATTTTTCATATGGAAAAGAATTGTATGTTGTTGTGCAGGATCTTAAGAAGTGGAGGCATTATTTGATGCCCAAAGAATTTGTTTTGTACTCAGGTAATCATGCTTTACAATTTATAAATAGTCAACCAATGTTGAATCAGAAACATGCTAAGTGGGTGGAATTTTTGCAGAATTTTAATTTTGTGATCAAGCATACAAGTGGGAAATCTAACAAAGTGGTTGATGCTTTAAGCAGAGTGAATTTAATCCTACAGGAGATTAAGACCGGTACTTTGGGATTTGAAAATTTGATTAACATGTATAAAGAGGATGTAGATTTCAAGGATATATATGCAGCTTGTGAGAATCAGTTTCCCATAACAGAAGCCAATGGTTGGAATACATGCTACAAGAAGGGTTATTGTTCAGAAACAGTAAACTATGCATTCCAAAATGTTCTATGATATAAAACTTGATAAAGGAGAAGCATAGTGGAGGTTTGTTAGGTCACTTTGGCCAGGACAAAACATTTTCCCAGGTGAGTAATTTTTATTTTTGGCCAGGAATGCAGGAGGATGTTAAGAATTTTGTTGAGACATGCAGGATATGTCAACATGCCAAAGGGAGAAGTCAGAACAATGGATTGTATCATCCCCTACATATTCCAACTAGGCCTTGGGATTACATCAATATGGATTTTGTTCTTGGATTGCCTAGAACTCGGAGGGGTAATGATTCTATTTTTGTTGTAGTGGATAGGTTTTCAAAAATGGCTCATTTCATTGCTTGTAAAAATACCAATGATGCAACAAATATTGCTAATCTGTTCTTCTCAAAAAAATTTAAGTTGCATGGTCTACCTTTGAACATTGTATCATATAGAGACACTAAATTTGTTGGTCATTTTTGGAGAACCTTATGGAAGAAATTGGGAACCAATATTAGTTTTAGATCTGCTTATCACCCTCGAACTAATGGCCAGATTGAAGTGGTAAATAGAAGCTTGGGAAATATATTGAGAAGTCTTTTTTATGAGAATCCAAAACAGTGGGATTTAGCTCTTGCTCAAGCTAAGTTTGCTTATAATGATTAACATAACAGGAGTACAGGTATGAGCCCATTTCAGATTCTGTATGGGATGCATCCAAGAGGAGTGTATGAACTCAGAAATTTGGGAAAAATGGAGAAGAGAAGTGCAGATGGTGAAGAATTTGCATATAGTATGTAGGAGCTACAAGAAAATTTCAAGAAGAAATTGCAGGAGAGTGCTAGCAAATACAAACAGAGAGCGGATCTAAAGAGAAGGGAAGTTGATCTTCAGGTTGGAGATTTGGTGATGGCATATCTCAGGAAGGACAAGTTTCCTAAGGGAACCTACAATAAATTGAAACTCAAGAAAATTGGTCCTTGTAAAATTTTGAGGAAGTTTTCTACAAATGCATATGAAATTGAACTTCCTTCTGATTTTGAAATTTATCCAATTTTTAATGTTTCAGATTTGTATCCTTTTAAAGATTCAGGTGTTCAGAGAGAAGGGATGATTTCAAATGAAGATGGTCAAGTGGTAGATTGGCAAGCGCATTTACCTTAGAAGGAGAAACCACATATTGAAGCTATACTTGACAAGAGGATTTCAAAGAAAACCAGAAACAGAGATTACTTTTAGTATTTAGTCAAGTGGAAAGGTCAGCCATATGAAGATGCAATGTGGATCACAGTGATGGATATTTCTAAGTTCGATGTGGATGCTGAAGAATATGATGCAAGAGAATCGACCTAAGTTTTATATTTTTTGATTGAAGCAGTTAATGTTATTTCCTTGTAATAGTTCTAGAATGACTAGGGTTAGTTGTTGTTTAGTTTTTATTTGGATTTTGATTGTAATAATGGAAAATTGCCACTGGTATCCTTGAATCTTGCAAGAGGGTACTCGAGGCTAGGATTTGTTATCTAAATTTTTTTGTATAGGAGTCCCAATACTGCTTATCCGGATCTGACAGGTTTATGGACTCTTATTTAATCTTTGAATGTAATTGATTGAATGGTTGTTGATGAAATGAAGAACAGAGTTCCCGAACTCTACAATTAGATCGTGTATTATTTACCTCTTCCAATAACCAGAAGTATGTAGATTCTCTATATAAGTATGAATTGTGTAGATTAGTCGGACCTTCTAAAATCTATGTTGTGATATTCCCATTCGAATACATAGAGGTGGAATTGATTGTTCCTCTGATCAATTTCCGTAGTTATAGTTTGAAAAATTCATAGAATGAACATTGAACGGTCGAGATATGACCTGAGGAAGAAGATCGATGGTTTTGGAGTGTTTCCGCAAAGCCAAGCTTGAGATTATTCAAATTTGCGGCAAGCCGAGATCGGACGGTGGAGATCACATCTGAGTACGAAGAAGAAGATCAACGGTGGGGAAACCTCATCAAAAGACGAAGTTGCGTGGAAGATAACGATCTACAACTCATAGGTGAATGATCTTGAAATTGATCATAGATCAACGAATGAGATCAAATCCACAAGGGATCGACGGTTGATACAATGTTCCGCAAAAGGAAGAAGCTCGGGAGGTAATGACGAGAGTTTGCATAAGTCACATTGCAGAAGAGGTTTGCATAAGTGTTTTCAAGAAATTATGAAAAGCGTACCCGCAACCTGCAATCTGCATATTGCGAAAAGGAGGCATCCACATTGCAGAAGCGAGAATTGCGGAGAGAAAGTTGCGGAAGGGCTCGTTGCAGAAAGACAATTGTGGGAAGGTGACTGTGGAAAGATCATTGCGGAAGGACGCCCACAATTGCAGAAAGAAGATGTTTCCGCAAGGCTGTTGCAGGAAGTTAATTCTGATAGGAAGAACATTGCGGAAGGCCTATTTTGAAGGTAAGGCCCACAATAGAGAAAGACTTAGCTGGTTTTTAGCTAATTTTAGTGGTTCAATTTCAGAGAATCACAATATTTCCTGGGTAAGCGGGTTGGATTGGATTTTTTCATTTCCATCTACATCATCATTCTACGCATATTATATATTCATAAACCATAACATTAATAGAGATATGAAGGCTATTGCATAAATCCATAAGAGTATTAATGTATTGCACTAAAACATGCATATTTAGCTAGCTTCCAAAGGAAGAAAGTTTTGAATAAATGTAAAATTAGATACACATATGTGATTTTCACAAAAAGAAAAATATTGGCATTGTTGATGGAAAAACAAGGAACTTTATATCACTCACCAAATAGTTGAAAGTTCCATGAACTTTGAATCCAAAAATTCATTGTCTTCAAATCCATTTGACCTTGTTTGTACTGGATATTTTCTTTAGTAACTGTAACTGTCTGCATGGCATGGGCCATGCCATTGCTACTAGTAGCAATTTTTCTACGCAGCAAAAAAAAAATATTTTGGGGTTTTTCTGAGTATGGAAATTTGTCTTTACTATTTATAAATGAATAAACCTATTTAAGTTACAAGGGAAATCAACTCCTTCCTTAAGGTGCAAATTGGGCAATTGGAAAATACAATTTGTAATACGTTTTTTGATAGCATGCAAAGGACTAAGGAAAGTAGAAGTAGATAAAATATTAATGATCATTGTATTCATAGAATTTGTCCAACATACTTTGTATATAAAAAAAACAATCAACGATTTTTGCATAGAATTTCTTGCACATACTTGTTAGGAAACTTTGTTTTGTCTGAAAGTGTTTACACAAACCTGGAGCAGTTTCCTTCTTTGTTAAGATGAAAATTCGGTAATTGGGAAATACAATTTGCAAAATGTTTCTTAATACTATGCAAAGGACTGGGAAAATAACATTCAACACGAGACTAATGACCATTGTATCCATGTAAATTTCTCTATACACTTTGTTAAATTGTGCATTTACACTTGTTACAAAGAATAGGTGTAAATGCATAGCTTGTTGACTACAGAGACTCATGTAATACAATGCAAATGATGATAACATTTTCTTTTTTGCTTTTGTTTTTTCCAAGAGTTGTTGTCAGCTGAAATATTTAAAGCAATTTGCATTTGTATAGGTTGAGCAACATAGATTAAATTCCAGGTTAAGCAGCAGTAGGGGGGGCCATTGAAACAAGGTCCAAGAGTGTTTTGAAAGTAGCAATAGTCTACTATCTTTATATAATTGGAAATAATTTTTTTAAGGAAGACATTGTTTCTGTAACAATAGTAAAAATTATAGAAAGCTCGAATGCAATATTCATATCAAAAAACATAGACGACATGTCTTATTGTTTATTATCTATGAAGGAACTATCAAACCCAAATGCATGTAAACGAAACCACTGTTCGGGTACACAGGGTACTACCAAAGGACCGAACACCAAGAGAAACCACTTCACACAAACAGATCACAGATCAACACACCGATGTTTTGACGTGGTTTAAACCCTCTTGAGGGAAACACTCCATGGCCCCGGCCAAATAGCTTCTATGGGACAATTTATTATGCAAAGAAACAAAGTTACAAATGAGTTTCTCATAATCGATCAACTAAACAATGACCCTCCATGCTCTTTAAATAGAGATCATGGACCAATCAGGTGCTAAGCCACGGATCAAGGTTAGGTTTTATCTAAGAGAAGTTGAGCTGTCGGATCACTCTATGTCGGGAACATATCGTGACCATCGAATTAAGTATTTACAAATGCATACTAATGCATACTAAAGAAACACACTATCCCTAACGGATATATTACACAAGTTGATCTTAACTAACTCCTAAGTGTTTAAATATCCTAACACCCCCCCTTAAGAACAACTTGGGATAGGATTGAAGGATTTACAAAAGTGACACTATTAGGAGAAGGAAGGAGGCATTAGAGCCTATCCCCCCTTAATGGCAAGTTCCTGAACTCCTAACATAGATCGAAGTTTAGAAAACTTTGCTTCTGTAAGAGACTTGGTGAAGATGTCTGCAACTTGATCATCTGTAGGGCAAAAGAGCACTTCAAGAACACGATCATGAACAAGATTTCTGATGAAATGCATATGTAGCTCAATGTGTTTGCTGCATTGATGTAGAAATGGATCTTTGGC
The DNA here is from genome assembly GCA_027924585.1 of Larix kaempferi. Lineage (NCBI taxonomy): Eukaryota > Viridiplantae > Streptophyta > Pinopsida > Pinales > Pinaceae > Larix > Larix kaempferi. Next base: position 3,272,057 of record BSBM01000705.1, read on the forward strand.
AAGCTTGATGACACTTTGATTGTCACACCAAAGTGGAGTAGGCTGCTGCTGCTTGAATCCAAACTCTGAAAGGATCTATCAAAGACATAAAGCTTCCTGACTGGCATTAACTGTTGCTTGATATTCTGCCTCTGCTGAAGAAAGAGCAAGAGCTTGTTGTTTCTTACAAGCCCAAGTAATAGGTCCAGATCCCAAACTGAAAACATAACCTGCAGTAGAATTTCGATCATCAAGATCGCCGGCCCAATCTGAATTAGTGAAACCAACCAACAAAGGTTTCCCCCCTGTACTGTAATGAATCCCAAATTGAACTGTACCTCGAATATATCGAAGTATTCTTTCAACTGCTTTCCAGTGACTTTCATGAGGTGTCTGCATATAATAGGAAACACGACCAATGGCAAAGGAAAGGTCAGGACGGGAATGAGTCAAGTATAAGAGACTACCAACAAGCTGACGATACAAGGTGGCATCGACTTCAAGTGAAGTACAAGTGGCAGAAAGTTTGACTCCAGACTGGAAGGGAGAACGGGCTGGTGTACAATCTTCCATGTGAAAGCGACGAAGAAGGTCACAAGCATACTTAGACTGAGAAAGAAAGATTCCTTATTTGGTTTGCAGGACTTGGAGACTAAGAAAATAATGCAAATGTCCTAAGTCTGACATTTCAAAATTTTGTTTAAGACTGGATTTCACATGGGTTATAAGATTAGGGTCACTACCAGTAAGAATAAGGTCATCAACATATAGAACAAGTATTATGAGATGGTTTCCTACTTTCTTGGTATAGACATTGGGTTCAGAATGGCATCTAGAAAAACCAGTGTCAAGGAGAAAGTTATCCATTTTGGCATACCAAGATCTAGGAGCTTGCTTAAGGCCATATAAGGATTTCTTAAGGCAGCAGACAAGGCTAGAGTTATTCTAAACATATCGAGGAGGTTGTTCCATGTAAATTTCCTCCTGTAAATCACCATGTAAGAAGGAAGACTTGACATCCATTTGATGGACTTCCCAGTTATGTAAGGCTACAAGGGAAAGAACAAGGCAGATGGAGTTCATTTTTGTGACAGGAGCAAAGGTTTCATTGTATTCAATCCCTTCAACTTGGGAAAAACCTTTGGCAACTAACCTTGCCTTAAGTCTTTCAACACTTCCATCTGATGCATACTTAGTTCTGTAGACCCATTTACATCTGACAAGTTTTCTTCCTTTTGGAAGAGGTACAAGATCCCAAGTATCGTTCGCCATTAAGGAACGATAGTCTTCATCCATGGCTGCATCCCAATCTGGATTCCCGGAAGCTTCTGCAAAAGTTTCTGGATCATGATTCTCGAAAACTTGAGCCAAAAGAGAAGAGGCTCGATGAAACTGAGAACGTGTTCGACGTTGATCTCTAGGATCACCAACAAGATCACCAGCTGCTTCACATGTTGAACGGACCCATCGAGGAAGCACTTGTGCTGGTGCAACTGGAGGAACATGAGCAGGCGGAGGTGGATTTTCATCCTCACTGTCATTATCAGAAACTAGAGTTGGAAACCTGTCAAGGAAGTTGGAAGAAGAAGAAGAAGGCACAAACGCCGAATCATGCTCGCAGGCCAAAGATGGCACAATCGCCGAGTTAGGCTCGCAGGCCAATAGATTTTCATCAAATTTAACATCTCTTCTAATGATTATATCATGAGAATGTGGTTGAACAAGTCAATAAACTTTTACATCTTCAGAATATCCAACAAATATGCACTTTTCACTTTTAGGCTGCAATGATTTCCGTTTTTCATCCGGAATGTGAGCCCATGCTTCACTACCAAACACACGGAAGTGACTTAAATCAGGTTTAGTTTTACTCCATGCTTCTTCCGGTGTTATACCTTGTAATGCTTTAGTGGGGGTGTGATTAACTATGTAATTTGCACAATTAATGGCTTCAGCCCAAAATTGAAGACTTAGTCCCTTAGATTGGATCATACAATTAGCCATTTCTTTTAAAGTGCAGTTCTTCCGCTCAGCTACACCATTTTGTTGTGGTGTATATGGAACAGTGTGCTGTTGTTGGATGCCTTGTTCAATGCAGAAAGTAGTGAACTGTTTGTTGACATATTCTCCTCCATTGTCAGATCTTAACTTAATAATTTGATGACCAGATTGTTTTTCAACAAGGGCCTTGTAGGCCAAGAACATGTTAAATACTTCGCTCTTAATTTTTAGGAAATAAACCCAAGTGCGTCTGGTGTAATCATCAATGAAAGTTAAGAAATATTTGAAACCAGAAAAGGAAGCAGATGGAAGAGGACCACACAAGTCACTATGCACAAGCTCCAAGGGAACCGAGGCGTGCCAAGAGGCACATTTGTCAAAACTGTCCCGATGATGATTTTCGAGTACACAACCGGAGCAAACACCATCCCTGCAAGATACCATCGGAAGACCTGTCACCATATTTTCTTTACATAGTTGTTGCAATGAGCGATAATTTAAGTGACCAAATCGCTCATGCCAAAGTTTGCTTAAGTTATCACTATGAGCAACAAAAATTGAAGGAAAAGGTGATGACCCAAAGTTGTTAAAATTGTACAACCTGGTAATATCAACAACAATTTCGCTAGTTAGGACCTGTTGAGGATCTTTAAAATCCTTGATTACAACTTGGTGAGGTGTAAAGGTCACATTTTTACCTTCACCAGAATGAGTGATCTGATAGACTGATAAAAAATTGCAGGAAATTCTTGGAACACATAGTACATCACTAAAATGACCATTATCTACTGGAACTGTTCCAGCTCCTACAACACTTAGAGATCTATCATCACCAACAAATATTTGTTTGGTGTTACATTCATGCATAGTAGAAAAGATGGCTTGATCCTTAGCCATATGATAAGATGCTCCAGAATCAATGAGCCATTCATTTGAAGTAGAAGAAGAAGATGTATTATAAGAATAACCAGAAGCACAAAGTGCATGTCCATGAGAGGCAGATTCTGAAGGTGAATCTAGGATGATGTGGTGCTTCTTCATTGCTGCTTCCAAGGCTACCATCTTCTTGAAACATTTAGATTCATCATGATTATCTTTCCCACAATAGTTGCAATGACGCTCAGTCTTCTTGCCTTTTGGCTTGGATCCTTTGTCATTTTTTAAAGAAGGAGCTGACTGAGAGGGTTTTGGACCCTTGTTTGACTTATTATTGCAAAAATTTTGTTTCTTGGGAGGCTTGGACTTTTCTTTCTATTGGGACAATAAGGCTTTCCTAGATGTATCTGCATTGTTGATTATTCCAAGATGAATGAGTTTATCTTGTTCTCTAATCAAGGAATCACAAAAGGATTCAAGACTAGGCTCTTGATAGCTAGCTGCATTCAAGGATGCTTTCATGGAGTAAAATGTAGATACAAAAACAGAATATGCAGGTCCAAGTTTGGAAAGAATATGATAAATGCATTGTTTGTCTTCCCTCTCAATCTTACATTCTGCACATAAGAGTTTAAGAGTTTTGTACTTAGATAAATAATCTTGAATGCATGAAAAGTCACTTGGATTTAAAAAAATCAACTCGTTTTCGAGTTGGTGACCTCGAATTTCATTGTGTTTACCAAACACAGATTCCAACTTGTCCCAAGCAACATTAGGTTCATCAATTCCAGATATGTGGAATCGCAAATCAGTAGAGATTGACATCCCAATCACTCCACGAGCTTCATCACATCTATTTGCCCATTTTATTTTCTTATCATCATCAGTGGGTTCTTTTTCTTTCCCTGAGGTAATTCTGAAAAGTCCCCTACTTCGTAGAACATCCTCCATATGAGATTTCCATGAGAAATAGTTGGAACTGTTAAGTAGAATATCACAAGGGGCAGCCATATTTGTAAATTAATGGCTGTAAAAGTAGAAACCAATAGTCTGGATGTGAAGAGCTCGAAAAAATAGGCGGTTTCAAAAAAAACGGCACTGAAAACTGACTCTGTATGATGAAGTTATGCTTGAACAAAGAAACTGTTGAAGATGTCCCCAATAGTGACGTGGCAGCTAGAGAATGTCCAGCAAAAAAAAGAACCCCCCTCTTTCCAAGATGAACCTTTTGACAATCACTTTACAAGAAAGTTGCTTTAAGTGAACCACTTTTGTAAAATAAGTGATTTCACTTTTACAATGATATTACTTTTAAATAGTGCAACAATAAAAAAAACTTAAGTGACTCACTTGTATTTTTATTTTTTATTATTTAAGTGAGATGCACTTTTACAATAAAATAACTTGAAAATAGAAATTGCATGCACTTTTTCTTTTAAAAATAACTTCCTAAGACTTGAACTCAAGACCTATTAAGGAATAAAGCAACTTTGAACCAAGTGAGCTAGATTAAAAGGTATGTAAAATATGGGAATGAGGAAGGGGTTTTTTTCTTTTTTTCTTTTTTTTTAAAATTTTTTTTACACTCTTCTTGCTCGGTTTACGTGCTTTCCCTTTTTCCTGCAAAACAAACCACAAATCGAAACGAAAAAAAACTTTTCCACACTTGTGGAGTTAGATCTTGTTAGCTTGCCCGGAAAGTCTACGTTTTCTCTCTATTTCTGATTTGTCGAGATCGCGCAAGGTGCACGGCAAAGAGCATACACAGCCGAGAAAAACCCGTTCCCTTTCTGTTTCTGATTTGCCGATATCGCTCAAGGTGCACGGCAAAGAGCATACGCAGACGTGAAAGCAACAATCCGAACTCAAAAAAATCTAACAGTAAAAAATGATGAAATATGAGATTTTTTTCTTTTTAAAAACAGAAAATAAAAAAATGCGTCACTGTAACATTATACCTTCAGATCTGATGAAATACGCATTTCTGGAGCAACCGGGAACCGTTTTCGATCAAACGAAAACTATTTCCCAATGGAAACGATGCTCCGGACGCAATGGAACACCTACCACAGCCCAAAAATGCACAGAAATACCAAAACTAGAAACCCTTTTGAGTTTCTGCAACAGCAGTTCAAGATCTAGATCATAACCGGAAGCGGCACTTCATAAAAGCTCTGATACCATGTTCGGATACACAGGGTACTACCAAAGGACCGAACACCAAGAGCAACCACTTCACACAAACAGATCACAGATCAACACACCGATGTTTTGACGTAGTTTAAACCCTCTTGAGGGAAACACTCCACGGCCCCGGCCAAATAGCTTCTACGGGACAATTTATTATGCAAAAAAAGAAAGTTACAAATGAGCTTCTCATAATCGATCAACTAAACAATGATCCTCCATGCTCTTTAAATAGAGATCATGGACCAATCGGGTGTTAAGCCACGAATCAAGGTTAGGTTTGATATAAGAGAAGTTGAGCCGTCAGATCACTCTATGTCGAGAACATATCGTGACCGTCGGATTAAGTATTTACAAATGCATACTAATGCATACTAAATAAACACACTATCCCTAACGGATATATTACACAAGTTGATCTTAACTAACTCCTAAGTGTGTAAATATCCTAACAACCACAACTTGGAATCTATAGTGTAAATATGCATAATGGTCTTAGAATTTACGTCATTTTCAAAGGGGGACATTGCTATAGGCACAAAGGCACATTGCTATAAGGACATTGATATAGGAAGAAGACTACAAATTTGCAATTAGTCATGTGAAAATATGCAAACCATTGTTTTAGTCTATGCACTTTGCAAAAGAAGATGGTGTTACAAATAGAGCAATCTAGATTTTGCAATGAATTAAGAAGACTACAATGGAAAATGCTGACATGTATTTACAATGACTATTGAAAATATGAGTAAACCCAAAAATTGCAATATAAACACATATGTTTATAATGATAAACTAGTAATTGCTATCAAATTCTTGCAATCAAGCCATTCATGGTCAAATCTAATATGTAGTTTGAAGCAGGGAAATTTCTAGGGGCAAAATTTCGCCAATTGGCTATTTTCGAGGCTTTTTTTCAAAAAATAAATTCATTATTTGGTCATTTTTAGTCTCTAATATCACCTATATTTACATAAAATATGTTTTTTTTATCATAATATTCGCCAAAATTTACAAAATTTAGTAGTAAATTGTATGTTTCATATTTGATATTCGCCTACCAATCTATATTTATCTTTTTTTCAATCCAAAATAATCGCCTAGAATACTATACTTAAGCATACTTTTATAATCCTTAAAAAATACCCTGGTTTGAAGAAATCCTTATCGAAATCCATAACAAAAATCAGGAAAACAAAAGGCCTAAGATATATAATGGAGGTCTGGAAAAGATAGTCCAAAATAATAGTTTTGCACAAATAAATATCTAGAACTATGTAAGAACTACTATTATTGTAGGGTAAGTAGCAACCTGTTTTTCTAGCTTTGTTTTTTAGAAGTTTGCAAAAACTTTGTAAGTTGCAATAGAACTATTGCTATCATCTGGTCAAGATCCTTTTTGGCTCCGATTTTTGAGAGCCAAATAGGCAATGGTTATTACTAAAAAATGCATTTTCTTATTTACACAAGTACAAAAATGAATTGCATCATTAGAATACACATCAGACATGTGATAGAAGCATATCGCAAAGCATTTGGCACAATATAAATGGTGAACAACATAGTGGCAATTTTGCAAATGCATGTTATTGTTTATTACTTTTGAAGGAACTATCAAGCCCAGAAATCTGTAAACGAAACTGCAATTTGCAATCTGCGGTTTGTAAACATGCATAGTGGTCTTTAGTTTACACTTTTTTTTCGCCAAAAAAGAGTGACAGATAGAAAGGTCTATAATGTTGATAGTGATGCTATATATTGACAAGGCTATAACAGAAGATGTTGCTATGTATTTATAATGGGTTTTACAAACATGAGAAAGATTGGGAATCATAACATAAACATATGAGGCTATGATGGAATCTAGGCACCCATAATGAAATACAATTTGCAAGATGTGAAAAGCGAAAATGTAGTCCACTATCAAAAGTAGTGAAGAAAAGGTGTAGGTTGTAAAACAGAAACCAAAAAATAATAGTCTAATATAAAAAAAATTGCAGATACAAGTCTATAGAAGCATAGAACCACTGTTACTATTGTAGTCTTGGTATCAATGTCTTCTTTTCTAGATTTTGTTCCCATAAAATTGCAAAAATTGTGTAGGCTATAAAAAAAAAATGGATAACTGTTTATACTATTAAAAAGTTTATGCTTGATAGGCATGTTAAAAGTAAAACAATCTTCCTCGGCATGAGCAATAGAAAAACTATTAGAAAAGGATTTTAAAGCCATGCAAAACTAATTTGTGTACATGCGATCGAGCCCAAAAAATATGTATGTTTTTTCCCCTTTGCATACTGGGTATTTCCTAATAGTAGTATGACAATTGCGTCAAAGCTTCCTAAATTTGGTAGACTTGTTGTCCACTATTAGTGTGTAAATCCCTTTCTGAGATAGCTTTCGTAAGCAATGAATTGTTGGAAATATGTATTTATGAGCTGATAGCGTATCTAACTGTGTCGGCTCTGTCAATCACCCTGTCAGTCTTTTTGTGTCAGTGCACATAGTCTACAATGTCAGTCAGTCAGTAAGTTCACAGCCAATCCAACGCATGTCAAGTTTGTATTTATGTAACCGCGTTTGTATTCCACATGTCAAGAATCCTTAGGTAGAAATTAATTATTGTGTTTAATGCAACCCTGTAGCTTCACCTTGAAGCGATCTTAAGTCGATGGTTATGAAACTCTATAAATAGAAGTAGATAGTTGAAACTCTAAGAGAGATGTGTATGGAAGAAATTGTGCAGAGCAAGAGTGAAAGAAAGTGGTCGAATATTGTATCAAGAGTCTAAGCTCTGTGAAAATAAAAGATCAATATAAAAACTCATTTCCATGTATTGAGGCGTTGCACATTTTACTATGGTAAATATACAAGCCTATAGTTTTATGTTTCATTCTCAATAATGTTGAATATTACAAGTCGCACATCTTCTCCAGATTTACTTGTGTGAATGCTGTTTACATTTACGTGTTGTAAAAGAAATCAAGATTTCCAAATAGTTCACTGTAGTGAAAGTTCTATTTTAACAAGGAGTAACTTTGCGTAAGATGTTTTAGTTGTTATGCCTTAAGAAAATATATTTCATGATAATGTTTGTTTAAGTGATCCACAAAGTATTTGAGAAGTCCGTGAAGTAATGTATTGTGAATTTAACTGCGCATTTGTGTGAAGTTCAACTGCGCAGTAGAAATTCAAAATGCGCAGTTAATCTCTGCGTAGTAAAAAGTTAAAACGCGTAGTTAGTCTCCGCGCAGTAGTTAATCTACGAAATTAATTTTCGAGAAGCTTGTGTTCAGTGAAGTGTTTGTTCGGTGCAGTTCTGAGCAAAGAAAAAGAAGTATGTCACTCACTGCGCAATTCAATTCTCTTGACTGCGCGGTGTGATTTTCCCTTGACGAATAGTGGAAGAAATGCTTTGTAAATAGAATAGTGGAAGAAATGCTTTTTAAATAATCTGCAAAAGAGATTGTTGCAATTTCTAGAAAGATTCCTGCAGTGCTAGATTGCGTAAGGCACATTCAAGTGTCCAGTCATTTTCTTCCAAAATGCACTCAACACAATTCACATATCTTGTTTCTATTTCTTATTTCCAGGATGTACAAATCGATATGTTGTGTGCCATTATGTGGTTGCATTTACTACATATTTGCTCAAATGGAGGTGCGAAATCATTTCTTGTTTGCATCAAACCTTCTATCTTCATCAAGGGGAATTTTTTTTTTTTTTTTTCAATGTTTTGCTTTGGAAGGAGGAGATACATGAATAAAAAAAATAAACGGGAAAGAGTTTGTTGCAATATGCATAAAGGAAGAATCTTAAGCAAATAAGAAATCCTTATTACCTGAGTCTTGGCATTAAAAATATAAAGCAGAGTTTCTTTTGCATAGTCATCATTAAGAACATATATAAATTTTGAGGTACAAAGGCGTATTGATTGGCTTCCTTTTAAACCATTTTTTATGATGTTTTTTAACAAATACAATTTTGGAATCTCTTATGTAAGATGCTCTTGTATTTGCTCTATCATGGCTTTGTAATGTTCGTGCACTTGTAATTGAAACAAGTTGGGAAATGCTCAAAGAATAAGTCCAACATGCTATCAACAATGTATTTATCTAAACCTTAATAAAAAACAATGATGCAAATACTTGAAATTGGGGTAAAGTGGAAACAACTTTTACAAAACAAAAAAAAGACTTCCAGATGCAACGTTAGAAGCTATTGCCCCATCTTTGATGCTTAGCTCATATTGTCCATTGTTTTTATCACATCCAATAACGATAGCCGCAATAGATCCAACTGGGTAACCTTCATCCAATGCCATTAGCTGATCTATATCATGTCTGGTGCAAGTTTGTGATATGTGCAAACTTGTTGAATACTCTCAACTTTTGACTTGTCAAGAAGGACAATGCAAAATTTTGCATCGCCTCTATGATATGGTTCTTTTTTCTTTGTGCCAAATTCAGTGATCCTAACACTAGCTCCAGGGGGGAAATGTTCTAGAAAACGAGGGATGAGATGATTGTTAATATCTATTGTAATTGTCATTTTCCAATCCTTGTCTACTAAGTCAGTATGTATTAATTATGTCTTTGTAGGTGAATTCAAGCCTTTTCTTTGACCAAGGACATACAATTCCATGACATAGCCTTCAAAGATATTGTTAAATGTCGATGAGCACAATTGAATTATTGTTGATGGTTCAAGTGAAGTTTGTTTAACACTGTAATTATAGATTATTAACATACATCAAGATAAGATTGAAGTTATATTTTAAAATAGCATTGACTAGACACAAATTCCTAAAGCAAACGCATGTTCCTATCACTACAAGGAGAATACCCTCTATCAGAGGTTTTTATTGTTACAAGATTGGTCGAAATTGTCAAAAAAATATCCACTACAACCTCCATTACTCGTAGTGGATGTTTTAGCAGAAGTTGTAACAGAATTTTTTTATAACTAAATAAAATGCAGTGCCCCGAGGTTTTAGCGGAGGTTTCAAATTGATGCGCTTTGCATATAAATGCACTGGTGAGTTACAAATAAATATGCATCAATGCTTAACAAACAAATATTGCACAAGAGTGTAATAAAATACTAAGCATCGATGCTTTATAACTTACATGCACTAGTGCTATAAAACCAAAAATTGCACTAGTGCTTTAAAACATTACGAGCACTGGTGCATTACAATATTAAAACAACGGTTCTTTACAATATTATAAGCATCGATGCTTTATATAAATATAGTACTGGTGTTTTTTATAGTTATGAATCATTGGTGCAAAACTATGTAAATAACACACCGAACTCGTGGTTTCGGACGTGGTAATAATAGCGTACTGGTGCTGCATATTTATTACAATGCACCGGTGCGTACTGATAACAAAAAAGCATCGTTGTGAGTCTTCGGGGCATTTTTCTCATGGAAGCATCGATGCTACACATTAATGACAATGCATCGGTGAGAATGCAATTTTTTATTCATTATTTATCAAAAATTGACATATTTTTATAATAGTATATATAAATTGCATTTTTATTATTGCACTTAGATATAATGTTTGGATTAATTTGTTATATCATCAGATTCCACACCTCGTCATTATAATATTTAATCAACAATGTAACATTTTACAACAACATTGGACAATGCAATAGAATCAAAAACTTTATTTATTATATATGAATAAGAAGCTCTTTCTCATACAAAGTGGGACAATATAAAAGTCCACAATAATCAAAATGTCAATATCTAATTGTTACACTTATTGGTAACCCATTGTATTTCAATTGGGACACTATGTCCATTATATTATACAAAATGTATGATTTTCACATAAAATTATTTCATAAGACACAATAGCTTGCATTAACATCCAATTATATTGATCGTCATTCTTGGTTGGAACTGTTGTCAGTGCTTGAGCTACTAATTGCATGACTTGAGTTATTTGGCCAAATGTTTTGTTAATTGCCTCAATTTTGTTCTACATCTTCATCTTCCATCTACAAACATAAAATAAAGTGTTACGAGTGTATCTACATTGGTAGACATAATGCAAACTAAAATAGATAATATACATGATCATTATGTAAATTTAAAAACGTACCAAAGCAAGAATTGTGTCCTGAACGATACATATTGTTTCAAAACCAAATCTCATGCCTTCTTTCAATAACGGTTAGGTTATCTCCACTTCATACTTTGTTTCCTACAAGTTGTATTCCCCATCACAAATTCATATATATTTAATATAAGGTATTTTTGTTGTTCCATTAATTAAAAAATGAGAGAAGTAAACCAACATAAATACTTACAAAGTACACAATTAATTTTTTATATGCCAACATATACTCAGAACCTATACTTAACCCAATGTCAATCAAATATTCCAATAGCTCTTCTTTGTATATTAACACTTGTTTGAAGACATCCAGGGATGATAAGTGTAAAATAAAATAAAATATAAAGATTATATCAAATATGAAATCTTAAATTGTTATAACGAAATCACAATTTCTCACAAACTTTTCTATCGCCCATTTTCTTTCTTGTAGTCTTGTCTTATGTCTTGAATGGGTTATGTTATGTTTTCTTTTCTGCAAAAGAAGAATTGAAAACTATTATTTAATGCTAAATTATTTATTTATATGTACATATGAGCTAAGGACCAATTCATCATCATTTACATCTTCCATAATTTTTATTTTCTTAGGGCGACATTTTGTTCCCTTGTTATCAGTCCCTACATAACATTAAACATATGTGAAATAGATTGTTTGAAATATGTTATCAAATATTCTTAAATATATTATTACTAAATATTCAATCAAATAATTCATATTGAATAGTACTCTTTTATTCACCCAATTCATCATTATGTAATTTTTCCATCAAGCTTTTACGCTCTTCTGCACTTAGATTGCATATAATCTTATTGAGCTTCCTTATTTTTTGGATCTACATGACACACATTAACGAATACATATTAGTTAAACTTACATATAATTCAAACCTATTGATTTCATATAGAAATTACAAAGAACTTGTCTTCTTCTCTTTTGTGAATGTGCTCTCATTATGCCGATTGGAATTATTGTTACTTGAACTCTTATCACGCATTATTTATCAATTTAGAACTTGTACTATTCAATACAAAATCTATTAAATATATTTTACATATAAATCACATAATTATCAAATAATTTAGTTCGCATCAGTGCGTCAAAGACAAAAGCGCATTGATAGCTAAGATTTTTAGTTATGTTGTTAAGGGAATTAAGTTGGATTGGATAATAAGTATTTATTATTCTTAGAAAAAAAATTAATTCTTTTATGAAAATTTAGTGTTTACAATAATGAATATCGGGTTACGTACAGCCTAAAATAATAAAAATTGAAAATAAAAGTCAATTCCATGGCATAGATTACACAGTATGTTACAACATTCCCCGGTGCGATATGTTGTTTTAAATGCACCGATGTGTTTCATTTAATTAACGCACTAGTTTTTGTACAATTTTTTTTTTCTTAATGGTGTGTTACCAATGTGTTGATAAAGTAAGCACATCAGTGCTTTATACTGAAACATAATGCACCAAAAGCATTTAAAAAAATGACAGGGTGGACAGGATTTGGGATCCAATCATGCAATAAGTGATCTCCTTCTATCATATGTCAAATGGTTTATTTATAGAAGCACAAACCCATTAAATCTAAAGTGCTTAAAATGAAAATCCCTAATTGTCAAGTGATAAATGGAGATAAACCCTAAGGTGAAATTTTGCAGCCACTTAAAAAAATTGAATACATATAGTAAAAATTTAAATCTTAATAAGAACACAAGCAAATAGTAAATGTTAATTATTGAGATCAATAGTAAAATTCTAATTTTTTTTCTATGCGGAGTTTTGAGTGATACACAATACCTTTCAAATTTTGATCTTCTGAATAATTCAATTGCTCCACAATCCTCCCCGACAAGTCTGTATTGCAAAACTCTTCCCTCAAAATTTTGGCAAGATAATGAAATAGTGATTAGGTTTTAAGTTTTTAAAACACTTTATGAAATTAATTTTCAAAATATAAATTCCCACTCTTTTTCAATTGTAAAAATAAAAATCAATCTTTTTTTTTTGTTTTAATTTTTTTCTTTTCTGATGCACTTTAAGTTATGGAGCACCAGTGTGTTATTTATCATTTAGCGCATCCATTATACATAATAAGAAAATAAACATATAAAAAGAATTTCCATGTAATTTTTATAATTTGCTAGTTACTAGTGTGACATTAATAAATGGAAGCATTGGTGCGCTAATTTATATCACACGCACTAGATTTACAATATTGAAAAATGGACATAGAAATATCCGATAACAATTATAGCGGAAGATTTAGTTAGCGGATATTTTAGCGAATGTTCATAATCAGTGTGGTTTGTTTTTTTTCGCCCCGGTTCTTTTTATAATAACAAACACACCGGTGAATCTTAAGTTTAAAAATGCATTGTTATGCTAAAAAATTTAACTAAATTTATGTTCAAATAGAAAATGGAATATTCATCTCAAAGTTTGATTTGATGTTTAATTTGTATTTGTGTTTTGATTGTAATGATACTCTGGTAGTCGAATTCTTCGATTGTGTATGAAAGTCTTGACAGGATCTCTTAACGACTAGGTATGTTCTTCACGGGATCTCTCACATGAAATATGTCATCAAAAGTTAATTATTAGTGTAAGTTCACAATTATATATATATAATAGTGAAATTAGTGGAGGCAATCTATGTGTCAAGTCACTTTAACTCTCTTGAATTAATGTCACTTTAATAACTCTTTTGCATATTTAAATACAAAGGAAAGTTGAATCACTTATGTGGTTGAGGTGACATGGTGTACTTATGCATGGCACGCCTCATGCGAATAATTAAACTGACTTTATTAAGATGTTTGCAATTAGACATGTTAGGGTAGCCTTCAAAGCCTTTCACCTCTATCCAAATTACATTCTCCGGTGGGAATTACATGGAAGTTTGTTTGAGACATTAAGAGCTTCCTCGGTGTTGCAAGTATTAGAGGGGCATAATCGTCTAATCTATAGGTGATGGGATTCAAACAAGATTTATTGGATGATCACCCACAAAGAATGATGTTAGCTATAATTAATAATGTATATATTTTATGAGTCAGGGCTCTATGCCAAACTAATATTATGAAATTTCCAAATAGATAATGAACTCATGAGTTGTGTGTAGAATTCTTAAATATATTTTTTGGAAAAACATGTTGTCAAGTATTAATCTTGTTGTGATGAACACACTTTCCTCAATCTTGTAGATCCAAGAGGCACTCAATCATATACACAATCTAGGGGATGTAATTTTCTCCAAAGCTATTGGATGGTCCCACATAGACAATAGAAGAATGACATATGAACTTGATTATGGTATAGAATATATTTCTTATATGATTCGTGGATCTATGTTGAATGCACGATAAGTGATTCTCAATACACGCATAATTCCTATGTAAAATATGTTGATATATTTTTTTCAGAGAGAAGGTTGTGCTACCATTGTTAAGATGTTTGAAACTAATTTTTAATGCTATAATTAATGCATTATGCTTGTAGTTTTACCTTCAAAACATTTCACCTCTATCAGTGTTGATTATCTCATGTTGTAAGGAAATTGTTTTGTATCTTAAATCCCTAGGTTAGTTCATATGTTATTTGCTTTATAAATAATAAGAATTATTATCCCACATGAGTTAGGCTATCTAATGGCATTATACATCATAAAAAACAACAAGTTAATAAATAAATCATTTCTCATTCTACTCATATCCTCATGTTTTGTGTTTTTTCACAAGTGCTTTATCCTATCTTACTCTTTGAATGTATGTTTTCAGTATTTGAGACTGCTTATTGAATCAGGTTTCAATTGGGATTTGATGTGTTATTTGCTTAAATCTTGAAAGAACCTTTCATTTTTCACCAAGTCCCTTTTTTAGGTAGTTTATTTTTTCCAAGGTAGGTGGGTAATGGTAGTTTTTTAGCACTGGAGGTCATTTTTGTTTTGGTTAAAGAAGTGGTCTTTTTATACCAAGAAAGTGTTTATTCTCTTACCAATGGTTGGATTTCATACCATGTAATGTCTCTTTGATTTGGTCCATTAAATATATGCCAAAATTCTCATTCTTTTAAGTGGAGCTACACATAACATCAACACAAATATATGACATTTTGCATGTTTGCCACTAAGATTCACTTCAAAAATGGACAAAATTGATTATTATTTCATCGTGAGTTGTTTTAATACTAACTATTTTTCAAATAGGTCATTTTTTATACTTTCTTGTTAATGATTATTTTAGAAATTAAATTACTAACTGTTTATGTATTTTTCAAATTTTGGATTTTATTTTACTTTTCAATCTTCCAATAAAGGATTTTATATTTTTTTAAAGCAAGCAATTTAAAAAAATTTCCTCTAGTCATGTTTTTTTCTATTTTTCATGCTTTAATTTTTTGTGTATCTTTTTAAAAATAAACATAAGAAATGTATTTTTTTATTTTAATTGTACAAATAAATTATGAAATTAACCATAATATCAGTAATCAATAATCTCGTAATCAATATATTGAATTTATAATAAATATATTATTGTAATGGTTACAAGATTAATTATTATCCAAGATTTTATATATATATCTCTTATTGCATTTATATAATACATTTAATTCTTTATAATAATATATTACATCCATATATTACTTTTAATTCACTATAATATCATGTTATTTTAATTCACTGTAGTTTATGATGATGATGGTTAACATCATCTAATGTACCTTCATCACCATCTAACAAACATAAACGTCATCTAAAATACACAACAAAAATTAGCTAACATAATCTAAAATACACATCCATCATCACCTATCAAACCTGATAATTACCATCTAACATTCACATAAAAAATTAGCTAACATAATCATACATAAAATACGTACATCAATCACAGATACACATCTAAAAAAACACAACCATTACCTAACAACAACATGTACCATACACATCGAACATCACCTAACAAGCTAACATACACATCTAATAAACACAAACATTCACATCTAATATTGTCACCTACCATCATCTAAGATAAACATATTCTAATAATTACATCTAAAATCACCTCACATCATCTAACGTACCATCATAATCATCACCATCTAACAAACATAAACATCATCTAAATACACATATATTTAATTAGTTAACATCATATAAATTACACGTCTATCATCACATATCAAATATAATAAGCACCATCTAACATACACAAAAAATTAGCTAAAACATCTAACACATATAAATGACATCTAGCATATAAATCTAAAAATCACATCTAACATCAAAACACAAGCATTGTCTAACATCATCATCACACACATCTAACAAGTATCATTTAGCATACACATATATCAAACATATCTAACATGACCTAACAATATACACATAAACATCAACATATAGATAAAGTACATCAACATAAGCATGAAAAATGCACCAAATATGTGTGTGTGTGTGTGTGTGTGAACAATAATATCAAACTCATGATACACGATGTCAAATATACATCTCAAGTCAAATATATGCTATAGCATATATATCTGGTCAACGTCCAAAACGATAGGCATCGGTACCTCCACCAGCCATACGTATCCTATCTAGAATAGTCAAGGTTGTGTCTATAGTAGAAGATAATGTATGGTTGTCTATTCGTGGAAGAGAGGGTGGTCGGTTGGCATGCAATCGAGTCGATGGAAATGGTGTTGGGTTGACTGTGTGTGGAGGAGAGGATGGTCTACCAACCAATGGGGGAGTAGGAGGTGGTCGATCATCATGGTGAGGAGGAGGAAGAGCAGGTGGATGAGATGAGGGTTGGTCGGATGGGTGAGGAGGAGGATCTTAGGAGATGGTTCCCAATCAACTCAATGAGGTGATGGAGGAGGTGGAGGAGGATATGGATGAGATGGTGCCTTGTCAACTCGATGAGGTGAAGGAGTAGCTAGGGAAGGAGATGGATTAGATGGTTATTGGTCAACTCAGTGAGCTGATGGAGGAAGTGGAGGAGGAGATGGATATGATAGTGTCTAGTCAACTCAGTGAGTTAAGGAGGATATGGAGTAGGATTTGTATGAGATGGTTCCTAGTCAACTTGGTGAGGTGATGGAGGAGGTGGAAGAGAACCTGGATGAAATGGTGTCTAGTCAAATCGGTGAGGTGATGGAGGAGGTAACGAAGGAGTTGGATGAGATGGTTCCTGGTCAACTTGATGAGGTGATGGAGGAGGTGGATGTGGAGATGGATGAGATGGTTCATGTTCAACTCGGTGAGCTGGAGGAGGAGCTAGATGAGATGGTGCTTGGTCAAATCGGTGAGGTGATGGAGGAGGTGGAGGAGGTGGAGGAGGAGTTGGATGAGATGGTGTCTGGGAAACTCAATGAGGTGATGTAGGAGGTGGATGAGGTGAAGGAGGAATTGGAGGAGGATGACCACGCTCATCGGATGGAGTAGATCAAGTATTAATGTCACGACCATCCCTCAACAATGTATAAGGCTAGTAGCTCCGATGATATGATGTGTAAGAATAATTATATCGGAAGGAAGGACCCTCTACATATCCACAAGCACGGGGCCACGTGTTATATCCTGAACTAGTATAGGGAAGACTCCCTGCCTAGCCATAAATGCAAACAACTAGTTTGTCAAATGTTGCATGTCTCTAGCAACAATCCCGTGTCACATGTCGGGTCTTGGCAGCTCGAGAACCTCACCCACCAGCCTAGCATCAACCATATCAATTTTAGTAGGTTGGGTAGGTAGGTCCTTTTACCAATATCTGCAAAATATATAGTACATAACAATAATTAGACAAATTTCAAAAAACAATTTAAAGAAAGTGTTAGAATTAATTTTATTTTCATTAAGTAAGACAACAAAATGAAACTATATTAATTTAAACATAACAATAATATTAACTCGAGCATCTAGTGGCTCGTCCAGGGTGAAGAATATGTTAGAGCATCCTCTCCAATCCAACCTTGTGTAAGGACACACCACCATGTCTAAGTTTTACTCATCCTCCCTGGCTAGTAGGTCCATTATCTTTAATGTGATACTAGCAGGGAACATCGGCTAAACCTTCTTGGGTAGCATCTGGCCCCACATATGCATATGTGCCTCAATCATCAAATTAGGAGGGAAACAATCAAATGAAATGCCTCATGACTAGAAACCTTTCGAAAAATAAACAAAAAAAATCTGAAGTAAACGAGAAGTTGGCCCTTCCCTCGAACCATGCACAACATGTATCAAGATAAAAACAGAACTACCACAAAAAATGGCAAACCACTGAATGCATCTCATCCTCTACACTAAAGAATAAAAATAATATTATAGAGGGAAACTAATGCACTTCCCATCAGTGGTGTAGTGCGCAATGGTTGTCACCAACAATGATAGGGACCTAACCTCCTCTATATCGAAAGAAGAGATGTGTAGCTATCCACTGGAAACCTAAAAATCTGTTGGATCAATGGCATCATCACTAATATATCTCAGAGAGTAGACAAGCTAACTCTCTGGCACTCCTATGTAATTTGGGACATCAGGGAAGTGGGAAAAATCCTCCCCTCTCCTAGATGGCCCTATGATAAAATATATATCTTCCTTAGTGGGATGGAACCACTGATCAAGACCAATACGGAAGGCTTTCCTCGGGTGATCCCACAGACAGATCAACAATTCCAAAATTTTGAGTTCCCCTTTAGGGATGTAGCTTCCTCATATAACTTGAGGAGGCCTACTTCCCCCAAGAGGAATTGCATCTATGCAATAAAGGGGTGAGGGTACAATTCCCTCTCCCTCTCTCTTGCCTCCCATGTGCATAAAGTATCTTACGGGTCAACTCGATTTTGTTGTTGTTGATGCTCCTTTCTATGCTGACATCTCTGATGAACATATAAAATACATCAGTCTATTATATAAAACATTAAAAACTAAAATTAAATGAAAAATTTATTTATAAATATGAAATAACATTTTTTCCTAAAAACACTTGAATTTCCAAACCAGTACGCCCAAAAAGGAATAAAGCACCGCCCGCGGTGCGTATTGATACATACGCACTGACAACGATGAACCTCTTATATGTAATGCGCTGATTAAACTAATTGTTTTAAATATAAAATCAAAATGATGTGTTGTATCCATACAACGCATCGGTGCGGTAAATACACGAGTAGCACCGCCAAAGTGCATATATAATAATAGAACGCACCACCTAAGTGTTCGACTACATGGGATGATTCCAAAAGACCGAACAGCTATAGAATTGGCTCACACTAACATATCACATATCAACACACCGATGTTTTCACGTGGTTTAAACCCTCGAAAGGGAAACACTCCACGGCCCCAGCCAAATAGCTACTTGAGGCAGTTTATTATGCAAAAGAAAGAAAGTTACATGTGAGCTTCTCATAATCGATCAACTAGCAAGTGACCCTCCATGCTCTTTAAATAGATATCATGGACCAATTGAGTGTTAATCCATGTTCAAAGGTATTTATGGTCTAAGAGAAGTTGAACCGTCGGATCACTCTATGTCTAGAACATATCGTGACCGTCGGATTAGATATTTAAAAATGCATACTAATGCATACTAAAGAAACACACTTTTCCTAATGGATATATTATAACAAGTTGATCTTAGCTAAATCCTAAGTGTCTAAACATCATAACACTAAGCAATAATAGGTAGTCCTAGGACAGTGCCGGTACATCCCTAAGAAATGGAAGCACTGGTGCTTCCATTAGACGGAAGCACTGATGCATGTGTTGAATTCTTAAGCACGGTTAGCAGTGTGCACAAAATTATACAATGCTTCACTATTGGTGCATGCATTTGTGAGATAGTGAGGAGCACCAAATTTTTAACAAGCTTCTCAGTGTGCTTACCTTAACATAGCACTGCGAGCGGTGCGTACCTAGCAATAAAACACACCAATGCATTGTAATATTAACACACCAAAATGAAAATTTTGAATTTAATTAATGTTGTCCGGTGTGCTCAGGTAAAGTAGTGCACCGTAACAATGCGTTGTGATTTATGTTAAAACAGACCACATGGATCTATGCACCTCATGCAATTAAGTGCATCGATGTGCTCTATTACATGAATGCACCAGGTAGGTTTTTAATTTTTTTACATTAATATGTGGCGGTGCTCTGTAATTTACTGCACCGTCATAATGGCACAATTAGTGTATTGATGCCTAGACGCATAAGTGTGTGTATATAAATTAACACACCATTTCGAGAGTTTTAATTTATTTTAAAATGACACAGTGCACCATATACTATAATCCATTGTGTAAATGGTGCGCTAAATTTACCATTAGTTAACGCACCACCGATGATGCACCTTGTAAATTTACAGGGTGCACCACAACACGATGCGAGCCAAAGCATGAGAACATACTGCGCAAAATTTTTAAAAAAAATAGATCAAATTCAAGCTTAATTTCAAATTTTTATCCACTAAAAGTTTAAGCTCGAAGAAACCAAAGAGATTACTTGGACATTTGTTGGCCAAGGAGGCATGGTTTCCACATAGTCGAAAAAATGAAATTTTCCAACCATTTGGAAAAATTCAAAAAGCAGGTGCCGGCAACGGACAGGAGAAAATCAGGAAAGAGGAGAACCAATGGCAAGGCATCTTAGGGAGGAAAAGGTGGCATCGGTGCTTGAGAGCTCAAGAGCACTATGGAATGGTAAAAATAAATAATTCGACTAGGAAAATGTTTTATTAAACCTTCCTTTGGTGCACCCGATACACGGATGCACGAAACAGTTTTGTTATGTGTTGCACCAATGCTTCTGTTAAATGCAAACACATTGTGATGTTATAGAAAATAAAAAAAGGTGGGCACAGAATTGCAAATCCCAAATCTGATGTGCTTCTATTTTTAATGCATCAATGCTCTCTCTTGGTTTCAAGCACTGATATTGTTGGCATATCTCAAAGCACTATATTTGTTGAAATATATTAAACCTGTTTACGGGAAAAAAAAATTAATTTTACTCGATTTGGTATTGTAATACACATAACGCATCAGTGCTTTTGTTTGTATCTAGCGCACCGTTTATGGGTTTTTTTTTTAAATATGTTATTGTTTGTCTATGTTTTTTGGGCCATATACTATGCATTAAATGTACATATGCATCGGTGCTTTTGTGGGTACTTAGCGCACCGTGTATGGTTATGGTGCATTCAATGTGCATACACACTGGGTCGTATCATGTGTTTAACAAACTGCTATTGCTAGTTTTTTAAATACATAAATGTTTCCTCGTATTGGAAGGGGATTTTCGTGATCGGTGTGTGAAGTTTTTTCTGCACCAGTGCATCTACATATGAACCACACTGGTGTGGTTTATGCTTATGAAATCATCGATTAAAAACCTCCACCCACTTGCCTCCGCTATAAATGGATATTTGGGCTCTTTTATTAGGGGCTTCCACTATAAAATCCACTAGAGGGTGTTCTCCTTGTATTGTATGGAAGCTATTGATTTGAATTTATTGCAATAATTTCTAAACAGTCTAGCACTATGAAATCTAGAAAAGGAATGCCATTTTATCTTTTGTCTATTTGAGGAGTTGGTGTTTTCTCTACCTTGGTTTCTGGCTTCCTAGTATTTTTGTTACATTAAAATAGTTTAATAGTTTGTTAAGTTTTATGTAGATACAATAAAAACAATAACCTAGTAAACTGTTAGATTTCCTTGTTAGCTGGCATAGGACAATGCAAAGAAAAGTAAAAATGTTTTTCTTTACCTTTTCTTTGTTTTGTTATTTGATGCTTTTTCCATTTTTGTTTTTCTGCCAGGGAAAAACAATTTGTAGTTTGTGAACAAACATATGATTGGTGCAAAAGCATTCTCAGAAAAATATTTTTTATTTGGAACAATCTTTGCAATATATTTTTTTTTTCTTTAGAGGGTTTCTTCTTGCAAATATAACTTATGAACTAGATTTACATAATGTGTATCTAAGCATAGTAGCAACATGAAACAAAAAACAATATTTTCCATGTAGTCTGATTTAGGATTCTATTAAAAAAAACTGAAACAAAATACAATTTTATGTCTATAACGATTACAACGTTTAGACCTAAACTCTTAAGCAAAGTGTTTTTTTGGGAATATAATAAATTTGCATAGCAAAGCAAGAACACAATTTCATAATACATGTATTAGCAAAACCACTTAAGTGCATATTATGAAAGTGCAAACTTATATTGAATGTGGTAACAACAAAAAAACATTAAGATGAAAAACAGTGTTTAGGAAATGGCATAGTTTTTATGTAACATAGCATTTTATTGATGCAAACAATTGTATAAATTTTTAGCTACAATTGTGTAAAGTTTATGAGATAAAAGACAACCCATCCACCGCACACACAATACAAAGGCAACGAGCATTCCTTCCATCAATTGCACATTAATTTAAAGAAAACACAAAAATTAATGGGAGGTGGCTCCACAATTCATGACCTATCAACTCCATAAGGGAATGTTGTTTCTTTTTAGGCCAACGTGGGGTGCATGCCAAGAAGGCAAGGCTTCCTAGAAAGGATGCCTTTATTTACTCTTTCTTGACATAAATATCTCGAGTGATCGCATTCAGTATATATATATATATATATTAATAATTGGTGTAAGTTTTAGTCATATCTGCAATAATACCAGTATAGATCTATCTTAAAATGGGATCTACCAAGCGTCGAGAGGGATCAAATCTCTCGAGGTGAAAACCCGTTTTTAGAGTGCAAATGTTGAGGAAGCATTTTAATTTATCTAATTTGTTTAATTTTATATATAGCCGTTTTAAATTTTTTAAATCTAATTTGAGCCGACATGCTATATTTTATAATATTTTATTATTTTTTAAGAAATGTGTTTGTCAGCTCGAGGATGAACACCGAAGGAGTTACACATCACATCCCACTAAATCAATTCCTGATGGATGTCCCCTACAACCACTGCTCACTAATATATTTTAGATTGTATCGTTGCCTTCCTCCATCCATCAATCAATATTACATTCAGATTACATTATTCAAACTTGGATCTGCAAATAGGATAAGATCCATGCACAAAACATTTCCAATCTAACAACTGGTGCGCTCATCCTGGCACCGGGAAAACTGCTGGACCAAAACGGACATATCTTGGTCATCGAGAAAGCTTTTTCATTGAAACGAAATGTGATCATTACTAGAATTTTTGTTCCGGATGCAATGGAATAGGTCTCATGGCTAAGAAATGAGAAAAAATGGTAGAAACAAAACCTATGGTTTCTCCCCTCTCATCATCGTGAGAGTTAAATTTATAAACTATGAGGGAGGGGAGAACGAATAGAAAATAGAGGAGTTCCAATACAAAGTATCAAGATCCATCCAACCTACATATAAATCCTATCACATCATCCATAAAAATTCCATAATTTATTTCAGCCTCCATGGCACATAAACATAATAAAATAACGTAAATAAGTATAAGAACAAATACTTATCTTTAATGAAAAATGGTTGCAGCAGGACAACTTTCCTCTCAGTCGTAGACACATTCAAGCCTTCCTCGCTTGAACAGTTCATCCCAGAGATAAGACCATGGATCCATAGGTAGAGGCACACTTACTCTGGAAACTCTCGGAACTACCTCTTCCAAGAACCACAATGCTTCCCACTACTATTTTCCTGTCTACCTCCACTGCCTATGGGGTCACCATCCCATTTCCTGGCTTCTTGTGTGAGAACCTGGACTAGTAGAGTGATATGGAAGAAAAGGGTGGTGACAATCCACTAGAATAACTCTCTATAATGGACAAGAGACTACTCCTATCAAGGATCCAACAATAAACACTTAGTCTCAATACAATCCCCACACAGTCCCAAGACTGTTAACACTCACAACACAATGGGATAGCACAAGGCAAGTGATCCAAAGCTCGATATTAGCTTCAACAAGGAGAGAGAACATGTATAAATAGATTGAGGGAAATTTGAACCCAAGGTGGCCAACTAGAATTGGTTTGATTGTGGTTGGGTTTCACCATGGAGACTCAACTCAAATTAGTGGAGGCTAAAATCAAGGAGGTGGAAGCTAAATTCTAGCTTACATCTCCTAGAATCTATGGAGAGAGTTCATAATATCATGGAAGCACAAATGAAGGAGGTGGAAGCACAAATCAAGGATATGGAAGCACAAATCAAGCTTACAGCTCCTAAAATCATGGATGAGGGCGCCTTAGCTCAAAAATAGGTCAAATAAAACTCAAATTTAATTAAAATATTACAAACATCATGCACTATGGTCTAGCAAACCAGTAGGAGTGAAAATAATAATAATGCACTAGGAAAATAACATACTTGACAACCATCAAAACTAAACAGAGGGTGCACTGAGAAAGAGGGCCCTACTAAGGTATGTATGAGGTGCAATAATAACTCCATAGTTTGTAAAAATTAAAAAAAATGGGTCCACTATACAATGTTTGGGTGACCAATACTACTAAAGTCACCAAGGCACAAAATGAACTAGGATGGACAACTATCATCCAACAACAAGTTCTAAGGTGTTAGGGATGTCCCCCCATTCCCCCCTCACTCTATGAGATCCATCGTCTCTCGTACTCTTTTAGTTTCCTTTTCTCAACTAGTTGTTTATTTAATTAATAGAAACAACATTCAATGATAACAATAATGACAATAACATTATTAACATTAATAATAATAATAATGCCAAATTCCATAATCACATCATCAAACAAATGAGCATAATTCCATAGTCACTTTAACAAATAGAACATAAGTCCATAGTCAAATAAAGACCATAAGTTTGAGGCTTAACAACCAGGGTATTACATCCCCCTTCCCCTTAAACAATGCATCTTCCTCGATGCATATTTATTACATACATGTTGTAAACGCAAAACTTTCAAAATAGATGAGGCTATGCCTCCCTCATACCATCTTCTAGCTCCCAAGTTGCATCTTTTGGGATGTAATGGGTCCATTGGACCTTTAGTTTCCTGATTTCTCGATTCCGAAGCAGCTTGACCTTACTGCCCAAAATGGAAACAATTTGTACTAGAAAATCCCCTTCCAGTTCCACCTGGATCATAATCCATTCAATCACATGATTAGTACCATGTACATACATGTATATATATATATATATATATATCAATAAAGAAAATGAAATCACTCTAATTACTTGGATCACATTCCAAACATTTACATGGTTAGTACCAGTTATATACTTTTTCAATAAAGATGCATGAAACATGTTATGTACTCTAATGCAAGTGGGTAGAGCCAACACATAAGCAACAGGTCCTATCTTACTTCCAAAGGTCCACGGTATATGGAAGCTAGCTTGGAGAAATTTCCCAAGTTTAAGGAACTGTTCTTGGGTTTAACTTTCAAAAACACATGATATCCGACTTGAAACTGTCCAGTAGTCCTTTTCTTATCTACATAGATTGTATGCATGTCTTTAGTTGCCGCTACATTCTACTTTATCTTAACCATCTGATCCTCCATATCCTTTAATAATTATGGTCCAACAATGACTATGTCTTTTGGGTTATCCCAACTGATGAGTGTATTGCACTTCCTTCCATACATGTCCTTGAAAGGACTCATCTTCAAATAGGAATGATACCCATTATTATAAGAAAATTCCACCAAGTTTAAATAATATTCCCGCTTAGATGGTTGATCCATCACATACATCCTTAACATATCTTCAATCACTTGGATAAAAATTTATGTATGTCCATCTATCCAAGGGTGATATGTTGTACTCATGTTTAGACTTTTTCCAAACCCCTCAAACAATCCTTTCCAAAATTTAGAAGTAAATTTTGAATCTTTGTATGATACTATAGCCTTGGGAATACCATGCAATCTGGCTACTTCTTTCATGTAAATATCTGCAATGTTAGCTGATTTGTGAGTATTCTTTACTGGAATGAAGTGTGTTTCCTTATTCAACTTATCTACCACAACCATGATAACATCATTTTTCAATATCATCTTAGGAAACTTGGTGATGAAATCCATTGTCACTACATCCCATTTCCATTCTAGTATTGGCAAGGGTTGCAACAATCCTGCTGGATGTCGATGCTCAATTTTAATTTTTTGACATTCTATGCACCTAGCTATATATTATGCAACATCATTCTTCATCCCTGGCCAATAGTATTTTTTCCTTACTGTTGCTACTATATTATGATAACATGAATGTTCGACATAAGGAACATCATGCATTTCCTTCATAACCATCTTCCTTATATCTCTAGCATTGGGCACATAAACTCTATCTTTGTGCATGAGGATCCAATTTTATTCCAACTCATACTTATCAAATTTTTGTGGATATTTCTGCTGTAGCAATCCTCCTTTTACTTGTTGATAAATTTAATTTGTAATATTGGCTTCAATGATCTATGTACTAGTGTTTATAGTTGCTACATACATCACATGTATCTTCCTACTAAGTGCATCAACTACTTTATTTTCCTTATCTTTCATATGCTTGATGTCAAAGTCATATTCACATAATAACTCCATCCATATACTTTGTCTTGCATTCAAATTAGGGTGCTCAAACAAGTACTTTAACCCATCATTATCAGTTCTTAACTCAAACTTCTTACCCATTAGATAATGTCTCCACATCTTCAAAGCATGGATGATAACTGCAAGCTCTAAGTCATGGGTGGCATAGTTTTTCTCATGTTCTTTCAACTTTCTAGATTCATAACTAATCACATGTCCATCATGCATCAATACTCCACCAATTCCTTGCTTACATGCATCCATGCACACAACAAATTTTCCTTCAGGATCTGCAATCTTTAGAACAGGTGCACTAGTAAGCATTTCCTTAAGTCTTTGAAAACTATCTTCACACTTAGGATTCCATACAAACTTCACACCCTTCTTCTACAAAGATGTGATAGGATGAGCTAACTTTGAGAATCCTTCGATGAACCTTCAGTAGTACCAAGCTAATCCCATGAAAGATCTTACTTACGATACATTCTTAGGTGTTTCCCATTCCATAATGGCTTTTATCTTTTCAACATCAACTGAAACACCTTCCTCAGATATGATATGTCCTAAGTAATGATTTTTTTCCTAATAGAAAGAACACTTTCTTAGGTTGGCATACAACTTATGTTCTCTAAGCACTTGCATTACTAGTCTTAGATGTCCTTCATGCTCTTCTTATGTCTTGGAATAGATAAGGATGTCATCTAAGAATACAATCACAAACTTATCTAAGTATTTTCTAAAAACCCCATTCATCAAGCTCATGACTAATGCAGGTGTATTTGTTAACCCAAAAGGTACCATAGTGAACTCATAATGTCCATACCTTGTTCTGAATTATGTATTACTAATATGTTCATCCTTAATTCTAATATGGTGGTATCTCGATCTCAAATCTATCTTCAAGAACACTTTGGCTCCTCCCAACTGATCAAACAAATCATCAATTCTTGGCAATGGGTACTTGTTTTTAACTATTTTTTTTCTTTGTTCAACTGTCTATAATCTATGCAGAGTCTTAGAGTTCCATCCTTCTTCTTCACAAATAACACAAGAGCTCCCCAAGATGAGACACTGGGTCTTGTGTAACCTTTCTTTAGTAGCTCCTCCAAATGTATCTGTAATTACTTTAACTCTGGAGTACTCATTCTATAAGGTGCTTTAGATGAAGTTATTGTCCCTGGAACCAAGTCGATAGAAAAAACAATGTCCCTCTTAGGAGGCATTACTAGCAGTTCATGAAATATATCTGCAAACTCTTGTAGTACCGCATAATCCTGCAGCTCTGGATATTTTCCTTCTTTGACTCTTCCACATGAATTGCATATAACCAGCATCCCTTTCTGAGACATTTCTTCAATTGTAAAGTTGTGACCTTCCTCGGGGATATGGGTCCAGGTATACATTTGACTGTCACTTGGTTTACTTCTTCATCCAAACAAGTATATGTTTTATTATGACAATCCAGTATGTGTTGGCTACTTTTTGGACAGACCTGGGTTTTCCGGAGGCGCAGCAACAAACACCCCTTTGGCGCACTGGCCCTTTCGACGACGAGCTGCGCAGCAGCCCGAAGTCTCACCTGAAGTGGCTATGGGGGGGCTAAGGAATCATGTTTCCTTAATAGGGGTGGCGCGGAGTCTACATTCTTGTCTCTTCCCTTCTTGGCGGTCGCCCCTGGACAGAGCATCTTATTCTTCCACAAGTCATACAGCGTGACCACGCTAGAACTTACTCGTCTCAGCCTAGCTGCGCGGTAGCCCCGCCCCTGCGCACAAGGCTTTTACCCACTACGCCCAATACACTATGTATCATCTCTGGCCTTGCGCCATGGCGCAGCAACACACTCCTCAAGCACTACGGCGATAGTGTTCTTACAGGCTCCTTCGACACTGCACTTGTATGACTTCTAAGGGAGCTTCAAGGACTTACTTTACATACTCATTCTTAAAGATAGCGAAACATTCATGTAAACATATACAGTAAAACATAGACATGCAATCACGTAAAACATCACCATAACGACAAGAATTATATGGTTTGCCTCCACGGGGAAATCACGTCCACAGGAACTGTATTTTATATTAGCTTGAAAAGGGGATTACACAGTTCTGCTGCGCACATAGCTGCAACCTTAGATATTTCTGGGAAACTCCACGCACACAGCTGGGAGCCCTTCTCTTAGATCTATTCTCTTCTTCTACAAATATTACAATGATTCAGACATCAACTTAGACTGTCTGTAAACTCAGTGACTAGCTCTCCAGCTATCCACTTCCCTAACTCCCTAACCTTCTAACCCTTTTCCCTTTACAATTACACACATATATAGGTGGCCCTGAGGGTCGCACCTTTACAAAACTGTGGGCCTTTCCCAACAGTGATCCCCAAAAACCCTAACCACTGACACGGCTAGGTGTACTTTAGACACCTCTTGCAGTCGCGTCGCGGCTTCCTGCAGACTCCGTGATTTTCGGCACAGATCACGGGTATGGGCGCCGCTTCATCGTTCTTTGTTCCTTGTCCTTTACCTTCAATGCTTCAGCCCATTGCTTCTCCCTTGGTCCGAGCAACCATAACTCCTGTACTTTGCCTTAATGAGAGTAGCTGAACCCTCTATTCCGCTGCTTCATTTATTGTGGTGGTTGAGCTTCCTACTCGGCCACATTTACTCTTCTTTGGCTTGTGCTCGCAAGCTCCATGATTTCCGGCCCGCACTCTACGGTGAGCTTGTCCATCTGGCGTCGTACCGCGCACTGTTCATTTTCGCCAAAAATGGTGCTTTTCCTCAAAATTAGCACTTTTACTTCAAACTTAGTGCTTTTTCCAAAACTTGGCAGCTTTACCATAGCTGCGGCCTATGCTCCAACAGGACCATAACACTTACTTGTGGTCAGCATACTCATCCATAAATGGTTGAATGATGTTGGCGAGAGTAGCATCTTTGTTTCGGAGCCTGTGCAGTTCTTGCTGGACTTTGCGGACTTCGCTCATCTTTCTCATTTTGGCTAAGCCTTCCAAGGGCTTAGCTTCTTCATTCAGAACAGTTAGGGACTGTTCTGCTGCTTCCACCTGTTCCAAAAGGGAAACTCTAGAGGGGAGCTTCTCGAGCTCAGCCCAAGCCTCCATAGCTTGCGTCATTAACTATTGGGCTTCATCTATTCTGCTCTTCATTTGGGTAGAAGCTATGCGTAGTGCTTCAAGTCGTTCTTGCTTCTCGTCTACGGGAGGCACTACAACATGAGCTTCCAACTCGACGAGCTGCTTTCTATGGTCCTTAGCCATAGCAACTACTTGTTGTTCTATGGCTTGCACCCTTCTAGAAATGCGTTGCACTTTCTCAACTAACGGGAGGTCTAGTTGAATCTGGCAGGCTGGCAGCTCCTGGGCGATTTCATCAACAGCATTCCTTAGCCCAATGTCTTGTGCTTCGTGAAGTTCAGGCTGCGCAGAGATCTCCTTATAGCCTGCCCTTAGCTCTACTTCCTGCATCTGCAGTCTTTGATTGGCATGGAATGTGGAGAGCTCCCTAGCTCTCAGCTCAGTAGAAACCTGCTCCTTAACCAAATGGAGAGTTTCCAACGGAATAAGTGACAAATTTATTTCAACATGGCCAACCGTGCTTACCTGCAGTGCAGCCAAAGGATCCAGGAGTGTCATGCTTGTAGGCGAGATGTGGACAACAGTGTGCCTCTTTGTAAGTACTTCAACCCACTCAGTGCTTGTAGATGCTTGCGGCGCCTGCGAGCCAGATGCTGGTGCATGGGTCTGCGCAACTCGTCCTGCGAGACCTTTCAACTCCACGAGCTACAGGTCCAGAGCACTTATGATATTGGCCTAAGAGATACGCAGCTCACGAAATTGATCCTCCAAGTACTGGCTAAGCCCTGCGGTAAGGGTCTCAGAGGGATCTCCAGTTGCTTCGGCGGGGTGCGACAGCTTCTGCTTCTTGGTAGACGGTCCTGACGGACCTTCATCATTCTTTTGCGCGACCTTCTCCTTGCCTTTATCTTTCTCTAGCGCATCAGGGGGTGGCATCGTGGCAGCGATGTCAACGGCCTGCTTCCATTCATCTGGCCAGGACTTCATAGTATCCTCCACATCCTGGGTAGTCATTCGGTAGAGCCCTACGGCCCATTCTTTCGACTGAATTCCACGAGGGCGGAAATATATTTCATGCAAGTTGGCAGAAAAGACCAACTTCGTTCCATAGAGTTCTGTCATCTCCTCAGTAAGCCTCGGCATCTGCAGGATAGTATCCCTGAGGAGATTGTAATACTCGAAAAATACAGCGCGGTTCATGTTGCACTTCACGGGATTATTAGAATCCCAAAGGTTAACATAGCGCATCCCTGTAACCTCTCCTGAACGGCGCGGAAGAAACTGAGTGTTGGGCAGTTCCTTCCACCTGACAAAGGCACATAGGATCAGGAGCCAAGAGAAATGGAACAGCTGATTGGCGGTGTCCTGAACGTTGCAGCAGTCGTCGAAGAATGTATTTAGGAGGAAGAGAGACCAGTTATACTACTCTCCCTCCACAGCTGCGACAAGCTCTACAACAGCTCCAGGGACTTCTTTAGGTCGGCACTTCATTAACAGTCTGCCTGTGAGCAAACTACCTGTGAATCTAAGTGCTTCATCTTCAATTGCAGTGAGGTCATAAGCTCGACCTACTCTCGACAAATTGTATTTCTGCACCACCTGTGCAGCAAGCTTTCGGTCCTTATCTTTACCAACAAAATGGACGTTGGGGTCCTTACCAACCTTAGATAGGCCGGTAATTCGATGAATCAGGTCCACATTCAAATCAATTGGCCTCCCTAGCCAAAGATAACCACCATGAACACATGATAACAGGACCTTGACAACCGCATTAACTTCATTGCTACACCCAAAGTGCGGTAGCTTCAACAGGTTCAATAGTCTAGGCCTCTCCAGATTTACTGCAAATTGCTGCGGGACGAATTCGTCAACTTTCTTAACAGGGTTATGGACCACTGTCAGATAGTGATCCGGCGCGAACTGAGGATACGTTCTATAATCTCCCAAGTTGAAGTCAGAAAACTTAACCAGTGGGAGATGCCCAAGCAGGGATCCTTCTTCCTGCACGATTTCCGCCATTGGTGGCAACAGAATCGAATACTTGGCATTCTTGGGAATACGCACCTCGGGTGCGTCATCTGGCCACGGAGGAATGTAGTTAACCAGAGTGGCCAAGGGCTCTGGAACGGGTTCCACCGGCTGCTTTTGTTGCTGGTGCTATTGAGACGCCCGCGTGCCCGGGGACTATCTGGGATCAGGAAGCTCGACGATCTTGATCGGGGTACCCATACCGAAATCTAATCCTCTGCGTCTGAACTGTCGGACGAATTCTTCAGTTGACAGGTTCTCCGTCATGAACTTGCATACACGACAAACACTGAACAGGAGGGCAGAATAGCATAGGATGCGAACTCTAAAAATGGGAAAGCAGTCTACACGACACGGCTTTGAAAACAATGACTTAGACTCTCAAACAGGACAACTATACAATGCACTAGCAAGGAAAAGTAACCCAAAAATATACGAATGAGGGGTATTTATAGCTAAAGGCAGTAGTAGATGCGAACAAGTGGCACTAATAACCGTTGGCGCCTAAACGAATGAGTTGACAACCCCCCTACCCCCCGCGCCTCTATGGTGCATTAAATGTGATGGACGGGCTCTGACAGCCTTTCGGAAGATGAGCTAAGGCCTTCGGCTCCTTAATTAAATGCAGATCTTAGGGAAATCAAGCCAAATCTGTCGAATCAAATACAATTAAATGGCGGTCTCATCCTTCATTAAGACTCAGACGCGGCTACAGAACTTTCGTAATTCAAATTTTCGGCGGGTAACTTCAGCATGGGTAACTGTGCATATGGAGGGCTCCACAGCGAGGAGAACTCCTCAAGAGTGACAAATTGACAACAGGGAACTCCGCAAGAGTGAAGGTTCGACAACCCGGGGGAACTCCGCAAGAGCAAAAATAGGCATGCTCAAAACAGGCTTTATTGAGTGCACGGATGCTTCGAGGAACTGCGCGGGAAGCCAGAGACTGAAAATGTCTTGCGACTTCTGTGTAGACTGTGACAGGTGCGATGCCTCTTTCAACTACACTGGACATCTGCACAACTTTAGGAATTGATTAGGTCGACAGGGTGGAGTGGCCGTCTCGATAAATCTTGAGCCGACTCCCGTTGATCATTGTGGGAAACAACTCTCCATTAAGCTTCGCAAGTTGAACTGCTCCACCTTCCGTTATCTTCATTACTTGAAAAGGGCCTAACCAATGCACATGAAACTTGCCTGGAAACTTGATGAATTTACTATCATAGAGGAGTACCAAGTCTCCTTCCTGAAATATTTTATTCTTAATATGCCTGTCATGCCAAGCCTTATGTCTTTCCTTCTGCACTTGTTGATGGAATCCTACTAAAAGCCTGTCTTCTTCTAAGGAAACCAATTGTGACAACCTTTCACTCATAGTATCAGTATCTGCCATTTCTGTAATTTGAGCAATTCTGAGACTGGGAACAATGTATTCCATGGTCATAACTGCTTCTTGTCCATACACCAAACTGAAAGGTGTGTGACCTGTTAATTTCTTGCATGTGGTTCTGTAAGCCCATAACACAGTTGTGACTCTAAGATCCCAATCATCTCTTTGTTGGTTACAGATCTTGGTTAGGGCATTCTCCAGAATCTTATTGAATGCCTCCACCATACCATTAGCTTGAGGGTGGTAGGGTGTACTCTTATGGTGACTAATGTGGAATTCTTCAGTAAGGGCCTCTATAGTCTCGTTCAAGAAATGTGTGCCCTGATCACTCATTGGAATCAGTGGACATCCAAATCTAGTGATAATATTCTCAAAAATGAACTGCGCGGCAGTGACAACGTCGCAATTCTTAACTGGCTTCGCCTCAGCCCATCTGGTGAGGTATTCAATAGCTGTGATGATGTATCTTGCGTCGGTTCTCTTTCCTGGTGGGTTGATAGGTCCCACAAAATCAAAGGCCCACTTATCAAAAGCATGCACTGTTATCTAGGGTTTTAGTGGCATTTCATCTCTTCTTGAAGGTTTTCCTGTTCGCTGGCACACATCGCAACACTTGCAGAATTCCTTAGTATCCTTGTGCAATGTTGGCCACCAAAGACCTGCGGCTAAGATCTTCTGCGCAGTCGGCTTTCCTGTGAAATGGCCTCCTGCGGTTCCTAAGTGCGCTTCTGCGATTATGGAGTTCTTTTCATGCGGTAAAATGCATCTGCGCAAAACTTCATCAGGGCCCAACTT
Source organism: Larix kaempferi (assembly GCA_027924585.1). Lineage (NCBI taxonomy): Eukaryota > Viridiplantae > Streptophyta > Pinopsida > Pinales > Pinaceae > Larix > Larix kaempferi. The sequence goes on from BSBM01000705.1 coordinate 3,306,125, forward strand.
ACAGAGCTGGCCTGCTATCAAAGTGAAGTCTACGGCTTTGACAAGAAGTTGTTTCTTCTGCTGTATTGTGAACTCAACTGGCGCTTGCCCTGTAGTGAGAAACTCAAGAATATCGAAATAATATTCATCTGCTGCTTGAACAGAGAACAACTGCACATTAGGTAGATTGTCCTCCAAATTTGTAGGTTCCTCCCCTGACTCTATCCTAGATAAATGGTTAGGTCCTGCATTCAATCTACCTGGCTTCACAATAATCTCAAAATCATACTCCTGGAAGAGGAGTAGCCATCTGCAAATTCTTCCCCCTAACACTAGCTTATTGACCAAATACTTCAAAGCAGAATGGTCAGTATACATTTTAAAATGAGCACCCAAGAGATAGTGTCTGAACTTCTATAAGGCATACACCATAGCTAGTCCTTCTCTTTCTGTAGTGGTGTAGTTCTTCTCAGCTGTAGACAGCTTTCTGCTAGAGTAAGCAATGGGGTGGTCAATACCTCCTTCTCCTAGTTGTGTGAGTACCACTCCCAATGCTATGGAAGAAGCATCTACATGAACATGAAAGGGTTTTCTCCAGTCTGGGAAAACTAGAATAGGCACTGTGACCATCTTTTCTTTAAGTGTGTCCAGGCTCTGTTGGCATTCTTCTGTCCATTGGAATTTCGAATCCTTTTTCAGCAGTCTTTCCATAGGTGCAGTGATCTTTGCATAACCCTTGATAAATTTCTTGTAGTATCTTGTATGTCCCAATGTAGTGCGCAATTGTTTGACTGAGTTGGGCGCAGGCAAGTTAGCAATGATGGCAACCTTCGCAGGATCTATCATGAGTCCTTGTCTGCACACAATGTGACCCAACAAAATACCAAAAGGAGCACAGAAGATACATTTTTTAAAGTTAAGGGAGATCTAATACTGTCTACATTTTTCTAACATCATCCTTAGATTCCCTATATGGTTCTTTAGTAAACCAAACACAGTCCAGTCATCAAAATAGACTTCTAGAAACTTATGGATGAATTCCTTAAAAACAGCAACAACGACTCTAGAGAAGATAGCAGGAGCGTTTTTAAGACCAAAGGGCATTACCGTATACTGGAATGAGCCCCATTCAGTCGCAAAAGTGGTCTTATGGCTGTCCTCTGGATGGATTCTGATCTGATGGTATCCTAAAAATCCATCAGTGAAGGAGTAAGCCTCTTGTCCTCCAACATTGTCAAGCACTTCGTCTGTAAAGAGCGTAGGAAATGAATCATGCGCTGATGCATCGTTGAGCTTGCGCAGGTCCACGCAGATTCTTATTTCACCTTTCTCCTTTTTCTCTTGTACCACCATAGGACTAATCCAATCACTTTCCTCTACTGGTTCAATGATACCAGCGGCGAGCATCTTATCAATTTCTTCTCTGACCTTTTCTTTATATCGCGGGTTGAACCTGTACGGGCGCTATTTTACTAGCTTAGCATCTGCTTTCAAAGGTATGCGCATAAATCCTAAATCTCCTAGGATGCCTTTCATTTCTGTGAACTTGGTAGGAAAGATATCCTGGTACTCATGTAGTAAATCTGCAATATGGCCAACAGTTTCATCATCCCAATAATCTCCTATAGAGGCAACCTTGGGTTCGGCTTCTGTACCAATGTTAATCTTCTTGAGCTTGATGTGTTCTGTAATGGCAGGGATATCAAGCTGAGGGCCTTCGACTTTGCACGTCCCTTCCGACTCTGGAATATTGATGTTGTGAGGATCATCATCCTCTTCTCCAGCGGTGAAATTATAGCATTCCAGGGCATGTTCCATCTGGACTGCCCAATCTGGTTGAGAATACTCTAGCAATGGACATTGTCCAAATACCTTCTTTCTAATACACTTTAAAGCCTGATCGATGCTTGGATGTTCTGAATCAAAGCTGAAAGTGAGTTGAAAGATTTCAATCATGAGAGGCCAAGTGATAGTGCCTCTGTGCAATTCTGTTTCAGTATACCAGTTCCTTGGAACTATATCCAACGTGTGGATGAATAGGTGAGCCCACTCATCTTCTGGAATATCTGATCATTGTTGAATACATGCTTCCACATGTGTCCTGGGTTCACTCTGTCCATCATATTTGCGCAAAACTCCTGCTGTAGTCTCTTGAAATCTACGCAATATCAACCTGCGACAGTCTTTCCATGTGTCAATATTTTCTTTATGCGCACCCCACCATATTGCGGGTGTAGCGCGCAGTGCTACATCCAATGCTTGTATGCGCTGCTCATCTGGGATTTCTTGTTCATATGCATGTATGAATTCACTTACTCTAGTTAAACCATCAAAGATTGGAGTGTTATTCAATTCTATGCCAATCCATCGAATGGATTTAGTCATCATGGCGCAACGCCTTGCAGAAACCTCATGTAAGTGATTCTTCCAGTTTTACAGTCTTGCTTCCGAATCTGATGCGCACGAACTATCGCATCACCAGCTGATATGGCCGTCCGCTGTGGGATTGACATAATCATTATGACTAGCAGTCATCTGGTACAAAATTTCCATGTGGTGCACTTCGTCTTCTGCTCGAATGGGTTCAATATACCGTGGTCCTTGAAGGGGATCAAGCGGTGCAATGACCCTAATATGTTCATCCTCAAAGGTCATCTATCTTTTCTTCAAATTAATGACAGCCAAATTATCAAATGCCCAGTCTATGCCTAAAAGTGTTGGGTAAGGTCTACTGTTATCCAGAATTTTGATTACTTCGAAGTCTACAGAACTTCTTACTCCCTCAATATCAATGGGTACATTGGGTAATCTGCCCAATGGAGAAACTCGTTGCTGATTTGCTAGTCTTAGCTGGATAGGAGATCTGGTAAGCTGAGGGCTACCCATCTGTTCCCAAGTCTGCATGGTGAGAACATTAACTTCTGAGCCTAAATCCAAAATGACTTCATCCATATCAAATGCTCCAATCTGCGCTGTGAGTCTCATCTCTCTTCCAGTTCTAGTATGACTTCTGATCTGATGAACAACACGCTGCGGTGTATTCATCGAAGCAGATTGTTGGCATTGATCCAACAAGTGTTGGAGTTCCATAGTTGCTTTTTCATTGCGCAACAACTTTAAGTAGTTTCTCAGGAAAGCATGAACACTGCTTAGTGCATCCTCCTCATCAGGCCTTCCAGATGTAGTGGCATGCTCTCGTACCAGGTTATCTTGACGTGGCACATGCGGTCTAATATCATTGTGCGGTAATGCGACAGAACTTGAAGCTCGCGGATCTGAGAAATACTCTTGATCTTGCTTGAATGCTTCTTTTTGCTTGTGTAGGTCTAGCAGGGATGGTTTAATATTAGCGCGGCGCACCCATTGTGTCGCTGGCTTTCCAGTTCTCGACTCTGGCGCACCAGTAGTTACACCACTGCGCGTCACTATATTAACTATGGGATCTGGTTCTCTTTTTTATGCTACAATCAACTGAATATTCTGGTTAGCCTGTGGCTTCTTTTCTTGCATCTTGGCCATCAACTGAGGGAATTCTTCAATGATATGATCATAAGATTTACAGTATCTGCAGAGGGTTGTAGGATTTTGTCAATCCCTTGCATAATGGCATTGAGCTCCGCAGTTATAGCAAGTGATCTATCCTCTTCCACGACCAAAACCTGTTGTGCATACTCGGCCCCTGTAATTTCCTCCTCGACCCTCCCGAGCTGGGTCATACTGCGGCTCTACTGTGGGTCCCGGTGGTTCTGATGTACTCTATAAACATCATGTTTTCTTTCTATCATAAGCTCATATGCTCTGCAATTGTTCTCATCATGGCCTACTAATTTACAGAAATTGCAATATAGATTCTTTGGAGTTTGTACATATTTCTGTAACAAGTGACACTCTTGTGGTCTGTGGCCTCTAGTTCTACAGATTTCACACCAAGGCCCCTGTGCCTGTGGTAAAGGGTTAGGTGCTCCAGTTGCAATATAATCTATGAAAACAGGACAATGGTCCTTTGAATGTCCTTGTGCTCTACACTTTGTACACCAAAATTCTTCTTTAACATCCTTTCCTTTCTTGATATCATGCACTTGCAAGGTTAGGTTTTCTATTTGGTTCTGCAACTGCGCAACATCGTTGCTTGTTCCAGCAATTGGTGAAGCTTCTAGTTTCATAGCCATCTCTAGAGCTTGTTCTTGTGTAGTGAGATTCTGTTGCATAAGAGGAAGTCTAATGTGAGGAAGTAGCGCAACAATGTACCATTCCTTATGCTGCTGCGGTGCAAACTCAAAGCTTACTTGATCTATCAAGGCTTTGAACTTCTGTTCAAAGTCCCATACTGACTCTGTAGGTAACTGTTTTATGTCTTTGAGTTCTGTTATGCACTGTGATTCTGATTTAGGTTTCTTGAATTCTTTAATCATAGCATTTCTTACATCAGCAAGCGTCCTATTCTGTGCTGCTGAGTATTTCATAAACCAGGTTAAGGCTCTCTCTCTTAGTGTGGTTGCTAACTGAACCAGCTTAACATCATCATCATTAATTTGCTTAATCGTCCAAATGGCTTCACATAGAAACCAGTGCTGCTCAGGGTCTTCTAGCCCTATTCCTCTAAAGGTTGGTAGCTTCATGTCATCACCCATCCTTCTTGCGCTAGGTTGACGTGGAGGTGTTGTGGCACTGCCTCTGGGATGGTTAAACAAAGGTGGAGCTGAGGTACTAGAAGTACCGTGCGGGCTACTAGAGGGTGCTACTGCGGGGTTATGCTGAGCCCCGTCTGGCTTTTGCGGTGTAAAAGGGTGGTAAGGGATATGAGCACTCTCTTGTCTCTCTATATGGCTCGCTCTACGAGCTCGACTATCTTCTGGGCTAGACTCAAAAGAATGCTGGTCGAGGCCTACTTTATACTGTTTTCCACTATGAGTGCAACCAATAGCTTCAAAATCACTATTAGAATCTGCGGACATTACTTGTCTATGCTATTCATCGGAAGCTATGCATAGTTTTCCTTTTTCATATAAGAGCATTTTAATCCACAAGTTCAAAGAATTTAAGAACTTACCCCTGTATGCATTGAAGAAGTTCCTTTCAGCCTCGCTGAAGCTCTTTCTCGTATCTACTGCAAACTCGGTGATGAAGCCTTCTAGCAGACTGTTCAACCAAAAGTCTACTGCACGGGATACAGGATTATCTAGCCGCTTCACAATACTAACTAGCTCAGGCGACCAAACAATAGGTTGATCAACATGCACAGTGGGTTCAGTATCTACTAGCTTGGATACCCACTCATGCAACTCGAGTGCAAATGTTACAAAGAAGATTTTGTGAAGGTCAGTATAAATATGCTTCTGCAACCAGTCTTCTGTCTGAAGCCTAGAGCTTCTATTTTCACGTTCAGCGAACTCTCTAGCCTTTGAATCAAACCAGTCTTGAATTTCTTTAGATGTAGGATTCCAGCACCACATTGCCTTCAAAATAATAGGGTTAAAGCCGGCAATAGAACCATTTGTTGGCTCCCTTTTTCTCTAGGTTTCGCATCAATCTCGTACATCGCCGACATAACAAGTCTCAAGGCAACGGAACCATTTGTTGGCTGCTTTTTGGACAGACTCGGGTTTTCAGGAGGCGCAGCAACAAACACCCCTTTGGCGCACTGGCCCTTTCGGCGACGAGCTACGCAGCAGCCCGAAGTCTCACCTGAAGTGGCTATGGGGGGGCTAAGGAATCAGGTTTCCTTAACCGGGGTGGCGCAGAGTCTACAGTCTTCTCTCTTCCCTTCTTAGCGGTCGCCCCTGGATAGAGCATCTTATTCTTCCACAAGTCATACAGCGCGACCACGCTAGAACTTACTCATCTCAGCCTAGCTGCGTGGTAGCCCCGCCCCTGCGCACAAGGCTTTTACCCACTACGCCCGATACACTATGTATCGTCTCTGGCCTTGCGCCACGGCGCAGCAACACACTCCTCAAGCGCTGCGGCGATAGTGTTCTTACAGGCTCCTTCGACACTGCACTTGTATGACTTCTAAGGGAGCTTCAAGGACTTACTTTACATACTCATTCTTAAAGATAGAGAAACATTCATGTAAACATAGACAGTAAAACATAGACATGCAATCACGTAAAACATCACCATAACAACAAGAATTATATGGTTTGCCTCCACGGGGAAATCACGTCCACGAGAACTGTATTTTATATTAGCTTGAAAAGGGGATTACACAGTTCCGCTACGCACACAGCTACAGCCTTAGATCTTTCTGGGAAACTCCACGCACACAGCTGGGAGCCCTTCTCTTAGATATATTCTCTTCTTCTACAAATATTAGAATGATTCAGACATCAACTTAGACTGTCTGTAAACTCAGTGACTAGCTCTCCAGCTATCCACTTCCCTAACTCCCTAACCTTCTAACCCTTTTCCCTTTACAATTACACATATATATAGGTGGCCCTGAGGGTCGCACCTTTACAAAAATGTGGGCCTTTCCCAACAGTGATCCCTAAAAACCCTAACCACTAACATGGCTAGGTGTACTTTAGACGCCTCTTGCAGTCGCGTCGCGGCTTCCTGCAGACTCCGTGATTTCCGGCGCAGATCGCAGGTATGGGCGCCACTTCATCGTTCTTTGCTCCTTGTCCTTTTCCTTTAATACTTCAGCCCGTTGCTTCTCCCTTGGTCCGAGCAACCATAACTCCTATACTTTGCCTTAATGAGGGTAGCTGAAAACTCTATTCTGCCGCTTCATTTATTGTGGTGGTTGAGCTTTCTACTCGGCCACATTTACTCTTCTTTGGATTGTGCTCGCAAGCTCCGTGATTTTCGGCCCGCACTCTGCGGTGAGCTCGTCCATCTGGCATCGTACCGCGCACTGTTCATTTCCGCCAAAAATGGTGCTTTTCCTCAAAATTAGCACTTTTCCTTCAAACTTAGTGCTTTTTCCCAAAACTTGGCAACTTTACCATAGTTGCGGCCTATGCTCCAACAGTATGGCATGGTGTGCATCCAACCAATCCATGCCAATCAATACATCATATGACCCCAAGGGTATGATTTTTAATTCTGCAAAGGTTTTCAATCCATTCATTTCTAAATGACACACTTTTGCAAGTTCTGTGATTTTCCTCTTGGATCTTGTAGCTAACTGTACTAGACTTGTTATTTCAAGTTTACTTTTCTTCAAATGACATTTCTCAACTATATTAGGTGCAATGTAACTATTGCTAGCTCGAGAATCAATCAAAATAGCTATGGTTTTATTAGCAATATTACATGCTACCTCAATCATTCGAGACTGGTGGTCAGCTTTCCTCCCATCCAAGGTTGCATAGATCCTCTAAACACTTCCACCTATGCCTCCAAGAGTTGACGCCTCTTGAATGTTGTGAAGGTAATTTTTCTTACGTGTGTACTGATTGGAAAAGTGATTTTCCTTGCATATGCAACATTCCACAGGTGGTATTTTCCCTTAAGGCTCTTCCCTTGGTTGTTCTTGTTGATAATAATTGTTGTTTCTGAATTTTGATGGCAGGAAACCTTTCTTCTTCTACTCGTGTTTGTTCTTCTTCATATCCTCCCAATTCTTTTGATATGGGGCCTTGCCCTTATTCTGTCCATATAAGTGTTTTTCCTTCCAAATTGTAAGTTTTAACCTGTGTAGAGAAGCAAAGCATACATATTCTTTTAAGCAAAACAGAGATTACACCACATCATTCACACATAATACACAAATATTTACCCTAGAAACCCTTAACCGGGAAAACCAGCAAACCTTGGATCCACCACTCCTATTTTTCTCATCATCTCTTCATAAATCACTCACAATACAATATAGGTATTTTGCAGCATCCAAAACCCTAATCTGTTAACCCGGATTAGTCAATAGACCCCAATCCCTTAAACGGGTTTAGGTGTTGGAGGGATCGTCACCTGCGTCGCTGACAGGTGCACTCTCCCCTTCACATATATGCAGAGAATATAACACATACTCAACACAGATGGAATCCTTAATTTTCTTTGGTCTATCATACTAGATTTTGTCTCTATAAGATTCAAGAAGACCACTTAGGAACATTTGAATCTTTACATTCTCATATTTGATGAAATTCGCATACTTCAAAATTTCTAGAAACTTCTTCTCATAGACCTCCATAGTCATGCTTCCCAATTTGAGATCAAAGAACTCTTCCATATTTTTGTCATAGCAATGCTCAGAGAGGTATTCATTTTGGAAGTACTACTTAAATTTATTCCAATAAATTCGGTCTTCGTCGATGTCTTTTAGCTTACCTAGCCGATCCCACCAAATAGATTCCTTACCCTACAGATGGTATATGGATACTCGCGCTTCCATATTAGGTTTGTATTGGTGAAACTGGAATAACTTCCTTAGTCCTAACAACCATGCTTCAACATCTTCTCCATGATTTTCTTCTCCATCAAAAGTTGGGGCTTGATTCTTCTCAGTTCTCCTACTAGTTCATTCTGGGAATATCTCCTCTTCTTGTATCTCACTAGGGATCTTTTAGGACTACTTTCAATCTCCCTTGTTAGGAATTTTCTTAAAATGGCAATTTTTCACTTTTTTTTCCCTAGTTAGACCTTTGACTAGTTTTGATCTCTAGGTCCCAAATTTGCCCCAAATGATCCCAAATATTCTGAGAAGGTATATGGATGATATTAGAACATAAATATGTGTTTAAGGGATTCCTTTGGACCTTTAAAATACTTCTACAAATCCTCTTTCAATTCTGGTCAATGTAGGTAACTTTACTAGTGATTTCCCTTTGACTAGTATTGGTCTCTGGGTCTCAAATTGACTCCAAATGCCTTCAAATATTCAAGGAAGGTGTATGAATGATATTAGGACTTGAATATTATGTTCAGGGATGACATATGGCCACCAAAAGACCTCTGCAAACTCTCTTAATATTCTGTACCAAGTATGCAATTTTACTAGTAATTTGGGGTTCAAAACCCCCTGGGGTAAGTACTGAAAATGACTTCCCAAATGCCTCCAAACCCACTCAAATTTATGAACAGAGGTAGGGAATGTATTAAGTATATTATTAAGTTCTCATTTGCACCATTAATTTATTATTACATCTTTTCCAACTCTCTCCCATTCAACTGCAAAAATCACCAATTCGACCCTTGGGGAAATGACACTATTTCACCTCCCAATACAACTAAACTGAGTAAAAATGCTTCAAATGCTCAAGTACAGTACATGAAACTTGTAGAATACATCCATGGAAATATATTTATCACAAATATATCATATAATCATCCATTCATTCGAAATCATCAACATTACATTGATTCACAACAAGGTAGTGGGGAAATGACACTGTTCTTTCATTAAAATTGAGATTTATACATTTCTACTTGGAATTTCGACCTGAAACTTTCTGGAGATGAATAAAAGAGTATTTAATTCATATTTCAAAAGAAATGGGGCATTAAAATCTTCCCCAAAGCGTACAATAGCTCACCAAAAACGCCCTCCCTCAAGGATCAAGAATATGCCATCAAAACTGGAAATGGTTGAAGGAGTGAGCTGCAATAGCAGAAACCATGAGCTGCCTTGTAGCTTACACCTGAAAATAAAAACTCCATTAAAGCTCCAAATGAAATTTCTGAATGGCCTTTCCAATTACCAACTTGGATGGGAATCTTTCACCCTCGAAATTGGCTAAGGCAAGAAACTAGTCATCCACTAGCTCTCCCTCTTCACAAATGCAATTGCAAATTATACAAATGATCAAAAGCTTCTTTCCTTCTTTGTTATTTACATTTATAAATTTCTAATGTCCTCCATGGGTCGAATTCCTTCCAAGAGACTCATGCCAACTCAAGTTGGGAAGAGATTCCAAAGAACGCCACTTGTACACCAATTCCTAGTCTCCCACTTCCACCAAATCACATGTGGAAGCATATTAGCTGCCCTAACACCCTTGAGCACCCTCTTGGAGTATAGTTTTATCCCTGACATGTCATATATGTCATATGTCAGCCTTCAGGTCTGATTTGTGTCATAGGTGTCATAGCATCTTCATCATTGTTGTCATAGAGCTAGGGAATCTAGCCCAAGTGTCTCACTAGCTCCAAATTGCATCTTCCTCTTCCATGGGAGTTACTCTTCCTCTATATTTCGACCTTGGATGATTCATGTCATGAATAATACCTTTTGGACTCCCCCAAGTATGTTACCATTCACCTTGAATTCGAATTGGTGAGAGAATGATGCCAAGTGTAGTGGGGAAATCTTAACCATATGTGGGTCGCACTTCCTCCATGTGTCTTCATGATCAAATACCACTTTGATTTTCACTTGTATATATTTATTTATCTCCTTTATTAAATATTTATGCCATTCTAATGTTCAAACATCATTTATTATCCCCATTATTCCAAATCCCAAAGCTTCCCACCCCAAACCTAGGAAACTAGTAATTTTCCTCCTTGGCAATTATTTGACCTTTAGCATCAATTTGACAAACTCTAATGAATAGGGCCAATGTTATTAGGCCATTTTGACCCAATTCCAAATTTGGGACATGACACTACTCTTTGTACTACTTGATGAATACCCCTTCTTTCTTTATAAGTGATGAGATCTCCTTGAATATGATCTAGACCTTACATAGTCTCTTATGTGCCTCTTTTTAGTTGATCCTTGGATGGTCTTCAATGATTTTAGATCATTCATGATCTGCTCCTAAATGTGAATTATCCTTTCACTATCCTCCCTACACTTACTCTCTAAATCCTCCAAACTTAATGGTTCACTGCTACTGTCATGTTTACTTGTACTTATTCCCTCAAACTCCTCTTCAGGACTATAAGGTATTTTTCCTTCCTCAAAATCCATCTCCAATTTTTGATTTCCTACTATTGAACTTGTACTAGTTGAGTCTCTAGTCTTCACAGGTTTGAGTAAAATATTAGTTTAGTGGCCCCATTACTTTCTTAATCATTCACTAGGAACTGTAATTTATTCATTATCAACCATTTGTTAGAAAAATATGCATTGACATAAGTTCATTATTATTCAAACTACTTCTTTTCCAATTTTTCTAAGTTACAATCTACCTAACTGGACAAGGGGATCTAGAAATCCTTCAAGGATATCTCCTTACCGGCTGTACATCAAGTCCATATCCATCCCAAGCTAACATTTTAATTAACTAACTCACATGTGAAACTATATTAAGGTGCATGCATCCAAGTTTTCTAATGCAAATGCATGTTTACAGAGTGACTTGTAACTTTGCAGAAGGCCCAACATGTTGGCAGGCGGTTAGGATGGGTCATTATCGCAGCACTACGAGTGCTACGATACCACGAAAGGCAGAAAGATGAGCACAGATGATGATATTCTATGTAATTTTTGGTCAGTTGTACCGTAGTATGCGGGTTTTTGGGTCATTTGGACCACATTAGATAGATTTTGGGTCATTTTCTCGAAGTGTCGGTTAGGAAGTTGTTAGTAAGTGGACAAGCAATGTAAAGGGAAAATCCTATAAATAGTCATAGATTTGTAAGTGTTGAGGCATCTTGGATTATGTATCTTAGATCTAGAGATATCTGTGAGATCTGTATTTTGCGGAGTATGAGCGGAAGATTGAACATTTTGTATCTGGGTTTTTGTGGAGTTAATATGATGCGACAGAGCTGTTTTGTGGAATCCCTATGTTTCTTCTGTTCATCTATGGTAATGCATGTTGCGATATGAATATATGAATGATGCGATGTTTCTTTGCTGCAACTAATGCTTTACTGTTATATCTGTTGCGACTATGAATGGTTTTGTTGAATGATGCTATGAATGTGAATGATGTCTGAGTTAAATGCATAGATCTACTTCTGAATTGTTGCAACAAGTTAAGTAATTGAGCCGCAAACATCCTCCTTCATTCGGCGGAAACATGGTTCCATCAAATATCCCTTGAACGCCTTGGGTGAGACCTCATCTGCTCTGCAAGTGTTGTTGGACGGGGTAAAACCTGTCTGGGCCGATGCTCAGGGAGATCGCGGTGGTCTGGGTGTCAACAACACTGGGAACCCCTGTCGACTGGGTTTGTGTCAACAAATGGTTCCGTTGCTAGGACCATAGTGCGAAGTGAAAGGAGGATATCTTGTGGCATTCGATGCAACCGGAGATACAAAACTGGTTTGATCAAAAGTTGCAAGAATTTGCTGAAGAAGAAAGTTGGAACTTTCGAATGACGGTAGATCAGTGGGTGGAAAGGTACATTCACGACAATGGGTGGAAATGTACATTCACGACAGTCCGTATGAATATTTTTTCTGTGAATTCCCAGTCATCTTGTTCGAGTGGTAGACAAATTTGACCTTCCAGAAGAGGAACTTTCAAGGTGGTGAACCAACAACCTGGACCCCAGAACTAATCCAGGAGCTGCAGGAAGTCGATAACAAAGTGTCTAGCTTGATAGCATATTGGAAGGCTATATCACTAAATTTGTGGTTGATATGAACAAGTCCTATAGTGAAGCTGAAAGATATTTCTTCCGCGGACCCTGAGGAAGGTTTCTGCTGTCGCTCCAACTGTCCATTAAGATGCTTATTTGCGAGAAGGGCATATTGAAGATGCATCTTGATCAGTAGGAAACCTGGTGAGCGGTGGTCGTGGGTATCGCGACAACAGGGGGGAGTTACATGGAATGATAAGGGGTAGATGGGTGAAGGTCATGACAAGACTCTGAGTGAAGCTGAGGAAGAGAGTGGTCTTACAAGGGGAGGAGCAAGGTTTCGACACGAAAAGAGGCAGAGGACAGGAGAAGGTCTTGTTGCGATCAAACCGCGAGGCCGCGAAGGAAGACCACACGAGACGAAGTGACCTCATAGTCTAGACAAGGAAAACCAGGCTACGCCCAGGATAGAGGCAGGACCAAACCCCAATGGCAGCATACCCACACCTCCGCTCACTATCTCTCAACCAGTAAGAAATACAACTACAACACCACCGTGCTCATCAAGTCAACAGAACTTAATTTCTAGTAGCTCAGCGACTGGAGGAAGGAAGCCCAGGATGGCGAGCGAGGATACCAAGTTACTGCTATTCCACGGAAATGGAACAGATAATCCTGAGCAGTACTAGTTTTTATGTGAAGCAGTATGGACTGTAAAACAGATTACTGATGATGATGCTAAGAAAGGACAATTGGTGACAACCCTTCAGGATCGCGCATTAGACTGGTTCATGAAGTTTGTGCAGGTTCTTGCATGCACTCCAAAGAAGACCTTGGATGAAGTTCGAGCTGGATTAATCACGGAGTTTAAAAAAACCCAAATCTGAAGCACAATATATTACAGAATTAAAGGAAATTAAGCAATACCCCAATGAAACTGCGTGGGATTTTGACCAGCGATTCAAAACATTAATGGCAAGGATCAGTTTCGACATGAGCACTGTCCAGCACAAAGAATGGTTCATCGCGGCATTGCTCCCACACATTCGATTTCCACTGATGCAACAGAACATTACAATGCCCAATGAAGCCTTGGAAATTGCAATGCGGTTAAAAGCGTCACCAATCGGGGAAAACGCTGCTGGGATGTCACAGATTCAGACACAGCTGGCTAACCTAACCATACAACTGCAAGATATTAAGAAATGCAAGGAACAACATGAATAAGTATGGTTTACGCAATGTCAAGGAGAAGGGAATACTAAGGATAATTGCCCAAAACTTCTGCAATTACCTAGTTTCAGGAGCACTGAATCCATTGAGTGGCGGTGGCATGCCGTGGTGTCGCATCTGTCAGGTATATGGGCATCGCCATGAGGAATGCCAATACATGCAGAAGATGGTCACAAAACTGATGAATCTGTATTCTACATTATGTAAATCTATGGGACATGAAGACAAATATTTTCGTGCATATGGGTTGCTTCATGAGAGAACGTACGATGAATTCTATGTGAAGGATGACCAGCGTACCGTACAACAACCGCAACCACAGCCACAGGTAGCCCAACTGTAGGTGCAGTTTGTACTGCAGCAAATGGCTCCACAACAGCCATAGTACGCTCCCATGCAAATGGATCCATAGTAGCCACAGTATGTTCAGCAACCATAGTATGTGCATCAAGGGAAAGGTATCCAACTGAATACTATGCAGCAACAGTTCAATCAACCGCAGTACCAACAGCAGGGCCGATTCCATGGAGGATTCTGGGGTAGACGCGGTGGAGGATTTGGTCGTGGAGGAGGACAAGGAGGTCATGAACCTGTTCAGTGCTATCACTGCGTGGTATGGGGACACTACCAGCGATATTGCCCACTGTTGCAGACGCAGTGTATGTTTTGTTTTGTTACAGATCACACAGTGGAAAACTGCCTACAGTTGATTGCATAATGGAAAGCAGGGAATGTTCCACAGTTGCAAAATCAGAATCAGGCGCAGTAGCCAATACAGAATCAAGTGCAGCAACCGGCATAGAACCAGAACCAACGTCTGAATCAGAATGCTAACCAGAATGTGAATCAACATGGGAATCCATCGTCGAACCAAAATCAAGGTGCGAGTGTTGCGACAATTTCTGCGGAGCCAAGACCACAAGCTGCGGCTATTGTAGTTATCACTCATGGAGGTACAACAACAGGAGGGGATAGTTCACACCTGCCCATTCGATTGGAAGGGCAGAAGAAGGTGTCATTTGACATTGAGTCCGAGCACGATACATTCTTTTAGGTGCCTCATGCAATGGACCAAGATCGCGGTAAGGCTATTATTTGCGACACGCCCCCCTGTCTTTGATGCTACTTCAGAGGCAGGTCCATCGGTGCAGTATGGAACCTTGCAGATATTTTTTGAGAGTTTTTTATTGTTGGAAAGGGATCCCACTGCTCTTGCTGAGATCGAGGGATTGCTGCAGCGACCAGCCAGGGGATGGCAAGAGTCCGCGGTAAAATCCTTACAACGATGGAAGATAGGTAAGGAGATGCGCATGAACATACAAATTGGGGACTACGAAGTTGATTCAGTTATTCTGGATCTTGGTTTGGATGTCAACATCTTAACCAACCAGGCATGGAAAAAAATGGGGAGCCCCCCATTGAGTTGTTCCCCTGTACAGCTCCCGCTAGCTAATCACGCCAAGGTGACACAGATTGGGAGAGTTCCATGCCTAGTGGTGGACATTGAGGGAATGAAGACTTATGCTGACTTATCGAAGTAGTTGAAGGGGGAAGATCTTATCCCACGTTGTTGGGGATTGGATGGGCTAACGACAGTGGAGAAGTAATCAACTTTAAGAGGCGGATGATGACTTTTGAAAACCGTAATCTCAGAGTTATAGCCCCGTTGGATCCGGCTAAAGGATACAGATACATTAAACCAGTGAAGGATGAAGATCCCAGTGGATGGGACCATGCATTCAATATTTCAGAAGATTATATTCATCCAACTGCCGACGGTGAGCTTGGATGGCGTAGTGACAGCTCTGCATATTCCGACTCTGATGACGCTTTAGAACATTGGCAGAATCACTTGCATGAGGTGTCTCTCCACAAGTGTGGGTTATCCACACAGCCATTGTGTCACGTTGCGACTGAAACGGTTACACTACCTATATACGAAGGGCTTCTTGTTACATGGTAATTTTCCACCTTGTGAGCATCAACACTCTTTCGCCTGCAGGATCCATTTTATTGACTCAGATCCACTTTATATCCTTCAGACACACTATTTCCCTATTTTTTCCCCTGTACGCTAGCTGTATCACTTCAGTGGGCGTACCCACGAGTTGCATCACTACAACCCGCGGGTAGCATGTAAAATGGTAAAAATCACTAGTTAATTACTTTTTACTCCCAAAAAGCGGTCATTGGGTGACCTTTGGCACTACATTTTCCCCGAAACGCCTCGATGTGTCCTTTCACTTACCTTTGGGAGGACTATATATTGAGCACATATGGAATATGGACAGGAGGAGAGAGCAAAGCAAGAGAACTCTAATGGATTTTTGCGTTATCTTGAGTCTACACTCATTGATCCTTGTAGTTGTGAACCCTTTATGTTCACCTTCCAAACTCCTATCATAGTTTGAGTTTTCCATTCCATGGAGGATTGAAGTGGTGGAGGCACAAGTGGAGAGACCCAGATCTTGGTTCAGATTGGTTTCCAACAAGAGGTCGTATCACATTGTACTTCTTGTTATTTATTAATAGAAATACTCATATTCTCATCCATTAATGTTGTGAATGTGGTTTATATTACATTGGGTTGCATTTACTTATAATATCATGGACCATTGCTATTGATGATGTTAATGTCATTTATATATTATATGTGCTTGTTGTATATTGGCTGTCAAGACTAATTTGAAGGTTCAAGTGCACGGGTTGAAAGCTCCAACAGGGATCTACATCAAACGTTTGGATCGAGGTTGGTTATATTCTCCATTATCTTAGCATTGTCATTTATATAGCATATCACTGAGAATTGAGTTAATTTTTGGTAGTCAGTTGTCTGTTGTGGTCCACCCCAAGCCATAGGAAGTTTTCTCCAACACAGAAATGGCAACTCCACTGGGGAGAACATCCATTTGGGGGATTTTTAGGCATTAGTCCTTATTTAGAGTTGTTGTGTGTCGAGTCTCTATGTCATTCATTGGCCTTTAGGATACACTATATAAAACAGCCTTTTTCTGAGCCATTGGACTCTTTTTCTACTCATTTGTTTTTCCTTATACGCGGGTGAGCCTAGTTCTACTCGCGTCTACCTGCTTCTGTCTGCACTATAGCCTGCGGGTACTCGCAAATATTCCTTCGACAGTAGCGTACAACTCCGGGGGTGATTGGTTTATGGCCTTTGGTTGTTGTTGGGTTGATTCTGAGTGTTCCTGAGTCTTCTTTGGCCTTGTTCCTGACTGTTCCAAGCCTTGTTTGTGACCAGAACTCCTATTTTCTCTTGGTTTTGAGCCTCATTGGTTTTTACCCATTTTTAATTTTTAAGCTTATTCCATTGGCTGAGTCTTACTGTTTCGGATCTGCTAGGTTGTCTGAGTGATTTCCTTTGCATTTCTGTAACTGAGTAGTGAGATTTTACTTGCATTTTTCATTTCATTATATTGAAAAATACAAAAACATAGTTTTGCATTTTCATTTTGCTTATAAGTGAAAATACAAAAAAATTTACTTTTATGTATTGCATTTTGCATTGAGTGCTTGTTGCTTTCATTTAGGTTCTGCTTGTGCATTGAAAATATAAAAGAGTTGCATCTTTATTTCGAAACTGTTGGTTGATTATCATTCTAGTGGCATTGCTTTTATTGGATAGATGAGTCTAGAGTTTGGTGATTTTGCATACTATTGTGTCATATACATCACTAGTTTCACGATCATATCTGTGTTGGAGAAAACTTTCTATGTCTTGGGGTGGACCACAACAGATAGCTGACTACCAAAAATTAACTCAATTCTCAATGCTATGCTATATAAGTGACAATTCTAAGATAATGAAGAATATAACCAACCTCGATCCAAACATTTGATGTAGATCCCCGTTGGAGCTTTCAATTCGTGCACTTGAACCTACAAATTAGTCTTGACATCCAATATACAACAAGTGCGTATAATATATAAACGACATTAACATCATCAATAGCAATTGTCCATGATATTATAAGTAAATGCAACCTAATGTAATATAAAAAACATTCACAACATTAATGGACAAGAATATGAGTATTTCTATTAATAAATAACAAGAAGTACAATGTGATAAGACCTCTTGTCGGCAACCAATCTGAACCAAGATCTGGGTCTCTCCACTTGTGCCTCCACCACTTCAATCCTCCATGGAATGGCAAACTCAAACTATGATAGGAGTTTGGAAGGTGAACATAAAGGGTTCACAACTACAAGGATCAATGAGTGTAGACTCAAGATAGGGAAAAAATCCACTAGAGTTCTCTTTCTCTCCTCTCTCCTCCTGTCCATATGCCATATGTGCTCAATATATAGTCCTCCCAAAGGTAAGTGAAAGGACACATTGAGGCGTTTCGGGGCAAATGGAGGGCCAAAGGTCACCCTATGACTGCTTTTTGGGAGTAAAAAGTAATTAACTAGTGATTTTTACCATTTTACATGCTACCCGCGGGCTATAGTGATGCAACTCGCGGGTACGCCCACTGTAGTGATGCAGCTAGCATACAGAGGAAAAAATAGGGAAAAAAGTGTGTCTGAAGGATATAAAGTGGATTTGAGTCAGTAAAATGGATCTTGCAGGCCGAAGAGTGATGATGCTCACAAGGTGGAAAATTACATTGTAACAGATGCCCCCTAATGTGTGAGGTTAGAGACTAATGCTACAATGGCCAAAATACATTATAAATCTCAGAAGTGGAGTGATGGAGACACAAGTGGAAGGAGCAGCTCACTCGTCATAATACAATAGTAACCACTTATACTATGAAACGAGAACTCGACACAGTTCTCGTTTTTCTCTCTCCTAATTTTAGTAGCTATTTTTACCTCCATTTCAAAAAGCGTTGATGCCAGTATCACACATTTTCATTTTGAGGCATTTTTTTGGGCCTTTGAATTATCTTTGTCGTAAAATATATTTAATTTCTATTTTCAAGTGTGTTTTTAGAAATTTAACAAAATAACATACATTTATAAGTAATTTATAATAAAAAACATATATATTTTGCAATTGTTTCTAGAAAATAAGACATTTTTATGGACAAAATAAGACATTTTTATTGACAAAATTATAAAAAATTTCAGAAAATAAAGACATTTAAAACCATTTTCAATGAATTTTTAGAGATTTTTTCTATAAAAACGATACTATTTCATATTATTTTCCGAAAAGTGATGATTCACATAAATTCAAGAAAAAATATACCATATATTTGTAAAAAACATATTAAAAATATTATATATAGAAATTTTATTTCTAAAATAAAGTCTGAAAGTCAAAACATTACTAATATATCTTATCAAAAAATTGCCAAATTTAAAATTTTCTTCAAGACATGAAACTAATCAACACTTTAAGTTATTAGGCATTTTTAGTCTCTTGTAATATTTATTGGAATGAGCATAGCTGACACATACATCTATCTTCACAGATTTTTGTATTACTTTGTGGTTTACAGTCTTTTACTATTTCATCCATTAATAGAATTTGGGTTTTTTTATATTACTATGTTCTTTGCAATATCTTCTTTTGTATATTTCCATTTTATCTTTCTTCCTTCATTCTAAGAAAAAACTAGATCAAACATCTCTTCCCTATTCCATTGATTTTTATGAACATGATACATTATAAACAGGGAAAATATATTTAATCAATTGGAACACAGATGTCTAAGTGTTAAGACTCCATAGGAGCCCAAATATTTGTATTTGATCAATATTAAAAAGAAAATATATGATTATAGCAAGTGACTCTAATCGCAATAACATTAGAGAAAACAAATAATTGATAGAAACACACAAAGCCTAGTTCGTGGCTTAAAAATTTAGACATGGAATATATCTATATATCTATGTAGAAAGGTTGAACACCACAAACTTCACAAGAAGGGTTATATTAATTGGCAATATTAATAAATATGAAATATTCAATTGTCAACGATCAAGAATCTTCAATCTTCAACAGATCACCCCTACGCCACACATGATCAAGAAATAATATTTTTCAATAGATCACCCCTACGCCACTTCACCACACACCATGCACGTTTCTCAGCGGATGATAGTTTCCATTCAAACCTCTCTTTTAGAGTAGACTTGATTTCAATTGCATCGAGTCGCCGTGAAAGTCACCAACCGTACGTCGTTTTCCAGAAATTAAAAACTAGTTTTCATCGAAACCTACACCAAAGCACACCTCGTAAGATTCGAGTTAGTTACGTGTTTGTTACTTTGTCTCTATTGAAATGATCTTCTCCCCATTCAAAGTCTTCATTTCAAAAGAACAAATTTGATTTCAGTGGAATCCGGTAGTTTTGAAAGTTGTTGAGATATATGCATACCACTGGGGGCCCAAATATCTGTTAATTGTTGGATTGATGGTAGAACTTGATCATTTTCCACTTTTGGCTATTATGGTGGCGGTCATGATTGCAGTCGACAATCAAACCGTGGGCAGAGGGTGCATCCCCCACAAGTATGTGAGTGCAAGATCGTTTATTAACAATCTGGATGCCGTTTTGCAATCCCTTCTTTCAAATCTATTCTTAGATGGCTTCGCTAATTGAATGCAAAACAAATCTGGCAAAACGGATCCTGGAAGTGCTCTCTGGAACAGTTTGCATTATTAAAATGCATTTAGATCATTACAGTATTAAAATGCTTTTTAAATTACAGTATTATAATGAATGATGATAATAATAATTTGTTCTTAAAATTTA
This sequence comes from Larix kaempferi, assembly GCA_027924585.1. NCBI lineage: Eukaryota > Viridiplantae > Streptophyta > Pinopsida > Pinales > Pinaceae > Larix > Larix kaempferi. The sequence goes on from BSBM01000705.1 coordinate 3,326,490, forward strand.
TGTCAAAATTATTTTTACAAATTTCACTTTTCCACCACAAATTCTATCACCACTTACATATCTCCAAATCATCTTTATTTTTATATCATTGGATTTTTAAATATTTATATAAATTTTGTCTTAAAGTAAACATGTTTATCCATTTCATATATTTATTGCATACCTTACACCATATATATGCATATGGTTGTTAATTAATGAAAATGTAACAATAAAAGAAGAGATTTAACGCAAAACTTTACTTCTCATTATTCATAAACATTTGCATCTATACATTAAAGAAAACTAACACACCTCAACATCTAATGAAAAACAATGGACCTAGTGATTTCTATGGGTGGGAATTGGGCCTAGTGAATTAGATGTTGAGGTGTGTTAGTGTCCAAGACAAAAAAAAAAAAAAAAGGCAATTAGGGTGAAAGAATGACCTAAGAGGACCACAATCTTGAGTAAAATATGGGTAGGCTTTGGGACCAGGGAATCAAACAGTGAGGTGCATTAAAAATGTTATTTTTTAAGTTGGAGCAAGTGTCCAAGACAAGGAAAGGTAGTTGGGGCGAAGAGATGACCTCAAGGGAACCAAAATCTTGAAGAGTATGAGGAAGCACAAAGTTGTGAAACCCATAAAAGATGAAGAGGGAATGTGGAATGGGGGAAACCTCCAAATAACCCAATTCTTGAGTGAAAAGAAGGATCCTTGGACCATACTACTTTAATATGAAATGCTGCCATACAAATGGTATTGAGAGATGAACTAAAGACAAAGAAAGAAAATGTTGAACCTAACCTAAAAATAATGTAAGATATATACCAAGAAAAAATAGAATTTATGAGAGATTATAACTTACGCTTCCTCTGTGTGAATGAGGTTCAAAACTTTATATAGAACTACATAACTCCCATGTATCTTTATTGGTGGACAAATTCAAATACTATTCTATTATGCACACAATCTTAAACTAAAAAATATATTATTATATGAATGAAGCTAACTAACTGCTTGCATAGAACTAAAAGAGCCATAGTTGTTATTATTATAACTAGCATTATTTATACTCATGTATGTAGCTACATGTTGAAAAGAGATGCCTCTACCTAATTTCTTAGTTCGCAGAGAAATATGTAACTACCTCCAAAAGAGTGCACCTGGAAGGAGGCTAGTTTGCAGGTACATGTTGAAAAGAGATGCATCTACCTAATTTCTTAGTTTGCAGAGAAATATGTAACTACCTCCACAAGATTGCACCCGGAAGGAGGCTAGTTGGTTGAGCAGTACTTAAGTAGTTGTCTTCATTAAGCGTTGTGTTGGGTGAGGACACCCTTACCATGTACAAGGGATGAGGAAGCAAATTTTTTAATGAAAAATGGTATACATTTAATTAAAGTAAGAAAAGAGAAGACATAAGAAAGGGTATATAATGTTCTTTGAAATTTTATCATAATAAATTATATAAACAACCGAAAAACCCTCTTTTATTGGAAAAAAAAGAGCCAAGGCCTTGTGGAATATATGACTTTCCAATGCTTTCGATCGGCATTGAACAATCCGGTTCTCTATCATGCTCACTTGGGCGCCCAAGGGCCGCCCCCACGGCCTGCTCGATGCCCGGCATCGAGCAGGTCGTGGGGGCGGCCCTTGGGCGCCCAAGTGAGTGGCTCCCACTCACTTGTGGATCCAACTATAGACCCGACTTTTTCCAAGCGTCTTTACTTCATATGCCCGGAAGTTAACGACACTAAGGACTTCACCGAATTGGATGTGCGCACTCCAAACCGTTTCGACAACAAATACTACATGAATGTGCAGAACAATCAAGCGCTCTTCACCTCTGAACAGACTCTCTACTCGGATGGCGCCATTGGAGGAAACATTGTAGACAGCTTTGCATCCGACCACCTCATGTTCTTCCATAAATTCATTGACGGAATGTTGAAAATGGGGCAGTTAGATGTTCTAACGGGCAACCAGGGAGAGATCCGTAGCAACTGCTCAGTCGCCAATCGACCAATTTCGTCAGGCCACGAAGAGCTTTAGATTACAGTTTGAAATAAGCATATCTTCATGTGTTCATATAGCAACTGCTCAGTCGCCAATCGACCAACTTCGGAGCCACTCACTTGGGCGCCCAAGGGCCTCCCCCACGGCCTGCTCGATGCCGGGCATCCAAGTGAGTGGCTCCCGCTGCCATACATGCAATGCTTGAACAAATTGTCAATCAAAGGCTTGACAAACAAATCTATGTGTGCATAGACTCAAGACCAACTCACAATCTTCTCAACACGATAAATGAAGTTTCTATTCCACACAACACAACGTAGTGGTAGATAACAATGGTATTTCCTTCTTCACTCAAGTACAACTCTTCTCCAACAATCTACAGTGAGCGGGAGCCACTCACTTGGGCGCCCAAGGGCCGCCCCCACGGCTTGCTCGATGCCGGGAGTTGTACTTGAGTGAAGAAGGAAATACCATTGTTATCTACCACTAGGTTGTGTTGTGTGGAATAGAAACTTCATTTATCGTGTTGAGAAGATTGTGAGTTGGTCTTGAGTCTATGCACACATAGATTTGTTTGTCAAGCCTTTGATTGACAATTTGTTCAAGCATTGCATGTATGGGTTGTCCTTGAATTTTTAGTCATAAACCTCAAAAAGGGCACCATTGAGAGAACAAGAGCCATTGTGTGCTAAAGAGAGAGGGTACACTTTCTTGGTGTGCTAAAGAGAGAGGGCACACTTTCTTGGTGTTGCTTGATTAGAGGTCATATGTCTATCGAGGAGGAATCCAAGAGTTCAAATCCTACAAGATTTATTAATGGTGAAGGAGAAAAATGATGAAGATGAAGTTAATTATGCTTTGTTATCACTCAATTTATGTATTGTCCCATTAAAAAGGGGTGTTGGAGAATAATGCTCTAGTTATTATCTATATTCTAGGAATCACTTATGTAAGAAAGGACATATATGTTCTTGATAATCTTAGATATAATTTAATGAAATATTGTGTAACAATTTGATATTAGTTTTCTTTAATGTATAGATGCAAATGTTTATGAATAATGAGAAGTGAAGTTTTGCGTTAAATCTCTTCTTTTATTGTTACATTTTCATTAATTAACAACTATATGCATATATATGGTGTAAGGTATGCAATAAATATATGAAATGGATAAACATGTTTACTTTAAGACAAAATTTATATAAATATTTAAAAATCCAATGATATAAAAATAAAGATGATTTGGAGATATGTAAGTGGTGATAGAATTTGTGGTGGAAAAGTGAAATTTGTAAAAATAATTTTGACATAAATTTTAAGAACAAATTATTATTATCATCATTCATTATAATACTGTAATTTAAAAAGCATTTTAATACAGTGTTTGAATCGTTCAAGTGAGCGGGAGCCACTCACTTGGGCGCCCAAGGGCCGCCCTCATGGCCTGCTCAATGATGGGCATCGAGCAGGCCGTGAGGGCGGCCCTTGGGTGCCCAAGTGAGCGGGAGCTCACTCACGGCTAAGAAGTTTGACGCGATTACAAATTTAAAAAGCATTTTTGTTTTGGAATTAAAACTCATATTAACATTCACTCGCATGGAGTTTGTATCCAAAAACTATGTTCTGTCGCAAGGGCTTCAAAAGTTACATACATACTTCCTCTAGCTGGTCGTTTTGCCATCCTTTTACCTCAATGATGCCAGGAGGTACAACAAGTGCCATTTTAGAAAGCGAATATGCTTCTATGTTTAATTCTCTATAAACATGAGCAAAATAAAGTTGTTCAAAGGAGGTGATGAACTCTTTAATTGATAGAAGCAGATGTTGGAGGTGGGGAGCGTTGATCCGAATTTTACCATTTGCCCAAACTATTACTATCTTTGAGTCCCCAAATAGCTGAATAGGATGCATAATATGAAAGATATATATGAGAATTTTGTTAACTAATATTTTTTAAAAAGTCAATTTAGGATGCATCAAATATTTTTACAATGACTAAATCAATGTTGTTTTAAGTTAAATATTTTTTTAAATATAAGGTTTACATGCTGCAATAAAAGTAATTTTATGACCTTATTATTTATATATATATATATATATATATTTGTTTAAATCAAATCTATTCTACATCTATAAGTGGAAATGATTTGCTCCATGATAGTCTAACATAAGGCGGTGAACTCTTATGTAATAATTGCATCAGTGATTCATAATGCCATATTGTGTTATTGTGTATATATTTCTCATGTGTATATTTATCTTTTTTGATATGGTATTAGAGAGAGTGTGATTGTAGGACTAGTCGTGTAGGCAATAGATTTTTTTTTCTTTTTTCTTGAAAAGATAAGCATGCTCTTCTCTTGGATTGAACAATGATCTAGATAATCAAAAGGGCTTGATAGAAAGAGTAGATTATCACAAAATGTTGTCAAGGAGTTACCATGCGGTATTGAAGGGAAGGAGTTGTGTAGTCAAGATAGTGGCCATTGAATGTTAATGAGTGTTTTGAAAGGATCACAAGGGGCAGAAAAATGATTACAACTAAGATATTGTTATGGTAGTCTCTATTCCTATAGTTGAAGATTTTTCAATGATTTTCTACTAGTTAAATTTATGTTCAACAATTTTTTTTGTAGTTTTTATTAGTATTTTTCAATAGGAAGATATAGGGTTTCATCATTTAGTATATATAGGGTATTAATATATGTTTCATTTTTAAACTTGTGATGTCGGAAACAATACTTTTGATTAACTATAAAATTTAGTATTTTAACTTTTTTTAATTGATAATTTTCTTGTCATTTCAAATCTTATATTTAAAATTTGTAAAATTATATAATGAGTTTTAACCTCTAAAGAAGTTTTAAACTATAAATAAATTTTTGAATAATTATATGAATTATTTGTTCTTGTATGGTCTAATATATTATTTCATTATGAATCGCATCATAATTTCTTTGGTTTTTATTTGTTAGAGTGGTGAAATTATTTATGATTTTTTTGTTTGTTTGTTTAATATGCAAGTTTCAAAAAAGTTGTAATTTATATCTTGAAGAAAAAAAAAAATCCAATTTAGGGGTTGATTTTAAAGTTTTTGTAAACAAGAGTATGGGATGTTTAGGCCATGGCTCTGTTTTTTAACAACAACAAAAAATTCGTGTATACTGGCATCAACACTTTTCTATTTGGGGGGTGTTTTTGGTGTTTTTTTTGCAAAAATCAACGTTTTTATGTCTAGAGTTCTCGTTCATAGTATAAAGTTCTCGTTTCATAGTATAAGTGGTTTAGTATCCCTGAGTACATGTCGGTATAATACAACAATCTGATACAATGGCCATGAATAGACAGTACATAGTGAATACATGTCAGAAGTGATCACATCCATGATCCCTCTACAGTAAGATATGGTCTCCTGCTAAAAAGGAAACAACTGGTGCAAACTGGAGGTAGAAACTGCTGACATCTAAGAGGTGATATCTCAGATGTAAAGTCATAATCATAAGTAGCATACTGAATGCCACTATCGCCCAGGGTCTTCTACGCAAGTCTTCGACAGTGCAAGTCCCATCAAGTGAATAAAGGAGTTGAGGTTGAACCTGATGTGACATCATCTGATTACCGGTCAATGATGAATACCGTTAACCGACGCTAGATAACCCACTGACCTGGCTGACCATAAGCTTGACCATGGCCATAAGGTTGATAACCTCCTCCGACCTAACCCATATGGGGGTAAGCAGGTATATATGTGTTTTGAGCACCATATTGAGGTGGGTTGTACTGGTGGCCAGCACCGACTGTATTGTAGTAAGGGTTTCCACCATAAGTATGGGGCATATACGTACTATTCGTGGCGGGAACCCTGTTGTAATGACCATGATGGTAAGGTATGTTCCCATCCCCAATGTAAGCATTAGGATTAGCGTGAGCAGTCGTGTGGTGACCATAAGTATGGGATGTATTTCCAACCCCAACATTGGTGTTACTAGTAGCAGGAATGGTGGTGTTATGACCATGAGGATAAGGTTTATTCCCACCTCCTACATTAGCATTACGAGTAGTGGTAGTGGATTTAAAAGTATGCGGTATATGTCCACCCCCGTGGTTGGGAGAACCGTTAATATTTGTGAAAGTGGTCGTAGGTTGACAGGTAGCGACATGTGTATTAGGTGGTGGATGGCGAGTCAGGTTGCGAACAGTGTTCCTATTAGGTTGGGTAGTCCTAGGAGGCGGTTGTATTCCAACATTAGCATTGTTAGGAGGAATGTGACCGGCCCCCATACTATGTGTGTGAGTGGACAATGTGGTGCCCCCGGTGAGGTTATTTCCCCCAATGGGTAAAGTGTGGCTAACACCATGACAAGTGCCAGCATGACTACCAAAAGCAGTGGAAGGATCGACTGTTGTAATTAGGCATACCAAAAGAGAACGCAGTAGGGTTGATCGTAGGACCTATTTCATCATGTAACTCTGGCATCCTGTATATATAATTATGTGGAAATGAAGGATCGAATGGGTCGTCCTCGGGCGGATTTGGACCAAACAAACTAGGTTGAGTCTCGGGTGGTCCACCCCCCCACGCCTCACGAGGAGTAGGGGTGTCTGAAGTGTGCTCGACTCTACTTAGTGGATTCATAGGTATTTCTTCCGTATCAGAGTGTGTAGCAGTCATGACATCTAGGACGTATGTCTCGTAAGAATCTGAAGACTCGGAGGGAGCCCACCGACATCCCTTAGCAACACGGCGTGAAAGCTCGGTCGATTTTAAACCATCCAACCAATGGGATCGGTGGAGAGTAGGACTCCACACCATGATATCTCCAGAGAGAATATAAAATCACAGTGTCCCCTAACGGAGAAACTATCGATCAAAAACAGTAAATAAAAAGCACACACCTAGAGAAACTACAACCAAGAGCAGAAAAACAGAGTGGCTCAATGAGCTCCCGACATTAGAGCCAGTATGTCTCACCTAGGAGAGGCTTGAGACTCCCAAGCTGTAGACAGAGGTAACAAAATCAGCTATAACGACCCCCAGACTTCACTGCATGCACAGGGTCAAGTCCCTATACAACGGCAACTGTGATGTCCGACCACTATCTGACTCAGGACACAAACAGTATAACCACTACAAGTACCCTATGCGATACCTAGGTAAGGAAACTATTGTCACTGCAATATAACGAATGCTCAGGGGGACAGTCGCAAGTGGGATCCGTCGTATGGGCAGGGTAGATAATCCTGAAGCACAAGAGGATGAACCTCTGGTACCCCCAGATACGAACAAATCCTGGAAATATCTCCCACGTTCAGCCGGTATTGGAGGGCTATCTCTGCAACCAACCTCTCGTGACCTCGTGCTTAACTCTAATCTGAGTAGAGCATCCTGAGAACACCGATGTATACCATGGATCTCACCACTCCCTGGTTAGACACATAATGTTTCGTCTAGTAGTCTTGGATCGTTTACTCACAATGATCTATTCCAAGACTCTAAACCTATGCTAGTTGGTGTATCCTATAAATAAAATCCTTCTAATCAATTTTAGATTAAGCGTTAATTTTAATGGTTGTGGTTACTTAAAGAATATGGTCGTGAAACTAGTGATGTATATGACTCAATAGTATGCAAAATCGTCAAACTCTAGACTCATCTATCCAATAAAAACAATGCCACTAACATGCAAAATCAATCCAACAGTTTCGAAAAAAAAATGCAACTCTTTTATATTTTCAATGCACAAGCAGAACCTAAATGAAAGTAGCAAGCACTCAATGCAAAATGTCGTACATGAAAGTAAATTTTTTTGTATTTTCACTTATAAACAAAAAGGAAACTGCAAAACTATGTTTTTGTATTTTTCAATATAATGAAATGAAAAATGTAAGCAAAATCTCACTATTCAGTTACAAAAATGCAAAGGAAATCACTCAAACAACCTAGCAGATCCTAAACAGTAAGACTAATCCAATGAAATGAGCTTACAAATTAAAAAGGGGTAAAAACCAATGAGGCTCAAAACCAAGAGAAAAGAGGAGTTTTGGTCACAAACAAGGCTTGGAATAGTCAGGAACAATGCCAAAGAAGACTTACGAACACTTAGAATCAACCCAACGACAACCAAAGGCCAAAAACAAGTCACCCCCAGAGTTGTATGCTACTGTCGAAGGAAACCCTATGGGTACCTGCGGGCTATAGTTCAAACAGATGCGGGTAGACACGGGCAGAACTAGGCTCACCCGCGGGTAGGGAAAAGCAAATGAGTAGAAAAAGAGTCCAATGGCTCAAAAAAAGGGTGTTTTCTATAGAGTATCCTAACGACCAATCAATGACATAGAGACTCGACACATAGCAACTCTAAATAAGGACTAATGCTCAAAAATCCCCAAAAATGGATTTTCTCCCCAGCGGAGTCGCCATTTTTGTGTTGGAGAAAACTTCCTATGGCTTGGGGTGGACCACAACAGACAGCTGACTACTAGAAATTAACTCAATTGTCAATGCTATGCTATATAAGTGACAATGCTAAGATAATGAAGAATATAACCAACCTCAATCCAAACGTTTGATGTAGATCTTCGTTGGAGCTTTCAATCTGTGCACTTGAACCTGCAAATTAGTCTTAACAACCAATATACAACAAGCGCATATAATATATAAACGACATTAACATCATCAATAACAATGGTCCATGATATTATAAGTAAATGCAACCCAATGTACTATAAACAACATTCACAACATTAAGGGACGAGAATATGAGTATTTCTATTAATAAATAACAAGAAGTACAATGTGATACGACCTCTTGTCAGCAACCAATCTGAACCAAGATTGGGTCTCTCCACTTGTGCCTCCACCACTTCAATCCTCCATGGAATGGAAAACTCAAACTATGATAGGAGTTTGGAAGGTGAACATAAAGGGTTCACAACTACAAAAATGAGTGTAGACTCAAGATAGGGCAAAAATCCACTAGATTTCTCTTGCTCTCTTTTCTCTTCTCGTCCATAAGCCATATGTGCTCAATATATAGTCCTCTCAAAGGTAAGTGAAAGGACACATCGAGGCGTTTCGGGGAAAATGGAGGGCCAAAAGCCACCCTATGATCGCTTTTTGGGAGTAAAAAGTAATTAACTAGTGATTTTTACCATTTTACATGCTACCCGCGGGCTATAGTGATGCAACTCGCAGGTACGCCCACTATAGTGATGCAACTAGCGTATAGAGGAAAAAATAGGGAAAAAAGTGTGTCTGAAGGATATAAAGTGGATCTGAGTCAGTAAAATGGATCTTGCAAGCCAAAGAGTGTTGATGCTCACAAGGTGGAAAATTACGTTGTAACAATATCCTTTGAGTAACCACGGCCATTAAAATTAATGGTTAATCTAAAATTGATTAGAACGATTTTATTTATAAGGTACACCAACTAGCATAGGTTTAGAGTCTTGGAATAGATCATTGTGAGTAAACGATCCAAGACTACTAGACGAAACATTGTGTGTCTGACCAGGGAGTGGTGAAATCCATGGTATACATCGGTGTTCTCAGGAAGCTCTACTCAGACTAGAGTTAAGCACGAGGTCACGGGAGGTTGGTTGCAGAGATAGCCCTCCCATACCGGCTGAACGTGGGATATATTTCCAGGATTTGTTCATATCTGGGGACTCTTGGGGGATTTCACCCTCCTGTGTTTCAAGATTAGCTACCCTGCCCATACAACGGATCCCACCTGCGACTGTCCCCCTGAGCATTGGTTATACCGCGGTGACCATTGTTTCCTTACCTAGGTATTGCACAGGGATCTTGCAGTGGTTATATTGTTCGTATCCTGAGTCAGATATGGTTTGGACAACACAGTTTCCATTGTATAGGGACTTGACACTTTGCACGAAGTGAAGCCTAGGAACCTCTATAACTGATTATGTTACCTCCTCCTACAGTTGGGAGTCTCAAGCCTCTCCTAGGCGAGACATACCAACTCTAGTGTCGGGAGCTCATTTAGCCACTCTGTTTATCTACTCTTTGCTGTAGTTTCTCTAGGTGTGTCCTTTTGATTTACTGTTTTTTATCAATAATTGGCTGTTAGGGGACGCTATGATTTTATAGTCTCTCCGGAGATATCGTGGCAGGGAGTCCTACTCTCCGTCGATCTCGTCGATTGGCTGGTTTATAGCCTACCGAGATTTCACGCCATGTTGCTCTGGGATGCCTGCGGGCTCCCTCTGAGTCTTCAGATTCTTATCAAACATATGTCCTAGACATCATGACTACACACTCTAACACGGAAGATATCCCTACGACTCCATCGGGTAGAGTCGGGCACACTTCAGACACCCCTACTCCTCCAGAGGCATGGGGAGGTGATCCACCTGAGACCCAACCTAGTTTGTTTGGTTCGGATCCATCCGAGATCCATCCTAATTTGTTTGGTCCGGATCCACCCAAGGACGACCCGTTCGATCCTTCATATCCACATTATTTCCATTACGGGATTCGAGAGTTACATGATGATGCAGGCCCTACGACCAATCTTACCCCATTCTCTTTTTGTATGCCTACTTACAACACAATTGATCCTTCCACTGCTTTTGGTAGTCATGTCGGCACTAGCCATGGTGTTAGCAACACTGCACCCACTGGGGGAAATACCTTCTCCGTGGGCACCACGTTGTCCACTCACACATATAGTATGGGGACCGGTCACATTCCTCCTAACAATGCCAATGTTGGAAGATGACCGCCTCCTACGAATACCCAACCTAATAGGAACATTGTTCGCAATCCGACTCGACATCCACCACCTAATACACATGTCGCTACCCGTCAACCTAGGGCAACTTTCGCAAATGTTAACTCTTGTAATGTCCCCATTCAAATAAGTGCATAGTAAGACAATCCCATCAATCCTACTAGTTTCCTAGGTTGGATGGGAACATGTGGGATGGTAATAAGGAAGCTAATAAATGATATTTAGACATTAGAAGGGTTCAAGTATTTAATAAATATGATGAATAAATAAATTCAAGAGAAATTCTAGGTGGCAAGTGGTTTTGGAGACATATGGAGGTGGTGGGACCCACACTAGCTTGATTTTTCAATGACACATGGCAGCTCTCTCTTGCCAATTCGAATTCATGGGAAGGTGAACACTCTTGGGTGAGTTGGTAAGTCATAACACATGGCATTGAGCATCTTAGGTCGAAATGGGATGGAATAGTAACCTCCATGGGAGAGGAAGAGTCAAATTGGAGACTAGTGGACACTTGGGCTAGATTCCCTAGTTTTATGACAACAATAATGAAGCATCTATGACATTTATGACAAAATTCAGACCTGACTTCTTACACCTGACCATTATGACATGTCAGCCCCAAAAATAGGCTCAAGGAAGGTGCTCATGGAGTTGGAGGAATCCAAAGAGACTCAAATTCGAATTTGGGAGAAGATGGAAGGTTGGAACTAGGAGACAAGTGGCAAATGAGGAATATTTCCTAAATGGAAAATTATTGAATCTATTGAGAGGATTTCGACCCCTTGAAGGCTAATGTTGGTTATAAAATGTAGAAATCAAGTATGAGAATGGCTTTTGATGATTTGAGAAAAATTGCATTTGTGAAGAGAGAGCTAGTGGATGACTAGTTTCTTGCCTTAGCCAATTTCGAGGGTGAAAGATTCCCATCCAAGTTGGTGTTTGGAGAGGCCACTCAGGTCTTTCATGGTGCTTTAATGGAGTTTTTATTTGCAGGTATCAGCTACAGGAAGTCTCATGGTTTGGTTTAGTGCAGCACTTTCTCTCCACCGTTTCCAGTTTTGAAGGCATATTCATGCTCCTTGAGGGAGGGCGTTTTTGGTGAGCACTTGTGCTTCTTGAGAGAGCTTCTCATTATATATTTATGATTGTAATAGCTTCATATCCTCTGTTATTCATATTCAGAAAGTATCAGGTCGAAATACCCACTGGTTGTATGCAAAACTATTGATTAATGAGCAAACAATGTCCATTTCCCCAATGCATTGATGTATGACACTATAATGTTGATTATTTCGAATGGATGGATGATTCTCTGATATATTTGTGATAAATATAATGCCATGGATGTCTTCTACAAGTTTCATGTACTGTACTTGAGCATTTGAAGCCTTTTTACTCAGTTTAGTTGTATTGGGAGATGAAATAGTGCCATTTCCCCAAGGGTCGAATTGGGGGTTTTTGCAGTTGAATGTGAGAGAGTTATAACAGTAGTAAAAATCAATTAATGGTGCATATGAGACCTAAATAACATACTTAACACATTATATACCTCTGTTCATAAATTTGTGGGAGTTTGGAGGCATTTGGAAGGCCATTTTCAGTGTTACCCGGGGGGGATTTGATGCACAAATTACTAGTCAAAATTACCTATATTGATCAGAATACAAATCAAGTTTGCAGCAGTATTTGGAGGTCCATAAAACATCCCTGAACCTGATATTCAAGTCTAAATACCATTAATACACTCATACAGAAGATTTGGGAGCATTTGGGATGATTTGGAGGTCAAAACAGTTAAACTAGTCAAAGGTCGAAATTGGGGAAAAAGTTGAAAAATTGGCATTTTAATAAAATTTGAAAAAGGGATATTACAAGTGGTATCAGAGCATGTTCTTGGCACCTGATGGTCCTAACAAGAAGTCAAAAGAATAATCCACCACCCTTTGAACCAGTAGTTGAAGAGGTTTTTGTTGAAGAAGAGGTAGTAGAAGAAGAGGAGTCTTTTGCTGAAACCATGGGTAGAGAGGAGGATGACAAATTAAAACATAAGGAGGAACTTATTGCAACCTTAGATCCATGTTTCTCTAAACTTTCAGCAAACATGGATAGGATAGGTGATAAATTGTTGCAAGGATTTGAATTGTTGATTAGCCAGCTTCAAAGCAAAGGGATAATAGGAGATAATAGCGGTTCACACTCAGGGGAAAAGATGAAAGGGAATGAGCATATTTTCTCAAGTACAGGACCTCATAATAGACCTGATGAATTTCAAAGCACACAAAGGCATACTGCACCTAAATTTCTCACACCCAAAGAAGAGCCCAATCTTGCATTGGATTACAAGAAACTAGTAAATGATTGGAATGATTTGAATGAAGAGTGTAAAAGAGGTGTACCACTCAGTGACTACATTGATGCTATGCAAAAGATTAATAGGAAGGGAGACAATAGGAGTCCATTCCAAAACAAAGAATTAAATAGTGCTATTGGAAAAATGTCACTTCCTACTTTTGATGGTTCTTCTCAAAATTCTGCTAACACTTGGGTGCAAAAATTGGATGTATATTTTCAGCTGAATCCTATGTTGGAAGAGGATGCATTAAAAATGGCCATTTTGCATTTGGAAGGAGATGCCAATGAATGGTGGTTTCATGGGCTGAAAACCTTGGGTCATAATCAGGTTAAAACATATGGAGAATTTGTTGACAGGGTACTAGAAAGATTTGAACAAAAAGATCCAGAATTGCCTTTCAAAGAACTAGCTCAATTGAAGCAAACTGGGTCCCCTACTGAATATATGTTGGACTTTCAAAAATTATCAGTCAAGGTGGCTGATGTATCTATGGGAAGATTAGTATTGCTATTCACTGAAGGTTTGGCTGAACCCTTAAGAGGTTTGGTCAAAGCCCACAAGCCAACTACATTAAAAGATGCAATGAGCTTGACTAGGGATCTCCAGAATGTGCTTCCTAGAACGAGATTTCCTCCTAAGCCTAGCTATAAATTTGAAAAGAAAACTTGGCAAAGGGATGGATATGATAAGAAACCTTGGCAAAGAGAGTCATTTGAGAGGAATAAAAAAGAGGGACTAAACAGGGATGAACTTAGAAAAAAGAAACTATGCTTCACATGCTTCCAACCATGGACACCGGGGCACAAATGTACCAAAGGAAAGGCTCAATACATAGAAGTATTTTCTGATAATGAGGGGTATGATGGGGGCATGGATGAAGATGGACATATTTCAGATCAAGAAGAGGCATATGAGACAGCAGTAGAAGAGGAAAGACAAGAAGAAAATCAGCCTTCACCGGACAAAGCAAGAATGGCAGTGCTTTCAGCAGTACCTCGCTATCATACTATCCGCTGCAAAGGTGTGGTACAAGGACAAAGAACTTCAGTTTTGGTAGATGGAGGAGCCACTCATAACTTCATTGATGCAGAGATGGTAGAGAAAAGAAAGATACCTATTGAACCATTTGATGGCTTCACAGTTGTCATTCCCGGTCACAACACAATGCAATGCAAAACATGGGTTCCAAAGCTGCAAGTCACCGTAGGTAACTATACTTTTGTTGATATTTTTTATGTGGTTGATGTTGCTGATACTAATGTGGTTTTGGGAGTGCAATGGTTGTATTCAATAGGAGAGCATACAGTAAATTATCAAATTCCCGAAATGAAATTCCAAGATTCAAAAGGAGTACAAAGAGTTGTGAGAGGGCAACACACTTATCCAAATCAAGTAGTGACTTGCAATAGCATGAGATCTATATTGAGGCATGGGGATATAGAATGGGCTGCTGAATGTCATATTACATCTCCCAAGCCAACTATAAATATTGTCAAACACCCAAAGGAGATAGAGAGACTCTTGCAAAAATATGAAAAGGTTTTTAGAGACCTTCCACATGGTAGGCCACCGGATAGGGGGGTTGAGCACAGTATTGTTTTGGAGGAGGGTACTTCACCCATTCAGATACCACCTTATAGACATCCTAAAAGGTTTAGAGATGAGATTGAAAAAGCTATCCAAGAACTCCTAGAGTTGGGACTCATTAGACCAAGCTCTAGCCCTTATGCTTCTTCAGTTGTGCTAGTGAAGAAAAAAGATGGAACATTGAGAATGTGCATAGATTTTAGAGCCTTGAACAAAAAGACTATAAAGAATAGGTATCCTATTCCTAGGATTGATGAGCTCATGGATGAGCTGCATGGGGCCAAATACTTCTCAAAAATTGACCTTAGATCAGGGTATCACCAAATTCGAATGAAAGATGAAGATGTGCAAAAGACCGCTTTTCGATGTCATTTTGGCCACTTTGAATTTCTTGTCATGCCTTTTGGGTTAACAAATGCTCCAGCCACCTTTCAAGCATGTATGAATAGGATATTTTGCAAGCAACTAAGAAGGTTTGTTTTGGTTTTCTTTGATGATATTCTCATTTACAGTAAAACATGGGAAGAGCATTTGCAGCAGTTAGAGATTGTGTTGAAAATCTTGCAAGAAGAGTCCTTATTTGCTAAATTATCAAAATGTGAATTTGGAATGAAAGAACTACTGTATCTTGGGCACATTATTGGGCAAGAAGGAGTGAAGGTACACATGGAAAAAATCAGGGCTATCTTGGAATGGCCATCACCAAAAAATATTACCGAATTGAGAGGCTTTATTGGCATATGCACCTACTACAGAAAATTTGTGAAAGGATTCTCCAAGTTGACTTCTCCACTCACTGATTTGACTAAGAAGGATGCTTTCAAGTGGGATGAAGAGGCTGAAAAGGCCTTCCAAAAAATGAAAGAGGTAATGAGTAGTTGTCCCATACTTGCACTTCCTGATTTTACTAAACCTTTTGTTGTGGAATGTGATGCTTCAGGTGGAGGAATAGGGGCTGTCCTAAAGCAAGGCCAACACCCCATAGCCTTTGAGAGCAGAAAGTTGCAGCCTCATGAAAAACTTTACTCCATTTATGATAAAGAAATGCTGGCCATTATGCATGCATTGGCCAAATTCAGACAATACTTGGTAGGCAGCAAGTTTGTGGTGAAAACTGACCACAATAGTCTAAGACACTTTCTCACCCAAAAAGATCTAAATGAAAGGCAACAAAAGTGGGTAAGCAAGATTCAAGCTTATGATTTTGATATTGAATATGTCAAAGGAAAGAATAATATAGTAGCAGATGCTTTGTCAAGAAGGCCTTCTTTTTCTCTCATGGATATTGCCAAGGATTGGAAAAACATGCTACTAGTTGAATATGCCAAAGACAAATTTGCTTGTGATGTGTTGGATGGAATCAAAGGGGATGATAATTATAGGATTTTGAATGGGCTGATATATTATAAGGGAAGAATTTATTTAGTTCATAACTCCAAGCTCAAGTACCGAATTTTGCAAGAAGCACATGATTCCCCACTAGCGGGCCATCCGGGGATCTTCAAAACTTATAGACAGTTGAGGCAAAGATTTTTTTGGAAGGGGTTGAAGGAAGATGTTCAGAAGTATGTGAATGAATGTAAAGCATGTCAACAAAACAAATCAGAACTTACATGTCCAGCCGGCCTATTACAACCATTGCCCATTCCGGAGCAAAAATGGGACAGTATTTCCATGGATTTCATCACCGGATTGCCTAAATCCTTGGGTAAGGATTGTATCTATGTGGTAGTTGATAGGTTGACAAAATTTGCTCATTTTTTTGCTGTTACATCATCTTTTAGTGCTGCACAAGTGGCTGATATTTTTTTCAAAGAAATCTTCAGATTGCATGGGCTTCCCAAGAGCATTGTCAGTGATAGGGATAGTAGATTCATGGGTGCTTTTTGGAAAGAAATTTTTAGATTGGTAGGTACTCAATTGACTCCAAGTACCAGCTATCATCCACAAACTGATGGACAAACAGAGAGGGTAAACCAATGGTTAGAAGGATACCTAAGAAACTATGTGGGAGGGCAGCAAAAAGCATGGGCAAAATGGCTACACTTGGGTGAGTTTTGCTACAACACCACTTATCATATGTCAATAGGAATGTCTCCTTTCAAAGCATTATATGGTTATGATGCACTTACATTTGCTGACATTATATTTGGTGATAGTAGAGCCCCAAAGGCTAAAGGTTGGGTGGAAGAGAGCCAAGAAATTTTAAAGCTCTTGAAAGACAATTTGCAGGTTGCTCAAAATCAGCAAAAACAATATGCTGATAGACATAGAGAAGAGAGAACCTTTCAAGTCAATGATTTAGTATATTTAAGGTTGCAGCCCTATAAACAAACATCTTTCAAAAAGAATGGAGCAGAAAAATTAAAACCAAGGTACTATGGGCCATACAAGGTAGTGCGGAAGGTTGGAGAAGTAGCATATGAACTAGAACTTCCGGAAGGGAGTAAAATCCACAATGTATTTCATGTTTCTTGTCTTAAGAAAGCTATTGTTCAGCAAATCATCACTTCAGAAATACTTCCTCCTTTGGATGATGAAGGTCAGCTCACACTTGTTCCGGAAAAGATTTTGAAGACACGGGAAAGAAGGTTGAGGAGTAGAATCATCAAAGAATATTTAGTGCAATGGAAGGACTTACCAAATGAAGATGCCACATGGGAAGAGGAGAAGATTTTACAGCATCCAAATTTGAAATTGCTTGAGGACAAACAATCTTGGGTGGGGAGGACTGTAATGTCCCCATTCAAATAAGTGCATAGTAAGACAATCCCATCAATCCTACTAGTTTCCTAGGTTGGATGGGAACATGTGGGATGGTAATAAGGAAGCTAATAAATGATATTTAGACATTAGAAGGGTTCAAGTATTTAATAAATATGATGAATAAATAAATTCAAGAGAAATTCTAGGTGGCAAGTGGTTTTGGAGACATATGGAGGTGGTGGGACCCACACTAGCTTGATTTTTCAATGACACATGGCAGCTCTCTCTTGCCAATTCGAATTCATGGGAAGGTGAACACTCTTGGGTGAGTTGGTAAGTCATAACACATGGCATTGAGCATCTTAGGTCGAAATGGGATGGAATAGTAACCTCCATGGGAGAGGAAGAGTCAAATTGGAGACTAGTGGACACTTGGGCTAGATTCCCTAGTTTTATGACAACAATAATGAAGCATCTATGACATTTATGACAAAATTCAGACCTGACTTCTTACACCTGACCATTATGACATGTCAGCCCCAAAAATAGGCTCAAGGAAGGTGCTCATGGAGTTGGAGGAATCCAAAGAGACTCAAATTCGAATTTGGGAGAAGATGGAAGGTTGGAACTAGGAGACTAGTGGCAAATGAGGAATATTTCCTAAATGGAAAATTATTGAATCTATTGAGAGGATTTCGACCCCTTGAAGGCTAATGTTGGTTATAAAATGTAGAAATCAAGTATGAGAATGGCTTTTGATGATTTGAGAAAAATTGCATTTGTGAAGAGAGAGCTAGTGGATGACTAGTTTCTTGCCTTAGCCAATTTCGAGGGTGAAAGATTCCCATCCAAGTTGGTGTTTGGAGAGGCCACTCAGGTCTTTCATGGTGCTTTAATGGAGTTTTTATTTGCAGGTATCAGCTACAGGAAGTCTCATGGTTTGGTTTAGTGCAGCACTTTCTCTCCACCGTTTCCAGTTTTGAAGGCATATTCATGCTCCTTGAGGGAGGGCGTTTTTGGTGAGCACTTGTGCTTCTTGAGAGAGCTTCTCATTATATATTTATGATTGTAATAGCTTCATATCCTCTGTTATTCATATTCAGAAAGTATCAGGTCGAAATACCCACTGGTTGTATGCAAAACTATTGATTAATGAGCAAACAATGTCCATTTCCCCAATGCATTGATGTATGACACTATAATGTTGATTATTTCGAATGGATGGATGATTCTCTGATATATTTGTGATAAATATAATGCCATGGATGTCTTCTACAAGTTTCATGTACTGTACTTGAGCATTTGAAGCCTTTTTACTCAGTTTAGTTGTATTGGGAGATGAAATAGTGCCATTTCCCCAAGGGTCGAATTGGGGGTTTTTGCTGTTGAATGTGAGAGAGTTATAACAGTAGTAAAAATCAATTAATGGTGCATATGAGACCTAAATAACATACTTAACACATTA
Organism: Larix kaempferi; assembly: GCA_027924585.1. NCBI lineage: Eukaryota > Viridiplantae > Streptophyta > Pinopsida > Pinales > Pinaceae > Larix > Larix kaempferi. The sequence goes on from BSBM01000705.1 coordinate 3,345,356, forward strand.
TATACCTCTGTTCATAAATTTGTGGGAGTTTGGAGGCATTTGGAAGGCCATTTTCAGTGTTACCCGGGGGGGATTTGATGCACAAATTACTAGTCAAAATTACCTATATTGATCAGAATACAAATCAAGTTTGCAGCAGTATTTGGAGGTCCATAAAACATCCCTGAACCTGATATTCAAGTCTAAATACCATTAATACACTCATACAGAAGATTTGGGAGCATTTGGGATGATTTGGAGGTCAAAACAGTTAAACTAGTCAAAGGTCGAAATTGGGGAAAAAGTTGAAAAATTGGCATTTTAATAAAATTTGAAAAAGGGATATTACAACTCTCCTCCCAACCACGGGGGTGGACATATACCACATACTTTTACGTCCGCTACCACTACTAGTAATTCTAATGTAGGAGGTGGGAATATACCTTATCCTCATGGTCACAACGCCACCATTTCTGCTACTAGTAACACCAATGTTGGGGTTGGGAATACATCTCATGCTTATGGTCACCACACGACTGCTCATGCTAATCCTAACGCTTACCTTGGGGGTGGGAACATACCCTATAATCATGGTCATTACAACACGGTTCCCGCTACAAATAGTACATATATTCCCCATAATTATGGTGGCAACCCCTACTACAATACAGTCAGTGCTGGCTATCAGTACAACCCACCTCAATATGGTGCTCAAAACACATATATACCTGCTTACACCCATACGGGTCAAGTCGGAGGAGGTTATCAATCTTATGGCCATGGTCAAGCTTATGGTCAATCAGGTCCGCATAATCAGCAGTTTAATGCTCATGGTCAAGCATATGGTCCTTCTTATCCTTCAGGTTCTTACAATCAACCTTTTATGGGGGCTTATAATCAAGCTTTCCAGCCGCAGCTCCCGTTCCTTGCACATTTGAATCTTCCGGATCTTTCGAAGCTCATGAATGATCCAGTGTGTCACGACCTTAATTGGCCTCCGGTCCCTACCAAGCTCCCTTCGTACATTCCTAAGTTTGAGGGGAAAGGTGGTGAGGATCTGGGTGATCATGTCACAACGTTTCACCTTTGGTTCTCTTCCAACTTGTTGAACCACGATTCCGTTAGATTACGACTATTTCAATGCACCCTCACGGGGGCAGCTGTGAAGTGATGTGTTGAGTTGCCTGGGGGCACTTATAGGGGTTTCAATGAGATCGCTTTGGTTTTCTTGGACCATTTCCAGTTTCCAGTTCGTTATGATACTGGTACTCAACTATTGTCTACCTTCCATCAGAATAAGGCTACACATATTTCTAACCATGTTCAAGAGTGGCGTCGGTGGAAGAGGTTAGTGAAAGCCAACATTCCTCCAGAGTTTCTGTGGGAATGGTTTCTCAAGTATCTACTTCCATATATTGCTAAGGACATTTCGATGTCAAGTATTATGACTGAGGAACAAGCCATCTTAAAAGTCCAGCAGTTAGATTTACTATACTCTCAGTCTGGAATTTTATATGACATCATCCCTGACGCACCGCGAACACGACATGAGCCCAAGACAGTTCTTAGACCGCATGCCGACGACATTGTGGGATCCACAAGTACTCGCCCTGTAGATTTGGTGGCTAATCAAATGCAAAAAATTTTGTTTAACCAGTCTACTCCCGGACAGGTTCATACCTTGTCCACTTCCACCCCATCGTCCAATGTACACACTGTGCAAACGACAAACCCATCGGGTAACCAGCAGCCTGGTGGTAAGAAGAAGGGGAGAAATAACCGTAAGGGTGGAAACAATGGGAACAATGATAGTAATCGCAATACCCCTCGTAAGGAGAATGCCAACCCTCCTCGGGAAGGTGGAAATGCTAGTGAGAACCGTAAACCTAGGCGTAAGGTGAAATTTCCTTGCAAGCTTTGTGTGGAAGATCATCTTACTCACTTGTGTCCTCAGATCGAAGAAGCATTGAAGCATTTGGTACAGAGCCCAGCTGTGTTGAAGGATCCCCTTCCTCATCATCATCAAAACATGGCTTCTCATGCTCCCGCCGCTGGTTATGGACCTAATGAGACTCCAACATCTTCTTCCAATACTAGTGGTTATGGATGCATGAATATGGTCCAATCGAAGGTTAGTGTTGCTACTCGCCAACGTGGTTATGGCGCACAACAACCTAATATGGGGAATGAGCCTCCCACTCCTCCTGATAATTCCTTGCATATTGAGAAGCCCTCTACTATGCCACGGATACTGAAAGGTGTTCTTAAGCGCTCTACGCATAATCCCAATGCCCGAGCCACCCAGAACTACTCCATTGTAGAAGATTTGGGCCAAACTCCATGTGCCATGTCGGCTCTTGAAGTTTTACAGGCGTGTCCTTCTCAAAGGCATGCCCTTTTGTGTGCATTAGGAGTTCAGGATGGGGGGAGTCCCAACGTTATCAAGTTTGACACTACTGATGTTCAACCTCGCTTACCTTACCACGTGGCTTTTCAAATCCATGTGGAGTGCCTTAACACTTTCGTCAAAAGAACGGTGGTTGACGAAGGTTCTTCCGCGTCAGTGATGCCTTTAGCTTGTTGGAAAGATCTTGGCTCTCCTCCTCTACTCACGTCTAGAACCATGCTCACTGCATTTGATGAAAGGTCATTTAAGTCGCATGGGATAATCCCTTCCCTTGTTGTCCGCTTGGGAGGTAAACCTGTGCCTATTGAAGTCGAAGTGGTTGATGCGCCCATCGACTACAACCTTTTACTGGGTCGGAATGGGATATACGCTATGAAAGTTGTCACGTCTACTGTATTCAGAATTATCTGCTTTCCACACGAAGGCAGGATTGTGACTATTATCAAGGCTATGTGTGGTAGTGAGAGACCTTATGATGAAGCTATTATTGAGGCTATGTGTGGTAGTGAGAGACCTTGGGAGTATATGCATTATCGCTCTTATTTCCTTCCCAACCTCGATCTCGCTGAGCAAGAAGAGTTTAGGACGACTCTTGCAGAGATGGTTGGTCACCCTATGGCTCTTTTGGGCTCACATGAGATTTATGCAGAAGGGAACATGGCTAATATTTCCTCGACCAAACCAATCAACATCTCTCGCACTCCTGGAAAGATTGAAAATGTTTACATCGGCAATGATTTCTCTTCTGAAGAGGTTTCCATTTTAACTGAATTGTTTACAGAACTTCAGGAAGCTTTTGCCTGGTCATACGAGGAGATGCCAGGAATAGACCCCAGTATTGTCGAGCACGAGACTAGAATGTATCCTCATGCTAAACCGGTTCGACAACGTCTTCGTGCTGTTAACCCTAGGTAGGTAGCAGCTATCAAGGCAGAGGTGGAGAAACTGCTCAAAGTTGGTTTTATCTAGCCCTTACCAAATGGGTGTCAAACCCCGTTCCTGTGGATAAGAAACAGGGAACGATCCACGTGTGCACTGATTTTAGAGACCTAAATCGTGCGTGTCCGAAAGACAATTTCTCCACTCCATTCATTGATCAGATCTTGGATGCGTGTGCGGGAAGTGAGAATTTTTCATTCATGGACGGCTTTTCGGGGTATAACCAGATTCAAATCAAACCCAAGGACCAACATAAGACTGCTTTCATTTGTACTTGAGGTACATTTGCATATCAGAAAATGCCCTTCGGCCTTAAAAATGTCGGAGATACGTTTCAGCATGCCATGGCCTATGCCTTTCACGACCTTAAAAGTATAATGGAGGTTTTCTTGGATGATCTTGTGGGCCATTCTTGCAAGAGTGGACCACCCCAAGCACCTCTGTTGGATTCTCAAACGATGTATACGCTACAAGATTCAGTTGAATCCCAATAAATGCATCTTTGCGTGCGATCTGGTTTCCTTCTAGGATTTATAGTTTCGAAAGAGGGTATTAGAGTCGATCCTCTCAAAGTTGAGGCAATACTTCGGTTGCCTCCTTTGCGCAACTTGTTCTAACTTCAGAGCCGCCAAGGGCGAGCTACTTTTCTACGTCGTTTTGTAGTCAATTATGCTAATCTTACCAAAGGTTTCGCGCGTTTGTTGAAGAAAGACACACTGTTTATCTGGGATGAGCGAGCCCAGCAGTCTTTCGATGCCTGTCACATCCCCTTCCATCAACCTGATCCAAGGGAGGAAACGTGACCAATCTACTAGGATTATTGACACTCTCAACCCCATACATTACTCATTAATTCATAACAATTAAAATCTTCTTGTGTGCAGACTCATACTTCAAATAAACATAGCAGAAATAAACATACTAGCAAACACACAAACAGTAATGCATCCTCATATCTAACATAGGCATAAGATGGTTCAACACCCAGGGATTTCAATTCCATTCCCAGGCTATGCACAGACTTCATGTCGATTTTATTAAGACAATCATTTCATTTCATTAACCTGGGCAATTAACATTCAGAATTAACACACTGCAAAACACATAATGCGTATAATGTAAATCACAGAGAACACTTATCTTGAAGATGAAGCTATCCAAACAACTAGCTATGTGAGAGAAACGTTCCACCCAACCATAGATCTTTGTCCAGCTTGTATTCTTTCAGCTGAGAGATCACCCCCGAGCTGGGTTGTGTATCCACTAAGGAGGAACTAGCTGGGCTCACTCATAGCCATGATTTCACTCAACAACTATGCTAAGCCAACACACAGTTGGGTTTGTCAAGCATATGAAATACAAAGGAGGGAAATGCTAATCCAGTGAGCTCAACCATAGAGCTACAGGCATCTCAAATGAATTCAACAGTCAAGGCACCCACATTACCTACCACACCCAACAAAAGGAAAGTCCCCTTCTCTGCTGCACAGTCCCTCAGGCATCCCTTCCCTCCAGTGCTCTTCAAGGTGGGCATAGAAAGGTCCAGATTCTAATCCTTGAGATTTTATCATTCACTGGGTTTATCAAGCAAACCCAACCTCTGCTCAGTCATTCACAATGGGATTTCTCCCAATTCTGTTCATCAAATAAATCAATCCCGTCACTGGCTTCCTAGGCTATAAAAACTGGGTTTTCTAATGGATTTCGGGGTATCTAATACTCTCAAATTCGCCCCAAGGTTCATATCTATGGATCCCCATTCGATTTCACTATCAAATACCAATTCTGGGTGTTTATGGCTCTTCAAAATGTGGGTTCTTTCAAAGTTGCGATTTCTAGTTTTTCTCACTACTAGCAATTCATTTTTGGATGAAAATTGATGTTGGTAACTTCCACCATGGAATGGAGATGAGGAAGAAGCAACTCTCATGAGATAGAGTGACTTGTGGTACAAGAAAACAGAGCCCATACTCTGTCATACGAATTTCTGGGCTGCCCATGCTCCATTGAAGCCATGGACTGCAATCTCCAACAACTTCCTTACAACATAAATAAATGTCAGCAAGGTAAGTCAAAATGGGTTCTCAAGGTGACATTTGGAAGCTTATGGCTCAATCCCACACCCCCTCACCACTCCCTAGTGGATACACATGGCCCCTTCCCATTCGTTGCCTCCATAGCCAGTTTTGGTATTTTATTGCATGATGTTTATTTACATCATTTTTACAATGTTCTATGGCTAAATAGCACATGGGTAACATAATGTCTAGTACTTGCCTTTTAAATAAAATTTGGGCTTCCACTAGCAGGGCCTTGGCCTTGAGCTCCACGCTAGGAAAACATACATCACATGTATACAATATTTACATTAAAAGCTAATATATCCTAAGGGTCAAAATGGGGTATTACAATCCCCTCCCCCTTAGAATAACATCGTCCTTGGTGTTCTAATACTTAGGAAAACATATACAGTTTACACATGTCCAAAAATTTCAAAAACTTCGCAGGTCTCCCTCGCATTCTATCCTTTACTTTGACTTTCAGGACCAATTCCTTTGACTTCCGCGAGCTTCTCCTATTGGTTCTGATCTTTCAGCTCATCCACAAGTCTAAAAACTTTATGGCTGCTACCCTCTTGATGTTCCCTTGTTGGGCAGTTGCGAAGCAAATGATGTCCTCCACATTTCCAACATGTCATTGGATGCTTCATCTTTACCTACTCAATCTCTTTTGAGTCTTTATGCCTGGAACGTTTCTTAAGGGACCTATTGGACGATTGCCTCATGATTGATCCACTGTCCTTTCCTCAGTTGATTGTTTCCAGAATTATTTTTACTTGTCTTTGCAAACAAACGGAGATCTGCAAGACCTTGTGGTTCATCTCATTCTGCTGCTTCTGTATCTTGAGCATCTCTCCAAGATTTTATTGGGTCTTGGCAATTGTTTGAAGAAGACTTTGAACCAATTCCAACACCCTCTGGTCTGCTTGTCACAAACCCAAAATTTTCAGAAAATTTAAAACTTTTCTAAGTGCCTAAAATGCCACTAAAATATATGCGGGAATATAAAGTGTGGGTTTACTTTCTTAAATTATTGCTTACAATAATTAAAACCTCACAATGTTTATTACTGTTTATAAATGTCATTATAATAATCAAGGAAAAGATCCCTCAATGAAACTCATGTATATTAAGTACTATCTCCCGTCATTTTTGCATGAATAGATGTTTTTCTTTTAACTAAATCAATGCTTAACTTAAGATGTCAACCATTTCTTAAATCTTGCGGGAACACAAACTTCATTATGTCTTAATATACATCCTTTAAGAAACATATACTTCTTTCAATAAAACAATCTAATTGGTAACAACACAATCATAATCATAAGCGAAGCATTATATCAACAACCAATCTTGTATAGGAGTTGTATACATCAAAGAAATCATAAACATTTTTAAGGACAGAAACAAGTACTCATACATAAGACACATTGAGAAACACCATAGGAAACATAGGAAACATAGGAGACAAAATATAACGTGGTTCACCCGTACACGGGCTAGTCCACAAAGGTGTGTGTGCATCTTTTATTATTCTTTAAAGGAAATCAGGGATTACAATCCAGCAACATTGTTGCGATAAATCTCCTTCTAAATCTCGAAGCCTTCCATCACAAGGCTGCAATATATAATTACAATTTCCTTGAGAGTTTTCCACAATAAAAACTCCCTTAAAAGTTTATGTGTAACATCATAAACTTTTAAGTAACTTATTAACAACACTCATGTTGCAAGTGTCACAACTCACTTTCTCCAAGGGATCTCTCTCCCTCTTAGAGATATTTTCATCATATAAAATTTATAAAGCCTTATTACAAGGATTTTCTTTTAACATGAATAATTAGGTCTCACTCACCTAAACAAGTGATGGATAATATGTTTATGAAGCACAAAAGATTATGTACTAGATGACTAACTCTATAATGCATCCTCTCAAACAATAAATATATTGTTATTCTCTTTAATAATTTTTCCAAGAGAAAATATCACTTTTTCTTTATAATAAGTCAATGCTTGATTAACTACTACACCTTTACATGTTATACAAATTTAAAGGTTTCATGATAAAGTGAACCCACCAAAAATAAAGGTTTAAAGGCCAAACCACTATGATGGAACCAAACAAAGGGGACAAGGACTTGTAAGAGTTGTCTCCAAAATTCTACCGAGGATGAGTTAACAAAGTATGTTGGGAGTACATACATATCTACTAAAAGGTGAAGTCAGAGTGCCCTAACTTCATTAAAGAAACGTCACCTAGCTGGCAGATCTCATCGAGAGGTTAATGCGTGTTTAGTATTGTAAATCAATATTAAAGATATTTGCACTAAAAACAGCATACAGATAAATTAGGAATTACCTACAATGAGTATTATCATAAAAAGGAATCCTAAACTTTATGAGTTTATTGGTATCACTCGGTTTGTAAACAAATGCTCTTCGGAGGAAAAAGCATATTTTAAGAAATATATATATATGTACCTTTCAATGTTTTAACTAAAGGACATCTCTTATTTCTTAAGAATTTGTATAAACACTATTCAATATTAAAACTACAAGGCATCTCCCTTTTATTTAAAACTTACATTAAGAACATATATAAAGAGACCTTCATAAAACTTCCATGAATTCCATAATGTATGATAATTTGAAGTGCATACATTTAAATACTATGGAGGAAAATAAAGTATCGGGAAGAGGCTTTGTCTCCAAAACTACGATTTCTCCTTTACATAATTTTGGTCATAATGAAGAATACTATCATGATTATGTATAAAGATTTCCACAAAACTAACGTTTGCATCCAATAAGTTGAATACGCAAAGCACAAAGACCACAGTTTCATTCTTAGCATAGGGAAACGATCTATATTTTCCATTCCGCTTCAAGGGATAGATCTATCATTTTTCTATCAAGTTAATACTGAATATGCAGAGCATACAACCACGATTTTCAAATCTTAATATATCCAGATATCTAAGACTCTTATTCGTCAGCCAGGGAAGAACTAGAATTCTTATCCACGAATAAGCAATAACTATATATATATATATATATATATATATATATATATATATATATATATATCAGAGGTTTCTCTACTAAATCGTAGGCAGCATCTTATTGATAAACTGGGGTCATTCCCCAATCACAAGAGACAAGCAAAACATAAATAAACAACTCTCATGGCTGCATACAATACAGGCTAACCCTACAAGGATATGCGCATTTTACCAAACTACCACCGACAGGGTTCTGACTTTGTACAAGCCGTCCTTTCTCAAATTGCAGCAAGAATTATATCACAAAAATATCAATATAATAAATAAAGGAATCTGCGATAACAAAACGAAGGTTACATGCCCAAACGCAATTAGCATACTTAACTTAGAAATCATACCACAGTAAAAGAATATGTGTTCAGCGAATTCAATCTCAAGCAGCAGTAGGTATACATGTATATAGGGAGAGAGGTCATCTCTTTAAACCGTAGGAAATATAATAAGCATGTCTATATATATGCAGAGATTTCTCTACTAATACGCAGCGGAAACAAAAAGGTAAAAGAAAATAGGTACAGCGACCTTCTCCTCAAACCAAGGCACAGAAGGAAAATTACAGGCATTCAAATCCTCTTTAAGGGATACGTTCGACGTTCTTATCTAGAGTAAAATAAATATGTAGGGGCACAGACAACTATTTCAGTATAACCTTGATCCTCGGTTGCATTCAACATACACAGAGATCTAAGTCTTTTATTCACATCCATGGCAGAACTCATAATATTATCTACAAATAAACAGCGTAATATAAACACGGGTGGACTACAAAGGTAAAATTCTCGTGCAATGATACCTGGCAGTTTTAAGTGTGAACGTTTCTAGGTTCGCCGAGTCCATTGGTAGGTAAGCAATTGATCCCGATAGCAGAGATCTTATTTGATAAACACCACATGGGTATAGCCAAGGGCACTTCCAGAGTTCTCTTCCAATATTCGCAAGGTGCTACTACAGTGACGCCCTTTTTTCCATATGCCGCCATGTCTTTCAGCATCTCTCCTTATTATCGCAGAGATGAAGTCGCCCTACCTCTCCACGCCATCCCATAACTGGCGCAACCATTATCGTACCAAGTTCGAAGCTAGAACAAAAGTGCGGAGTTTGTTTGCACTATATTGCATAGATCCCCCCAGAGAGCTACCTCACCTGTTAACCCTATTGTTTAAAACACTTACCTCAGAGAGTTCGTTATGGGTGACTAACGACAAATGGCACCCAACAAGGTATCGTGTTATTCTCCATTAAGGTGATCAACACAAAATGCTATCTGTCCTCCCCACTCCTTCGAGGGGTAACTAAATAAGGAGCTTCTCCTTTCCCCGGAGTGACAGATGGCAGGCTTATCAAAGCAAGTGGCAGTTTTAATTCAGTTCATACTCCACTTAGTGAGACACATATGCGTAGAATACTCCTTAGCTTTTCCTCTCTTAAATTCTAGTTGGGTGGATAACTTGCTTCTACTCATTTCGACATAGTGGAGGAATCATTGCTCATGTAATAAATATATTTAAACATATAGATAGTGGAGGAATCCTTTTTGATGTAATAAATATATTTAAACACATATTGAATTTTAAGTATGTTTATAGTGCAACTATGTAAGTTGCTTGGTTATGATACCTTACAAAAGTATATAATTCATTTTCATATATGTATTTGTCCTTTTAAATAGGATATGTTTGTGATCCTTTTCTAAAGGTTTAAGATAATAGTCACACTACATATATTAATAGGGATAAAACCCCTTTATATATGTATACTATATGTACCAAAACACATGCTCTTGTAGTTTTATTTTATTTTTAATAATAGTATAAGATTTGTTCTTCTCAAAATAAAAATGGATTACTTTGCTAAAATAATATTATGTAGAATAGTCATTAGCTATTACATTATAAGAATATAAATGGTACAAATAATTGCAATAATTCTTAATAACAAGGATATAATATAATTCGGATTCATCCTTGTATATAGGGCCATGCTATACCTTTATATATATATATATATATATCATTTAGTATGTATATATACACGTATATATATACTTTTCAAAATTCCATAAAGTACACACATTTAAATATATATATCACATTCCTTTAATAATGACCTTAATTGTTTTATGGCTTAATTATAGTAGGATTATAATAACTTAGACCATAGTGTCTTAGCTAGGTATTTAATGTGAATAGTAATCCTACTAGGAACATGTGTCCCTACCTATCATAATTTAATATGATAAGTTATGATATGATCAACCAACTCATTATCTTTTCTTATACATGCGTTTCGTTGCTTATCGTTTAGTTGTATTGCCATTCTATAGTCTACTAGGTTTAATCTAAGACTTATAAAGCATAACGCTAGCTTGAGGTCCACTGGTGGGGCCTTGGCCTTGAGCTCCTCACCATGGCCATTTACAAAATTCATAAATACATTTACAAGAGTGATAACAATAGGAGTTGAAATTGGGGGATGTTACACTGCTGCCATGGCCACTGTGCATAGCTGGTTCTCACTTTGCTTACAAGCAACACTTGCTTTGCAACAACTGCCACAAATTAGTTTCACTTCCCCACCTATGGAATTCATCATTATAATTTTGGTAGGCCAAGCATAACATAACATTAAAATAATTCAGTCAATTAGCTTCCCAATTGACATGAAATCACATGCTTTATCCATGAGACTTTCATACTTTTCATGCTTGCCCAACAGGCACATGAGCTCATTCATGTCCATTTTTTTCACAGGGAATTAACTACCTCAGCATTCACAATTTATTCAAGCAAATAAACACACTCTACTTTCAACCATACATGCATTCAACAATTTTTTGTTTTTATAAATGCATCAATAAAAAGGAAAGAGAGAGCAGTAAGAGTTTTCTCCTATTCATCTTATTCCATTCTGGAACCCACACCACCACTGTGGTTTTCATGCTCCTAGCCTCTTTCACTTCCATGTGAATGCTTGACCAGCCCTTCTTGGCTATGACACTTAGTGTCTATGGTCTATTTCAGACCTCTCAACCATGGAGTCCCTCCACATGGTTTGTCTACAACTCCCTTGGCTTCTAGGACCCCTACAAGTCCAATAGCACCATCATTCATTTATGTGCAAGCTGAGCCTTTTAGGACAGTCACATGTCCACACGCATTCTTAAGATACTTTCATAGTCACTGCTTCCAACAATACCTACACTCAAACATTGAATTAATTCACATGTTTAGTTTATTTTCATAGGAAATCATAACCAAATCATATACACATGTATATTCATAAGCAAGAAATTACAAGATAACCAAATACTTATCTGCATTGGATGTCTTCACTTTATTCCATAGGGTCCTTATTTGCTTTACAAGCCTTGGAATCGCCTATGGACTTGGATGTTTGGCCAGCGCGTAGGCTACCCCTCAACATCAAATAATCTTGTATGTTTGTCCAGCACGCAGGCTACTCCAAATCATCAAATAAGCTTGTATGTTTGGCCAGCACGTGGGCTACTCCAAATCATCAATAATTAATGCCCAACCGGTCACTCTCTGGATTTACCAAGCAATTTATAGTTCTTTCAGGGTCCTTGCTTCCTGTATGACCAAGGTTTCCAACAAAGAAACAATAGTGCATCATCTTAACTGTTATAAGACTCATAATTGAAATCTTCATTATTCCAAATAAGAAATAAATGAAATTGAATACTTATCTGTATTGTGCATTTCCTCTCTGGTCCACAGGGTCTTGATTTTACTTTATAAGCCTTGGGATCCTCCTGTGGACTGGGATGTTTGGCCAGCACACAGGTTGCTCCAAAACATCAAATAATTGTTGTCCAACCAGTACACCTTCACGCCGACTTGGAAGGAAACTTCACTACGACCATTTCTAGGTCAAGGCTCTACTATGGAGCCATAGGCATATAATAGCCCTTTCATCAACACCTTCACAACCCTTCATCAAAATTCCCACAACCTCCACAACATCCTTTCATACACATTAACCCTTCCACCACAACCCCTCACAACAACCTTTTACTTTGTTCCTTTAGTGTGTAGCACCAAATTGCATCTATTTAAGGTGACAACACAAGTAGTATAGGAAAACTTGTCAGCGTTGTTATTCTAAAATTATAACCATAATTCATAGCATTCACTATCAAGTATTGAAACACCAGGAATGTGTCCATTCCCATAGGGCATAATCAATATTGGAATCCCTAACATAACTCAGCACCAGAAAAGTGTGCACTCCTCACTGATGTGAGGTATGCAGGTCCTAATCATACTTCAAGCAGTCTGAATAATATACATAAATAGAATATGCTCTGCATAGTAATTCTAACAACTAAACTTGCATGCATATATGTATATATATATATATATATATAGAGAGAGAGAGAGAGAGGTTTACAGAACACTTATTCATTTGCAGATGTAGTATTCTTCATTAATGAGGAATGGGGGCTCCCTTCTTTGAGTTGATAGTCCCTCGGTTTGCCATCCCAACCCTTTTGATGTTACATACCTCTCATATGTCTTACTGACATAATCTTTATCATCTCACTCATATTGTTTACCAATCATGCAGTGCAGATGGAACATTATCAAAATATCTAATGGCATTTCACCCGAAACCCATTTCCAATGTATAGGATCTTTCCCATGAAGTTTGGCTTCTGTAGGCCCTCTCTCTTGGTCTTACTGCAATGTGTCTTCCTGGCACACTTATTAAATAGCCAGACAGTCAGCAACATTAATAATACAATTCAAATCCGATTGTTCCATAACCAATCCATGGAACTAATAATTAAATTCAATATGAATTTGCAACTCTGTCTACTACAGAAATTGATTTTCTTAGACATAAGGCTATCCTCATATTGCTTGGCTCTTGTAAGTGGCACCATTCTGTCCATTATGGATTTATGTTTGCTGCCATACATGGACATCCACCTACAACATGTCCTCCTGACACAATTTTACATAATCCAACAGTCATTAGCAGTTATTAGCAAAATTTTAAATCTGAAAATTTACAAATCTGAGATTTACAATTCTTCTTTCTAACAAAGCTTAGATTTCTCAACCATGAGATTCCTTCTCATAAGCTCTAAATCGAATTTCCAAACCTGTTCCCTACAGAAATTAGATTTGAAACCACGATATTATTCTCATAAACTTAAATGAGAATATTTTCAAATTTGTTTAATGCATAAGTTGAATTTCACACCCATGAGAATCTTCTCATAACCTTTGGCTTTTGCACATGGTAGACTCTAGCCTTCATCATGGACTTACCCACATTGCCATGCTTAGAACAATCTACCTGAAACATGAAACTTCAATCAGCCAAACACTTTGTAAGTCTCCATGCATATAATATTTCATTGCTGCAACAATCACTGAAGCATTTCTAGAATTATAACATTCCATAATTCAAACACTTCCACCTGTTAACATATCAATATAACAAAATCATTTACTTCACGTAAATCATTATCATACTAAAATTGCAAGGTACAGTCACATCATTTATGCAATCAACTTAAAGCTTTTAAATGCTCATTAATTCATAGCCATGTCATTTATACAACTATGTTCTTCCAACAGAGCACTCTGGAAGCCTGTCAATCATGACTACCTTCATGCAATTCTTCCCCTGTATTCATAGCAGCTCATGAAATGTTCTCAGAATTATCATTAATTCATCATTTCATCTATTGCTCAATTATAATAAGACATATACATATATCACAATCATGCATGCACACAATACATCTCCTCAGGTGTAGCTACCCACATGCATGCATATTCACAACATTTACTCAAGTTTTTCATATGCATTCACTCAATGCTTAACTACAAAATTTATAAAATCTCTTAATGCACATCCACTCAGTGCCACCTTGCATTGTTTCATGAGTACTATGCATTCAGTATATTATGACTTAATCATGACTATCTCATATAACATGCATTACCATAATCAGGACCACCGATCCTCACTTGATTTGGTTTTTAAACTCACAATCGACATACTCAAATGGCATGATATAATTTCATATGAATGCATTGAGATTCTAAGCAAGTATAGGGTGTAAGTATCATTGCCTTCACTTACCCAAACCTCACCATACTCGATAGGTTAACATTTCCATTCGGGCACTCAATACCACATGCAAACCAAATCAACATAGTTCAAACATAGTCGAAGGGATCTTACCAAATCCTCTTTCAACATTCATGCAATTATGCATCAATAACCATTACCTGCATGGTTGTCATTAACATCACTTGATGTTACCTGATCGGTTGGCTTCTTACCAAGGCTACACGGTCCTTTTTCCAACCTCATGATCACAGATTTGTTGCACCATCATTTCTTCATAAGGTTGTTGGCTTCATGCAACATCCTCAACATATTTAGCCATGCTTCTGTTGTCTTTGGTCCTACAACCAAAACCAATCACCAATAGTGATTATCAACCACAATATTCACCATTAGTGGTTCACTGCATATGTAAAATCTCACTACTTTTACCAATATGTAATGTCATATGCATGCAAAACATATACTCATGCACTATGCAATGTTTATTAATATGCCAATCAATGCATATTCATGCCACTCATCTAATCTCTTGCATTTTCAGCATTCTCATGCCATAATTTTATGCACATAAAGCTTATAAAATATAAATGCAGTGAGCAAGACAGGGGTTAAGGAATTCTCCCTTTTCGATCCCTCATCTTTGCATGAACTTCCTCTTCCACATCATAGCTGGTTCGATTTCATGGCATGCTACTTCCAGGCATGCAATTCTAGAAATTGTCCATATTGACAACAATTTTGCCAAAACATCCACTGGCACTTTTCTGCTCCAATTATCTATGGTGTCGGATGTCCCCATTCAATTCTGCCTATGCACCATTGTTCCCTACTAGATAAGCTTTCCAATGCCTATCCACATGCTTCATTCCGACATTGAGTGTGGAAACTGCATTACTTCAAAAGTGACAACTTTTACCAATAATTTTGCACATTTTTACACAGTTGTACTTTGGTCCGGAATGCCAACTTCAGCCACCTGTGGAAAAACATCTATGAGGAATCACGAAAACTTTTCTGCCGGGCGAATTTAGTCTATATAACAAGGAACGTTCAGCAGCTCATGGATCTCTGTTTCGATGCACCATTCGTCTTCTATAAAATTTTGGGTTTGACTACTTTCCACTTTTCACATTTTTCCAAAATTCCAAATTTTGGGCAAAAAATGGCTATTTCCCAAATGGTGCATTTATGGAAAGTGTTTGTCTAACGGAATATGTATGGTTTACTGAAAATATGAAATGCTGAGTCCAGTAAATTTCTTGATTCCGAATTATAGGGTCACTTTCAACCACTGCAAGCTTTTCAAAATCCCAAAAACGTGGCCCGGAATAGTGCTTTTTAGCCTTCTTGCACACCCTGACTCCACATCCTTTGTATTTTGGCTCCAAAACTCCGAACTTAACACCATGCCTGCTCCATGACTGCCCCATATCAGTTTCGGCTCAATCCGACCTTCTGTCAAGCGTCGGGGAACTGATTTGTAAAAACCATTCATTTTGATTTTATGCCAAATCGGAGCATAATGGGCTCGGGATCTTCACTGCTTCATTCATGGCCTCCGTCAATGGCCTCAGAATGCCCCTGAACTCATCAAATTCCGACCTTGCATGCTCCTGTTACCCAAAATTCAATTTTCAGGCTTTTTTTTTTCTTTTCTTTATTTTTCCTGAACCCGAAAGCCGAAACCCAACACCCGAAACTGTGGATTCGGGGGGGGGTCAAGTTGCGGTCACATGGATGTAGCCATCCCCCAACCTGAAACCCGAAACCCAAAATTGCAGGTTCGGGATTGCGGAAACTGGAACGCGCAACTTCAAAACTTTGTGTTCCCGCAACCCGAAACCTGACATCCCGAAAACCGAAAATTGCGGGTTCGGGATTTCAAAAATCCAAACACAAATTTTTGAAAATTCACGTTCCTGAAACCCGAAATTACGGGTTCGGGATTGCGGAATCCGGAACGCGCAACTTCAAAACTTTGCAGTCCTGCAACCCGAAACCCGACATCCCGAAAGCCGAAAATTGTGGGTTCAATATTTCAAAAATCCAAATGCAAATTTTTGAAAATTCGCGTTCCCGACATCCCGAAACTGCGAAAACACCTGCATTTCCTGTAACTTTTGGGGTTCATAACTCCCTCGTCCCTTGGCCAAATGAGGCAAATATGGTACCGTTGGAAAGCTATTGGAGAGCTCTATGCAATGGTGTGATCCTATCCCACACTGAGAACTCTAACCCTATCATTTTTCCAATCAAAAATGCCGCCCCAACTTCATCAATACTGCGTTAAAACCATTCTGTTACTTGCCTGTAACTGAGAGTTTGGCCCAAGCAACCCCAGTGATGCAAGCTAGGCTCTGATACCACTCTGTCACGTCCCCTTCCATCAACCCGATGCAAGGGAGGAAATGTGACCAATCTACCAGGCTTATTGACACTCTCAACCCCATACATTACTCATTAATTCATAACAATTAAAATCTTCTTGTGTGCAGACTCATACTTCAAATAAACACAGCGAAAATAAACATACTAGCAAGCACACAAACAATAATACATCCTTATATCTAACATAGGCATAAGATGGTTCAACACCCAGGGATTTCAATTCCATTCCCAGGCTATGCACAGACTTCATGTCGATTTTATTAAGACATTCATTTCATTTCATTAACCTGGGCAATTAACATTCAGAATTAACACACTGCAAAGCACATAATGCATATAATGTAAATCACAGAGAACACTTATCTTGAAGATGAAGCTGTCCAAACAACTGGCTATGTGAGAGCAACGTTGCACCCAACCATAGATCTATGTCCAACTTGTATTCTTTTAGCTAAGAGATCACCCCCGAGCTAGGTTGTGTATCCACTAAGGAGGAACTAGCTGGGCTCACTCACAGCCATGATTTCACTCAACAACTATGTTAAGCCAACACATAGTTGGGTTTTTCAAGCATATGAAAGACAAAGGAGGGAAATTATAAGCCAGTGAGCTCAACCATAGAGCTACAGGCATCTCAAATGAATTCAACAGTCAAGGCACCCACATTACCTACCACACCCAACACAAGGAAAGTCCCCTTCTCTGCTGCACAGTCCCACGGGCGTCCCTTCCCTCTAGTGCTCTTCAAGGTGGGAATAGAAAGGTCCAATTGCTAATCCTTGAGATTCTAGCCTTCACTGGGTTTATCAAGCAAACCCAACCTCTGCTTAGTCATTCACAATGGGATTTCTCCCAATTCCGTTCATCAAATAACTCAATCCCGTCACTGGTTTCCTGGGCTATAAAAAATGGGTTTTCCAATGGATTTCGGGGTATCTAATACTCTCAAATTCGCCCCAAGGTTCACATATATGGATCCCCATTGGATTTCACTATCAAATACCAATTCTAGGCGTTTATGGCTCTTCAAAATGTGGGTTCTTTCAAAGTTGTGATTTCTGGTTTTTCTCACTGCTGGCAATTCGTTTTTGGATGAAAACTGATGCTGGTAACTTCCACCATGGAACGGGGATGAGGAAGAAGCAACTGTCATGAGGTAGAGTGACTTGTAGTACAAGAAAACAGAGCCCATACTCTGCCATACGAATTTCTGGGTTGTCCATGCTCCATTGAAGCCATGGACTGCAATCTCCAACTTCCTTACAACATAAATAAATGTCAGCAAGGTAAGTCAAAATGGGTTCTCAAGGTGACATTTGGAAGCTTATGGCTCAATCCCACACCCCCTCACCACTCCCTAGTGGATACACATGGCCCCTTCTCATTCGTTGCCTCCATAGCCAATTTTGGTATTTTATTGCATGATGTTTATTTACATCATTTTTACAATGTTCTATAGCTAAATAGCACATGGGTAACATAATGTCTAGTACTTGCCTTTTAAATAAAATTCAGGCTTCCACTAGCGGGGCCTTGGCCTTGAGCTCCACGCTAGGAAAAGATACATCACATGTATACAATATTTACATTAAAAGATAATATATCCTAAGGGTCAAAATGGGGTATTACAATGCCCTAAAGAAAGCTTTGGTATCAGCCCCAGTGCTTAGTCCACCAAACTTCGCACGAGATTTTATACTTTATGTGGCTGCGTCTCAAGAGACGATTGGCATGGTCTTAGTTCAGGTTGATGATGTGCTCGTCGAGCATGTGATTTATTACCTTAGTTGAAATCTAATAGACGTTGAACTGATATATACTCACGTGGAAAAGTTGGCACTTGCGACTGTCCACGCAGTCCAACAGTTATGACACTATATTTTGATTAGAACAACCACAGTTGTCACGTATATCAATCCATTTCAGTTCATGATATCACGACATGTTATAGGGGGGAAGTACAATAAATGGATTCTGATCCTTCAAGAGTTCAATCTCGATTTTGCTTCGGAAAAGTCGGCGAAATCGTTGGTGTTTGCTGAGCTTATTTCGGACCTCCCGAGACTTGATGAGGATGTCATCCACGAAGATTCCTTTATGGATGAACACTTGTTTCTTATCTAGTCAGAGGACCCTTGGTATGGGGATGTCATTGTATATCTCCAAACTTTGAAGTTTCCTCCGCATTATTCACGGGACGAGCGACGGCGGTGACTTGGTCCTCTTATACGATAGGTCTATCCATCCCCGAAAATATGCTGAAGGTGACTTGGTCCTCTTATATGACCAAGCTAAAGAACCCCCGGGGGCAGGCAAGTTTAACCCCATGTGGCACGGTCCTTACATTGTGAGGCGTGTCCTGGAAAAAGGATCCTATGAATTAGAGGACTATGAGGGGAACATCTTGAAGAAGCCTAGAAATGGGCTCTCCCTCAAGCGGTATTACGCTTAAACTTCTAGTTCGAGCTAATACTTTTGTATACTATTGTATAGTTATTTATGTACCATAGTTTAGCTTTCTTTTGGTTTTCAGGTATACCGATTAGCTTCCGTTCGATTGACAGATGTCAGCGGAATCTCCTATGTTCTTAGGGTTTGCGGATGGTGCTAGCCATCATACGCAGCAACTTGCTTCTGTTGCCTGGGTTATTTTTTCAACTGACCACCTAGTTGTGTCCTTGAGAGGTGCTTGTCTTGGTCCTACATCTAACAATCTGGCTGAGTATAGTGCCGTGATTGAGCTACTTCAGGATTTTATTTCACATGGTATCCAGTATTTAGAAGTCCACTTGGATTCACAACTAGTTGTGTGTCAGTTGAATGGTCAGTACCATGTGAGGGATCCTACGTTACTATGGAAATTCTTAAGGGTAAGACTCTTAGAATGACATTTTGTTCAATTACATACATTCATGTTCCGAGAAGTTTTAATCATATCTGATGCATATGCTAACTCTGTATTAGATTGGCATTTGTCACATTCGCAATGAAGCACAAAAGTAAAAGATACATTCATACATTTGTACATACACACATATAGTAGAACCGGAGAACCAAAGTTTTTTATAAATAATATGTCCAAAAAATGGTAGTGTCATAATACAAAACTGGAGCCCGTAGCCCTCAAAAATATACATATCGATACAAAAATGGGACTCTGAGATATCTAATCCCTACGAGGAGGCCTAGCTGCCGCCTCGGCAGGATGTGTCTGATAGTAATACTGTACTGCATTTGCTATACGCTGCAGTAGTCGCACCCAGCTGGTCGGTACCCCCCACCACATGGCGTTGCATATCCTCTGGTGCTGCGCTATCTTTATACCTGGTACCCTGTTGGTCATCTGTGATAGGTTGATCCACATGGTCTGTAGTGTACGCTCTGCTGCAGCACCCACTACCTCATCGCCCCTACCCCGTCGACGATGTCTCAGGAATCCTTGGGGTCTTACTGGACCCTTGTCTGCGAGCAAACAGTGAAACATTAGTATATGATGCTACCCCCAAAAAGATTTTTGCATTCACATCTATAATCAAAAATCCATAAAAATTTAATACACCAAAAAACCTAAAAAGAGTAACTCACCAATGTCTCCAAACGTTTCTCCTGGTGGAAGCGGCATGTCCCGATCCTAACGGAAGTCTATCCCTGCATAGGGGTAGTCGTCTATAGCCATGACCTGTCGGTCCCACCAGTGAAGAACTCCTCTGTGTATAGTGATGCCTGACGGCCACTACCCTATCGCGTCAAGACCTATTCCCACCAGGTCAGGGCTGGGTCGCAAAGACTATGAGGAGGGACTTCAACCCTCAGACTGAGCCCTGAAACTCGCTCAAAGAAGAAACTGCATAAGATACTACCGTATCCAAAAAATGTTGCCTCCCCTTGCTTGCACTCAGTCAGTTGGGTCTTCATGGACCCTAGTAATGTTGTGCACCAGTCAAATATCATGGGCTGCATACACTATGACGCATAAAACATCACGGGCCTCGAATCCTAGTGAAGCGTTGTCGAACCTGTGATCCACACTAAGGTAGCCACTATAACCTTCATGCTCAGACTGACAATGGCTCTGATGGGCACCTGACTCCCCACTGTCCGAGTATTGGGTACATAGTACCACTCTATGTAGCCAGTGATGGTGATCCCACCACCCACAGAATGAGATCGAAGGCTTGCCACCTCACCTCGACGGGACAAACCGGTAATGAAGTAGATATCATCCACTTCCAGTGTGAGTATTTGCCCGTCCAAGTTGAAGTTTTGTGCATCAACATCCCAGTAGCTGATCAAATGCTAGAGCAATAGGTTTTGGGCCCTTAAACCCCCTATGTTCCAAAATTTGTATAGCCCAAATGGGTGAATAGTAAAAATGAATTGTAAATTGTAAATTTTTGTTACTATTTATAATTTTCAAAACCCACTTGTCTATAGTTTTCACCATTTAATGTTGTTCTGGACTAATACAATGTCATGGAGTAGCATTTTTTTACCAGATTTATTCGACGAAAGTTGTTTCTGATCGTTTCACACCTATGGTAGGTATAATTCACACATGGCATATAGGTCAGATGTCATTTTCACATGCATTATGCATTTGACCTTTTGACCACTTTCATAAACCCTAGGTGCGACCCCGCTTCTTAACTGACACAGAACCTTCACACTCTTATAGAAGTGTGGTTATGTGGCGGTAGGGACTTTCTGAACATGGGTACCCTAGCTAGAAACCCTTTTTGCATTATGGTGCCCATGCCATTGTTTGTCCTTAGGATTGGGAGTCCTTTGCAGTTACGCCATGACTTTGCGATAAAGACTAATACTCTACTTTTTCTTGTGTTGGCCATCTCCCATAAGGACTCCCCCATTTATATCAAGTTGTGATTGCATTGCATCATCCTGCTTGCCGCTTGAGCCTTGTGTCAGCTCCCACTTACTCAGTTGTTAGCCCAGTGCCTGATCACTTTCCCTATGGAGCCCTGCAGAGCTTACACTTGCCCTTCACAATTTGATGACCTTTTGACCCTAAGGGAACACCCCCTGAGTGTCCACATCCTACACATGCTTCTTTGCATAGATCATAGGTGTGTTCCACTACTTGGGACTAGTCTGCTCACTATTTGACACTCGTTCCCTCACTTGATGTACTATAAGCAATTTTATTCTTTTTCAATCTTTTCCAAATATGAAAAAGTCCAAAAAAATCAAATATTCCAAAAAGATGGATGGGATTATGGTTACTACTTCTAGTTGGCAGCTGTTGTGTCGCCTTTGAACAGAGCATTCATTCCACTCCATACATTATGAGTCAGGACTATAGTTGGACCTTAGGATCTGTACTTTTTTCTCAGTTTACTCCACTGATTGGTTAAGCTTCCAGTCATTATGGATCCCTTTGTGATGCCTCCTGCATCGCACAGCCTATATCAAGTCTATGTTGCCTGAGTCTATCCATCTGCTCATGCTCTTGTTCAAAGGAAGTCCTGAAACCAGAATCGACCACTCCTCATATCTCTTGACTGTTGCATGTCGGCCATCCTTATTGAGTCATTCTGTTTCACCTGAGTTCTTCCAAATCTTTCAGCGTAGCTGGTACCTCGTGCTGGTTGATGGGGGATGCCTTAATGCCCTCCTTCCAGTGAGTCTCGTTCCGTCGACTTCAACCCATTTATTCCGGAACTTGAGGCTTAGAGCTCGGTTGAGTACCTTGAGGCTTGCAGTCATTAGTGGCAGGTTCTCTCGCCATCAACATTTTTGGGAATACATCAATGTCTCCTGATCGATGGATTCATCTTAGGGTTCAACCTCAACACATCTATTCGCACTTTGATGATTGTGCTATGTGCCTTGATGCCCATTTTCATTATTGGTGGCTTATCTCGCGTCTATTAACGGTATACATCATTAACCAGTAATTAGACGATGTCACATCAAGTTCAACCTCAACTCCTTTATTCACTTTATGGGACTTGCACTGTCGAAGACTTGTGTAGAAGACCGTAGGCGATAGTGGCATTCAGTATGCTACTTATGATCATGACTTTACATCTGAGATATCACCTCTCATATATCAGCAGTTTGTACCTCTAGTTTGTACCAGTTGTTTCCTTTTCAGCAAGAGACCATATCTTATTGTAGAGGGATCATGGCTATGATCACTTATGACATGTATTCACTATGTACTACCTATTCATGGCCATTATATCAGATTGTTGTACTACCGACATGTACTCAGGGATACTATTGTATTATGACGAGTGAGCTACTCCTTCCACTTGTGTCTCCATCACTCCACTTCTGAGATTTATAATGTATTTCGGCCATCGTAGCATCAGTCTCTAACCTCACACATTAGGGGGCATCTGTTACAACATGATTTTCCACCTTGTGAGCATCAGCACTCTTTGGCCTACAAGATCCATTTTATTGACTTGGATCCACTTTATATCCTTCAGACCTTTATATTCTTCAGATACACTATTTGCCTATTTTTTCCCCTGTACGCTAGCTGTATCACTTTAGTGGGCGTACCGCGAGTTGCATCACTACATCCCACGGGTAGCATGTAAAATGGTAAAAATCACTAGTTAATTACTTTTTACTCCCAAAAAACGGTCATTGGGTGACCTTTGGCCCTCCATTTTCCCCGAACGCCTCGATGTGTCCTTTCACTTACCTTTGGGAGAACTATATATTGAGCACATATGGCATATGGATGGGAGGAGAGAGGAGAGCAAGAGAACTCTAGTGGATTTTTTCCCTATCTTGAGTCTACACTCATTGATCCTTGTAGTTGTGAACCCTTTATGTTCACCTTCCAAACTCCTATCATAGTTTGAGTTTGCAATTCCATGGAGGATTGAAGTGGTGGAGGCACAAGTGGAGAGACCCAGATCTTGGTTCAGATTGGTTGCCGACAAGAGGTCATATGACATTGTACTTCTTGTTATTTATTAATAGAAATACCCATATTCTCATCCATTAATGTTGTGAATATGGTTTATATTACATTGGGTTGCATTTACTTATAATATCATGGACCATTTCTATTGATGATGTTAATGTCATTTATATATTATATGCGCTTGTTGTATATTGGTTGTCAAGACTAATTTGCAGGTTCAAGTGCACGGGTTGAAAGCTCCAACGGGGATCTACATCAAACGTTTGGATCGAGGTTTGTTATATTCTCCATTATCTTAGCATTGTCATTTATATAACATAGCACTGAGAATTGAGTTAATTTCTGGTAGTCAGCTATCTGTTGTGGTCCACCCCAAGACATAGGAAGTTTTCTCCAACACACTTTCTTGCTTGTCTGACTCTCTAGCGGCGTTCGAGGAAAAAGTTTCAGAACCACAACGACTGTTGGCATTGGAGTAAGCACTGAAGGCTACTCTAGCACGCTGGTGGGTGACACACAAGAAATCAATTGATGGATGGTCGCAATGCAGGAGATTGATAGCAGTTCATTTCGGCGATGTCGAGGTTTACCACACAAGGAAATATGATGGTCGGAATGACCCTGGAAGTCATTTGATGGAGTGTCAGACATTGTGGGAATCGCAACCAAGAGATGAGTGGGTCCATGCCTTTGTCCATACTTTGGACGATATGCTGCGATCATGGTATACTACAGTTGAATTGCAAGGATAAATTACTACCTGGTTGGAGTTGACAATTTGTTTTACTCATACGTTCAGCTTCGAGGATGCCAACCTAGATGTCCATAATGCATTGCAGCTCATCCGCGATGTGGTTCTAAAGGTTGTCCTAGTGGCGTACCCTACAGATCCGCATACGCACTTCCAAATGCAATCCATGATGGAATGTTATAACATCACTGGTTGGAAAAAAGATGGTGATGATCCGCGGAATGTCAATATTCCGGAGTCTGAAGGAAGTCGTGATGTGATAGCACCTGATGCGCCAAGTGATCCGATCAGTCACCCATTGAAGCTCCGTAAGATCAACATTGGGACAGAGGACAGTCCAAAGTTCGCGAATGTTGGGGACTATTGGGATGATGAGATGATAGGGAAGGTCACTGACTTGCTACATGAATTCCAAGACTTGTTCCCTACGAAGTTTTCTGGGATGAAGGGAATCTTGGGAGATCCGGGGGAGATGAAGATTCCGTTAAAACTAGATGCTAAACCAATAAGGCAACGACCCTATCGATTGAATCCGTGCCGTAAGGAAATGTTCAAGGTAGAACTTGATCGCATCTTGGATGCTGGTATTATTGAACCGATTGAGGAGTCAGATTCGATCAGTCCTATGGTGGTGCAAGACAAGAAGACCGGTGAAGTGCGCATTTCTGTCAATTTGTGGAAGTTGAATGACACCTGTTTCCATGATCCATTTCCAACCCCATTCACCGATGAGGTGCTCGAAGGCGTGGGTGGCCAAGAGATGTATTCGTTCATGGATGGGTTCTATGGATATCATCAGATCCGCATTGCAAAGGAAGACCGCCACAAGACAACTTTTGTGACAGAATGGGGTTGTTTTTAGTACACAATGATGTCGTTCGGCTTGAAAAATGCACCTGCGATATTCTCGTGGGTTGTCGTTGCTGCGTTCAGGAATTTCATTCAAAAAATTTTGCAGGTCTACATGGATGACTGGACAGTCTATGGCTTGATCAGCGATCACCTGGAAAACCTACGGTTGATGTTGGAGCGGTATCGACAGCATCAGATATCGTTGAACTTAAAGAAATGCATTTTTTGTGCACCATTTGGCATCTTACTGGGTCACATTGTGTGCAAGCGAGGATTGTTCGTCAACCCAGTAAAGATTGTGCTTATTCTGAGCTTAACACCGCCAACTAATTTCAAGCAATTGCGAGCGACGTTGGGCCACACTGGGTATTATCACAAGTTCATCAGGGGATATGCAGCAATTATGGCCCCTACGGAGAATTTATTGAAGAAAGACGCGATATTTCAATGGAGCCCTGAATGTCAAGATAGTTTTGAGACACTGAAAGCTAAGATGGCTTCAGTGTCGATACTCGTATTTCCGGACTGGAGTAAGGAATTCCATTTCCACGTTGATGCATCATCGATCGTACTGGGTGTGATGCTGGCGCAAACAGGAGAGGGGGATCTTGATCACCCCACTGCTTTCGCAAGTCAGAAATTATCATCAACAGAAAGGAACTATACCACTACAGAGAGAGAAGGCCTGGCGATGGTCTATGCGCTGCAGAAGTTCCGACATTACTTATTGGGAGGCCACTTTAAGATGTTCACAGACCATTCTACCTTAAAATACCTGGTCAATAAGCTTGTGTTGGGGGGGAAGATATGTCGTTGGCTACTTCTTTTTCAGGAGTTCGATTTTGAAATGATTGTGAAACCAGGACGTTTGAATGTTGGACCTGATCATCTCTCGCGGATTTAGACAGGAGAGGAGCCAACTAACATCGAAGACAAGTTTCCGGATACACAACTCTTTAAGGTTGAAGTAGCCGATGGCTACTATGAAGAAATCATTCAGTTTTTCGCGACAGGTATCGCACCCGAGGAGTTCACCACTAGTCAAAAGAAGTAGTTGGTGGTCAAGGCTGTCGATTTCCAGCTAATTGCAGGTGAGTTATACAAATTGGGCTCATATGAGATACTGTGGCGTTGTGTTTTGCCTCATGAGCAAGGGCAGATATTGTCAGAAGCGCACGCAGGAGTGGCTGGGGGGAACTATGGCAGTCGTGCGACTGCCAGGAAGGTGCTTCATGTGGGGCTCTCATGGCCCAAGTTGGACAACGATGCGACAGACTATGTGCGGTCCTGCGATGTTTGTCAGAGAACCAGGAAGCCCTCCAGGAGAGATGAGATGCCATTGATACCTCAACTGAAACTGCAGCCATTTGAAAAATGGGCAGTGGATTTCGTGGGACCAATCAACCCACCTGGGAAGCACATTAGTGCAAGATACATCATCACAACGACAGCTTATTTGACAAGATGGGCGGAGGCTACACCAGTTGTTGATTATTCCACGTCCACAGCTGTGTGTTTCTTGTTTGACAGCATCGTCACTCACTTTGGCTGCCCCAAGATATTGATGAGTGATCAGGGCAATCATTTTCTCAATCGCACCATTAGCGCATTGATGGAGGAACTGCAGATATAGAACAAGAAGAGTACGCCGTATCATCCACAGGAAAATGGCACGGTGGAATCTTTCAACAAGGTATTGGAACATGCGCTGACAAAGGTGTGCAATGTGAACCGTGATGACTGGGATCTGAAAATCCTAGCAGTCTTGTGGGCGTATCGCACCACGTGTAAAAGGTTGATGGGACAGACACCATTCAAGCTGGTGTATGGGCAAGAAGCGATTATTCCTATGGAGTACATCGTTCCAAGTCTGCGCATAGCGGTAGCAACAGGTATGGATGCTACAGCGGCATTAGAAGAGCATCTAGCGCAGTTAGTACAATTGGAAGAGGATCACTTTATTGTAGGATTCCACTAGAGCATGGAGAAGGATCGCCAGAAGGATTGGCATGATCGTCACATCAATAAAAAACAATTTCAGCAGGGTGACTTAGTGTTGTTGTATGACAGCAATTTTATGAAACATCCAGGAAAATTGCAGATGCATTGGCTTGGTCCACATCGCATCAGTTGCATAACTTCAGGAGGAGCAGTACAGTTGTAACAGTTAGACGGAGTGATGCTCCCAAAGTTGATCAATGGTAGCAGGTTGAAGCCCTACAGGTTGGGCTTGGATCAGCGCGATGCCTGAGTCAGATCGGGAAAAAAAAATGCAGGATGCTCGGTGGTAGGATGGCGCACCGATAGGGAAAGAACACGCAAGCAGGGAGGCTTGTGCCGCAAGTTAGGAGTGGTTTGTAACAGTGTCAGCACGGAGACTGGGTCAAATCAGCAATAAATGCCAAAAGTTAAGACAGTTAATTAACGGTGCTGGTTCGAATGATGAGAATTAATGGTGGATCCGGTCGATCAGATGATAGGATCGACGACGGATTTGGGTCATTAAGATAGGATTTGGTCCAAGTTAATGCAGTATTGAGTCGTGATTATGAGGGATTCGGTTGGGCACTATAAGAATGGGCTAAGACTGGTCAGAAGGCACCTGTTTGTAACAAGTGAGTTCAGTTGCCAGTTGAGGAATTTTGCAAGGTTGAGTTGTGTTGTAGAGTGCAGTTGGGTTGTGTGAGAGAGTTCCGAAGTTGAGTAGGATTGAGCCACCTGTTGGCATTTGAGGGAATTGTGTACGGCATGTCGGGTGAGCCGAATATGGTGGAGATTTCCAGTGAAGCCGATTCACCCCTCATCCATGTTCATAGTGATGAGAAGGTCAATATCGAGGTAAAGGTTGCCAGCATGCCGGTGGGATCATCCTCCCTGGTGCGCCAGAAGAGGGGGGGGACGCAACTTAGCTCCGAGCGGCCTGAGAAGAAGCACACTCGTTCCACTTCCCAAATATCAGAAGGCATCCCCATGGAGAGCCCATCGATCTCAGGGGTTGTGGAATCCACAGTCCGTGCAGGAGTTTTTTACGTGGATATCCTAGGCTACCAACCTCCATGTTGACCTAGGATACCGCCAAGGAAGCCCACGAAGAACCAACAGTATCAAATATGGATGTCGGAAATCCCGCTAAGTATGATTTGTACCACCGACATCATACCGGTGTTGATGCAGCTGCGGTATGATGATCACGACTTGCTGGCGCTGGAAGATGTTATGACGGAGCCCTTTCAGCCACGAGCACCAGGGGAGACCGTTATGGATCCATGCATTCCACATGATTGGGCACGCGGGTTAGAGAAGGCTGGGTTGTTGGGTTTGATCTACATGCCACATTTCGAGAGGTTGACGGAAGCCAATTCTTGCATCAAATAGTTGTTGGCTTGTTTTCCTGGCAGGGTGTTATGGTTGGACAAGCAGGTCACCGTGACGGTGGACCTGATTTCTGAGATCACAGGCTTACTGAAGGATGCGATCGACCCGTTGCAATACTTTCAAGGGAAGAATAATGAAAAAAATCTTGCGGCAACGTTGTGGAAGCAGTACAAGATGCAGAAAGACAGACAGGCTTATCGCTTGGACACTATCAACGAGCCCACAGTCAAGATTGGGGCACAAATCTTGGCTACCAAAATCCTACGGAACACTCGACCCAATCAAGGAAACTTCGGGGTTGTCGCCTGCGGGGAGCTATGTGCAGTAGGCGTGTAGATAAATTGGCCCCTGCTTCTACTTAACCAATTAACGGAGTACGCCTTGGCATCCCAAGCAGGACAGAGGTCATTCACCTATAGTTGGATGTTGATATTAATCGAGTTGGTCGCCTGGATGGAACCCAACAATTATCAAGGAATGGAGGTGGAAATGGTGCAAGAATGCAAGGGAGTGCACTGCCAAAACTTGTGGTGGGTGCAGGAATCAGAGC
This sequence comes from Larix kaempferi, assembly GCA_027924585.1. Lineage (NCBI taxonomy): Eukaryota > Viridiplantae > Streptophyta > Pinopsida > Pinales > Pinaceae > Larix > Larix kaempferi. Next base: position 3,374,734 of record BSBM01000705.1, read on the forward strand.
GCCTCAAGGATTGCGCCACGCAGTTCTAGTTTTATTGGGAAGCGCAGTTCTAGTTTTATTGGGAAGTGTTGTAGGCGGAAGTAGAGCGGATTCCATGGTTAACTCAGGCCACTATTGAGAAGTACAAGGGGATTTCCTGGTTCACGATTGGCCCACACAATATCTATGTGCAAGCGCACCGTGATACAGATAGGCATTGGTTGCAGACCCCCTATAAGTTAACAGATGAAGACTTGGATTTGATCATCGATAACTAATCGGTCGAATGGCGCGAACCAGTTATTCAGGAGGAGGTGTCTATGGGGATACCATCCGATGTGCCAGTCATGGATGAACCGCATCATGTGTTAGATGAGGAATCATTGCAGACCCCTACGGATGATGAGCGTCGGGTTGAAGAAGGAAGAATGAAAGGACACCAAGACCATGCGACAATCAGTGGGATCCCCCTGTCGTCGGAGGCACAGCTTGGCCGACTACTCCATGCTATAAATGTTGTAACCAATGTAGCGGCTCAAACAATGATGGTAAAGGTGGATGAAGGTTTCCATGCAAGGCACCAGAGGGAACACCAGCGCAGGCAATTGGCACAATCAGCAATAAGCTGCGGGTGAGGAATGTTGATATTCCCCCGACTGCGATTGTGACAGATAATGAGGCTTTGAAAGCTTTGCTGCAGCTGTTAGAGAAAGTAACCATCAACGTCAATGCACTTCCAGCGAAGGAGTTGACAACCATGCAGGTGATTCCCACCCAGGAAATGGCAGACAGGATGCATGAGATCAGCAGTAAGTGCCTGCATTTGCAGGAAAGCGAGGCAGCTACTAAGGTAGCAGTGGATGAGTTAATAGGGAGGGCTACTACAGCGCAACAGGCCATGGATGAGTTGGAAGAGGACATCAAGAAAGAATGGGCTGAGAAGGCTCGAGTGATTGAAGAATTGAAGTAGGCACAGGATCGCCTTGTCGTGGAGAAGGACACTTTATGGGACCAAAATGCACGGATGGAGGCAGCCATTACTGAGGTTTGTCACCTTGTACCAGAGGCCACCGTAGAATTGGACGTGGTTCAACATGCACAGCAACTTGGGGATGCCATTGCTTGACTCCAACATGAAAATCAGGATTTAACATCCCTAGTGAACCCTAGTACACCCAAAGCACAGGTGGATGAACGCAAGCGTGCCATCGAGGAGGTGGAAGCACAGATAGCAGAGCTGGGAACAACAGTGACAAAACTTACAGCCGACATCGTCCAGTTTTAGGGATGCGTCATTTAGGACGAGCAGATTGAACAGTTGACTAAGCTCAGTCAAGAAGCAGAGGGGCAGTTAGCAACACTAAAGACGACGATGCGCACGATGCCGCCAATGGAACAAGTTGCCAAGTCTGTGGACTTAAAAGAGTTACAGCAGCACATCACCAAGGCCGACGAGCGTCAGAAGAAGCGCGTTGCGCATCTGGAGGAGTTCCATAAGATTGGTTGTCAATTTATGACTAAATCTAGTGCAGCACTCCATGCTGTACAGGAAGGTCGCCAACAAGTTGCGGAGAAGCTGAGTGAGCACCCATCCCCTTAGGGTGTGATCGACAGTCAAGCACTGGCTATGGCAATAAAGGAGCAGGTCCCAGAAGTCGATCAACAGTACGAGGACTTCAGGGTCAAGACCACAGCATACACCTTGTCCTGCTGACGTGACTCGAGGGCGAGCCACAAGATTGCGTTGGGGGCCTATTGGCAGGCAGTTAGGATGTGTCATTATCGCAGCACCATGAGTGACGCAATACTGCGGAAGGCGGAAAGATGAGCATAGATGATGATATTCTATGTAATTTTTGGTCAGTTGTACTGCAGTATGCACGTTTTTGAGTCATTTGGGCCACATTAGATAGATTTTCGGTCATTTGCTCAAAGTGTCGGTTAGGAAGTTGTTAGTAAGTGGACAAGCAATGTAAAGGTGAAATCCTATACATAGTCATAGATTTGTAAGTGTTGAGGCATCTTGGATTATGTATCTTAGATCTGGAGATATCTATGAGATCTGTATTTTGCGGAGTATGAGCGGAAGATTGAACATTTTGTATATGGGTTTTTGCGGAGTTAATATAATGTGACAGAGCTGTTTTGCAGAATCCCTGTGTTTCTTCTGTTCATCTATGGTAATGATTGTTGCGATATGAATATATGAATGATGCGATGTTTCCTTGCTGCAACTAATGCTTTACTGTTATATCTATTGCAACTATGAATGGTTTTGTTGAATGATTCTATGAATGTGAATGATGTCTGAGTTAAATGCATAGATCTACTTCTGAATTGTTGCAACAAGTTAAGTAATTGAGCCACAAACATCCTCCTTCATTCGGCGGAAACATGGTTCCGTAAACTCTCCCTTGAACGCCTCGAGTGAGACCTCATATGCTCTGCAGGTGTTGCTGGACAAGGTAAAACCTGTCTGGGCCGGTTCTCAGGGAGATTGCAGTGGTCTGGGTGTCGACAGTGCTGGGAACCCTGTCGACTGGGTTTGTGTCAACACAACAGCCGCAGTATTGAATCCTTCAGCTCTGATACCACTTTGTAATGTCCCCTACCCTTAAATAAGGATAAAGGTTCTAATATCAATATTGATTTAAGTTCAAGTGCAGCATATTGAGACAAAATATAGTTAGGAAACACTTCCAATAATCAAACTCTTGATTCTAGAGTCAAATTATTTGTTGAATTTGTGATATTTAATTAATTACTAAATTAAGATAATGCTGAAACTTAATTAAATTAATTGCGACACTTAATTAAAATACTTAATTAAATTAATTACCAACGGAAATAATCACAAAAAAATGTGATTAAGGCATATTGATCATCATTTTTAGTGAGAATATGGTCCTAAAACCCATTCGTGCATTATAAATTGTATTAATGTTGAATCCACAATTGTTAAGTAGTTGAGTGTTGTCGTTATCTTTTTTCTACAAACTAAGTTAATTTATGTGTTGTTATGTGTGTGATGTAGGTGAGGATGAACAATAATAAAATCACACATCAATACACATATGTAGGTTGTAACCAACAGCCACACCACAACCAAAGCAAAGTAAAAGGCACCGGCTGCAATCATAGCCCATTAAATCAATTCCCGATGGTTGTCCCCTACAACCACTTCTCACTAATATATTTTAGATTGTATGGCTACCTCCATCCAACCATCAATCAATATTACATTCATATTACATTATTCAAACTTAGATATGCAAATAGGATCATATCCATGCACAAAACATTTCCAATCTAACAACTGGTGCGCTCATCCTAGCACCTGGAAAATTGCTGGACCAAAACAGACATATCTTGGTCATCCGGAAAAAAAAATTTGATGAAATGAAAGGTGATCCTTACTGGAATCACTATTCTAGACACAATGGAATAGGTCTCATGAATCATAAATGAGCATAAATTGGATAACAAGATCCTATGGTTTCGCCCCTCTCATCACCGTGAGAGTTACATTTATAAGCTATGAAGGAGGGAAGAAAGAATACAGAATAGAGGAGTTCCAATACAAAGTATAAAGAGATTTCCAAACTATATATAAATCTTGTCACATCATCCATAACAATTCCATAATTTATTTTAGACTCCATGGCACATAAACATAATAAAATAACATAAATAAGTATGAGAACAAATACATATCTTTAATGACAACTGGCTGCAGCAGGACAACTTTCCTCCCAGCCGTAGACATAGTCAAGCCTTCCTCGCTTGAACAGTTCACCCCAGATATAATACCATGGATCTATAGGTAGAGGCACACTTAATCTGGAAACTCTCATAACTACCTCTTCTTAGAACCAGAATGGTTCCCACTATGCTACTTTCTTGTCCATCTCCACTGCCTATGGGGTCACCGTCCCATTTCATGGCTTCCTGTGTGAGAACCTGGACTAGAAGAGTGATATGGAATCAAAGGGTAGTGATAATCCACTAGACTAACTCTCTAGAATGGACAACAAACTACTCCTACCGATGATCCAACAACAAACACTTAGTCTCAATACAATCCCCACAAAGTCTCAAGAATTTCAACACTCACAACACAATGGGATAGCACAAGGCAAGTGATCCAAAGCTTGACATTAGCTTCAACAAGGAGAGAGCATGTGTATAAATAGATTAAGGAGGGATATTCGAACCCAAGGTGTCCAACTAGAATTGGTTTGAGTGTGGTTGGGTTTCATCGTTTCATCATGGAGACTCAACTCAAATTAGTGGAGGCTAAAATTAGGGAGGTGGAAGCTAAATTCTAGCTTACATCTCCTAGAATCTATGGAGAGAATTCATAATATCATGGAAGCACAAATCAAGCTTACAGCTCCTAAAATCATGGATGAGGGCGCCTTAGCTCAAAAATAGGTCAAATAAAACTCAAATTTAATTAAAATATTACAAACATCATGCACTATGGTCTAGCAAACCACTAGGAGTGAAAATAATAATAATTCACTAGAAAAATAAGATATATGAAAACCATCAAAACTACGAGGGTGCATTGAGCAAGAGGGCCCCACTAAGGTATGTATGAGGTGCAATAATAACTCCATAGTTCCTAAAAATCAAAAAATGGGTTCCGCTATACAATGCTTGGGTGACCAATACTACTAAAGTCACCAATGCACAAAATGAACTAGGATGGACAACTATCATCCAACAACAAGTTCTAAGGTGTTAGGGATATCCCCCCATTCCCCCGTCACTCTGTGAGATCCATGGTCTCCCATACTCTTTTAGTTTCCTTTGCTCATCCATTTGTTCATTTAATTAATAGCAACAAAATTCAATGATAACAACAATGACAATAACATCATTAAAATTAATAATAATAATTGATGCAGGAGCATCGGGACCTAGGAAGATCAATCGAAGTTGATCGACCGAAGGGAGCCGACCAGCGGGAGTGTCGATGACCACTGGTGCGGGGAGCAAGTTGACTTGTCGAAGCCAACAAGTCAAGCAGAAGCAGTTGGGGTGCGGTCGACTGAAGGAATAGTAGATGTCGCGGGAGGTCGAGGATCTACAGGAGATGGTCGACAGATGACGAGCGGCGTAAGAGGTCGGGTAGTCGACAAGTGGTCAAACTACGACACAACAGGGTTTGGCGAAGCTGAGTGTAAAGGGAAGGAGTGAACCGACAGGATAGTCGAGATGTGACTGACTGCTGTAGTAGGGTCAGAAGGACAGAAATTCAATGAATTGTACTTAGTAGCTGTTCGGGGTTGCTGAGGAATTTATTACAGTTATTGCGAGTTGGTGAAGGACATGACAGAGGACGTCATGGACAAAAGTTGTACAGCATGGATAGAAGCTAACAGTGCGGGTTCGTAGGATTTGGCAGGATCAGAGAACAGAGGGGGACGTGTGTCTCGGGATTGTAATAATCTTGGAAACAACACCCGCAGAGTAGAAGAGGAGGAAAAAGACCTTCATCCTGTACAACGGCAAAGAGAGAGCCAAGAGCAGAGCGCAGAGCCGAGAAAGTTGTGAAGAGTCACACTGGCCAAGTGTAGAATGTTGAGATTGAACCATAGCTCAGAGTTCTGTGGTGAACCAGGAGAGGGTGAGGTCGACACACAGGGAGAACACACCACAGTTACTTCGTTGTTGTTAAGGCTGAGGCCGATTGTAGTTAGTTATTTGCTTACAGTTATTTTATATTGTAACCGATTTCAAAGAAGTAATATAAGCCAATTCAGGCATCTTGTTCTACACCTTGTTTGTGTGAACATTGTGGTTTGTGTCGTGTGTATTGTTAAGCAAGAACCTTATTTCTGTAGGGCGACTTGCATCAGTTGGTATCAGAGTCCGGAGGCGAGTCCGGTTGGAGAAGTGAAGACCATACCAACCTGACTTGTGTCAGTTGGTATCAGAGGTCGAAAATGGCTCATAGAGGCGTTAATGTCCGAGGAAGAAGAGCGCGTGGCGCAGCAGCCGTCACAGTGGATCGTGAGATGTTCAACGAATGTGTCCGAACGATGCAGACTTTGACAAATGAAGTCGCAGCGATCAAAGAAAACCAGAGGCGTGGTTACATTCCTGAAGCGCTAGACCACAGCGATGAGGAAGTCGAGGAAGTGGAAGCTCAGGAAACCGCAGTAGAAGAACCAGAGGAGAAACTCATCAAGCTTCTGACAGAAATGATAGGTCGAGCGAAGATAGAGGTGCGTACGTACTTGGGAAGCCTAGACCTAGAAGACTTGATCGACTAGTTCAGAGAGATGGAGAAATATTTCGATGTAAGCAGATCGAGGATCCTAAATGGGTTAAGACTGCATGTCTAAGGTTGAAGGGTCATGCCTCGTTGTGGTGGGACAATGTACAGGCTGATAGATTCAAGAAAGGTAAGGAGAAATCAAATGTTGGGACAGGATGGTTGCCAAGTTGAAGGGGAAGTTCTTGCCAAGCGACTATGCAATTTCCTTGTTCCGAAAGCTACAAAACTTTCGACAAAAAGAGATGACCGTGAAGAAGTACACGAAGGAGTTCTACCGATTGTCGATTCGTTCAGGACAGACTGATGAAGGAGAAGCTGTCTCCAGGTATGTAAATGGCTTGAAATATGTTGTTCAGGATGAACTCAGCATGTCGAGATTCAGGACAGTTGAAGAAGCCTATAGTTTGCTCTGAAGGCAGAAGAGAAACTGTCGAGAAAATCCGCAGCGACCAGAGGTAGGATGACTAGTCGGGGTGGAAAGACTGTCTCCATGAAAGGTCAAGGTAGCAGCTACAAGAAAGAAGGTGTTGAATATAGTCGATGCACAGAAGGGACATCGACGAAGGAAAGAGCGCAATAGAACTGACGCAATGGTCATGAGAACCGCAGTCGAGGCGCGTATAGTTGAAATGGTCCATCCGACAAGAAAGGAGCTAACAGACTAGCTATAATCTATTACAAATGTCGAGGAGCGGGACATAAGGCATATGAGTGCCCAGAAAACCTACATGCTGCAGAAGAATCAAAACCCATATGTCGAAAGGATGAGCAAGTCGACGAGAGGGAAGAATCGGCATCAGATAGCAATGGAGGTGAGAAAAAGAAGAACCGAAATCTGACGGTTCAAAGAGATTTGGTCCAGGAAGATCAACGTGACCCAACGGAACCAGCACAATGGAAGGCTATCTTTCGAACGAAGGTGTGGATCGAAGAATGGCGTTGCAAGACCATAGTCGATGGTTGGAGTACAGAGAATCTTGTGTCGATAGAATTCATCGACAAGATCGGGTTGAAGTGTCGTGAGCACCCACACCCTTACAAGATCTCATGGTTTCAGAAAGGACGTCATGTCAAGGTGACCAGACAGTGCCTGATCAACTTCAGAGTTAAAGGATTGGAGGACAGTGTGTTATGTGATGTAGTTCCCATGGATGCATGCCATCTGTTGTTAGGGAGGCCATGGCAATATGATCGTAAGATGATCTATGATGGTCGAGCTAACACAGTCACAGTGTGGAAGAATGTGTAGTGCCCCTAGACTTGTGTAGACATTGAGGGCACCTGCTGAGTGACCCGGCTAATTGAAACATTAATTAAATAACCTTTTGACCTTATGTTTGAGTATGTGTATCTGAACTGTTGAGGTAAATGAATAATTGCATATGTTAAACGATTAGCTATGACTATGGAAAATTATGTTGATGAATAATGCTTAATGACTAGCTATATGGTGATTATGTATTTGGTGACGAAATGTCTATCTGATAAGATGATTGAGCAATTGAATAAATCATAAATGTTTAACAATACTAGAGTTAGAAACCAGATGATGATTGCTGAGAACAGTGCTACTAATAATTTGTTGTGAGAAGTGTGTGTAGAAACAAGTGAGACGGTTCACCAACGGACACACAAAGGAACATGAAGGGTCGTAGAGTACGGGTAAATCACACACAGGGGAAGCGATGACGATGTCGACTTTCGACAAGAATACCACGCATGAGCAGATAAGCATTGATCCGCTTGCTCAAGAGGAATGCGTGAGGGCGTACGAGGTGGGCCACGACGGAGCTGGTCACGTACGAGTTGAGGGGCGCGCAGTGAGAACGGACTCACTCCTCAGTGCCATTAGTCCCTAGATAGCATGTAGACGGAGGATGGATGGTAACGATTCCTAAAATCCCTACAAGAGTTCCCGCAAGTCAAAACGGAAAGATGGTGGCAGAAGGGCCCAACGATGCGGTACCCTGTCGAGAACGGAAAGAATGGACGCAAGGACCCAACGAGGTGGTACCATGCCAAGGAATGGAAACCATGGATGATTGGACCCGACGGAGTGGTGCCATGTCAGGGGATTAAAAATTAAGGAACCAGGAGCCCAACGACGCGGCACCATGATCCTAGTGAGTTTGATTGTTAAATTAAACTACATAAAAACTTAGGAGAATAACTTCAGATTATTACTTAGCAAATGCATAACAATAGTTTAGACATTTGCACATGAATAGTTATTTTTGTTGAGCATTTAAAATAATAGAAATTATTATTTAGGAGCAAAATAGAATCCTAAGATTAGACACCTAGTCAACTAAAAGCTAGGAGTTGATTAAAATATCTGGGGGACAAACTAGAGCAAACTTAGGGATGTAGGTGCACTTCCCAGAGAAACTGACACTTGGATGGGTGAGTGTTTTAATTAAATAAATAATTAAAAATATTTAATTATGCATGAAGCGACATGTGTCGCAGGAGATTTCCCTTTATAAGGAAGGCTTAAGGAATGGGTAAGGGGCCCATAATTTGGACGATTGTCGTAATTTTCGAATGCCTCAAAGACTTGCTACTATCTAAGGGTTTGGCTAAGGAATCCTGGTGGGAAGGGAAGCCCAAGCTGAATTTCTGAAATACTTGTGTGAACTCTACGACCCGATTAGCTCGGGGGTCTGGAAGGAAGAAGAGTACTTCCAGAGTGGTTGGGTGGTTTACCGAGGTGTCCCGTGGTGAATGGTTGAGGTCTTCAGCAGCAGTATAGTAAGGATCATCTTCAGCACCATCTTCAGACTTCTCCAAGCGACAACCGGAGAGGTATTCCTTGTGCTTGATACGCTTGTTACTAATAATTGTTTTTAGAAACTGAATCTCTTTGCTTTTAACATTATGAAATGAATCGAACTCTATATGAATTAATGTAGCTGCATGTTTTTTTATATACTGTTATTGTAATCGCAATTAGATATGAACGGTTTTGGTTAAGATGGATCGATCTCTGTAACAGAGGTATTCCTTGTGCTTGATACGCTTGTTACTAATAATTATTTTTTTGAAACTGAATCTCTTAGCTTTTAACATTTTGAAATGAATCGAACTCTGTATGAAGTAATGTAGTTGCATTTTTGTTTATATACTGTTATTGTAATCGCAATTAGATATGATCGTTCTTGGTTAAGATGGATCAGCTCTGTATTTCTGTTACAGAGATCGATCTAATGGACTGATCGGCCCTCTCCTGTAAATTTAGAAGGAATTTTAATGATTCAGATCGATTGACCATTATCTTTTATGTGATCCGTAAGATCGACCTGCATTTCAATTGCAGAGTTCTGTCTACCTGTAATTTAGAAGGAATTTTAATGCTCAGATATATTGACCATTATCTTTTCGGTGAACCGTAAGATCGACCTACATTTCAATTTCAGAGTTCTGTCTACCTGTGAATTTTTGAAGGGATTTAATGTTCAGATCGATTGGTCAATAATTGTTTCTGTGACCCGAAAGACTGACTTGCATCTAATTACAGAGTTTCGTCTCAAGAATCGACTAACTTCTGTGAATCTTAGACCGATTCAACCTGCATATTGTTAATCACCCATTGCAATATATATTTCTGAGTTGAGCGATGTGCCTTGATCGACGCTGTATGCTCGATTGCAGTGATCGATCCCCAAAAGCTCCGTTCGACTCTTAATATTTCATACAAAGCCGTGTCTCCATCCTTGAACCCGCGCCCTTGGTTAAGTTGGAATGGACATACGTCCAGGTTGGCTCGACAATGTACATTACTTATCGTCTGATTTGAACAATAGTGTTGACTCAGTTTCTGTCTTGTTATGCCGAATGTACAAGTCTCTTAGTTAAACCAACCTTCTGAGATCTACCGCCAGGTATGGATTGCAACATCTCGGTTGTAACGCCCAGATCCGGCTTCGACCCCAGGTTCATGTATGTTGTTTTTCCTTGTTTGATTTTGGCATTAAGGCCGTTCTCTTTCAATAAAATCGACAGATGTCCATCTCGGTGCTATCTGCTAAATAGACAGAAAGATCTGGAAGAACCTCGTCAGTTGTCAAATTGACATCTGTTAAAAATTATATCTCAATCCTATTATGTTAAATGAGATCGATCCTAGCTATTCGAATCACCTCCCATGCATGCAATCTGGTAGTCGACTAAGTGCTCATGATCGAGTTCCATCCTTAGAACCCCAAAGCCCAGCTGTCTCTCATCAAGTTTTCGACCATACTGCGGCAAACTAATAGTTATCCCTGCAATCGTTCTTCGAAAGATGCAGCTCACGAACTGATAGTTATCCCTGAAATCATGTCCTGGAAAGATGTAGATCACTGCGTTAAGAGCCTGGTCCCTATAACCGTTTCTCGGAAGGATGTAGATCACTGCATTAAGAGCCTGGTCCCTATAACCATTTCTTGGAAGGATGTAGATCACTGTGTTAAGAGCCGTGAACAAAGAACCCTGGACAAAACTTAGATCACGGATGATAGTCCGTGAACCGTGTATTCCTGTCGAGTACAGATCTGGAACAGCATAAATTCTGTTAAGCAAAACGAAATGCAATGTTAATTTTATGAAATCCTTCTCCCGTACTTTTATCGTTGTGTCATGTATAAGCTACAGAGTATTAAAAAGTAAACGCAGAGTCCAGAATTGGATAGGACGCAAGTCTTAAATTTAAGTTAGATTTATTATAAGCATTTCATGTATACTTTGAAATATCTTTAGAAATCATAGCCACAGTATAAGAATGGTATGTTCAAAGTAATGTATCTATTTTAAGATCAACTGAATGCATTTATTTAAATGATGTGCAAACGACTGTATCATATTTTCATACCAATTTTTTTTTAAAGTGGAAACCACAGTGGCATCGTATTTATATTGTAAATATCTTAAACTGCATTTAAATTACAATATGTTGAATTGAAGTAGTTACTTGTATAAACGAAGGAATCATGGCCGCATTATTCGATTGAAATACATTTGGGAAAATATCGCAGTATTATCTTATAATATGTTTGAATGTAATACAATATGTTTACATCAGGGATAGGAAAAGATTTAAGATTATGATGTATTTAAAAGAATGTATGCTTAAATTGATAGATAAAGATGAAGGATTAGTATAACTAACAATATGGGTTCCTTTGTTACGTCAAATTACATATTGATTAGTTAAAGCGATATGGTATAGTAGCATTTGCAATGAAATAGGTTGCATACAATAGAAATGTTTAAAGTTGGTCATAATGACATATATACTCTATTTCATAGATAAAGTAGTCAAATTGTTTAAATTGAAATAAAAGCTATGATTTGGAATATAAGATTCCTTTCATTTTATAGGGAATAAAATATAATGTATTCACACTTTCCTTTATGATGTATTTAAAAGAATGTATACTTAAATTGATAGATAAGGATGAAGGATTAGTATAACTAACAATATGGGTTCCCTTGTAATGTCAAATTACATATTGATTAGTTAAAGCGATATGGTATAGTAGCATTTGCAATGAAATAGGTTGCATACAATAGAAATGTTTAAAGTTGGTCATCATGACATATATACTCTATTTGATAGATAAAGTAGTCACATTGTTTAAATTGAAATAAAAGCTATGATTTAGAATATAAGATTCCTTTCATTTTATAAGGAATAGAATATAATGTATTCACACTTTCCTATGTATAGTTTTATGAAACAAAAACATAATTTCCTATTTCTTCAAGTCATTCGAGAAATAGATGGAAGAATCAATGTTTGAATATAATTATAAATCCTATGTGTACAAGATATTATAAACAATAAAACTTATTATGGTTTTAGGTGACATTGCAAATTACTCATGATCCAACTTTCTCTTAGGTGTATCCTTTGCAATTATAAACAATGTGAGGATATCATGACTACTATCAAAGTTCCATATTTTAGTAGTGTGTTTAAGTAAGAGAATAATATTTTTCTTGGAATCATGTTCTATTGTTACATAGACGAGAGTAGAAATTGATTCATGGTCTTAACAACTCTAGTTTAGATAAGTAGCCTTACCACCTGAAAATGTGTGGAAGTTAGATTAGGATCCTAAGCGCTTTGCTAGACATGATGTTCTCTCCTACAAAAAAAAAAAAATTACGAAAATTTTGCTTACGATGACAAGCCCTACAGAATGGCGTGAAAAGGACTCTTAAGCCAAGGCGAGGAGAGCCAGCCAACAATAAGGACGATGAAAGCAATCTTTGGGAAAAGCAAGTGTTGATGAGCACCGCCAAAGAATTCCTCGCGGAGGAGGAAAAATAGTCAGGATGTTATGCAATCATTCCAAAAGGACCATATGTCGAAGGAATGACCAACATGGAGAGCATTCTGGTCGAAGTCGAGGAGTTGCTCGAAGAATTTCAGGACATAATGGCTTATGCGAAACCGACGGGATTACCGCCGACAAGGAGTATATCCCATCAGATCGACTTGATTCTAGGGTCGAGTCTATCGAGCAAAGCACCATATAGGATGAGTCTGACAAAGGGATAGGAGCTCAACCGACAAGTCCAAGAGTTGTTGGACAGGGGATTGATTCGAGAAAGCTTGAGCCCGTGTGTAGTACTAGCAGTATTGACACCAAAGAAAGGTGGGGAATGGAGAATGTGTACTGATTCCAGAGCCATCAACCGGATCACGATCAAGTATCGATTTCCATTTCCAAGGATGGATGACTTGATGGATTGCCTGAGTGGAGCGACATACTTCATGAAGTTAGACCTAAAGAGTGGATATCACCAGATCAGGGTTAGAGAAGGAGATGAATGGAAGACAGCATTCAAGACAAGAGAAGGGTTATATGAGTGGTTCGGATTGACTAATGCACCCAGTACATTCATGAGATTGATGAATGAGGTACTGAAACCATTCTTGGGAAAGTTTGTCGTAGTCTATTTAGACGACATTCTGATTTTCAGTCGGACCAAGTCAAAACATTTGAAGCACGTTTGATAGGTATTACAGAAATTGCAGGAGGAAAAGATGATGATCAACCTGCAAAAGTGTTTCTTCGTGAAGAAGGAATTGGTGTACTTGGGATTTGTAATTTCAGGTAAAGGGTTGGAGATGGACCACGAGAAGGTGAAGGCAATAGTAGACAGAATGCATGAGAAAGGGCGAGTTCAAGTGGACAGATAAAGCCCAGGAATCTTTCGACAAATTGAAGGAAAAGGTCACTGAGAGCCCAGTGTTAGCGCTCCCAGACTTTGACAAAGTTTTCCAGGTCGATTGTGATGCGAGTGGAACAGCAATTGGAGCAGTGTTGAGCCAGGAAGGCTGACCAATTGCATTCTTCAGTGAAAAGCTGAATGGAGCGAAGCAGAAGTATTCGGTCTATGACCAAGAATTCTATGCTATCGTACAAGCATTGAAGAAATGGAGGCATTATTTGTTGCCACGGGAATTTTTGTTATACATAGATCACCAAGCACTGAGGTATCTGAATACTCAGTCGAAGTTGGATCAGAGACACATGAAGTGGGTGGATCTGCTCCAGAGATATACGTTCGTGTTGCGACATAGGTCGGGCAAGTCGAGCAAAGTTGCCGACGCATTGAGCAGGAGAGTTGTGCTGTTGAGCACGATGACTGTTCAAGAAACAGGAATAGAATCGATAAAGATGGAGTATGAAGCCGACGAATATTTTGCGAAGGCATGGAAGGCTTGTTGAAATCCTTGGAGCGTCGACAGAACTCCATATTTGAGTTATCTCATTCAAGAAGATTACCTGTTCAGGGGAAGTCAGCTGTGTATTCCCAGAGGATCAGTGAGAGAGAACCTAATCCGAGAATTTCATAATGGTGGGTTAGTAGGGCACTTTGGGATCGACAAGACCAAAGCACTGATCGACGAAAAGTATTTCTAGCCAAGGATGTCGACAGATGTCAGAAAATGGGTTCGACAATGTCAAGTTTTCCAGTTGGCAAAGGGAAAGAGTCAGAACACAGGGTTGTATTCACCATTGCCAGTACCAGAGAACCCGTGGGGGCATCTTAGCATGGATTTTGTGTTAGGATTACCAAGGACTCAGCAGGGGAACGACTCAATATTTGTTGTATTCGACAGATTTTCGAAGATGGCACATTTCATACCATGTAAGAAAACAAGTGATGCCACAGGGATTGTTGTATTATTCTTTAAGGAAATAGTCAAGTTGCATGGATTTCCAAAGAGTATCACGTCGGATAGGGATACAAAATTCATGGGGCATTTCTGGAGGACCCTATGGAAGACACTCGACACGAAGTTAGATTTTAGTTCGGCATATCATCCGCAGACAGATGGACAAACCGAGGTTGTAAACAAAATTTTGGGAAACCTTCTGAGATGTTTAGTAGCCGACAGACCCAAGCAGTGGGAGAATGTGTTGGCACAAGCAGAGTTTGCATATAACAATTCTGTGAATCGATCGACAGGATTGAGTCCATTCCAGATTGTTCAAGGGAGGAGTCCACATGTAGTGACAGATTTGGTCGAATTTTCGACAAAAACCAGGAAGAGCGCGGATGCAAAATCATTCGCAGAGCATATGCATGAAGTTCATGAAAATGTGTGAAAGCGCATCGAGAAGAGTAACGCGGCCTACAAGTTGAGATCCGGCCGAAGGAAGAGGCTATTGTCATTCCAAGAAGGGGACTTAGTCTATGCATACTTGCAGAAAGAGCGATTTCTAACAGGAACATACAACAAGCTGAAATTGAAGAAGATAGGGCCATGCAAGATTATGAAGAAGATTTTAGACGATGCCTATGTGTTGGAATTGTCGAAAGACTTGAACATTTCAGCAACGTTCAACGTCTCAGACCTGTATAAATTTGAAGAAGGGTCAAGCAGCAGTAAGGGGGAAGTAACCAGTATCAACTAGACAGAACAAATTCCAGACCAGCATAAAGAAGGGATCGCAGAAGTAATTGAGGAACGCGAGGTAGGGCGACCCGTAGATCATGCATGAAGGAATACTTGGTGCGATGGACAAATGATGAGTTGCAGGAAGTGACGTGGATTTTCGAAGAGGAGTTCAGGAGACAGACGGAGCAGTCAGATTCTTTTTCACCTGGGGAGACTGATGCAGGAGCATCGGGACCTAGGCATATCAGTCAAATTTGATCGACCGAAGGGAGCTGACCAGCGGGAGTGCCGATGACCACTGGTGTGGGGAGCAGGTTGACTTGTCGAAACCAACAAGTCGAGCAGAAGCAGTCGAGGTGTGGCCGACTGAAGGAACAGCAAATGTCGCGGGAGGTTGAGGATCGACAGGAGATGGTTGACATATGACGAATGGTGTAAGAGGTCGGGTAGTCGACAAGTGGTCAAACTACGACACGACAGGGTTTGGCGAAGCCGAGTGTAAAGGGAAGGAGTGAACCGACAGGACAGTCGAGACGTGACTGACTGCTGTAGCAGGGTCGGAAGGACAGAAATTCAATGAACTGTACTTAGTGCTGTTTGGGGTTGCTAAGGAAGTTATTACAATTATTGCGAGTTGGTGAAGGACATGACAGAGGACGTCATGGACAGAAGCTGTACAGCACGGATAGAAGCTGACAGTGCAGGTTCGTAGGATTTGGCAGGATCGATGAATAGAGGGGGGTGCGTGTCTCGGGATTGTAATAATCTTGGAAACAGCACCCGCAGAGGAGAAGAGAAGGAAAAAGACCTTCGTTCTGTACGACGGCAAAGAGAGAGCCGAGAGCAGAGCGCAGAGCCGAGAAAGTTGTGAAGAGTCACACTGGCCGAGTGCAGAGTGTTGAGATCGAACCATAGCTCAGAGTTTCGTGGTGAACCAGGAGAGGGTGAGGTCGACACACAGGGAGAACACACCACAGTTACTTCGTTGTTGTAACGGTTGAGGCCGATTGTAGTTAGTTATTTTCTTACAGTTATTTTATATTGTAACCGATTTCAGAGAAGTAATATAAGTCAATCCAAGCATCTTGTTCTACACCTTGTTTGTGTGAGCATTGTGGTTTGTGTCGTGTGTATTGTTAAGCAAGAACCTTATTTCCGTAGGGCGACTTGTGTCAATAATAATGCCAAAGTCCATAATTACATCATCAAACAAATGAGCATAATTCCACAATCACTTTAACAAATAGAACATAAGTCCATAGTCAAATAAAAGACCATAAGTCCGGGGCTTAACAATTGGGGTATTACACATAAAAACAAATTATCATCCAAAAGAAGCATACAAAAGTTTATGGTATGTATGTTTCCATGGGGAAAATTTATGGTACATTCGCAAACAACCACAACTGATAAATAGAATCGACATTCTTTAGGCATCGAAAAGGATTTAGCAATGGGTATTTTTTTCAATAAGAGATGTGAAGAGTATATAAAGAGAAGGTGATGGATATTTTTTTTAAATTAAAATATTAGAAAAGCTCGTTTATAGCAATATAATAATTCAATTCAATGCATCTATGTTTGGCCAAATCATCCATTTAACTCATCTTAGATTGACCAAATTTGACAATTCAATGATTAGTTGCCAAATAATTTTCAATAGATGGATTTATAAAATCATCAATCTAAAGCAGAAATGGCATATGAAATAGGCAAATCACTGCATTGAATATAGAATCCATTGTTTGACATGAGATTTTTTGATATAGAGAAAGCAACCCAATGTTAATTGCAACAGTAAGAAATGATTTTCATGACCATTTGACAATCAGAAGGATTGTTTGGGTCATGCAACAATCTATTTTGTTATTTCGATTTCTCTTTTCACGGATCATTGAATTCAACACATGCATGCACACATTTCCTCATAGTGAAATCATTTATATATAGTAAATTTCTCTTTGCCATTGGTTTACATGAATTAGATTTAAAACTTACACTAATCCACTTTTGATGAGCAAATGATGAAAAGTAAAAGATGATAAACCAATGTTGATAACTAATGATGAGCCCTTAGGTTTGAGTGTTTGTATCTAGCTCTAATACCAAATGTAGGGACCCTCCATGGTTTTCCCCTCTACAACATATCAACCTCGACTCATTTCAACATAAATACAAAAACAATTTCATAAATTGTTGGACAACATCATAACTTTTAATGAAAATGAAATTTGCAACAATTAAGACTAACCTGGATCTTGCGCTACTGTATCCCTCGTCATGTGTCACATGTCTCATTGTAGCTGCAACTGGATTACCAATCAATGTGTCTACCGGTTGACCACATGGCCTGCTCCCTATGGGTACTCTTCTTACCCATGGACCCTTGAGCTACAATGGGGTTGTATGGAAGAAGCACTATATCAGCACGATTGGAAGTGGAGCATTCCGCTTTTAGGACTTCCAACCTTAACCACTTCCAAGGACCAAACTCTCCAACAGTCATTGTAACCATCCTCTCCCATCGTGGAGGAGGAAAAATATAAAAAATCAAGATCCAAAAGATGATCCTCACTCATCTCCTTGCCTTTCTTTTATAGATTTTCTTAGGTTTTTGTTGGACTATGTTCAAGCGTGTGTGCACTTGAGTCTTCTTTTCCTACGTGTATGTGCACTTGAGTCTTAATATTTATTTAATTGATTTTCTTATTTTATCATCTTTAATTAAAGGGTGTGTTTTAGTATATCTTCTCTTTATATAATTACTTGCCTTTGTTATGCATATGTTCTTATTTTAAATGAAATTATTATTTATTCTTTGCATTCATATAATTATTTATTCTTAGCATATACATGTTTTTATTAATTTATTATTTATCATTTTCTAAATTATTTTTCTCATTTATATTTTATAAGTTCTATATTTTAATTTAATTTTACCAAGGTTCTATTAAGGAAGCCATGGTCATACTCGTGCCTTTCAAATAGAATTCACCAAGGTTCTATCAAGGGTTGCATAGATGCCCTTCAAATAGAATTCACCAAGGTTCTATCAAGAGTTCCATGGTCATACACATGCCCTTAAAATAGAATTCACCAAGGTTCTATCAAGAGTGCCATATGTTCCCTTCAAATAGAATTCACCAAGGTTCTATCAAGGGTACCATGGTTGTACACATGCCCTTCAAATAGACCTTATCAAGTCTCTATCAAGGGTGCCATGATTATACACATGCCTTTCAAATAAACATTTTCCTACAATGGGGACATGATACGACGATTGAGACCACGTTAATTCAATCCACATGTATCCTGTTGAGAGACTAATGGTCACTGATGAATAAGGTTGGAACCTTATTGCATGCCCTTCAGTCAAAACTTTGTGAGTGACCAAATATGTGGCCTACCCTCACGGCAACATGCATTTGACAAGCAAAATCGCCTCACTTTTCAACGCGTCGCATGGAAACCTACGTTATTTATGGCGTGCATTCTCCCCATACAACCTCGTTACCCATGTGTGGACTGATTGGAAATCGCGATCATGTGCCTATACACATGAAATCCACGTGCATCAAATAGCTCATGCAGAATAATCAAATATAAATTTATCACATTGTATCACCTAATACCATATCTAGGCTCAATCTGGAGCCATTGCGACATTTACGTTATCTTGCATTAATTTGCACCTGTGCTTTCCTATCACACTTGGAAGAACTTATCAAAGCCTCTGAGAATTATATATATATATATTCTCATTATCATTTCCATGCATAATCTTTCCAATGGTTAGTCATCATACATAAATCCATTATGATTATGTATCTCCAACATAAGCAAAATTAGGCTGTGATTTTCATGCAACATAAAGGTTTTAAGTTTTAGTGTCAAGATACATAGTATCCATCCGGGTCATTTGTGATCAAATGCCTTTGACTAATAACATAACATATTTATACGAATATCTAAGCAAAACGGGGCACTACATCTACTAAGACCAAACTTTGGTCTACTAAACCTTAAGAGGATTATTTGGATTGCTGTAAAATTTAGTTTCTATGCTCAAAAAGCTTAGAAAGAAGCCTTCCTAGGTCACCCGTAGTTTTAACATGTTAGAAGGTTATGGAGGTTTGTATTGTAGTGAAGATTATGAAAATACAATTTAATGTGGGTGAAGGCAGAGCATTCTAAAAGAAAGTAACTTGTATCCTCAACACTCATAATCTCACTAGTCTCATAGAAATGGCAAATCCACGAAAAGTCCCTTTATATAGAAACAAAATATCAATATATATAATACATATATTATATTAAATATAAATATATTAATAATAATTAAAAATTTATTTTTACTAATTTATTTATTTATAAATCTTTATTTAAGATAATTAATAGTAATAAAATAAATTAACATAACGTATTTATGTGAAGCCATATATATCACAATTTTGTTAAAATTACCCATATAAGTTTTTTTTAACTATCAATTTTATGAATTTCTTCATATATCAAATATGGATTTATAACCTAGATCTAACTATCAATTTTATGAATTTCTTCATATATCAAAGATGGATTTATAACCTAGATCAAAACCAGCCTGAATTTTATGAATCTCTTCATACATCAAAGATGGATTTATAACCTAGATCAAAACCAGCCTTAATGTTAATGAAAAGAAGAGACGATCTGCCGAGAGAAAAGATGTTATCACCAAGTTTGTGATAAGATGAGGAGCATCCTATACACATACCTACTTTAATACTGAAGATAATTACTGGCTCTGCCATTACTCTGTACAGGAATCCCAAGGCACATACACCCCAAAATGAATTTGTGCAGGGCATCCTTGCAGGACTGAAAGGCGTCGTCGTACATTCAACACTGCTATTCTTGACTGAATGATCTTCATCTTCTGCTGAATTGGTAACCTTATTGCCAGAATTATTATCTATGCAAAGGCCAAGCAACGAGTTCGATGGAGCCGAAAGCTTTAGCCCAGGAGCCACATCAGATTGGGAAGTCTCAACGAATGATGGGTTAACAATACTCACTAGATCAGGATTATTGGACTTAGCCGCTGGGATTAACGATGGGCTTCCAGGGAGCTCTAAACTTAAAGCACCGCTCATAGGAAAGCATTCAGCTTCGTGTGCATCCAATTCCATTATATCCTCATCCTCGTAGTCATACTCGTAGTGGTCTCCATCGTAGTCACTGATAATTTCTCCCTGCAGAGAACGCTCAAAGACTTCAGTCGATTGGGAGAGATTCCAGCTGAAATAGCCCTCGTTTTCTTTGGGGGATCCTGACGATGTTCTAGCGATATTAGAGGGCGGTAATATCGTAGCAGAAGCACTGTAGGCGCTTGGAGGCATTAAGTACTGATCGTGGCCCCTTGATTTTCCTTCTATCTGCTCTGACTTACGAACCCCAGGCCATCTGAATGGCACGCACTCTGGTGGTGCTGCTGCCGCCTTGTAGGAATAATATTCCTCCGACAAATGTGTCAGCTGCTTCGTGGGTTTACCAGAATTCTTGAGTAACTCACTTGATGATTCGCTTGGCGAATACATTTCGAGTACCACTCTGTGTTTATATACATTGTAACCTTGCGGCGTTTTGGAATAGCTTTTACGACTATGTATCTGCTGTGTAGCAGAAGCACGCGTCTTCACAGGCAGCATTTGTTGACGATGATCACTGAGATCATCAATGGAGAACTCTGCCAGAACTGATTCTGGTAACATGATCTCTTTATTTGATAATCTCAGCTTTTGCAGCTGAATAAAATGGTCTTAGTGGGATCGTATGTATGGTTTGTGATGGAAACTACAGATCCAAACAATGAATATACAAGCAATACCGTTAGTTGTTTTATAGATTTTAGCACTGCTCTTCTTTTTCTATCAAGAGGTAGGGTTACGGTTAGGGTTGGGTGAGGAAAGAAAACTTGTGAGTGGCGTTGCACTAAGCGCGATTGTTGGGATTGGAATGACGATGTAGTTGTTGTATGCACGACCATGAAATCTGATTAAACAAAGAAATTGAGCAATGGAGTGAGGTTTTCTAGATATGTGCTGTATGTCTGTTAGAAACTCTTTTTGTCTTTCCTATCTTACCATGTCCAGGTCTTTGATGGCACTGCAACGTGAAGATTTGTTTAATGGCGTTGAAGGATTTAAATCCAACCTGTACTTCCTAAGCGATTCATGTTGTTAAGGAAAGAGAGGTTGGAAAGGTCAACAATCAAAAATTTAAAAACAAATACCCATTACACTACATACAGTTAGTCAATGCTGTATTATCCATTTTCTTATCATAAAATCTTCTTAAAATTTTGTGAAACAATTTGCTAAGAATTTCTTTTATATAATGATTGTTTTATATTGAAGTAATATTTCATAAGACCATGCCAACTCTACCAGCTAACTATACACATTAAATCTAAGATCCTCCTCTATCCACATGCAGCAACTCTGCCAACAAACTATTCAAAACTCTGCCACATTAAATCTAAGATCCTCCTATATCCACATGCAGCAAAGTTTAATCTTAATATTGCTTCCAGCCAAGTCAAAATTGTAGCCTTCAATGCCCATTAGGACCTATTTTACCCTTCATAGAAGGGTATAACAATTTGGCCCTTCAATAATGAAATTGACCATTATTTTACAACTTTGCAATTGAAGGGTTGTTCCAATTTTTTCCTTTCAAATTTTTAGATGGTTGAGAATGGAGGTGTTATCACTAGAGTTTGTACCTAGACTACTAAGGTTCAAAGCCTGGAGAAATCTTAAAACTATTGGGAGGATGGCTAGATATGTGAGTTTATAAACAACTGAATAAAGCTTAGATCAGGCTAGCATACCAAGTTACTAAACAGTGAAAGTATAAACATAATAAACAAAGATATAAAAAGTAAGAGAAATGAACTTATGTAAGGAACGAGCAGGTTCTATCCAGATCATTGACAAAGTTATAATTCATTCATAAGAAACCAAGAACAGAAAAACATCTATCCAAGAGAAAGAATCATGAATAAAAGATAATATTTATCATTTCATATTTTAAAACAGAACTGGGTCAGTTCACACATAATCACTTCAAAGTATTCTTATAAACAAAGGAAATGTAATACATGCCTATATAATAATGCTTCACTCTGATCTCCACCATCTAACCCTTTACACTGTCTATTAAGACTTCTTATATACAAAATTTACAAAACTGAAACAGTTTTACGATCCATTTTTCATGGATCTGAATAATCCCAAAATAGCAAATTTGTTTACATTTAACTAGCTCGAATAACTTCAAAGATAAGCCCTATCACTAATCCTAACAGTTGTACAAACAAAGTTAATCTTATCTAATTAACAACTGTTCAATTCTGATTACTTATCAAAAATGACCTAGCACCTTGGGTTTTACTCATTCATGATCGATTAGAGGTTCTTGGCTGCTTCAGCTAAGATAGTTAAATTGTCTAGAACCTGGGATCTCTTTTGCAACCTGGATTGTTCTGCCTCGGTATTCTGCATTTGGTTCTGAAGGTCCTTATTCTGGTTCACCATTTGCTCATACTGCTTCTGTATTGCTCTCTTTCTCTTCAAAACCTCTTTGGATTTTATGATGAGTTCCTGATAATTAACATCCTTTTCTTCTAGGTCTTCTTTCAATCTCTTATTGGCAAGCATAAAATTCTTGTTTACCTCTTGGAGATATATGTTTTGTTCTTTAAAGGATTGCAAAGACTTTTTTATTTCATTTAATTCTGACATTACTTCCATTCTTTCCAGCTGCATAGGAGTTTCATCAATTCCTGTGAACTTTGAACTCGAGCCAATTTCATTTTCAGCTTCCTTTTGTTTATCCCTGCAAAACTATTCTGGTATATGCCCTGAATTTCTATGAAGCTCTCAACATACGCCTCCTCATCACTAGAGGAATCCTCTATGATGGTCACATCATCCTTTTTGAATTTTGGATCAAGCATAGCTCTCATATTCATCCTCACTTTGTTCTTTACCTGGGTCCTTGGTCTTGAATTTTTTTCCATCATTGTTTGTGATAAGGGTTCCATCTTGCTCTGTGTTGGATGAAGCTTCCTGCACCTTTGCACTTTTCTCTGCAACCCTAGGAGTATTTGGAGCTTCCATCTCTTCTTTTTTAGGCTCAATGAACAATTCCTTTGACACCTCTACAGTAGACACTTCTGAGATATACTCACTCGCAACTTCACATTCTCCTTTTGCTTGCGCATTCTCGGGTTATGTTACTTCCTTTGTTTGCTCTTTTGAATCCCTACATTTCTTCTTTGTTTCCTTATGTTTTTCATTTTCAAACCCTGACCAGAAGAGGAAATGATTCCAACTTCTACCCTTCTTATTTAACTCTGTAATTATCAGTAGTTTGACCAAGTTGTGGTGGAACAAGGAGCGACTGGTGTGATCATGGTGATTCCGAACCCTAGTGACCATCTTCTGCAAGCTCTTATATAAATAAAAGGGAAAATCTAGCTTTGAATCACCATTTAAATGCATTAAAAACCTCAAATGGCATTTGAGAATCGTGGCATACCGACCCTCACAGGTTATGTAACTCTGAATTATGCTTAATGGAGCTCTCCATGCTGGCTTGAGGTTACTCCAATGAACACCATTTTTCCAATTCAACTTCTCGAACCCTGGCAAAGGAAATTTGTTGTAGTCAGCTTCAAATGGTTGTTGTTTAAACCATTTTTCACCTTGACATGGTATGCCAACTGCCTCTGAAATAGTAATTTCATTTACCTTAACAGCTAAGGTTTGGAATTCTACCATCGAGTCCTTGCAGTTTTTAACAAAAGCATCTGTTACCTGGACACTATAACCATTTATTCTTTCACACAGGGAAAACCAACCCGCGGTTTTCATTATTGTTGCACACCTGGGAAACTCGTCGACCCATTGAAGATTTTCTGGTTCAAATCTACAAAGCTTCCCACTGGACCTTTTAACAGCTGCTATGGTAATATGAGACTTCTTCTAACCCGAATTCCTGTAACCACATTCACATAACACATACTATGCAGAAACGGGTCATGGAATTAGTTTAAAACCCTTGTACATAATTCGGGAATGATCTTGTACATAGTGACATAATTATTTACAACAAGCACTCAAACACCTGTTCATTTAATTATTTACAAGGACAACCCTATATCTTTGTTCTCAACAAGTGGAAACAATCTGGCGGTGCCATCTCATCTCCATTATTCCATGCGCTGCCAGATGTGCCAAATCATAATTGAAACTGAAGTGCAGTACCTTCGTCATCGTGTAGAGATAAAGCATGTTTATTTATCAAATAAACCATTAAAACATTAGGTCATGCATGAATTTGAATAAAGAAACTCAAAGGATTGTGCAACCGAGCCTTCTTTGTTTTAAAATAGAACAATGATAAAAGTAATCCTTTAAAACGAATCCTAAATAGCAAAATAAAATCTAAAGGAATCAAGACTCTAAGCTAAGCTAGGGTGAGATTTAAACAAACCAAATTGAAAATCAAATATAAACTAAGGTAAACCTAGGCAAATTAACTATTTATAAAATATTTGTAAAGTAAATCTAAGATACAACCCTATAGATAACACAGATATTAAGAAGCAACAAACCCAGAATCCGAACGAAGTCTTCCACACATTTCATTAGAATTATTTATCAAAATTTAAATCACGATGAAACTTTAAAATATCTAAAATTAACTTTAAATGTTATTCCCATGTTACATGTAGCTTCTTCCATCTAGTTGCTCGATGCTCAATTGAACACATCTACAATAGAGAATATATTTGCTCAATGCTCAATTAAACACATCTACAACACAGAATATATGGATGGACTCTTGGCTTGAGATTGAGGTCTTTTTATAATTATTTTTTATTCAAATATAAGTTCTTTATAAAAAATATAAATGAAAATAACTTTTTTAATGTTTATTAATTTGTTCCAATACTACAATAGTTGATATTTTTGTAATTATGTGACTTTGCGATGGGTTGTATTGATTTTATAAAATTTATTAAAACTGTAATTATGTGGTTTGGATCCCTCAGTAACTATACAATTACACTAGTATTAATCACACATATGTTGGCTATTATTGATAATAGGATTGATATGATCTAGTACTTAAATTCTTATTTTCTAGCATGGGTGCATTTGGGAAGAAGACTTAATTATAGGATGGTTGCATTTTCATTACTACTCTTTCTTTCATAATAGCATCCCCATCCTTGGATTTGCAGATGGGGATTTTTTTCATTGTTGTAGGGCAAAGGCCATCAGGATATTGTGCAAGCCTTCAAAATTATTCTCCACAACCTTGTCTTCTTTCAGGGTTTGAATCCTCCAAAACCTTGTTTTCCAAATCCATGTATGGTTTATCGTATACAACAATTATCACTTATTGAATGGGACGTGTGCTATAATGTAAGGTGGTTGCGCCACTAGCCATGGATTCATGATTTCATCAACATATGAAAATTTTAAGGATCCACAACTTTCTTAAAGTGTAGTAACCTTGGTGAATCTTACTAATTATCAAATTCACAACCATTAAATGTTTGGCGATATATTTTAAAAATATTCAAATTTCTAAGGATTTGATATAGTTTTTGGACAATTTTGGCAATTTTTAGACTAAAAAATTTTAATCCTATGAAATTTGGGCAAATCACATTTGAAAAAATAGAAAATGGAAAAAACAAAATTTGAAAAAAACCTCAAAAATTAGCCCATGGGTGTAATACCCCAATTTTGACCCTTAGGAAATATTGGCTTCTAATGTAAATATTGTATACACACATTGTATGTTTTCCTAGCGAGGAGCTCAAGGCCAAGGCCCCGCTAGTTTATACTCGGATTTTATTTAAATTAGACACGCTTGATATTTTGTTACCCACGTGCTATTAAGCCATGGGATATTGTAAATTGAGATAAATATTTAATATTGAAATAAAATACCAAAACTGGCTATGGAGGCAACGAATGAGAAGGGGCCATGTGTATCCACTAGGGAGTGGTGAGGGGGATATGGGACTAAACCCTAGGCTGCCATATGTCATTATGGGAACCCATTGACTTTCCTAGATGACATTTATGCCTGCTGTAAGGAAGTGGTTGAGATTTCAGCCCATGGCTTCAATGAAGCATGAGCAGCCCAGAAATTCGTATGGGTAGTTATGAGCTCTGTTTTCTTGTACAAGAAGTCACTCAACCTCATGGGAGGTTGCTTCATTCTCATCCCCATTCCACTGTGGACGGACCTAGCATCATTCTCCATCCAAAAATGAGCTCCCAGCAAGGAGAAAACCAGAAAACGCGACTGTGAGAGAACCCACGTTTTGGGAAGCCAAAAACGTCAAGATTTGGTATTGGACAGTGAAATCCAATGGGGGGATCCATTGGAATGAACCTTGGGGCGAATTTGGGAGCATTAGCTATCCCGAAATCAATAGGAAAACCCAGTTTTTGCAGCTCAGAAAACCAGTGACGGAATTGAGTTATTTGGTGAGCAGAATGGTGAGAAATCAAGTTGGGAATGACTATGCAGAGGTTGGGTATGCTTGATAAACCCAGTGAAGGCTAGGATCTCAATGGTTAGCAGCTGGACCTTTCTATGCCCATCCTGAAGAGCACTGGAGGGAAGAGTTGCCTGAGGGACTGTGTAACAGAGAAGGGGATCTTCCTTGTGTTGGATGTGGTAGTTAATGTGGGTGCCTGACTATTGAGCTCACTTGAGATGCCTGTAGCTCTGTGCTTGAGCTCACTGGCTTAGCGTTACCCTCCTCTATCTTCTTGTATACTTGATAAACCCAACGGTGTGTTGGCTTAGCATAGCTGATGACCGGAACCATGGCTGTGAGTGAGCCCAACTAGTTACTCCTTAGTGGATACACAGCCCAGCTCGGGGGTGATCTCTCAGCTGAAAGAATATAGGCTGGATAGAGATCTATGGTTGGGTGGAACGTTGCCCTCACGTAGCCAGTCGTTGGACATTTACATTCGAGATAAGTATTCTTGTGAATTAATTTATATACATTTTGTGTTCTGCAATATGTTAAATTGTCCGTGTTTAATGAAATGAATTGATTATCTTAATTTGGAATCCATGCATGGCATTGTAATAAGATTGAGTCTCTATATGCTGAATCATCCTCTGCTGTGATGTATATATATATGCTAGGCATTACTGTTTGTGTGCTTGATAGTATGTTCATTCTGCTGTGTTTATTGGAAGTATGAATCTGCACGCAGAAGTTTTAAATTGTTAGGAATTTATGGGTAAAAATTATTGGGGCTAAGTCTGCCATAAGCCCAGTAGTTTGGTTAACGTTTCCTTCCTGGCACGAAAATGATGGAAGGGGACGTTACAGAGTGGTATCAGAGCTGCTGGTTGCAGCATTGGGCCTCTATGGGCCAAATCCAATTGCAGTCACAAGGAAAGAGGAATCCGAAATTGTTTAAGTGTTTTTGAAAAATTTTGTTAAGTCCGTTTCGGGAAGAGTTCGGAAGAGTTCCGCGAACCTTTCCGCAATTGCGGAAGAGTTCGGCGAACTTTCCGTTGCGGAAGAATTCCGCGAACCTTCCCATAATTACGGAAGAGTTCGGTGAATCTTCCCGCAATTGTGGAAGAGTTCCGCGAACCTTCCCGCAATTGCGGAAGAGTTCGGCGAACCTTTCCGTTGCGGAAGAATTCCGCGAACCTTCCCACAATTGCGGAAGAGTTCGGCAAATATTCCCGCAACTGCGGAAGAGTTCCGCGAACCTTCCCGCAATTGCGGAAGAGTTCGGCGAATCTTCCCGCAACTGCGGAAGAGTTCCGCGAACCTTCCCGCAATTGCGGAAGAGTTCGGCGAATATTCCCGTTGCGGAAGAGTTCCGCGAACCTTCCCACAATTGCAGAAGAGTTCGGCGAACCTTTCCGTTGCGGAAGAGTTTTGCGAACCGCCCGAAATTTGCGGAAAGAATTCCGGAAAGTCTCCCGCAACTGCGGAAAGAATTCCGGAATGTCTTCCGAAATTGCGGAAGAATTCCTTGAATCGCCCCGCAACTGCGGGAGCGTTCGGCGAACTGCTCCGCAATTGCGGAAGCGTTCGCCGAATTGCTCTGCAATTGCGGGAGCATTCGGTGAACCATCCCGCAACGGCGACAAGCGAGCGAGAAAAAAAAAAAAAAAAAACCTCGATTTTTGGATAGAGGGAGCATCCGAGCTTAGAATGGAATGATTCTTGTGGGGCTCGGAGGCCATTGACGAAGGCCCCATTACACTCTGATTTGACAGAAAATGGATAATAGTGACTTTTGAAGGATGGAGTCCCGAAGCTTGACGGAAGGTCGGTTTGAGCAGAAATTGATCAGGTGTGGCCATGAAGCAGGCACGATGTTAATTTCAGAATATTGGAGCCAAACTCCAAGGGACGTGAAGTCGGGGTGAGTAAGAAGGCCAAAAAGCACTATTCCGGGCCACTTTTTCAGGATTTTGAAAAGCTTGTGGGCAATAAAAAGTGACCCTAGATGTGAGAATCAAAAAAAGTACTGAACTAGACATTTCATATTCTCATTAAGACGGACAGTTTCCGTTAGACGAATATTTCCCAGAAATGCATCGTTTGGGAGATAGTCATTTTTGGCCCAAAATTTGGAATTTTGGGAAAATGTGAAAAGTGAGAAGTAGTAAAACCCAAAAATTCATAGAAGATGAATGGTCTCTCGGAATTGAAATCCGTGAATTGCTGAGTGTTCCTTGTTATATGGACTAACTTCGCCCGATAGATAAGTTTTTGTGATTCCTCATAGATTTTCTTCCATAGGTGGCTAAAGTTGGCATTCTGGACCAAAAATACAACTGTGTAAAATGTGCAGAATTATTGGTAAGAGTTGTCATTTTTGAAACAACGCTGTTTCCACATTCGATGTCGGAATGGAGCACGGGGACAAGCATTGGAAAGCTTGTCTAACAGGGAATAATGGTGTATGACAAGAATTGGAATAAAGTTATCATACCCCACAAATAATTAGAGCAGAAATGTACCAACGACTGTAATAATTAGAGCAGAAATGTACCAGCGACTGTCTCGACAAATTATCGATAAATATGGGCAATTTCCAGAATTGCTTGAATGGGCAAGGGAAAGGAATGCATAGCAACTGTGTGAATTATTCCATGAGTTCTATTATGTTAAATATTGATTGTGTATATTTCTATATGCATTCTTATGATGTCTGACAAATATTTCATAATGCACAGTGCTTGCAGCTCATAAAATCTATAATTGTAGCAGAGGAAGCATACAGGAAAGATGGTGACCACAAATGATGCTCAAGATCCTTATGAACATGAAGAAGACGTTTTAGGATAAAATGTGCATGAAGGGAATGCGGAGACTGAATCCAATGGGAGAAGGGAGCAGGTGACTCCTCAGAATTTGGTTGAAACCATGGTGAGCTTCAATGAAAGATTGATGAAGGCTCAAGAATAACAACACCAACTCAATGTTTCTATTTTGCAAAGCCTCACTGATATGCAGCATAAGATAAACCTTGGTTCCAACCCAAGCAATATAGGTGAAGAAGGAAGAGATGCAGGGAGTCATTCTAGAGGTCGTTCGAGGAGGAGGACTCCAAGCCCAAGGAAGAGTTCGGTGAGCAGAAAACATAAAACATCTTCATCAAGGTCTTCTTCCAGCAAGTCGTGTGACTCCAAATGTTCTAGGAGAAGTCCAAGACATGCACCCAAGAGATTGGATGGAAGAAAGAAGTTCAAGGGCATCCCACAGGGAGAATTCAGGAAGGCAAGACCTCCCACATTTGATGGGGAAGGCAAGACTGGCCAAGAGGCAGAAGCATGGCTTCTTGGAATGAAGAAATACTTCAGAATTCAAGACTACTCAGGAAATGAGAAAGCCAGAATTTCCATTTACAACTTAAATGGTAGAGCTTCCATTTGGTGGGACAATCTCTTGCAAGTGAAAAGAATTAATGAAAGAAGGATCAGTTGGGAAAGATTTAAGAGGTACTTCAAGGAGAAATACCTTTCGGCTAGGTATTATGACGGTAAGAGAAAAGAGTTTAATAAACTCAGGTTGGGACTAAAATCTATGGAAGAGCATGTCCACAAATTCTTGGAATTACTGAGGTATGTTGACTATATCAAAGATGAGAGAGTAAAAATCCAATGTTTTCTTGGGGGCCTACCTCAGAGTTTCAGAGATCGTATTGAGTTTGTTAATCCACCAAGTTTGGATGAAGCCATTAGGATGGCAATGCACTGCTATGAGCAAAATAAAGGAAAAACAGAGGCTAACCCAACATGGAAAGGAAAGCCAAGAGGGAAGTTTGATCAAAAGAAGGATGGCTTCAAGCCACCATTCAGAGGTCAGCCTAGAACCTTTCCACAGGGGCAACAAGCAAGGAGTGGATTCAAACCAGCAGTGGCAGCAGACAAAGCATCAAAGGGACCACTTCAGTGTTGGGGATGTGGAGAAAACCACATGTTGAAGGATTGTCCACATCGAAAGAACAATTCTCGAAAGTTGAACAACCTGAAGGGAGTAGCTACGGTGGAGGACATGGCAAGGGCAGCACCTCGGATTTATGCAGCGTTGGATAATCATCAAGCAGACCATCAATCATCAGTGATGGAAGTCGAAGGTAAGATTACTACGCAATCTATTTCTATTTTGATTGATCCAGGATCTACTCGTAGTTATGTTTCTCCAAAAGTGGTTGAAGGTTGTTCTCTTAGAAAAATGAAGCATAATAAGTCTTGGCTAGTGCAACTAGCCATGGGAACCAAGAGAAAAGTAAGTGAGGTAGTGCTGGAGTGTCCCATAGAATTGAATGGACTCCACACATATGCTGAATTGAATGTGTTACCATTAGGATCCTATGATGCATTAATTGGCATGGATTGGTTAGAAAAACATAGAGCCAAATTGGACTGTTATGAGAAAGCACTTGAGTGCATTGACGAAAAGGGAAGGCCAACATTGGTAAAAGGGGTTCCCAAGCAAGTTTCAATAAGGCAGATTTCAGCCCTACAGTTGAAAAAGTTTTATAAGAAGGGTTGTCAATTATATGCAATGCATATGCCAGATTCATTAGAGGACAAAGGGCCAAGACTAGAAGACTTCAAGATATTGCAAGACTTCCATGATGTGTTTCCGGATGAGGTACCAGGGTTTCCACCGACGAGGAATATTGATTTTACCATCGATCTTGTTCCAGGGGCAGCGCCGAATTCCAAAGCTCCTTATAGAATGAGTACACCGGAGTTGGTGGAATTGAAGATACAGCTGCAAGAATTAATGGATAAAAGGTATATCAGGCTTAGTGTGTCTCCTTGGGGAGCACCGGTGTTAATTGTCAAGAAGAAAGATGGGACTTTAAGGCTGTGTATTGATTACAGGCAGCTCAATAAAGTGACAGTTAAGAACAAGTATCCATTACCAAGAATTGATGATTTGTTTGATCAAATGAAGGAAGACAAATTATTTTTAAAGAATGACTTGAGGTCTGGCTACCATCAAGTGAGGATTAAAGAAGAAGACATTCACAAGACGGCTTTCAGAACTAGATATGGTCATTATGAGTTCACTGTGGTTCCATTTGGCCTTACCAATGCACCTGCCACATTCATGTGTCTCATGAATAGTGTATTCAACAAATATTTGGATAAGTTTGTGATTGTGTTTTTAGATGACATTCTTGTCTATTCAAGAAATGAAGAAGAACATGAGGAGCATCTAAGAATGGTGTTGCAAGTTCTTAGAGAACATCAGCTGTATGCCAAGTTAAGCAAGTGTGAATTCTATCAAAAGAGGATTCAATATTTGGGTCACGTCATTTCAGAAGAAGGAATTGCAGTGGATCCGGAGAAGATTAATTCCATCATGGATTGGCCAACTCCAAGAAATGTTTCAGATGTTAGATCTTTTATGGGCCTTGCTGGTTACTACAGAAGGTTTATTGAAGGATTCTCCTGGATAGCTCATCTGATCACTTCATTGCAAAGAAAGAACATCAAATTTGTATGGTCTGAAAAATGTGAGAAAAGTTTTCAGAAATTAAAGGAGTTACTTACCAGCGCTCCTGTTTTGAAGATAGCAGATCCAAGGAAGGATTTTGTAGTGTGCACAGATGCTTGCATTGAAGGACTAGGTGGGGTTCTCATGCAAGAAGGAATTATGATTTGCTATGAATCTAGGAAATTAAAAGAGCATGAAAAGAATTATGCCACACATGATTTAGAATTAGCAGCCATAGTGCATGCTCTTAAGATGTGGAGGCATTACTTGATGGGAAGAAGATTCGAGCTTAGAACAGACCACATGAGCCTGAAGTATTTGTTTGAGCAGCCAAACTTGAGTGCTAGGCAAGCTAGATGGATGGAATTTCTTTGTGAATTTGATTTCGAAATTAAACATGTAAAAGGGAAGGAGAATAAGGTTGCAGATGCTCTTAGCAGGAAATTTCATGTTTCAGCAGTAAGCATGTGCAAATCAGATTTGAAGACAAGAGTTCTAGAAGCCCAAAATGGTGACGAAACTTGCCTCCAAATTAAAGAGAAGTTGCAACACGGTAATGTGGATAAAAAGTGTGCAGGATATCAGCTGGGTGAAGACAGTATCCTCATCTACAGAGATAGGTTGTACATTCCAAATAATGCAGATTTGAGGAAACTAGTGGTGGATGAAATACACCAAATGTCGTACTCTGGACACCCAGGATATTAGAAGACTATAACAATGGCAAGAAAGCAATACTTTTGGAATCGCATGAAGAAGGACATAGCTAAGTACATTGCTAGGTGTCAGAAGTGCCAACAAGTCAAGGCAGAACACCAACATCCAGCAGGGTTATTGCAGCCCTTACCCATTCCGGAATGGAAGTGGGAAGTGATCTCCATGGATTTTATAACAGGTCTGCCCATGATAGTAAAGAAGCATGATTCAATCATGGTTGTGGTGGATAAGCTATCGAAGGTAGCTCACTTTATTCCAGTGAATTCCACTCACAAGGCTAGTGACATTGCGAACATCTTCATGAGAGAGATATTCAGATTGCATGGATTGCCTAAGACAATAATTTATGATCATGATACAAAGTTCACCTCCAATTTCTAGAAGGGATTATTTCAGGAATTGGGAACTAAATTGAATTTCAGTACAGCTTACCATCCTCAAACGGACGACCAAACCGAGAGGGTGAATCGGGTTCTTGAAGACATGCTGAGAATGTATGTGATGGACAAACCATCCAAGTGGGAAGATTATTTACACTTGGTTGAATTCGCATACAATAATGGACACCATGCATCCTTGGGAATGATTCCATTTGAAGCATTGTATGGCAAGGGATGCAGAACGCCAGTGAATTGGGACGGCCCAGTGAACAGGGTAGTGCTTGGACCAGAGATGATCAAGGAAATGGAACAAGAAATTGTTAAGATCAGGCAGAATTTAGAGGCAGCTCAGGACAGGCAAAAGAGTTATGCAGATTTGAAAAGAGTACATAAGGAATTCCATATTGGGGATCATGTTTATTTAAGAGTGAAACCAAGGAAAAGTTCCCTCAAGTTGAGGAGTTGTGCCAAGTTGTCACCAAGATATTGTGGTCCATTTGAAGTCCTTGATAGGATAGGTTCAGTTGCATATAGAATTGCATTTCCTGCTAGCATAAGAGCTCATAATGCTTTCCATGTATCTTTGCTTAAGAAGTATGTACATGATCCTAATCATATGATTGATTGGAATGTGATATAGGTGGAACCCGAGGGAGAGTTCCAAGTAGAACCTATGCGCATTCTCGACAAGAAAGTCACATTGCTCCGGAACAGAGCCATCGGGCAGGTAAAGGTCCAATGGGAGCACATTAGTCCCGATGAGGCTACATGGGAGCTAGAGGATGCCATGAGGGAGGCATTCCCATTTTTGTTCAGTTTTGAGAACACCAAGGACGGTGTTGTTCTAAGGGGGAGGGGAATGTAATACCCCAATTTTGACCCTTAGGAAATATTGGCTTCTAATGTAAATATTGTATACACACGTTGTATGTTTTCCTAGAGAGGAGCTCAAGGCCAAGGCCCCGCTAGTTTATGCTCGGATTTTATTTAAATTAGACACGCTTGATATTTTGTTACCCACGTGCTATTAAGCCATGGGATATTGTAAATTGAGGTAAATATTTAATATTGAAATAAAATACCAAAACTGGCTATGGAGGCAACGAATGAGAAGGGGCCACGTGTATCCACTAGGGAGTGGTGAGGGGACTATGGGACTAAACCCTAGGCTACCATATGTCATTATGGGAACCCATTGACTTTCCTAGATGATATTTATGCCTGCTGTAAGGAAGTGGTTGAGATTTCAGCCCATGGCTTCAATGAAGCATGGGCAGCCCAGAAATTCGTATGGGTAGTTATGAGCTCTGTTTTCTTGTACAAGAAGTCACTCAACCTCATGGGAGGTTGCTTCATTCTCATCCCCATTCCACTGTGGAAGGACCTAGCATCATTCTCCATCCAAAAACGAGCTCCCAGCAGGGAGAAAACCAGAAAATGCGACTGTGAGAGAACCCACGTTTTGGGAAGCCAAAAACGTCAAGATTTGGTATTGGACAGTGAAATCCAATGGGGGGATCCATTGGGATGAACCTTGGGGCGAATTTGGGAGCATTAGCTATCCCGAAATCAATAGGAAAACCCAGTTTTTGTAGCTCAGAAAACCAGTGACGAAATTGAGTTATTTGGTGAGCAGAATGGTGAGAAATCAAGTTGGGAATGACTATGCAGAGGTTGGGTATGCTTGATAAACCCAGTGAAGGCTAGGATCTCAATGGTTAGCAGCTGGACCTTTCTATGCCCATCCTGAAGAGCACTGGAGGGAAGAGTTTCCTGAGGGACTATGTAACAGAGAAGGGGATCTTCCTTGTGTTGGATGTGGTAGGTAATGTGGGTGCCTGACTGTTGAGCTCACTTGAGATTCCTGTAGCTCTTTGGTTGAGCTCACTGACTTAGCATTACCCTCCTCTATCTTCTTGTATGCTTGATAAACCCAACAGTGTGTTGGCTTAGCATAGCTGATGACCGAAACCATGGCTGTGAGTGAGCCCAGCTAGTTACTCCTTAGTGGATACACAGCCTAGCTCGAGGGTGATCTCTCAGCTGAAAGAATATAGGCTGGATAGAGATCTATGGTTGGGTGGAACGTAGCCAGTCGTTGGACATTTACATTCGAGATAAGTATTCTTGTGAATTAATTTATATACATTTTGTGTTTTGCAATATGTTAAATTGTCCATGTTTAATTAAATGAATTGATTATCTTAATTTGGAATCCATGCATGGCATTGTAACAAGATTGAGTCTCTATATGCTGAATCATCCTCTGCTGTGATGTATATATATATGCTAGGCATTACTGTTTGTGTGCTTGATAGTATGTTCATTCCGCTGTTTTTATTGGAAGTATGAATCTTCACGCAGAAGTTTTAAATTGTTAGGAATTTATGGGTAAAAATTATTGGGGCTAAGTCTACCATAAGCCCGGTAGTTTGGTTAATGTTTCCTTCCAGGCACGAAAATGATGGAAGGGGACGTTACAATGGGCTAAATTTTTTCCCTAAAATTTTCCATATCATCAATTATGGCTAGTTCAAGAGTCTTGAGGCTTGGAGCAAAATTGAATGAGATTGTACATCAAGATATTACTCGAGGAGAATGGTACAACAAGATTGTCAAACTCTGAGAAAAGAGTGTGTGACACGTGGAAGTCTGAGTTACACACTCTTTTCGTATAGATCTATGTTGCAATTTTTTGTTAGAAAACTTGTCCAAAATGAAGGGATTTTTAATGAGAAAACTTCTCAAAAGAAGGCGATTTGATAGCTCTTTCTCCTAGGTTAAAGTTGATGGAGAATTTGTAATATATTGACAAATGTGATCCATAAACATCAGGAGTCTATACCTTTCCACTATTTGCTAGAAGGTTATAACCAATAATCACCTATGATGCACAATGCAACCCTAAGCGCCAAGCATTAATTGACAATCACCTCTAGTAAGTTGGTATCCTGGTAGCAAATAAGGCATTAATTGACAATCTATTGTGGTAAGCTAGTAGCATGGTAGCAAATAAATTCATTAATGATGGTTGTGTTTCGGTAGGCTATCACAGTTGAAACCGGCTGACAACATGCTTCAAACGCTTAACGTAGCTTGACAACCATTCCTTTTCAAATCCCAACCAGTCTATTTGTAAGGTGAATAAGTAATGCATTAATAGAGAATGCAATCACATGATTTGGAATTAAATTGTGGATCGGATGATAAAAAATTAGAATTAGAATTGATTTATCATCTTTTTCACTGGTTTATAATTAATGTAGTTGAGTGATTGGAATTAGGGGATCTGGATTCAGAACTGTGGTTAATCAAATGGTTATATATTGGAATTTGGAAATGGGATTATGAAAGTGGATTTGGAACTTTGGTTAATGAAATGGCTACTAGATTATGGAAATGTGATTATGAAAGGTTAAACTTTGGAACTTCGGTTAATGAAATGGTTACTAGATTCTGGAAATGTGATTATGAAAGGTTAAACTATGGAACTTAAGTGGTTTTCAACTTTAAAATTTTGTTTATCATTATTCTAATTTCCAAACTCGTTGCCCTTGATTAGGTTGTTCCTACTTCCACTATCACCCTTGATTCTTGACGTTATTTCAATTTCAAATTTCTACCTTGTTTTGTGTTTTAGTACATGCTAGAGTTATGGTAGATAGATAGAGGAGGGAGCTCATTCTAGGGCGCAGGTAGCTCCGGGATTCAATCAAGACTCGACACAGTTAGATGTTCAGGTAAGTGAA
The DNA here is from genome assembly GCA_027924585.1 of Larix kaempferi. NCBI lineage: Eukaryota > Viridiplantae > Streptophyta > Pinopsida > Pinales > Pinaceae > Larix > Larix kaempferi. The sequence goes on from BSBM01000705.1 coordinate 3,411,827, forward strand.
TGAACAAAATTATCAAGTCTCATGTTGGATCAAGTGCCTTGATCACTTTCCGATCAATATTTACTTCGTCATTGAGAAGTGAGACATGGATATTTGTGCTAGTAAGCTAGATGGTGGGTCACTTCCTCTTTTGTTGGGTTTTTGAATGGTTGATATGGAGAGTTGACCAAAAGATTTCATCCATCTATAATCGTTCCGTTGGTATTTACATATAGATGAATGTACTGCTCAAAGTCCCCCAAAAATCGTAGGAGGAAAACTTGCCTTATGATTGGATATCACTATCATCATTTGCAAGAATCATGATCGACTAAGATTTTCATTTGTCCTACGAATTAGGATTCAAGCGAAAGAGGTACCTTAAACCGTTCCTATCAAAATAAAAATTTCAAATTGGAGTAACTCTTCACCCTTGCTTATGTTGCTTCCACTATCGAGTTCAACCCGTGTTCAATTTGTTTCCACCATCACCATCGATCCCTACTTAGGATACTTCCACCATTTATTTCCCTATTCATTCATAAGGTATATCATACCCTTTTCAGACTCCAGGGGTTCTACTTAAGCAAAGGAAGGACACATCCACCCTAGCACGACCAGTCCGCTACAAACCTACACAAGTGCACATCTCAACTAGGGATAGGAAAGACACCCCCCTTAATGATTATTCCCTATAGGGGAGTATGTCTCTCCTTTGGTTCACAAAGTTGAGTGGCTAGAAACATTTATAAAGGGATTCCTTCCATAAGTGGAGCTCAATACTAGTTGGGTTGTTCCTGTAGCTGAATGATTTTTCAGGTATGTGCATCATGAGAATAGTTTTTTTGTTATGCTATTTTATAAGTATTTATTTGCTTCTTCTTGGAAATGAGTGAAGTTTGTTATTGAAGTGATTCAAGATAATAGTTTTGGTATTCATGAACATATTTTTTAGATTCACTCCATCTTTTGTATTTATCGATCTTTATGTTCAATGGACATTGTATAGATTGTATTTCATTTTCATCCTACCTTGATTTTTATGTTAGAAGTTTTATTACTTTCCGAATCAGTCTTGATTGGTTATAAATGTTTTTCAATTGATTTCTTTATTTTTTCGAGTATTTTTATGTTTCTAAAATTTCCTCTATATGAGTTATTGGGTTATTTGGGTTAGACATTGCTTATTAAAAACCATAGAGTGGAATTACACAAATTTTATCACTATATGGAGGAATGTAATTACATTGCTTTTAATATACAATGAAATTTTCATGTATTACTACATTTTCAAAGGAAAGGAGTGGTTTATTTTAACATGTCATCATTGAAGGGTTCAATATATCAAATCCCTTCAAAGTGAAATAAGACCCTACTCTTCAAATTGGATCATTAATTGCATCCATAAGATTTTCACTATAGAATAATGCATAGATTGATCGAAATAATAATGCATAGAATAATGTATAGATTGATTGAAATAAAAATTGTGAATCATAATAGGAATAGATATTGTGAATCATATCCCTTCAAAGTGAAATAAGACCCTACTCTTCAAATTGGATCATTAATTGCATCCATAAGATTTTCACTATGCATAGATTGATCGAAATAATAATGCATAGAATAATGTATAGATTGATCTAAAAAAAATTGCGAATCATAATAGGAATAGATATTGTGAATCATAATAGGTTTAGGGTTTAAGGATAATACAATCCCTCGTACCATTAGTCCACTCTCACATATGGCTTTTAGTGGATAATACTATTAGTAAAAATCTATGCCATAGAATCATAAATGATAATAGGCCAAGAGTTATAACGCTTAACCATCCCTCGAACTATTTGTCCGCTATTATTTATGTTGCCTTTACTCAATGAGTGAATAATACTACCATGAATCATAGAGGCTTATCGGTTGAGTTATAACGTTTAACAAATATATACCATGAATCATAAGGTCTAATGGGTTAAGTTATAACCCTTAACAAATCCCTCATTTGAATATTGAATTTGATGAAGAGTGGTGTCTACGAAGAACTTTGATAGAAAATTTAGTATGCAAGGACAAGATCGTGAGTTCAAAAAAACCTTCCCAATAATCTCAACAAACATGTGAAACACAAGAGGATAGATTCGTTTTCCAAAAGGTAAATAATCTCAACAAACATGGGAAACACAAGAGGATAGATTCATTTTCCAATTGGTGAATCACTAAGAAGGCAATGCCTCTCGAGAAGGAATAAAAACTATTCTTATATATGTATTTTAAGTAAGTTGAGGACTATATAGTATTGTTTGTGAGGTATGTCACCTATGTCTAATAAGGGTTGAGTAGGAAAGGGAGATGTGGGGTGAATTTAATTAAAACTATTTTTATATATGTATTTTAAGTAAGTTGAGGACTATATAGTATTGTTTGTGAGGTATGTCATCTATGTCTAATAAGGGTTGAGGAGGAAAGGGAGATGTGGAGTGAATTTAATTATAATGGTATGTAATGTTTTTATATTTAAAATGGACATCATATTATACTTAGTATTTTTTTTTATAATTAAAATGGATACACAAAGTACTTATTTTTATAACTAAAATGGACATCACACTGTACTAAGTATTGATAATAAGAAATAACAACAACAAAGTACAAAACAAGGGTTGGCGACACCTACACGCCAGGCAATTTCCAAGATATGGAGGAATACATCACAATTTTCCATCAAAATACTATTGAAAGTAGTAATATATTTGATTAATAATATAGTGGGTGAATACAAGTGAGATGAACGACCTCTTTTATAACAATAATGCTAGAAAAAACCCTAACAAAACTCTAACTTGTGACCCAAGTTACCTTTAAGAGGTACCTAGATTGTTATTTGGCTAATTAATCATAAAAGCACTAAGCATGTATTTAAGGTCGTATTTAACATAATTGGAGTTGTACAAATATCAAACATCTTCATCAAAACTATGAAATTGCATACAAATAAAATCATTTGTGTGTGTGTATTTACGTACACAAGAGTTTACTTCCATATATTCTCTACCAAAGCCAAACACCACTAGAGTTCTAATGTTTTTCTTTGAAACAACAATGGATATAATGAAAATTCCCCATTCTAGCTCAATCCCTACAACAAAAACTCAATAATGGCTAAACAATGGGTAGCTAAAACATGATAAATGCACATAAATGCAATGGTGAAAGAGAAGATGGAGAGCATGGAGGAGATTGGGAAAAATATCAATTGTATCTCATGATTCCCTACAACAAACAATGGGACTTGGTGCTTGAACCTACAACCAATCTCAATTACCATGTGTGACATGGTTTTGGCTCAACACATCAATAGGAAGAAAGATACCAACATGTAAGAGAAGTGGAAATCCTATCCCTCCCATCTTTAAATTAAAGTCATTTTTTTGCAAACTTAGGAGTCATGATAAAGTATATATTAAGTCATTTTTTTGCAAACTTAGGAGTCATGATAAAGTATATATTAGATAAAATGAGAATTAATCGATTGAGTATCAAAGGGAAGAGAGCCACCCCTTTAGCAGAGATGGAGACCTAAACCCAAGTACCACATGTAGCTAAAGAGTAATATTTTTCATGATTGTATAATTCATTTTTGAACTCTATTTTCCAATGAGCAATGCAACATGAATATGCTAGAGTCTTGAAATAATCATTTGAGTAATCAATTTATAGTCTTTATATAGAGTTTGAACATTAAAATTCATTACAAGGTGAATCCGAGCTAATGATGGTCTCTCATGGGGTGTTAATGGCAATGCAAATATGGAAAAACAACAACCTATTGACTTAGAGAGATGGTTCAAGGTACTTTCACAACTAATTTGAATATGAAGTAAGAAGATGAAATGTAGGAAATTGAACTAGCTTTCAATATATAATTTTTGTTTATGGAATTTTGTATGAGTATGTGAAATTATAATTTTTTAATTGTGGTATGTTACTTTTTATACAAAATATAATGCAAATGTTCATGTCAATGTAGCGGTGGAGTACTTACATGACAAATTTTCCTTAAATTAATGTGTACAATTATATAGAGTACTTTTTTCTTGTGTGTCACTAATTTGACAAAAAAAATGTTAATTTTCTTTTTTTAATTATGAAAGTCAACATAGCCCTGAAATTACGAGGTTAAGTGTTAGTGCGGGGATTGAGGACCTTAAATAACCAAATACTTTTATATATTTTTTACATTGTAGATCTCGATTTGTCACATTGCGACGTATATTTTTTTTAAACGGGTAACCTAATAAAATGTTATAGTATAAAAGAAAGCCTCTGTGTTTCAAGATTATGATATATGTCAACAAAAATAAAAATAAAGTGAAGAATATTATTATTTTAAATTATATATTTAGAATATGCTTAGTCAGATATATATGTATGTGTAGTTTCACCAACTATGGATTTTGTAGCATATTTTAAAATAACATGAAAATAAAGATATTGAAAGGGATTTAGAAAAAATGAAGTTTTTTTTTTCTTTTGCAACCTAAACCACAAGGTTGTCATGCTGAAGTCAAATTCCAAGCAACCAAATCAACAAACACATAAGTGAAAGTTTTCAATCCCGCTAAGAGATTTTTTTTACAAAATTCCATTTTAAAATATACAATCCCATTCATCCTAAACATTTGACAAAAGATAACCTTTCAGACTAGAATATTTATTTAAATCCTAAAGGCTTAGTCCCCCCCTACTCCCCAACCTAATAATGTGAGATGTAATGATATCTATTGGATACATTTGCAAGTGTATGATGTCAATTCATTGATATTAGGAGTATTATTGATTGTACATATTATACATGTAATGAAGCATCATTAAACTATGCGAGGGTTGCACATATCTCTCCTATAGGCTCATATTATCACCATTTACTCACAAACCCTAAAATTGAGTAAATCCCACATGCATCATTGGGTTGAATATCTCAAGTTGTAGACCATTATAAATAGGACCTTAGCGTCCTTATGTGATGAGAAGGTGTGTATGGATCCCATATGAACTCCATATTATACTTCTATGAAAGTTGGTGTTTTAATAGATATCTTATTTTAAAGTGAATGTAATTTGTTTGCTCTCTCATTTTCTCTTGTTATATTTTGATGTTTGGTTGTTTTTCTATAAGAGTTAGTAGGCTAGATCCTTAGTTATTCATGCTTTATGTTATGCATGTTTAATGTTAAGTTTCTTCATGACCATGGTTGTGTTGAAGGATAGAATTGACCCAAGTCAACAGTAAGAGATATATTCCCGATTGCAAGTCCCGATTAGACTCGGTCACATTTGGTATGACACACTCTGACCTATTTGTGGGCCCGGTTTCCACTTGGGTTTTTCTTATTTTTATAAGATTTTAATTTTAATCTATCAAGACCTAAAAATTGCATTAAGATCTAATAATTAATCACTAATCTAATATTCTAAGTGAATTGAACACTAATTCTATTTAAACTCAATCAACTATTGTTCTATGGACTAAACCTATCCCGATTGGGAGCTAAGATTAAATGTGATTAGATACAAAGCATATATATCATGTTGTAAAATGCAAGAAGAAATTATTGCAATCTTAAAACATGTTAACTCACTTATGAAACAGATATATAAATAAATAATTATTAGAATTCTGTAACACAACCTTTGCATCCAATTGCAGTTATTGAACCGTCAATCAACCCAAAAAAACATACAAAGAAAGATTTATATTGTTTTATACTTAAAACCAATCAATAATAATACATTTAAAATGAAATAAAAATCTCACATCTCACATAAACACTATAATCTTCAAGAACCTTCAGTCTCTCAATCCTCCATTACTTTAGAATAATAATATTACAAAATTTGTTTTCAGAGCCGAAAAGGCCCTTCTCTTTTGAAAAACCTTCATTTTAATACAAAACAAGAGGAATTTCATGTCACTAGCATAACCTAATCAGTTACTATAGTTTTCAAGCAAGATTTACACAAAACAAGCCCTTTAGTGTAATCCATTTTTATGTTTTGACCACATATGATGATCCTTAGTGATCTGATCAACACTCTCGGATTTCATCCTTTCAATTTGTAAGTCCCCATCATATATGGTCCAAAATATTTCTCTATTTAGATCCCTATGTATCCTTTGAACATATGCATCAAATAATGTTTCCATTTTAACCAACACTACCAAGAATTTGTTCAAGACCTCTTCATTTATCTCGGGCAATAGTTGGATATTTACTTTACTTGCAACTCAAATTTGATCAACTTCGTATATTTGCAACTTACTGGGCACAACTTGACTTAAATCATCCATCACAACCATACTAACTTATCAAGGGTGTTATCAATTGAATTCCATAATATGAAGCATGTCTTGTTTGCAATTTGAACATTTTCCACAATATCATCACAAATCGCTTTCCATGAACTTAACAAAACTTGATCTTTATCTTTGTCCCTTTGAGTGAACCTCGGAAGCTTTTGAGGAATGAGTGGGTATTTTTTCTACCAATCAAAACTTTCTTCAAACATATTCTCCACCTTATTCCTTTTTCTAACATATTCCTCAACTTGGTAAGATAATATGATTAGACCATCATAGCACAGTTGTACATCTTCCAGTTGATTGAAAAGCATATTTTGATCCTCCCTAAGGGTTGCATTGGATCTTAATGCTTCCTCTTTCAATGTTTTCAATTCACATGATCTTTCATCAAGTTGGATATGCAGGGAGCATATTCTTTCTTCCGTTTCTTTAACATAACTCCTTTGATGTTCATAAGAGGCAATTTTCTCCTCATATTTTGATTTTATTCTCTCAAATTCCAGCTGGTGTTCCCTTATTACACCAAGCATTTTGATTTCATGTTATTTGTCTATTGTTGATGCATAGTTTCCATATGATATTTTTGGTGATCCACCTGGTCCTCCAACAAAGCAATATGTGTCTTGTAGCTTTCAATTGTAGAAATTAATTATGTAACTGTGATGGAATTAGCACCTACGAAGGCACTTAAAGAAAAATTTGTAACAATTGTAGCTTTCTGGGGATCCATGTCAGTGATGTTCCACACAATTACATGGTTCTAATCCTCTTTGTTGGTCATTTCTCATATCTTTTTCCTTTTTGGTCCTTTCTTGACCACACTTTTCAGGGACTTGCTAAACAAATAGTCTCCCAAGGAGACTACAGCATCATCAATACTAGTCACTACTAAAGAGAAGTCACCTATTAGTGTGGCTAAAGGAGTACCAATATTTACTAGAGTGATCAATATGGGAAGTGGCTGACTTGAACCAACAACCATGGCTTGTTCAACCTCTTTTTTCGTACGTTCTTATTCTTCTTGTCGCTTTAGATTTCCAGCTTCAACTTCAGTTGATTTCCTTCTTTCATATTCTTCTTCTTGTTCCTTCTTCGTCCTCTCTTCTTCTAGCTTGGCATGTTCAACTTGCCTAGCTTGTTCTGCTTCTATATTCTTTCTTTCTTCTTCATCTTTTATGGCATGTTTAGCTTTCCTAGCATGTTCCTTTGCTTTCTTCTTTCTTTCATCTTCTTACCTAGAGTCTTATTCGTATTTCTTCTTAGATTCCTCTTCGACTCTTCTTTTGGCCTCCTCTGTATCTCACATTTGTTGTGTCTTCAACTAATCTTTGGATTCAATAGCCTTTTTCTCTAAAGTTTCTCTTCTAGCAAAATCAACCTTTGTTTTTCCTCTATTTGCTCCATGTCATGGTTAAATGCTACTTGCATTGTTGTCACTGTTATTTTCATGTTAGCTTCCTGAACCATATGTAACATTTTTCTCTAATTTCCATCTTCCATATTACTGAATACTTCCTCATATGTGACAGCTCCTTGGCAAATTTCCTCTTGGGGATTGGATCATGTATGTATATTGGAGACAAACTTATTAATTTGAAATGTTCTTCAATAAATTCCATGTGATCATGTCTCATGAGGGTTCCTACATTGAGATACAATTCTTTCAGAAAGGTAGCCTCCTTCAATCCATGAGGGGCATTTGTTAAAGTGAACAATCCTAACTTAATCAAAATTTTAGCATGTGTAGATAAGAAAGAAGCAATCCCATGCACCACATTCTGATATGCAATATCCCTTAGGAATATACCATTATGAACATACGTAGGTAAAAGGTGTAGGGCTGTAGAAGCGCCAAAAATCCTAATATAGGTGAAAATTTCCTAGACATACTAGTCTCCAATGTTCTGAAGGGTCAACATGGCTACTTCGGATAGCCTAGGATCTTGTCAATTAAAAATAATAGTAGATAAGGGGCGCATGAAAAATTCACAAATGTCATAGAAATATGACATGTAGTTGGAGGACCACAATTCACAGCAATATACATGCACAGGTAGAAGACTAGGGTTCCTATCATCCCATTTTGGGAAAGGGATTAGAAGAACAACTAGCGTCTAAAAAGAAAATTGTCATGTAAAAACTAGGGGGGTTTTATCCTTATACCTATTTTATGGCCCTCACAAAGCTCAATAGATTGACAATCAATATGGTCTCCCAGTTTAAATCTTGTCTCGTTTCTGCTACATGACATGCCAGTGGAGTCCATTCTAGTTTAAAATGAGAGGATCCCTCCTCACCATATAGCCTACAAATCATGGTTGTCAACAACCAATATGGGTATCTCAAATATTGCATAGAATATAGTTGGTTAGCCTTTTTGAGAAGGCCTTACCTTTAGTCTACCATTCTTTTAGAATTTCGACCAGATTGGATTTATTGGCTTTGTAATCATCCATAAAAAAAATTCCAATAGCACTTTGATTTTCTCTAGCTTGAAAATTATGTTGAATGAATCCGACTGTAGAGAAGTTATGGGAACCACATCTTTATCTACCACTAATCTTGTTCTAAGATTAATGTGTTCATAACAACATGGAAACCTTGCACATGCTTTCTTGTATTGGGCTTGACAATCTATTGATTGTATACAAAGTTCCTTGGAGTGAGATATATAGTTTTCAATTCTCGTACTAATTCTTATGGCTGCAGTTACATCAAATTAGTCTCAATTTGAATTGTCTGAGTCTAAATAGAGTGCGATAAAAATTTCTCAAGAATTCCCAAGTATCTTTAGGAGACCCCAAGTTCTAAATGTAGAATTGTAGTTCATTTGAAACATGTATGCCAATCAAATCCTAAGCTTCATAAGCTTGGTTGAGCCATTTTACCTTCTCATCACCCATATCAATACATAACATGCCACAATCCCATGGCACATCCTCCATCTTGCACTATGACCTATCGTAATTATCCCCTATGAGGATAAAATAGGATTTACAAACCCCGCAGCGTTTATATTCAAGAAAGCTACTTTTCGAAGAGCAACGTTGGAGTGGGTATATACTATATGAGGGTCTCACGAGAGCAACACCGTAATGCTCTTTGTTACATGGAAAAAAGAATCCCTCGCAAAGGAAAAACTAACAAAAAAATGTTGAATTTGTACAATGAAAATACATTCACTAACAACTATATTACTCTCCTTATATTAAGAATATGATCTCAAATGAGATTTGATTTATAATAGATTATTAAGAAAATCAAATCCTAATGTAGAAACTAGTCACATGCAAGTGATTAAGAAACACCCATGCACAACACAACCACAACCAAAAAATGTCATACAATAGCTAAAACGGTTGGTTAAAAACAATTTCAAATGATGCCCAAATTCTTAAAAACAACGATGAGAATGTGCCCTAGACACACAAACCTTAGATAAAGGTTGACCTTGTTGGAAAGGTTTGGATGGATCAACTGAACTTGAGTCACCTTGATTATGTGCATAAGATAAAGGAGCATGCCACATAAGTGATTTCAGGGTATAAGAGTGTGTTGACCACAAAACTTGATGTGACCCACATGAGGGAGCATGTGCATGTATGCATTGAAATTTTACATGGTTAGACTAGTGTTATAATCGGCACTTCTTCGTCTGTGACAACATTACAATTGTTGATCACAAAAAAGGACAACATGGATGGAAGAGTCTAGATTTGGTGTTAGATGTTTTGGCCCTGATCATTCATTGATTCTCCAACACAAATGAAATTTGCAATTAAATGTTAACACAAAAACATTGTTGGTGATCAAGAAACTTGTGTGTTACACATTGGTGAAATGTGTTCCACCAATGTTTTCAACAAAATGTTGAAAACACACCTTGATCTTTTCCCAAGTGCATGTCAAGTGCATGTTTCCTATTGCTTATCAATGCTTTTTCCCCAAGAAATCCAAAAAATAAAATAAAATTCAAAAATGGAGCAGTTGGAGTGGTTTTGATAAATACCCCACTGGTTGCAACCTCTCCTAATTCAAGCTGATCTATCCACACTTCGTATAAAAACATGGAGGGAATCCCATGAGGAGGACCTTTTTTTCCCACAAGCAAGGTTATGTTGGAATAAAAGTGTTATCTCCATCCCCTTAAACCCTATGTATATGCTATCATATGCTTGGTATACCTGGAGACTGGTTTGGTGTTTTAGATAAGAGAAGAAAGGAGATCCATATTCGAAGTTTCGTGGGGTGCCAAAATAGTATAAGGTAATCTTGAACTTGTTTTATATTATCAATAAAGAATTGACATCCTCCCCTTCCATATTTCTGAGTTTATGATCTGATTGATGGAGTAATTAAAGTTTTATATTGAGAGTAGATTCATATGTTTATAATCTATTGGAATTATTAGTGATATTGAGAGGGGGGTGAATCAGTATCATGCACAAATTTACAAATTATCCACTTTAAAACATGCACCAATTGTTATTTAACACCACATCAATAAAAATAATTTGTGTGTAGATATTTGAAGAAAATTTATATATATATGTATAAAATATGAATTTACAGAGAAATATAGGAGACATCAATATCCACTGATGTGAGCACCAACTCACCCAGATACCACTCTGATTGGGACACCAATCGCACTAGCAAGCACCAACTTGCAGATTGCAGGCTTCAACCTATGAGGACACCAATCCTCTACGCAAACACCAACTTGTTGAACCAGGCTACGACCTTTGAGGACACCAATCCTCTATGCAAGCACCAACTCATAGTGTTCAGGAACCAACCTAAGCGGAGACACCGATATCCTTTCCTTGCCCCATCCAACCACCCTAAGATGTAGATATTATTGTATACTGACTTCAGATTGGTGTGCACAAATATTTACACTATGCTTTACTGACTATGCACCCTTCTGTTAGTTCGACTCTGATCATTGTTTCTCTTACTCTGTATTCTGTAACAGTTTCACTCCACAGTACAGATTCTACACACACATATACTCACATGCTTTTTGCACCTTACTCACAAATGCTCCTCTCAACTGCACGACATCTCCTTTGTGTCTCTGCATTTCTTGTTATCCTGTGCACTTCATCAAATTATATTTCTTTTGATTCCCCTGAGCATTTCATCTGACCGAAGCTTTCCAATTCAGAATATTACTCCATGTGTTCTTCCAAGCTTACCTTTCACTCATCAACTTCACTTCTTATTTATACTCAACTTGTTTAAACAATGCGTACACAAATTGGGGTTTCTTTAAATGGTTAGATCCCTTCTTCCTTTCTTTATAGTCAAGCTCACCAAAGAATTTTCCACTTGTCTTAATTCGTGCGAATGAGGTATCATGACTTTATGGATCTTGTGCACACTAGATCATTGGCTTGGTGGGACTTGCGCACTAGAATACCATGACTAGGTGGGATTAAGGACTTGCATACTTGTTTTTATATACTTCTTCAAACTAGCACATAGACACCACATCCAACAACCTTTTGTCATCAACCAACAACTTCTTTGACATCATCCAACAAATTCTTTGACATCACCCAATAACTTCTTTAACATCAATGACAACCAAAGTTCAACAATCTCCCCCTTTGGCATTGATATCAACACCTTATGAAGTTGTGCTCTGCCTAATCATGAATTTTATGTTCTGCTTGCACACAATACAGTTCTCCCCCTATGTTCATGCTAGTTTGGTCCTTTGCTCTATTGTGCAACCTTCGATCAGTATTTCTCTGTTATTTTTCATCGCATCGTGCTTCCTGCATAGTTCTTTGTCATTGATACATGCTTCATAGTATCTCTATCCCTTTGAAATCAATGGCAAGGGGTGACTTCCTATGCACAGATGTAGGTTTTGTTCTGAACTTATACTATGGATTTGCATTGTCTTTCATGATGACCTCATCTAACTTGTCATGTCACTATTTGTTTCAATTAATCCCCTTGTCTTCCTGTTATATTCCCTTTCCTTTTGTTTCTTATGTTGTGTTGCACTAAGTTCTCCTACAGCGTGTTCATATTTCATTGTTTCTATAGTTGTTACAATTACAGTTACTATAGGTATGCTCCCCTGCACAATTGCAAATTTCCTTTCATCGTGATCTTCTATTCCAATCTTGTATTGATTCAATCATGTTTAACTTCTTGTATAAATGTTGCATTTCATAATTGTATTCTTGTGTTGGTTGCTTTTGCACTATTCCTTGACTATGTGCAATGCTCTATTGCATCCTCCTGGTTTCATGCTACCCATTTCTTTGAATTGACTGTGCCAAATTTATTTCATGTCAACCATTTGGTCGAGCTGCTCTCCTTATGGTCGCATTATCCTTTCTTTATGTGAATTTCACTTTTTGTTGACACAATCAGGATTCGTAATGAAATGTGATTTTCAGCTTCGTCATTGTGTCATGTGACATAGTTTTACCTACTTTATCTTTTAAGTGGTTAGTGAAATCGTCATTAAATCATTCATACGGAGCAATCAAATTAATTCCTTCTTGTTTACCCAATGATTGTAGTTTATTGAAATCATGTGCCACTCTGATTAATGCAATTCAGTTGAGTTGGCATTTACAATGTCATCACATTTGTTAACCCTTTATTGAAATTATTCACACTTTCCACGGTGATCCAGGTGGATATCGGTGGAAACCCACCTCTTCCAACTGGCTCAAAACAGTCTTCTAGCAATTTTGGTAATTTACTATTTTTAGCAGTTTTTTGGGTCATGAACTTCCAGAGCCGTTTTGAGGCCCTAAATGACCTTTTTTGGCGATTTAGGGGGGCAATTGGTTTCCAATGGCATGCATTTGGTCCCAGTCGAAAGTTGTAAATATCGGATAGACCTTTCCAACAGGCTACCGAGCGCCCCAAATAGAGATCGTATGCAAACATTATGACCCTGGGAAGTTGACTATTCAACTAACCACCTTGGGGCCGCAAACTTTATGACGGTTCATCTTCTAGGGTTAGGTTTTTGGATGTTTGGGATTTTTTCCCTCATGCTTATGATAAATAGGCCCTTTTGGCCTCCTTTTGTATTCATCTTGGCACGAATGAGCACCACATCTCTTCTCAAAGATAGCTACCACCATTCTAGCTATTGTATTTTACAATCTGTTATTTTTCCGCTATTTAATAGAATATGTGTTTACTATATCACTGTGTTCTTTGCAATATATCTCTGTATATGATTCTATAAATGATCTTTTATTTCGTTTCGACATAAATCCGAATCACACAGGCCACGTCACGTGCTACATTAATTCAGGGTGTAATGTAGTTCAACTTTCAAAATTCACACGCAATGAAATTTGAATTGAATTGATATTCATGCCGCACGTCATCTTTCATGTGTACCTTTTGCATTTAATCATGGCCACCATCTTGTTAAGGCTACATTCCTTCAACATCTTTTTGAATCCTTGATGGCATTCAGTCATCATTATGTCAAATTGCAACCTGCCTTATTTAGGATCTGAGTGTGATTTTATCATTCATCATGTTTCAGTGATGATTCCCTTGTCGAGCTCCTCTTTAGTTTTCAATTCTGAGTGTTGCAATGTCTAGTCAGTTTTATAGATTCGGTAATTCGTTAAGCAGTCTCCATTGATTGGTTTGATCACAACAAGATAATTTTGAAAAGCTAAAGATAGAGATGGGAATTTGGCAGTCCCAAATGAATAATTCAAATGTCATGAAGTGGTATACACGGTCTCAGATCAATCAAGGAAACTCGGAGGAGATATTGGTTCTGAAGAGATGAATTGAATGCTTGGAGCAAAATCAAAAGCAAATTCTTGTGTTGTTTAATTTAGTTCGGGCGGAGCAATGCAACGTGGACGAGTCTTCTTCAACCATACAATTCTACCAATTTCTGCAAGCTCATGAATTCATTGAGTGACCTTCACCGGACCTTGAGCTTCATTTATTTATGTAGACATCCAACCATGTCATGGAGCTATACCTATCCAACCATGTCGTGGAGCTATAACTCGAGCTTTGGCTCTAATTTGATTTTGTAACTGTCATATCTGCCCAAGATATTATAAGGGCACATTTTGTATATACTACCTTTTGTAATGGCACTATTTCTATATAATAAAAATCCGTTTGTGTGCTTTTTGTCATCTTTTTCATTGACATTAGAAAAACTTCTTATATCTGCCTCATGGTTTGAACTATAACTCGTATTGCGACTATTATATTGATGCTGAAAACAATCTATGCCACTTGAGACTAATACACCATAACATTTTCGTATATGAACATCATCATGTGACTTTTGGCCACACTGTTCTAGTTTCCTTGAATTCACATAGCCTTTTGAATTCAAGGGTTTTATTTGCACACTTTGAGAGTCATCAGAATAAGCAGCAATTCTCTACTACTACAAGAGTATTTTCATTGTTATCATCAATTGTGCAAGTTAGAGAAAATTTCTTTACCCATTTTTGTGTGTGTGTGGGTTTTTGTTGATATTTTGTAAACTTGCTCTTACTTATTGCAATATGAGCATTGTTATTGTCTGATTGTTCTACTTATATTTGGCATTTTTGAACTTTATGGCCAAATCCATCACAAGCGTAACATCTTATAGTATAACAATACTTTGTAGTGTGACCATAATAATTGCATCTTAGGCATCTTTGTGAATTAAACCTTCTTTTATAACAAGGAACATTGTAATCATTATCATACTTGAGTTGATTTTGATTAGATGACCTAACTTGTTGATTTGAAACTGGAACATGCTTGTTGTCGCAGACACTTTATACCTTATTGTAGCCAAGACCAAACTTGTCTTATGGTGAACTTTAGCTATTCAGTATCTCATACAAAATTAATGATTTATTCTTAAATTTGTCTTCAACTTTCATGTCAGAAGGATTTTTGTCATCATGTGGATCTGCACAATCTTGAGTTTTATTCTTAAACCCGTTCATTTCAAAAGAAAGCTACTTTGGATTCTTCAGAGGTTGTCCTTCATTCCTTGATTTAGCTAGTTTTGTTGTAAACAACTCATTTTCTTATTTTGTTTCTTCTAGTGATGCTTTCAACAATAGATTCCTTTCTTCAAGCTTCTTAATTGCATTATGTGCGTAGGATAGTTGTTTCTTAAGTTCCATGTTCTCATTTTCTGCCTCTTCAAGAGATTTGTTTGTAAAAGCTTCTTCAGTTCTTTTGGACTCGATTTTTCTTTCAGCTTTGATTAATTTATCCTTTTGTAGGTCCAAAGAATCTTGAGGTTCCTGTAGGATAACCTTTAGTGACCGATTTTATTTTCTTACTTTTCATAGTTCATCCAGAGTACTAATCAGTTCACCTTCCTAGTCAACTTCTATATTTTCTTCATTCTCAAAATCAAGGATTTCGTCTTTTCTCTCAAACTCTATTTGACAATTACTCATGTCAAGCAAATTGTAAGATTCATCACAGGACGTTGAAGGTGAAAAGCAATATCCATTGTAGACATATTTACAGATATTTTATGTAATAGGATCTGTTTGTTTTCACAAGACTTATTCAAGACTATCTCCTTGATGTATGATTTATTCTTGATAGAAGAGTAGTAGTTATCCTTCTCCTCTAAGCATTTATATTCAAGGTTTTATACCATTTCCATGAATAGTGCCTCTCTTGAATTTCCATATCCATCATCTTCATCAGATGAGCCGATGTCCTCTTTTGAATACAAACTCTTCTTCTTTTTATGTTCAGCCCTGGATTGTTGGTGTGTTTTTGTTCCTTCTCTATAGTTAAGATCCTCTTCACCATCACTATACTTGGTTTCCTTATAAGAACACTTAGAGGAAAAGTGGCCTACTCTACCACATTCAAAAAAATTTAAAGGTAACTTACCTTTGTACTTGCCATAACCTATTTTGAGATTCTTCACAAAATTTGCTTCTTCATCGTCTGATGCATCAGAGACACTTTTGTTGGACTCTTCCTTGCTTCCTCTTGTCTTCTTGGAGGAATTAAAAGCTACTTCTTTTCTTGTAGGATTTTATTTCCTGGTCCTCATCTCATATGTTGTAAGAATTCCATGAAGCTCATCCATATCTAATTTGTCCAAATTACGTATGTCCTCCAAAATTGATGCCTTGGGATCAAATCTTGTTGGAAAGGACCTTAATACTTTTTGCACAACTACCTCTTCGTCGATTTGTACCCCAAGTCCTATGATTGCATTGACAATATCATCCACTCGAAGGAGATAGGCTGCAATGTTTTCTTCTTCCTTTGTTTTGAGAGTTTCAAACTTGTTAACTTTTTAGCAAATATAATGAGCTTTAAACTTTAAAACTTTAAGTGCGGAAATATTGAATACTTTACTCAATGAACCATTCAATCACATGAAACATTCAACCATAACACAAGACGTACCCTGGGGAAAACCCTCAAAACACTGAGGATGAAAAACCCTAGCAAATCTTCAGAGTATAATTATGATAGATAGCAGAGAATGTCTTTTATAAACAGCAGATTTCTTTCGGCACCCCAGGTGCTAGATAAGAGAATACTAAGCAATAGAGAATAGAAATCAAATGTATCAACTTTCCATGTGCCCAGCACATTAATAACAAGCAAGAATCACTTCCATGCAAGATGTAGTGAATGGTTGCATGGGTAATGGTGCATCACATGCAAAAACTATGAATTTCCTTCTTGGAGAATTATCCTACACAAATAGAAGTGTTGTGCCTTCAAGGGAGAAGAGAATTCACTTCACATTGAATTCATCAATCTTGTATAACATATTTATATATTCTTCACATGCATCAGCTTCTATTTTTATCTTCTGACTTCATGATGAACTCACCCTCCATATGGATGAATCAATCTTGCATGAAGAAGAGTGCCCCACTTCTCATGTAGTGCATTAACTCACTGAACTGATTCTTAGGATGAACTTTCCCCTTAACTGAAATATTTCCCACTTATTTAGCTAGCTAACTTAAGTGTCGTCATGTAAATGTCGCAACTCAAGTGTCCTCTTTTAATTTAACATAAGTGACGTCATGCAATAACACTTAGTTAACTAGATCTTCTTTGTTATCACTTAGTTAAATCTCTTTAACTTATTCTTTCTTGTTGACATCATTGTAGTGATCAATTCGAGTTCTCTAATTAATTGAGGCATACATTGTGGCTTTAAACTAAAGCTTAAAAACTCGATATCACTTAGTCATCTCATGAGCAATTCGAATTCTCTTTTTTCTCTATGCATGTATCTTTATCTCTTATCTTTACTGCATGGTCAATATGTGTTAACTTTAATTATCTATCATATCAGATTATACTCAAAATATTTGTCAGAAGTTGTGATCATATTATATTACTCTCGAACCAAATGATCATATGCTAAATTAATTCACTCTAGAGGTGGCTAGTCTCTAAAGGAGACTTAATAACAATCCGTGACCATGGTTAGTAATGCATCACACAACATCAATTCTTCAACATGCAAATCATATAACTCTATAACTGGAGGTCCACCCCATGGGTACCTACTATAAGTACTGGAGGTCCAAATGAAAATATGACTTGACACACGAATCCTGAGCCTTATCCATCAAGACTTTACAACATCATCACTTTGATACATCAAAGCATAAACCTCAACACATGAGGAATAACCTTTTACAACTGAAGGCTTAGTCATTCTTAAGTCCAAATCAAGAATCTACTCCAAGTTCCTGAGTCCAACTCAGGATCCCTACCTCAACACATGAGGCCCAATCATGGTTGCACAATATTGGCATGGATAATGACTCGTGATGTTGTACATTTAACACTCTCTCAGCGAGGGAGGCATTCTCTGCCATACCAAGCTTGTCTCGGAAGTACCTGAACTTCATCACTGACAAAGGATTTGTTAACACAACTGCAATCTCCTCACCAGTGGTAATGTAATGAAGTTTCATTATACCTTTCTGGACCATGTCTCTTATGAAGTGATACTTCATTTGAATTTACTTCGAATTATCATGAAACACAGTGTTTTCAGAAAGCTTGATGTAGCTTTGATTGTCACGCCAAATGACTGTAGATTCAATTTTCTCACTGAAAAACCCAACAAGTAGCTCCATAATCCACACTACTTCTCTACAAGCAGTACTAGCGGCAATATACTCTGCTTCTATAGTACTTTGGGATACAAATCCCTACTTCCTGTTGGACCAAGAGATCATAGCAGAACCCAAGCTAAAACAATAGCTCTCTGTACTCTTTTGGTCCACAATGATACCACCCCAATCAGATTAAGTATAACCAAGTAACAGCACCCCTCCACTAGAGGCATGTCTGAGTCCATAATCAATTGTACCTCGAAGGTACCTAAGCACATGCTTAGCATCAACCCAATGTATGTGTCTCGGATCAAACATAAACTGACTCAAAATACTCACAGCATAACACATATATGGTCTTGAGTGTATCAAGTACATCAACAAACCAATAAGTTTTCTATGCAAAGTGGGGTCCACTGGATCTGAGCTAGAATCTAACTCATGTAGTTTCCTCAAATTGTAAACCATCGGAGTACTCATGGATTCGCAATCCATCATGCCAAACTTGCGCAATATATCAATAGTGTACTTCCCTTGAGAAAGAAATATCTCATCTTTTCTTTGTTAAATATCAAGGCCAAGAAAGTAGTGCATAATACCTAAGTCTTTCATCTCGAATGCTGAATTGAGCTCCCTCTTGCACCAAGCAATCTGATGTTCCTCTCCATTAAGGAACAAATCATCAACATATAGAACCAATATCAATGGTTGGTTCTTCACTACTTTGAAGTACAAATTTAGATTAGCTTTGCTCTTAGAGAAACCTGGTCTCTGAAGATAGTTTTTAATTCTCAAATACCAAGCTCCGAGAGCTTGCTTAAGCCCATACAAGGCTTTCTTCAACTTGCACACATGGGACTCCTTCCCATGAACCACAAACCCCTCGAGATGATTAATATAAACCTCTTCCTCAACCTCACCATTGAGGAAGGTTGTATTCACATCCATCTGGTGAAGATTCCATCCTAGAATAGATGCAAGTGAGATCACATCTTGAATAGTGGTGTACCTGGCCACAGGAGCAAAAGTATCCTCGTAGTTTGTGCCTTCTTTCTGAGAGAAACCTCAAGCAAAAAATATGGCTTTATACTTTTCAATACTGCCATCAACAACATGCTTGATCTTGTAAATCCATCTAGAAGTAACTATGGACTTCCCTTCAGGTTTAGTAACAACTTCCCAAACAACATTCTTCATAATAGACTTGTATTCCTCTACCATTACATATTTCCATACTTACTGCTTTGTAGCTTCTTCATAGGTGGAAGGCTATGAATCACTGATGTGACTCATCTGTGCAACATACCTTGAATATATATCAGGTTGCTTTCACTCTCTGTGTTATACATCAGAATTACACTTTTAACTTTAGTGTTGTATCCTCATGTCATACGACCTAACGACACTTCCTCCTAATGAGTGTTGGACCTTGTTAATCCCATCCTTAGCCTCATCTGGAGACTTAGGAGGAAAATCCAACCACATTTAGCCAAATTCCAGCTCATTGAGCCACCTGCCACCTCATCCAACCACTTCTTGGCATTATTTTCGCGCCCTGCTAGTATAGCAAGACGCAAAAATTTCCTATTTTCGCGCCTTGCATACCTGCAGGGGTGCGAAAATCCCATAATTTCGCACTATGCTCAATTGTTGAGGCACGAAAATATCAGTAACAACCCTTTGCATGGATTTTGGATCTTACCTTCCAAGACATTTCCTTGGGATTGCAACCTTATTGTAGGTACAACAGATCCCATGTTTTCATTAAACATGGGAACCCCAATATTTGTATATGCAAAGGTAATGTTCAAATTCCTTGTTCGCTTTGGCGTTTCATCATGCCAATCATGCTTTTTATGTCTTTGTCATGATGTGATTCAGTTATAAATTTTTCCTTCAAAAAAATCATTGATTTTTGTGTGTTTTTTGTGAGTTGCGGAAAGCATTGGTTTTCCCAAAAGTTTGACCTTTCCACGACGCGCAATCCGCAATGCGGATTGCAGAAGCTTGGTTTTTGGATTTGAAATTATTTCTTTACGCAACCCACAATACGCAATGTGGATTGCGGATGCGGAAATGATTTTTAATAAATTTGGTTTTTCTCTTCCACAACCCACAACCGACAATTCCAGATTGCAGAAGGATTTTCAAAATAAGTTCGCACTTTGCTTTTCCGCAACTCGTAACCCGCAATACAGATTGCATATTGCGGAAAGTGTTTGAGGAATAAATATGCGTTTTGATTTTCCGCAATTCGCAACCTGCAATTGCGGATTGCGGAATGCGAAAAGATCATTATTCTAAATTGTGTCGTTTGCATTTCCGTAACCTGCAATTGCGGATTGCGGATTGCGAAGACTTTGGTATTAATATTTAGAGTTGTGTTTCTGCAACCCGCATTTCAGATTGCGGATTGCGGAAGGAATGTACATATTTGCAAAAAAATAATTTCCGCAACTCTCCTTCTGCATCCCACATGTTAGATCTTAGCCATTGATTTGTGTCATCCTACGGTCTAGATTTCACCCGACGAAATTGTTAAATATGTCGAATTTTCTATTTTCTTTTACCATTTTTCAATTTCAAGAATTTACCTGCTACAAGTATTTTTACCACGATTTTTACCATAGGTTGTTTTCTTCCATTTTTCATCAACACAGGTTGGCTTCATGTCATTTTCCTATTCGTTGTTTACAGTTTTTCGTCATTTTCCAACTATTTTTTTATTTGTTTTAATTTATTTATCAGAACTACCAGTTTTTCAACATGTCGAGGAATACTCGCTCCAAAACAACTCAGAAAGAATTGATAAACAAAGACCCCAACTTCGGCATCCTTGCTGACACCAGTGACAGAGTCTCGGAAACCTATCAGATAGACTAGTCAAAAATCTATGCCATTTTCGATAACGATGACCTGTCGGAGATCCAAGATAATCGCCCTGTCTATGAGAAAATTAGGGATTCTCAGTTACACGCCATAGCAGCTAGACCTTCCCTTCTCCCTTACACAGATGTAGTCAAGTGGATAATTGATCACGCAAACCCTAAATACCATTCCTTTAACAATAGTGCAGGATCCCAATTGGCCACCTTTCACCCTGAAGTTTTCATTAGAGCTTATGCCCTTAAGTCGGCCACCCAGCCTCTCAATGTCACTTTCCTAGAATCTGTTAAAACCAGGTTTAATTTCAAAGAGATGATAAAGTCATGGATGAATAACCCAGCCAACTTCATACCTCGGGACGATAACTTATACCATGTTTCATGGTTCAAGGAACCCTGTTCCCTCTTAGCAGCCATGCTTTACAGGCTGTACAGGCTACCCAATTGTTCTATGTTCAAAGCTGAATGGGAACCTGTGGTCCATCACGTCTTAACAACTGGGGAGTCATTCAATTGGGCTTCAAATCTGTTAGTGGAGTTAGAGTCAACAATTGAGAGGTATCAGAAAACACTGGCTTCAAGGAAGCCTCCTTTCTTTTATTCAGCCTATGTCATTGATGTGTCCTGCTCAGAATTATAGTACCCTTTCATGGGATGGAATTGGACCCAGTCAACCCCTCTATTTCACATTTACTTTTCAGCATTGTGGGAGAACAACTATGTTCCTTTACTGTATGATTATGTGATCACTTCTTCGGTACTATTTATCACCAGATATTCAAGGAAGATGCACCTTCCTTCTCTCCTAATGCCAAAACTCTCATCCCCAAAATTGGTGACTAGTATGTGGGAGAATATTTTTCCTATATCAGAGTTTGGGGAAGTAACACAATGCATTTGCTGCAAAGGATAGTCCCATATAGACTGTTGCTTGAAGAAATAGCTTTCCAAACTGTCACAAATGGAGTTTTTCTCAAGCTCACTAGGCCTAAAAGGAAGGGATGGCCTAAATTCCCTTTGAACCTTCGGCCTCTGGTCATTCCAACCTCAACGTATGCTACAGTATTGGGAAAGAAGATTGTGTCATTAAAGTTGGGACAAGCCCCCAAGAGGATGCATGATCCCAAGGAATTCATGGCTTCCCATTTTGCTAAAGAACACATGAAGACCACCTATTCCCATGAGGATACTCCTGATGACTGTTATAGAATTTTATCCCTACGGATAAGAAGAAACTCTCTTAGGCCAGACTAGGATGTCACTAGTTCTAACCTAAGACAATTAGGTAACAAATGCTACCTTTAATCATGAACTAAACTTTACAACAAGATTAAATTCATTCAGAAGTGATGGAAGGATGTAACTCACCTTCAATCAGACGTTTGTTCCACTTCCAACTCTGACCTCGAAGCTCCCAAGAAGAACCTGTCAATATCAAACAAAGAAGAAGCACACAATCTCCCAAATACCTTGAAGTGAAGGTTAGATTCAAATCTAAACTAGATACATTTCATGCCAAAGATTCACATACAATGCACATAAAATGGGAAACAAGACAAGTTATCTTTATTGAGAAGCTTGAAAACACTTACATGGGATTGCTTGATGTCCAAGTCAACTCCAGATCCAAGACTTCTTTCCTCTAGCTATCTCTGCAAATATCCTAAGATCATAGGTTGGATTCCCCCAAGTAGTTCCCCCTTGGCTCATGGATGGCCTCTCTTTTATAGCATCTGGAGGAGTTAACCATAAGGAGAGGAAGATGGATCTAGTGAGGGTTTAGGGAATCAACCAAGCTAAACAGATAGAGGAGGTTGGGATCAAATCAGGGGTGGAAATCCCATGGTAATCTCTCGGAAGGTATAGATCCAAAATCCAAGGCCAAGGGCTAAATCAGGATTTTCGCACCCCAGACACTGAGCATAACGTGAAAATTTGATGATTTTCGCGGGGTAAGGGTTATGCAGGACACAAAAAAGTGAGTTTTCCGTGGGCTAGTAGATATGCATGATGCGAAAATCAAGGTAATCAAGGTCAACTTGGAATGACACTTGGTTAAGTAGGTTGTGTCTCGACCAACAAAGGATGGATTTGTCTCCAAGGTGTCCAGATGAGACCAAGGAGGGTACCGACAACACGTGACGTTCATTAGGGAGAAATGTGGTTAGGTCACATGGTGCAAAGATGTGACACGAGAGATCGAGGTGTAACTTTCAATATCCAATGTTTAGAATAATGACTATTAATATCCAATATATACTCCCCGGATGTAGGTGATAGTGTGGAGTACAACGAGTCAGGCTAAGAAGCCACCACTCCCCACCACATGGCTCCTTCTCAACTGAACTGCCATGCAATTTAAAGCTTTCCCAAATCGATGCTCTCGGATTTTATGAGGTTAATCTCCCAAGCGAGTTGTAGAGTTGGATCTGATACTATGGCAATCAATCCATTCCAGTGCGAATTTATGGCAGGTAGGAATGCCGTATCTAGGCTATTTGACAAGATTTTCTACCATATTTGGAGATTGTGTAGCGAAAATTCAGCTAGTGTTTCTCTTTTGTGTCTGGTTGGTTGGCCTCTCATTGCTTGTCTCAGCCTCATCATCTCAGGATTTTGGTTTCTCCACACTCCTTTTATTCTGGGGATAAATCCTGCTTCTCCGTGGTTCTAGTCTCCATTCTACAAAAGATTTAAGCTCCCTAGCTTGACATTCATTATGTCCTGACAACCCAGATTCAACCCTCATTGTGGTGGCAGAGGCCGTGCGCACTCTGGGAATCATGGACTCAGAGGTTCTATTGATTTTGGCTATGACAGCTCCATTCCAGTGCATCTAAGAACCATGTCAGATGACTGGGAGGAGGAATTGGTGGTTCAGTAGATGATGAGTCAAAGGGAAAGGATTAAGCGCAAACATTACTGGCTAGTGAAGAATTCACTCGCTGAGATTCTCATGCACTCATGGGATTTCACTCAGCATAATAATTCCTCCCCCCTCCATCCCCAGCTCTAGTTCCTCACATAGCATCCTCTATGGTCGCCTCTCAAGCCTCCAAACCTGTGGTGCACATTGACACTTATCAAGTGTTTTGCGGACAATCTACCGAGAGCGGACTCAAGGCCTGATCTCCCTAGCTTAACGTAAGTCTAGAACAAATAAGACAAAACATAAAATACTTTCCTAGATCATATAGAAATACAAATGTAAGAGTAGATCGTTTACCTTAGATTTGTAGATCTCTTTCTCCTTTATTGATCCAATGCTCCAGCGCTGCCAGATCACAAGTAGCTAAACCCTGTCGAACATGTGACAGACCACGAGAAGTGAAAGCATATATCTCATGTGATAGATCTAAGCTAACAGTTAAGGAGGAAAGCTCTAAACATCATCAAGGAGACAACATTTATGGAAAGCAATTATATTAACTGTATTGAAAAGTGAGGAATACAATAGAAAAGAGGATTACAACCATAGCCTTAACGCTGCAAGCTCCTTCTGACAAGCCATGCCAAAGCTTCTAGAGAGAAGTGGATGTTCCCCAAGCTAGAGTGTTAGATCTATTGGGCTTGATTTCACCAACATAAGAGTACCATAGACTTTCTCCTCCTTGGGATGGGAGTGAGCTTCATTTAAATAGGACTAAGTGGATAGGGTATGGATAGGATAGGTTGAGATATGATAGGAGAGACTTAAGGGATCTTTCCAAGGTGTTAGGAATCGAGTGCCAACTCTCCCAAGAGGTCAGGGATAGGGTCCCAAGTCAGCAAGCTTCGAGAAAGATCTCGAAGGGCTATTTTTATCTATTAACTGACTTCATTGCACTCTGTAATGGAGCAAGGTGCGACGTCGTAGGTTGCATGAGTGCAACCTGCGACGACCTCTCAAAACCTAGTACAAATGGGTACAAATCCTTCCAGGTCAATCACTCAATCAAGGTAACTCCAGGGGTGTATACACTAAATCTAATGGTGGTAATATTTTAGGTGTAATAGAAAGCCCCCCAAAGCATGAAGTTGTTTAAATATTGGACAGGTGAAATTCTTTGACAGGAAGAATGGCAAAAATGGACTTGTCGGATGAAGGACGTTGTTGCAGTACAACTAAATCTGGACTGACAATCTCATATGATGTACAACATGGCTTCCGACCAATACAATGCAGATCCATGGTAGTAATGACCGACTGAACACAATCATGGCTATTGGACACAAGCGTAGATCCATGATGAGATGGTAACATAGCCACGACCAATGCAGATGTGGATCCGTGTAATATGACTCAATACAAACTCCATCGCAAACTGGGTAAAACATGACTCCCCAGGGTCTTCAAGCTGAACCCGCAATGATACGAATCTTTCCATGTGATTACAAATGTCTTGACGTCGAACATGGTAGAAACCACTTGATTATCGGTCATTGATGTATATCGTTAACAAATGCGAGGGAAATCACCATTAATGTCAATGATTCCCAAGGTACCACAGTACATATCACCAAGTGTGAATAAGTGAGTTGAAGTCGAACGCAAGATTAAATATTTTGATCAAGACTCAATGATGTAAACTCATGTCGAAAGCGAGGTAACCTGCCATTGAGGCATGCAGGGCCAAGGTACTTGGTTGGTTTCTAGATTCAATCCTCGAATGATGAGTTGATGTCGACAAGGATGAATCTGTCAAAGGAGGGCCATGATGAATCCCCCATCATTGACACGAAACATGACAAAGGATGTGTAGAGTGGGTCGGATGGTACAATAATATGTGAGACTGAATCAGAGTAGACCGACATGATTGAAGGTGTACTGACTACAAATAGATGAATAGTGAAAGTATTCTTGAACATGGGCATGGCATGACTTGGCAGTATTGACATGACGAGTATGACACAAATTCCTAATGCAACTAATGATGGAAGCTTTCTTTGAATGACTCAAAGGAGTAATAAGACTCAGGAACTAAGAGGAACTCGAGGACAAACAGATGATCCAAGTGTTGTATGCAAATGCAGATGGGTGCCATGTTCAAGAATGACTAGGTACTTCCACTGATAAAGGTGTAATACAAAAGCTTTCCTTTTTCCCCATCATGAATGATGAGTGCCTCATGTGTTTTTTACGAGCTTGATGAGGGTAACCAGATGCTCGGTATAGCTCATCTCATAGATGATTCCAATCCCAAATATTTTTTGAACCTGGGATAGGAGGGGTTTGTCCCATGGCGGGCCCTTCAATGTGAGAGTTTAACGAGTCCATAGAAGGTAAAATCGGTCGTCATTTCATGTTTAGAGAATCTGAAAAGAACTAAAGAAGACTCCAATGGTCATTTTTCATAAAGTTAGCCTCATTGCCCAAAAAAGGGTAAACAACGTGGGAGAGGACTTACAGTCATGATTGGCTGGAGTATACCTTTTTCGTAACTAGCGCCCCCTGGTCGGAAAAAGGGGTAAACTATCACCAGGAAGACGGTCGTTCAAATTCTTTCACAAGCGTGAATGTGACAAGTTCACTTGGCAATCTTTTCGTATTTCGAGAGCTTGAAAAGAGCTTAAAGATAGACTCTGGGGGGTTCATTTTCCGTAGGAGTTTAATGAGCCTGGAAAAGTGATAAATCTTAACTCGGTAAGGTATTCTCATAGTTTCAAGAGCACGAGAAAGAACAAAGAGTAAGCTTATAATCATTAGATAATTAAAATCTAATGAAATGAAAAGATAAACGACAAAATACACAAGGGGTGTTCATACCTGAGATGACCATTCCAATACGAAAATGGCGTAGAAAGGCACTTCACAACTCTTGCACACTCGAAAACTAGGTCAAATAGTCAACCGAATGTTCAAATATAATAAAATCGATCCAAACTATAGCAAATGGCATAATGGCATAATGGCATCAAATATTTGAAAAAGGAATATTCTGTTTTGTTTATAAATAGAAATAAAAACCAAATATAGTCACCACTGTTCTATTTGCCAAATTTGGGAGGAGTAGTGCAATTTGGAACCAAAACTTCACTCATCGATTCCAGGAGCTACAAGCAGCCATTTCACTCGCCGTCAAGAGCAAGTAACCCTAAACTTCATCCAACAAGATTGCAGTGGTTTACATTTTTGAATTTCAGTCATTTTTTGGGGGTTTTAGCTTGATTTGGGAATGGCCATTACGCCCTCGGCTCATTGCAGTTGGCCTTTTCGGGAACTGTGATGAGACTGAGTCATCGCTAGGGTCTCACAGGTTGACTACGACGACGTCGCTCTGTTTGTAAAAATGGGGTCCGAAGACGGCGATGTCCATCCCCAAACTCAAACCAAGCTCAAAAGAAAGACTGTTAATGGTTGAAGCAAGTTCTAACATTGTTAAAACTCTCCTATTGACAGGTTCCAAGCATCTAAAATGGTTCTGGAATGGCGAGAACGGGAGTATGAGTTGGATGATGAACAAGCTGCAAATTATCCACGATGCGTGGAAGCATTGAGGAATTGTGGGCTCCTCAAGTTCTTCCGCATCCAGGGGATGAGATCCCAAATCCCACTATTGACTCATATGCTCCAATGCTAGGATGTGGCCCAGCAATACTCCATGATCGGTGAGCACGAGCTTACCCTAGATGTCGAGGACATCTACTTTCTGACCGGATTCTCCCGAAGAGGGGACAACGTGCTACTTACTAGATCACGTGGGAGTGATCGAACCGTGGATGATATGATCCAACAGCATTGTGTTCCCAACACCTATGCATCTAGTGGGAAGATTCCCATTAAATATGTACGGGAACGTCCATTACGCGCCATAGTATTCACTGTTACGAGGATGGCGGGGAGCCAAGCTCCTCACTTAGCCACCAGGGCACAGATGCTTTATGTGGAGGACTGTATGTCTCCAAAGATCTTCAACTGGTGCGATGGAGTCCTTGCAAACATGCGAGCTCAGTTGACAAAGTGTCGATGGGGAGAGCTAAAACAGTTTGGCTATGGATCGATAGTGATCTCATTCTTACTGGAACGGGTTCCCCTTTTGCATCCTCAGGTACCACTGGAGGATAGGGATCCTAGAGATCCTCACATGGCTAGGTGGACCGATGTGATGGTCTGACATGGTGGGGGCTACATTATTGGATACCCTCTTGAGTTCTTCACTTGGCTGGAGGGCCAGTTACTGATGGTGGAGGATTCCCCATACAGTGGCATGGACTTTAGAGATGACCCGGACTTGCCGCTGCCAAAGGGAGTAGCATGGGGAGACCTTGGTAAGAACAAATGACCCTTATACTTTTTAAGTTTTGTGCATTTATAATTTTTTTTTGATATAATGCTGACAAATGAACAACATGTGTGTGCAGATGTGGGACCTGTACGACCTGTGGGGACCTCTCTTCTAGCTAGGAGAGAGAGAGGAGAGGGAGCAGTTGTGGGTCCGACTGCGCACGCTGCCATCGTAGAGATGGATAGAGTCTATGCCAACCTAAGTCAATTGACACTAGACGTTCCTAAGCCATCGGTAGATGAGGTGTCGAGGCCCATGCAGGTACATACAGTTGGAGCTACTGTGCACTTCAACGCGCTGCTGCGCAGGGTTGCGAGAGCAGTCGACTATTTCCAGACTCAGTAGGCTAGGACTGCTAGACCTCCTAAGGTTGTTCGGGCCAGGCAATAGGCCATATGTTGTTACTGTGTGTGTACTGAGAGCTTAGAGGCCTCAGATTTTTGTACTACTGAAAGCTACGAGGCTTCAGATTTTGTAGAGACTCACTGAAAGCCATCGTGCTTTAGACTTTTGTATCAGCACTACCTTTTGAGATTACATATATATATACAGGCATTCCAGCGACTTATACATTATGTGTTTCAAAAATGATGAATGATGTGATCTTGTTCATATGCTTTTCTTTTATATAGTGCATGTTGTGAATGCTTTTACATATTATGAGTATTCTGTGTGTGTGATGTACCAATCTAGAATGAAGTTGGCCATCGAGTCAACAACTACATTTAACTCTCATGGAATGTGCAGGTATTGAATGGATTCAAATGACCTTTCTAGGAGATGAACTCGTCTAAAGAGACGGAGTAGGGTAGGATCACAGATAGCGTAGACCCGGTTAAGATGGGAAACCACTAATTGAGAATCCATGTGGATGACAATGTGGTTCATACCCAAGGAAATAGCATAGGTTAGGGCTCCAATTACCACCTGATACTCTGTGGCATTGTTGGTTGCGAATCCAAGGAAACTTCCTCCTGAGCTGATGAGCTCGCCCATTGGGGATTACAGTACCCAGGCTACCGAGGCAAGGTTACGGGTATGCCGGCTGGCATCGTCTGTGAACCCGTAGCATGTTGCCATCTGCACACGCAAACAGAACATGGTATAAGAAGCAGAAACAAGAGCTAAAGACACTCAAAAAAAACCGTGTCACACCACACAAAAACACACAAACACACCATGTACAGTATATACAAGAAAGTCTATGCATGACAAGTTCGAGCATAGTACCTCTTCAGGTAAAGCCGATTACGGGGTTTACCAAAAGATATTCCGTCATAATCTTCAAGCTCGTAAGCTCCTTTTTCCAAAACACGTTTGACGATGTAAGGTCCGTGCCACATGGACTCGAACTTTCCTGCTCCTAGTTTGTCATGTTTCTGGTCGTATGTGAGGACCAGGTCACCCTCGTTGAAGATACGAGGTTCAACTGACTTATCGTATTGAGCTTTGATGCGTTTCTTGTGTTCTTCATTATCAAGAGCAGCATCTCGACGGGACTCATCAAGTTTTGCTAAGTATAGGAAACGTTCTTCCTCGGCAGTAGTGTTAGGAAGAAGTTCGACATCGAGTTGTAGAGACAGAATTTCGCACTCTATAGGAAGGACAGCCTCCAATCCATACACCAATTGAAAAGGAGTGAAACCTGTGGCAATTTTAATGAAATTTTTGTAGGCCCATAATGTTGAAAAGAGCATATTATTCCAGTTGGACTTATGCATACCTACCATCCTTTGGACCATAGTTTTCAAGACCTTGTTAATGGCCTCGACCTGTCCATTGGACTGCGGGTAGTAGGGTGTTGATTTTTCATGGTGAAAACCCAATCTATCGCTCAGTTCATCAACCATATGGTTCTGAAAGTGAGAACCATGATCGGTAACTATCGCCTGAGGAACTCCAAACCGCGCTATTACATGATTGAACATGAAGAGTGCGGCGGTTTTGCCATCGTTTTGGTATGTAGGCATTGCCTCGGCCCACTTTGTGAAGTAATCCATAGGTACAATGATGTAACTATGCCCCCCGGCTGAGGTAGGCTTAAAATGCATAAAATCAATGCCCCATTTTGCGAAGGGGCCCATGGCAATAACCGGGTGTAATAGGGCGGGATGGGTGTGCTTCTTTGTATGGAAGTGTTGACATGGAGGACTTTTTTTTACGGCCTCAATACAATATTTGAATATAGTAGGCCAATAATATCTTGTGCGCAAAATCTTCTGGGCCGTAGCCATCCCAGAGAGGTGACCGCCACATGCCCCAGTGTGACAATCATTCAAAACGCATTCATCCTCATCGTGAGTTAGACAACATCTAAGAATTGAATCGACGCCACGGCGGTACAAAGTATCACTGATGATCAGATAATACTTCGCATGGTGGTGTATTCTACGATGGTCATTACGAGAGAGTTGAGGGTTGAAGCGTTGGGTTTGAATATATAACAAAATATCTCCATACCACGGATCAGTCGTGCTGATGAGAAACAACGATTCATCTGGAAAAGAGTCATTGTGCTCGACTTCTACATCAGAATGGGGAAGGTCACAAATAAGCTCAGAAACACCAAGGACTTTTTAGACTTGGCTTTCTCGAAAAGAAGGTCGAATTCTTACAGTATCACAATCTAGCGTGAGTACTTTCCCCCAAGCACCTGACGTGTCAAAATGTGGTACATGGGGTTCGAGTCTGCGATGGTGGTGGTGGTGTGGAGCAAGATATAGTGGCGGAAATTTTGGATGCCGATGACTGCCGCGAGAGAAAGCTTCTCGACATGTGAATATCTAGTTTCAGCATCAATGAGACCCACTCGCATAGTATATTACATGTTCCTGGGCATTTGGATCCTCCTATACCAAAACCATGGCGATAGTGGTAGCAGAAGCAGCGAGATATAAGATGTAATCTCGGAAATAGTTTGGCAGCTGGATTATGGGGGCATGTGTGATGGCATGTTTGATGCTATCGAAGGATTTTTGAGCTTGATCATCCCAAATGAACAGGATGTCCTTCTTAAGCAGTTTCATATACCCCTTAGTCTTCTCCGCGAAGTTACAAACAAAACGCCTTAAATAATTCGTCTTCCCTTTGAGACTTTGAAGTTCCGTCACATTAGTTGGAGGTGGTAGGTTGACAATCGCTTCCACCTTTAAGGGATCAATATGGATCCCATCCTTCGAGACAATGAACCCTAAGAGGCGTCCAGACTCAACGCAAAAGATACACTTATGAGGATTTAGACGGATATTGTACCGTCTGCATCTGAGGAAAATGGTCATCAGATGATCCATGTGGAACTCATGCTGCTTTGAATGAGCAGGGAGATCGTCCAGGTAAGGTTCCACAAAGTCCTTAATATCATGGAAGGCATACGACATGGCCTGCTAGAACGTGGCGCCAACATTTTTAAGGCCAAACGGGAGTTTGCGGTATGCAAACGTCCCCCAAGGACAGATGAAAGCCATCTTATGTTGGTCGGCTGGGTTGATCTCAATCTGGTTGTAACCAGAAAAGCCATCCATAAATGAAAATATGACACTTCCGACACAATTGTCAATAATCTGGTCAATAAACGAGGTCGGGTAGTTGTCCTTTGGACAACCCTTGTTGAGGTCCCTATAATCGACATAGACACGAATGGTACCCTGCTTTTTGTTCATAGGGACGACGTTCAAGACCCAATCTGTCAACGGGACAAGATAGATGAAGCCAGCCTTTAAGAGATTTTCAATCTCTGCCTTGATCACTGCAGTCTTCTGAGGGTGTACCGGTCGCAACTTTTGATGTACAAGTTTGATGTCGGGATAGGTTTTTATTTCATGAGAAACAATCACGGGATCTATCCCAAGCATCTCCTCATAGGACCAAGCGAATATGTCTCGAAATCGCTTAAATAAGGCCATACCAATAGTTGTTTCTTCAGGGGAACACTTCTGGCCTATGTGAATGTGTTCCACTATACCAGGTTTCACCGAAATGTCTACCAAGGTGGTAGGATCAATGTTGGCCAAGTTTCCCTCAGTGTCTGAAAGACATGTGAGTATGGGGGAATGAGGGAACGGGTAGATATCCGGTGAAAATATGATGCCCATCATAGAGAATAGGATGAGGAGGCCATAGTTAAGTGGTCCTCCGGTGCTGATTGGATAGCCTTGTAAATGCGTTCAGCGGGTGAGAGAGGCATTGCGTTTCCAATCAGGTGTGTTGTGGCTTCGTCAAGTACAAGCCAAGGATCAGTGGAGTGAGATGAAATCTCTGTGGAGATCATGTTCACCAAGGAAACATGATTAGGGGGGTTCGAAGTCAGAAAAACGCCCATGAGAGATGAATATTTCAAAAGGCCAACCCCTATACTCTCATACTGTTTTGACGTTTGTCCAATGGAAGGGACATGGTCACCAGGATGAGTGGTAGTGTCCGGTGTGTAAAAATATAATTGGTCAACAGTAACAATTCACCCTTAATGGGGGAATTGTACTACACGAAAGACTGAAGAGGCTACCGCCTGCATGGCGTAAAACCAATTGCGACCAAGCAAGAGATCATAATCTATCGGGGCCGATACCACTTCCACATTAATGGTTACAGTCTTTCCGCCCAACTCAACTGCGAGAGCTTGTAGGAGACCATGAGGTTGAAAACCACGCCCGTCGAATGCTTTCAACGTGGTAGGAGAACGATTCAATTTGGGAGAGCCGATAGCTCTCCAACAGGCGATCGACATGACAGAAGTAGAGGCACCTTCATCCAAAAGGGTATGATGGACAATTTTCCCAGCAATGTTCGCAACTACTTGGAATGCGAGATGATGGGAAAGCCTAGGCTTGAAGTAGTTAATTCAGAACATGATGGTATTTGAAGAATTGGAGTCAACTGCACCGATTGCTGCAAGGAGAGTTTTGCGTTGATTAGGACAATTCTGCAAAACTTCCAGCGTGGACATGGCACAAGGAGCTTGTGCCAAGTCTTCTACGATATTGTAATTCTGTGCTGCCCGAGCATTAGGATTGAAAACAACTTTTCGAATCATTCTCTTGGGCGGTCGCAATATCGAATCTGAGGACGACTTCTCAATGGTGAGAGAAGCTAATGGTACATTGACATCAGGTAAAGAGTTGGAAGCTTTTTCAGTATTACTTCCAGTAGGTTCCTTCGAAGGGACCGAGTCATATGAGCACAAGCGAGTGTTCAAATTGATCGCCTCGTTATGCACCATGAGAACAGGCACAGTATTGGATGGTTCCCAATGGGCTGGGGGAGGTTGACAAATCATCTGCTGGTTTTGAGTGGGAAATGGATCGTTGAGGACTGCGGGAGTCGGTTTACCCCTAAGAAAATTTTGGACTTTGTCTCTATGGGGACACTCTTTGGAGAAGTGATCATCTCTGCACAGTAAACAAGGATACTTTAGCTTCCGTTTCTGTTTGGTATCATCAGGATTGCTCTTTTGTTCCTGTTGGGCGGAAGACTTCTTAGGTTTCCCTTTGTTCTTCTTATTGTCGCTGAACTTCTAAGATCAAGCTGATTGGACAGAATTCACCTCTTCAGTTACAGCAGGAGTGGTCGATTTGGTGGTGTTGTGGCCAGCCTGAGTTGGTAATGGCGAGGAACCATGAAGGTTCGACGATCCAACAGTGTTAGAAGCAGGATGGGTGTTAAGGGATCCAATGATGCCATCAGTTTGGGGTCCCTTAGGAGGTTCCGTGGGGTCATAAGTGTTGCGGGGTGCATCGGGAAGAATCTCAAACAATGTGCCCAATTGAGCATAGACCAAGTCTAGGTAATGGGCACGAGCGATAGCTTGTTCTTCAGTGACAGCGCCGCCCATGGCAACATCTCGAGCTATGTGAGGGATGAGAGACTTCGTAAACCAATCTACTAGGATTTGGTTCGGAATGGGAGCCTTAATCAAGCATCTTCTCCTCCGCCACTCATGTATATGAGTAGAGAAATGAGTAGCGGTATTCTGGCGGAGAGAGGTGAGAAGGTCTGTACCGGTTTCGTACCGTATAGGCAGTTGGAAATGAGTCAAAAAGTCAATATCAAGAGAACCAAAATCATGAAAAGAATGAGGTGGTAGTTCGATATACCACTTGGTAGCCGAACCAGTGAGATTCCATTGAAATAATCTCAGACAGATCGAGTCGTCCATCAGAGAGTTGGATGAACACCATAAATGGTATGTCATCACATGGTGTTTAGGATCCTCATCCAGCTTGCCTTCAAACTTAGGGATATCCGATGGAAGTTTCACCGGAATCGGGGGCCAATTAGTTCCGTGGTAGATGGGGTCATTCGTCAGTCGAGATAGATCAGGTAGGTCCAAAGTAGCCAAAAAGGGCAGTTGTTGATTAGGCTGTGGGTACTGGTAGTACTGGTAAGGCATGTAAGGACTGGTAGGACCTCATATTGATTGATTAAAGGGTGACCATGGAGGAAACTGACCGTAGGGGAGTGTGCCACCCGGACCATAAGGGGGTCCGCCACCATAAGGTTGTCCATTCCAGTAAGGTGGGGTTCCACCTCTACCATCGGGAGGAGGTGGAGGTCCGCCACCACCACCAGGGGGAGGTGGGGGTCCATAACCATAATAAGGTGGCCTGCCACCGCCTCCACCTAGAGGGGGTGATGGACCACCTCCACCGCCAGAAGGATGGGGGCGTCCACCACCTCCGCCGCTGGAAGGATGAGGGTATCCACCACCACCACCACCACCATAATAATTAGATCCGCCACCACCTCTTCCTGGAAGGGGTGGTGGAACACCTCCACCACCCGAAGGGAAGTGTTCTCCCCCACCATAATAGGGTGGCCCTCCTCCACCTCTACCTGGGGGAGGTGGTGGACCATTCCCGCCACCGCCAGAAGGGTGGGGGCCGTTGTTGGTAGAATGAGTTGGACCTATGCCAGAAGGGAGAGGTCCGCCTCATCCAAAGTTGGGTGGGGGCCCACCGCCTCTAACGGGAGGTGGGGGTGGACCAATCGGGGGTGGTAGTTCTTGAGGGATAGTTGGTTGGGGTCCATGTTGTAAAACGAGTTGTTTCCCCCATAGAGTGTAAGGATTTACGGGATAGGGTATCCCGAATGGTGAATTTCTGGGATTAGATTGACCCGGCACAGGGTTAAAGGAACCTAGATACACTTGACTCCATGAGGGTTGAGTTACATTGGATGGCCCCCCAACATGGGATAATCCCATGGTGGATGGTATAGCGGGTTGGGAAGG
This sequence comes from Larix kaempferi, assembly GCA_027924585.1. NCBI lineage: Eukaryota > Viridiplantae > Streptophyta > Pinopsida > Pinales > Pinaceae > Larix > Larix kaempferi. The sequence goes on from BSBM01000705.1 coordinate 3,447,647, forward strand.
TCCAATGGGAGGTCCGTTGGGGATTCCACTGCCTACGTTTTGGTCAGGAAACGGGGGTTTCCCCCCAAGCACAACAAGCTGACCACTATACAAAGGTTGAACCAACATAGGTTGTTTATTAGCTACCGTAGTAGTAACGTTACCAATGAGATAATCCAGGGGAATGGAGTATCCTCCTCTCGAATTTTGAGGTGGGGGAGGAACTGGTAAAGTAACTGTGGTAGTGACAGGTGTGTTGGACTGTTGTTGTTCAACAAGTTGGGTAGTGGAAAGTATCGAACTAGTCTCCTGTCTAGGAGATACATGTGCAGGGATGGATGGTTGACCAGTTTCAGTGGTGGTCACGTGTTGTGTGGATGATTTCGGTGACTCGAAAGATAAAGAGCGACCTGGGATTGGTCAGTCGACGAACCTTATTTGAAAGTTCTGACTTCGAAACTCCTCACCCATGGCACATAAACGATCCAATTACTCGTGATAAGGTGTCAAGCAGTCATCAGGACTAGCCTGACTGGGTGGGGGTGCAATGGAAAAATGGCCACTGGATGACCAGTAGAATATGTCCAATAGGCTGTTGTGGGGTTGTCCTGGGGTTTATTTATCCAATCCAATGATCTAGGCTCTCCCGATGCAACGAGAGGTAAGTATTGTGAAGTGGGATTTGTGCTTCTTCATCCTGCGGGGGATGAGAGGCAGGTGAATTTGGAGGAGTATGTGGAAACAAATGTCCTCCAATATTCAAATTGGGGTTTTCCACTTCTTGTGACCCAACCCTGGCATGTGGATCCATCCTTACCCTCGAAATTACCTCCTGGTTAAGGGGATATTCGGGTGGCAAATTTTGGATTCTACGGGACCTTCTCCAAGGAAATTCAGCTAGAGTGACTAAAACAAAACAAAAAAAAATTCTCCTAAGGAAATCTAAAAGAAAAGCAAACTAGACAAAACCCTACACAAACTAAGGCCACAAGCAAACTTATGTGATAAGAGTGGATTCAAAGTCTGGAACCTCACGGGATTATCAAGGCATCGCAAACCACTATATACTACAGGGTCCAACAATATGAAGCGACAAGGAGGATTGGGACCGTACCCTTGCTTGCATACCCGATTACCTGGACAGTACGTGCATGTTAATCTCCCCGAGTGTTGTTCTCGGTGTATTGCTTTGCCAAGACGGCCAAATGGTTAACTTAGTTGGTTTCAGGAATCCTAGTGGTGTCTCCCAATATACGCAAGGTACGTGGGAGCTCAAATCCGTAGTGGTGTTGTCTAATCCAAAACCGTTCGGAAAGAGACCTTTCGATATACTACTGAGTACGTGATACACCCTTCGATATATGCCAAGTACGTATTATGGTACTTGGTGGGTACGTGAAGGAGCTCGATATACCGATAGGTACGTGGAAGACTACAATACCCCCCGGATACAATGCTGGAAAATAACAACAGCTACCATGCTTAACGACGCAAGAACACGTCTCTAACTTACACACAAGTTGCTATAAATTTTACCTAGTTCTATCGTTAATTTTATCTGGACGGTTAGGTGAATGCATGAGGTGAGTACATAATCGGAAGCATAATGCAAGTCCTAGCTACATGCACAAAATATTCTTTTCTTTCGATGAATGCTACCTATGGGAGGGAGAAAACTTTTTCTTTCCAACAATTTTACCAAAGCAAATGCAATAATTCCCAGTTCAAACAAGTTTGACTATAAAAGCATTCTTTTCATTTTGTGCAAAACACAAAAATTTACAACACTACTAATCCAAATCACAACATTTTTTCCTTTTCTTTTCCTTTTCAAAACGAAAGTGATGCTAGGTAATGAAAAGAGAGAATTCTAAGATGGAGTATGCAAGCTTTTCAATTTCACTTTCAATGGCCTAAAAGCAATAAGAATTAAAAATGCATCTACCTTTCCTTAGCATGGAACTAATTTTGCAAAAATTGAAGTATACTTTGGATTTTTCGAGAAAATGAGAAACTCATAATTCAAGAAAAACACAAGCGATCACACATTCATTCAATGTTTCCGAAAGATGCATAAGCAAAACATTCCAGTGCACGAACAATTTTCTTCAACAATGCTTGAGAAATGATGGGAAAGAAGCACTTTTAACTTTTCAATGGATGCATCAAAAGATTAACTTGATAACAACTACGCTTTCATATCTAATGACTGAAAAGAAAATACTACTTGCAACACTCAGCACACTCAGAAAACGCAAGAAAAGACAAGCACTCAATCAGGTTGAAAGACACACGAGACTCAAAATCAGACAGTAGCAAGCAAACCAAGCAAACAAAGCTCAAAACATAATACAAATGAGGCCTAGGAGCTGATCTAATGTAGTAACCAGATCAGTTAAGGAGAGGAGGGAATGCAAGGGTGAGCGGATGAAGGTGGAGGAGACAAGAGTATCCACCACTACCAGTTCTCAGACTTGTCCAAGACGGAACCCAAAATCAATCCAAACAAAACCAAACACTCAACACACAAATCAAAGATGGCATCTCTGGCTGGATATTGCAGCACAGAGGGAGTTCATACAGCAAACCAAAGCTCAGATTAACAAATGGAGAGGGAATACCTGCATGCCAAATTCGACAAATCGGCGCACTCTGTGCTTGTACACAGTGCGACGTCGCAGTGCACCAATGCGGGGAGTGCGGCGGTGTCGCAGTATACCAATGAAAGGACTGCGACGAGTGGCTAACAGACAAAGAACAGAGACCAGAAATGACACAGTGTCACTCTGTTTTCACTAACCAGGTGCGACAGGCGAGGTCTAAGTTCAAAAATAAATCAAATCTCCAAGCAATGAACTATGGAATGGTTTGAAAATGAGTAGTACAAACTCAGAGGAAGCAAATCAGAGTATTCAAGATGAAGATATGATAGTGAAATCGACTCAAGAAGCAAATGACAAATAAAAGGCTTATGTCAAGCAATCAACTGAAAATGGCTCCCAGATTAACAATTACAGAACAAGATGTATTTTCCCCAGTATCGTCACCAAATTTTTTTTGCGGACAATCTACCGAGAGCGGACTCAAGGCCTGATCTCCCTAGCTTAACGTAAGTCTAGAACAAATAAGACAGAACATAAAATACTTTCCTAAATCGTATAGAAATACAAATGTAAGAGTAGATCGTTTACCTTAGATTTGTAGATCCCTTTCTCCTTCGTTGATCCAATGCTCCAGCACTGCCAGATCACAAGTAGCTAAACCCTGTCGAACATGTGACAGACCACGAGAAGTGAAAGCATATATCTCATATGATAGATCTAAGCTAATAGTTAAGGAGAAAATCTCTAAACATCATCAAGGAGACAACATTTATGGAAAGCAATTATATTAACTGTATTGAAAAGTGAGGAGTACAATAGAAAAGAGGATTACAACCATAGCCTTAACGCTGCAAGCTCCTTCCGACAAGCCATGCCAAATATTCTAGAGAGAAGTGGATGTTCCCCAAGCTAGAGTGTTAGATCTATTGGGCTTGATTTCACCAGTATAAGAGTACCATAGACTTCCTCCTCCTTGGGATGGGAGTGAGCTTCATTTAAATAGGACTAAGTGGATAGGGTATGGATAGGATAGGTTGAGATATGATAGGAGAGACTTAAGGGATCTTTCCAAGGTGTTAGGAATCGAGTGCTAGCTCTCCCAATCTACTAGACAATCTACCGAGAGCGGACTCAAGGCCTGATCTCCCTAGCTTAACATAAGTCTAGAACAAATAAGACAGAACATAAAATACTTTCCTAGATCGTATAGAAATACAAATGTAAGAACATATCATTTACCTTAGATTTGTAGATCCCTTTCTCCTTCGTTGATCCAATGCTCCAGTGCTACCAAATCGCAAGTAGCTAAACCCTGTCGAACATGTAACAGACCACGAGAAGTGAAAGCATATATCTCATATGATAGATCTAAGCTAACAGTCAAGGAGGAAAGCTCTAAACATAATCAAGGAGACAACATTTATGGAAAGAAATTATATTAACTGTATTGAAAAGTGAGGAGTACAATAGAAAAAAGGATTACAACCATAGCCTTAACGCTGCAAGCTCCTTCCGACAAGCCATGCCAAAGCTTCTAGAGAGAAGTGGATGTTCCCCAAGCTAGAGTGTTAGATCTATTGGGCTTGATTTCACCAGCATAAGAGTACCATAGACTTCCTCCTCCTTGGGATGGGAGTGAGCTTCATTTAAATAAGACTAAGTGGATAGGGTATGGATAGGATAGGTTGAGATATGATAGGATAGACTTAAGGGATCTTTCCAAGGTGTTAGGAATCGAGTGCCAGCTCTCCCAAGAGGTCAGGGATAGGGTCCCAAGTCAGCAAGCTTCGAGAAAGAGCCCGAAGGGCTATTTTTGTCTATTAACTGACTTCGTCGAACTCTGTAATGGAGCAAGGTGCGACGTCACAGGTTGCATGAGTGCAGCCTGCGACAACCTCTCAAAACCTAGTACAAATGGGTACAAATCCTTCCAGGTCAATCACTCAATCAAGGTAACTCCAGGGGTGTATACACTAAATCTAATGGTGGTAAGATTTTAGGTGTAACAGCAAGGCAAGGAACCCTCGACGCCATGTGACAAAGCTAACATTGCTTCGATGAGTGGCCAGAAACGCAAGCATGTGGAGCGAAAGAGCTTGGTGGTCCCTTCCCTTCAAAGGAAATATGAGCCTCTTCCTACAAATATGACCTTGGACTGCACATACAGCGCTGAGAATTATCGATGCCCCATTCTGGAAGAAAGGCCCGAGGGTGCAGACACTGCCAGCAGCCTCAAGTAACTATATGGTATTCCTTTTTACTCTTTTTGTTAGTAGTTTAGAATGGGTCATAGGATCTTAGCTCAGGAGACTGATATTTTCTCTGTTTCTAGTTTAAACTGTTCACACTGGTTGCCATATGAGGCATTCTTTTTGTGTCAAGCACTCAGATGTTGAACCTTTTTCTATTGTCTTGTTTTTTATATTCAGGGCAACACTCTCTTATATGTTGGCTCTAAAATTTCATGTCTGGGAAGAATTTTAAAGGATTTTAGTCTGGTTTTTGGTCCAGTGAGAAGCTTCTGTTGGCTCTCGGACCTCAAGAATCTCCTGTGCATGTACTATTTTTTGTATGCTAATATAATTTCTCTATGGAGCTTACAAAAAAAAATCAAATATATACTAATTCTCATGCATTTCCCATATAGGACTTCTACAAAATCTAACTTACTAGATCAACATCTATGTTTAATATATATAATCCTAACATATAATCTTAATATATTAATTTTAGCCCCAATGGAGCTAAAAGAGGCATTGTTTGCACCGACTTTGGTGCCTTGTTGATGCCTCGATTGTGCATGTACTGGAATGGTGTCCAAGGCAAACAACAGGGGATGAAAACCTAGCCAAAGGATTCAGATAATCCTACGCAAGTATTACCCTATCCTCGAGCTGTTTGGTGTGGTTAACACCCACTGATATTCGGCCTCTGCTGGCACTCTTTGAGTCGGTGAGTTTGCTTCTCGAAATGGAGACTTTGAATAAGATCTAAAACTAATCCTAAATGTGATTTGAATGCAATCTACAACTAATAATTCTGCAACTATTAGAAGAAATTCTACAGTTACATAAATACGTATATGAACCAAAATACTAACCTATCTAAATGTTAATTAAATTAATAACATATCCCGGGAGCCAAAAGTCTTAAAATGGAGAGAATGATGTAATGCTCAAAAGAATAATTGGATCATCAATGATTTAAAAACCTTTAAACATTGATGTCATAAGCATATCAATTCTAACATGAGAAGTAAAACATTATCTTCACTATGCTAAAATTGTTTGAACATAGAATTGTTTCTGCAAATCATTAAACATAATCATAATAACAAATATACTACAGACATGCAAAAAAAATGAACCTGATTAATATTCAAAAGTGTGTAACAGAAACATCTTATTAGACAAAAATGAACAAATGTTGAATAACTGCAGAAAAAGGAGAGGTTCACATAACCATTTCAGTTTCATAAGACATTTACAAAGCTGAACATAGATGATCAATAACCACTCTAGGCAGCGCCTCCTCAATCTAGCTCTTCCAAGTAAAAATACATAGAAAAGAGTTTAGCAAAAAAATTACAATCCTTCTAGTCCGTGGAGACTACCTCCTCTCCCCCTCATCAAATCATAGAAGGTAGGTATTTATACAAAATAAATGAGAAGAGAAAATAAGATCAATTTCCCAAATTGTTGAACTAACTACCGTCCATGAGAAAAATCTGGGAAATTTCATTTTGAAAAACCAACCGTATCTCCCAAAAGAAGAACTTTCTGAGGAATCTACGCCTTGGCAAACTAATTGGGCATATTCTGCACAAAACCCATGTCTCGGATTTTTCGGATTCATCTTCATCACTCCAAAAATCGCGTCCAAAGATCAATGCTTTCCACTTGACATGTTTTAATCAATCCAAATTCGGGATGTAATTCTTCAATTTGATTCCTCCAAATCCAAATCCACACCTGTACAATTCAAAAGAGAAATTAAAATATTATTTCAAATCTAATGAAATAAATCTAAGTTAATAAATATCTATTTGTAAACCAAAATATAATGAAAATGAACAAATCTTATGCAATCCGAAATTGACTGTTCAGACAGATTTTCAGGGTGTTTAAGCTATTCAATTGGAAAACATAATCTTCTCAAATCATTCCTTCCAGCTTTCCAACAAGCTATCCCGGGCTTGATTTGGACTTATAAATCTCAAGATATTGCTCCCGGAAGTTAAGACTCAGCGGCCGTTGATTTCATTGCGGAGTGAATTGTGGCCATTGATCTAACAATTAAATCCATTATCCATACTAATTATTTTCCAAAAGAATAACCAAACGAAAAGTTCAAAATCAATAAAAACCAAAATCAATATTCCCAAAATATCCGAAATCACATGTCGGGAAAGAAATTTTGAATTTTTAAACAAATCAAAATCGGGAAAAACCAAAATTAAAACCAAATTAAAATCCTAAGTAAAAATGAAATTACCAAAATTTACGGACCCAAAATTAAATTAAAACATAGCATAAGATAAGCTTAGGGTCCCGAGAAATGACAAAGTAAAAATTCGAAAAAATGATTTCCGCATTGCGGGTTGGGGAAATATCAAATTTTAATAAGAAAAACATTGCCTTCTGCAATCAGCATTCCACATTTGCGGATTGTGGGTTGCGGAAACATAAAAATTTAAATCACCAAATGTAAAGGTTCCGCAATCGGCAAAGGTGCATAAAAATGATAATAAAAAAAACTTGAAAAAATGCAAATTTTTATTTTTTTAAATATTGAATGAAGTAAGGAAATAACAATGGATAAAAGTGTAAGAAAAAACTATAAATATATACAAAGTAAACGAGAATCCAGTATTGGAAAAATATCATTAAAACATAAAACCTAGAAGTGAAAATCAAAACCATTTACAAGTTAATTCTTAAGAAAATAATTGTTGGAAACAAGTTACATATATAAGAAAAGAATCACTCCTATAATATAGGAGAGTTAATGAATTTCATAAATAGGTTTCTAACATAATCATTTTCTAAAAAACACAAATTAAGTTAATGAAAGTCAAAGCATAACCATGAATGTTTAAAAGATTTCAATAAGCTCAAACTAAACATTGAAAAAATGTTAAACTAATATAAGCAAACAAACCCAAAGACTAAGATTATTTACAATATTTACATTATGATTCTAGTCATGCAAAAGTTAAAATAAAACTCCATCAAGCTCAAATATCGTACTAATGCAATATCCAAAATCATGAGAGAAGAAACCATAAGATCAATCAAAATTCCAGAATGAAGGTAACAACCAGCCATCATCTCGAATAATCAATTTGTGCAGTGAAGACCAAATCTAGGTGGGGAACGTGAGGAACAACATAGTAAATTAACCACCAAGATCATGGAACCAACTCAAATGAATCAAAAGCAAATAAGTAAAAATGGAAACAATCCAAATAATTATTCAAATCACGCATTGTAGTCTCATCCGCAGGATCAAAACAAATCAACGGTTAAGATTAAACATGCAGAAGCGAAGTTGTGGAAGTTTTATTCTTGCAAATATGTACATTCATCTTGCAATCCGCAATTGTGGAATGCGGGATCGCAACCTTTAAAAGAAAATAAATCAATCTTTCTGCAATCCGCAATCTGCATTGCGGGTTGCTGGTTGTGGAAACGCAAACAATTAAACTCGAAAAATAAACTTCCCTCAATCCGCATTTGCGGGTTGCGGGTTGCAGGTTGCGGGATCGCAAGACACGAAAATTTAGTGAAATAGTTTCCGCAATCCGCAATTCCGGGTTTCTGGTTACGGAAACATAGCATTCCAAAACTAAAAATAAGGGTCCCGCAATCTGCAATTTACAGAATTGCGGGATTGCAGATTTGCGAAAAAACTTATTTTGTGGGGGGAAATGAGTGATTCCCGCAACTCATAAAAACACACAAAAATCAAAGGAATTTTCAAAGGGAAAAATACTAACTGAATCAAATCATCACAAGGACATCAAAGCATGATAAGTAGGATGAAAAAATCCAAAATGACTAAGGAATTTAATCATTATCTTTGCATATAAAAATTAGGGGCTCCCATGTTTTATTGAAAACATGGAATCTGTTGTACCTACAACACGCCCTAAGTAGATTACATTTTGTGCATTAAGTTGGCACTAGATTCGGCGTGTATTGCATTGACTTTATCTTCAACTGATGAAAAAAAAGTGTGCAGACCATATTCATTTTTTCATTGAAACATCCACCACCTTAGCTCTAGCTCTATTCAAACATTCACCACCACCTTGGCTCTGGTTGTATTCAAACATGCACCAACACCTTGGCTCTCACTCTATTCAAACATCCACTGCCTTGGCTCTAGCTCAAATTGCTTACCTTGGCCACTAGAGTGTCTCCTTCACATGCACCAGTGGCTCCTTCATTCGATGGTGTCTTCTTCCTTTGCGGCAGTGTCCCCTTAGCACGCACCAATGGTTCCTTCCTTTGTGGCAGTGTTTCCTTCCTTTGCGGAAGTGTATTGAATTTTTTTGGAGAGAGGGAGAGATTTTCCCTAGCTCGGGTTACTCCTCACCTACATGGAGAGGATTTTCCCTAGCTCACCTCCACGGAAAGGACAAACAAAATTTTCCCTATCTCGCCTCCACATACAGGATGGACAGCCGAATTTTCCCTAGCTCACCTCCATGGATAGGATTTGCTCTCCCAGCCTTAGAATGTTGAGTAGAAGGAAGAGAACAGTGAGTCGTTGGCATTGTGAATTTATTGATCTAATTGTTGCAATTTGGTCTTAGATTTTTTAGCTTTTTGTTTTTTATTCCAAATTTTAACAGAATTTTTTTTTATATTTCTAAGGAGATGAGATTGTCCAGGAGAAAGAGGCCTTGGCTTCGATATTGGGGGTTGAGGCATTAAACAAACTTGATGATGTGGACCTCACAATGTTCGCAATATATGTAGAAAAAAGATCAACTAAAACCACTGAAAAATTGCAAAAACGGGAACCAATACTAAGGGAATCAATTTATTCCCCAACCACTCCTTGATCGAGCAAAAAATCAATGAGAAAATAATTAACCATAACTTCTAAGAATCAAGAACATGGAACAGAGACTTCCAATGTCTAGGCCACTCCTGGGACATCGAACTCTTCTTCCACCATGCCATGTTATGGATCTTGCATTGGTAGCTACGATACACGATAGAATATGACTCGGTTTCAGGAAAAATCCATAAACTAGATGCTGGAAATTTTTTTGTGAATAGGATGAATGAATCAATTCCTTCAACGGTTCAAAGATCATCTACATTTGTCGTTCTCAAAGATACCAATGCACCTACAGAAACTTGTAATTCACGACATGGAGGCTGAATTTCGTGTAGGTTGGTCTGTAATAAAGGTCAGACTCCAAATGCATCAAAATTGGAAGCAATTTAGGTGCAATCAAACAATAAAGATCAAAAAAATCCCACCCGAGAAAAAGGCTAAAAAAAAGGCCAGTGGATGTATCATTAAAAGTATGGAAATAACTTGTCAAATCATATAAGAAGTTGGATGCACAAAGGAAGTCTGGTGAGGAGAGTACACATGTATTTGAATTTTCTTATAACATTCTATCAAATTTCTTAATAAATTTATATATTTTATTTGTGCATAATTAAATTCAATTAGTATATGTTTCAAGACAAGGCCTCCAAGGCTAGGCTTGCAATGTTGGAATCTTATTAATTATGAGAGGGGGGGTGAATCAGTATTAGAGCAGTTATGAACAATTTATACTTCATATCAGATTTAACTTGAACTTAAATTATGCATTCACATAAACAGTAACATTCATCCACATATGCGCAATACACAGAACACACAGATTTTTATGTGGAAACCAAAATGGGAGAAAACCACAGAATTCTCTCTTATAGTGAAAGATTACATTCAAGGAAGCACGAAATGTCGAAGTTCTCCAGTACCAACTGGAAGGAGGCATCGACCCCCTAATTTTACAGGCACCAACCTGAAGGAAGCATCGACTCCCTAATTTACCAGCTTCAACTAGAAGGAGGCACCGACCCCCTGCTCCTTTCCTTGTCCCGCCGCCCTGATATGACTGTAGAAGATATTACTATGTTGTTCTAGTTATCCAAGCACTCTTCTTATAATCTTTTGTTCACCATGATGTGCGCACCTTCTGTAAATTGATATCTTGATTTTTCTAAATCACTTATACCAATATTACTACTTACTTCAAACTTCACAAATTGTGTGTTGCTTCATCATATTCGGCAGTATGCGCTCGGGTTCAGTATGTAAAATTAGTCACAGTAGATCTAATGAACAAGTAAATCAATCACAACAGATGAACATAGAAAATATGGTGTAAAACTGTGCAAAACATGCAGCAGTGCTCAATATCCCAGTAAGGGTGAATGATTACAATAGAATACAATATGACAATGAGCAATTCGAATTGACTAAGTAGGCCATTCGAATCACTGAATGGAGTAGCTTGACTCCAACTAGGAGTCCTCATCATCAATCGGTGGTGGTCATCAATGCACAAGAACCAGTCATCCAGGTGTCAATCTGAGTCTAACTGAGTGTGTCATGTGTAACTGAAGTGTGTAGCACTGATTAAGGGAAGGAGGCTCAGTGGGGGGCGCATGGGAGACTAACTGAAGTCAGAACAAGTCATCTAGTCAAACTGGAGGTCCAATGGAAGTGAAACAGTCAGTCGGGAGTGAAACTAGCCTCAAATCAGGGAGAATCGGAGCTAACTGAATGTAACTGAAGTGGAACCGCAGTGGTAGGTGAACAAGTGCGCCCTTCTCTAGCAGTAGGTGAGAAGTGGGCGCCTTTCAGCCTAGGAGGGATAAAACTCTATAGTAAGTGGCTCCCGGGTGCTAGAAAGAGGTGGCTAAGGTGCTGGAGGCATCAACCTGGTGACTGGGATGCATGCAAAGTGCATGCAAACCCTAGAATTTGCATGCAAACCCTAATTACATGCAAGATCCTAAAAAAGATGATGTGGATATCCGAACACCCCCCCTCAAGCTAGACTATGATGTGCAAAAAATAATGTGGGGCCCTGGTAACTAAGACCAAAGGTCACCCCAATACAATAATAATCCAAACTAATAACAGTAAATAAACCGAGGAAATGGGGAAAACCTCATGGGAAAAATACCCCCCCTCAAAATAGACTGTAGTACACCAAAAGATTTAACTGCTCCAAAATCAAGTAGATATGTCTGGAGGTATCTTACTCTTGGGAGTAAATGGATCATGCTCCAAAAACATGTGCTTGAATTCTCCATAAGTGGATGCAAGCGAATGTGGAGACTTTAAGAACTTGCTCTTCATAACGAAAAAGGTGAGAACAAATCTGAAAATACGAGGATGATACTGGAACCTGTGATTCGAACCAAGTGAGGTAGGAATAGCTCCAATCGGATCAAATAGATCTTGAAACTTGAACTTCTTATCAATAGAAGTTAAATCATCTCCAAAAATAGATGAATGGTTTCTTGAGATCTCCTTTGAACCAACAAGGGTGAGATCAAAACCAAAATCAGCAAAAAGTGCATGAGAATTGAACTCAAGCGAATGGTAGTGCTCTTCATCTTCATTAAAACTCTGAGAAATTTTGCAAATGATAGAACATAAGTTTATAGAAGGCATGCAATCAAGGAGGGCGAATGCTTCACCTCCAAAATCAGATTTTACCTCCAAAACATCAAGTAGATCATTATTCCGCATGCCGACAAACTCATGTGAAAGAGAGGATTCAAGAACCTCTTCGGAATCTAGAGTATGAGCTTGTTTATCTTGCTCAGAATTCGAAATAGAAGACTTTGAGAGAATGAGTGTTGAATCTACAGTTTCTTCTTCATCTTGAACAATTGTTGAGGCCAACACATGATCGGAAAGAACACATAAGGAGATCTCACTAGGCTTGTTCTCCAAAAGGCTAGCATGATCCTCTTCTTCCTGCTTTCCAAATTCTCTGTCAAGTTGGACCCATAGATCACTTGGATTTTCAGCAGTATTACTGAGGTAGCGCATACAAGGAGACATAGCAAGACACATTGTTCCAAAAGCTCTGTCACAATCATTGAGCCAATCATTCTCCTCTTCATCGGAATCAAAATCTCTTGTATTACCAATGCACATATAAAAAAGACATTGTCTCTTCAAGAATGCAATCATCTTTGGTTTCCATTCATCATAGTTGAATGGAGTAAGAATATTTTGTGAAGAAGAAGTCTCCATCTTTGCATTAGCGAATGCACATGGAGGAAGTAAGAAACCTGCAAATCACACACAAACAAACACTATGTTTTCAGCCTTGCATGCACATGAGCGAATGCACATGAGATTTTGCATGCCGCTGCTAAAATATATTGGTGAGCAAAGATTGCTCTCTCTTCATGTAGAACACCTGTAGAAAAGAAATCTTGTCCCTTTCATGGCTCTGATACCATGTAAAATTAGTCACAGCAGATCTAATGAACAAGTAAATCAATCACAACAGATGAACATAGAAAATATGGTGTAAAACTGTGCAAAACATGCAGCAGTGCTCAATATCCCAGTAAGGGTGAATGATTACAATAGAATACAATATGACAATGAGCAATTCGAATTGACTAAGTAGGCCATTCGAATCACTGAATGGAGTAGCTTGACTCCAACTAGGAGTCCTCATCATCAATCGGTGGTGGTCATCAATGCACAAGAACCAGTCATCCAGGTGTCAATCTGAGTCTAACTGAGTGTGTCATGTGTAACTGAAGTGTGTAGCACTGATTAAGGGAAGGAAGCTCAGTGGGGGGCGTATGGGAGACTAACTGAAGTCAGAACAAGTCATCTAGTCAAACTGGAGGTCCAACGGAAGTGAAACAGTCAGTCGGGAGTGAAACTAGCCTCAAATCAGGGAGAATCGGAGCTAACTGAATGTAACTGAAGTGGAACTGCAGTGGTAGGTGAACAAGTGCGCCCTTCTCTGGCAGTAGGTGAGAAGTGGGTGCCTTTCAGCCTAGGAGGGCTAAAAATCTGTAGTAAGTGGCTCCCGGGTGCTAGAAAGAGGTGGCTAAGGTGCTGGAGGCATCAACCTGGTGACTGGGATGCATGCAAAGTGCATGCAAACCCTAATTACATGCAAGATCCTAAAAAAGATGATGTGGATATCCGAACACAGTATGTCGTTATGTTTTTGCACATCTGCAAACTTAACTGATACTGCACATCCTTTGCTATGCTACCATTCTGACTTTGCACATCTGTATCATATCACTGTGTGCACCTTCTGCGATATTACACTTATGTTTTGGTGCATTCATCTTTAGATAATATGTGACCTTCTATGCATCATCTGCGATACTGAATTTCTGTTAATCTCACTTGTCTCAGATTATCCTCATCATACTGCACATCTTTTACTGTGCTACAACTCTATCTTTGTGCATTTGACTCAGATAAACGGCTTTGCTTCGCGCATTACTAGTTGTGCTTCAAGACTATTTTCGCACCTATCTTTAGATCATTTGTGACTTGCTGCATGCTATCTGCAATACTATCATTCAGAACTCATGCAATTGCGCACCCTCTGTAGTTCTGCATTTCTATCTTCGTGCAAATGTCACAGATGGACTACATCATTCTACGCACCATTAGCAATTATGTTATTTTGTTTGTGCGCACACAACTCTCTATTAGATCATGTTGTTCTGGTTTTATGAGCCCTTGATTCCCCGAGATAAGAAGCTTTCCAAATATGTATCTTCCACTCTTGAGCTTACAAGCTTACTACAATTCTCCAACTTGGCTTCTTATTTATACTTGAACTACGCGGATGGTATGTTCACAAGTTAGTTGTGGCATCCCTTCTTCCTTGCTTCATGTTACCACTTACTTCACACTTCCGCCACTTGTCATGTTCAGTGCCACTAAGGTGTCATCTTTTGTGGGTCTTGCACATACTTGGTCCTTTGATTAGTGGGACTTGCGCCCTTCATGTGTGGTCTTGCGCCCTTCATGTACCATCGCTTGTGAGACATGCACACTTGGCTTCTCCAATTGTTAGGTTCGTCTGGTACTACTGCGCACTTCATCAACTTGTATACTTTGTATGATTGGTGTGTCTTGCACACTTCCGGGGCTTGTATAATTGTCCAACAACTTCTTACTTCCAAGCCTCTTGCGCACTCATGAACCTTGTCCAACCAACTCTTTTGGATTTTCCTTGAAGTAACATGACTAGGTGGACTTGCGCATGTACCATATGTATTGAATGTATTCCTTATGTACTTCTTCAAATTGGATATACCTGATGTACTTCTTGATATACTTCTGGATGTACTTCTAGATATACTTCTTATGTGTTTCTTCAAACTTGCTTCCATATACTTCTTCAAAGTGGCTTTCATATATTTCTTCAAATTAGCACAAGGATACAAA
Organism: Larix kaempferi; assembly: GCA_027924585.1. Taxonomy (NCBI): domain Eukaryota; kingdom Viridiplantae; phylum Streptophyta; class Pinopsida; order Pinales; family Pinaceae; genus Larix; species Larix kaempferi. The sequence goes on from BSBM01000705.1 coordinate 3,462,709, forward strand.
TTCCTCTTTGACATCAATTGACATCAATGACAACCAAAGTTCAACAATAAACGAAGTGCCATGCATCACAGTGGCCATAAAGGTCTACAAGCCTTGATTTGTACTTTCTTAATTATATTTTTTTATTTCCTAGAAAAATGTAAATGATTGCACATTAATTAGTTTAATTATTCCATGTGCATGTTTTGACAGGAGGACAAATATGCTCGTCATCCAACACACTTTGAAAAATAAATTTTACAAAACAAAAAGTGGACAGACTTTGATATCTGGATGGAGGATGAGGTAGCAATAGTTGACTTTGGATAAATTATTTGGATATTGTTGTGTTTATATGGATTCCCTCAGTATGTGTTGATCTTCCCTTCTTTGGTCTTTATGGCTTAGGGAGTTCATTGATTATCTACCTAAATTTGTTTAGAACCATAGAAAACAATGATAACTATAAAAAGGTAATAAAGACACATAATGAGTGACTAACTTCTTATAAATTAATTACTAGAACATATCGGTGCCTAAAGTCCTCTCTTTTCCTATACTGAGCTATAATATCTGTTATTAGTGTCATAATTGCAAAATCATTTGAAGGATTGAGGGGGTAGGTTGAGGTAATTGCCCCCATCCTTCTCCCCTTCTTCACATGTCTTTCCATTTCAATGTTTAGGTGATAGTTGCATACTAACAGGACATATGTGAATCCCTCCCCTACCTCACTTCCCTTGCACCTAATGTAGGGACGCTTAGCATTGTTGAAGATATAGAGACAAGTTTTGGCTCTAAAGCGTGCAACACTTATTATGTTGGGAATGCTAAAGAATCCTATGATATATGTGGTATCTACATGTGTTATGAGGAGTTGATCATGTTTCTTACTAGAGAGAAATTTGATATTACTTTCTTCTCCCTATAATTCAGCCAAGTATTTCACTTTTGGAATATACTCATCTATGTAACTTTGCATTTCTTGCTACCAACTGATACTTGGGCATTTTATGGTATTGTCTTCTTGGAAAACCATATATAGCATTTCTTTTTTGCTCTTGTAACCACATCAATTGATTAAGTAGAAGAAACAATTGAACCACCATGTACTCCACTATGGTATTCATCCCGCTACTTATAAACTTGTCTCGGTCTTCAACATTGTGGTGGTACAAGAACAACATGTTGCTCTTAATTCCTATCACATCTTTGAATTTGTGAAGAGGTGAGTGATCTCTTAACATAGGATACAATAATTTTTTTATTCGAGTCAATATTGCAGGGCTCATCCTTGTATCAGCTATGATGTTTTGTATTTGGTTTCATTTCTTACCATCCTCTCAAAAATTGATACATCAAATTTGTGGGTTTCAACAAGCTTGGTCATTTCCACAAATGGACTACGATGCATCTGGTTGTTAATGAGAATGAGATGCTTTATGTTGGGATTGAATAATTCCAAGATTTAGGCCTCTAACACCTCTGTAACTTCCTCCACTACCATGATCTCATATTTCAAAGATGTCAATGGATTGTGATTATGACATCCAAACGTTCCAGTCATCCCCAAGACCTTACATTTACCTTGTAAATAAATCTAAATATTTTTTTTGCTTGGAACACTTGGGTACATGCAAGAGCATATGAACATTTTAATATGAGAGATCCTCCTTAGATTATAATTCATGCAAGCATTTAGATTTTATGGCATTTTCCAACATTTGTTTATATTTGCTTGATCGATATAATTGGACCCAGAACTCCATGGGAATGGTGGGAAACATTTTAGTGAAATTGGATAATCTTGTTTACAAAGGACAAAAATAGTGAAAATGCCATTTTGGCAGACCTAGATGCATAAGGTAAGATGCTACATCTGTTGCCTAAATATTCACCAGAACCACATACATAGGAAATGACCTACATTTTTCAAAGGTAGGTCAAGATGACTGGAATATAGATTTACTTGAGAAATGCATTTTTTACCACTTGGCATGCAATTTTAATAGTTGGACATGCATTTTGAGTATGAGAAATGATGTTTCATAGGAGATAACATAGCCTCTTCCCTTGTCATCAATTTGGTGTGCATTACACAACATAAGATAGCCAACAATTTTGTAATTTGAATTATAGGTAGATAACAAATTTGAGTAAATAATTGTTCATGGAAAGTTTTGACTTTTCTCCCAATCAACTTGGACACCATTCTATGTTAAATGAAACATCATAATTAACATCATCATGGCATGCTCTCATGCCAACATATCTTCTTCTACATGTATAGATTTGGAGGGGAGGGGAGCTTCTTATTCCCTTTCAATTTCCATTGGCGTGAAGGGATCTTCCACTTTTTATTAGGTGGTATTTATTTTACAGACCCTTCCACTAGGTCCACCTATTGTTTTACTTCTTTATATTTCTTTCCAAAGAGATGGAGGGCTTTCCATTATCCATTTTTTGCTTTGGGAATGAATCTATAAAGTGACCCCAGTTGAAGGAATATTTGGCCTCTAAATAAGAAATGGCCTCTTTTAAGACGTTTTGTGCATGAGGGAGGGGTTGTGTGGCCTTAACCATGAATGAGGAAGAAAATAAGGTTTTTTTCACCCTAAATGAAGATTATCGGGCTCAAGGGCCATGAATGAGGCCTTGAACCGCCACACAAACCCATTGTAAGGAACCATTGTGGGATATCAATTATGAATTTTTGTACATGCAAGATGTGTCTCAATGCTTTAACCTCTATTAAGGGAGTAAAATGGGGGCCTTAAACCCTAAATGATGCTTTTAGGCATCATGCATCATAAATTATTCTTTTAGGTCTCATGGGTCATGACTGAAACCATGAACCACCACACATACCCTCAATAGGGGGTATTTGGTCTTGAAGTGGGATAGGATCACGATTAGAAGGGTTTGTATTACCTCTAAATTCTGCACCTGACTGCTTGGGTACAAAGTTAGAGCACCTCAAATGTTGATAAAGTTTGGTTTTAAGTTTGATGGGAAGGTCAAATAGGTCTCAAGGTCTGGAGTAAAATCAAGCATTTAGATAATTCTACAAATAATAAGTTATAGATTCGTAGGCACACTTTAATGGTTTCGACATATCACAAATGAAAGAAGGATGATATAAAGGGTAAAGGTATAAGAATACAAGTAGTATCGCTTACACATTCACATGAAGAATCTTAGTTTCAAAACAGAGTTCTGAAAACCAATACATAAGATATCAAACATAGTTCACGGATCACATACAATGAACAAAGAAAACCTTGCTATTAGATATGTAATAAGTGAAGTATTTAATGTAGTGCAAAAAAGATTATGTATTCAATATTAAAGACTGCGAATAAGATATAATGGAGTACACAGTCAAAACCACAAAAGAGTCGATCTCTGAGCATAACCTGTCACTTTATTAAGGCATTTTGTATTTACAAGATAGCTTTGGAGCTCATCTCAGCTAGACCTCTCTATTCTCACCAACCCCTGTTGCTTTCTTCTAAGAGGAAGATCCACTTTCCTATCATTCATAGATCTCCTTAAATAAAATTACAAAGCTTAACAAAAATAATGAATTCAAATTAAGATCCAAAACAAAGGGATCTAGATCCAATTTTATAACACAAAATTAGGATCTAATCTCCTCCAAGTCAAACTGATGAGGTGGTTGATTGATTGGACATTTTGATTGGACATTTTTAACAAAATGAAATTCACAAATTTCTGAAAAATCCACCTCAAAGATCCACCTGTAGCTCCCAAAAGGTTTACTAATTTCTAAAAAATCCACCTCAAAGATCCGCCTGTAGCTCCCAAAAGGCTTACTAATTTCTGAAAAATCCACCTCAAAGATCCGCCTGTAGCTCCCAAAAGGTTTCCTATTTCAGGAAACTGCCCCACGTGTCACATAATTGGGACGATGCTTGAAAAAACCCATATTTTAGTTTTATGTCATTCTTTTTTCATTTGCTCAAAAGACGCGCCCAAATTTTATCACTAAAACAGTCATATACAGGAAATTCTATAGAGCTAAAATGAAAAAACTGCCAACTTCCGCTGCAGAATTAGAGAGAAATTCTATAGAGCCTTTTTTTCCCAAAGTAACACGTTCCGCTCCAGAATTTGTAACCTTCCACAATTGGCTCCATCTAGGGATAACACTACTTTGTGAGGTTCTAAGAATCTACGTACCCGTGGCTTCCTTTCTTCCTGACAAAACTTCTCTGAAACCACTACCTCGAAAACAACTGCTTCCAGTTTCTGCTAAAATATTTCGAAACTGAAATAGATGCTAAACACCAAACATCAATTCTGAAAACCTATACAAAGTCTTTCCATTGGGCTAATGGAGTCTTATTCAACTAATCATTTTACACACTAGCTCAAGCTTAAAACCACAACTACTAGAAACTAAAAATAATATGAAAACCAAATGCTCGATCCACAAACTTATTTATGTACACTTCCTTCTATACAGTCAGTTTCTTAATCATGTCACCTCAAATTTCCAATATAACCAATTGAGTAGTTGATTTACTAACAGGATTCCTTAAATATGCTTCAACAAAATTAAAACTTGAAAATAAAAAACCAACTCATCATCAATTTGATCTCCACCTCAAATTTCCAATATAACCAATTGAGTAGTTGATTTACTAACAGGATTCCTTAAATATGCTTCAACAAAATTAAAACTTGAAAATAAAAAACCAACTAATCATCAATTTGATCTCCAAACTTAAATGAAACAATGGTTGAAACTTTATATTGATGAAATCCTCCATATAGATGGCCACAGGATCTTTAATAATATGAAAACCATACCTTGCTGGATGATCCACAATGCATTATTCAATCTGGTTTTTATGGCTGAACCGATCCTGTGTTTTCTTTGTGAAAAAACATAGCTTCAGTTGTGAGTCTTCTTGTGATTCGTGGTCAAAAACATAAAATTATCCATACTTAAGAACATAAGGCAGCAATACTTCTTCCTGTGCATGACTAGATTTCCTTTGTGCAAATTCTAATCTCACTGCTCCATTGTTGATCTCTTCTATTTAAAGTTCAAGCATGTCAAATTTAGGATCATTGGTTTCTTGAAACTGCTGCTCAACACTTCTTGGTAAAAAAATACATTATAGACTGGTTTGGTAACACATTTTTATCTTCAGCTTCTCTTTCTGATATTTGCTCATTTCCATCCCCTTCATTATCTTCTAACAGTTCTGATTCATAATTGTTATATTCAGGTTTATAATAGTGATATACTTGATGACAATCAGGGGCAACAACATTTTCTTGAATATGTTGACATGCTTCTTTCTTATTGTTGAGGCTAAACTGCTTCTGACAAATGTTTTGTTCCTCAAAACCTTCTTATATTCTGTGTTGTTCTAGAATTTCAGTATTGTTTTCATCATAGTCATCAAACATAGGAGGATTACTCTAAGCCTTAAGGTTCAATGCATGTTAATATAAGAATATGCTTCTCATTAAAAATGAGTTCGATGTCATTTTGAGACTGCTGATGGAAATCCTTTGTAAAGGAAAGAACTGTTGATTTCCCTTTAAATTCATTGTCCTTTTTAACATCAAAATCATAAATTCATCATAAATGGGTGAGTTAAAAGACTCTGTATTTTGTAAAAAATGATTATCTACTTTTTCAAAAATTGATGGTACATGATCTGTAATAAACAGTTGACTTTCACAAGGACCCAGATTAGCAAATTCTCCATCATTCTAACAATTCAAATCATCTTCAACATTATAACAATAAGAGGCATTTGAACAGTTGTCACATATATCTTTAGTATTTTTAGCTTGGAGGATATCTTCATCAGTAAATTTGTTTCCCTCCTGACTGTTATGAAAACAATCTTCTCTATATTGAAAACTTAACTCAAATTCTTCATAGCAATTTTCAAATAAGAGCTGAGCAGAAGAAAAAAATTCTACAATGATTATGAAAAGCTGAATGAAATTCTTTCAACGAAGAAAAGCTAGAAAGAGGTAGAGATCTGTACCAATGTCAGGCATCTCCCTCAAGAGAATACATGAACATCTTCATTAACGCATCCTCATTGAGAATACCCAACCGATGCATAAGTTCGAGAAACACTAACAAATGCTCTACATGATTTCCATCTTTACCTTCTCTGAATCTAGGAAGGTAGTATCCCCATTCATCCACAATAGGAACAACATTCAGAAAACTAGGAATAGTTGAAAAAATAAATGGGGCAAACCTCACAGCTATAATAGCATTCATTCGAGAATTAGATGACTTTGACATTCTGGACCCGTGTCGAGTCGCCAATAAATTCTTCAACCATGGAGTCGCTAGGTGAATGATCTGTAGTCTAATTCAACATATGATCTTTCTTCACCATCCAAAATAAGATGTGGTATTTAATTCCAAACCAAGGAAGATATTGCAAAGACGCTAAAAGATGTTACCTCTAAAGTTTGTACCTGATTGCTTGGGTACAAAGTCAAAGCGCCTCAAACGTTGATAAAGTTTGTTTTTAAGTTTGATGGGTATGTCAAATAGGTCTCAAGGTCTAGAGTAAAATCAAGCATTCAGATAATTCTACAAATAACATTAAGTTATAGATGAATATAGATTCATGGACACACTTTAATGGTTTTGACATATCATAAATAAAAGAAGGACGATATAAAGGGTTGGAGTAAAATCAAGCATTCAAATAATTCTATAAATAACATTAAGTTATAGATTCATGGGAACACTTTAATGGTTTTGACATATCACAAATAAAAGAAGGACGATATAAAGGGTAAAGGTATAAGAATACAAGCAGTATCACTTACATATTCACAAGAAGAATCTTAGGTTCAAAACAGAGATCTGAAAACCAATACATAAGATATCAAACACAGTTCACTGATCACGGGAAGTGAACAAAGAAAACCTAGCTATTAGATATGTAATAATTGAAGAATTTAATGCATTGCAAAAAACATTATGTATTCAATATTAAAGACCGCGAATAAGAGATAAGGGAGTACACAGTCAAAACCACAAAAGAGTCGATCTCTGTTGGATCAAACAGCCACAGAACACAATATGCAGTGGAAGTAATTAAAACAAGAAAGAAAATAATGACACACACACATAAAATATACGCAGAGATTTACGTGGTAAAACCCTCTCTAGGGAAACATCCACGGAGCAATGGTATCAGTCTTCTTATTATTCAGTAAATGAATATTACAACAGCTTCAACTCTCTCCATTACTTCTCTACGAGAATACAATAAATATATACATTTCTTACACGGTTACTCATAACTGAACATACTCAGTTAGACAGTTACATAGTCACCGAGAGACCGGTTGTCACCTGTTTCCAACAATCTCCACCTTGACAACAAATTACCTGATACCATTGCTCATTGCTCTATTCATCACCTTTCCTGCAAGCCTAGAGAAGCTAAGCACCTTCGTAGCTTCTCTAAAGTAACTGGCTTCGTGAACATGTCTGCACTATTCTTTTGAGTGTGAACCTTTTCAAGAACCACTCCACCTTCATCAACATGTTTAACAAAATGATATTTTACAGGAATATGTTTTGTCTTACTGTGATAAGCTGGATTTTTAGCCAAATGAATAGCACTTTGACTATCACAGAAAATTTTTATAGTGTTGTGAACCTTTCCTAACTCACCCAACAAACCTTTTAACCAAACTACCTCTTTGCAAGCATGTGAAGCAGCTATATATTCTGCCTCTGTAGTGGATAAAGCAACAATATTCTGAAGCTTTGACATCCAACTAATAACTCCACCTGCAAGAGTAAAAACATAACCTGAAGTGGACCTCCTCTTGTCCAAGTCACCTGCAAAATCAGAATCAACATAACCACAGACTTCATCACCGCAACCATCAAAAGTGATACAATAGTCGTTTGTGCCTCTAAGATACCGAAGCACCCATTTCACTGCTGCCCAATGCTCTTTTCCTAGATTTTCCATGTATCTACGAACAACACCAACTGCATGTGAAATATATGGTATTGTACTTATCATCGCATACATCAAACTTCCTACTGCATTAGCATATGGTACACGAGACATATACTTCTTTTCTTCATCATTTTGAGGACTCAAACCTGAAGAAAGCTTAAAATGAGAAGCTAAAGGGATATTAGCAGGTTTCACCTTATCCATACCGAATCTCTGAAATATTTTCTCCACATACTTCTTTTGTGATAACCACAACTTGCCATTTTTCCTATCTATGTGTATCTGCATGCCCAAGATCTGATTTGTTGCTCCTAGATCCTTCATATCAAACGTCCTAGCCAACTGAGCCTTTAACTTGCTAATTTCAAACATGCTCTTGCTTGCAACAAGCATATCATCAACATATAAAACCAAAATAATGAACATGTCATTTTCCAACTTTTTAAAGTACACACAATGATCATATTCACTCTTGGTAAAATTTTGGCTCACCATGAAAGAATCAAACTTCTTGTACCGTTGCCTGGGAGACTACCTCAGGCCATACAACGATTTTCTGAGCTTGCAAATAAACCTCTTGTTGCGATTCTAAACAAACCCTTATGGTTGTTCCATGAAAATTTCCTCATCTAAATCTCCATGTTTCAACAAAAAACAAAAAATGTATAGCAGATTTATACAGAACAACAATCACACAAGAGACACAGAATTACATGGTTCACCCACTGAATGTGGGTTACATCCACGGGACAAGGACAGGCATTGTTTATTCATCAACAACAATAATTTACAAACCATCTGGGAGAAGGCATAAAGCCCCAGCTCAATATCTGCCTCAATGGGCCACATATTTAAGCAAACCTTCAGTTACACATAAATGTACCGTTGGTGAAACCACCGTGAACCAATTTGACCTAAACCGTCAATTAGTTGTCACATTCCAACAATCTTCAAAAAATAATAATAATTTTTTTTATATTTTCTACCATTGTTTTTTTTTACCCCGCCCTTACAAATGCCACGAACACTTTCACTCTTTTGAAAACCACTTCACCGCCCTCAATCTTGGACATGCCGTCTCCTAAGAAAGAGCATGCCTTCTTGACAAGAGCTATGTAATACGTATCACATAAACTGCATTGACTGCCATAGTTTGCCAAAATTAATTTCCTATAAACATAAAGCTTATCTCCATCTTTGATCTAAATTAGAGTGTAAATATAAGCGAGCAAGCAACGACCATGCTTGTCTGTGCTCCTTCTCCATGACGGGATGCTCCACCTCATACAGATGAAGATGCTTCATGCGGGCTCTCCTTCACAGGCCTCTGCGGGCTCTCTCTTGGGCTCTTCGGCTGTCAGCAGACCGGCTCGGCTCTGCTTAAAGCACAAGCCACAGACTTTGGGACTCCTCCACAGCTTAAATGGGCTGACAGCTCTCTTGCGGCTCCTCTCTATCAGCATCTCCAGCAACGCCCACTAACTCAACAACTCTCAACTCGCAGGTTCTTCCACTCGGACCTCTCCTCCGAAATGGCTCTGCGGACTCCCTTACATAGGGATTCAGTTAGCGGTTCTTCAGTTCGTAGCTCTGCTTCACAGACAGGTACGCGGAATACCCCAGCCTCCATGGGATTTTACTAACCAACGCTCTTCTCTTCCAGCTCTGCTCTACGGCGGCGGCGGCTCTCCACAAAATGATGGCTGGGCTCTCCACTCGCGGGCGTCTCCTTCTCTGCAGATAGTGACGGGAAAAGGTACCTCTCCTCTGCGCACGGGGAAACAGTGGCTCTCCTCTGCACACGGATCTCCACTCGCGGGCGTCCTCTTTCTCTGCGCAAGGGTTACTCCACCACCCACCAACTCCCCGGGCTCTACAAGTTTCCTCTCTTCCTCGAAAGACCCACAGTAGGGATCACGAACTTCTCCTCCACGACGGGTAGCTACAGTAGTGCGTCTCTCTGCATCTAGACGGACTCCTCTCGGGCCTCTACGGCTCTTGGATGTCTAGGCGACTCCTTGGCCAGCAACGAGCTTTTAAACAGATGGCTCTGCTCGTACAGCACTGCAGACAGAGTACACGGACTCCTCTCGGCGGCTGCTCCAGTTCTCCACGGCTCCTTTTGTTCTTTGCAACTTTTTGCAAAGAACAAAAGGAGCCACAGAAAGTAATATGCACAGGGAAGTAATTAAAACAAGAAAGCAAATAATGATATATACACATAAAATATAAGCAGAGATTTACGTGGTAAAACTTTTTCATGGAAAAAATCCATATTTAGTTAGACAGTTACATAGTCACCGAGAGACCAATGACAATCTCTGAGCATAACCTATTACTTAATTAAGGAAATTGCATAACCTATTACTTGATTAAGAAAATTTGTCTTTACAGGATAGATTTGGAGCTCCAGTCAGACAAACCTCTCTATTCCCACCAACCCCCGCTTCCTTATAAGAGGAAGATCCACTTTCCTATATTCATAGATCTCCTTAAATAAAATCACTTAGTTTAATAAAAATAACAAATTCAAATTAAGATCCAACACAAAGGGATCTAAATCCAATTTTATTGTACAAAATCAGGATCTAATCTCCTCCAAGTCGAACTAATGAGGTGGTTGATTGACTGGGTGTTTTTAGCATAACAAAATTCACGAATTTATGAAAAATCCACCTCAAAGATCTGCCTGTAGATCCCAAACGGTTTGCTATTTCGGGAAACTTCTCAATGAGTCGCCTAATTGGGCCCGTACTTGAAAAAACCTATGTTTTAGTTTTTTTTGTCATTCATCTTCATTTGTTCAAAAGACGCTCCCAAAGTTAATCTCTAAAATAGTCATCTACAGGAAATTATGTAGAGCTAAAATGAAAAAACTGCCAAGTTCCATGGCAGAATTATAGATAAATTCTATAGCACCTTTTTTTCCCAAAGTAACACATTCCGCTGTAGAATTTGCAACCCTCTACACTTAAGCAAATATAATATTCATTAAATCTCACAATCCGGCAAAGGGTTAAAGTCTACAAAATATAACATGATAGAACTGTGTAGCTTCCAAAATCTCAATAATTTGCATCCAATTGAAATAGAATAATTCAAGCAAAGCACCAATACAACACTACAAAGAAACCAAGCAAGAAAACATGTAAAATTGACAAATGTCTAAGTCTCAAGAGATGGTTACGAACAACAATTCATGTTATGAGGGATAGGATTTTAGATAGCAGACTTTATTACTAACAGTTTGTATATGAGGGATGGGTCTCAAAGCCTTGGCCATGGCTTGGGTGTTCATTTTTGGTTGCTTTGAGATGTTCTCCTAGCACAAGCGAGCATGAGTGTTGAAGGGGATTCCTTGTGGAATGGGAATGCCATGTGGAAGAGAATACATTGCACTACTATGATAGATTCCTTATAGTTAAGACAATTAACAGCTTCTATTTTTTAGTGTAAGGTTATGTTAGGTTTTTTCACAGTGATGACATATTACTCTTAGACATTATGACACATTTATGATGAGAATTACACACGCTAAATAGGGGACATAGTCTTTTCTCATGCAAACCCCATCCATGTCACATCACACAAGTACACAGCAAGAGAACTCTGGTTCTAGCATCCAAGTATACATGTCCATCCTGGTATTTCAATCCTCAAACCCTAGCTCTTATACTCTAGCATAACACAAGAGCAATCTCTCCAAGAACATCCAAGATGTCTCTCTTCCCCTTATCTTCTCCAATGGTTATATCCTTGTGATCCATAACTTCTAACTCCTAGGGTTTCCTCAGGAACCCTATAATCTCCAGGACGGGTAGGAAGTCCTCACTGTCTTCAACAACAATCTTATGTCAATCAAGATCTCCCCACTAGCATGATTCTCTTTCTTAGGGTTTGCAAACCCTAACCATGTCACATCACACAAGTATGCCACAGCATCCAATTCTACATGTCCATCCCGATATTTCAATCCTCAAACCCTAGGTCTTATACTCTAGCATCACACAAGAGAAATCTCTCTAAGAACATCCAAGATGTCTCTCGTTCCCTTATCTTCTCCAGTGGTTATATCTTCATGATCCATAACATCTAACTCCTAGGTTTCCTCATTAACCCTATAATCTCTATGGCAAGTAGGGAGTCCTCATTGGCTTCAACAACAAGCTTGTGTCAATCAAGCTCTCCCCACTAGAATGATTGTCATTCTTAGGGTTTTCAAACCCTAGCCATGTTACATCGCACAAGTACATGGCAAGACAACTCTATCGATAGCATCCAAAATCGTGTTAGGTGTTAGATCCACTCTCCATGTCTTCTATTAGGGCAGTGACCTTAGTGTTAGAACAAGATGCCCTACTTTTGACCTAATTTGTCACTTTCTCAAAATTATTTGGAATTTCCCTTTGTGAGGCCTTTTACTTGGGGTTCCCAATTATCTCACATACTCTCATACCCTCAACCATGGGCACAAAAAAATCTCAACTCTACTCTCTGTTAGACACAATACTCATTGAGAGGGGGGGGGTGAATCAGTGAGCAAAGGCTGAATTCAAATCTTTTTCTACCAATCTTGTATAATTATTTCACATTCACTTCAGCATCATATTTATCAATTAATCATATATCAACCAAGCACATGTCATTCATAAACAAAAACACATCATCAACACATTGCACAAGAGACACATGATATAGATTTGTAATCTTTTGTATTTGGTTCAATGGCTACAACGGTGAGGCAATTTAGCACCAACTGAAATAGAAGGACCAACTTCCAATCTAGGACCCTGCCTAGTTTTTCTTAGACCCAGCCAAGAAAGAGATACAAGACCCTGCTTGTACAGCATGTACATGTCAATACATCAATTATTCATTATTGTCAAACCCATTACAAAACATATCTTCATATATCGTAATTATGTCCATCATCAGCAGATCCTCATTTTGTTCCAAACATATCCACATCAAATTGTCCAGCACCACATCATTCCATGCATCATGTCATTTGTCAATCAACATATCACTCATCCATAGCAGTATTTATCATGCCTTCATCACACATCTATGTAATCATGAGTATCTTGTATGTAAGTTCATCTTCATACTAATATCATGTCTTCAACTGTTCATACCATGTCATGGTTGTAAAAGTCCTTCATGTAACTCATGCCATAACAAACAATGGTCTGCTGCTAGATTCAGGATATCCAAAAAGCTTCAAGTATGTTGTGCAAACTTTAATCCTCACAGTTCTACTTCAGATCACTTCTTTATACTTGTGTAACTTCAGAGATCTTCAATGGACTGTGCAAATTACTGTGCATGTATCATATCATACATATCATCATGTGGATTATCATACATACTGTGGATGTGTAAATTACATCATTAGAATAGGATGACAATCAATTGGATAACCTCTTCTTTTTACTGAGTTTCTTTTTGTCACAAATCAGTCCACACACTACTTTACTGTGCACTTCTAATATACTGCAGCTGCCTCAGAACTTTGACCACCGAAATCAGTACTCCACAAAAGCTGCCATTCATTCACCCGAATTCAGAGCTGATCAAACTCTGTGGCTCCCTCAGACACACCCAAAATTGCAGAGGTTAGACAGTCCAAATCAGCAGAGGTTTGACAGTCCGAGATTGCAGAGGTTGGACAGCTGCTGCTCTTCCTTTGACCACCGAAAAATTTATTAGACTGTGGCTTGACCAAGATTCACCAAACAGAAATCTGCTACTACCAAAAAAAGACCTAAAAATGTGAGTTTGTTGCTGCTGAAAATGCCCAGAAATATCAAAAATTTTCCTATGTACTGTAGCTACTACAGTGCCGAATTTTCTCAGATGATGCCTTAGACAGACCCGAAATTTTACAGAGCACCCATGAATTTTTTTCTTTATGAAATGAGGTCGTTGGGTGACTATTTATACACATTTTTTTTGTATTTTTTTTATTCAGCCGACCTGTCAAGAATCAATAATAATTTTTATTTTTTTATGTTGGCTAGGCCGACTTTGCATTTGGTCAATTTAATTATTAGCATGTTGATTTTCAATATTAATTTAGTGTATTAATGGAGCCAACCTTGCTTAATGCCCATACTAATAATTTTTATGTCAAGTGTATTCAATGTTTCCCATGTCATTATTTGAATGGTTCATGGTGTAAGGCTTCAAGCCATTTATCAGAGGTTTGTTGTACCATAGCTTCGTTAACATGATCATCGAGTATATCAAAGACATAGGGGCTTCATATATTTATAATCATCATCATTTTCTCTTATTTTATTTTTATGCCATGACTTGGAGTCTTTGGAATGCCTCCAGGATTCCCGCATTAGTTCTTCCATATGCCGACAATGGGATATTAGCCATGCCCAAGGGCTCCAATGCCCAAAATGCCATGTTCTTTTGTCACTCCTCGCAAAGTCATCAACCTTTATTTTACCTTTGTCATTAATGGTTTGTCATCAATGACAACCAATGCTCAACACTCTCCATCAATGGATATCACACACATCTAATGTAAATCAATCCTTGGCTTTGTAGGTAATGTGGTCCCTCTAGATTTCCCACAATGAAACTATATGTCAGAATATTTTAGCATTCCCTTAGAGAATCTTTTATATGCTTAAAGCTAGTAGGAGGTAACACATAAATACAAAAACTCCCAAACCTCAAAGAGTACAATTTCACCAAAGATCAATTTCGTGCTTTAAGGAAATTGTATGGAGCCTCACAAGAATATCCTAGTATTAGTAACGAAGGAGGGTGGATTCATTTTCCAAAAAATGGAAAAACTCTCTTTCAAAAAGGGCTTGGGTAGAGCGAGAAACAATATAGTAGATTTACTTGCAACCAACACTCTCCTTGAACTACCTTCAGAGTTTGGAATTTGATATTTGGATATATTCAATGACTCCAAAATCATAATAGGATGGATAAATGGCTCCATGAATACATCATTCATTTAACACCATGTGAGTGTTTGGGAAATAAAGGACAAAATAACACAATTCCATAGTTTCTCAATCACCCACATATTCAAAGAGCTAAACTCCAAATCAAACCAACTAACCAAGGAAGTAGTCTAATTGGAACTGGGTGTTAAATTTTCAGTATTAAATCACAATACTATAGGATCTTTGCTGAGAGAATAAGATCTACAGTATATCAATGCATGACAATCATAATATGACAAGCATCACAAGCATCACAAGAATCAAAAGCATAGAGACAAGAGACACAGAGTTTCCGTGGGGAAAACCCTAAGGTGAAAAACCCCACAAACTTCCTCAGAGATAGAGAGAGCAATGGCTCAACCAAAATACAACCAAATAATACAGAGATAGTCTCCTAGCAGATGATCCTCCTCCTCCTCACTAGTGCGCCACTTTCCAGAGAGAGAGATAGATACTTTTCCGAGTGAGTAAAATAGAGATCTCCTATCTCTATTTATACTCACCTTTTTGCCCAGTGACCTACTGGGGCCGACTTGTCTACTTTAGTACATCCACATTATATTATATATTAATTAGGGCCGACCCCATAAGGTGGTCTAATAACCCATCGGCAAGTACACACACTTGCGACACTTGTCAATCCACATGACGACACTTCCTTATAGAGGAATAACACATCTCTTATAAGGGTACAATAAATATACATATAATATACTGATGAAATACATTCCGAAGTTACATATACATCAACACTCCCTCTTAACAAGGAAGGTATTTCTCGACACAGATTTGCTAGACAAGTCTTCTTCTCTGGATCATCGTCATCGATGCATCGTCATCGTCATCGTCACTGCTGCTGCTATCTCGTCCAATCTCTGTCTCTACTCGTCATAGGAAGTTCTACAGAGCCAGTCCTTTTTCATACTGGATGTAGGCCCACCACCTGCAGGTCTTCATCATCACTGGCCATACTGTGGAATCCTCAGGACTTTTACGTGCGTCACAAAACCTCGCAAGAGCATCCCAGGCTGTTACGAGCATACTGCTCTACCTATAGGATCTCCCAGGGCAACGAATTACATGTGACCTCACCACAAAACCTCGCAAGAGCATCCCAGGCTGTTACGAGCATACTGCTCTACCTATAGGATCTCCCAGGGCAACGAATTACATGTGGTCATGGCAAAACCTCGCAAGAGCATCCCAGGCTGTTACGAGCATACTGCTCTACCTATAGGATCTCCCAGGGAAACGGATTACATGCCATAGGACAAAACCTCGCAAGAGCATCTGCCAGATATCCCAGGGCAACGAATTACATGCCATAGGCAAAACCTCGCAAGACTATCTGCAGATCTCCCAGGGCAACGAATTACATGTCCTCCCAGAGCAAAACCTCGAAAGAGCATTTGACAGATGTCCCAGGGCAACGAATTACATGCCATAGGCAAAACCTCGCAAGACCATCTGCAAATCTCCCAGGGCAACGAATTACATGCTCATCTGCACAACCTGATCCACGGCCACAGAGTATCAACCTGATACTCACCATACATCATCCTGATGTATCCATGATCATCCTGATCATCATCACTGCAACGTCCTGCTGCATGTCATCTGGAGCAACATCCTGAAGCTCGTCATCTATGATCATCCTGATCATCACTGCAACATCCTGCTGCATGTCATCTGGAGCAACATCCTGAAGCTCGTCATCTATGATCATCCTGATCATTACTGCAACATCCTGCTGCATGTCATCTGGAGCAACATCCTGAAGCTCGTCATCTATGATCATCCTGATCATTACTGCAACATCCTGCTGCATACCAAGTATCTACCTGATACATATCATCATACATGATCCTCCTGATCATCAACGCAACATCCTGCTGCATACCAAGTATCTACCTGATACATATCATCATACATGATCCTCCTGATCATCAATGTATCCACCTGATACAAATACAAAACATATGATATATATCACCATACATGATCCACCTGATCATACAATGTATTCACCTGATACATATACAGATACATGGTCCAAGCATCCAACATGATGCATATAAAATACATACACATGATCCAACTGATCATATCCAGCAGAAACTAGAACATCATCCTGATGTTCATCATCCAGCGCTTACATCCACAGCCATGTGAAGGATCCTCCTTCCAACATGCTTGGAATGGCTTCAGCAAATGTGTCCATCACTTCTTCCTCGAAGTGTCCTCGATCTGAATAACGCCAAGCCTCTCTCTGAAGTACTCGAACTTCACCCTGGCTAGTGGCTTCGTCAGTACATCTGCAATCTGCTCGTCTGTCGCAACATACAGGAGCTTCACAGCTCCTCTCTGCACCATATCCCTGATATAGTGGTATTTGATCTCTATGTGTTTCGACCTGTCATGAAACACTGGGTTCTCGGACAGCTTTACACAACTCTGGTTATCACAGAAGATACCAGTAGCTTCCAACGGGAGATCAAATAACTCAGACAGTAGCTTCCGTAGCCATACTGCCTCACAACTAGCTGAACAGGCTGCAACATATTCTGCCTCAGCTGTACTCAATGCTACGCAGGATTGCTTCCTGCTAAACCAAGAGATCACACCTGATCCCATACTGAAGCAACACCCAGATGTGCTCTTCCTATCTGCAGCACTGCCAGCCCAATCTGAATCAACATAACCCTGCAGGTTAAACTTTTGATTCACCTCATATCTGAGCCCATAATCCACTGTACCCTTCAGGTACCTCAGAACATGCTTTACAGCAACCAGGTGAACACTCCTCGGATCCGTCAGGAACTGGCTCAATGTGTTCACAGCAAAGCAAATATCTGGTCTCGTGTTCGTCAGGTACATCAAGGACCCAATAATCTGACGATACATAGAAACATCAACTGGCTCAGATGAAGCATCACAAAGAAGCTTCAGATTCGATGCCATAGGTGTGGCCATGGCTTTGCAATCCATCATCCCAAATCTCTTCAGGATATCTACTGTGTACTTCCCTTGACCAAGGAAGATCCCACCTGCATTCTGCCACACCTCCATACCTAGGAAATAGTGCATCATTCCCAAATCTTTCATATCGAATTCAGCTGCAAGCTTCCTCTTGGTATCTGCAATCATTCTGTCATCTCCTGTCACAAATAGGTCATCCACATATAGAAGTAGAATCACAGGATTCCCTTCCTCAACCTTGTAGTAAAGGTTGGAATCCGCTTTACTCTTGGTAAAGCCCAAACTAGATAGGAAACTGTCCATCCTACCATACCAGGTTCTGGGAGCTTGCTTCAAGCCATACAAGGCTTTCTTTAATCTGCATACATAAGATTCCCTGTCATGTATTTCAAAGCCGAGTGGCTGTTCCACATATACTTCCTCTTCTACTACACCGTTCAGGAAAGCAGTCTTAACATCCATCTGGTGTATCTTCCATTTCATTGCTGCAGCCAGGGCAAGTACTGTTCTGATGGAAGTATATCTGGCTACAGGTGCAAAGGTTTCTTCATAGTCTATTCCTTCCTTCTGAGAGAAACCACGAGCTACGAATCTTGCTTTATATTTTTCCACACTGCCATCTGCAGCATGCTTGATTTTGTAGATCCACTTGGAAGTCACAACAGACTTCCCTTTAGGTCTTGGGACAACATCCCAAACATCATTCTTCATAATTGATTGGTATTCCTCAACCATAGCATCCTTCCATTCTTTCTTTTCTGCTGCCTCTTCATAACTGGAAGGCTCTTTGTTCATGATGTCACAGAGTAAAGCAACATAACTGGTGTGTGATCTGGTTCTCTTCTTTGCTCTGTGTTCTTCTTCTGGAATGCCAAATCTTTCTGCATCATGAATGAGCTCTCTAGCCCATACAGGTTTCCTCTTGTGAGAGTTATCCTCACGGGGTGGATCTACAGGTTCTTGTGGATCTTCAAACTCACGAGCAGTTTCTGGAACTGCATCAGTCATCGTAGTGTCCTGAAATCTTGTTTCCTTAGGTTCTTCATACACTTCGATAGGTGCCTTTCTTGATTTGATGAATGCTGAATTCTCATCAAATGTTACATCCCTGCTGACATCAATCTTCTTGAACCCTGGAAAATATATTCTGTAAGCCTTCGAGCTTTCACTATAACCCACAAAGATGCCCTTCTTTCCTGAAGGATCTAGTTTAGTCCTCTTCTCCTTTGGGACATGAGTGTATACTGGACAACCAAATATTCTGAGATGGCTGACTTCAGGTCTCTTACCAGAAAAGACTTCTTCTGGTGTCTTGTTGTTCAATATCTTGTGGGGTGTTCTATTCTGCACATATACAGCTGTTCTAGCTGCTTCTGCCCAAAGATGCATAGGAAGATCCTGGTCATGCAACATTGCCCTTGCTGCTTCCATGATAGTTCTGTTCTTCCTTTCTGCAACTCCATTCTGTTGAGGATTATATGGAGCAGTCAACTCCCTCTTAATCCCTGAGTCACTGCAAAGCTTCTTGAAGTCATTTGAGGTGAATTCTCCACCATTGTCAGATCTGAATGTTTTGATTTTCTTGTCAGTTTGATTCTCCATCAAGTTTTTGAATTCCTTGAATTTATCAAACACCTCATCTTTGCCCTTCAAGAAGTATACCCAAGTCTTCCTAGAGAAGTCATCAATAAATGATACATAGTAAACATACCCACTCAGGGAGCTGGATGACATAGGGCCACATACATCTGAGTGGATGATTTCTAGAATATCTTTTGCCTTGCTTTCACTGCTTGGGAAAGCCTTCTTAATGTTCTTACCTTTTGCACATCCTTTGCAAACACCTTCATGTTTGGTCTTGATTTCAGGAAGACCCTCTACAGCCTTGCTTGCAATTGGAAGTGCTCTATAGTGCATGTGAGCAAGTCTTCTATGCCAAAGTTCACTTGGCTCCATGGATTCATGTACCATGGCATGTTCGGGTTGACCCTTTAATTTGTACAAGCCTCCCTCTTGCTCTCCAATCACTACTGCATCATCAATAGTCTTTCCCTTTGGCCACATTAGTACTTGGCCATCAACAAATGCAACCCTCATACCTTTTGCATCTAAAGCAGAGATGGAGAGTAAGTTCTTCTTGAGTCCAGGTACATAGAGGACTTCCTTCATCTTCAGAGATTTTCCAGAATCTAGGTTGTAAGAGGCTTCACCACTTCCTTTGATTGGGTATTGATAATCATCCCCAAGTTTCACCTTATGGGGTGATTCATGTTCAGAAAGGTTCACAAAAGATTCCTTGAAACCTGTCATATGTTTGGAAGCCCCACTATCGATCAACCAATCATTGCAACCATGGGAGATGGTACCAGTAAGTGCAGATATCAGAACATACTCTTCTTCACTTGATGAATCATCATCACTACTACTTTCTGCCTTAGCTTTCTTCTTTGGAGGTTCATCATCTTCAGCCGCATGAGCATGAAACCTTCTTTTGCTGCCCTTCTTCTTCTTACTAGAGTTGTTTTTATTATCTCTTTTGTTCTTAGGACAATCTGAAGCAAAGTGACCCTTCTCATTGCATGTGAAGCATCTTAGGTCTTTCCTGTTCTTCTTTTGATAGGACCTATTGAGTCGAGAGGGATCCTTCTTGATTTTGCTTCTTTTGGTGTGAGCTGCAAGAGCTTGATCTTCTCCTCCCATCTTTTCCTCACGAGCTATAAGTCTAGCTTCTTCTTGAGAGCATTCTTCTCGAAGTCTACTGAAGGAGATCAACTTCTTCCTTGCACAAATTCCTTGAATAAAGGAATCCCATGACCTGGGTAGGCCATTTAGAGTGGTCATCACCACTTCACCATTCTCCACCATTTCATCTACTGCTTCTAATTGTTCCTTGATCTGAGAGACCCTTGAAAAGTAGGATTGAATGGTTTCTCCATTCTGAAACTTCACTGCTTTCAATTGGTTCCGCAGGGTCATCTTCCGATTTATGTTCTTTCCTTCAAATAGCTTGGTCAAAGATTCAAACATCTCTTTGGGTGTCTTGAGAGAAGACACATGGGGTATGAGATGGTCTTTGATAGAATCAGCAATGATTCTCTTTGCCTTGACCAAGTTCTTCTTGTGCAATACCTTGGCCTCTTCATCCTCTGGGATAGGGATGTCTTCTTTCACATATGAGTCCAACTCATTCTCTTCCAGGATTAGCCCAATCCTATACTTCCAGGCTCGGAAGTTATCATCCCCTTCAAGCTTATCCTCAAGCTTGGTGTGAAGAGACATCTTTAAGAGTACTTCAAATGGAAATAGAAAAGATTTAGAACTTACCGCTTGAAGTGCTGAAAACTGGATCTGGTCCCGGATTAGGGTTTGTCAGAGAAACCCTAAAAATTCAAAATGTGAATTTCAAAATCCCGAAAGGATAGAAAGATGCACCTTGGAGAGCTGATCAGCCTAGTGCATTCAGAATTTAAGATCAGCAAAGTCTTGTCCTTCAAAATTGCCTTTTTGTCCTCCCGGGTTCACTGGGGAGAGCCCTGAATTAGGGTTTGAGTTTCCCGGAGATCTACCCAGCCAAAAATCTCGATCCAAAGCTCAAACCTTCGATATTTGCAAGGAGCTTCCAGCTGTACCTTCAGTTTCCAGAAATTCCTATTTTTGTGGAAACCCTAATTTTTAGGGCCAAAACTGAAAATGCTCGGAACTGAAATCTGATTGGACAGAAAGATGCGCCTTGATGAGTAGATCCAATCTACTATACTGAATTTCAAAAATCTGTGGAGAGAAACCCAATAAACAAGCAATACAAGCTTTCGTCACTGCAAAATGTCTTCTTCTCAGTTGAGCTCTGATACCATGTTAAATTTTCAGTATTAAATCACAATACTATAGGATCTTTGCTGAGAGAATAACATCTACAGTATATCAATGCATGACAATCATAATATGACAAGCATCACAAGCATCACAAGAATCAAAAGCATAGAGACAAGAGACACAGAGTTTCCGTGGGGAAAACCCTAAGGTGAAAAACCCCACAAACTTCCTCAGAGATAGAGAGAGCAATGGCTCAACCAAAATACAACCAAATAATACAGAGATAGTCTCCTAGCAGATGATCCTCCTCCTCCTCACTAGTGCGCCACTTTCCAGAGAGAGAGATAGATACTTTTCCGAGTGAGTAAAATAGAGATCTCCTATCTCTATTTATACTCACCTTTTTGCCCAGTGACCTACTGGGGCCGACTTGTCTACTTTAGTACATCCACATTATATTATATATTAATTAGGGCCAACCCCATAAGGTGGTCTAATAACCCATCGGCAAGTACACACACTTGCGACACTTGTCAATCCACATGACGACACTTCCTTATAGAGGAATAACACATCTCTTATAAGGGTACAATAAATATACATATAATATACTGATGAAATACATTCCGAAGTTACATATACATCAACACTGGGAACACTTAGGTTTAAGCATAATCAAGGCGAATCAGCACAATCCACTCCAGAACCATTTCTAACAATCTGGAGATGGAGAGGCATAACTGTTTTGCTAAACAATCCTCCAAATTTCCAAATCTCTTTTTTGAAATAGTTTAATGACACTTATATAATATTCTAATCATAAGTAATGACACTTCCTAGGTTATCCTCATTTCTACTAGATCTAGAAGACATACACTGGAACTTTATATGATTCATCTTTGGTTTAAGGCTACTATGTTGTTTGTAAATATTCTTTCTATCAATAAAAAGAATAGACATTTTTCACTGGAAAAAACAATGTAAACCAATTAATCACATGATTGTAGAGGTGGTTATGAATGAATTCCATTAATAATGATATATTAATGATCAAGCATTACTTTCCAGTGAAAAGGGAAACAAAGAAGACGAATCTATAGGTTTTTTTGTAAGCACTAGGAACATGTGAGGTGCTTCTTGGTGGCCTTACTTAATTAGGTAAGCTTGTAGTCCTTTAGAAACTATGAATTTTTATTTCTGTAATGAAAGAGATGGAAAATATCTTGTATCACATTGTTAGGGAAGGAAGAGAATGCATGTGGTTCTAAAGAAGTGTCTTCTTCAAGACACAATAGTTTGGTGTTTAGTTGCACAAGGAGAAGTTGACACTTAAAAAAATGTTTTTTGAATGATCATATACAAAGTTATTATATTAGATTTAGTTACATTCAAAACTTATCATGCATAAACCATATCTGAAAACTCACTTTTACAACAATTATAGCAACAGTAAAACAACCCTTAATTTATTCAATTATGATGTCAAATCACTCAACAAAATTATCTTTTACTTATGTTAAATTAGAAATACGTGTATAACTATAAATTACAATTCAAGAACATGCATGAGAGCCTTATCACACGGCTAGTACAATTCACTAGCTCTCCAAAACCCTAGCTAGGGAAAATAGTGAAAACCCTAGCTCAACCAAGGAGATATAACATGCATGAATCACTAAAACAAGTCGTCCAAGGCAATACATCCTCTTATCTTCTTTTTCTTTATCAAATACACCTAGGGTTTCATCACGAAACCCTAATCATAAACCTCCAAGGGATGTAACCCTAATATCTCACAAGGATCAAGCTCAAGCCAAGATGTCCCCTCTAGACTTCATATATTCTCCTAGGGGTGTCTTCATGAACCATATTGAATTCCTCCATGAAGCTAATTACAAATAAAAGAGTGTGATATTGATTATATGAGAAGGAATATCTCCTTCCTCTATATATCATTACAATTGGAGGTCTCCTCTAGTGCCGACATCCAAAATCATGTTAGGTGTTAGCTCCACTCTTCATGTGTTCTACTAGGGCAATGACCTTAGTGTTAGAACAAGATCTTAGTGACCTTAGTGGTCACTGGTCCTGACAAATGTGAAAGAGAGGTGAAAGAGGGTACGCCAAAGAATCCATAGCACAAGATTATGTTTGTGGTGGCATTAGTAGCAAAATTCCCATTAGCATGGAATTGTAAATGGGTTCTATAATGAAACTAGTGAAGGATGGATTTGGCTTGAGATTTCCAAAATAAATAGGGCAACTAGGACATACTTGGTACT
Organism: Larix kaempferi; assembly: GCA_027924585.1. NCBI lineage: Eukaryota > Viridiplantae > Streptophyta > Pinopsida > Pinales > Pinaceae > Larix > Larix kaempferi. The sequence continues at coordinate 3,486,736 of BSBM01000705.1, forward strand.
TTCTAGTATTAGTCTTCTCTTTTTGTTGGCCTGCAAATGTCAAGGGAATTGTTGGTTTTTTTTGTTAACAAATGATATCCTGCATCAAGCTGCACTAGTATGGTTGAAACAACCAATTCTGTTACATTTATATAAATCTAAAAATATCTGGCAAAGTTATGTTTAGCTAAAATAGAAGTTGAGGTGATATCATTCTTAGGGTTTGCAAACCCCGACCATATTACATCACACAAGTACATGGCAAGACAACTCTACTGCCAGCATCCAACATCATTTTGTTAGGTCCACTCTCCATGTGTTCTACTAGGGAACCAACCTTAGTGTTAGAACAAGATGCCCTACTTTTGACCTAATTTGTCACTTTCTCAAAATTATGTTTTCTTTCCATACAAAAAAGAAGTTATGATGATGGTAATAAAATATCCGTACGATGTAGCACAGTGACAACCAAATAGACTATAGCTCTTGATACATTTTTTCCTCTTACACATCCCCACTCTATTCAATTATCACATGTATGTGTCATAGGGCACAGGGCATGGTTTAATGCTAAGAACTAAGCATTTAGACACAACCATTTCTTCTAGGAGTCATGAGCCATTTATGAGTCCCATCATCTAGTTAGGGAGCTACTTGACCCAATTATGGATCATTCGTAGTTATCATTATGTAAGGTTTAAATATATGTCCTTATAGACATGTTTTATTGATTTGTTTAAAACTAGTGTATCACCCAGTGTGCTTCCAAGTCTCTTAGGAAATGTAAATGGATCCATACCATCATATAGGCTATATAGAGGAATTATCTAGCCTATGAGTGGGATATGGGAACCTTTTCAAAGTCTAACATAGCAGGGATGTGGTCTGAATCCATGGTTTGGGGGTGAAAAGTAGGCACTTGGGCTTTAGAAGTTACTTTAAGTTCTCAAAGGCTATGCACAAGGCTCCATACTACCAAAACATATTTGTAAAGGGATGATTTCCTATAGTGGAATCCATGGCATATGAGTGGGATGTGTACACCATTTTGAGAGTTGATGCAAGAAGTATTCTCATAGGACTTATGGGCCATTCACATGTCTCCAAACCACCATACGATCCCTATAAATATAATATATGATCTATAAATGGAATCTAACCACTATGCCAAGCTTTGGAGCAAGAATGACGAGCCTTAGGGCTTGAGGAAATATTTGTAGCAATCAAATAGGCACTTACGCCCTAATAATTGCTTCTAGCATTCATGGTCCATGCATGGTTCCCCAAACTACCACACATGAACTACAAAGGTAATATTTGGTCTACAAGTGGAATGCGTGAGTAATTTCGAAGGCTCTCGTAGAAAGGATTATTTTGAGGTCTTGGACCATAGTTTATGGACTAATATTAGTGACTTATACATAATAATATCTTCTAGGTATCATGGGCTTCAGTACAAAAAATACTAATAAATACATGTTAATGACAGGAGTAAGTTGGTCATTGTTATCTAGGGTAAGGTCCCCAACAAGAAACTAAAGGGCCAACATGAAAAAGCTTGATTGGGGCCCTAGTAGGTTTTGGGGGCTTGTGCTCTCATGAAATGCCGAGAGATAGAATTGGGATCTATTTGTCATTGTATGAAGGGCCAAGGTGTAAGAATCTGCAAGAGATCTAGCAACTGTAGCAACTCACAATCAAACTATCAAGTATGTTGCAAAGAAGAAGAGAAGGAGACACTTAATGATCACTCATAAACACAGAAGAATAGACAATATATCAGTATCATACAATAAATAACAATGTAAGTGAATGAATACAATAGCTATGATGATGGCATCATATAGGATTTGAATTAGCCAAGTAGGGCATTCGAATCTGATCTCTAGTCTAGCTTGGATAACTATGGAGACATCATCCAGTCGGCAGTATCAGTCATGAGTGGTAAGAGTCAGTCAAGTGTGTCTAACTGAGTCTAACAGAACCATCTAGGAATAAATCAAGGGAAGGAGACTCCAAGGAGGGCGCATGAGGCTGTCAAATAGTCAAGTGGAACTCTAGAACTAGCTAACTAGAAGCTACAAGCAGTCAGCATGAGCAATCAATGGAAGAACTACTCAATCAATGCACTAATTGAATGATAACTCCCGGTAGGTGAGATAAGGCGCCCCAACCGAGTGATAACTGGTGGTAGGTGAGTAAGTTCACTCTAACTGATAGTGGTTGTTGCCTTGGTTTTGCAACCAAGCTTTGTGCAATGGGCAACTATCAACAATGTGGTAGCAGTTTCAATAGAGAAAGAAAAAATGATTAGGAATTGAATATAAATCTAAACTAACATGTGCATATAACAAATCAATTTAAAAACGATTCATGGAAACAAGAAATAAAAAGAATAGATGTTTTGTATTAAGATACCTCAAATGGTGAGGATTTGTGTTGAGCAACTCCAAGGGTGAGTAGCTCCAAGCTCCAATGGTCTCTTCTCCAAGATGTTGAAAATGGCCAAAAGTCACATGAGAGATTTTGATAGCGTGAGGATAGGATGATGGATGGATGGAAAGTGAGGAGCCCCTACCACCTTTTTATAGTTTTTGGTGGTGGGGAATACCATTATGGTTTTGAGGAAACCAATGGTATTGACCAACATGGTTTAGGTACCTTTTTCTCTCCGTTTTCCTTTTTTGAATATTTTTAATATTTTTATTCCCTTTTTAAAATTTTGGGGAATTTTGGACCCTTTTTGAGGGTTTTTTATGCTTTTTGAGGAAAAATATTCATTTTGAGGGGGAAAAGGGGTGTATTATGGTCTTTTGGTGACCTTTTGATGGCTTTAGAGGCTCAAATGGTAAAAAAGTGGACAAATGGGTCATGTGAATAAGGAAATGAGCTAGTGAGCACTTTTTGGGTGTTAACAGATTGCCCCCTGATGTGTGAGGGAAGGAGCTCATCGTATGGCCGATAGACATCATAATTCTTTTGTCTTTTTCCTGAGGTTTGGGGAAGAGAAGAGACCGGTTGGAGACTGGATCCACGGCCCTTGGAAGTTGCAAAAAAGAAAAAATATTACATCGCCTCAATATGAATGAGGAATAATCTCTAATAATGGACGAGGCGGGCATACCCATGCTCGTATCAAGACATATACATAACAATTAGTCCCAAGAAGGGGGACCTAAATAATACATAAAAAATCTGCTGGTACATCGTAATGGTCCAAAGGGGACACTAGTTTGGGATGTACTCATGATCATAACATGACTGATCTCAATAACTGATACACTGGAATAAAGCGACAACCGTTCTGAACAAGGTCTCAGAAGGGTTGATGAACTGTTGAATTTGAAGGTGTCTAACATCTGTAGGGACTCAATGACTCTGAATCAACTGTGAGGAGTATATCTAACTGTATACTCGAGGGAGTATAAAACTGGGGTACATCTGAATACTATCGCCATGCGCAACCTAGATATCTATAGGAAAAATGTAACTGGTTGTTTCCATGAGTAGACTCTCAAATGTGGAAGAGTCAGGTGGTATCTGGGGTCTTCAACAAATAACTGAAAGGACCAATACCCTGTGCGAGCCTCAACGATGCGATCAAGGTGTTGAAGTCGAGCATGTGAGAAACAACCATTTGGAGAGGCACTGAGGACTCTTCTCGAAATGATTCGTAGGCACTCATCATAAATGGTGATGATTCCAAGACACAGGGACCTCTAGGTCTATCCTATGGAATAAATTTGGTTGTCGTCGACAGAGGGAGACCAGCAACTTAAAAATGCAATGATGTTTCCTTGATAGGAGCACGAGGTGTAGAACTGAAATGTGGTAGTACTAATGGTAGGACTGACATACTTGTGGGGATGGGAAGTAACTGGGGTCATAGATTGGGTGGACTCAAATTTCCTTTGTTCAGAGCATGATGACATGGTTGACCTGGCAGCGTAGGGAACTGACTTGTACTAAGGACCTAAAATCCCTCGCATCCCTTTGCGAAGGATTAACAACAATCCTAATGCTCACACAACATCCAATTATAACATCGTGGAAGACCTAGCACAATCCCCCGCTGCTATGTCTGCTTTAGAGGTACTGAAAACATGCCCTGCACAACGAAAACTACTACTATCGGCCATCGGAGGAGTAGACCCTGACGATACACATATGATGGCTTTCGACTTAGACCAAGCCGAACCTAGATTGCCATCAAATTTGGCCTTCCAAGTATCAGTAAACATTCGAAACCTTGTTGTGCATCGATGCATCATCGATGAAGGAGCTTCAACCTGCGTTATGTCCACTCTTGTGTGGTGGAAACTTGGCTCCCCCGGTTTACAACCATCTACCACAGCATTACGAGCTTACGACGGGCTCTCAGCTCAACCACAAGGCCTCTTAGTGAACGTACCTGTAGAACTAGGCGGAAAATTAGTTCTCATCGACATCGAAGTGATCAATGCCCAGCTCGACTACAACCTCCTTCTTGGACGTAGCTATATGTACAAAATGAAAGTCGTCGCTTCATCTGTGTTCTGCCTCATGATGTTCCCACATGAAGGACGCGTTATCAAGATTGATCAACTCACATATTATGATCCTAACGCCCCCGTAGCCCCTCAAAATGTGCTACCAATGATTGAACAAACCATTCAAACTGTCTCGACATCATTTACGAGCCCAAGATGGTGATTGCTCGTGGTCGCTTTCATGTTTAGAGATTCTGAAAGTGGTAAGTGGACTCCATTGGTGTTCTTTTTCATAAGTTAGTCTCCAAGGCCTGAAAAAGCATAAAATGATGCAAATGGAGAACTCTTCTAGCCGTTGTGACTAGAGTATTCCTTTTTCGTAATTAGTCTACAAGGTCCGGAAAAGGGGTAAACATATATCAGGTAGACGCCCTTTCAGATACGTTTAGCGAGCATGAAAGGAAGCAAGGTTGCTCGGCGATCTTTTCATTGTTTTAAGAGTCAGAAAAGAGCTTAACAGAAACTCCCTAAGTGCCTTTTTTGTAAAAGGAATTGCTCGGTCCAAAAAAAAGGGGTAAAACTATATCGAACAAAAAGGTATTGATGAGAGTGAGAAAAGGTCTCAAGCATCGTCATGAGTGCGGAATACTAAATCTGGTGACATAAAGATTGTCAAAAATGGGCAACGGCCAATGTGGCACGCAAACAGAGGTGATGAGTGGCATTTTGAAAAAATGCCCAAAAATTATGGGGGTGAGAGCGAGAAATGATCTCAAGCATCATCACGAGCAGGGAAAACTGAATCCGACGATATCAAACTTGTCAAAAAAGGACAACAGCCGATGTGGCATGCAAATCGAGGCAACGAGGGGACATGGGAAAAATGCCCGAAAAATCTAGAGGTGAGAGCAAGAAATGATCTCAAGCATCATCACAAACACGGAAAACTGAATCCGGCGATATAAGACTTGTCAAAAACGGAGAACGGCCAAAGTGGCACGCAAACCGAGGCGACGAGGGCGTGAAAAAATGGTCAAAAAATGGACCTGGTGAAAATAGGAAAAGGAAAGGACTATCATGAAGTTCTCGCTGTGCTGATTCCAATGTTTTGAGGAACGGATGTCGTATGATACCGCAATGTTTGTTTGAAAAATGGTCAAATATCTATAAATAGGGTGTGGGGCCAACATGACGTGTCATTGTTACGTGTGAGTTTGGCAAAGCAATCAGAGCTCTTTCTTGATTTTTGGGAGATTCGACCGTTGGTTTTCGATTCCGCGAGTTTCAGGTAACCCTATTCGCCTTAGCTTTTTTAATTTTGTCTTTTTTGGTTAGCGGCGGGCCCCCGAAGGCCGTGAAATTCCATGTTGGCCTTCCAACGTGGAATATCGCGGGTTTCGCGTCCTTTTCCATGATGAACATCGCGGGTTTGAGATGAGTTGCTTTCGCACTCCAAAATGAGCGATAACATGGTTGAGGAAAAAATGTGTTGCGGTGTCAGATTTGCAATTGTAAGTTGGCATGGCTTCCGCCCACTTAGTGAAATAATCTACGGCCACAATGATGTGTTTATGACTGTCGGCTGACGTGGGATTGCAATCTAGGAAGTCGATGGCCCAGTTTGCAGAATGATCCGACAGTGACGACTAGATGAAGGGGGGCGGGTGGTGTTCTTGCCTTGGGGGCAAAAAGTTGGTAGTTTTGACAATGTTTGACTGCGGTGATGCAATCAGTAAATAATGAGGGCCAAAAGTAACCTGCGCGGATGATCTTTTGGGCGGTGGGCATGCCGGAGAAATGGATTCCACAAGCACCGCTATGGTAATCATTAAGGACTTGTTTTTCTTCGTCATGGGAAAGGAAGCATTGTAAGATGGTATCGATGTCGATAAAGTACATCGCCTAATAGGAGATATTGGGGGCATGGTGTCATATACAACAGCGTCCATCACGATCGATGTTGGGTCGAAATTTTTGTGTGCGGAGGTAGATTAAGATGTCACCGTACCATGGTTCATTAGAGGAAATGATGAAAATGTGGTTGTCAATGAGGTCAGTTTTGATAGCGGGTGATGACGAAGAGGATGGAAGATCTGTGATGAGTTGAGCGAGTTCTAGGGCCTTGGTGCTCTTTGGTGTTTTGAAAGTTAGGTCATATTCTTGCAGGATAATCACCCATTTATCTACTCGACCTTGAAGGAGGAAACGTGTCAAGAGGTAAACCATTGGATTGGAATTGGCGACAACCATGGTGTGGCTGAGGAGAATGTAATGTCGCAGCTTTTGTACTGAAAAGACGATGGCGAGGGCCATCTTCTCTTCATGTGGGTAGCGGAGGGGTGGGCTTGACAAGGTCTGGCTCACATAGTAGATGACATGCTCTTGGCGAGCAGTATCTTCTTGGACAAGAACTCCAGATACGGCATATTCGGATGCTGAAACATAGAGGGTGAAATCTTTTGTGAAATCTGGAGGAGAGATCAACGGGGCATTCGTGAGTGCTTTCTTTAAGTCGGTGAAAGCTGATTCTGCTTGTTGGTCCCATATGAAACGGGTATGCAGACGTAGTAGTCGAAGGAAACCGTGGACCGTCGTGGCATAGTCAGGGACAAAGCGGCGGAGGAAGTTGGACCTCCCTTGGAGGCTTTGAAGTTGTCTTAATGTGCAAGGTGACGGTAAGTCTACAATGGCTTGGACTTTCAAGGGGTCTATAGTGATGCCTTTTTCTGAAATGACAAACCTCAGCAGGAAACCTGCTGTAACGCAAAAGACACACTTGAGTGGGTTCAAGCAGATGTTGTATTTTCAACAACACAAGAAAACTTGTCGAAGGTTGTCTAAATGGTCAGATCGTTTCTTAGATCAAGAGGTCGTCTAGATAAACTTTTATGATTCTATGTAAATCGTCGAAGCAATAAGTCATGGCGCGTTGAAAAGTGGCTCCAGCATTCTTGAGACCGAAAGGCATGACGTGATAGGATAAGGTGCCCCATGGGGTAGTGAAAGCTGTCTTGTATTGATTAGTTGGTCAATGAATGGTGTGGGGAAGTTGTCTTTGGGACAAGCTAGGTTGAGGTCTCGGAAATCAGTACAAACGCATATGGTGCCCACTTTCTTGTTTACTAGTACTGGGTTTGAAACCCAGGTGGTGTAGGCAATAGGATATATGAATCCTGCTTTTTGGAGTTTCTCAATCTCAGCCTTAACAGCTGGGAGTTTAGATGGGTGAATTGGGCATTGTTTCTAACGGACAGGAGGCACATGGGGCCAAGTGTCGATGTGATGTTCCACAATGTTAGGATTGAGGCTGGGCATCTCGGTGTAAGACCGGGAAAAGACATCACGAAACTCTTGGAAAAGTTTCTTATATGCCTGAGTTTCCACTTGAGTGCATGATGCGCCTAGCAAAATGAGCTCAGGTTTTCCAAGTGTGGTGGAAATGTCGATTTGTATAATAGGGGAAATGTTGGACATATTCCCCTCTTCGAAGGCATCTGGTGCTAGGATGGGGTCTTTGAACCAATCAACCTTAGTTGGTAGAAAATCTTTTGATTCAACTGATAACTGGTTTTCCGCGGTGGATGTAGACACCTCAGGGAGGAAGTATGATCGATGGTGCATATCGTCCCAAGGGTAGTCCGGTGCAGTGAGTGTTTCTAGAATTTGCTCATCAGTACGAAAGTAATCAGACCATAAATCAACAGGTTTGGGTTTGTATGTGGTTGAAATCATATAGATGGTATTGATTTCTTCTGAAGAAGATGATTTCAGCGGGTAGATATCCTTGATGAGAGGAGGAGATATCTCTAAGTCGGCATTGTTCATCTCGTATAAGGCTGCTCTATAATCTGGGAGATCAGGGCAGTGGTGTGAATAATGGCCATAAATGCCGCATATCGCACAAGGGTGGTTAGTGCGAAGCGTTTTGTCGCGAGGTTGAGGAGGTGGCTCAAGTCTTATCACTGGGATTCCGGTGTCGTCATCCAACATATTCATGTTCTCTTGGAGTGCAGGTAATTGTGGACATTGATGAGTGGCATGGCCTACGTCGTCACACAACGAGCACTTAGGGGGAATGCAAATAGTTGGGGGGTTCTTGGCTACCTTGGGGGTTGCTGGGGGGGGTGTGAGTTATGGGTCCAGTGTTATAAGTTTATGGGCCTCTGCCCCCTGTGTTTCGTAACGGAGGTGGGGCATTTCTAAACGTTGATGCTGTAGTCACTATTGGGGGTGGTCTGTTTTGCAGATGAGTGACAGGAGGGGGTGGGTGGTTGGTAGTAGGGATAGGTTGTACTGGTCGTAAAATAACAGTCGAAGTTGGCGGGGGACTCGGAGAAGGTAAGTACCATACAGGTATCCCTAATGTTAAACCAAGAAGGTTGAGTGTAGCCATTACTGGAAAACTGACAACTCCAGAAAATGGGAACAAGAACGGGATAGTATGAATTGGCGTTGTTCCAATATGAGTAGGCACTGTGGGTGTTTGTGGTAGTGACGAAGGATGCTGTGTGGTGTGTGACAGGGTGCACAAATCGGATGTTTTTGTTATCGGTAAAGGTGGTGGGATCGATCGAAATGTGGAAGTCATAGGTGACTCGGTGTAGATTCTAGGACCAATTGACGAGACAAATGATGTCGGTGCAGTTTGAACGGTTTGTTCAATCATTGGTAGCACATTTTGAGGGGCTGCGGGGGCGTTAGGATCATAATATGTGAGTTGATCAATCTTAATAACGTGTCCTTCATGTGGGAACATCATGAGGCGGAACACAGATGAAGTGGTGGCTTTCATTTTGTACATATAGCTACGTCCAAGAAGGAGGTTGTAGTCGAGCTGGGCATTGATCACTTCGATGTCGATGAGAACTAATTTGCAGCCTAGTTCTACGAGTACGTTCGCTAAGAGACCTTGTGGTTGAGCTGAGTGCTCGTCGTAAGCTCGTAATGTTGTGGTAGATGGTTGTAAAGCAGGGGAGCCAAGTTTCTACCACACAAGAGTGGACACAACACAGGTTGAAGCTCCTTCATCGATGATGCATCGATGCACAACAAGGTTTTGAATGTTTACTGATACATGGAAGGCCAAATTTGATGGCAATCTAGGTTCGGCTTGGTCTAAGTTGAAAGCCATCATGTGTGTATCGTCAGGGTCTACTCCTCCAATGGCGGATAGTAGTAGTTTTCGTTGTGCAGGGCATGTTTTCAGTACCTCTAAAGCAGACATAGCAGCGGGGGATTGTGCTAGGTATTCCACGATGTTATAATTGGATGTTGCGCGAGCATTAGGATTGTTGTTAATCCTTCGCAAAGGGATGCGAGGGATTTTAGGTCCTCCGTCCAACGGCATATTTGGTATGCATAGTGGTTGATCTGGTGGAAGGGAGGTGGATGCGTCATTGGGAGGAGTTTCTGGGGGTGGGTCATACTAATTCCTGCGGGTTTGGAGATTAATGTCATTGGATGACATCATTAATAAATGGTGTGTCCCTAAATCCGTATGTTGATAATCAGTTGCGGCGTAGGTGATTTGTTGCTGAGGTGTAGTAGATCCTTGTAGGGGATCCATTGGGCGAGCATTTACTACTCCCTGATTTGGCAATGGGTTTTGCAGTATCATGGGTTGCGGTTGATTAAGTGGAGCTGGCTGTCCAGCGTGGCCCTAACGTTGGGCATCGTCAGCCCAAAGCTTACGTGCTTTCTCTAAATGGGGGCAGTTGTGAGTGTAGTGGCCATAGACTCCACATATCGAACATGGATGGTTTTTTCTCAGGTTATTGTTTTTTTCCTGTTTGGGATGACGATCATGATTCTGGTTGGGAGGAGCAGCATTGTTATTATTTGGAGGATTGGGAGGTGGTGGGCCTTGATTATGTTGTTGGTTGTTACCGTGTTTACATCCTCTTCCGCGGTTTTGTTGTTCGCCCTGATTTCATTGGTTATTTTGGTGTTGGGGCTGATTGTGTTGTGTGTACACTTGCCCTTGAGTAGTGGGAGGATTTTGGGGTGCCGCATGTGTGGGAGAAGGTTGCAGTGGATAATAAGCTGGTGGGGCTAGAGGAGGTCCAGTTGCCTGCTGGGGTTGTTGGTAACCCTGAGCTATTGGAAGTGTTGGGTTAGCTGGTGTAGTTTGTTGTGGGTAATACATTGGTTGGGCCGGTAAATGAATTGGGTTCTGGGTGGCCGGTTGGTTATAGTATGTGGGTGGTATATATTTTGATGGCGCTTTCCCATATCAATGTTGTGGACAAGAGGGTCCATGAGTGTGATGAGTCTAATTCATTGGAGCGTACGAAGTCGTCGCTCCAGAATTAGATGTAGCCCTAGAGAGGTCTAAGGAATTTATGGTGCTCACCATGCTAAAAGGTTTATTTTGTGCCATGACTTGGCTGATAATACCATCAGCGGCATGTGATTCCCCCGGAGCGTCACCGCGTGAAGAATCGCCTTGTGGGGCGTCTGGTATAATGGTGTAGAGATAGCCTGACTGGGCATAAATCAGGTCGAACTATTGAGCTTTTAAGATAGCTTCCTCTTCTGACTGGGGTCGTTCGGAACGTTCGGAAGCTACATGTTTGGCTATGAGGGGTAGGAGTGATTTAAGAAACCAGTCCAAAAATATACGGTCATCCAATTTTATCTTGCAGAGGCTACGATGCTTGCGCCACTCATGGATATGGTCGGTGATGTGGGTAGCTATGTTTTGTCTGCAAGACAACAGTATTTCAATTCCTGCATCATAGCATACAGGTAGCTAAAAAAACTGAAGGAAAGTGGAGGCGAGGGACGTAAATGTATGGTGGGTCCCATGTGGTTGTTCAATTTACCACTTGGTTGCAGAGCCAGTGAACGTCGTTGCAATAGTCTTAGTCTAATGGAGTCATCCACTATGGAGTTAGATGAACACCATAGGTGAAATGACATTATGTGGTTTTGGGGATCCTCCCTAGGTTTTCCTTCAAACTTGGGGATGTCCGAGGGGAGTTTTGTAGGCATGGGTGGCCATGTAGGGTTGTGCCTGATAGGATCATTGGTTAACCTAGCTAGGTCTAGTAAGTTCAGACTAGCCATGTATGGTAAACTAGCAGATGGGTGTGGCGTAGTGACTGGGACATAACTGTTAATGGTGGCATTATGTAGTGGTCTAGTGGCCCCTAAGGGTATGCTAGGTATTGAAGGTATGTGTCCTCCAACCGTTGTAGTGTGGAATGGTCCAGCTCTCCCAAGTGCAACATGGGTTGCAGAGGGGTTAGGAATAGTGCCAGGAATTCCTAGGATCTGGGTTGTGGTAATGAGAGGGGGTGTGATTCCTATGTTGGGCATACCCGTAATAGGAGGTAGTCCTGTGTTGGGCATACCTAAAGGTGGAGTGGCCCCTATATTAGGCATGCCTAAAGGGGTTGTTTTTACCATGGGTGGCACAGTAGTAGAAGGGTTTGTCGATGTATCTCCAATAACACTGGTGAAGAGTGGGTCGTATTATGATCCAGCCATGGGGTTGGTTGGTGATATTTCAGTAGGGTTTTCGGATTCGGCCTCATAATCAGATGTGAAGTGAGGCATGTCAGAATCGGATGACTGTGTTATTGGCCGATGACATGTCGAGTCAAGGGATAAGGCTCTACGTCTATGACATGTAGAGCCAAGTGTACCGAACTGAGGGGGTTCACCCTGAATACGGCGAGATCTTCTTAAATTCTCAATGGTGAGAAATATTTTAAAAATTTCGGTGTAAGGTGGTGATGTAAAAAACTCGAAACCCTAGTGCAACAATGAGTGCAAGAGGGGAGTAACAAAATAAAGGCTCTCAGGCCAACAACCAACCTCAAAAAGCACTTATTATAGCAGCTGTGCTATAATAAGTAGAGGGATGCAACAAAATTGGTCAAAATACCAAAAGTCAAACAGATCCTAGAAAAAAGTGGTGTTACTAGACCAAAGGTGGGTATTGTATCATGCAAACACCTAACTAGGAGTATTGTGAGTCAACAAACGATATTCTCTGCAAGGTGATGAAATCCAAGTCAGACAATATAGAGTGTTGCATCAACGGCTAGATATCCCCCTATCGGGAGGGACACCGGGTAGACAATCCTAAAGAGTGGCAACTAGGATACCTCGTTCATGACACGTTCGGTTGGGTGAATCTGCAGTTTGGTTCTATCGCCGCTGTACCCCCATTCGGGTGTACACCGAGAACTTCGAAAGGTATCCTTTGGTTATTGAATGGATTGCGGTATTCCACTCAGACTTCCGGAACCAGTCTGGCTACTTCAACCCTCCTAAGGGAGAGGCCTTCCCAATAAATTGGTTGATAACCGTGTCAAAATTATAAGGGATTTTTTGGACCCTAAAGACAACCACTATGTCTCAAATGTAAATAATTGAGGGGCGTTATTGGTACACCTATCCCCTCAATTCTACCTAACTACAAGATTCTTTTAAGTGCTCCCCAAGTGGGGTTAAAGTTTGTTGAGTTAAGGTAAATTTTAAGGCTCAGTTTAAATTATGTGGCAGAGTGGGTGCAAGTGTGATATTTAAACTGAAATTGATTTTCCTCTTGGGCGATTGATTACAAATGAAAGAAAAGACGCTTTCAGTTTGCAAAAAACAAAGGCGTTTTTTGAAATGTAAATGCTTGAAAAAACTATTCAAAAATAATGGATCTTTGAAATAATTTAAAGGGAAGCAAATAACATAAATATTTCAAGAAATAAATGGATCTCTTGGAAAATTGCTTGGGCAAAGTATTGAGCAAATAAACAGTAAAATCTTGATCTAAATAGAATGCAGAAAATATTTCTTTCAATTACTGAAAATTTTTAAAAAGACTTTTATGGAGCATATATAAATAGAAAAAGATTTAGTATGGCTGTAAAAATGTAGAAAAAATAGTGTTGTAAAATAGGCTAACTGGGCAAAAAATACAGCAAAATTTTTTTCTAAAAAATTGGTCGAATTCGAAATAACTGCATCACGGGTTTTGGGGAAACAGCCGCGATGTACAGTGCGGGTTTCGACCGCGCAGTCGCGATGTGCAGCGCGGCAAATGGCCGCGAAGCCGCAACGTGCCACGCGGAAAAAGGCCGTGAGGTCACGATGAGCTGCACGACTGTCGGGCAAAAATCCGTGAGGCGAAAGCCAAAAACAGACGCCAAAAAATGAACCCGAAAATGAAAATTTTAGGTTGTTACTGGCAATAGAAAGGGCCAAGATCTAGAACAACAATGGATCTACTGTCTAGGATGGCAGATCTATGAATTAAAATGACTAAAACTAACAAAACTAAGATCTAAAGCAAAAAACTAAGATCTAAGAATTCGAAGCCAGCGGAGTCGCCAAAAACTGTTGGCTTGGTTTTGCAACCAAGCTTTGTGCAATGGGCACCTATCAACAATGTGATAGCAGTTTCAATAGAGAAAGCAAAAACGATTAGGAATTAAATCTAAATCTAAACTAACATGTGCATATAACAAATAAATTTAAAAACGATTCATGGAAACAAGAAATAAAAAGAATAGATGTTTTGTATTAAGATACCTCAAATGGTGAGGATTTGTGTTGAGCAACTCCAAGGGTGAGTAGCTCCAAGATCCAACGGTCTCTTCTCCAAGATGCTGAAAATGGCCAAAAGTCTCATGAGAGATTTTGACAGCGTGAGGATAGGATGATGGATGGATGGAAAGTGAGGAGCCCCTACCACCTTTTTATAGTTTTGGGTGGTGGGGAATACCATTATGATTTTGAGGAAACCAATGGTATTGACCAACATGGTTTAGGTACCTTTTTCCCTCCTTTTTCCTTTTTTGAATATTTTTAATATTTTTATTCCCTTTTTAATATTTTTGGGAATTCTGGACCCTTTTTTGAGGGTTTTTTATGCTTTTTGAGGAAAAATATTCATTTTGAGGGGAAAAAGGGGTGTATTATGGTCTTTTGGTGACCTTTTGATGGCTTTAGAGGCTCAAATGGTGAAAAAGTGGACAAATGGGTCATGTGAATAAGGAAATGAGCTAGTGAGCACTTTTTGGGTGTTAACAGTGGTAGGTGAGAAAGGCGCACTACCTAAGCAGATAAGTCAAGGAGGGCGCATTAGGTAGGTGGGAGGCCAAATGAGGGCTAAAGATAGGCTCTGGAGAGCTAGAAGCAAGCTCTAGGTGCTGGGGAGACAACCATGATGATGACTGGATGCATGCAGCATGTAGGAAAAGAAGAGATAGAAACAAGCTCTAGGTGTTGGGGAGACCACCATGATGATGACTGGATGCATGCAGCATGCAGATTTGCATGCAAGCATGCAACATACAAAAATGATGATGTGAATATTCCAACACCCCCCGCAAGCTATACTATGAGGTAATAACTGAAATCTGAAAAATAGGGCCCTGGTGACTAAGACCAAAGGTCACCCCGTACAATCAATCTAAATAAACTAACGGAGGAAAGAGGGAAAACTCAATGGGAAGAAAGCCCTCCCTCAAAATAGACTGAAGGATGCTAAGGTAGCATATCATCTCTCACCCCCGAAGGAGGTAAGTGTCCTTCTTTTGCGAAGAAGGATCGATCGATCTACAGTGGATCTGTAATTGAGAAGGATGAAACCTTCCATGATGAAAATCTGATCTGGTTCTTCTATGATCATGTGGATCACCAACCAAATCACCGGCAGATAGGAGTGTAGCAGATGCCCATCGAGGAAGAGGAGAAATATCAGGTGAGAGATCTTCAGGTTCTTGTGGATCTGGATCTCCCATTCGCTCATCTTCATCATCAGTTGCTAGACATTCATGTTCTTATGGATCTGGATCTAGCATTCTATCATCATCATCTCCAGTTGCTAGACCTTCAGGTTCTTGTGGATCTGGGTCTAGCATTCCCTCATCATCTCTATCTTCAGATATTGAATCTGGAATATCATGTGAAGAATCAAGTAAGACTGACTTATGCTCACCATGTGCAAACTCTGAATCTGAATACTCATGAGCAAGTAAAACTGACTCATGCCCATCATCTCTTGAAGAAGAAGTATAATCAAAATTGTTGATGTCATGAAACTGCTGTAAGTAGTCCTCCTTGGAACCATCATAACTGTAATCAATAGAAGAACAAGAACTAGATGATGATGGATCTTTATTGAGATCAAAAGAGGAGGTCCATTCTGTAACAGGAGCTATATCAAGCATTCACACTTCTTCAAGAGTCCTCTTTTTCTCAATATCTTTTGGTGTATCTATGCCCTTTGAGAGAGGTATGAAGTGAGAAAACTCATAGAGTTTTGACTTATGATTTGAAACTCCTTTTGCAATGATTTCCCGTGAAACCATGTGTTGTAGCTTGACTTCATATGGAGTAAAGATCACTCTTTTAGGCTCTCCAATATGAGTCATTTGATACATTGAAAGGACATTGGGTGCAAGAGAAGGAACATAAAGCACATCAGAAAAGTGACCATGATCAAGATCGATTCTTCCAATCCCTTGAGAGGGGACTAGTGAATCATTTCCCAAACTGACGGAAGGGCCAATAGATATTTTGAGACAAGAGAAAAGATCTTTGGAGGAAGCCATATGACAAGATGCTCCTAAATCTATGATGAAAGAAGAACTAGTTGATGCAAATGCTATGAGAGCATTACATCTTTCTTTTCCTTCGGATCTGGGAGATTCAGTATCATAATCTTTCTTCCTTGCACATGCTGGTATAGGAAGGTTGTTCTCTTCAAGTAATTTAGCCATCAAAACTATAGCCTTCCGCATGCAAGCACTCTCAGGATGAGGCCCTCTATGGCAGTATGTGCACTCTGCTTTTCCTTTTTGAGAATGTTTGGCCTTCCTAGAGTTCGAAGCCCTATCTGACTGATCTAGACTATCTATAGGCCTTCTATCATTTGATCTCTTGTCAGAAATCTTTTGCTTTCCTTTACCATTCGCTCTCTCTGCAACTGTAAGGGCTGAATCCAATTTGGGTTTGATCATTCCCATCGAAATCAACTTCTCTTCCTCTTGAGTAAGAGATTGTGTGAAATCATCAAATGAGGTAAACTTCCATTTTGGAATGGACAACCTAGCTGACTGGAAAGTAGAGACAAAAACTGAGAAGTTTGCCCCCAACTTTGAGAGAATGGAAAGTATAAGCTGCTTGTCTTCTTTCACTATCTCATATCTTTTCAACTGGGATATCAAGCTTTTGAACTTGGTGAGAAAGGCATTAATAGATTTGAATCTGTTAGGACTCAAACATATGAACTCATTCTCCAATTTTTGTCCTTCCATATCATCTTGCGATCCAAAAAGAGATTCGAGCTTGTCCCAAACCTCTTTAGGAGATGTAAGATCGATGACATGAAAGTGTGGATCTTCAAAAATTGAGAGAAGGAGGAGACCAATTGCTTCATCAAGCCAATCCAAGTACTTGTACTTTTCAACTGCACTGAGAGGTTCTACATTCGTTCCGTTGAGTATTTGGGTGAAGCTCTTTGATCTCATGAAGAGAGTCATTTTGGCTTTCCACTCAACATAGTTGGAAGATGTAAGCTTTAGATCCATCTGAAACAGAGAAAGTCAAATAGTTGAAGAAGATTCTAAATGGGTGAATAAACCTGCAAAACAAGAAAGTTGCGCTGATAGAGAATGCTACACTTCGACTGAACACTACCTTAAGAACACTCTGCACATAGACTAAGTCCTTCACACCTGACTAGACCTCACTGGATTTCTCCAATGAATTCGAGTAATAGCACCAGGATTTGCTGTGGAAACTTAGAGGCTTCTGGTGCACAAGTGAAAAGATAGCTGCTCAAATAAATGCTGCAACTATTGTTGCTGCAATTCAAATAGTTGCTTCCTGCTCTAATACCATGTAAGAATCTACAAGAGATCTAGCAACTGTAGCAACCCACAATCAAACTATCAAGTATGTTGCAAAGAAGAAGAGAAGGAGACACTCAATGATCACTCATAAACATAGAAGAATAGACAATATTGCAGTATCATACAATGAATAAGAATTGAAGTGAATGAATACAATAGATATGATGATGGCATCATATAGGATTCGAATTAACCAAGTAGGGCATTCGAATCTGATCCCTAGTCTAGCTTGGATAACTATGGAGACATCATCCAGTCTGCAGTAAGTCATGAGTGGTAAGAGTCAGTCAAGTGTGTCTAACTGAGTCTAACAGAACCATCTAGGCATAAATAAAGGAATGGAGACTCCAAGGAGGGCGCATGAGGCTGTCAAATAGTCAAGTGGAACTCCAGAACTAGCTAACTAGAAACTACAAGCAATCAACATGAGCAATCAGTGGAAGAACTACTCAATCAATGCACTAACTGAATGATAGCTCCCGGTAGGTGAGATAAGGTGCCCCAACTGAGTGATAACTAGTGGTAGGTGAGTAAGTGCACTCTAACTGACAGTGGTAGGTGAGAAAGGCACACTAGCTAAGCAGATAAGTCAAGGATGGCGCATTAGGTAGGTAGGAGGCCAAATGAGGGCTAAATACAGGCTCTAGAGAGCTAGAAGCAAGCTCTAGGTGCTGGAGAGACAACCATGATGATGATTGGATGCATGCAGTGGCATGCAAATGCATGCAGCATGCAGCATGCAGTGGCATGCAGCATGCAGCATGCAGTTTTGCATGCAGGCAAAGAAGAGATAGAAACAATCTCTAGGTGGTGGGGAGACCACCATGATGATGACTAGATGCATGCAAATGCATGCAGCATGCAAAATACAAAAATGATGATGTGAATATTCCAACACAAGCAGCCAACCTTGACCCCAATTATGCCTCTTACACACATGTCAACGTTCGAAGTGGCGGGGCTTATTGTGATGATAACCAACAAAATTAGTATACCCCAATGGGTAGGCTTCTATATGCGCCTATTATAGTCCCAAACAATCGATGAACCCTATATTTAGGGTTTGACCCCCTAAATATCTACCAATACGAAACAACCTCCTCAAAATCGATGTTATTAAAATAATATTATAGACTTTAGCATCGATATTATAGAGATTTATTTCCACCTCCGATTCATTATTAAGCTCAAGATTCTTCGCAAGATATTTCTTGACATATGAGGTTAGTATATTTCCATATTTTTTATTGTAGCTTTCATTGGCTAGTTTGGTGTAAAAGGCACCTAAACAGTAGTGTGGCAGTGTCGATTACTTCCTCTTAAGTTGTCGATCTAAAATTGTTGTAAGACGCTGCTTTGAGAATGTACTGAAAAAGGATTGAAATGACCCCATAACTTACGCTGGGCAGTGAAAATGGGCTGGAACTATTCTGGTTCTTATAATTGTATGAATATGGGAGATCTGAAAAACTTATCTTCCCATGCTTATCTACAAATTAATGGTTCATAAAAATTATAGCATTTATGAAAAGAATGGAAACTAAGTTAGCTTGTTTGATCATGCTAAAAAAGACAAAGTGTAGGTATAGCTTTTGTGCTTTAAAGAATTCCTATAAGTGGTGAAATAATGGAAATATGTTCCTATGGATCAAGGAGAAACTTTTGTATCCATAATGCACCCAATAATCCAACATAGAAAGGAGTAATGCGGGTTTACCTACATGAATTTGGTTACTTGAGCATTTATTGTGACATATGTGTCTCATTAATAGAAAAGTAAGTATGTCCTCATGAAATAACATTGGGTCCTTTAGATAGATGCTACTACGTCTCCTCCTCCCTACATAATGTTGTGCCTTACAACACCTTCTTTTGCTTTAAGTGGCATCCAAGATGATGGCCCAACAACTTGAAAACACTCGTTGGAAATTTCAGACTTGCCCTTCCACTAATTATTCTTCGAACCTCACAAGACACTTAGCCATGCATGCATCATTACCTTAAACAATTAGAGAATGGCATGAATATTTATTTCATATGATTCCTTACCATTGTTAATACAAACTACTACAAAAGGTTGGAAACATTGATTTTATATGATTGCTTGCACTTGTTAGTACTCGGTTCCTATAATAATAATCTTTCTTTTGTTCAAATATTTTGGATATGCCTTCAATTTTTCGTTCTGATTCATGCTATAGCCAAATGTAAGGTACACGTCATCTTGTTTTCCCATACCCAATTCTACAAAAAAAATTAAGAAAGGATTAGTGGATAAGGTAAACAACAATATTGAACTAAAATATCAATATTCCATGCTCTGACACTCAAATTTGTGGTTTGATTCTCACCTTGTTCACATCCATCTACATCACTATTCCCAACTCCAACACTTATCAAAGTGACAATATGCTATAATGAACATCAATTCCTCTATCCTTGCAAAATCTTCCTCAAGCTAGAGATTATCCCACTTTGAGAACAATGCAACATTTCCATCAATACCTCAATCTCAAATTCAATGCCTTTCTCATGCAAAAATTATGCTTTCTTCAAAGACATATATTTTAGACTCACATACAAGCATTCACCTATAGATACCTACTCTAATGCCTAAGATCCCTTATAACAAAAAACCCCTCTTTTACTTCATTTTCATTTCTATGTGGAATGAATAAACTTACTTGACTAACTATTGGAGAATGCAACTGCTTGAGATAAAACTTTCTTAGCTAATAGAAAGATACAATAACTGACATAAAAAATTATTAACTAATAAAATATTATAAAAAATCTTGAGGACCTATAGAGATTTTGTGGGAGGTTACAAGGGTCGAAATAGAGACTCAATAATGTAATGGAAAGATCGTTAGTATTGTTTCAGAAAATCAATAGAACAATTTGACAAATTTGTGGCAAAAAAAAAAGATGAGATCAATTAGCCTAATGTATGTAATAAGAAACAAGATTTTTGTATCCCATGAATAAATTCCAACCTTTTCACATATGACATTCTATTTACCTTTTACAACACCTTCCTTGATCATTTGCTTAACAAGTGAGAAAAAACAATGAATTGCATCAAATTCTCATTAATGGAATCCAAGCATTAGCCTTTTGAAAGCCTTATACTATGTATTACACTTTGAGAAGAGTGCAGCCCTAATCCACCACATATAGTAGGTATTTACCATTTTTGGCTTGTGCAAGCCTCAAAGGACATTCATATATAACTATAAGTCTGTGGGATTGCAGATTTTAGCTTCTTGAAGGTTGCATTTCATGTCTCAACTTATTATTGGATTAGAACTATGTTTTCCATGATAAAATGAGCAACTCTAATACATTAAGAGTCACAAACCCATACTATTATTGCATGCCACTTATAAATATTAAAAACCATTCCTCCTTCATAGATTGAATAATTGAAAGCATATGAGCTATTTTGTAGCCTTGAAAAGAGATCGTTTCCAACCCCTAAACTATTGACACTTGACAATTTGGGTAATGTACTTCGTCTCGCTTGAGTTTCTCTTTAGTTATTCAAAACTACCCCTATAATGGACTATTAATCAATCCAAATCTCAATAGTTTTTTATAACTATATGGAATACAAAAATGGCTTATGATAACACTCTAATTTCAGATCTTATAAGAAAGCATAACTCTGTTCTTAACTTAAGGAGGAAATACAAAAGGTAAAGAAGGAATTTGATGGTGGGGATTGCTCTTGTGATGACTAGGGTTTGTGCTATATGTGTATATTATAAAACCTATAGAATAACACAATGTTAAAAATGATGATTCTTCTTATGCCTCTTGTTGTAACACTAAAGTCACTGCTCTAGTAGAAGACATGGAGAGTGGAGCTCACACCTAACATTGATTTTGGAACCTTGATATTTTGGGATTTAGGGATAGGGAAAGATCATGTAATTCTTGTGTGATTAAACATGGATAGGGTTTGAAAACCCTAAGAAAGAAAATCATGTTAGTGGGGAGAGCTTGATTGACATAAGCTTGTTGTTGAATCCATTGAGGACTTTCTACCAGTCTTGGAGACGATAGGGTTCACGAGGAAACCCTAGGAGTTATATGATAGGGATAATGAAGATAAAACCACATGAGAGGATAAGGGGAAATATATAGCTTGTTGTTGAAGTTGTACATGTAAACCCTATGAAAGAACATGGTGCTAAAATGATGATCGGTCTTGTGGCTCTAGTTGTAGCACTAAGGTCTCCACTCTAGTAGAAGACATAGAAAGTTGTCACTTTGTTGAAAATCTGTATATGTAGAGTTAGGTCCATTGATATGAGTTGTGCCCTTTTATGTCAAACACTATTACAAGTGTTATTGGTTTAACTTAGATAATAGTGATTGCCTTGTTTTCTTGATTTTTTTTTATGCTAGAGGACTAAATGGAATGGTTGTAGGTAGGTCACCCATTTCTTGTGTCGATAGTTCTCTAAATTTCTATATGTATGTAGGAACTGCAACTACTTATGGTTTGAATGGATCTTTCTTCTGTTAGATGACTAAATGGAATGGTTGTAGGTAGGTCATCCATATGTCAAGCATTCTCTAGATTTCTATATGTGTAGGAACTGCAAATGCATATAGTCTAAATGGACAACAGTATTTTTTCCAAGGAGATAGCATCACCATAGTCATATGATTTCAACAATAATATACAACTAGATGTATATCAATTATTTCTACCCCACATTGTTGAATATATATAAATGAGTTGCAATTGGTAGATTGTTGAATATCTCTAAATGAGTTGCAATTGGTGATCATTCTATCAAAGCACTACATCAAAGGCATAATGTGATGAACCAATACTGAATTCAAAAGGTTGTGCAAAGTATGGTATGGCCAAAATAGGTGTTGAGCAAAGTCGCTTCTTAAGTTTGTCAAATGCTTTTGTTATTTGTCAGTCTAGTAGAAGGTGATCTTCCCACTATTTTCGTCGAGTACCTAGCTCAATGGCCATGCAATATATGAAAATACGAGGAAAAACCTTTTATATCAGTTAGCTAGCTCAAGAAAACTACAAATTTTAGTCAACATATCCATTGTTGATTGATCCCAAATGACTTGGATCATTTATTGATCAACATGACCCCTTGTGACATTGATGATATAGTGAAGATATTATATCTTCTTCACAGGAAATGAAGATTGCCCCAAGTTGTAGGTGTTCCTCTCATTTTTTATTCAAAATTAATATATTGTCTAGGTAAATAGTGACAAACCTTCACACGGGTTTTAGAATGTTTTTTGCATACAATTAATACCATTGATTTAATGGCTAAGTTGAACAACATAATCAGCCACTTGTTGCTAGTCTTGTTTTCTTGAAGTTTGTCTTCCATATGTATTTAGGGCTTAATGAAACTCGATAGTATCTTGACTTGATGTCAATCTTTCTGGAATACATGGTCCTTCAAAGATGGTCAAGAGGTCATGTCCAATACATGAAAGAGAATTGATATTGTTCATAGCCACTTTGTTGTAGACCTGTAGTGTCACCACCTTGTTGATCATAGTAGTAATGGTGAAACTATAAAATACTCGTTATTTTTGTTTTGTTTTTTCAAATACACTCAAAATTGAGTTCTGTTACCTCATCTTCCATTCACAAACCCATCACCTAGTTAGTGACCTAATTGAACTAATTATGGATCCTAAATATATATCATTATCGATGAGAGGATATTTAACTTCATTTTCAATCAAACATTGGCTCATCAAATATGTAGGTCTATCAAAATATTTAGCATCAAGCTACACAAGTAATTAGCATCATCGATGGTCAAGACATCAATACATGTGCAATGAGTGCCCCACACTAAGAAATGTCTGCATATCAACCAAACGTTTGAGAATTTCTTTCATTAGTGAATGCGATTGGTGTATTAGTGAGTCCACTTGTCCTCACTAGCCAGACAAATAAGCCCTAGTGCTCCATTTTGGAAGTAGTGTTCCAACTATGTTCCTTCTTAAAAAACTTAGGTCAAACCCAGAGAAGTCCTTTACTCTTTGTAGTTGATCCAATGAGTCATTTGTCCTTGGCATAGAAAGTTAGTTATTGAATGTGATATTGTTGAGTGCTCTAAAATCAACACACATTCATCAAGTCCCACCCTTTATTGGCACCAACACAAAGTCCAGAAAGAAGCACGATAGCAAAGGTGTGATTAAAACCTAGTTTGCACAAACTTTACCATTTTACACAAAGACTGTTAAACACGAACTATTTCCATTTCTTGAATCAACGAGTGACGGGTTTTCATTCACGGGCCAAGCCCCAACACTGCAAACACAAAATAGTCACGGCTACATAGTTTACAAGAAGATATTTTATATTATCATCTCAATAGAGTCTGAATCCCTTTTTAAACGAAGGAACAATGCCAAGTTCAAAACCCAGAACACAAAACCTTGTACATTAACAAATCAGCTTTTACATTGACTCTAAAAAAACTAAGAAACAACCCAAGTTTTCAACCACGATTTTCCAGAACAGTTGTTACAATGTTTTCCATGAATCTGCCAGGAGGACCTACGAGGGTTTTCCACCGAGGTTTACCATTTTAATACGCGTGCTCCCCATTGCCATTAACCCAGCACTGTGAATACATAACGATGGTATTACCTGCCACAAAGACTGCATGGAGTCAGCAACGATATCATTTGAATGTTAACAAAACGAAGAAACATATTACATAACTAAGAAACGAGATAACTTACCTTGCATTCAACAGTCGATTGGAATGCTTTTGGCTTCCAAATCCTTCATCCAACGCAGCGAAGTTTCCATGCAACTAAACCACAACCAAGCTCAGAGTCAAACCTCACCACTAACCTAAATTGCCACCAGACGAAAGCCACGGGGATTCAACGCTACTCTCTCAGCAAAACCCAAGCACTTATACAGTATTTTCACAACAAAATTACAGAGATTGGAGGCACAGTGCCATCCACAACCTCCCAGGGTCGAGCCCCGTAAACCAGTGGCCTGTCGGCCTCTTCTCCCAAACGAAAATCACAAAATGAATGCACGAAGGAAAAAATAACACTAAGGAAAGATTGACTAGGGTTCTACACATATCATCTATCGAGACAATGATATCAACGATCGAGATTGAGCCAGCAAGCTACGATGGTACCAAGGCAGAGATATGATCAAATACTAATCAATAACTTCATTTAATACCAGAACAGTCGGATGCCATATCACCCAGGGCTGAGCTTACAGCTCGGTGATGCATCACTATTTCTTAACACTGTTATCACATGGAGCCAGACACGTAAGAGCCAGCGTAGCAATCCACTAACATCACACAGGATCGAATTCAATGCTGAGATCTCACATAGAAATCTGCCAAAGTCTCGACTGCAACGACATTTAATTCAAATCAGAACCGAGTTATGGTGACAGCGAAGTTCTCGGGATAGTAACACTGCCATACAACTGTATTTCAACCACGATACAAGTTATCAAACCATAGGATATATTTATATCAACACCATAATACAACAATGCGAAGTTCTATTCATAAGGTAGTATCACAACATTTCATTCACGCCATAAGTATAAGTCTTGTTCTAAGATCACTTATCACATATACATTGCACATTCGTGCCATAAAGTTTACATATAACATTTCAACAATGTTATTAGTATAGTTTCCATATGTTATCAAAACAATGGAATCGATATATTTATTATATCAATCGTGTATTATAAAACAATACAATGCCATAGTATTGTAGGAATTATCACAAGGTTTAACATTTAAACATGCATTACATTATAATAGCTAGGCCACATTACATTTTAGATAGCTAGGCCACTTGCATAAGGTTAGTGTAATGAAAACATAACCCTCACACTGTATTGAAAGCTAGGGTTTGACACCAACCCTATATGTCGTATGCTATTATGTCTAACAGCGCCTTGATTCACAAGTTGACACAACACAAACATCATCACTATAGCATTTCAAGACGTATTACTTTGCAGCTGTCATTTCCAGGAGATTCACTTAATTCTATTGATGACACTATCTTTCATAAGATCAAACTGGCCGCATTTCAGACTGTTAAACTAAGCTGCAATACCACTGATCCTACCAACAGATGCAACGAGTTTAGTGTATAACATTGCTAGTGACACATACAAATATTACCATAAAAACGATACAAGTGACGAAGTTAAACCGAAGTTACATACAATCGACATCTTCATGCACGGCATATTATACAATTATCTTAAACATAGAGACAACAAGCTGAAGCTTACAACTTGTCTTGTAAAAAAACTGGAATTTATCTATAACCTTACCTATAGATCTGCGAAAGAAAGAATCCAATGCTTTAGCTTTCAAAGCTAAGTAAACCCAATGGCACCCAGTAGGAACCCCTTCAGAAATATGCAAACAAATTCATCAATATTGTTACCAGATTTTTACACATAACGAAACAAACATTGTTCTGTCGCATCTTACTTACAACCAAGTACATTGTCATGTTTAAATTAAATACGATAATTTTATGAAGTAGTTATCATCTATTAGTCATTAATTATCATTCCGCAAATAGCATTTATCTTATAAAATAGGCTATATCAAAAAAAAAAAATTACGATTTTTGGGATGTTACATGTGGTATCAGAGCGCAAGTTCAAACTCTAGGCCTGATTGAGGCTCATGCACGCAAACAGAAAAATAAATCAAAAAGTTTATGTTACTAACTTTTGTAATTTTATTTTATTTTTTCACATAACAGATTGACCTTTAATTGCAGGTATGGAAATACCAGAGGAATCAACAGAGGACAGATCTCCTCGTAATGAACGTCTTAATCATAATAACACTGAAGGAATTTATGTTGAGTTAAACAACCAGTCTTCTGAAATTTTACACACTGTACAGGATTTAAAATCTGAGTTAAAAGCTATTAAAGAAGAAAATGAACGGATTCTTAAGGTACAGGAAGAGTTACAACAGAATTTAAAAGGAAACTGTCATAGTGATGAAAGAGGCAAAAAATCAGAATTTAAGGTTGATTCTGAAATAATGTCCCACCAACATAAGCATAAGAAAACAAGAAATGATAAAAGGAACAGTTACTCATCCTCTAAATCTGATTCAAGTAATGAAGATATGAATATGACAGCAGTAACAGTGAATGCTACTCTAAAAAGAGAAAACATAAGCATCATGAACAGATTACTGGGGAATTTAAAAAGATTAAGCCACCTAATTTTAATAGTGAAAGTGAGAAGGGTGAGACAGTAGAAGCTTGGCTATCTGGAATGAAAAAGTACTTTAATATTTATGATTACTCTTCTCAACTAAAAGCCAAGATGGATATTTACAATCTGACTGGAAAGGCAGATATTTGGTGGCAAGATCTTAAAAGAATCAAGAGCATAAAAGAAAAAGAAGTAACTTGGACTATGTTTAAAAGTTTGTTTAAAAAGAAGTTTTTGTCGGAACAGTACTTTGAAGATAAGTCAAAAGAGTTTTACGATTTAAAGTTGGGTACAATGAACATGAAAGAACTGTGCAGCAAGTTTCTTAGCTTGCTGAGGTACGTACCCTACATGGTTGAGGAAAAGCCTAAAGTACAAAGGTTTCTCAGTTGTTTACCCTTTAATATAAAAGATCATATTGAGTATGATAATCCTTCCACTTTGGAAGAGGCCATGAGGAAGGCAATTTTTTGTTTTGACCAAAACAGAAAAAGAGAAGGAACAACTGGCTGGAAGAACAGTAAGACTAATCAGTATGATTATAAAAAGAAGAATTTTAATCAGAATGCTGGAGGTTTTAAGAAAAATTTTAATAACATGAATTTTCCTAATAATTATCGGAATAATACATCTCAGAACTCTACTGCTGCAAGAAATGTACCTAATAATAATAATCACAGCAATAACAATAACAATAACAACAGGTATGTTGAATAGAAAGGACCCATAAAGTGTTATGAATGTGGCGGACCACATAAGAGAGCAGATTTCCCACGCAACAAGATGATAGCAAACAACATACATACTATGCCAGCAGAACCTACAGTTGGAGATATCGCAAGAGAAATGCCCAGGATAAATGCAGCATTGGAGAACCATCAAGCGGACCATCAAACATCCATGGTCGAAATTGAAGGTATGATACAAAATGAGTCTATTTTTATTTTAATAGATCCAGGTGCAAATCTAAGTTATATTTCACCTACTTTAGTAAACCGTTGCAATCTAAAAATAGAGAAATTTGATAATGCATGGTTAGTTCAGCTTGCAACAGGAACTAAAAGAAAGGTTACAGATTATGTTCAAAATTGTGAAGTATTTTTAAATCAGCTGAAAACGCAAGTTAATCTGAATGTTTTACCCTTGAGTCATATGATTTGTTGATAGGAATGGACTGGCTTGAACAGCATAGAGTTATACTGAATTGTTATGATAAATCTTTTACATGTATAAATAATGAAGGTAATTCAGAAACAGTAAAAGGAATTCATAGGCGGATTTCTGCCTTACAAGTAAAGAGAGCTGCCAGAAAAGGTTGTAAATTGTTTGATGTTAATGTTGTTAATGATGAGCATACATCTAAAGAAGACAAGTTAAAACTAGAGGATATTCCCATCCTTAGGGACTTTTCTGATGTATTCCCGGAAGAAATTCCAAGATTACCTCCAAAAAGAGAACTTGATTTCACCATTGAGTTAGTACCCGGTGTGGTACCAAACTCAAAGGCCCCCTATATGATGAATATTCTGGAGTTAAATGAGTTAAAATCTTAGCTGAAAGAATTAATAGATAAAAACTACATAAGGTCTAGTGTGTCCCCTTGGGGAGCACTAGTAATTTTTGTTAAAAAGAAGGACGATACCATGCATTTGTGCATTGACTACCATCAGCTTAATAAAATGACAATTAAGAACTGGTATCCCTTACCCTGCATAGATGATCTATTTGATCAAGTACGCAGAGCAGAGATATTCACTAAAATTGATCTAAGGTCGGGTTATCATCAAGTCCGGATAAAAGATGAAGACATATTCAAAACTGCATTCAGAATGCGTTATGGACACTACGAGTTTGTAGTTATGCCTTTTGGGCTAACCAACGCACCGACAGTGTTCATGTGTTTAATGAACAACGTTCTGCATAAATATTTGGATAAGTTTGTAGTGGTATTCATTGATGATATCCTGGTTTACTCAAAAACTAAAGAAGAGCATGACGAACATTTAAAAATCATTTTACAAGTACTTAAAGATCATCAGCTTACGCTAAGTTCAGTAAGTGTGATTTCTATAAAGATAAAATTCAGTATTTGGGTCATATAATTTCAAAAGATGGTATTTCTGTTGAGCCTGATAAGATAAAAGTAATAAATGAATGGCCTGTCCCTAAAGATGTAACTGATGTACGGTCATTCATGGCAATAATGGGTTATTATAGAAAGTTTATTGAAGGGTTCTCTAGAATTGCTAATCCCATCACTTCTTTACAAAAGAAAGGGAAGAAATTCATATGGGATCAAAAGTGTCAAGATAGCTTTAATAAGTTAAAAGAATTGTTAACTACTGCACCCATCTTAAAAATTGCAGATCCTAATAAGGATTCTGTCGTATGCACAGATGCATGCAACGAAGGACTTGGAGGGGTCTTAAGTCAAGAAGGTCATGCAATTGCTTTTGAGTCAAGGAAGTTAAAAATACATGAAAAGAATTATGCAACATATGATCTTGAGTTGACAGCCGTGATACATGCTTTGAAAATGTGGCGCCATCGCTTGATCGAAAGAAAATTCATTTTAATGACTGATAATAAGGGTTTAAAGTATTTACTGGAACAAACAAATCTTAACGCAAGGCAAGCTAGGTGGTTAGCTTTCCTTAGCGAGTACGATTTTGAGATCCATCACATTAATGGAAAGGAAAATAAGGTTGCTGATGCATTGAGCAGAAATGCTAGATTGAGTTTTGTGGCAGCAATCAGTACTTTTAAAACTGATCTGGAAAATCAGATCAAAGAAGGAATTAAGCAAGACGAAAATTACCAAAAATTACATGATAAAGTGGCTGAAAATTCATCTGAAAATGTTATAACAGATTACTATATTAATGAAAAAGGATTCTTAACTTACAGAAACAGAATTTATGTGCCTAATTTTTCGAAGGTTAAGTTGTTGATTTTAGATGAAGTTCACAAGAGTCCTTATTCAGGGCATCCTGGTTATCAGAAAATGATAACTATGTTAAGAAATGAGTACTTTTGGCCCAACATGAAGAGTGAAGTTGTTGAATATATAGATAGATGTTTTGACTGTCAGACTATTAAAGCTGAACATCAACATTCAGCTGGGTTATTGCAGCCCTTACCAATTCCAGAATGGAAATGGGAAATTATAAGCATTGACTTTATTACAGGTTTGCCTAAAAATCAGAAGCAGAATGACTCAATTATGGTTGTTGTTGATAAACTTAGTAAAGCTACTCATTTTATTCATGTTAAAACTACTTTCAAGGCTTCTAACATTGCAGATATTTTCATGAAGCAAATTTTTTGCTTGCATGGAATTCCAAAGGTAATTATTTCAGACCAAGACTCTAAGTTCATTGGTAACTTTTGGACAGCACTGTTTAAAGGATTAAATACTAAGTTAAATTTCAGCACTTCTTTCCACCCACAAACTGATGGTCAAACAGAAAGAGTAAATCAGATTTTGGAAAATATGTTAAGATTGTATGTTAAAGATCAGCCATCTAAGTGGGAAGATTACTTGCACTTAGCAGAATTTGCCTATAATAACAATTATCAAGCATCTGCTAAGTTAAGTCCATTTTAAATTTTGTATGGAAGAAAATGTTGTTCTCCAATTTCTTGGGATAATCCTGTAGATAGATTGATGTTAGGACCAGATTTATTGAAAGAAATGGAGCTAACCGTGAAACAGGTTCAAGGTAACTTAAAAGTTGCCCAAGATCGGCAGAAAAGCTATGTTGATTTGAAACACACAGAAAGAGAATTTCAGGTAGGAGACCATGTTTTTATAAAGGTAAATCCCAAGAAAAGTTCTCTGAAGCTTGGGAGCTGTGCTAAATTAGCACCGAGGTATTGTGGACCATTCGAAATCCTATCAAGGATAGGAGTTGTTGCATATCAATTGGCATTGCCATACAATTTAAAGATCCACAATGTTTTTCACGTTTCTGTTTTAAAGAAGTATGTGCACGATGCTACTCATGTGCTGAATTGGAATGGCATACAGGTGGAACCCGAAGGAGATTTTCAGGTGGAACCAGACTGTATTCTAGACCGGAGGGAAATTATGCTTCGGAATCGCACCATAGAGCAGGTAAAGGTGCAATGGAAGCACCTTAGCCCTAATGAAGCTACTTGGGAACTGGAAAGTAATATGCGGGCAGCATATCCAGTTCTGTTCCATGAGGAACTTGATGATGAATAAGCAACATCGAGGATGATGTTGAGCTTAAGAGGGGTTGTTTGTAACATACCCTTAAAGCTGGAAGACATTTTGTGTTAAAAAACATTATGATAAATTTTATTGTAAAGTTTATGTTGGACAGGTGTCCAAGGATGACTGTAATTTGCACAATATATTATTATTTAATAAATAAAATAGGAGACAAACACCTAAGAGGACTATTGAAAGAGTGGTTACTGATCCACTAGGTGGAATGGAATCTGGGGTAGAAGGCAATGGACAAGTGGCAGCATCATGATGCAACTAACTAGTTGTTGGTATGGGACAACTCCCTTGAAATGTGGTCATAGTGCCCTGAAAGATGGGACTGGAGCTTGAGGCTCATTTATTCCAAACTGACAACTAAAAGACCTAGGCAGTCTATATAATAGCCATCAAATATTCAACTGAGGTTCATCACTTTTCCTGACGAAGAAATTTACCTTGGGGTTTTGCTGTGTTTGCACCCAAGAGATTTGATGAGGGGATATGCTATGTTGTTGATCATGTTGTGAGTCTGCCAAACTCTTATTGAGTTTAGGAGGTTGATGCTGAGTGGAGAAGGCATTTTATTTCAGGAGGTTGATACCGAGTGGAGAAGGTATTTTGAGTGCCTTGCTTCTACACAGATTCCACCCATTTATTGGATCAATAATCAGGCTCGGGGGTTCACTAGAAGTCAGCAGTTGAGCTGCTTCTTCTGAAGCAGGTTGGGAGGAACAGGCCTCCTTGGGTGTTTGTCGGCCCTATTGTCAGTTACAGGTTCTATTGTCTTATCTATTTTATTTTAAGTTCTGTTATCTATTTTTGTATATTTACAGTTCTGTTGTCTATTTAACTCACTGTTTATTTTATAAGTTTATTTCAGTTCCTGTGTAAATTAATAATTCTGTATAAATTTGATTTGATTGATTAAAACAGTTTCTGTATTTTTCCCCATGCAAAAAGGAATAGCATCGTACTCCAGTACAGAAACAGATTAAGATAGATAAGATATGATAGGCAAACTGCCATTGTGATGGAAGTACCATTTTATATGTTCTGTTAAATTATCTATTGATATTAATTAGTATTATCTACTGCATTTTACTCACAATACTATTCTTATTTCCATTCTTTTCATCAAAACAGTAAATCTATTTCATAGAAATAACAGAGTTTATATTAGATAAAGAAATCATTTCTGCTCTTTACATTTTTGTTTTCCAAATGTTTATTTTCAAAGAATAACTATAGTTTGTTGTTATTTATCATTATTGTACATATAGGACAGATAGACAAACAAGAAGTAACATATTACCAACTTAGGGTTTGCTCAATTTATTTACAAAACCGTTACCAGTCATTATATAACTAGAAAACATTGTTATTTCTTCTCGGCATATAGCCAACGATTTGCAAATTTTCTACAGAGTTAAGCTAGTTAAATGAGCTCTCTGTCATTTCATTATTTTATTAACAATAGACAAACCAAACTTTACATCAAAATCATTACTGTAGATCGAATTTATTTATTTCAAATATCAATTCGAAAGTTTAAGACATTACGATGTCTGTAGGAGCAGAGTCAACAAAATCACAATACTAGTTGATGTCGAAACATATCAACGAGCACATCAACATCTAGGCATAGCCAAACCCTAACCTCTGACAAGTTTTCAAATCAAAAGCACAAACGTTTCATACAAATCGACGATGAGGCATTATGCTGAAGCCATCACATATTTCAACACTTAACTATTGATTTAATAACAGTAGCAGCGTATATCATCATACACACATTGTTTACGATTTCCTTTCTATCTTTTAAACATTCGTGAGCTTACAGTCCAGAAAGAAGCACGATAGCAAAGGTGTGATTAAAACCTAGTTTGCACAAACTTTACCATTTTTCACAGAGACTGTTAAACACGAACTATTTCCATTTCTTGAATCGACGAGTGACAGGTTTTCATTCACGGGCCAAGCCCCAACACTGCAAACACAAAATAGTCACGGCTACATAATTTACAAGAATTATCATCTCAACATAGTCTGAATGCCTTTTTAAACGAAGGAACGTTGCCAAGTTCAAAACCCAGAACACAAAACCTTGTACATTAACAAATCAGCTTTTACATTGACTTTGAAAAAACTAAGAAACAACCCAGGTTTTCAACCACGATTTTCCAGAACATTTGTTACAACGTTTGCCACGAATCTGCCAGGAGGACCTATGAGGGTTTGCCACCGGGGCTTACCATTTTAATACGCGTGCTCCCCATTGCCATTAACCCAACACTGTGAATACATAACGATGGTAGTACCTGCCACAAAGACTGTATGGAGTCAGCAACGATATCATTTGAATGTTGACAAAATGAAGAAACATATTACATAACTAAGAAACGAGATAACTTACCTTGCATTCAACAGTCGATTGGAATGCTTTTGGCTTCCAAATCCTTCATCCAACGCAGCGAAGTTTCCATGCAACTAAACCACAACTAAGCTTGGAGTAAAACCTCACCACTAACCTAAATTGCCACTGGACGAAAGCCACAGGGCTTCAACGCTACTCTCTCAGCAAAACTCAAGCACTTATACAGTATTTTCACAACAAAATTATAGAGATTGGAGGCACAGTGCCATCCACAACCGCCCAGGGTCAAGCCATGTAAACCAACGACCTGTCGGCCTCTTCTCCCAAATGAAAATCACAAAATGAATGCACGAAGGAAAAAATAATGCTAAGGCAAGATTGACTAGGGTTCTACACATCTCATCTATTGAGACAATGAGATCAACGATCGAGATTGAGCCAGCAAGCTATGATGGTACCAAGGTAGAGATACGATCAAATACTAATTAATAACCTCATTTAATACCAGAACAGTCAGATGCCATATCACCCAGGGCTGAGCTTACAGCTCGGTGATGCATCACTATTTCTTAACACTGTTATCACATGGAGCCAGACACATAAGAGCCAGCGTAGCAATCCACTAACATCACACAGGATCGAATTCAATGCTGAGATCTCACATAGAAATCTGCCAAAGTCTCGACTGCAACGACATTTAATTCAAATCATAACCGAGTTATGGTGACAGCGAAGTTCTCGGGATAGTAACACTGCCATACAACTGTATTTCAACCATGATACAAGTTATCAAACCATAGGATATATTTATATCAACACCATAATACAACAATGCAAAGTGCTATTCATAAGGTAGTATCACGACATTTCATTCACGCCATAAGTATAATTCTTGTTCTAAGATCACTTATCACATATACATTGCACATTCGCGCCATAAAGTTTACATATAACATTTCAACAATGTTATTAGTATAGTTTCCATATGTTATCAAAACAATGGAATCGATATATTTATAATATCAATCGTGTATTATAAAACAATACAATGCCATAGTATTGTAGGAACTATCACAAGGTTTAACATTTAAACATGCATTACATTATAATAGCTAGGCCACATTACATTTTAGATAGCTAGGCCACTTGCATAAGGTTAGTGTAATGAAAACATAACCCTCACACTGTATTGAAAGCTAGGGTTTGACACCAACCCTATATGTCGTATGCTATTATGTCTAACAGCGTCTTGATTCACAAGTTGACACAACACAAACATCATCACTATAGCATTTCAAGACGTATTACTTTGCAGCTGTCATTTCCAGGAGATTCACTTAATTCTATTGATGACACTATCTTTCATAAGATCAAACTGGCCGCATTTCAGACTGTTAAACTAAGCTGCAATACCACTGATCCTACCAACAGATGCAACGAGTTTAGTGTATAACATTGCTAGTGACACATACGAATATTACCATAAAAACGATACAAGTGACGAATTTAAACCGAAGTTACATACAATTGACATCTTCATGCACGGCATATTATACAATTATCTTAAACATAGAGACAACAAGCTAAAGCTTACAACTTGTCTTGTAAAAAAACTGGAATTTCTCTATAACCTTACCTGCAGATCTGTGAAAGAAAGAATCCAATGCTTTAGCTTTCAAAGCTAAGTAAACCCAAGGGTACCCGGTAGGAACCCCTTCAGAAATATGCAAACAAATTCATCAGTATTGTTACCATATTTTTACACATAACGAAATAAACATTGTTTTGTCGCATCTTACTTACAACCAAGTACATTTTCATGTTTAAATTAAATACGACAATTTTATGAAGTAGTTATCATCTATTAGTCATTAATTATCATTCTGCAGATAGCATTTATCTTATAAAATAGGCTATATCAAAAAAAAATTATTTTGCGATTTTTTAGATGTTACAATGCTTTTAAAATAATATTATAGAGGTCTTTGTATAGAAAAAGAGGGCCACAAATGTAGTCTCCACAAACTCATATAGAGACCATAATTGAGACAATCCCCCATAGACTATTGTTGGAGTGTACAAGAGGGATATACTTCCAAGACTACATTAAGAAGAAGAAAACAAACAACAATGAAGTAAACCCTACATACCATACCACGTAGGGAGACCAACATTAGTTGATATGGAAACCACTAGACAACCTAGGCCATTGTTCATAGATCCAAGCTCTGCAAGCCACAATAGTTCCCTCCCAAACTACCGCCAACACCAAGAATAGACCTATCCTCATGAGGCTTACTTGGTGGCGTTCCCTCCATATTTAAACCCCCACCCATAGATCTTTTGCTATGGTTAGCCACGATTCCACATTCTCTTGCTTTTGGAAGGTGAAACCGCAGTAAGGGTGTTAGGAAGGAAATGACAAGGAAAGATGGAGGTGAGAGACAAGAAAATAAAGGGCCAACATCAACAAGATTCAATGGGAACCTAGGAGGTTTTGGGGGCTTGTGCTCTCATGAAATGGCAAGAGATAGAGTTGGGAGCTAATTTTCATTGTGTGATGGGCCAAGGAGCCAACTTTGACCCCAATTATGCCTCTTACACACATGTGAACCTTCGTAGTTGTGGGGCTTATTGTGATGATAACCAACAAAATGAGTATACCCTAATGGGTAGGCTAGTATATTCACCTACTCTAGTCCTTAACAAACAATGAACCCTATATTTAGGGTTTGACCACCTAAATCTCTGTCAATACCAAACAATCTCCTCAAAATCCATGTAAAACGCCTCCAAAGTGGACCAACCCATAAAAATGTGCAATAGATACCCTCCAAAAGAACAATCCACCAATAATAGCATGAAATGTGTGTAAGCTAACTCAAAGAAGTGAGTGCTCCTCAAAATATGGCATGAGCGTTAGTGTAATCAACCTCCAAGAGTGGGTGTTGCCTCATTTTGACCTCATCGCTGATCAAGACCTCAATACCTGTGCAATGAATGCCCTACACTAAGAAATGTCCACATTTCAACCAACATGGACTCCAATATTATCTCATCAATCCATGTAATGGAAGATAGATCCATGAACTAAGGATAACACTAAACAATGTAGAAGCATCAACACCAAGAGTAAGGTGTCCAAAATAACTAATCAATTCCATGAGAAACGGGACTACCATTCTTCAAGCCAAGAACATGCATCCACACATGCAAATATAGAGAAACAAGTAGGTCATTACACAAATAATGATGGACAATAGTGTCAAAATGTTATCCATGTGCTACAAAACAACAACACTCCAATAGAGATGATAACTAACCCTGTCACAATGCTAACCAAGGGACTAGGATATTAAGTGAGTAGTGACAACAACAAAATTGAGTGACTAGTGATAGCAACATAATTGAGTGTTGTTACCTCCAGCATGTGTGTTTGGTCAAGGGCGAGATGGCCATGGTGCCCACACCCTTGCTCGACACAATTTTCAAAATCTTAGCATATAATGCAAAAATTTCATTGCATGCTAATGAGCAAAAGCCTAGTTGTGAAAACCGTAAATATAGGAAACAAACGGTCCATGAAGTCACTGGAGATGGGTGCCCCTAGTGATAATCCACTATCACGATTCCAATGGAATTGAATATTTGTCCAACCGATCCATGGTTATCTAGATATGGCGAGTTTTGTCTCGCTTCCCAATGACATTCAGGACACTTGGCAAATTTCAACCTGGGGCATAAAACCAAACTAAGCAATGAAATTGAGTGTTGTTACCTCCTATAGATGTGTTTGGTCAAGGTCTAGATGACCATTGTGCCCAGAGCCTTCTTCGGCACAATTTGCAAGATCTTAGCATATAATGTAAAAATTGCATTGAATGCTAATGAGTGAAACCCTAGTTACGAAAACCATCAATATAGACCATGTTTGGTTTATGAAGTCACTGAAGAGGGGTGTCCGTGGTGGTAATATGATGTCACGATTCCAACGGCACTGACAATATTTCCATCCGATATTTGGTTATCCAGTTATGGCGAGTTTAAACTCGCTTCTTCCCAATTCCATTTAGGGACACTTGACAAATTTCAACCAGCGAAATAAAAACAAAAACGAGCAACGGGATTGAGTTATGTTGCCTCTTGTAGGTGTGTTTTGTCAAGAGTGAGATGGCCAAGGTTCCCACAACCTTATTTGTCACATTTTTCAAAATCTTAGCTTATAGTGCAAAATTGCATTGCATGCTAATGAGAAAAACCCTAGATGTGAAAATTGTCAATATAAACAACGTTTGATCTATGAAGTCAATGAAGAGGGGTGCTCCTAGTGGTAAACTGATGTCACAATTCCAACAGAACTAACGATTTATCCATTCGAGCCTCGGTTATCTGGTTATGGCGAGTTTCAACTTGCTTCCAATGTCATTCAGCGACACTGAAAAAATTTCAATCGACGGCATAAAAACCAAACCAAGCAACATAATTGAGTTTCGTTACCTCCCGTAGGTCTATTTGGTCAAGGGTGAGATGGTGAGGATGCCCACAACCTCATTCATCGCATTTTTAAAAATCTTAGCTCATAACGCAAAAATTGCATTACATACTAATGAGCAAAACCCTAATTGCGAAGATTGTCAATATAAACAATGTTCGGTCTATGAAGTCACTGAAGAGGGGTGTCCCTTAGGGTAATATGATGTCATGATTCCAACTAAACTGACAATTTGTCCATCGGAGCCTCGATTATCCAGTTATGGCGAGTTTCAACTTGCTTCCCAACACCATTTAGGGACACTTGGAAAATTTCAACCAGGGGCATAAAAACCAAATCGAGCAACGAAATTGAGTTCGAAACCTCCTATAGGTGTGTTTGGTAAAGGGTGATATGGACATGATTCCCACAACCTTGTACATCACGTTTTTCAAAATCTTATCTTCTAATTCAAAAATTGCATTGCATGTTAATTAGCAAAACCCTAGTTGCAAAAACCGTCAATATAGACAACATTTGGTATATGAAGTCACTAAAGAGGGGTGTCCTTAGTGGTAATATGATGTCATGAGTCCAAAGGAACTGATGATTTTTCCATTTGATCCTTGGTTATCCATTTATCGCGAGTTTCAACTCGCTTCCCAATGCCATTCAGGGACACTTGGAAAATTTCAATCGAGGGCATAAAAACCAAACTAGGCAACAAAATTGAGTTTTGTTACCTCCCATAGGTGTGTTTGGTCAAGGGTGATATGGCCAGGATGCCCAAAACCTCATTCATCACATTTTTCAAATTCTTAGCTTATAATGCAAAAATTACAATGCATGCTAATGAGCAAACCCTAGTTGCGAAAACTATCAATATAAACAATGTTTGATCTATGAAGTCACTGAAGAGGGGTATACATTGTGGTAATCCGATGTCATGATTCCAAAGGAACTGACGATTTTTCCATCCGAGCTTTTGTTCGCTACACATGATGATTCCAAAAGACCGAACACCTAGAGTAGTCTCTCACACAAATAAATCACAAATCAACACACATTTGTTTTCACATGGTTTAAAGCCTTGAAAGGGAAACACTCCACGGCCCCAACCAAATAGCTACTTGATGCATTTTATTATGCAAAAGAAAGAAAGTTACAAATGAGCTTCTCATAATCGATCAACTAGCAAGTGACCCTCCACGCTCTTTAAATAGATATCATGGACCAATTGGGTGTCAAGCCACATATCAAAGGTAGTTATGATCTAAGAGAAGTTGAACCGTCATATCACTCTATGTCTAGAACATATCGTGACTCTCGGATTAGATATTTACAAATGCATACTAATTTATACTAAAGAAACACACTTTTCCTAATGAATATATTATACCAAGTTGATCTTAACTAACTCCTAAGTGTCTAAATATCCTACAATCCCCCCTTAAGAAAAACTTGGGATAGGATTGAAGGATTTACAAAAGTGATACTATTAGGAGAAGGAAGGAGGCATTAGAGCCTATCCCCCCTTAATGACAAATTCCTGAACTCTTAACATAGATCAAAGTTTAGAAAACTTCGCTTCTGTAAGAGATTTGGTGAAGATGTTTGCAACTTGATCATTTGTAGGGAAAAAGAGCACTTCAAGAACACGATAATGAACAAGCTTTCTTATGAAGTGCATATGTAGCTCAATGTGTTTGCTACGTTGATGTTGAATTGGATCTTTGGCGGGCTTGATGGCACTTTGATTATCACACCAAAGGGGAGTCGGATGCTGCTGCTGGAATCAGTGATCAAATTTGAAGGGTTGGTCTTACTTTCAAACTGAAGGGCATATATTCATCTAACCCTTCAATGATGAAGGGTTATATAAATAGTTGTACTTCTATTGACAAGTATGAATTAAGTAAACCCTTCGTAAAAAAAAATGCTAAAATAAAATTTTGTCCTTCCAATTTTTACAATAAAAAAACTAAACAATAATTATACAAAATAATAATAAAATTTAATAAATAAACAAAATTTTCTTTCAAAATTGTGGTATCCACTAAATTATTATGTTTGTAAATTTTACATAATTGAACACAATCAAGCCAAAATAGTAAGCAAACATATTTCTTCTTCCATTCAGTTGATATTTTTCAAAAGTATTTGAGGTTATATCATTCAAAGCATGAAACTATTTTCCCAATGGAAGAGGCTTTCTAGGTTTCATTTGTTTCCATACATCATAAATAGCATTCCAATCTATCTCATTCAGATCATGAGGTGCACTAAGAGAGAGAAACATTAACATATGCATTGTCTCCATTGAAAGTCTTGATCTATCAACATTTTTTATCTTGTTTAATTTTGAGAAGCCTATTTCACACACTGTTGTACTTGTTGGAATAACAAGAACAACTTGCCATAATTGCATCAAAGAGGGAGAGCCTTCAAACCATTCAGGCTCATCTCCACATAGATCCCATGCTCCAAACATGTGTTTTTTTGGGTATGATTTATAAATAGTACGAAAAAATTCATCCATTTCACCCAAACATTTGAAAATATCCACAATAGGTGAGTCCCCAACACCAAATTTTTCACATAAAGATTCCAACCATCTTTTTGTTTGAGAGTCTCTATCATCCATCTCTTCATAATAATGACGAGGACTAAAAAACTTAGCAACATTAAATATAGGTAAATCTGTGAACCTCCTATCTAGAGATTCAATCACCTTCATAATGAAGCATTTTCCCAAATTTATACAATCATCTAGTGTCCCTGATGTTTGCATCTTTGGCATATTTTCAAACCTTAGTCCATGTGAATGTGCTATCTACAAACTCAAGAGTTCCTCCTTGTGCTTTAATTAAAAAAGAGGATATGTGCATTGCACCTGCCCCAAATATGCTTCATAAAAACCATTTACGAAGCATGTTAATAGTAACATCTAAAGTAGTGCCAATGGAGGTAATGTCAACATGATCCTCTTGGAACTTTTGGTTCAGCTTATTTAATTCAATAAGCACATCTGCGAGTAAATGGATGCAAAATTGTACTTGAAATATTGTTGCCAACTCATAAATTTTTTTTCCCCTAACTTCCAATCTTTTAGCAGAGCAGGCATGAGTTTAAAAGGTCTTTCCATGTAGGGAATTATTAGTTAAGCATGCACAGGCATTTCTTGGAGCAGCATCTTTCTTGGAGCAGTGACTCTGCTCAGTGTGGATCGTAATCTCTCACCTGCATACAGCGAGGTTGGTGATTGCAGATCGAATTTAGATTTGGCTGAAGCTTTTTTTCTTGGATAAGTGATTCTGTAAAGCGTGGAACGTGATCTCACTTGCTTCCCCTAGAGTTTAGTAGCAAGGTGGGTGCATCCAGATCGGATTTAGACTTGGCTGAAGGTAATTATCTTTCTTCTAGAATCCTCTCGGCCTCTGGTTAATCTTTCCATCGATGATTTAATACTATGGAGGCCAGGTCAGAGACACAGAACTGATCTGCATTTTTGTCTTCATGGCCTCTAGCGGGGGTATTGAAATGGATCCTTCTCTTCCTCCGAACGAGATCCTAGCTTTTAGGAATCTTATTGCAACAAGTAGTAAGAGAAAATCTTGTGACTCCTCCCAGAAAT
Organism: Larix kaempferi; assembly: GCA_027924585.1. Classification (NCBI taxonomy): domain Eukaryota; kingdom Viridiplantae; phylum Streptophyta; class Pinopsida; order Pinales; family Pinaceae; genus Larix; species Larix kaempferi. The sequence goes on from BSBM01000705.1 coordinate 3,528,031, forward strand.
TTGTCAAGAAAATTGAAAACATTCCCACTGTAGCATTACCTGAAGTAGAAGCTTGCAGATCTGCCCTCAATTTAGCAAAGAGGGGATTAATTGGTTAATTTATAGGCTTATGGCCCTCACCCAAAGTGGTTGAAGCTTGGGTTCAAAGTGGAGTGATATAACTTCTGAAACCCACAGTTAATTCGATAATGTCCACAATTTCTTGAAAACCCACATCTTTGATAAATAAGGAATAGTAGATGATTATTACATTAACAAGTATTGACCATTTATAGGTCAACTGGGCATCGTTTCAATGGAACGATGTAACCCTTGGAATTTAAGTAGTTAGTTTAATTAATTAATCCTATTTGTGATTAATTAATATTTTTACTATTTAGATACACAACATTGCCTTCCCCTTTAAGGAAAGCTTTGTCCTCAAAGTTGAGTTTGTTGATGTTGTCTTTTATTTTGGCTCTGTGTCAAACTGATGACTTGAGACATGTAAGGTTGATTACCTGCATTGCTTCCTCTTGTTTCTCCTCTTGTTTCTTTTGTTTCAAAATCCACATTAAGTATGTACTTGGTGAAGTTTCATTGACACTTTTGCTTCTTGCGTAGTTGTTTCTTTTAACTTCTTTTGTCGCCATTTGAAAAGACTTGATAGACTTGACAATATAAACTATTTTTGTGATATTATTCCCAACACATTCTATGTCAATTCCTTTGAAGGGAATCCTTGTATTTATAATGTTCACATAAGCATCAATCTCATCATGTATCTGATTAACCTTATAGATGTTCTCATTGATGTTTTTTATAATGATATCTGGGGTGACAAATGTTCTTTGTGCATCTATTATTGGGATATTTTTGTCGATGCATTGATCCTCACTATTGTCAGTAATATTGGCTTGATTCTTATCGCCATCTTGGTCACAATCATCTTTATTTTTTCCATTGCCGTTTTCTTCATCACAAGGGTATTCTATATCTCTGTCTTGCTTATTATCTTGATTGATAATTTTACTCTCATCGTTGTTGACATAATGGTTTATTGTACCCTTGTCATCATTGAATGAGTATGCAACCTTGATATAAACCTTGGAGCTCTCCACAGTTGCAATTTCAAGCTCCTTATCACAACAATCATCTCTTGTACTTTTTTTTGCTTGTGTCAATTCATGAGGCTGTTCCTTATCACAACAATCATCTCTTACACTTTTTTTTGCTTGTGTCAATTCATGAGGTTGTTCTTTTGCTACATGACTGCTCATGAGTTTTTCAGAGTTCTTGAACAATTTGCACGATGATTCACTTGGTGAGCCCATTTCGAGAACCACCTTGTGTGTATAATTAGAAACACCCGCAGTGTCTTGCGTCTGTTGTTGTTGGTCACCGGAATCAATGGAAAACTCTATTAAAGTTGATTCCAATAGCATCTTTGATTCAATTGCTTCTACTCCTGAGAGTGAAGTTTCTTCTTGCTCTTATGAAAATAACTCTTTTTCTTCTATAGAAGGTTGTGATTCTTCTTCCATATTTTCAATAACTTCATGTTTTTCCTCTATGACCTTTATTCTTTGGTCTTTTTCTTTTTCATCTTCTTTCTTTAAGTTTTCAACCTTCTCATTTTTATTTCTTCCTTTAAATGGATGTTCCGACACATTTCGAACTGGGTATCTTTTATCTAAATTTTGAAAAATATATGCTATTATTTCTTCTTTAAGTCTTCTAATTTCTTCTCATAAGTTGTCCTTTTTTTAGAACATTTTTGTGCATGAGTGGACCTTGTGCACGTCCGAATTTTACTTATGAAGAGAAAAAGATTAAATATAATAATTAGTAATTATTATATTTAATAATTAATAATGATATTAATATTATTATTAATAATAATGATATTATTAATAAATTTAATATTAATATTTGTATTATTTTATTAAAAAAATTATAATAATAATGTTACTTATTATTATAATATTTTAAAAAAAAAATTGTTTTCTTTAAAAATTAAAAATTAGGGTTTGTGGTGTGACAAACCCGTGGCCAAGGAGGCGTGAGAAGGAGCAGGGTGGGAGTAGGTGAGAACATGCACGATGCCGATGAGCAGAGGAGAGGAGGTTGTTGTGTGAGGAGGATGCGGTGGATGTGACAAGTGCGGTCGAGGGAGCAGGAGTGAGATGACGATGTGTGGGAGGTAGGTGGCAGCAAGGCGGTGGAAGGGAGGTTGTGCAGGCGAAGGAGGGAGTAAGAGGGAGTAAGGTGAGCGCGTTGGAGAGCGGTCGAAGGGAGGAGATGGCAGGGACACAGGAGCAGGAGAGTGAAAGGAGGCAGCACGCGGGCGCGGTGGAAGAGGAGGAGGGAGCACGGGAAGGAGGGCGCAGGGAGGAGGAGAGGGCCACAGGAGATTGGGAGGTGAAGAAGACAGACACTGGAGGATCAGGCGGGAGGACGAGCAGGTAGAAGCGACGCAGGGAGAGGAGGAAAGGAGGGAGGAAGGGCGGGATGGAGTTGGGAGTGGAGCGGCGTATGGAGAGGGTCAAGGGAGTGATCAGGTGTGATGGGAGTGCTGAAATGGAATGGCTAAAAGCCAGTTCAAAGACCCATAACTCGAAGAAACTCCAAACCTACCAGACACAGTCTGAATTTTTTTTTTTTGTTTGGCCAAAAGCTGGATCAGCCAAGGAGGCTCTGATACCACATGGAGTGATATAACTTCTGAAACCCACAGTTAATTCTATAACGCCCACAATTTCTTGAAAACCCACATGTTTGATAAAGAATGAATAGTAGATGATAATTACATTTACAAGTATTGACCATTTATAGGTCAACTAGGTATCGTTTCAATGGAACGATGTACCCCTTGGAATTTAAGTAGTTAGTTTAATTAATTAATCCTATTTGTGATTAATTAATATTTTTACTATTTAGATACACAACACAGAGGAATTGGAGATCGCTCACAGTGGAAGGAATAAGAAGCTACTCGGTTGGAAAAGGTTTTTTTGTCTTTGTTTTTTATAGTGCAGAAGATAAGCATCTCATATTTCAGAATGGTTCGTACTTCATGGGCCCACAGGGTCTGTATCTGAACAATTGGACCCCTAACTTTGACCCTACTCAGGATGTGCCGTCGGTGGTCCCGGTTTGGGTGTGTCTACCTCATCTTCCACTCCACTGCTGGAATCTGAAGGCTCTAGAATCAATCGGCAACACCCTTGGAAAATACATTGATCGAGCAGAACGGAAGGACCAGTACGCTTGTGCTAGAATTTGTGTCGAGGTGGACTTGGAAATAGGCCTTCCAGAAGCTATAAAATTAACAATAGCTGACTGGACTCATATCCAAGAATTGGATTATGAACAATTACCCTTTAAGTGCAAATTTTGTCATGGATACCACCATTTCGCAAGGAATTGCAAAAAGAGGAATGAAGAAGAGGTGGAAAAACCAAAAGGTGAGCAATGGACACAAGTCCAAAAAATAGCTAAGACAAAACTTAACATCAGTACTAAAGGGAAAGGGAAGGCAATGGGCCCTAGTGCATCCGCAGTAGGGCAGCAACAAGGTGAAGGAAGCTCAGCTCCATCAATACCAGCAGCTAATAAAAATTCCTTTGAAATTCTCAGCAAACCGGAAGACAACTCAGTTTTAGTGATTGAGGAACTTAATCAGCAGAACACTCCTCTCAAAGGAGAAAAAGAAAAGACAGACATTCCTTTATCTCTCCCAGATTCTCCAGTAGGGGGCCCTCCCTCCTCTCCTACGCTGAAATGACAAGGAAGAAACCTCTAGATTCCTCAGGCTCTTCGGAAGATGAGACATTCGAGAAGCCATAAAAAAGAGTAGGAAGAAAATCTCTTAAAGAAGAAAGTGAGGAAGAAGCCGAGAGACAAAAAATGTAAGGCAATCAGTCCACCATAGAAATGTCTATAGGCAAAAAAACCAGAACAAGTCCAGCTAAGGGAGGCTCCATCCCTTCACTTGCTGGTAAATAATGCGCCTTCTCTCTTGGAACTACAGAGGCTTGGGAAACCCACTAAAGGTAGAAGTTGTAAAAGATCTTCTGAAAATTGAGACTCCCGACATTCTCATGCTCCAAGAGACAAAAATCGACGAGGATGCTCTTCTAGCCCTTAGCAAACAGAAGTGGAAGAAAAATGATGGAATGGTGATCAGTGCTAGGGGAACCTCAAGAGGGTTGGCAACTCTTTGGTCAGTTGATAAGTTCCACTTAAAAATTCCTTTGAAACCCAGCATTGGTTATTCACCGAAATCAGTCAATCTTTAAGTAAGCTTACTATTGCCCTTTTTAATCTTTATGTATCATTAATCTTTGTTGAAAAGAAAGAGTGTTGGCATTCTTTAAACTCTTTCTTGGAAACGCATCCTCTGAAGAATATTATTGTAGCTGGAGACTTAAATATAGTTATGGAATCCAAGGAAAAAAGAGGAGGAAACAGTATAAGGGATCCTCTGCAACCCTTAGTTGAGGAGTTTATTCAACATTGGGACCTTCTGTATTTTAAGCCAACGAAAGGTTTCTACACCTGGACTAATAATAGAACAGGGACAATGCATATCTCAGCTCGGATGGATATATTTTTAGTGCAGAGCACGCTCCTTCTGGAAAAAAAACTCATTTCCTCCAAAATCCTTCCTAAGCTCTCCTCGGATCATAATCCCATCCTTCTGCTATTGGAAGAGGAAGAAAATTTGGGCCCCATCCCTTTTAGATTCATCCCTCTTTGGAAAGAAAAGGTTGGATTCATGGAGACGGTCTTGAAGGCTTGGGATACTCCTGTTGTTGGCTCTCCTAGCTATGTTTGGGAACAGAAGATAAAAGCCACAAAATATGCTTTGAAGGAGTGGATAAAAAATCCAATTATTACTCATGCCAGCCATAGAAAAGAAGTTGTTCAGAGTTGCAGATGGATTTGGAAAACAAATTCATTAATATTTCTGATTTCGAAAAAGAACAGTCTGCCCAACTAATTTCCTTCCATGCCTTCCGAAAGGAAGAAGAATTTTGGAGATTAAAGTCTCGCAGCTTGTGGCTGAAATCGGGGGACCGTAATACCTCTTTTTTTCACAGACAATTCAGAGTTCGGCTGTCGCGGAATCACATTTCTGAGATAAATTCAGTGGATGGGACAGTCCTCAAAGAAACGGATATCAAGGCAGCAGCAGAATTACATTTTCAGAATCTCTTTAAAGATGAAGGGATAGGTAGTGAGGGGCCTACCATCGACTTCCTTTCAAATATCCCCGCTCTTGTCAGTAAAGAAGACAATCTTAGACTCATGAAACCATACTTAGAGGAATAAATCAGCAATGTTATTTGGGACATGGAGCCTGACAAAGCTCTAGGGCCAAATGGATTTTCAATCCATTTTTACAGAATATGTTGGACTGTCATCAAGAAAGATCTGTTGCGTATGATCAAAGCAACACAAAAAAAGGCTAAAGTGGGAGGCAGTATCAATTCAACATTTCTCACTCTTATTCCAAAAGAAGTGGACCTGGGCTCCTTTGACCGCCCATCTCCCTTTGCAATGCATCTTATAAAATTATTTCCAAACTTCTTGCCAGTCGGATCAAGCCTCTCCTAGAGCATCTCATCTCCTCATACCAAAGTGGATTTGTCAAAGGGAGACATATTCTGGATAATGTAATATTGGTGAAGGAATCCCTACATTCCAACTATCAGCGGAAGGAACAAGGCATGCTCATAAAGCTGGATATGGCTAATGCCTTCGATTGAGTAAATCACTCCTTCCTGTATAAAGTTCTTCTTGCATTTGGCTTTAGTATTGATTTTGTTAATTTGATTAAAGCTTGTATTGAAAATCCGTGGATAGCTCCATTAGTTAACGGCAGGCCGACTAATTACTTCCAAGCTACTCGAGGAATAAGGCAGGGATGCCCTCTTTCCCCCTTATTGTATATCCTTATGGCTGATTCTTTGAGCCGAAAGTTGACTACTGGAAAGTTTGCTGGGACAGCCCGGGTATCAGGACGGTGAAAGACTTAGACCCCATAAATCATGCTCATTTCGTTGATGACTCCTTGCTGTTGGGAGGAGCCTCGTTAAAAATTGCTAAATTCTATAAAGAAATTGTGAATAATTTCTGCATTGTCTCGGGAGCTAAAGTAAATAAGAGGAAAAGTGCAGTTTACGGTTGGAATATGGAGCATAGTTCTGTCCAGCGAATTTCCCATTTTCGGCTCACGGGCTATGCCAATTGGGACAAAATCATCTATATTGGTCTCCCCCTCACTCTGGGAGCCAACAAAGCATCTCTTTGGCTTGGAATCCTCAGTAAGATCAGGTCCAAAATTGCAGCATGGGGAGGTCAATGGTTGAATTATGCTGGGAAACTCATCTTGATTAAATCATTCTTATCCTCCATCCCATTATACCAGGCCTCCTTCCTTTTGGCCCCTAAGGCAACCACGGGTCAGATCTCAAAGTTGTTAAGGGACTTCTTGTGGCATGGAGGAAAAGGGAATGAAAGAAAGTTTCATCTTGTCAAGTGGGACATCATCAAATTCCCTCTTAGGGATGGAGGATTATAAGTAAGAGACCCTGCTCTAGCCAATCTCGCTTTGGGAGGAAAAATTCTTTGGAATCTATACTCAAATCTCAATCATCCAGTTAGTCTTCTTCTGAGGAAAAAATATCTTGATGGTTTCTCGTTAAGGAACTTTCAGGATGAATCTACATCCAATTGCACTATGATATGGAACCTATGCCGGCAAGGGATGAGCTTCTTTCAAAACCAGCTCTTTCGAATCCCTGGAAATGGTAGAAACACAAGGATTTGGAATGACAGTATTTTGGGTTTCCCTCCTCTCACCCTCTCTTTCGACCTCAACGAGCTCAGGGCGTGGCACACTCAGAACAGATTGGTTAATCTGGCAGATATATCAGAATGGGATTCCTCAAGGCTCTAGAAGGATTGGTCTCTCTTCCCCGAACTCCAGCGCATCTACATGATCAATCTTCTCTCCTTCTTATGGCATTGACGAGTAAGGCCCCTGTCCACCGTTGTCTACATGGTAAATGGGGCTGGGGCAAATCGGGCCTCTATACAGCTGGACTCGGTTACACTGCTCTGCAAACACATCATCCGCCAATCCATACCCCTCCTCTCTGGTCTCTAGTGTGGGATACATTTGGATTGCCCAAAGTTAATTTTTTCACCTGGATTCTTGTCCACGGGAAGGTATTAACTGGCGAGAACTTGATGAAGAGAAGTATTACGGGACCCCATCGTTGTCGTCCTTTATGCTGCTCGGTGATTGAAACTATGGATCATATTTTGTGGATTGCTCCTTTTCTCAAGAAGTCTGGTATTTATCCTTGCAAGGACTCAACATTTTTATCCCTGTGCAGCTCTCTGTCACTGATCTTTTCACTACCCGGAACGATAGGTACTCCAGACCGTTAAAATGTAATGCCACTTGGACCAGTTTATGGCAAGCAATTCCCAAGTATGTCTCCTGGGAAATTTGGTTGGCCAGAAATAATCAAATCTTCAACGATCTCAAGCCTTCTTCTATGATCGTCGCTGCTAAGGCAAAGGCTCTTTTGATGGAGGCTGCAGTTCTTCATCCTTCCTTCTCTGGCGATCTCTCGCTCTCGAATGAAAAAAAGTGGTTTGGCACATACTTGTTTAGAGATCGACAAAACCTCATAACCCGTCCCTTCAGCAATCCTGGTTGGCAACTACCAGAAACTAAAACTAAATTTCATGGATGATGGAGAACTCAGGGTAAAGCCACGGTCTTCTTCGATGGGGCCTCGAAAGGTAATCCGGGGATTGCAGGAGCCGGCGAAATCATTTACTCTCATAATGGTATCAGAAAAGACAGCTTTCATTGGGGACTAGGTTTAAGAACAAATAACCACGCGGAAATTATTGGAATGCTTCAAGCTTGCCAGATTGCCCATGAAAATGGATATAAAGAAGCAAGCGTATGAATTTTGTTACACATTTTCCTTTTCCTTCATTTGTCAAATATGTAATATAAACAATCAAATGTTGTTTAATGGTTCGATCAATGCTTTCATCAACTAAAATACAATAAAATGGGCTATGGAAAATATCATTTTTTAACTTTTTCCAATATAACTCCTCAGCAGCTTGGAGAAACTCCTTCCCAAATGATGTATTTGTGTACGCAGAGTATTCATCTGTGAGAGGCATGTGTGGAGTGCATTTATACCTATTCAAGTCACAAATTGACTTATATGTTTCTAAAGGTAAATCATGTATAGCAACAAAATACATGTTTTCAATCACTTATATGATTCTCTCCTTCTCGGCATCTACCATTAGTTCTATATGCTTGGTAATTGGAATATTACTTCTTTTGGTTTCTCCCTCCAAAAGTTGTAAAGAAAATTTATGAGCTTCTGAATTTGCATGGTCATTTAGACCACTAACTTGAAGAGTGGTACTTCCATCTTTAGCAAATGGAGTGTCTCTCTTAAATTTAACACACCATGAACATTTTATCCTTTCATTGCCATTACAATCTTTTACAACATAAGCCCATGGAAATCTTGTCTTCCATTTAGATTTGAATGTTATTTTGCATTTCTTTGATGGTTGTTCTCCGTCAACAAGTTCTGCATTGTCTAATTCATCATCTTCAAGTGGATGATCATTAACTTCATTTCGGAAATATGGTTGATTAGAATGTTGTGGGATACCAAATGCATCAACAATTTATAATTGTTTTCTATCCTTATTAGGACGACCAATGGGACCCATTTTCTCGATTTACACCTATTTAAACAATTCAAACATTAAAATAAGCAAATACACAAACATATATATAAAGACATAGTTTTACAATAAAACAATTAGAATATTTAATATTATTTTCACATATTCATTAGTATTTGAGCACTGGAAATTTGCTTCTATAATTTCAATATTTCTTAATATATAAATGAAATAAAACTTAATTCAATATAATTAATAATAAGTTGATATCTAAAATTTTATAATTCTTTATTGCTATTAAAATAAAAATAAAATATAATGAATTAATTAAAAATAATTTTAATAACTCTTATATTTTTAATTAATTAAAAAAAATGTAAAAACACTTATTTATGAAACATATCATTATTCAAAAACTATGTTTTGAATATTGAATAAATGTATATTAAAAAAAATAAAAAATTATAACTTGGTTTTGGATGTAAGTTGTTAACACTTTAATTGATATGTTTTGAACATTAAGTAAATAATTAGATTTATAATTTTAACCCAAATCATAATTCATAATATTAATACAAGTGAAGAACTAAAATATCATGTAAATTTAGTATTGCAAAATATTAAAAACAGTATTGTAATTTTTTTAACTTAAAAATATGAGTTGAAATTTGTGAATGATAGTAATTTTAGTTTTTTTGGCATAATATTTATAATATTTATGTAACTTATATACACACAAAAAAAAGTTTTGTTTTCTCATTAAAATTCAAAATATAACCAAGAAAATCATTTCTTGGTATGTTAACCTTCATTTTTTTATTACTAAAATTAATTTAAATAAAATGTATCAATTTGAATTTATAAATAACCATTTAACATAAATAAATTTGTTAACTATAAATTAATCTATTGAATTACTATATTAAAAATAATATAACAGTAAATAGAATCTTTGAATATTACTCTATTGAATTAATGTAATCAATTACCATTTGACATTGTTATATCGATTTACATAAAAGCAAACTTGGAAATGCATATTACTAAAACTTATTGTATAATTGGCAATTTTATATTATTACTTAAACTTATTGCATAAGTGACAAACTTATGTATTGAAATACTATATGCAAATGAAATTTGAATTTGTTATATCAATTTGCATAACCGACAAACTTTGAAATGCATATTTTTTACGGTGTATAATTAGTAAACATTTAACAAATAATTAACATAAATTTAAACAAAATGTTTAACATAAATAAATTTGTTGACCGCGAATTTGTGTATTGAATTACTATATGAAAATTACATATTTTTTTTATATCAATCTACATAACTGAAAAACTTGAAAAATACACTATATTAAAGTTAAGAAAAATTTACAATATAACCATACAAAGTTTAAATAATTATTAAACTTGTTTAGTGAAGAAATATATAATATAACCGTAAATATTCAAAGAATATTTACTGTATTGAATTACTATACGCAATAATTGGCAAACTTTGAAATGCATATTTTTTAAGGTATTGCATAACCGCATAACCGTAAACTTGGAAAATGCATATGTGTTAACATATTAAAGTTAATTGAAATCTATAATATAATTCTAAATAATTTAGGTAACTATTAAACTTTGAATTGATTCAGAGAACAACCTATGCACTGTATAAAAACTAAAGAAACGCATATTTATTCTGTTATAGAAAAGAAAAACATGTGAAAATGAGCGGTGGGATAAGTCCCACAATGTGGTGAGTAGACATTGTCCAAAAGATGAAAATCCAATGGAAGCAAAGCGTGATCGAGCGTGATATTTATCTAGTTATAGTCTTAGAAACAATAGGAACTAATTTGTAGCTTATGTAGATTATATTTAGTATTTAGTGTCTTGTTTGGTTAACGATATTAGAGTCAACTCATACTAAATTATAGAGCAGAGCTTCCTAATCCTAAGCCATCAACTACACCTCACATCATCGCGGAGCACGAAACCACCACTCCAAAAAGAGTATATCTCCTCAGCTCTATGTTACTCCTATTATTATATTTATTGTTGCAGTGGGTGTTAACACCCAAAAAGTGCTCACTAGCCCATTCCCTTATTCACATGACCCATTTGCCCACTTTTTCCACCATTTGAGCCTTTGAAACCTTCAAAAGGTCACCAAAAAGACCATAATACACCTTTTTCCCCTCAAAATATGTATTTTTCCTCAAAAAACCCTCAAAAAGGGTCCAAAATTCCCAAAAAACAATTAAAAGGGAATAATATTCAAAAAAGGAAAATGAGGGACAAAGAGACCTAAACCATGTTGGTCAATACCATTGGTTTCCTTAAACCATAATGGTATTCCCCATCACCAAAAAACTATAAAAATGTAATAGGGGCTCCTCATTATTCATCCACATTTCATCCTATCCTTATGCTGCCAAATTCTCTTTGAGAGCCATTGCCTCTCATTTCGAGTTTGAAGATACCCATTGAAGCATTGGAGAAGAAGATACCATTGGACATTGGAGCATCTCAACCTTGGAGATGCTCAAAAATCACCATCCTCACCATTTGAGGTAATACAAAAGATCAAATTTTTTAATTTCGGGAAAGAACAGGTGTAACAAATATAATAAAAAAAGGCTCCAATGAGTGTGTTGAAGCTGAAAAGAGTTGTAGAAGAAGATGGCACTGATTGTGCTTCAAGCAACAAGTGGGGCTAATGTACAAAGTGCTTCAGAAAAGAGAAGTATACACCACAATGGTCATCAGTAAACTGCCTAAGAAAATACGTGTTCGCCATTGATAAAAACACGAGGATCTCAAAGAGTAAAATAGGTATGGCATGCAACCATTTGTTGGAAAGAGAGCGGAATTCTCCTCATAATGCCTTGGATAGGATTAAAAAAGAAGGTTTCAGTTAAATGTTATGGAAAAAGCACTACTAATAACTTCACGAGATTACAATGAATTCGCAAAACCAAGATGCCTTTAACCTCCAAAAATAGCTCCTCCACATGCAAATTAATTATGTGTTTGCTAAAAATACCATTCGCTATCACGTTGACATTGCATATAAAATAAAATTTACAATTATAATTATAATTAAATAAATTCAACACAAATTTAACCACTATTTTAAACCAAAGAAAATTTACTTGTTAGCAGCCAACGAATTAATCCATTGAAAATTTGTAGAGAAAATTTACCTTGCTAGTAGCCAACAGGCGATGGTGTGACAAGGACTCGGGGATTTAAAGCACCTATAACCTGTAATGCAATAACAATCATGGTTTAATTTAAGTGAAAGCATGTAAAATCAATTGAAACCTGCAATGCATTTAAGAAAATGTACAAGAATATACTTGAACAAAATTCTCGATGAAGAAGGAATTAACACATCTAATAACACATCTAAAAAATTCTGAAGGAAATGGACACTTGAGGATTCAATGAATTAACACCTTTAGTCTGTGGAGGCCTGGCGGGTTCAACAAGTTTAAATAGAGTAGCAAGTTAGCAACTCAATGGCGGGAATGAGCTTAGATTAATTAAGACATACAGTTTCATAGGGCTCAAGACACAAGAGTCTGGCCAAAAAGATATATGATTAGATATGCTTAAGTCTTAAGCGGCAAGCCCCGAGTGGACTCTGGTGAATCGGTGAATTCGGTGATGGCAGTTGGGCAGTGGGTAGATATATGATCTACCTTTATATTTATATTTCCCTTACATTAATAAAGAGACCATTAAATATTTATCCACTTATTCACCAACACCGTGAATAAACACCATGACGGGATATTACAGAAATTACCCTTCATTTAAAAGATTTTTATTTATTTTCCTCTTCTTATTTTGCAGGGTGAAATTAAGTTTTTAAAAAAAAATTATGGTCATTTTTCATTTAACACTTCAGCGATGAGTCATAAGCCTTTGGAAGGGCTCTGACGGGTTCAAATTTGATCGTTGGCTGGAATCTAAACTCTGAAAGGATATTTCGAAGCCATAAAGCTTCTTAACTGGCATTAACTGTTGCACAATACTCTGCTTCCGCTGAAGAGAGAGCAAGAGCTTGTTGTTTCTTACAAGCCCAAGTGACAAGTCCAGAACCCATACTGAAAACATAACCTACAGTAGACTTCCGATCATCAGGTTCATCAACCCAATCTGAATCAGTGAAACAAACCAATAAAGGAGTCCCCCCTGAACTGTAATGAATCCCAAACTGAATTGTACCCCGAATATATCGAAGTATTCTTTTTGGTGCTTTCCAATGACTTTCATGGGGCATTTTCATATAGCGGACAACACGACCAATGGCAGAGGAAACATCAGGACGGGTATGAGTCAAGTATAAGAGACTACCAATAAGCTGATGATACAGGGTGGCATCAACTTCAGCTGAAGGGCAAGTGGCAGAAACTTTGACTCTAGACTGGAAGGGAGAGGGGGTTGGTTTACAATCTTCCATGTGAAAGCGACAAAGAAGGTCACAAGCATAGTTAGATTGAGAAAAAAAAAATTATTTCTTTGGTTTGAAAGACTTGGAGGCCAAGAAAATAATGCAAATGTCCTAAGTCTTTCATTTCAAATTTTTGCTTAAGACTGGATTTCACATTGGTTAAAAGCTTAGGATCACTACCAGTAAGAATAAGATCATCAACATAAAGAACAAGGATGAAGAGATTGTTTCCTACTTTCTTGGTATAGACATTAGGGTCAGAATGATATCTAGAAAAACCAGTGTCAAGGATAAATCTATCCATTTTGGCATACCAAGCTCGAGGGTCTTGCTAAAAGCCATATAAGGATTTTTTAAGGCGACATACAAGGCTAGAGCCATTCTGAACATAGCCAGGAGGTTGTTTCGTGTAAATTTCCACCTGCAAATCACCATGTAAAAATGCAGACTTGATATTGATTTGATGGACCTCCCATTTATGTAATGCTGCAAGGGAAAGAACAAGGTAGATGGAGTTCATTTTGGCGACAGGGGCAAAGGTTTCATTGTAGTCAATTCCTTCAACTTGGGAAAAACCTTTGGCAACTAACCTTGCCTTAAGCCTTTCAACACTTCCATCGGAGGCATACTTAGTTTTGTAGACCCATTTACATCTGACAAGTTTTCTTCCTTTTGGAAGAGCGACAAGATCCCAAGTATCGTTCGCCATTAAGGAACGATATTCTTCATCCATAGTTGCATCCCAATATCTATTCCCTGAAGCTTCTGCAAAATTCTATGGATCATGATTCTCGAAAACTTGATCCAAAAGAGAAGAGGCTCGCTGGAACTGAGAACGAGTTCGTTGTTGATCTCTAGGATCACCGACAAGATCACTAGCTGCTTCACATGTTGAACAGGCCCATCGAGGAAGTGATTGTGCTGGTGCAATTGGAGGAAAATGAGCAAGCGGAGGTGGATTTTCATCCTCGATGTCATCATCAGAAACTAGAATTGGAATGTTGTCAAGGAAGTTGGTAGTAGAAGAAGGCACAAGCACCGAATTAGGCTCGTGGGCCAAAGATAGCACAAAAGTCGAGTTAGGCTCGCGAGCCAAGAGATTTTCATCAAATTTAGCATCTCTTCTAATAATTATATCATGAGAATGTGGCTGAAGAAGTCTATAACCTATTACATTTTCAGAATATCCAACAAATATGCATTTTTCACTTTCAGGCTGCAATGCTTTCCATTTTTCATCTGAAATATGAGCCCATGCTTCACTACCAAACACACGGAAGTGACTTACATATGGTTTAATTTTACTCCATGCTTCTTCGGGTGTGATATCTTGTAAAGCTTTAGTCGGGGTAGGATTAACTATGCAAGTTTCATAATTTATGGCTTCATCCCAAAATCGAAGACTTAGTCCCTTAGCTTGAAGCATACAATTAGCCATTTCTTTTAAAGTGCGGTTCTTTCGTTCAACTACACCATTTTGCTGTGGTGTATATGGAACAATATGTTGTTGTTGGATTCCCTGTTCAATGCAGAAAGTAGTGAACTTGTTGTTAATATATTCTCCACCATTATCATAACTTAACTTTAGAATTTGATGACTATATTTTTTTTCAACAAGGGCTTTGTAAGCCAAGAACATGTTAAATACTTTGCTCTTAAGTTTTAGGAAATAAACCCAAGTGCGTCTAAAGTAATCATCAATAAAAGTTAAGAAATATTTTAAACCAAAAAATGAAGCAGATGGAAGAGGACCACACAAGTCACTATGCACAAACTCCAAGGGGGGCGAGGCGTGCCAAGAGACATGTTTGTCAAAATTGTCCCGATGATGTTTTTCAAGTACACAACGGGAACAAACACCATCCCTGCAAGATACCATCAAAAGACCTGTCACCATATTTTATTTACATAGTTGTTGCAATGAGTGATCATTTAAGTGACCAAATCGCCCATGCCAAAGTTTGTTCAACTCATCACTATGAGCTACAAAAACTGAGGAAAAAGGTGATGAACCAAAGTTGTTAAACTTGTACAACCTGGTAATATCATCAACAATTCCAATGGCTAGGACATGCTTAGGGTCTTTAAAATCCTTGATTACAACTTGGTGAGGTGTAAACATTACAATTTTACCTTGTAAACGTTACAGTTTTACCTTCATCGGAATGAGTGATTTGATAGACTGATAACAAATTGGAGGAAATTCTTGGAACACATAGTACATCACTAAACTCTCCATTATCTATCGGAACTATTCCAGATCCTACAACACTAAGAGATCTATCATCACCAACAAATATTTGTTTGGTGTTACATTCATGCATAGTAGAAAATATGGCTTTATCCTTAGCCATGTGATCAGCTGCTCCAGAATCAATGAGCCAATCATTTGAAGTAGAAGAAGAAGATGCATTATAGGAAAAAACAAAAGCACAAAGTGCATGTCCGTGAGATGAATATTCTGAAGATGAATCAAGGATGATGTGGTGCTTCTTCATTGCTGCTTCTAAGGTTGCCATCTTCTTGGAACATTTAGATTCATCATGATTATATTTCGCACAAAAGTTGCAATGACACTCAGTCTTATTACCTTTTGGTTTGTTTCCTTTGTCATTTTTTGAAGAATAAGTTGGATGAGAGGGTTTCGGACCCTTGTTTGGCTTATTATTGCAAATATTTCGCTTCTTTGGTTGCTTGGACTTCTCTTTCTGTTGTGCCAACAAGGCTTTGCCAGATGTATTTGCATTGCTAATCATTCCAAGATGTATGAGCTTATCCTGCTCTCTAATCAAAGAATCACAAAAGGATTCAAGAGTAGGCTCTTTATAGCTAGTTGGATCCAATGATTCTTCCATGGAGTAAAATGTAGATACAAAAAGAGAATATGCAGGTCCAAGTTTGGAAAGAATATTATAAATGCATTGCTTCTCTTCTCTTTTAATTTTGCATTCTGCACATAAGAGTCTAAGATTTTTGTACTTAGATAGATAATCTTGAATGCACGAAAAATTAGTTGGATTTAAGGAAATCAACTCATTTTCTAGTTGATGACCTTGAATCTCATTGTGTTTACCAAACACAGGTTCCAATTTTTCCCAAGGTTGATCTGGTTAATCAATTCCAAATATGTGGAATTGTAAATCAATAGAGATTGACATCCCAATCAATCCATGGGATTCATAACATTTATTGGCCCATTTTATTTTCTTATCAACATCAGTGGCCTCTGTTTCTTTCCCTAGGGTAATTCGGTAAGTCTCCTACTTCGTAGGACATCCTCCACATGAGATTTCCATGAGAAATAGTTGGAACTAGTAAGTATAATATCACATGGGGCGGACATACTATAAAATGAAGGTCGTACAAACATAAACCAATAGTCTAGATGCAAATATTTTGAAAAAACATGTTGTTTAAAAAAAACGGCACTGAAAACTGACTCTGGATGAGGAAGTTATGCTTGATTGAAAAGATGGTTGCAGGTGACCCCAACAGGTACGAGGCATGCAAAGGATTGACCCAATTGAAAAAAAAAAAAAAAAAGACCCCCTCTTCCAAAGCTTAACCTTTTAAACCCACTTTACAATAATGTTGTTTTATGTGAACCACTTTTGTAAAATAAGTAGAGTTTCACTTTTACAATAATGTTACTTCAAATATTGCATGCAAAAAAACTAAAGGACTTTAAGTGGCTTGCTTTTATAATTTAAGGGAGATGCACTTTTACAATAAAGTAACTTAAAAATAGAAATTACATGCAATTTTAGAAAAGTAACTAACAAGAAGACATGAACTCAAGACCTCTTATTAAATGAATCAACTTTTAACCAAGTTAGCTAATATTTAAAATGTACGTAAAATATGGAAAGGAGGAAGGTTTTTTTTATAATTATTTTGTCTTGAACTTCGTGCTTACCATAAACAGACTTTTTTTCTGCAAATCACTTCACATAAACCGAAACAAAAACAAAAAATAATAATATGCCTCGAATTTGGGGTTAGACTTCGTTAGCTTTCTCGGAATGTATATGTTTTCTCATTGTTTCTAATTTTCCACGGTCGCACAAAGTGCACGGCAAAGAGCATACGCAGTAAATAAAACCCTTTTTCTTTTGTTTCTGATTTGTCGAGATCTTACAAGGTGCAGGGTAAAGAGCATACGCGGAAAGAGAAGGTAACAACCCAAAACTAAAAAAATACTAGATCTAAAAAGAAAATGAGAAAATTATTTTAAATAAAAAACGTCACTGTAACAATATACCTCTAGATCTGATGAAATGCAAGAATCTTGGACAAACGAAAGCCTTTTTTGATGAAACAAAAATTGCTCCCCACTGGAAATGGCACTCCGGACGTAATGCTACACCTCTCATAGCCTAAAAATGCACAGAAATTTCAAAACCATAAACCCTTTCACAGCTTCGGCAACACCAATTCGAGATTTAGATCACCAATGTAAGCGACTCTTCAAAAAGGCTCTGATGCCATGTCTACACCGGATGATTCCAAAAGAACGAACACCTAGAGCAACCACTCACACAAACATATCACAGATCAACACACCGATGTTTTCACATGGCTTAAACCCTTGAAAGGGAAACACTCCACGACCCTAGCCAAATAGCTACTTGAGACAGTTTATTATGCAAAAGAAAGAAAGTTACAAATGAGCTTCTCATGATCGATCAACTGGCAAGTGACCCTCCATGCTCTTTAAATAGATATCATGGACCAATCGGGTGTTAAGCCACGGATCAAAGGTAGTTATGATCTAAGAGAAGTTGAACTGTCAGATCACTCTATGTCTAGAACATATCATGACCGTCGGATTAGATATTTACAAATGCATACTAATGTATACTAAAGAAACACACTTTTCCTAACAGATATATTATAACAAGTTGATCTTAACTAACTCCTGAGTGTCTAAATATCCTAACAGCCAACTCGCTTTCCAATGTCATTCAAAGATGCTTAGCAAATTTCAACCGGGGGCATAAAAACCAAACCAAGCAACGGAATTGAATTTTGATACCTCTTGTAGGTGCGTTTGGTCAAGGGTGAGATGACAAATATTCCCACAACCTCATTCATCACATTTTCCAAAATCTTAGCTTATAATGCAAAAATAGCATTGCATACTAATGAGCAAAACCCTTGTTGTGAAAACTATCAATATAGACAACATTCAGTCTATGAAGTCTTTGAAGAGCGGTGTCCCTGGTGGTAATCCGATGTCATGATTTCAACAAAACTAATGGTTTGTCCATCCAAGCCTTGATTATCCATTTATGGCAAGTTTCAACTCGTTTCCCAACACCATTCAAGGACACTTGTCAAATCTTAACCAGGGCATAAAAACCAAACTGATCAACAAAATCAAGTTTCGTTTACCTCCTGTAGGTGTGTTTGGTCAAGGGTGAGCTGGCCAGGATGCCCACGGCCTCGTCCACCGCATTTTTTAAAAATATTAGTTTATAATGCAAAAATAACATTGCATGCTAATGAGCAAAACCCTAGTTGTGAAAACTGTCAATATAGACTACGTTCGGTCTATGAAGTCACTGAAGAGGGGTGTCCCTAGTGGTGATTCGATGTGACGATTCCAACGAAGCTAATAGCTTGTCCATCCAAGCCTCAGTGTAATATCCCTTTTTCAAATTTTATTAAAATGCCCAATTTTCCACTTTTTTCCCAATTTCGACCTTTGACTAGTTTTACTGTTTTGACCTCCAAATCAACCCAAATGGTCCCAAATCTTCTGTAGGAGTGTATGAATGGTATTTAGACTTGAATATAAGTTTCAGGGATGTTTTATGGCCCTCCAAATACTGCTGCAAACTTGATTTGTATTCTGATCAATATATGTAATTTTGACTAGTAATTTGTGCATCAAATCCCCCTCGGGTAACACTGCAAATGGCCTTCCAAATGCCTCCAAACTCCCAAAAATTTATGAACAGAGGTATATAATGTGTTAAGTATGTGATTAAGGTCTCATATGCACCATTAATTGATTTTTAATACTGTTCTAACTCTCTCACATTCAACAGCAAAAACCCCCAATTCGACCCTTGGGGAAATGGCACTATTTCACCTCCCAATACAACTAAACTGAGTAAAAATGCTTCAAATGCTCAAGTACAGTACATGAAACTTGTAGAAGACATCCATGGCAATATATTTATTACAAATATATCAGAGACTCATCCATACATTCGAAATCATCATCAATACATTGGCTCACAACAAGGTAGTGGGGAAATGGCATTGTTCTTCCATTAAAAATGAGATTTATACATTTCTACTTGGAATTTCGACCTGAAACTTTTTGGAGATGAAGAACAGAGTATTTACTTCATATTACAAAAGAAATGGGGCATTAGAAGCTCCCCCAAAGAGTACAATAGCTCACCAAAAACGCCCTCCCTCAAGGAGCACGAATATGCCTTCAAAACTGGAAACGGTGGAGAGAAAGTGCTGCACTAAACCAAACCATGAAACTTCCTGTAGCTGCTACCTGCAAATACAAACTCCATTAAAGCACCATGAAAGACCTGAGTGGCCTCTCCAAACACCAACTTGGATGGGAATCTTTCACCCTCGAAATTGGCTAAGGCAAGAAACTAGTCATCCACTAGCTCTCTCTTCATAAATGCAATTTTTCTCAAATCATCAAAAGCCATTCTCATACTTGATTTCTACATTTTATAACCAACATTAGCCTTCAAGGGGTCGAAATCCTCTCAATAGATTCAATAATTTTTCATTTAGAAAATATTCCTCATTTGCCACTTGTCTCCTAGTTCCAACCTTCCATCTTCTCCCAAATTCGAATTTGAGTCTCTTTAGATTCCTCCAACTCCATGAGCGCCTTCTTGAGCCTATTTTTGGGGATGACATGTCATAATGGTCAGGTGTAAGAAGTCAGGTCTGAATTTTGTCATAAAATGTCATAGATGCTTCATTATTGTTGTCATAAAACTAGGGAATCTAGCCCATGTGTCCACTAGTCTCCAATTTGACTCTTCCTCTCCCATGGAGGTTACTATTCCTTCCCATTTCGACCTAATATGCTCAATGCCATGTGTTATGACTTACCAACTCACCCAAGAGTGTTCACCTTCCCATGAATTCGAATTGGCAAGAGAGAGCTGCCATGTGTCATTGAAAAATCAAGCTAGTGTGGGTCCCACCACCTCCATATGTCTCCAAAACCACTTGCCACCTAGAATTTCTCTTGAATTTATTTATTCATCATATTTATTAAATTCTTGAACCCTTCTAATGTCTAAATATCATTTATTAGTTTCCTTATTACCATCCCACATGTGCCCATCCAACCTAGGAAACTAGTAGGATTGATGGGATTGTCTTACTATGCACTTATTTGAATGGGGACATTACAGTCCTCCCCACCCAAGATTGCTTGTCCTCAAGCAATTTCAAATTTGGATGCTGCAAAATCTTCTCCTCTTCCCATGTGTCATCTTCATTTGGTAAGTCCTTCCATTGCACTAAATATTCTTTGATGATTCTACTCCTCAACCTTCTTTCCCGTGTCTTCAAAATCTTTTCCGGAACAAGTGTGAGCTGACCTTCATCATCCAAAGGAGGAAGTATTTCTGAAGTGATGATTTTCTGACCAAGAGCTTTCTTAAGACAAGAAACATGAAATACATTGTGGATTTTACTCTCTTCCGGAAGTTCTAGTTCATATGCTACTTCTCCAACCTTCCGCACTACCTTGTATGGCCCATAGTACCTTGGTTTTAATTTTTCTGCTCCATTCTTTTTGAGAGAGGTTTGTTTATAGGGCTGCAACCTTAAATATATTAAATCATTGACTTGAAAGGTTCTCTCTTCTCTATGTCTATCAGCATATTGTTTTTGTTGATTTTGAGCAACTTCCAAATTGTCTTTCAAGAGCTTTAAAATTTCTTGGCTCTCTTCCACCCAATCTTTAGCCTTTGGGGCTCTACTATCACCAAATATAATGTCAGCAAATGTAAGTGCATCATAACCATATAATGCTTTGAAAGGAGACATTCCTATTGACATATGATAAGTGGTGTTGTAGCAAAACTCACCCAAGTGTAGCCATTTTGCCCATGCTTTTTGCTGCCCTCCCACATAGTTTCTTAGGTATCCTTCCAACCATTGGTTTACCCTCTCTGTTTGTCCATCAGTTTGTGGATGATAGCTGGTACTTGGAGTCAATTGAGTGCCTACCAATCTAAAAAGTTCTTTCCAAAAAGCACCCATGAATCTACTATCTCTATCACTGACAATGCTCTTGGGGAGCCCATGCAATCTGAAGATTTCTTTGAAAAAAATATCAGCCACTTGTGCAGCACTAAAAGATGATGTAACAGCAAAGAAATGAGCAAATTTTGTCAACCTATCAACTACCACATAGATGCAATCCTTACCTAAGGATTTAGGCAATCCGGTGATGAAATCCATGGAAATACTGTCCCATTTTTGCTCCGGAATGGGCAATGGTTGTAATAGGCCGGCTGGACATGTAAGTTCTGATTTGTTTTGTTGACATGC
The DNA here is from genome assembly GCA_027924585.1 of Larix kaempferi. Lineage (NCBI taxonomy): Eukaryota > Viridiplantae > Streptophyta > Pinopsida > Pinales > Pinaceae > Larix > Larix kaempferi. The sequence continues at coordinate 3,549,778 of BSBM01000705.1, forward strand.
TTTACATTCATTCACATACTTCTGAACATCTTCCTTCAGCCCCTTCCAAAAAAATCTTTGCCTCAACTGTCTATAAGTTTTGAAGATCCCCGGATGGCCCGCTAGTGGGGAATCATGTGCTTCTTGCAAAATTCGGTACTTGAGCTTGGAGTTATGAACTAAATAAATTCTTCCCTTATAATATATCAGCCCATTCAAAATCCTATAATTATCATCCCCTTTGATTCCATCCAACACATCACAAGCAAATTTGTCTTTGGCATATTCAAGTAGTAGCATGTTTTTCCAATCCTTGGCAATATCCATGAGAGAAAAGGAAGGCCTTCTTGACAAAGCATCTGCTACTATATTATTCTTTCCTTTGACATATTCAATATCAAAATCATAAGCTTGAATCTTGCTTACCCACTTTTGTTGCCTTTCATTTAGATCCTTTTGGGTGAGAAAGTGTCTTAGACTATTATGGTCAGTTTTCACCACAAACTTGCTGCCCACCAAGTATTGTCTGAATTTGGCCAATGCATGCATAATGGCCAGCATTTCTTTATCATAGATGGAGTAAAGTTTTTCATGAGGCTGCAACTTTCTGCTCTCAAAGGCTATGGGGTGTTGGCCTTGCTTTAGGACAGCCCCTATTCCTCCACCTGAAGCATCACATTCCACAACAAAAGGTTTAGTAAAATCAGGAAGTGCAAGTATGGGACAACTACTCATTACCTCTTTCATTTTTTGGAATGCTTTTTCAGCCTCTTCATCCCACTTGAAAGCATCCTTCTTAGTCAAATCAGTGAGTGGAGAAGTCAACTTGGAGAACCCTTTCACAAATTTTCTGTAGTAGGTGCATATGCCAATAAAGCCTCTCAATTCGGTAATATTTTTTGGTGATGGCCATTCCAAGATAGCCCTGATTTTTTCCATGTGTACCTTCACTCCTTCTTGCCCAATAATGTGCCCAAGATACAGTAGTTCTTTCATCCCAAACTCACATTTTGATAATTTAGCAAATAAGGACTCTTCTTGCAAGATTTTCAACACAATCTCTAACTGTTGCAAATGCTCTTCCCATGTTTTACTGTAAATGAGAATATCACAAAGAAAACCAAAACAAACCTTCTTAGTTGCTTGCAAAATATCCTATTCATACATGCTTGAAAGGTGGCTGGAGCATTAGTTAACCCAAAAGGCATGACAAGAAATTCAAAGTGGCCAAAATGACATCGAAAAGCGGTCTTTTGCACATCTTCATCTTTCATTCGAATTTGGTGATACCCTGATCTAAGGTCAATTTTTGAGAAGTATTTGGCCCCATGTAGCTCATCCATGAGCTCATCAATCCTAGGAATAGGATACCTATTCTTGATAGTCTTTTTGTTCAAGGCTCTGAAATCTATGCACATTCTCAATGTTCCATCTTTTTTCTTCACTAGCACTACTGAAGAAGCATAAGGGCTAGAGCTTGGTCTAATGAGACCCAACTCTAGGAGTTCTTGGATAGCTTTTTCAATCTCATCTCTAAACCTTTTAGGATGTCTATAAGGTGGTATTTGAATGGGTGAAGTACCCTCCTCCAAAACAATACTGTGCTCAACCCCCCTATCTGGTGGCCTACCATGTGGAAGGTCTCTAAAAACCTTTTCATATTTTTGCAAAAGTCTCTCTATCTCCTTTGGGTGTTTGACAATATTTATAGTTGGCTTGGGAGATGTAATATGACATTCAGCAGCCCATTCTATATCCCCATGCCTCAATATAGATCTCATGCTATTGCAAGTCACTACTTGATTTGGATAAGTGTGTTGCCCTCTCACAACTCTTTGTACTCCTTTTGAATCTTGGAATTTCATTTCGGGAATTTGATAATTTACTGTATGCTCTCCTATTGAATACAACCATTGCACTCCCAAAACCACATTAGTATCAGCAACATCAACCACATAAAAACTATCAACAAAAGTATAGTTACCTACGGTGACTTGCAGCTTTGGAACCCATGTTTTGCATTGCATTGTGTTGTGACCGGGAATGACAACTGTGAAGCCATCAAATGGTTCAATAGGTATCTTTCTTTTCTCTACCATCTCTGCATCAATGAAGTTATGAGTGGCTCCTCCATCTACCAAAACTGAAGTTCTTTGTCCTTGTACCACACCTTTGCATCGGATAGTATGATAGCGAGGTACTGCTGAAAGCACTGCCATTCTTGCTTTGTCTGGTGAAGGCTGATTTTCTTCTTGTCTTTCCTCTTCTACTGCTGTCTCATATGCCTCTTCTTGATCTGAAATATGCCCATCTTCATCCATGCCCCCATCATACCCCTCATTATCAGAAAATACTTCTATGTATTGAGCCTTTCCTTTGGTACATTTGTGCCCCGGTGTCCATGGTTGGAAGCATGTGAAGCATAGTTTCTTTTTTCTAAGTTCATCCCTGTTTAGTCCCTCTTTTTTATTCCTCTCAAATGACTCTCTTTGCCAAGGTTTCTTATCATATCCATCCCTTTGCCAAGGTTTCTTTTCAAATTTATAGCTAGGCTTAGGAGGAAATCTCGTTCTAGGAAGCACATTTTGGAGATCCCTAGTCAAGCTCATTGCATCTTTTAATGTAGTTACTGAGTGGTACACCTCTTTTACACTCTTCATTCAAATCATTCCAATCATTTACTAGTTTCTTGTAATCCAATTCAAGATTGGGTTCTTCTTTGGGTGTGAGAAATTTAGGTGCAGTATGCCTTTGTGTGCTTTGAAATTCATCAGGTCTATTATGAGGTCCTGTACTTGAGAAAATATGCTCATTCCCTTTCATCTTTTCCCCTGAGTGTGAACCACTATTATCTCCTATCATCCCTTTGCCTGAAAGTTGGCTACCCAACAATTCGAAACCTTTCATCATTTGTTTATTCATATCTAGCATAACCATGGTAAGTCCTTCAAAACATGGTTTTAAGGCTTCAATAAATTCCTCCTTATGTCTTAATTTTTCCTCCTCCTCTCTACCCATTGTTTTAGAAAAGAACTCTTTTTCTGCTACTATCTCTTCTTCAACCAAAACTTCTTCAACTACTGATTCAAAGGGTGGTGTTTTATTTGTTTGGCTTCTTGTTAATACCATCAGGTGCCAAGACCATGCTCTGATACCACTTGTAATATCCCTTTTTCAAATTTTATTAAAATGCCCAATTTTCCACTTTTTTCCCAATTTCGACCTTTGACTAGTTTTACTGTTTTGACCTCCAAATCAACCCAAATGGTCCCAAATCTTCTGTAGGAGTGTATGAATGGTATTTAGACTTGAATATAAGTTTCAGGGATGTTTTATGGCCCTCCAAATACTGCTGCAAACTTGATTTGTATTCTGATCAATATATGTAATTTTGACTAGTAATTTGTGCATCAAATCCCCCTCGGGTAACACTGCAAATGGCCTTCCAAATGCCTCCAAACTCCCAAAAATTTATGAACAGAGGTATATAATGTATTAAGTATGTGATTAAGGTCTCATATGCACCATTAATTGATTTTTAATACTGTTCTAACTCTCTCACATTCAACAGCAAAAACCCCCAATTCGACCCTTGGGGAAATGGCACTATTTCACCTCCCAATACAACTAAACTGAGTAAAAATGCTTCAAATGCTCAAGTACAGTACATGAAACTTGTAGAAGACATCCATGGCAATATATTTATCACAAATATATTAGAGAATCATCCATACATTCGAAATCATCATCAATACATTGGCTCACAACAAGGTAGTGGGGAAATGGCATTGTTCTTCCATTAAAAATGAGATTTATACATTTCTACTTGGAATTTCGACCTGAAACTTTTTGGAGATGAAGAACAGAGTATTTACTTCATATTACAAAATAAATGGGGCATTAGAAGCTCCCCCAAAGAGTACAATAGCTCACCAAAAACGCCCTCCCTCAAGGAGCACGAATATGCCTTCAAAACTGGAAACGGTGGAGAGAAAGTGCTGCACTAAACCAAACCATGAAACTTCCTGTAGCTGCTACCTGCAAATACAAACTCCATTAAAGCACCATGAAAGACCTGATTGGCCTCTCCAAACACCAACTTGGATGGGAATCTTTCACCCTCGAAATTGGCTAAGGCAAGAAACTAGTCATCCACTAGCTCTCTCTTCACAAATGCAATTTTTCTCAAATCATCAAAAGCCATTCTCATACTTGATTTCTACATTTTATAACCAACATTAGCCTTCAAGGGGTCGAAATCCTCTCAATAGATTCAATAATTTTTCATTTAGAAAATATTCCTCATTTGCCACTTGTCTCCTAGTTCCAACCTTCCATCTTCTCCCAAATTCGAATTTGAGTCTCTTTAGATTCCTCCAACTCCATGAGCGCCTTCTTGAGCCTATTTTTGGGGCTGACATGTCATAATGGTCAGGTGTAAGAAGTCAGGTCTGAATTTTGTCATAAAATGTCATAGATGCTTCATTATTGTTGTCATAAAACTAGGGAATCTAGCCCATGTGTCCACTAGTCTCCAATTTGACTCTTCCTCTCCCATGGAGGTTACTATTCCTTCCCATTTCGACCTAATATGCTCAATGCCATGTGTTATGACTTACCAACTCACCCAAGAGTGTTCACCTTCCCATGAATTCGAATTGGCAAGAGAGAGCTGCCATGTGCCATTGAAAAATCAAGCTAGTGTGGGTCCCACCACCTCCATATGTCTCCAAAACCACTTGCCACCTAGAATTTCTCTTGAATTTATTTATTCATCATATTTATTAAATTCTTGAACCCTTCTAATGTCTAAATATCATTTATTAGTTTCCTTATTACCATCCCACATGTGCCCATCCAACCTAGGAAACTAGTAGGATTGATGGGATTGTCTTACTATGCACTTATTTGAATGGGGACATTACACTCAGTTATCTAGTTATGGCAAGTTTCAACTCACTCCCCAACGACATTTAGGGACACCTAGCAAATTTTAACCGAGGGCATAAAACCAAACCGAGCAACGAAATTGAGTTATGTTACCTCCCATAGGTGTGTTTGGTCAAGGGTGAGATGGCCATGATTCCCACAACCTCGTTTGTCACATTTTTCAAAATATTAGCTCATAATGCAAAAAACGCATTACATACTAATGAGAAAAACCCTAGTTGTGAAAACTGTCAATATAGACAACTTCCAGTCTATGAAGTCACTAAAGAGGGGTGTCCCTGGTGGTAATTTGATGTCATGATTCCAACAAAACTAAAAGTTTGTCCATCTGAGCCTTGGTTATCTAGTTATGGTGAGTTTCAACTTGCTTCCCAACGCCATATAGGGGCAGTTGGCAAATTCCAACCAGGGGCATAAAAAACAAACCAAGCAACGAAATTGAGTTCAATTACCTCCTGAAGGGGTGTTTTGTCAAGGGTGAGATGGCCATGATGCCCACAACTTCGTTCGTCACATTTTTCAAAATATTAGCTTATCATTCAGAAATTGCATTGCATGCTAATGAGCAAAACCTTAGTTGCAAAAACCGTCAATATAAACAAAGTTTGGTTTATGAAGTCACTGAAGAGGGGTGTCCCTCATGGTAATTCGATGTCACGATTCCAATGGAACTGACGGTTTGTCCATCTGAGACTCGGTTATAAAGTTATGGTGAATTTCAACTCACTTCCCAATGCCATTTAGGGACACTTTGCAAATTTCAATGGGGCATAAAAACTAGGAGTAAGCTAATATCTAGACGGTTTGCACCTTCTCCGACGGTTTTTGTCGAAATCTGACGATGGATAAATTGCTAAAATTGTGATTTGGGTTGTTGGGATTGCAATTTTGATTGTAGCAATAGATTCAACATCCTCAATTACCCCTAGGGCACCCTGGTTATGCAATTCCAATAACCCAAAACTACCATTTCAACAATTTTCAACCAATTTTGTTAGTTTTTCAGAATTTACTTCAATCTGATCTAGGATCTTAACTGAGAGAACAACATGTACAGCATATCTACAGCATATCAATCATGGATACAATAATGCAAGCACACAAGAGACATAGAGTTTACTTGGGGAAAACCATAAAGGTGAAAAACCCCAATAACTTCCTCAAAGATAGATAGAGCAATGATACAACCCAAGCATAAGAGATAGACATCTCCTAGCAGCAGCTTCTCCTCCTCCACAAGTGCGCCACTCTCCCAAGAGTGTGAGAGAGAATAGAATGATGAAATAGAGTGCCTCCCACACTCTATTTATACTTGACTTGACTTGCCTAATAACCTTTACTAGGTCGGCCTTAACTTAACCACATAACATAATGTTGACTGGGCCGACACCCAATAGGGTGGTCTAATAACCCTTTGACCCACATGGCTGACCCCCAATAGGGTGGTCTAATAACCCTTCGACCCACATGACTTATACAGGGCCGACCCCAACAAGGTGGTCTAATAACCCATCAAGTATAAGTTACGACACTTACAATATAAATGACGACACTTCCGTATAGAGGAATAATAACATCTCTATAGGAATACAAACACTTCCGTATAGAGGAATAATAACATCTCTATAGGAATACAAACACTTCCGTATAGAGGAATAATACCATCTCTATAGGAGTACAATATACATATATGAAATACATTCCGAAGTTACATATACATCAACAAGTTTTAACCGAAAAACTCATCGGATTTTGGGTTCAGATCATCTAGAGTTTAGCTCACGCCTAAAAACTAAACCGAACAATGGAATTGAGCTCTGTTACCTCCCGTAGGTGTGTTTGGTCAAGTGTGAGATGACCAAGATGCCCACAATCTCGTTCATCACATTTTTCAAATTATTAGCTCATAATGCAAAAATTGCATTGCATGCTAATGAACAAAAGCCTAGTTGTGAAAATTGTTAATATAGACAATGTTTAGTCTATGAAGTCACCAAAGAGGGGTGTCCCTGGTGTTAATTCGATGCCATGTTTCAAATGGAACTAACGATTTTTCCATTTGAGCCTTGGTTATCCATTTATGGTGAGTTTCAACTCCCTTCCCAACACCATTCAGGGACACTTAGCAAATTTCAACCAAGGGCATAAAAACCAAACCAAGCAACGGAATTGAGTTCGGTTACCTCCTGAAGATATGTTTGGTCAAGGTGAGATGTCCACGATGCCCACAACCTCGTTGGTCACTTTTTCAAATATTAGCTTATAATTTGGAATTTGCATTGCATGCTAATGAGTAAAACCCTAGTTGCGAAAACCGTATAGACAACGTTTGGTCTATGAAGTCATTGAAGAGGGGTGTCCCTAGTGGTAATATGATGTCACGATTCCAACGGAACTGATGGTTTGTCAATCCAAGACTCGATTATCGAGTTATGGAAAGTTTCAACTTGCTTCCCAATGCCATTTAGGTATACTTGGCAAATTTCAACCAGGGCATAAAAACCAAACCAAGCAACATAATTGAGTTCCGTTACGTCCTGTAGGTGTCTTTGGTCAAGGTTGAGATGGCCATTATTCCCACAACCTCGTTCCTCACATTTTTCAAAATCTCAGCTTATAATGCAAAATTTGAATTTCATGTTAATGAGCAAAACCATCAATATAGACAATGTTTGGTCTATGAAGTCAATGAAGAGGGTGTCCCTAGTGGTAACCCGATGTCAATATCTTAGCATATAATCATTGACCAAAACCCTAGTTTTGAATACCATCAAGATAGACAACGTTCGGTCAATGAAGTCTCTTGAGAGGGGTGTCCCTAGAGGTACTCGAATGTCACGATTCCCACAGAATTAACGGTTTGTCCATTCGAGGAGGACCAAACCAATGCCCAAAATTATAACATATATTAGGGTGTTTCTCGAAAAATACACAAATCTCCTACACCAAGAGAAAAGTGTGCAAGGGATCATATTCTTGAACAATATAACCACTTCAATGAATGGAAGTGACCTCATTCCGACCATGTTCTAGGGTTAACTGAGGTAAAATATAAATAACAACCAAAGAACATAAGAACTATTAAAACCAAAAACATTATTTGTGGAAAATGAGAAATGTTAAATCTTATATAGTCCCAATGCCTCAAAAATAGTCCTAGGTATATCAATGTTTAATGAACTAGTATCACTTGGTAAGGGAGTCTAGCAGTTGTTTGTCTATACTTGGAAGACACAACTGAATTATAGCATATTGTATAAATCTATTTGATTGTAGACTTATATATATTGCAAAGTTAATGTTGTCAAACAAAATACTTTTATATATTGACAAGAGAGGGTTGGCACTTAAGGTTATCTAATAGAATTTGCAGTTGATATTTAAATTGTATAACAATTTTTTTTTACGATCTTTACTAACATTTATTAAAATTGTTGCATGTTTTAAATTATTGGAATGACATCTTAGTTGTAACTTATTTGAATTTTTATTATGGTATGTGCAATTTGATATGATGTAATATGATTATGGTTTTGTTTCATATGTTGTAATATTAACAATATAACAAGAATATGAATTATTGCATGAAATAAATACTAACTTATCATTTTGAATGTTTGTTTTGGAAGATTCGATTGATCCTGGTCTCAATCCAAATTATATTGAGTCTGGTTCAGATATGGAAGATGGTGCATGATGAGGTAGATGGAGAGGACATTGAGACGGATGACGATGATGATGATTATGATCATGATCATGATATTGATTATGACGATAAGCTAGTTACTGGTAGTAGTCAATGACATTAATCATATAGACTCTATCATGGATAGTTGTTGATATATTGTTATGATGCCTTTTCTCATGTTGACTATCATATCTATCGTTTTCACTTGCAATACCATATTGACTTATATCATTTTGACATGTATCATTTTGACTTATACCATTTGGACATGTATCATTTTGACTTATATCATTTTGACATGTTATTGATCTACTGGCATATTTGACTTTCACTTGTTTTAGTTATATATGATGACGATCTTACCAGTATTGACTTTTCAATTTATATATATTGTATGATGATGATCTTATCAGTGGTCAATGCTTTTTGGATGGATGTTTATTACATATGATGATTTTACTACTTAGGATGAATGTTGTCAATTTCAATTAAATTTCTTCATAAATGATATGACATAAATTTGAAATGCAATATCTATTTTTTAAGATCTCCTCAAATGTTATGATATAAATTTCAAATGTGATATGTGGTTTTTCTAATAGATATAAGTTACTTGACAGGATATTTATCTAATATTGGTATATTTGATTCACTTGTTTAGATGAAGATGATGTTATAATAATTATCTTGTTAATTTATATATACTGGATGTTGTAGATTTTATTTTGATGGAGATTTAATAAGTATAATGAATTTGGTAGTTTGTATGGATGATTGTTTCCCTGAAAATTCCTTATAAATGTTATGCTATAAAACATTTGAAATGCAACATGAGTTACTCTATAATCATATATGTTATTTAAGAGGCATGATATATTTAACTAATTTAATTGAAATTAAAAATATTAAATTAATAAATGAAAACTATAAAGGAAGCAACATTAGTTGTTAAAATGGAAGCAAAATGTGGCTCTAAAATGGAAGAAAAAATTGACATTAAAATGGAAGCCATACTTGGTGCTATTTCTGGCTCTAAATAGGAAGCTAAACTGGTTGCTTAACAGGAAGCAAAACTGGACGCTAATTAAGAAGCAAATCCCAACACTAAAGGGAAGCAAACCCTGGAGCTAAAAAATAAGCAAAATTAAGCGCTAAAAAGGAAGCAAATCTTGGAACTAAAAGGAATCAAACCATGGAGCTAACAAGGAAGCAATTACGGAAGCAAAATTCGGTGCCAATTAAGAAGCAAAACCTGGCAGCACTTAGGAAGAAAAATAAGAAGCATTCCTGAAATAAAAAAAAGGAAGCAATGATGGAATTAAAACTAGAAGCAATATTGGAAGCAAACCTTGGCGTTACTCGGGAAGCAACAAAAGAAGCAATTCTGGAAGTAATACTAGAAAAAACAAAAGATGCGATAACGGAAGTAAAACCAAAAGCAACAAAAGACGTTGTGAGGGAATCAAAACTTAGTGTAATAGGAAGAAAAAATAGAAGCAATGTTGGAAGCAATAACAGAATCAAAATAAGAAGCAAACAAGAAGGAAAATAGGAAGGAAAGAAGAAGCAATAATGGAAGCAACACTTGGTGCTAAATGAGAAGCAACACCTGACACTAACCAGGAAGTTAAAATCGAAGCCAAAATGGAAGCTAAATATGAAGCAATACTAGAAGGCAAAGTGGAAGCTAAAACCAGAGTTAATATAAGCTTTAATTAGGGCGCAATTTACAGAGTCGGTGCAATTCCCGACATGATTCTAGGCACTAATAAAGAAGCAAAAAATGATGCTAATTCCGATGCAAAAAAAGGAAGTGAAGTTAACATGTAGCATGGCACCAAGTTTAGTGCCTACAATTGACCCCACCTCGTGGAAAAAATTACACTAAGATATGATGCTATTATGGTGCTAATGACATGTTTCGTTGTAGTGCAACTTGGTAAATTTTTTGAAGGGGTCACATGACAAAGAAAATGGTGAAATAAGATATGGATGTGACAAGCACATCGAATTGGACGTGACTATACAAGTAGAGTGAACTTGCAAAAAAAAGTATAATAGGTTTTCCTTTGACGTCATGTTCCGACACTTCGGAATCATGTCGATGTTGAGCATCAACAAATCCTGTTTGAAAATTGGTTCCAAGTTGTTAAGAATGTATGCGATCATTGTCAAGTCCCATAGCATGTTTAATGTAGCTTACCGTTGCCTTCCCATATCCAATTGGGGCTAGACCATACTAGAGTATGGTATCTTCAAGGAAAATTTTGAAAGGTTGAATACTTAGACTATTACCCCTCGGGTGATGCGATATTTGTTGACCTCGCTCGACAAACCAACACAACCATTCCAGTATCGACTCTAGTGAGGTGTGCTTCATCTGATCTTATAATTACTCTCCTGAAAGATGGATAAATTGAGGATCAGTATGAAACCTCTCTATACATAACTATGTTTTCCCCATAAGAGATGACTTCAAAATAACCATACATTATTCAAATGACCAATCAACCTTAACTAAAAAATGATCATTCATCTAGCCAGTCGACGAGGACGATCTAGATGTTTTGATATAGGATGTCAAAGACCCAAATTTTGATGAACCTCAATTGAAACAAAAGCTTGACTAGGTTTCCCAACAAGAATTGTTGTACTTACATAAGCTCAAAGGAAATTCGACTTGTCAACAAGCAAGCAAGTGAAAGCTGCTTCTGACTTCATCGTCCGAAGAAGACATCACCAATGCCTAAGAAAAGGAAAAGGAAATCATCATGGAAGCATCACAGAATAAATTCATAATTTAGCAACAAATTGAGAAGTCCCCGTCGCGGCAACAAAATAATCTAGCAACAAAGAAGGCCAAGGCAACTCATGTTCCAACGAAGCCTAGAACAACCAATTGACCAGATGTATAATAGGAGATCGACCTAATGTAGAAACCCCACCACCATTGCCAACCGCTCTTATAGAAGACCCTTTCCCCCCATTAGTATCGACACACCAATCCCTTTCCTTGTCTTAATCAATTCCCATCCTTACCCCAAGACTCATCCAGATTCTTGCAAGACTTTCATCGATTTTCATCTAGTCATTATCTCTAGCCATCCCTCAACCGCAACAATTAATCCCAGCATCCTCTTTTGCTCTCTTAATAAATCCATCACCTATCAAAGTACCGACAATACCATCTTTACAATTTCCGAGCACATCTGTGACAACAACCTCCATTTAATTGGCGCCTCTATCAACCATTTCATTAAAGGCCCTATCGACCATTCAATTAATGGCCCCAACGGCCATTATGCCTGTTTTTGCTAGAAATTGTCCCTAAACTACAAAGGGAGCAAGCTAGTACAATCTCAATACAATGAACAAAAAATAGGGTTTGTTTTGGTGATTTTGTGTTTTGAGGGTTTCATATTCAAGAAGATAATCTATCAATCAACAAACGCAAAAACTTAATCATGTAATAACATCAAAGTACTGAGAAAGTGTAAGAAAATAAACATAAACAACAAACATTCATTTGCACTGGTTCAGGCCACAATACATGAGCATTCACATGAGAAAAAATTTAACAAGGAATGAAATCACATATTGAGTGATCAAAATGATCATAAAAAAAATCAATAGATAAAGTATAGTGGCTTATATCCATATATATATATCAATCTCAGTCTTTAAAACTTACAGGAGAAGTATTTGCATCAGTCTGAAAATATATCACAATGCTCCAAGCTAATGCTTCTTGAGACAAAAATCCAACCTCTTTTCTACCTCCTCCTTTACTCCTTTTATCTATGTACGAAAAAGAGTAGTTTGCTAACTACCTTCTAGGTCTAATTCTAAAGCAGTTACATACTAACTCAAATCTTTAAAGAAACATTAACTAAAAATAACAAATCAGATTCTGGGAAATTAGGCGAATTTCCCGAAAATTGGGTCTAAAAGACGCCACCATATCTCTCAATCCTTGACACCTATTAGAAAATTGAGAGATTTGTTTTTAAATGAGTCCATGAAGAACAAAACCTCTCTTGGTTTTTAAAAATTCCTCTCCAATTGATCGGAATACGTGCTAGAAATTTGTGACTAAAATAGGAAAATATTAAATATTTTAATCCTTGAAAAATAAGCCACAAAGATGAATTTGAATCTTTCAAACAGTGACACCTGTTGCAAACCTGAGAGAGGTTTTTGTGAATGATCCCGAGCTTGACAAAAACCTCTTTGGTATTTTTGAAATTCATCTCCATCTTCTCATAATCTGCACCGAACGATCATGACTAAAAATGAGAAAAACATACATTCTGGTAGCGCCTTAGTGTATGCAGTTTAGTTACTGCGCTGCGGGAATGTCTCCATATGAAGATTTTGTATCAAAAAGTCAACATAGAAGTTAAACTTTAGATATAGCAATAGAATATAATTAAGTAAGCATTTTGAAGACTTTGAAATGAAATATAACATGAAATAAGCCACTAAGAATAAAATTAATTAAAACAAAAACTATAACATAAAAAATGAAAAAGACAATCAAAATTATTTAAGATTTAAGAAATGAAAGGGAAATAAGGAACAAACATTTAAGAAAAACACATAAAAACTAAGGACAATTTCAGTGTTAACATCTGACTCCGGCTGGTGGATGAAAGCCTCCCTGCGAGATTTCAAGATCATGTAGACCTTGTGCCTTACTCATTGGGCGATGGAGTCATTTGTATCTCATTCCCCAATCTGTTCCAAAATTGTAACCCTGTTCTTTTGACTGCTAAAAACAAATTGAATCTGCTCATTCTAAACCATACTTGCTGAAAACAAACTGCACACTAAAAACTAATCCATGCTTACACTCTTACAAACTGAAACCAATGCTCGAAAAAGGAGCTTATTTATTTACAACTTCTACTTCTAACCAGCAGAGACTATCTTGATCATGTAAAAGAAACCTTCCAATGTAGCCAATTAAGTGTTTGATTGCTGAAGATATTTTCTTACTTGCAACTTTGTGAAAAGATGTAAAAAGAACATGACAATCGCATCAGTAATTTCATGAGAAATTTATACCTACTATTGCAATCTGATTTTATCCCAAATGTTACAACATTGGAATCTTTTGAAAAGATTGTCTCCATGTAGATGGTTATTGGGCCGTGAATAACCTGAAACATTTCCAACTGATTAACAAGATCAAGCTGCTCTTTTCTGTTTCCTTCATTGCTTTCTAACAAGTCTGCTTTATATTTATCATACATGGGTTCATTGTTTAAAATTTCTCTTAATGCTAAAACAAAAATCCGTTCCAAATCCTGTTTATATTCATCAAACACTAGATGATCATTACAAATTTCTGATTCTTGAAAATTAGAAATCTTTGCTTTGTGATGCTCTTCAAGATTAGGCTCTATTTCTGGGTGATAGCTACCATATATCAAATCTATGTCCTCGTGACATTGTTGATCATAGATTTTATGATCTAAAACTTTACTACCATCATCATATTCATCATCTATAAGCTGATTTGAAAAGGCATTAGCATGATCTTCCACTTCTTCTTTTTTTTAAATATCATCAACCGGATGCAATTCTTCTTACACATGACCACTGCATGCTCCAAAATCAAAGGATACATTCTGAAAATTTTCCTTAATAAACTTTTGATCTTGAATGTGTGATACAAAAGACAAATGAAAGGGGTTAGGAAATTGTTGATCATGACCATCTTTTTCAATTTCAAGATCCTCTTGAATAAAAGAGTTTGACGTATTTTCTTCAAGAACTGACTCTTCTTTCATTTCCTTTTTAACAATATCTTTACAAAGTTCATCACATGAAGAACATTCTACTGTTTGCTGAATACATGATTCGAACTGTTCACAACAATTTTCTAAAAGGAGATCACTGGGATAAATTTTCTTGCAATAAGCATAAAAGACAGCATGGAAATCTTTTAATGATGAAATACTAGAAATAGGAAGAGATCTGTACCATTGTCTGGCATCTCCTTCCAAGGAGTACATAAACATTTTTAACAATACACCTTCGTGATGAATACCGAGTTGATTGATGTATTGATGAAAATCAATCAAGTGTTGTGCCGGATGGTGATGATCATCTCCTCTAAATCTTAGAAGGAAGTCTCCCCATTCATCCATCGTAGGCACCTCATTTGGACATCCTGGAATATCAACAAAGATAAAAGGGGCAAACCTCTGTGCCAATATAGCAGAAAAAGACTTTGACATTCTGAAAGTGTGAAGTTGCTTCTGAATCTTTCAAACATGATGTCGCCAACAAATCCTTCCCCTGCGAAGTCACCTGGTGAAAAATTGTTGTCTAAAAGAGTTTATGATCCTGTTCACCCTCCAAAAACAGATTTATAAAATACCCCAGGGAAGATATACTTCACTTCCGTCCCCAGCAATGGCGCCAAAGATGTTTGTGCTAGAAATTGTCCCTAGACTACAGAGGGAGCAAGCTAGTACAATCTCAACACAATGAACAGAAAATAGGGTTTGTTTTGGTGATTTTGTGTTTTGAGGGTTTCAGATTCAAAAAGATAATCTATCAATCAACAAAAGCAAAAACTTAATCATGTCATAACATCAAAGTACTGAGAAAGTGTAAGATAATAAACATAAACAACAAACATTCATTTGCACTGGTTCAGTCAACAATACATGAGCATTCACATGAGAAAAACTTTAACAAGGAATGAAATCACATATTGAGTGATCAAAATGATCATAAACAAAATAAATATATAAAGTATAGTGGCTTATATCCATATATATATATATATATATATATATATATATATATATATCAATCTCAGTCTTTAAAACTTACAAGAGAAGTATTTGCATCAGTCTGAAAATGCATCACAATGCTCCAAGCTAATGCTTCTTGAAACAAAAATCCAACCTCTTTTCTACCTCCTCCTTTACTCCTTTTATCTATGTACAAAAAAGAGTAGTTTGCTAACTACCTTCTAGGTCGAATTCTAAAGCAGTTACATAATAACTCAAATCTTTAAAGAAACATTAACTAAAAATAACAAATCAGATTCTGGGAAATTAGGCGAATTTCTGGAAAATTGGGTCTCAAAGACGCCACCATATCTCTCCATCCTTGACACCATATCTCTCCATCCTTGACACTCGTCTCCAATTGATCGAAATACGTGCTGGAAATTTGTGACTAAAACAGGAAAATATTAAATATTTTAATCCCTAAAAAATAGGCCACAACGATGAATTCGAATCTTTCAAACGGTGACACCTGTTGCAAACCTGAGAGAGGTTTTTGTGAATGAGCCTTGTGCTTGACAAAAACCTCTTTGGGATTTCCAAAATTCATCTCCATCTTCTCGTAATCTACACCGAAAGATCATGACTAAAATAGAGAAAAACATACATTCCGGTAGCGCCTTAGTGTATGCAGTCTAGTTACTGCGCTGTGGGAATGTCTCCATATGAAGATTTTGTATCAAAAAGTCAACATAGAAGTTAAACTTTGGATATAGCATTAGAATATACTTAAGTAAGCATTTTGAAGACTTTGAAATGAAATACAACATAAAATAAGCCACTAAGGATAAAATCAATTAAAACAAAAACTATAACATAAAAAAGTAAAAAGACAATCAAAATTATTTAAGATTTAAGAAATGAAAGGGAAATAAGGAATAGACATTTAAGAAAAACATATAAAAACTAAGGACAATTTTAGTGTTAACATCTGGCTCCTGCTGGTGGATGAAAGCCTCCCTGCGAGGTTTCAAGATCATGTAGGACCTTGTGCCTTATTCATTGGGCGATGGAGTCATTTGTATCTCGTTCCCCAATCTGTTCCAAACTTCTAACCCTATTCTTTTGACTGTTAAAAACAAACTGAATCTGCTCATTCTAAACCATACTTGCTGAAAACAAACTGCACACTAAAAACGGATCCATGCTTACACTCTTACAAACTGAAACCAATGCTCGAAAAATGAGCTTATTTATTTACAACTTCTACTTCTAACCAACAAAGACTATCTTGATCATGTAAAAGAAACCTTCCAATGTAGCCAATTAAGTGTCTGATTGCTGAAGAGATTCTCTTGCTTGCAACTTTGTGAAAAGATGTAAAAAGAACATGACAATCGCATCAGGAATTTCATGAGAAATTTATACCTACTATTGCAATCTGATTTTATCCCAAATGTTACAACATTGGAATCTTTTGAAAAGATTGTCTCCATGTAGATGGCTATTGGGTCGTGAATAACATGAAACATTTCCAACTGATTAACAAGATCAAGCTGCTCTTTTATGTTTCCTTCATTGCTTTCTAACAAGTCTGCTTTATATTTATCATCGATGGGTTCATTGTTTAAAATTTCTCTTAATGCAGAAACAAAAATCCGTTCCAAATCCTATTTATATTCATCAAACACTAGATGATCATTACAAATTTTTGATTCTTGAAAATAAGAAATCTTTGCGTTGTGATGCTCTTCAAGATTAGGCTCTATTTCTTGGTGATAGCTACCATATATCAAATCTATGTCCTCTTGACATTGCTGATCATAGATTTTCTGATCTAAAACTTTACTACCATCATCATATTCATCATATATAAGCTAATTTGAAAAGGCATTAGCATGATCTTCCACTTCTTCTTTTTAAAAAATATCATCAACCGGATGCAATTCTTCTTACACATGACCACTACATGCTCCAAAATCAAAGGATACATTCTGAAAATTTCCCTTAATAAGCTTCTGATCTTGAATGTGTGATATAAAAGACAAATGCAAGGGGTTAGGAAATTGTTGATCATGACCATCTTTTTCAATTTCAAGATCCTCCTGAATAAAAGAGTTTGACATATTCTCTTCAAGAACTGACTCTTCTTTAATTTCCTTTTTAACAAGATCTTTATAAAGTTCATCACATGAAGAACATTCTACTGTTTGTTGAATACATGATTCGAACTATTCACAACAATCTTCTAAATGGAGATCACCGGGATAAATTCTCTTGCAATCAGCATAAAAGACAACATGGAAATCTTTTAATGATGAAATACTAGAAATAGGAAGAGATCTGTACCATTCTCTGGCATCTCCTTCCAAGGAGTACATAAACATTTTTAACAATACATCTTTGTGATGAATACCGAGTTGATTCATGTATTGATGAAAATCAATCAAGTGTTGTGCCGGATGGTCATGATCATCTACTCTAAATCATGGAAGGAAGTCTCCCCATTCATCCATCGTAGGCACCTCATTTGGACATCCTGGAATATCAACAAAGATAAAAGGGGCAAACCTCTATGCCAATACAGCAGCAAAAGACTTTGACATTCTGAAAGTGTGAAGTTGCTTCTGAATCTTTCAAACATGAAGTCGCCAACAAATCCTTTCCCTGCGGAGTCACCTGGTGAAAAATTGTAGTCTAAAAGAGTTTCCGATCCTGTTCACCCTCCAAAATAAGATTTATAAAATACCCAGGGAAGATATACTTCACTTCCGTCCCTGGCAACGGCGCCAAATATGTTTGTGCTCAAAATTGTCCCTAGACTACAGAGGGAACAAGCTAGCGCAATCTCAGCACAATGAACAAAAATAAGGTTTGTTTTGTTGATTTTGTGTTTTGAGGGTTTCATATTCAAGAAGAAAATCTATCAATCAACAAATGCAAAAACTTAATCATGTCATGACATCAAAGTACTGAGAAAGTGTAATATAATAAACATAACCAACAAACATTTATTTGTACTGGTTCAGTGCACAATACATGAGCATTCACGTGAGAAAAACTTTAACAAGGAATGAAATCACATATTGAGTGATCAAAATGATCATAAACAAAATCAATAGATAAAGTATAGTGGCTTATATCCATATATATATATATATATATATATATATATATATATATATATATATCAGTCTTTAAAACTTACAGGAGAAGTATTTGCATCAATCTGAAAATATATCACAATGCTCCAAGCTAATGCTTCTTGAAACAAAAATCCAACCTCTTGTCTACCTCCTCATTTACTCCTTTTATCTATGTACAAAAAAAGTAGTTTTCTAACTACCTTCTAGGTCGAATTCTAAAGCAGTTACATACTAACTCAAATCTTTAAAGAAACATTAACTAAAAATAACAAATCAGATTCTGGGAAATTAGGCGAATTTCTGGAATATTGGGTCTCAAATATGCCACCATTTCTCTCCATCCTTGACACCTATTAGAAAACTGAGAGAGGTGTTTTTAAATGATTCCATGAAGAACAAAACCCTCTCTTGGTTTTTAAAAATTCCTCTCCAATTGATCGGAATACGTGCTAGAAATTTGGGACAAAACAGGAAATATTAAATATTTTATTCCCTTAAAAATAAGCCACAACGATGAATTCGAATCTTTCAAACGGTGACACCTGTTGCAAACCTAAGAGAGGTTTTTTTGAATGAGCCGATGCTTGACAAAAACCTCTTTGGGATTTCTGAAATTCATCTCCATCTTCTCGTAATCTGCACCGAAAGATCATGACTAAAAATGAGAAAAACATACATTTCGGTAGAACCATAGTGTCTGCAGTTTAGTTACTGCGCTGTGGCAATGTCTCCATATGAATATTTTGTATCAAAAAGTCAACATAGAAGTTAAACTTTGGATATAGCATTAGAATATACTTAAGTAAGCATTTTGAAGACTTTGAAATGAAATATAACATGAAATAAGCGACTAAGGATAAAATCAATTAAAACAAAAACTATAACATAAAAAATTAAAAAGACAATCAAAATTATTTAAGATTTAAGAAATGAAAGGGAAATAAGGAACAGACATTTAAGAAAAACATATAAAAACTAAGGACAATTTCAGTGTTAACATCTGGCTCTAGCTGGTGGATGAAAGCCTCCCTGCGAGGTTTCAAGATCATGTAGACCTTGTGCCTTATCCATTGGGCGATGGAGTCATTTGTATTTCGTTCCCCAATCTGTTCCAAACCTGTAACCCTGTTTTTTTGACAGTTAAAAACAAACTGAATTTGTTCATTCTAAACCATACTTGCTGAAAACAAACTGCACACTAAAAACTGATCCATGCTTACACTCTTACAAACTGAAACCAATGCTTGAAAAAGGAGCTTATTTATTTACAACTTCTACTTCTAACCAGCAGAGACTATCTTGATCATGTAAAAGAAACCTTCCAATGTAGCCAATTAAGTGTTTGATTGCTGAAGAGATTCTCTTGCTTGCAACTTTGTGAAAAGATGTAAAAAGAACATGACAATCGCATCAAGAATTTCACAACAAATTTATACCTACTATTGCAATCTGATTTTATCCCAAATGTTACAACATTGGAATCTTTTGAAAAGATTGTCTCCATGTAGATGGCTATTGGGTCGTGAATAACATGAAACATTTCAAACTGATTAACAAGATCAAGCTGCTCTTTTATGTTACCTTCATTGCTTTCTAACATGTCTGCTTTATATTTATCATACATGGGTTCATTGTTTAAAATTTCTCTTAACGCTGAAACAAAAATCCGTTCCAAATCCTGTTTATATTCATCAAACACCAGATGATCATTACAAATTTTTTATTCTTGAAAATTAGAAATCTTTGCTTTTTGATGCTCTTCAAGATTAGGCTCTATTTCCGGGTGATAGCTACCATATATCAAATCTATGTCCTCATGACATTGTTGATCATAGATTTTCTGATCTAAAACTTTACTACCATCATCATATTCATCATATATAAGCTGATTTGAAAAGGCATTAGCATGATCTTCCACTTCTTCTTTTTTAAAAATATCATCAACCGGATGCAATTCTTCTTACACATGACCACTGCATGCTTCAAAATCAAAGGATACATTATAAAAATTTCCCTTAATAAGCTTCTGATCTTGAATGTGTGATATAAAAGACAAATGCAAGGGGTTAGGAAATTGTTGATCATGACCATCTTTTTCAATTTCAAGATCCTCCTGAATAAAAGAGTTTGACATATTTTCTTCAAGAACTGACTCTTCTTTAATTTCCCTTTTAACAAGATCTTTATAAAGTTCATCACATGAAGAACATTCTACTGTTTGCTGAATACATGATTCGAACTGTTCACAACAATCTTCTAAAAGGAGATCACCGGGATAAATTCTCTTGCAATAAGCATAAAAGACAGCATGGAAATCTTTTGATGATGAAATACTAGAAATAGGAAGAGATCTGTACCATTGTCTGGCATCTCCTTCCAAGGAGTACATAAACATTTTTAACAATACATCTTCATGATGACTACCGAGTTGATTCATGTATTGATGAAAATCAATCAAGTGTTGTGCCGGATGGTCGTGATCATCTCCTCTAAATCTTGGAAGGAAGTCTCCCCATTCATCCATCGTAGGCACCTCATTTGGACATCCTGGAATATCAAAAAAGATAAAAGGGGCAAACCTTTGTGCCAATACAGCAGCAAAAGACTTTGACATTCTGAAAGTGTGAAGTTGCTTCTGAATCTTTCAAACATGAAGTCGCCAACAAATCCTTCCCTCGCGGAGTCACCTGGTGAAAAATTGTAGTCTAAAAGAGTTTTTGATCCTGTTCACCCTCCAAAATCAGATTTATAAAATACCCTAGGGAAGATATACTTCACTTCCGTCTCCGGCAACGGTGCCAAAGATGTTTGTGCTAGAAATTGTCCCTAGACTACAAAGGGAGCAAGCTAATACAATCTCAACACAATGAACAGAAAATAGGGTTTGTTTTGGTGATTTTGTGTTTTGAGGGTTTCATATTCAAGAAGATAATCTGTCAATCAACAAATGCAAAAACTTAATTATGTCATAACGTTAAAGTACTGATAAAGTGTAAGATAATAAACATAAACAACAAACATTCATTTGCACTGGTTCAGTCCACAATACATGAGCATTCACATGAGAAAAACTTTAACAAGGAATGAAATCACATATTGAGTGATCAAAATGATCATAAACAAAATCAATAGATAAAGTATAGTGGCTTATATCCATATATATATATCAATCTCAGTCTTTAAAACTTACAGGAGAAGTATTTGCATTAGTCTGAAAATATATCACAATGCTCCAAGCTAATGCTTCTTGAGACAAAAATCCAACCTCTTGGCTACCTCCTCCTTTACTCCTTTTATCTATGTACAAAAAAGAGTAGTTTGCTAACTACCTTCTAGGTCGAATTCTAAAGCACTTACATATTAACTCAAATCTTTACAGAAACATTAACTAAAAATAACAAATCAGATTCTGGGAAATTAGGCGAATTTCTGGAAAATTGGGTCTCAAAGACGCCACCATATCTCTCCATCCTTGACACCTGTTAGAAAACTGAGAGAGGTGGTTTCAAATGAGTGCATTAAGAAGAAAAACCTCTCTTGGTTTTTACCAATTCCTCTCCAATTGATCGGAATACGTGCTGGAAATTTGTGACTAAAACAGGAAAATATTAAATATTTTAATCCCTGAAAAATAGGCCGCAATGATGAATTCGAATCTTTCAAACGGCGACACCTGTTGCAAACCTGAGAGAGGTTTTTGTGAATGAGCCCGTGCTTGACAAAAACCTCTTTGGGATTTCTGAAATTCATCTCCATTTTCTAGTAATCTGCAACGAAAGATCATGAATAAAACAGAGAAAAACATACATTCCGGTAGCGCCTTTGTGAATGCAGTTTAGTTACTGTGCTGCGGGAATGTCTCCATAAGAAGATTTTGTATCAAAAAATAAACATAGAAGTTAAAATTTGGATATAGCATTAGAATATACTCAAGTAAGCATTTTGAAGACTTTGAAATGAAATATAACATGAAATAAGCCACTGGGGATAAAATCAATTAAAACAAAAACTATAACATAAAAAATTTAAAAAAAAAAATCAAAATTATTTAAGATTTAAGAGATGAAAGCTAAATAAGGAACAGACATTTAAGAAAAACACATAAAAACTAAGGAAAATTTCAGTGTTAACATCTGGCTCCGGTTGGTGGATGAAAGCCTCCCTGCAAGGTTTCAAGATCACGTAGACCTTGTGCCTTACTCATTGGGCGATGGAGTCATTTGTATCTCATTCCCCAATCTGTTCCAAAATTGTAAACCTGTTCTTTTGACTATTAAAACAAACTGAATCTGCTCATTCTAAACCATACTTGCTGAAAACAAACTGCACACTAAAAACTGATCCATGCTTACATTCTTACAAACTGAAACCAATGCTCGAAAAAGGAGCTTAGTTATTTACAACTTCTACTTCTTACTAGCAGAGACTATCTTGATCATGTAAAAGAAACCTTCCAATGTAGCCAATTAAGTGTTTGATTGCTGAAGGGATTCTCTCGCTTGCAACTTTGTGAAAAGATGTAAAAAGAACATGACAATCACATCAAGAATTTCGTGAGAAATTTATACCTACTATTCCAATCTGATTTTATCCCAAATGTTACAACATTGGAATCTTTTGAAAAGATTGTCTCCATGTAGATGGCTATTGGGTCGTGAATAACATGAAACATTTCCAACTGATTAACAAGATCAAGCTGCTCTTTTCTGTTTCCTTCATTGCTTTCTAACAAGTCTGCTTTATATTTATCATACATGGGTTCATTGTTTAAAATTTCTCTTAATGCTGAAACAAAAATCTGTTCCAAATCCTGTTTATATTCATCAAACACCAGATGATCATTACAAATTTATGATTCTTGAAAATTAGAAATCTTTGCTTTGTGATGCTCTTCAAGATTAGGCTCTATTTCTGGGTGATAGCTCTTCAAGATTAGGCTCTATTTCTGGGTGATAGCTACCATATATCAAATCTATGTCCTCATGACATTGCTGATCATAGATTTTCTGATCTAAAACTTTGCTACCATCATCATATTCATCATATATAAGCTGATTTGAAAAGGCATTAGCATGATCTTCCACTTCTTCTTTTTTAAAAATATCATCAACCGGATGCAATTCTTCTTACACATGGACACTGCATGCTCCAAAATCAAAGGATACATTCTGAAAATTTCCCTTAATAAGCTTCTGATCTTGAATGTGTGATATAAAAGACAAATGCAAGGGGTTAGGAAATTGTTGATCATGACCATCTTTTTCAATTTCAAGATCCTCTTGAATAAAAGAGTTTGACATATTTTCTTCAAGAACTGACTCTTCTTTAATTTCCTTTTTAACAAGATCTTTATAAAGTTCATCACATGAAGAACATTCTACTGTTTGCTGAATACAGGATTCAAACTGTTCACAGCAATCTTCTAAAGGAGATCACCGAGATAAATTCTCTTGCAATAAGCATAAAAGATAGCATAATGATGAAATACTAGAAATAGGAAGAGATTTGTACCATTGTCTGGCATCTCCTTCCAAGGAGTACATAAACATTTTTAACAATACATCTTCATGATGAATACCAAGTTGATTCATGTATTGATGAAAATCAATCAAGTGTTGTGCCGGATGGTCATGATCATCTCCTCTAAATCTCGGAAGGAAGTCTCCCCATTCATCCATCGTAGGCACCTCATTTGGACATCCTGGAATATCAACAGAGATAAAAGGGGCAAACCTTTGTGCCAATACAACAGCAAAAGACTTTGACATTCTGAAAGTGTGAAGTTGCTTCTGAATCTTTCAAACATGAAGTCGCCAACAAATCCTTCCCCTGCGGAGTCACCTGGTGAAAAATGGTAGTCTAAAAGAGTTTCTGATCCTGTTCACCCTCCAAAATCAGATTTATAAAATAGCCCAAGGAAGATATACTTCACTTCCGTCCCCGGCAACGGCGCCAAAGATGTTTGTGCTAGAAATTGTCCCTAGACTACAGAGGGAGCAAGCTAGTACAATCTCAACACAATGAACAGAAAATAGGGTTTGTTTTGGTGATTTTGTGTTTTGAGGGTTTCAAAATCAAGAAGATAATCTATCAATCAACAAATGCAAAAACTTAATCATGTCATCACATCAAAGTACTGAGAAAGTGTAAGATAATAAACACAAGCAACAAACATTCATTTGCACTGGTTCAGTCCACAATACATGAGCATTCACATGAGAAAAACTTTAACAAGGAATGAAATCACATATTGAGTGATCAAAATGATCATAAACAAAATCAATAGATAAAGTATAGTGGCTTATATCCATATATATATATCAATCTCAGTCTTTAAAACTTACAGGAGAAGTATTTGCATCAGTCTGAAAATATATCACAATGCTCCAAGCTAATGCTTCTTGAAACAAAAATCCAACCTCTTGTTAACCTCCTCCTTTACTCCTTTTATCTATGTACAGAAAGAGTAGTTTGCTAACTACCTTCTAGATCGAATTCTAAAGCAGTTACATACTAACTCAAATCTTTAAAGAAACATTAACTAAAAATAACAAATCAGATTCTGGGAAATTAGGCGAATTTCCCGAAAATTGGGTCTCAAAGACGCCACCATATCTCTCCATCCTTGACACCTATTAGAAAACATAGAGAGGTGTTTTTAAATGAGTCCATGAAGAACATAAACCTCTCTTGGTTTTTAAAAATTCATCTCCAATTGATCGGAATACGTGCTGGAAATTTGTGACTAAAATAGGAAAATATTAAATATTTTAATCCCTGAAAAGTAGGCCACAACGATGAATTCGAATCTTTCAAATGGTGACATTTGTTGTAAACCTAGGAGAGGCATTTGTGAATGAGCTCGTGCTTGACAAAAATATCTTTGGGATTTCTGAAATTCATCTCCATCTTCTCATAATCTGCACCGAAAGATCATGACTAAAACAGAGAAAAACATACATTCCGGTAGCGCCTTAGTGTATGTAGTTTAGTTACTGCGCTGCGGGAATGTCTCCATATGAAGATTTTGTATCAAAAAGTCAACATAGAAGTTAAGCTTTGGATATAGTATTAGAATATACTTAAGTAAGCATTTTGAAGACTTTGAAATGAAATATAACATGAAATAAGCCACTAAGGATAAAATCAATTAAAACAAAAACTATAACATAAAAAATGAAAAAGACAATCAAAATTATTTAAGATTTAAGAAATGAAAGGGAAATAAGGAACAAACATTTAAGAAAAACACATAAAAACTAAGGACAATTTCAGTGTTAACATTTGGCTGCGACTGGTGAATGAAAGCCTCCCTGTGAGGTTTCAAGATCATGTAGACCTTGTGCCTTATTCATTGGGTGATGGAGTCATTTGTATCTCATTCCCCAATCTGTTCCAAATTTGTAACCCTGTTCTTTTGACTGTTAAAAACAAACTGAATCTGCTCATTCTCAACCATACTTGCTGAAAACAAACTGCACACTAAAAACTGATCCATGCTTACACTCTTACAAACTGAAACCAATGCTCCAAAAAGAAGCCTATTTTTTTACAACTTATACTTCTAACCAGCAGAGACGATCTTAATCATGTAAAAGAAACCTTCCAATGTAGCCAATTAAGTGTGTGATTGCTGAAGAGGTTCTCTTGCTTGCAACTTTGTGAAAAGATGTAAAAAGAACATGATAATCGCATCGGGAATTTCATGAGAAATTTATACCTACTATTGCAATCTGATTTTATCCCAAATGTTACAACATTGGAATCTTTTGAAAATATTGTCTCCATGTAGATGGCTATTGGGTCGTGAATAACATGAAACATTTCCAATTGATTAACAAGATCAAGCTGCTCTTTTCTGTTTCCTTCATTGCTTTCTAACAAGTTTGCTTTATATTTATCATACATGGGTTCATTGTTTAAAATTTCTCTTAATGCTGAAACAAAAATCTGTTCCAAATCCTGTTTATATTCATCAAACACCAGATGATCATTACAAATTTTTTATTCTTGAAAATTAGAAATCTTTGCTTTTTGATGCTCTTCAAGATTAGGCTCTATTTCCAGGTGATAGCTACCATGTATCAAATCTATGTCCTCATGACATTGCTGATCATAGATTTTTTGATCTAAAACTTTACTACCATCATCATATTCATCATATATAAGCTGATTTGAAAAGGCATTAGCATGATCTTCGACTTCTTCTTTTTTAAAAATATCATCAACTGGATGCAATTCTTCTTACACATGACCACTGCATGCTCCAAAATCAAAGGATACATTCTTAAAATTTCCCTTAATAAGCTTCTGATCTTGAATGTGTGATATAAAAGACAAATGCAAGGGGTTAGGAAATTGTTGATCATGACCATCTTTTTCAATTTCAAGATCCTCCTGAATAAAAGAGTTTGACCTATTTTCCTTAAGAACTAACTCTTCTTTGATTTCCTTTTTAACAAGATCTTTATAAAGTTCATCACATGAAGAACATTCTACTGTTTGCTGAATACATGATTCGAACTGTTCACAACAATCTTCTAAAAGGAGATCACTGGGATAAATTCTCTTGCAATAAGCATAAAAGACAGCATGGAAATCTTTTGATGATGAAATACTAGAAATAGGAAGAGATCTATACCATTGTCTGGCATCTCCTTCCAAGGAGTACATAAACAATTTTAACAATACATCTTCGTGATGAATACCGAGTTGATTCATGTATTAATGAAAATCAATCAAGTGTTGTGCCGGATGGTCATGATCATCTCCTCTAAATCTTGGAAGGAAGTCTCCCCATTCATCCATCGTAGGTACCTCATTTGGACATCTTAGAATATCAACAAAGATAAAAGGGGCAAACCTCTGTGCCAATACAGCAGCAAAAGACTTTGACATTCTGAAAGTGTGAAGTTGCTTCTGAATCTTTCAAACATGAAGTCGCCAACAAATCCTTCCCCTGCGGAGTCACCTGGTGAAAAATGGTAGTCTAAAAGAGTTTCTGATCCTGTTCACCCTCCAAAATCAGATTTATAAAATACCCCAGGGAAGATATACTTCACTTCCGTCCCCGGCAACGGCGTCAAAGATGTTTGTGCTTGAAATTGTCCCTAGACTACAGAGGGAGCAAGCTAGTACAATCTCAACACAATGAACAGAAAATAGGGTTTGTTTTGGTGATTTTGTGTTTTGAGGGTTTCATATTCAAGAAGATAATCTGTCAATCAACAAATGCAAAAACTTAATCATGTCATAACGTCAAAGTACTGAGAAAGTGTAAGATAATAAACATAAACAACAAACATTCATTTGCACTGGTTCGGTCCACAATACATGAGCATTCACATGAGAAAAAATTTAACAAGGAATGAAATCACATATTGAGTGATCAAAATGATCATAAACAAAATCAATAGATAAAGTATAGTGGCTTATATCCATATATATATATATATCAATCTTAGTCTTTAAAACTTACAGGAGAAGTATTTGTATCAATCTGAAAATATATCACAATGCTCCAAGCTAATGCTTCTTGAAACAAAAATCCAACCTCTTGTCTACCTCCTCCTTTACTCCTTTTATCTATGTACAAAAAATAGTAGTTTTCTAACTACCTTCTAGGTCGAATTCTAAAGCAGTTACATACTAACTCAAATCTTTAAAGAAACATTAACTAAAAATAACAAATCAGATTATGAGAAATTAGGCGAATTTATGGAAAATTGGGTCTCAAAGACGCCACCATATTTCTCCATCCTTGACACCTGTTATAAAACTGAGAGAGGTGTTTTTGAATGAGTCCATGAAGAACAAAAACCTCTCTTAGTTTTTAAAAATTCCTCTCCAATTGATTGGAATACGTGCTGGAAATTTGTTACTAAAATAGGAAAATATTAAATATTTTAATCCTTGAAAAATAGGCCACAACGATGAATTCGAATCTTTCAAACGGTGACACCGATTGCAAACCTGAGAGAGGTTTTTGTGAATGAGCCCGTGCTTGACAAAAACCTCTTTGGGATTTCTGAAATTTATCTCCATCTTCTCGTAATTTGCACCGAAAGATCATGACTAAAACAGAGAAAAACATACATTCCGGTAGCGCCTTTGTGTATGCAGTTTAGTTACTGCGCTGCGGGAATGTTTCCATATAAAGATTTTGTATCAAAAAGTCAACATAGAAGCTAACTTTGGATATAGCATTAGAATATACTTAAGTAAGCATTTTGAAGACTTTGAAATGAAATATAACATGAAATAAGCCACTGAGGATAAAATCAATTAAAACAAAAACTATAATATAAAAAATTAAAAAGACAATCAAAATGATTTAAGATTTAAGAAATGAAAGGGAAATAAGGAACAAACATTTAAGAAAAACACATAAAAACTAAGAACAATTTCAGTGTTAACAATGCTAGTGCCCCTATCGACCATCCCATCGGTGTCTATACTAACCTTGTCGTCAACACCGAATTCCTTGTCCGCACCTTGTCCAGAAGTACCCCCAACTAGTGGAACTAACCCTCCATCAAAAGGAAAGAAATCAACCAAGGAGCAGAGGAGGAAGAAGATAAGCAAAAACTGTCCTCTGCCCTCAATGTACAAGTCCAACAGAGGGTTGAGGCTGCAGGTACTACCACCTTCGTTGCCCCAGAGAAGGCATTATATGAATAACTATAAGAGATTCTAAAGATAATCAATTAAGAACGCAATCAACGATGGACTGACTCGACCAAGAAACTAAAGACTTCGAAGATTGCCGAGGAAGATGCTTGGAGAGACTGCAAACCCGAGGCTGAACAACTGATAGGACCCCTGGTAAGCTTGTATCCGTTCCAACATATTGATCACTTGCATATCCTTGTTGGTACTCTACTTACCCACTTCTAGTTGACCGCTGATAGTGAACAACAACAACAACATTATGAAACCTGCCTTCTAATGGCCGACCAGTACAAAATATTTTTCGAAAGAGATACAAAGTTACGAAAATATGAAGTATTGGCTAAGAAGACGACTTTGGTTCTTAATAATTGGTACTTGTATTATGGAAAGCTCTACGTTAACATACACAAGATTTAAGACACTATTCTTGACCTTAACTTGAGAAAGGCTATTATTGACCTTGAAAGTGCCAAAGCATTGGATGACCAGATCAACATGGATTGGTAGCGCATCAATGATCTACATTGACTTGAAATCCATTGGCTGCATGAATCCAAGACAACCCAAGGGGAGGCTACTTGTTGGCTAAGCGCATGTATCAACTCCTATGCACACCAATAATCTCACAAGAATCCGTTGGCCTTGACTTGCACCGACTAAGAAATAGCCCCATGGCTGAAAAGCTCACCCTACTATCAGAGATAACTGCAGCCAATACAAAAATTCACACTCTATTAGTCAATTGGGAAATTTTTTAGCAATGAATGGTCACCTATGCCCCCGCCATTATTGAAGCTTGTACCAATGGTGTTATGCCCGAAACAACATTTACATCATAGTACTATTATTTTATGTAATTTTGTAAAATTTCACATCTCCTTGTCCTATTCGGGGCAAAGAATATTTTTGGGGCAGGGGAGATGCTCAAGGAGCCTAGTCGTCAAGCCGATTAGGTCTTCTCGATCGGGTAGTTAACACAGTTATAACTATCTGACTAAATGTATATCTTATATATATATAGGTTGGTGAGCCATGTAATGATGGAGATGCTCACTTCTTGGACAGTATGGGTCTATGATATAATGTAGAGGCTTGCTGTTGGCATTACCACTACCTTTCTTCCTTGCTCACTTTAAGTATGTATGCTTCTATGTATAAATATATGCTTATGATGCACTACTAGTAACCACATGTAATCCCGTAGATTACAACACATACACTGGGAAAAGCTTAGGTTGTACGAAGGGGCATGGACCACAAGGATGAGAAAATGCCCCAAAGTACATCAAGCATACTCTGCAAGAAGGGTTATGGGCCACATGGATGAAAAGATGCCCCAAGGCAATTGAGCATAGTCCGCAACGGTTATGGGCCACATGGATGAGCACATGCCACAAAATAGGCTAAGCACATGCTGCGAGGACAAGCACAAGTGTACTTGAGCTGGGAAAATAAAGTTTGACTCCAATACCAAGTTGAATTTAAAGTAGAAATATCATAAAGAAAGTGTAGTTTCCATTCATGAACAAGCAAGATAAACACACAAAACTAATATTGACGTGTAATCTCTATACCCAAATAGACTTGGATAGAAAACAATGATATCAACTCCCATGATGTGTTATAATGGGGTTCAAGACCCCTTAATATAATAGTCAACCCTAATCCAACCACCGCATTCATTACATGCCACTTGACCACCTTTTAACCACCACAACAATGAGGGACCACCTAGGTCACCTTCTAACCATTGCCACAACGAATGATCACTAAGGTCTCTTTCCAAGCACCATATTAATGACACACCTTTAGGGCCTCACATCGACGACTATAATGTCCACCAAATCAAAATTATATTAAGTACACATATTACAAAATTAATTAAAGATCACTCATGATAATTTCATGTATGACAACAACAACTTGGAGGAAGTTACTTCATATAAATATCTCATAATTGATCTTCATCATAAGCTTAACTAGAACTATAACATTGAGAAAATGATTAATGAGGATGGGAAGCTTATTATGGACTTGAAAACAATTGTAAATCAACAAACCTCTGGCTTTGGGATAAGAAGAAACTCCTCTTTGAGATTCTCGCCACTCTTGTTATCTTGTATAGTTGTGAAGTTTGAGGCCGCAAAATCTCTAAAGAATCATGGAGAAGGAAAAAATAAATCCAAAAGTGCTTCATAATCTCAAAATCAAAGGCAATACACCCTATTCTATCCTCATCATAGAAGTGAGTCTCTTCCTTATCGAGAGCATGGCTATGGCTAGGTACCTAATGTGCAAGAACAAGATAAACAACATTGGAGACAAGATGCTTCCTAAGATTGCTTCATACTCTAGTCAAAACCACCTACGACTTAAAGTGAGGTTGGCATAAAGACGTCAAGTCGTGGCGAAATCATTAGGGAGTTGAGGAAGAAGTCACTCTACAGAATAATGATAATATTATTAGTATTATTACATCTAAATTTAAGGAGAATATGAGGTGCGATAAATAGTTAGAGAATAAGATAAAATTAATATATTATAAGGGGTTGATCAACCCTAACCTAGAAGATCAAAGGTATCTCTATATTTTAACTAGCGTAAAGAAAAAAATGAATGTTGCTAAAATAAGAACAAACTCTCACATGCTCCATAATGAAACAGGGCATTGGACAATTCCTAAAACGCCATGGGATGAAATAATGTGTCATCTTCATGACACAAAGAGGGTTGAAGATGAAAATCACTTTCTCATAGAATGTCTTACATACACCCACATTAGAGTGCAATTTTAAAATATTTGCTACAATACTGACCTTCCTAATCTTTTAACTCATCATAACTATGGTGATTTAGGCATGATTCTCTCATATCTTTTTAAGCATATAAATAAAATTTTAAATAAACCAAGTGGTTCCTTACATTTTTTAAAGTCAAATAAACCAAAATCGATATGACTAAACATTAATAATCATCATTATCAAAAAATCCAAATACTAACAATGAAACATTATTCACAATTTTTGTGAAGTTTTGAAACTTTACCCATTTCACAATTATAATAATAATAAAAAATATGTATTCCTCAAAAGTTACACTAAACTTAACTAATTATTAAAAAATTAAATATAAACAAATGTTTTAATACCATCGAACCACATGTCTTGAGAATTTAAAATGTTTTTGTCATTACAAGATTGTTCAAAGTCGAATAAACCAAAATTGATATGACTAGACATTAATAATCATCATTATCAAAAAATCCAAATACTAACGATGAAACATTATTCACAGTTTTTGTGAAGTTTTGAAACTTTACCCATTTCACAATTATAATAATAATAAAAAATATGTATTCCTCAAAAGTTACACTAAACTTAACTACTTATTAAAAAAATTAAATATAAACAAATGTTTTAATACCATCGAACCACATGTCTTGAAAATTTAAAATGTTTTTGTCATTACAAGATTGTTCAAAAATATGATGATGGTGTGGGAAACATCAATTTTTTTGCTCTTTCCCTCTAAAACGTTTTTCTTACCGAAGTGTCAATTTCTTCCGATTGGTTGGTTCGTTCTGTGCGCGTCGTGGATTGGATGGAGAAAAGTGTGGGAAAATATAGAAATTCATGGACCATTCTCATTTAATTTTCACCAAAATTGGCCAAATTTCCATGGAACTAACATTAGCACTGCCTCGACTTATCCCCACTCATAAAGAAATGCCCATCTTTGTTTTATTCTATTCGTTTATGCGGCAGGGGCTCTGTAATTTCTTTCGGGATAAGAATTCTTGATGTGGGTTTTGTCAATTAAATGCATCCCTGCATGAATTTCATCTTCGCAGCAAAGCACAGTGAAGGATTTAATATCTGAAATGGCGACAGTGCAGAGTTTGCAGCATTCGAGTATGAGCACTGCAAGCAGCTTACCTTCGGACAGTCTGGGTGTTTTCGACGAAAATAGCGGTTTCAACGAGCAGTCTCGTTTTCCAAATCAATTTCCTGCTGGATTACGAGTTCTCGTGGTTGATGACGACCCCATTTGCTTAAAGATTATTGATAAAATGCTTCGCAGGTGCCTTTACGAAGGTACCCTTTTTCTAAGATATTTTCGCCGTAATTCTACTGCTACAAATTTACTGTTTCTGTTGGCATATCAGTATAAAACTCGATCCTCAAAGTGTTAATTTCCAATGGACGTATTTGAACATATTTTTCTATAAAGAGACATTTTGGCTTGAAGTTTATAGCTGCAGGGTCCAGACCGGGGAATCTATTATGGTACCTAGAGCTTAAAAGAAATAAATTAATAATTTTTTCTTGAAGTCTACCAATAATAGATTTAATGAATATCTAATCACCGGTGTACATTCCTATGAACTAGGCATGGCTCCTGAACATCTGTATTTAGGAGTATATTGTGGACCTAATTTTATATTTCCAACTTATTGTAAGACCTTGAAAATTGTAAATATCGAGGGGCTGACTGAGGGTTGAAAGATCTCCATCTCAGCTCCAGTAGTTCTTGCATGCTGAATATGTAGTCGATAGGCAAAGTGAGGGTTGCAAGATCTCCATCTCAGCTCCAGTACTTATTCCATGTTGAATATGTCGTCGAGAGGCAAAATGAGGGTTGAAAGATCCCAACCCAGCTCCAATACTTCTTGCATGTTGAATATGTAGTTGAGGGGGAAAGTGAGGGTTGAAAAATCTCCATCTCAGCTCCAATAGTTCTTGCATGTTGAATGTGTAGTCTAGAGGCAAAGCGAGAGTGGATGAAAATGAGTTAAGAAAGTATCATGATGGGCTCCAGATCATGTTGAATGTGTAGTCCAGAGGCAAAGCGAAAGTTGATGAAAATGAGTTAAGAAAGCATCACGATGGGCTCCAGATTTGAGGACAATCGGAGGATTTAGTTTGATCACATTTTGCCAAGACTTGTCCAGTATATATATACCAATTTGACAAGTTTCAACGTCAGTGGTAGAAATTTAGCGGATAAAACTATATGTGGAGTTGTAGCAATGCACAAGCACTATGAGAGGAGGAGGTTGAAAAAAGGTTATAAGGTTCAAAAATATGGAATGCATAAATATACTAATAAATTCAAATAATCACAGAAAAATACTTGAAAATAACCCTGTGTCTATGGCTTATAATAGGGCATCCTACGGGTTTGCTTTTAACTCCTTATTTTCAAGGTTGATTTTTTCTTGCATTTTTTAAAGAAATGTTCAGAGCTTCGGTCTGTACTGGTTCGGCTGGTCTGAAAAGTTCAGGGTCTGGCCAAATTGAGAACATTCAACAGCAGAGAAGATGGATAAGTTGGGACTTAGTTACCCGGGGAGTTAGTTTTAGCATGGCCCACGGATTTTGGAATACCGTATGAGAAAGAGAATGGCAGTCCAACAGTAGTGTATGCAAATTTGTGAATCTTCAGGGTACACCACTGTTTTATTTGTAACTGTAATGGCATCTTTTGAAGGTTCAAGGCACAAAGCCTCGTGTTTGCTGGACATAAATCTGCTAGAATACTAGCTTGCAGTGACACCAATGTGGTGTTGCTCTGTCTCATTTCTGCCTCGATATGTTGTTTTCCAGAAATTTGTAATCAGTTTGCTGCTTTATTGATTCAATGTTGTCATTTTACTACCACTGTCCAGCCGACTAAATGCTGGGGTGCAATGGTCCAATTTGCCATGTCTTCTGTCTTTTTTTCTTTTTAGTTTTTTTTTTTTAGGTAAATTATCTTGGGGTTAAACATGGGCATTTCCCTCATTTCTAGGATGGTACTCAAGGTAAACCCTAGATTCTTCAGGTTATCCTGGGGCTAACCTAGGCATTTCTCTCATTTCAAGAATGATACTCAAGGTAAACCCTAGAATCTTCATGGCACAAATCCAAGTCAACAATAGGGCTAGAAGCCATTACATCAATATAATCATTATGAATTCAACATGTCACTTACAAGGATAGAATCTGAGTGGGGAGGATAACTCGATCCCACAACCACTTGGGCTAGACCCAATTTACTACCTTTAACCTTTGTATTTCCTTAGCTCAGATTTTTTAGATTAATTCTCCTCATGTTTCTGTCATTGACATTTAGCCATTGTTCCTGCTGAAATTCAATTCTTTGTCAGCATTTGACTGAGTTAAAACCTACACTTCTGTCTATACATTGCATTGCAACCATGCTGCAACAGGATCTGTAATCAGAAAAGTTATTGCACCTAATCACGCTGTTGCTACGTGTGCCAGATTTTGAGAAATAGCCATATATGTATATCAGACATTGCCATATCCATATCCTCACTTTTACATACATATTGAATAAATGGTTAAGTGTGATGCCAAGAAAAGTATCATAAATTATTTACTTAACACAAGAACAACTTATCATATTTTTTTCTGAAATATGACTTTGATTTTTCTTGGACTTTTTTTTCTTGTACTCTTGGACTTGGAGACCTTGGCCTTTTGATTTTATCTTGGACTCTTTCTTTTTGTACTCTTGGACTTGGAGACCTTGGCCTTGATTTTATTTGAAGGCACATGCAAGTATGATTTGCTTCTTTTGGATTGCTTGCTTTTTTTGCAATTTTTCTTGGTCTTCTTTGATTTTCTTTTAATCTGGTGAAGATTTTCTTTTACACCAGCATCTGGTACAAGGAGTCTTGGATTGGGAGTTGTCTTCAAATGCCCTTTTTGAGGCATTGTAGGGGGATAGCCTTTCATGTTTCAGGTCTAGGGAGAGGCATTGCTCAATGACAACTCTTCTTGTTTGATACCTAGTTAACCCCAGGGATTTACAAGGAAGCCTCTTGAACTGTCGTAGGATTTGTCACAACACAAGCATGCCCGAGACACACAAGGGAGAACAAGGAAGCTTTCATGGTGTCTCTAGCCAAAGGGATTTTGAAGTCAAGGTGGAGTGGTATGGAGATGGATATAAGGCCAAAGGTGGACCCGAAGAAAGGGGCAAAAGTTTTTGTAAAGACCAAGAGTCACCTTGGTTTGATGGTACATAAGTAAATCAAGACTCTACTACCCTCATTAAACTATGGGTGGTACTACTAACTACACTCATAAAATAATCAATACATCTAATGCAACAACAATAATATAAAGTACAACATCACATAATATATCATCATGACATGGCGTAGCAGTAGGAGAATGGCATATATCATATGATCATCACATTATCTCATTAGAAGAAATCAGAAGAAGGCCTAATAGCAGCAGAGATGGGCCTCAATACTCTGGATTGCATAATACTTTGAAACAAAAATAAGTGTGAAAAAGTATGCCTGCAGAATGTGGCATAATAGGGCCAGAGTTTGTTCATCCTTCCGTATCATGTTAAATGTTAGGTATTTTTGGATCTTTATTTCATATCTGGGGTTAAAGTTTGAAGTGCTCTATAAAATATTGATGTTCTCTTTGAGCTGTTCTTTTCCATTTCTCCATTCTATAACAATTTGGAAGTTGTCTACTTAGCTTATTTCTATCTCTAGGATAGCCTCTTGCTACAATATTACAGTCTTCCAACCATTGTTTGTGTTGCAATTCCCATGTTCTTTTTCTTTCTAATTTTCTTTACTGACATGTGTAGACAACCTCCCCTCCTCCATTCTTGCTAACCTCTGTTGGAATAGGATCAATCTTCTTGATGGTTTCATCTATAGTAAATAGAGGCCTATTATTGCTAGGATAATTTCATACGGCATTGAGGTCTTTATTTTTAGGAAAGAAGTTGCTATATGTTTCTGTTGGAATATATTAATTATATTCCTTGGAAGGTAATAATGTCTTTGTATTATGTCGAAATTTATCCACAATCTTATGTAAAAGAGTAATACATTATATCCCATATTCATTATGGTAAAGTATTATCTTATTATCCATTATTATATAAAGAGATGTTATTATGGAGAATTATATTATCCCACATGCAATATGTGAGAGTAATTCCTCCACATCTCTTGGTATATAATAGGGTCAAGGGAGTCACATTATATCTCACGTGATACTATTACAACACATTGTATTGTGCTCACAAGCTCTGCTATATTGTATTGGGGTTATTTGTAGTTGCTTTCTTGTAAGATTGAAGGAGATTTATGGAGATAATAGAAGACAACTTTCCCTTGGACGTAGCCCAATTGGGTGAACCACGTATATTTGTTATATTCTTTTCCTTGTTCTCTTTCTATTCTTATTTATGTTGATATGTTATTGATTGCTAAGATAGGTAAGCTAGTTTAGTTAGATCTATAGTTCTGACATGGTATCAGAGCTGGTTGCTATGATCTAGCACCTTCTATAACTTTCAATCAATAACTATTATCATCTGGGCATTATTTATTTTTTGTAGATTTGCTTTCTATCTGGTAGCCATTAGGCTTCTCTTCAAATCTGAGCATGTTTCTACAGTTTTTTACTTCTAACCCTAACCTTGTTGTGTAGATTTTTGCAGAATTTTTTCAAGGGTTTCTTGATTTTTTTTTGTAGATCTATATGTTTTTTGGATTCTCCTCAAGGAGATCTATCTTTCGGTTGTTAGATCAGCAATTTTTGTCCAAGTTTGGTAGACTTTTTGCAGGTTTCCGTTTTCGGCATAATCGACACTGTTTTTGTCCTAAAACTTGACATTCGTGACTTTCTCTTCATAGACAGCGCGGTTAACCGCGACTTGCCCTACTGCGAACCCGCGAGTATACTGCAGACCCATGACTTTCAGTGTACAGACCTGCGTGTGCTACGACATACTCGCGCTTGTTCTATTGCGAACTCGCGCTTACTTTAGCATACTCGCTACCCTCCTGTGCAGAGACCCGCGAGTGCTTCAGCATAACCACGACTTTACTGTACAAAAACCCGCGAATATCAGATCAGAACCACGACTTTCGCCTTTACAGACCCGCGCACCCGCGGCTGGCTCTACTGTAAAACCACGAATAATCGCGACTATTGCCATGCAGAACCCACGAGTATCAGATTTACCTACAAGTTTACTGTGGCTGACCCACGAGTA
Source organism: Larix kaempferi (assembly GCA_027924585.1). NCBI lineage: Eukaryota > Viridiplantae > Streptophyta > Pinopsida > Pinales > Pinaceae > Larix > Larix kaempferi. The sequence goes on from BSBM01000705.1 coordinate 3,588,006, forward strand.
AATTTTTTAGCTTTTTTTTTGAAGGGCTGTAAGTAAAAGTTTCTTTTCCTTTACTGTGTTTCTTCAGATCCGTACGGTAAAGTGTATCAGTTTTCTGTTATTCACTTTTTTCTCGTCATTTCTAGCATTTGGGTTTCTTGTCAATATTTCTATCATTATGACTTCAGAAGTAGCTTCTATTCTTGAACTTGCTGGTCCTAACTATCTTGCATGGAAAAGATAAATGATTGATGTTCTGAGGAGTAAGAATCTATGGAGGATTGTTAATGGTGAACACCAAAAACTTGCTGATGCTAAAGATGTGGCTATATGGGAAGGTAAATGTGATCAAGCAAGAGGGCTCATTGGTCAAACGATTTCAGATAGTATTCAGGTAAGTATTGAGGCAAAAGAAAGCCCGATTGAGGTATGGAAAATTCTTGCTTCTTTATTTGATAAATTTGATGATGTTTTTGCTTATTACCTTGAAAAGAAGATTTTTGAGCTAGATCCTACTAACTTTGAAAGAGTAGAATTATATCTTGCTGAAGTGAAAACTTTAAATGAAAAAATTAAATAATTGTGGTAAAGATTACAAGAAAACAAACACTGCTCTTATAATTCTTGTAGAACAAAAATTGCCATCTTGTTTTGACATGTTCATCCAAACTAGGAATAGGGCTCTTGAATTGTCTCAAAACACCATGAAACCTACTTTTGATGATTTTTGTAAAGGATTGATAAATGAGCAAGAAAGGTTTATTGTTTCAGGACAAGTTTCACCTAATACAACTCTTATGGCACATAATAAAAATCCTAAGAAAAGTTTTAATAATGTTAAAGGTTCTAGTTCACACACTTCAAATCATACTAATAAATTTGGTCATGCTTCTACTGCACATCATGAACATAGTAAGAAGAAGAAAGTGTATGATCCTTGTAAACATTGTGGTAAAACTAATCATCCTGAAAAGAATTGCTTTAAAGCGAAACGTTTAATGGCTAAAGCTAAAGAGAAAGGTTCTGACGAATCACAAGTAGCTTTGAGTGCATCTGTTGTTTTCGTCTAGTAGTTCTTCTTCTAATGTGTAATGAATAATTTGTTCTTTTCTTTGTTGATCATGTTTAATCATGCTAATTTCTAATCATGTCATGTTTATTTTGTTCATATGTTGCTCATTTTTTAAGATTTGCATAGAAGCATTCCTATATTATTTTTAACATGATATATGGGTTGCTACTCTTGTTGTAACATGTAATTATAACACTCTTCATGGAATAATGTTTTATGGTCTTGCATAAAAGCGATAGCATAAAAGCAATCTATATATTCTTGAGCAATTTTATAAGAGCAATCTCATATTTCTGAATCTTGTGTGAACTATTTTATTGCTCACTATTTATATGTTGTGGTTGACACTTAATGTGTAAAAGTAACTTCATTTTCCTCAATGAGCAAGTTAATCTTTTATTTTGCCATCTTTTTATATGATGTTTGCTAACCTTTGGTGTATAAGCATTTTCATTTATGTATGAGCATTTTTTATGATCTTTGTATGCTAATCTTGGAAGTTCTTGTGTGCAAATAAGTTCTCTGTTTATTTGAAAGTTGTGAGAAGCTGGTTTCTGTACTTCCTTCCTGAGCATATTAATCTTTGATATTTGTTATCACCTTATTCTAGAAACAATGAAGCACCATCTTCTACTGTTAAAGTCATGATGTTCATCCGTATCAGTGTAGTCACACTCGCTCAAGACTCGCGAGTGTTGCCGAGTCTTGCTGAGTCGCAGGCCAGTTGGGTAAACACGTCAAACTCGTCGGCCAAACTCGGGACTTGGCATACTCGCAGCAGACTCGCGATTAAACGCGGAACTCGGCTCAAACTCGTCGGACTCGCGAATTTGTGGCTTGACATTTTGGAGGTGAACGCAGTCGATTAAATGCAGAGTGAGATTTGAGAAGCCCTATAGAGTGGAGACCACGACTGGAGACCGCGAGCTGCGACCACGACCAGAAGGATGAGACCACACGCTGCAAAGGAGACCACGAGCTGAGAGGTTAAGACCACACGCTGCAAAGGAGACCATGAGCTGAGAGGCTGAGACCACACGCTGCAAAGGAGACCACGAGTTGAGAAGAATTCGATGAGCTACCATCGACCGATCGAGCTTGGAAGAATTCCAGTTTGGTGATATTTTGTTTTTTATTTGCAATATTGTATTTTATTTTTTTAATGTTATTTTTTATATTTTATTTTCATTTTTATTTATCGGGAGTTTTGGTAGCCTGGAGATTGGCTGTTTTGGCACAAAACTTAATACAATACAAATAAAATTAAAATAAAAACATAAATATTTAATAAATATTTATTTTAAATTAAACTTAAAAATATGTTAATTTATGTTTTTTTATATTTTATTTTCATTTTTATTTATCGAGCGTTTTGGCAGCCTCCGTTTTGGCAGCCTGGAGGCTGCCAAAACGCCTGATAAATAAAAATGAAAAAAAAAAAAAAAAAAAAAAACGTAAATTAACATATTTTTAAGTTTATATGCTTTTTTCTTTTGGAAAAAAAAAAAAAAACATATTTTTAAGTTTAATTTAAAATAAATATTTATGTTTTTTTTTAATTTTATTTGTATTGTATTAAGTTTTGTTTTAATATTAATTTTTATTTGTATTTAATAATTTATTTAAGTTTTGTTTTAATTCTTTTTATGTTTTGGGTGTTGGGCCTGTTGGCAGCCTGTGGAGGCTGCCATCGTGGCCTGGCCTACAGGCCTATTCTTGAGATGAATTTCTGCATAGAATTGTTCTTATAACTTATATGGATTAGAAATGTCATTATGTTTGTTTTTTGTGCATAAAAGTTACCATATTTTTAATTTTTTTCATATTTGTCGAGTCTTATCTGAGTCGTCGAGTCTGCCGAGTTCCAAGCCAGCTGAGTATTTGTCGAGTCCGAGTCTGACTACCATGATCTGTATGATATCATTTTCGATGTATAGACCATTGGGGTCTTGTTTCTTCGATGTTTGAGGTCTTCTACAGATATTTATATTGCACCTTGATTGGAAGAATGTCTGTTATCTGCATGTATATTGGCCATCTGGGTATTTTGTACACTGTTGTGGTGTTCTTAGCCACATGTTCTGTTGTCTCAGCCGTCAGAAGATATTTGTACACTGGTGTGGATGTTATATCAGAGTTCTTCAACTATCAGTTATGGTTGTGATGATTCTTGTGGTGATCTAGGCACCTTGCTGTTGGATTGCGTCACATGTTCTCGGCATTTTACTGTTGGATCTAGGAGCTATAAAGGCTTCTCTTTAGATCTGGGCATCTTGTTGTTGGCATTTCATCGTACAACCTGGTTCGTGTGCAATTTCATGAATCAGTGAGAAGCGATTGTTTTTCATCAAATTCCATTAGTAGAAGTGTTCTTCTTATTTGCAGCTTATGGATATTCTAGAAGTTGTCATGAAGGGGGAGCAGTAATGACTCCTTCCTTCCTTAGTTTTAGTGAGGGCTTTTCTCCCAGCCATTATTAAGTGGGAGTGTTGGAATATATTAATTATATTCCTTGGAAGGTAATAATGTCTTTGTATTATGTCGAAATTTATCAACAATCTTATATAAAAGAGTAATACATTATATCCCATATTCATTATGGTAAAATATTCTCTTATTATCCATTATTATTTAAAGAGATGTTATTATGGAGAATTATATTATCCCACATGCAATATGTGAGAGTAATTCCTCCACATCTCTTGGTATATAATAGGGTCAAGGGAGTCACATCATATATCACGTGATACTATTACAACACATTGTATTGTGCTCACAAGCTTTGCTATATTGTATTGGGGTTATTTGTAGTTGCTCTCTTGTAAGATTGAAGGAGATTTATGGAGATAATAGAAGACAAACTTTCCCGTGGACATAGCCCAATTGGTTGAACCACGTATATCTGGTGTATTCTTTTCCTTGTTCTCTTTTTGTTCTTATTTATGTTGATATGTTATCGATTGTTAAGATAGGTAAGCTAGTTTAGCTATATCTATAGTTCTGACAGTTTCTAGACATGGAGATACCAAGTCCCCTTATCTCACATTTGTAAAGCAATGTTGGTGTAACTAGTGATTGAAAGACAACATCGATAATCTTCTAGTTCCAAATTTTTGCTATTTTGCATTTGTTTGTTGGAATTGTTAATGATACTGAGAGGGGGGTGAATCGGTATCATGCGCAGATTAAACAATTTTCACTTTACAAATTATGCACCAATTCTTATTTAAATTTCAACAACAAAAGAAGATTGCGCGCATAGTATATGCAAAGTAACTGTTATCACATCCATGTTAGCTGGAGCTACCATGCTGCAGATTATGTGGTCAGAGACCATACTACATTTTTTTTTTCAGATCAGAGATTAGATGGCATTAGAGGGGGCATCTGTTGTATTGAGATTGCTCGGAGCAGAGATTGCAGAGGGGACAATATATGTTTTGATGGTCCAGAGCTACTACAGAGCATTGATTACAGGGTCCCTTCTTCCTTTTCTACCTTTGCATGACCCCATTGAGAGGGGTAACTTAGCCATATTGTGATGAGAGCAGTACAGATTATAGCTGGTTTGCCACTTCTTGCTCGGATTCATCAGAGATTGAGTTTCAGATCCACCTTCAGCAGCAGGTATATGGTATGACAGGTATATCATTCTATGGTTATTGCTCATGTTGTTTGCTTTGAGGGTTGTTTATTTATGATAGTACATGGACTAGATGTATGATGACTGACTTGGTGATCTCGTGATTTGCTATGGTGTACTTTTGGCATGTGGTGATGTCAGTCCACCCTTTTCAGTAGACTCCTGTATATGCACATTGGTTCCTGTCCCCACTCTTGGTATAGACTTGGTCATTCACCTTATAGGAAGCTAACATTGGTTCCACTTGTCACTTCCTTCCACCCATCCGACTCATCCATTTTGGCTCTTTCCCGACTTAGACCATGATAGGTGGCCTCGAGGACCCCTTCCCCCAGTGACCCCTGAGTATGCCATGATTCCATGTTTCTTGTGCCTCGGCTCTCTAGTGTGTGAGATGCATTCTCAAACCTGGGATTTACTTCTGTCGGTTGCCCCCGATGTTGTAATGCAGTATAGGATTGTGTAGACTCACCGGGTGTTCCCCATTAGTCATCGAAGCACGCACACTTGCCACCATTACTTTGTAGTATGAGCACTGTTGCCCGCCAAAATGCACACCAGCGTCAGAAATCTCTCGAAAGCTGTCTCTTCACTACAAGTGAGAGAAGTGTGGCCTTGGGGGCAAGCAATGAGCTAGGTGCTGTCACCTAAATCCCAGCTCCTCCGTTTAAGCTAACTCCTAACGAAGCCAAGGGGGGTAGTCCCTACAAGGAGTTAACTATGGCTGAATGTGTTTTTAAATGTTTTTTTAGTGTTTGGTGATGCGGATGGGTGTTTTTTAGGAGTTTTTTGATGACGATGACCACAATTACAGAAATGAACACAAGATAACGAGCAATCCACGTTGCGTTATAAGAGTATAAGATCAACAGTATATCAAAGACTTGAAAAATGAGATAGCATCCACAGATAAATGATTTTAAAAGGGCAAATGGCCCAACAATATAGATATATGAAAAATTCAACAATTAGACCAATGCCTTATGGAGTCAAAAGTATGTATAGTGTTGGGGGATGCTGAAAAGTAAGTCTTTGAATGTAGCTGTTCGTGAGATCGTTGTGCAAATTATTTTTGTAAATTGTAAGTTTTAGGTGGTCTTGATTATTAGGCTAAGAACAAAGATATCAAAAGTCCAGAAATAGTATTGGTAACCTCTTAGATGATAGGTCGAAGCCACCCAGATTGCAAAAGGGTAAGTGTTCAATTGGCTTGACCACTCTTGAGTTTGACAGCGGGATTTCGGCACCACCTGTTTCAGGAAGCAACCTCAGTAAATCTCGAAAGCAACGTCGGTTCGTTGGTTGGGGTAAAATTTTATTAAGTTACTGCTTATGAAATTTAGCAAATCCAACACCTTTCTGAGTACTAGCCCAACCCTTTTAGGTTGGTAGAGCATACGGGTGTTGCATAATCGACCAAGATAAATTAATTATGAAGGGGTGTGAGTCGGAAAATTTTATTATGAGAGCACAGTTCAACTCAATGTTTTACTAACCGGTCCGGTTCGAACCGGAACCGGCCGGTTTGACCGGCCAGCATAACAACAGAGTCAAACCGGCCTTTAAACCGGACCGGGGGCCCGGTTTGGTATTGAACCGGTCCTGGCCGGACCTAACCGGACCGGTTCAATACCAAACCGGTCTGGCCGGACCTAACCGGTCCGGTCCCGTGATAAACCGGCCGGCCAACATAAATTTCTGTGTAGCTAACCTATATTTTATCTCTTTTCACATGCTATAAATACAATAATTTGTAACCTTCTATGAGAATTCTTGTCTTCAGAAAAAAGGAAAAAGTCTCCCGATAATTTATCTATTTTTGAGATTGAATAGCAAGTCTTTATGTTCAACATTTTCTTGCACAAAATACAGCAAACTATAACCCCTGCTCTCACCTATACCTATTCCCTCTATTTTCCACCGCTTATCCTGATAGTGAATAAACTGGCATGGGCCCTCCAGTTACAATGGCACCAAGTACTTCATTACAAGTTCTAATATGGTCAGATTTGAGAGTAAGCATCTCTGATTCTCTTGTAAAATATAAGCAACACCAAAACCATCTGTACCTGTTTTGAAGTTTGAACCTCTTACCCTAAGTTATTTTATTTTAACATTCTGGATTATGGGGATGATTGAATATTAAGGAGTCCGTTTAGCAGAGAATGAACCTGCATCTATTGTTTTAGTTACATAAGAATTAGCTTGCACATTTGAAAAATTAGCGCAATAAACACAGTATACCTGTACGGAATTCACTTCAGTTTAAACCCATTATCTGTAGTATGTGCATTATACATGACAACTTGCTAGTTTGCTGTTTTCAGAAAAGAGATTTTTTAATTTTTTTTTTGATTTTTTAATATAAAAAACACAAACATCATTGATCATGTTTTTTCATTTTGGACTGTAGACTCTAGAGGATATAGAGCCTCATTTATATTGTATTTTGTTTCAGAATTTGAGATATATGCTATGAGACTTTACTATGAGTATGTAGTGCACTTGGTGCCATTTTGTTACCCATACATGGTTTATGGATTTCCGATTTATATATATGAGTAGACTTTACAAAATTTACATATTATGTGAATGTCAATGTGTCTATTAGTCTAATGGTTTCACTTTCAAATATGCATATTATGTGTCTAATGCTTCAAAATATAGCTTGGAATGTTAAATATTATTTTTATGATTAAAATTGTAATTTTTTTTGTATTTTTTAATAGTCCGGTTCATTGAAATCAAACCGGTCCGGTTCATTACCGGTTCCGGTTCCGGTCCGAGTTGACCCCGGACCGGTTTGATTCCCGGTTCCGGTTATTAAAACATTGGTTCAACTCTCCGATAGAGAGCGCTCTTGACTTAGTCTTAAGACCAAAGTTCAAGAGACTTTAATTAATCTAAATGCCTAATACAAAGGAAATGCAACAATTAAATGCTCTCCGACAGAGAGTGCTCTTGACTTGGATTTGGCCAAATTCAAAAGACTTTAGTTCTTTTTACGAGATAGAAGCAGTTGTAACTTGAAGAACAAAAATTAAGCTCAAGAAACTGAAAGTGAAATGACAGATATTTAAAAGAAACAAAATGATTGCAGTAATAATAACTGTAAAAGACTTAGTGTTCTACCAAACAAGATTAATCTAAAGGTGGGATCTACCTCCGAACAAGGTTGATCACTAGAACCACTAGTCGTTGAGACTTTCCAGCTAGCTGAAACTTCGGCAAGGAGGCTAATGGGGAACGAGAAGCTAGCACAAAGCTATGTGGCCTTTGGGATGCAATCCCAAAATTTGCTTACTCTAGACAAGACTTGGAAATGGAGTATAATAAGATAAGAGTCTAAACTAAAGCATGAAAGAATAAAGATCTAAACTAGCAAAGCACAACACTCTTCCCCAAATGGGGAAGAAACACCCAAAAAAGTGGAGGACTCCTCCACTTTGCCTTTTATTTATTTATTACAAGTGCCCTTGGGAATGAGATCCCTTGTAAGGACTTTTAAGAAAAACTTGAGTAAAAGTGAAAAAGAACTCTTATGAGTTTGTACAAAGGATAATGGCTTCTTTTTGGTTTTGGATCCTTGTCTTTCGGATCTTAGCCTTGCTTGCTCTTTCTTGCTTGGTTTGCTTTTGGTTCACCTGTGGATAAGAGCTCTAAACAATGACTAGTAAGAGTGTTAGGAAACCAAACTTTAACTTGTGATTCGACATGATTAAGTGAATGAGAAGACAAGAGCCTTATGAAATGAAAATAAAGTCCAAAACAGTAAAATGAGACAAAAAATCAGACCGTGGAAAAGACAAGGCAAGTTCACCGATTTTGACGTAAAACGCATGTTTTTTGATGAAACGACTTGAGATTTTTTTTGAGAGATGGAAATTAAAGATTTTTTAACATTTTAGGATAATTTCCAGAATCTGGAAAATATCAGAAAATTGCAGAAAATCAGTAAAAAATCAGCGAGTACAAAAGTGCACGTTTTTTCGAGAAAATGATAAAAAAAATCAAAAATAAAATTTTTCAAAAGATTTTCTGATTTTTAGGCTAATTTCCAAAATTAGAAATTAGCAGAAAATGTAAAAAAATCAGAAAAAAAAACAACAAGCTTAAATTTGCACGTTTTTCGAGAAAAAGTACAAAAGTTGAAAAATTAATTTTTTGGAAAATTTCAAAAATTTTATGATTTTAAAAGAATTTCCAGAATTGAAAAAATGATGGAAAACACAAAAAATCAGCAAACTTAAAAATAGGAAAGTATGCACGTTTTTTAAGAAAACTAGTGCACGTTTTCCAAGGTAAAGTAAAGTCAAAACTTGGTAAAAAATGGGTGATTTTGGGCAAAGTTTAAGGTATTTGGCACTTATAAAAAAAGAAAAAGAAAACAATGAGAAACAAACAAAAGCAAGAATGGATTTACAAACTTGAATATGAACAAGGATCTTAGATCTAAGAAGATTTTAAAGATAGAAAATAATAGATCTTAATCCAACAAGCAGATCAAAGTATGAAACTTTGATCCACTTAACCAAATAATGCAAGATCTAGAAATATGAGATTTTTTGAGAATATTTGCAATACTTGGAAAAACAAATCAATAGATAAAACTTGTGATTGTAGTAGATCTGCTTTGTAGTAACCAAGGTAACCAAGAAGTTTTTTGAAACTTTGTTGTTGATGGAAAGAAATAAACTCTTAGCTTCAAGTGCAATCTTAAGATTTTGTCTTTGGGAGGTTTCCTGAAAACACAAGTGTTAGGGCAAAATACTGATGGAGAGGAGGGAGAGACAACCGAGTTCACCTCCACTCTATCTTTTGGATATCTGCACACATGCAATACTTACACAAACAAACTCAATCATGCTTAGTGTGTTAGGCCAAATCGAAATAAAAGACAAACAATATTACCGACTACAGTTTGTACTCTTAAAACAAATCTAGCTTAAAACCAACAAATAACTTGGATCATCAAATATTTGTTCTTTGCTCTTAAGAAAGAGTTCTAAGCTAAACAATGATTAAGCATGAAATGATATAAATAAAACAAAGACAAGTATCACCTCAATGATGAAAGATTCGCTCACAAACACAAGATGCACATCATAAGCCTCCAAAGTCAACTTTATTTCCAAAATATAGCAAATAGCTATAAGCTCTTACAATCTCTGCAGAGTAAGTTTACAATAACAATCCATAAAGAATGAGGATAGAAGCCCTCATTATATAGCAAAACTAAGCTACCAAAACCCTAAAACGAATTTGGCATGCAAAGAGAGAACCAAGCCTTTGATTTTGAGTTAAACTGAGCTTTGGTGGGTGAAAAGAGGGTGACTTGGCCTCCACATGGGCAAGGCATCCTCCCTTCTCCATTGTAACCATCACCAAGCCAATAACCAAGCGCCACATCACAAAAACGTCCAAGCTAAAGGAGGGGGCGAAAATCCTAAGTAGAAGTCATCTCTAGTGCTTCGATTGCCAACTGAACTGACCTGGAGTTGATTGCAATCATCTTAAGTGCTCTGTGCCATGTAATTTTGACTTTTACTTTATTCAAATTGGCCTTTTTTGGAGAGATTTGAATTATTTCCATTTTATTATTTTTTGAATATTTTAATTAATATTTCTCATTTTTTGATTTTTTGAGAAAATATTAATTATGAGGCCAAATAATTGTCTGAAACTTAGGATAAACCGGTCCGGGGATCATGAATGATTTTTGGCTTAAGGCTGGAGCCTTCAATCACTGAATTCGGATCCCGAATGACTGACATATTACAAATTGAAAATTTTCCATTTAAACTATGGAAAAATTTATTAAAATTTAAAAAATAATTAAAAACCCAAATTCGACGGACCTGGTAAAATTTTTTCGAAATTTTTTGTGAGGGTCCTAGAGACCTAGGACATGACCACAATCTATTCTAATAATGTCTAGTAGGCTTATATACATCAGTTGGACTCTAATAACCCCCCATGGCTAAAATTTTCAAAATTGGGCATTCCAGCTTTGGAGGAAGCAGGAGAAAACCTCATCGATTATAGCTCGGCTATAGGCAAAGTATAATTGACAAGGGAAAAAACTCCCCGGAATACCTTAGTTGCTTAATCCAGTCATGGGGAATCGAGCCACTCAAAATCCTATTAGCACACTTTATTACAAACCCCCAAGGGGCCATGGTTATATCGACTAAAAACAAAAATTGGCTAGCCAAAATTGGCTAACTGCTGCAATTTGAAACCCAGATACTCTGGAAGTGAACACTGATGTGTTCCAACACTGGCGGCTCAATAAGGTTTCAACTATTTGTACAAAATAGGTGATAACAAGCACCATTGTTATATCTTTTGAGATATGTCTGAAGCCGGAAGGGCTATGTAATGAAATGTAAATGAAGCCAAAAAGGCTATCTGAATGTAAATCAAGCCAAAAAGGCGAAGTGTGAAAGTGAAATGTAAAGTCCAAGAATGTGTTTGTCAACACACACGGACAAAGGCTAGCCATATGTATTGGAGCATTGTATTGGTTATTTCCTCACCTAGTCCTGCGGGGCAAGGAGGTGGGATGGAGTAAGGGACAACTAATTCTAAGTGTTCCGCTAATTCTAAGTGTCCCCTAGAGTCTCAAGTTATGGTTTGCCAGACACTTAGTCATGGCGGCTTTAGAAAAGATCCTCACGGAGTCTGTTGAAGGCACGGATGTGAGTTGTAAGGTGTGTGTTAGATAATTAGTGGTGGTTTCCCTGCACTATACCCATTTGTGAGGCATCGCCCTTCCCTTGTGTTTCTCATGGTATGCTTATGTCATTTGGGCCCCGCTTTCCCTGCTTATCCAAAGGGTCACACGGTCATGGTCTATGTCATTCCTCTATCCTTTCACCTTGTTTGTCCACCTCACCCAAAGTTAGTTAAGTGACCAAATCTATAAGTGTGCATAGCAGTTTTGAGTCTTTGTTGGAGGTGGTGGGCCCACCTCACCTAGGGCCTGCCTTTCTTGAGATATTATTTATTATGATCACCATGTCGTCATTGTATGTTTTTAGTTATGTACTAATATAATTAAGGAAGCCTTGGCATCCCATGTTGCATGCAGGTTTCAGCCATGGCCATTTTGACCAGAGTTGACTTGGTCAAACTAGTTTGACCAGGCCAAAAATGGGTCTCGAAAAAAGTTGCAACAAAAAATTCGATTTTGGTTATTTATTATGTGTTGGGGTCCCATACATGCCTCCAAGCATCAGATTGTAAAAATGTTGAAGCATCGGCGAGATTTTTAATTATTACTGGCCAGCAGGGCCTTGTTTTAATTAAAAATCCTTGAATTTGGGAAAACAGTGCTCAATTGATGGATCTTGGTCGTTCCAGTGATCATTTCTACTAGATTTGGGGTCTACAATCACAATTCAACAAACAGTTCATCAATCCGGGCAAGATAAGTGGGTCAAAGGAGCAAATTACATCTTCAGCTATAGAAACCAACAATTAATTAATGGAAAAAGATCAAATTTGGCTAAGTTAACTTTGGAATTGGTAAGTGCAATGGTTAACAAAGGTAAAAGGATCTCCTAATATCATTTTGACATAGTATGGACACATATTATTTGGTGTGGGGCCCTCATTCAGCCCAGCTATACTTGTGGGGCGAATTTGCCTATACTTGGGCGTTTTTGGCTATGTAAAAACTCAATTTTTGTAAAAATTTAATGTTGAGACTTTGGGCAAGGGGTCTAAGGGGCTAAAACAGCCTAAAGCCACCCCTTAGACACCCTCTGGCTTGTTGTATGGGCCCTATGTGGTCCCTCTCTTCTCCCTTGGGTGCAATAGGGTAACTCGCCCCCCCTCTAGAGCTCATCTCAACCATTCGATTTGGCAAATGAGAGAGATGATCTTGACCCTCCATTTTGGTGGGAAGGGTTTTTGCTTGAGTTTGTTTTCTATACGAGAGGAGACTCTCTCATTTGGAGCTCTCTCTTAGCACATTGTACACTTGAGATTGATTGATATGGAGACATTTTCTCCCGAGTTTTTGAGATAGTATGCATGGATGTTGATTGCCTTGATTGATATCTAGTTTCCTTAGCATTGTTGAGTGGTTGTTGTGGTGTTTCTACTCTTCCTTGGCTAAAACGAATTGCAGGTGGAGAAGACAGCTGGAGGGGGGGCGCAAATCTTGGAGTGGGAGCTCCACACTTGCTCTTTCTCTCCGGAGTATAAACAAAGGGAGTTGTCTTTGCTTAATGCACTTCAATTCCTTTATTTTTAGTCATTTACTTGCTGGTTTGCTTAGTTATTTGCTACAGGTATTGATTTCATCTTGTTTGTGGCAGGTAGCTAAGGTGCAGTTGGCCAAATGGTTGCTCAAGCGCTCAAGGGACATGCTGGTCATTCAACACTTGAGTTTGGGGCTAGTCTTCAAGCAATTTCATCCATCTATTCTCATCCTAGGTATGCTTTCATTGCTTGTCTTGTAGATTTCATTTTCACTGTGTGTGTTAAGCTGGAAATTAACTAAAAAACCCTAAAAATTAAAATCTAAAAATCTCACCGTTAAAACTTTGTTTTTCTTTTAAACCCGCTTTGGAATTTATCTTAAATGCTCATATCCAAAATTTCAGTTTGTTCCGACTCCATTTACCCACTAAACAAGCACTGATCTAATTTCTGATTTTGCCCTCCTTGGGCATTTTGCTCTCTCACGCAGTTGGGTCGATTTCTGGGTTGTGGGTCTTGTTGATTTTGCTTTACATGTGTTTATATCATCTAATAATCAACTAAAATCACTAGGAGCTGCATTTAAATAGCTTAATTCCCTTATGCCATGCATGACCAGTCATCTTGAGTTAAATCCCCCCATAGGCAGAATTCTGATTTTGCTCCTAGTTTCTTTTGGCTCATTAAGTTGACTTCTAGCCTTAGTACCTTTCATTTTCCATCATTTTTGTACCAATTATCATATTTGGAATTATCTAATTGAGTTCACTATTACACCCAGAGTCTCGATCCACTAGGCTGGAAGAAGTCTCCAACACTTAGACATTCACCTTGCTTCTTATTTCGCTTTTCTTTTGGGGTTGGGTGTCTGTTTGTTGAGTCTCAACCTTGGTTGGTTGAGCAGGGTCTTCCCCTTGACTTGGCTACATGCCTTGTCTAAAGTGACAAACACCTTGTCCGGAGTGACAACTGCCCATCCATGCAGTGGACCTGGTGTTTGCTTGCAGGTGTCACTTGCCTAGCTGCCTACCTCTACCTTCCCGGATAGGATACCCTCAGTAGCAGCTAGTGATTGTGTGATAATAGTAATTTTATATTATATATATATATATATGAAAACTTTGATTACATAGGTGGGAGACACCAATCTCCAAAGATGTGAGCACTAACTCACTCAGACACTAATATGATTGGGATACCAATCCCGCATGCAAGAACCAACTCGCTGATTACAAGCACCAACCTGTGAGGACACCAATCCTTTGCGCAAGCACTGACTTGCTGTGTTCAGGCACCAACCTGAGAGGAGACTGCAATCTTCTTTCCTTGCCCCGTCCTGCCTCCCCGAGATAGATGTAGAAATCTTTCTGTCACACTGCCTTTTGATTTGCGCACAGAGCTTCACACTTGTTCTGTTCACTATTTTACTTTCTTTTGTGCACACTTATGCGCTCTACTTCAGTTCTGCGCAATTGCTATGCTTCTCTATTTGTTCTGCACACTGTTCCACTTACTGTGTACTCTGCTTTGGTTCTAGTTGCGCTCATTTTCTACGTGCTCTGCTTCAATTGCATATTCATTTCTGATCATCTTCTGCGCAATCAGATTTGTGCATTTATTGCACACTCAAATTTGCGCACATAGCATGAAGCATCCTTATCCTCTAAGCCCCATAAATTCATTATCTACTTGGAATCTACACACTCAATTAGAGCTCCATACTTGCTTGGATGGATAACGAAATAGATAGATCACTTCCTCTATTTATACAAGAGTTGGGTCACTTCTTAGGCCGTCAAAATATTGTATGGTAAGACCCGCTCATCATGTTGACTGTATTCTTTCTTATTTTATGGCAGAGCCGACTTAACGTGATGGCTGTAGTCCCACTTATGATGGCTATAGTCCCATGTCTTTTAATGCTTTGACATCAATGACAACTTTCCAACAATTTCCCCCTTTGGCATTAATGTCAACACCAAGCAAAAACTAAGCTTCCCCTGAATGTGAGCTTTGTATCAAAATTGTACTCTCCCTATCAAAATTCAGGTTCTTTGTTATTATATATTTTTCTGCAATTCTCTCCCCCTTTGACATCAATGGCAAGGGGATCTTTCTTTATCCTAATCTTCTGCAAATTTTTGGCAACAAATTTGCAATCTTATACTTACGCAACATGTGCAATTTTCTCCCCGTGGATATGTGCTTCACTCCAGCTTCTATACTGCGCAGTATCCAACATTGCATTATATCAGGAAATATCAAAGAATGATATTTTTTGTTTACTTTTCTGGTTGTAGTGTTGTTGTGAACTTCTGTAGAGATGCCTGTTCAGTTGCAACCTTCTCCTTCATTTCTACTTCTTTGCCCAGTATTACTTCCTTCGCCTGCTCACTGATAGACAATTTCAGGGTTTCTGTACATTCATCGACAGCTTCGCTGACTTCCCTTTATATCTGCACAAATTGTTCCGTGATCAAAAAGATTTCATCTTGTAGTGGTTCAAGCCTATTGGCTAACCTTTGACGTTCATCTTGGATCTTGCTTACTTCCTGCTGCTGTTTCCTGTATTTACTATTCTCCTATTTTGGCCATTTTTTTAGCGGCTGGTAATATGGTCAAACTATCGTGCATCTTTTGTTCCGACTCTTACGTAATTAGCAGCTTCTGATCCACTTCCTTGAGTTGTTTGTCTACAACCAACTTTCCCCATAGCTAGGCACTTTCTTCATGTAACTTTTCACACTTTAGCTCCAAGGTCCTAATATTGCATATAGCAATATTCATTTTTTCATATCTGTGTTCTCGCTCAGCTTTGACCTCTGGAGGTGTCCATGGTTGTTGCTTTGTTGCAAGCTCCTCAATTTTAACACGGAGACCTTGAATAACTTCACCTATCTTGGTTACCTTTTCTTCTGGAGGGGCATCCTTTTCTATCTGTACATATGGTAGCGTATCACATACCTCCTCAACTGCCTTCTGCAATTTTGAATTCTTTTGCTGCATTACCTCTACCTCCTTTTTCAACCTATATGTCTTTTGTGCAATTTCTTCCTTTTCCGTTTGCATTTTTCGACATTCCTCCTGTCATGTTTCCATTTCATTAAAACTTTTATACCATTCTGCTGAGACAACTTCATGTCGTCCTTGAATTTCCTGGGCAACAAATGTATGTAATGCATGTAGCTCTAGTCCCAACATCCTCTTCTGCTCTCTTAATAAATCTATCACCTATCAAAGTATCGACTACACCATCTTTACAATTGCCGAGCACATTTGTGACAACAACCTCCATTTCGTTGGTGCTTCTATCAACCATTTCATCAACGACCCTATCGACTATTCCTTCAACACCTATATTGACCATTCCATCAATGGCCCCATCGACCATTCTGTCGGTGCCTCTATCGACCATCCCATCGATGCCTATACTAACCATGTTGTTGGTACCAACTTCCTTGTCCGCACCTTGTTCGGAAGTACCCCCAACCAATGGAACTAACCCTCCATCAAAAGAAAAGAAGTCAACCAAGGAGCAAAGGAAGAAGAAGAATGATAAGCAAAAACTGTCCCCTACCCTCAAGATACAAGTCCAACAGACAGTTGAGGCTGCAGGGACTACCACCTTCTTTGCCCTGGAGAAGGCATCAAATGAAGAACTATAAGAGCTTTTCAAGATAATCAATTAAGAACGTAATCGACGATGGATCGACTCGACCAAGAAACTAAAGACTTCAACCTACAAAAAGAACTAATCAAGGGGAATGGAAAATTTGAAATAAATCTTAGACCCTCAATCCCAGACAATGTGGATCATTGGCTAGTGTTTAAAGATGACAAACAAATCCTAAGATTTACTCATAATGTCCAGGAGTTCTCTGACTGCAAAGTAAGCTATAAGGAGGAAAAGTATGACTATACTAAAGATGAGAATTAGACTAGAAATACAGTTCCAAAAAGCATTGTTGAATGGGAACACATGTTTGACAAGTAGGACAGACATAAGCCCGAGAAAGAAATCTTGAAAGCTGGTAATCATATAGAGGTGAACATTGGGACTAACAAGGAGCCTAAGTTAATAAAAATTGGCAAAGGTACATCGGAGAAAGAAAGGAAAGATCTTATAAGTCTGATCCAAGAGTATAGGGATGTCTTTGCTTTTACATATGATGAACTTAAGGCTTATCGAGAAGATGTGTTTCAACACACAATCCCTTTAAAAGAAGATGCTAAGCCATTCCGTCAAAAGCTGAGATAGATCAACCCCAAATTGGTCCCCATAGTCTTAAAAGAACTTCAAAAGATGCTTGCTGCAGTAATCATTGCCCCTACTAGACATTCGTCATGGTGTTCAAACCTAGTCGTGGTAAGAGAGAAAAATGGAAGTTTAAGGCTATGTATTGATTTTAGAAATTTGAACTTGGCATGTTTAAAAGATAACTACCCTCCTCCAAATATGGAGACATTGTTGCAAAGGGTAATTGGTTCGGGCATGATGTCTATTCTTGATGGTTTCTCAGGGTACAATGAAGTGCTTGTTAATAAAGAAGATTGGCATAAGACTACTTGCACCACTCCTTGGGGAACTTTTGAATATCTAAGAATGCCATTTGGTCTGTTAAATGTTGGTGCAACATTTCAAAGGGCCATGGATTATGCCTTCAAAGAATTGATTGGCAAAATCATTGAGATATACCAAGATGACCTTACTGTTTTCTCTAAGGAAAGAACTGGTCATATTGGTCATCTTAGGTAGGTGTTTGAAAGATGCAGAAAGTATGGTATATCCTTGAACCCAACTAAATCAGTTTTCAGAGTAGATGAGTGAAAATTATTGGGTCACATCATTTCCAAAGATGGTGTGAAGATAGATCCAGAGAGGGTAGAAGCCATAAAGAAAGTTCCCTTGCCTTGTAACAAGAAAGCCTTGCAGTCATTTAACAGACAAATTAATTTCATCCGAAGATTCATTCTCAACTTAGCAGAACTAATGAAACCAATGCAAAAATTACTCAAAAAGGACTCGTAAGTTTGAATGGAGTAATGAAGGAAAAGAGGCCTTTAGAAGCATTAAAGACGCCTGTTATCACATCCATAGTAGTCGGGCTACCATGATTGCAGAGCAGTTCAGTATATATTTTTGAGCTTTGCCTTTACACAGTTTCAGTGAGATCAACTATGATGAGCAGTATTACTTATGATCACTCACACATCAAAGCAACTCCAGATCAGACATGCAGTAGACCTGTTATCACCTAGGATGTAGTTACCCCTATGGATGGATCCAGTCATGGATGGCAATAGGGAAGGGCAACTCAATAGGTGCAACCACGATCACCTCGACCTCCAATATATGGTTGTCACGCCAGTCGAGGCAACCTTCACTTTATGTTATCTAGCCCAGACAACAAAGGGGGAGACCCGATCTACTCCCGACAGGAGAGATCAAAACCAAGACACCAAATCAGGGTATTTCTAGTTGAAGTTAGGTGTATGGTTTATCCTAGACCTAAGGATGAAGTCACAAGCCAAGTGAGGGGTTTAATAGGTATAGCTTTGGTTCATAGTTGAAGTGAAAGTGACTTACAATGTTTAAAGTGAGATCTAGGGCTAGTGTACTAGGTCAATGTCAAAGATCCACTGCCTTGGGAACCGTGTCCAATGCAGGGTTGTTTAGGGGTCAGATTGGGGCTAACTAGTACATGAGACAATCTTGACTATGGTTCATGATGTCTTCAAAGGTATAGTTCACCATGCAAAAGTCAAACCACAAGTCAATCCAACAATCTAGGAGAGTTGGGTTGTCTTGGAGATAAACCAGTGCCTTGGGAATTGGGGAGTGGAGTCAAAGTAGGGTTGACTTATGGTTTAGGACTCCTACAACATGAGATAAGTGGACAGTATAGGTCTTGATGTTTAAATGTGTCTAGATCTAGGTTTGACCCAAGTGGACCACAATCCCTTAAAACAAGGAATGCAGTCCCCAAGGCAAGATTTGGCAAAGTGACAGTCTAGACCTAGGTTTTGAATTATTCCGGTTTTAGATCTCCAAAAATCTCAAGTACCCAGTTCCTCGAAGTGAGTGAACTCACTTCTCCAAGGTGGTGCGACTTTCCCTAAGGAGGCTTCAATCAGGGTTTAGGTGGGTCAAATCATGTCGGATGGCATCCAAACTTTAGATCCGGGTAGATCAGTCAAGTAGGGGTATGGATCTGTAATTTTGTGGCAATCCACCGGTTAGATCTTTATAGATCTGAGTTTAAGTGTTCCAAGTGGTCCAAAATGGGGATTAAATCCCTTAAAATGTGGAATGGGGCCCACAAGGTGAATTTCAAGAAAGGGACAACCTGGGTGTATGTTATTTGATGTGTAGATGTCAAATCAAGTGGAATCTCAAACACCCATCGCTTAGATCTAGGTCAACCTGCTCAAATGGTGAAGTGCGCCTTCCTTGGGAGAAGCTAGGTTGGCTTGGGAGAGGGGTCAAACGGAGGCCAATCCTCACCAAACTATAGATCCGGGATGCCGTGGATGCTATAGAGGTGGGATTTCAATATCATGCCCAACAACCCACTAGATCTCAGTAGATCTAAGAAAATGTAAAATTGGGGTTTTGATTAATTAGGGTTTTAAGTGTTTTTGACAATTGGATAGACTATGGAGATAGAACTTACCTTGAGATCATACCTGAATGATGTGGTTGAGATGCCTTGATGTTGAGGAAGATTCCCGCAGAGATCAAATGAGAGATTGTTGATTTGCTTGCCAATTTGATGCCCAAGTCCACAAGTGCGCCTTCCTCTACCTGTCAAACCAAGGAATGAAATTCAATCAGTAAGATCAAGCATGGAAGAAATACAAGAGAAATGCAAATAGTAACATGAAATAGAAGGTCCTGGGACAGTAATACTCCCTGTTACCAACGAAGAGCTCCAAAGAAGAAGTAGGGAGAGTCTTCCCCTACCAATACCTCCTCCTTCAAGCAAATCGGCCTCCACCTGTAGATGCAAAAATCGTGGTACAATAGATATGGCAAACAAGATCTCCAATAACTCAGTGCAAAGGAAGAACCAACGAACGAACACCAAAAACATTCACCACAACATTGGAGATAGATGCAATAATAATTTTCTATTCCAATAATCCAGAGCCAAAAGTCCCTTTACAATGAGAGGCTCTCTCCTTTAAATAGGAAGGAGAGGCATCAAAACCCTAACCACTTTTTGAATGAGTGGCTAAGATTAAAAGATACAAATGTCTAATCAATGGTTGAGATGAGCTCAACAACATAATACATGGATCACACATAAAATATAACATAAGTGGACAAAGTCGCCCTAGGAGAGGGGAATCCCACCAAATCATGATGACAAAATATCATAAGAGGCTCATGGTGGGTCCAAGGGGTAATTTTATCCCTCCTTGGTCAATCCCCATGGCACAATAACCAATACATAATCATAAAAGTACCAAATCGTGCCTCCAAGGTGAAGTCGTGGTCCTCCAAGGTGGAGTCGTGGTCCTCAAAGACCTCAAAAAATCCACAGAAAGTGCCATAAGTGATGGATGCGGGCCCCGATGAAGCTGAAACTGCAGGAGGAGGTGTGGAAGGTCCCGATCTATCATCACTGATCATCCCATGCCATAACTTTGCCTCAGTAGCCCAAATCGATTTCCTCAATAGCCATTTCTACCAATCCTGAAATGCCTCGGGAAACGTGAAACTGCCCAAACTGCCTCCTGGAGTGATGGCGCTGTCAAGGTGAGGGTGCCAATGTGTCCGGGAGGGGGGTAATATGGTAAAAACAAGTGGCTGGACCACCCCCTCCATCATCAGCGCCCTAGGTCATCCGGATAAAAGTCATCTCTGCTCCGACAGGGCCTCCAATAGACCAAAACTGCACCAGGACAGCCTACTGAGGCTAAATCATCACTGTAAGTGCCCGGAACTGAAAACAAACTGTCCCATTGGACTTAGAAGGTCCAAATCCATCCAAGATGTGTACTCATACACCATATGAATCTCTGCATGATCAAAAATAAATATCCAATGTACCGGAACAAGGCCAATAATAATGATCTGTAAATGACCAAACACTGCTGTATCCCAAGAATCATCATCATAACCCTGTAGCTGCTGCATAGAATCATCCTGTATGTGTACATGGACCATATATCATCTATCCATATCATCATAAGGTCCAGCATCTCATGTCCCATGGTCCTCCATGGTCAAACTAGGTCTAACCAAGACCAAATACAACTCAGACTATCATCCATAGCTGCTGCAAGGTGTCAAGGTTAATACATGCTTTACAATTTATTCAAATAGCTTCTATAACACAGAGTAATCATGACTGGCGATCTAAATCCAAATATATAGTGTCGTTAGTTATTATTATTACTCAGACTAGACTTTCAGGACCATACTCACTTCATAGTTGTGATCAATTTGCTAGTGAAGGGTGAAGGCTGAAATAAATGGCTAGGCTAAGGGATGACTTGACTAACTTGACTTTGTGACACTTTGGCAAGGGAAAGGGAATACACACTATAGTATATACTGAATGAGCAATAACACAGGGAATGGCGGTGTCTCACAAATGGATGAGTTGTTTAAAGAGGGTTTATTCACCTTCACAGATGCGCACAATCCATAATACAAGCAAGGCCAGCAATTGTTTAGATATAACATTTAAGTTCCATTGCTTTTTGGGCCTGAGGTTTCCATAGCCTTGATCTATGTGTGTTTACAAACACATTGCATAGATTTACATTTATTTTTAGGCCTTCTGCTGCAGGTGTGTTTTTAAGGCACTTGTTTACCTGAGCACTTCTAGGTGTGTCATGGACAACTTGTTTACCTAGGTATTTATTTTTCCAAAAGATATAACATTTTATTTTTCATGGCCATTTTCATTTGGCATTTCTTTCATATACAAGATATAGCATTTGATTTTTCCAGATTTTGTATTGATGGCAGCACTAAAAGTTTCAGGTTTAGCCAACACAACTTTAGTGACTAGGGGGAATTCTCATGGAACTCCAACTCACCATAGGTAAGTTTTGTCACCAACTCAGAGCCGAGACACAATAAACAGGGAAGCTCATCCAATACAGAGGCTACAGTGGGGAAAGGTCCTCCATGTCACTAGTCAAGTAGCAAATCAGGGTGATAATCTAAAAGGTAGGCCACGGATGGATGAAGACAGTGAAATGATGGAGCCAACACTAGCAAGCCATAGTATGGTGTAATGATCACCTCTATTCTCCCTAAGGAGGGTATGTACCAATGAGTATGAATAGTGAACTTCTAAGTCTGAGTAGGGACAATATAATATAAATAATAGGTCAACCAGGTCCATGTATCTATATGATCGCCAGATCATGATACTAGGTGCTAAGACATGCTATAAGAATAAGTATAAAAGCAATCTAACCATAACACAATAATATACCTGCTGAGTCATATACCTGAGTGCCCATCAACCTGTACCATCATCTGTCCTCTGGAACTGCTGCTGTAACTCTGGGCACTACTAACTGCTCTGTACCAATGGTATAATGGCTATATCGGGCATCTCTCTGAGTGTCCTGAAACTCAGTCATGGCATGGGGAATATAGCTGCTGTCCACAATCTGATAGTGATCCAATATAAATGCTCATCTCGGCATCTCAAACACAAGGGAACTGGCTGAATAGTGTACTGGAATGAGAAAAATAATGTATGGTAGCCCGGCTACTATATATGTGATAACATCTGGCTCCGGCTGGGACAAGTGCTCGGCTGAAGTGAGTGCTTGAGAACCTCAGAATCTCTGGTCCTCGAACTCTGCTACTCGAATCCACGATCCAGCACTCTACCATTTTATTTCCAGCTTTTATTCTTGCAACCTATTTTCTGCATTCACAAACATCTAAAGAAAATACCTCATGCCGCATGTGTGGGAAAAATAATAAAATCAGCTAAAATGAAATCTATTCTCTGTCAGAAATATAAATGCATAAAATATAAGTGCAGAAAGTAAATTAAACTACTAACATAATTTGCAAAATTTGAAATTTATTGTGCAGGAAAAGAAAAAGTGACAGGTACTCAGTTAAACTAGGAGCTTACAAAGGAGCTTAGAGACTAAGAAGATGCCAGACTCAATGGCTGAAAAGACTAACTACTGCCCAAGTAGGCTTATTTGTTTTCCTACCTACCCTAATCTACCAGGCAATGCAAGCGGGGGTCATTCGAGGTTGATAGGAGGAAAGTAATGTTTCAACATCCTCCCATTCACAGGTAACTCAACTTCATCTCCATCCAAGGTTTCAAGGACAAAAGATCCCTTCCCAGCCAGGCTACTTATCTTATACGGACCCTTCCATAAACTTTCAAACTTTGTGTGATTTCCTGGTTTCTCTTTATGCTTATCCCATAATAAAACTATATCTCCTATACCAAAGGTAGTACCTCTAGTATTTTGATCAAAAGTGCCTTTTACCCTTTCTTGTTCTATAAGCATCTTATCGAAAGCACTTCTTCTCTTTTCATCCAGTTCAACTAATTTATCAATCCTTCCTTGCATTGCTTCTGTATCTGAAGTGCATTGCTGCAACAACTCATAAACAGGTATTTGCAGATTTATTGGTAGTCTACAGTCTTGTCCATATACCAACTCAAAAGGAGATTTTCCTGTAATCCTTTTTACTGTTGTTCGATCTGCCCACAAAGCATATTTTAATTTTACATCCCAACTTTTCTTATTTTCACCCACCATTCTTTTCAACAGCCTAATTAAATTTTTGTTACTTGATTCGGCAAGACCATTTCCCTGGGGGTAATAGTTTGAAGAATGGGAGAGGGTGATTCCATGATTCATGCAAAAGGTGGACATTTCTATTTTACTGAAGGCTGGGGCATTATCTGTTGTTAGTTTCAGAGGGCAACCGTATCTTGACACAATATTCTCTTCCAAAAACTTCACCACTACTTCAGCTGTAGCCTTCTTGGTTGGAATAGCTTCTACCCAACGAGTGAAATAATCCGTGCAGGTCAACATGTACTTATATCCGTTGCTCGAGTTTTCATTAAAAGGACCTACAAAATCCATACCCCATTGTTGAAAGGGAGCTTCAACCACTACAGGATTTAAAGGTAAGGCAGGCAATCTAGGTTTTCCTGAGAAAAACTGGCATTCTTGGCATATCCTAATATAAGCGTGTACATCTTTAAAAAGTGTAGGCCAATAATACCCTGCTCTCATGATTTTTGCAGCAGTTGTTCTTGGAGCATAATGACCACCACATAATCCTGAGTGCATCTCCTTTATGATGGTTTTTGACTCTTCCAAGTTGACACATTTCAGGATTATTCCATCGGGGTTCCTCCATCCTAATCCGTCCTGGGTTAAAACATACTTTTCTGCTTTTAGCCTTAATGCTCTTCTTTGATGATCCACTAGGTGGTCAGGGCATGACAAGTTTCTTAAGAAATATACGATATCTTTGTACCATTCATGCTCTTCATCAATGTTTAAGATAGCAGGATCTTTTTCACTTATCGTATTTACCATATTACCTCCCTTTTCAGTTAGAAGTTGAGCTAACCCTTGACCTTTCACAATCTTAATTGGCTTAATCTCTAAGTCATATTCTTGTATACGTGAAATCCAATTTCCTCTTACACCTATGCCATCTGCTTGTGAAAGAACATCCTTGACTGCTTGGTAAGGCACATATGCTTTAATTTTGGAATACCCCACATAAGTTCTGAAATGTTTCAAGGCTTTAACTAAGGCATAGGCTTGCTTCTCAGTTGTGGTATATTTCAGTTCGGCATCTCTCAAGTTTTTACTCATAAAGGCTATAGGTTGTTCATGGTTTTCGTTGTTCTTTTGTAATAACACACCAGCAATAGTATCTTCCGAAGCATATGAGTAAATCATGAACTCTTTATTGTAATCAGGACAAGCTAATACCGGGGAGGTTGAAATGGCCTTCTTGAGCTTAGTGAAAGATGATTCACACTCTTTATCCCAAACAAACTTCACATCCTTCTTAAGAAGGGCATTCAATGGCTTGGCCAATTCTGCTAAGTTTGGAATGAATCTTCGAACGAAGTTTATTTTGCCAAAGAAAGATTGCAAGGTGGCCACATTATGGGGTGCTGCAATAGCATTGATGGCCTGGACACGTTCTGGGTCGATTCTGATACCTTCTTTTGACACAATGTGTCCTAAAAGCTTGCCTTCATCTACTCCGAAAGTTGATTTTTTGGGATTTAATGATATACCAAATTTTCTGCAACGTTCAAAAACTCTTCTTAAATGTTCGATATGGTCTCCTCGTTCCTTTGAAAACACTGTTAGGTCATCCTGATAAATGGCAATGATTTTCCCAATCAAATCACTAAATGCTTGATCCATAGCTCTTTGGAAAGTGGAACCGGCGTTTAATAATCCAAATGGCATTCTTATATATTGGAAAGTTCCCCATGGAGTAGTAAAGGTTGTTTTATTTCTGTCTTCCTTTCTAATACGTACCTGATTATACCCCGAAAAACCATCCAACATTGACAACATACCTGCCCCAGTAACACTTTGTAACAGATTTTCCATATTTGGCAAAGGGTAATTGTCCTTGAGGGATGCTTGGTTTAGGTTTCTGAAATCAATGCATATCCTGATTTCACCACTTTTCTTTCTTACAATAACCGGGTTAGAAACCCAAGTAGTGTGTCGAACGGGTTGGATAATTCCGGCTGCTAGCATCTTCTCAAGCTCTTTCTTAATTAAGGGAGCAAGTTTTGGATTGACATTTCTTAACTTTTGCCTATAAGGTTTAGCGCCTTCAAGCAATGGGATAGTATGCTCAATAATTTCAGGGTCATAAGTTCTAAGTTCGTCATAAGCCCAAGCGAAAATATCTCGATACTTCCTAATCAGATTTACAATCGCCTTTCTTTCTTCTGGGGAAGCATTCTTTCCTATCCTGATCATTCTGGGAGAAACTGAAGTTCCAATATTTATCTCTATAACCTCGTCTACCGGTTCAGCTCTCTTACCTTTGTATTCATCATGCCTGTTGAAATTTTTCTCCAGAGGTATTGCTAGTTTCCTAACATCAAGATCTTGAATGGAGGAACCGTTTGATTTGTCTTCTAAATTCACATTGCAATTTTGAAAACTTTCATGGTTTTGTAAAAATGCAATGATTTGTGCATCAGAATCAAAGACTTGCCAATGATCTTGATTATCAGGAACAGAGGGTCTAAATATTACTTCAACCTTACACTCTTTATTTTTAAGATGATCAGGAGTTTCAAAAGTGCAAGCTATTACTGATAATGCATCAGCCAGGGTGTTTTCTTCCCTTGGGACTGCTCGTATTGCAAAAGCATCAAACATTTCCATAGTGTCCCAAACAGCATTTCGATAATCCCTAAGCCTATTGTTTTTGGCTGCAAACTGGTTCTTCACTTGGGATACAATCAGATCAGAATCTCCAGTTACGTTTAGACATTTGATCTTTTGTTCCCGACAAATTTCTAGGCCTAAAAGCAATGCCTCATACTCAGCTACATTGTTTGTGCAATCGAACTCAAGACGGTATGCAAACAATTTTTCTTCACCAGAAGGAGATGTAAGGACAATCCCAGCTCCAGCACCATGCCTAGACTTTGCCCCATCAAAATGCATTTTCCAAACTTGACTGGGAGGGAAAGGGTGCTGTCGGGGTTCCTCCCAATAGTTGGCCATCACCATATAGTTTCCAACTTCCTCAGTGGGACGCATAGCGTCTTCAAACAAGTAGTCGGGTGTTTCTACGTGTTCTATCATAGGTTTTTCATTCATCAATCTATAGGTAGCCTTTTCTCCTATAGGGATGGTTGCGTAAGATAAATCCATTTGGATACTTCCTCCTAACTTGGCAGCCCATTCCCTTGATAGCAACATTCCCCATGCGTCAGGAATGTCTAAAACTAGGACATTCATGCTTATTTCAATTGCAGGGTAAGCAGCTAGTTTCATTTTGAGGTTTTCAATCATACCTTTTGACTTCACAGGCCTGGAATCCATCCCGCACACATTTCTATATTCTCTGGATGGTTTCAACTCCAATTGTTCCATGACCTTAAGAGGCATAATGTTTACTTCTGCTCCTGAGTCTAACATACAGTTATGCAATATCAATTGATTTATTTCCAAAGCAATATAAAAGGGGGGGTGACCCCTACCTTTGTCAATTACACTTTGAATCATGATAGGGGGATCATCCTCAACTGTCACTTTCACAGGATTCTTGATTTTAGGCTCGATTCCTAGGAATTTGGTTGCTTGATCGTAGTATGAGGGAATTTTCAAAAGTTCCTCCAAGGGCACAGGGATATTAGGTTTGGATACAAAATTACTCAAATCAATCTTTAAGTTGCAGGCCTTTTCCTTGTCCTTGGTATTCATTTTCAAATCCAGTAAATGCATTACTTGTTTTCTAACCGAAGGAATAACTACCAGATCTTTCAAAGACACCATGACAGAAGATCCTGAGAGTTTTCCCAGTATGTTTGAATTTAGCTTTTCTTGTGTTATAGGAGATGTTTCTTTGCTTGGAGTTGGAGCATTCTCTTGTTTTCTTTGTATTGGATCCTTAGCATGGGGTTTAGCAGGATTTGAACTTATTGCCTTCTTAGTGACTTGAGGGGCTAACCTTCTGGGTTGATCAGTTTTCTTTAAAATCCCTTTAGGAGGAGTGTTTGGAGTTTGAGTGGGAAATTTACGAGTGGTATTTCTTTGGTCCAGTGTATTCTCTTTCGGACTAGTTTTGTTCTTATCTATGTCTTTCGTGTTATTCCTTGCTTGAGACCTAGTTACCACTCTGCCATCAGAAGTGGGCTTAGTTTGGGGATTTTCATTGGTGTACACACCCTCAAAGGTTTTAGAAAAAGGTTTATACTTTTCAATATTTTCTCTTTGTTTTCTGAGAACTACCCCATTTAGGTTTCGGATTAAACCACTCATTTCGGTCATCATTTTCAAAATCATATCGTTCTCTGAATTAGTGACACAAGGCATAGTTCTAAGTATTTTAAGGATGTAAATGAGCTCGTTCCTCAGCGGAGTCACGATTGGGAGTCGCCAGGTAGATTTAACTCTTCTACCAAGATATGTGTGTCGTAGTATATGCGGGAAGGACTAGGGCAAGCTATTGCCTCCCCGGCAACGGCGCCAAAATGTTATCACCTAGGATGTAGTTACCCCTATGGATGGATCCAGTCATGGATGGCAATAGGGAAGGGCAACTCAATAGGTGCAACCACGATCACCTCGACCTCCAATATATGGTTGTCACGCCAGTCGAGGCAACCTTCACTTTATGTTATCTAGCCCAGACAACAAAGGGGGAGACCCGATCTACTCCCGACAGGAGAGATCAAAACCAAGACACCAAATCAGGGTATTTCTAGTTGAAGTTAGGTGTATGGTTTATCCTAGACCTAAGGATGAAGTCACAAGCCAAGTGAGGGGTTTAATAGGTATAGCTTTGGTTCATAGTTGAAGTGAAAGTGACTTACAATGTTTAAAGTGAGATCTAGGGCTAGTGTACTAGGTCAATGTCAAAGATCCACTGCCTTGGGAACCGTGTCCAATGCAGGGTTGTTTAGGGGTCAGATTGGGGCTAACTAGTACATGAGACAATCTTGACTATGGTTCATGATGTCTTCAAAGGTATAGTTCACCATGCAAAAGTCAAACCACAAGTCAATCCAACAATCTAGGAGAGTTGGGTTGTCTTGGAGATAAACCAGTGCCTTGGGAATTGGGGAGTGGAGTCAAAGTAGGGTTGACTTATGGTTTAGGACTCCTACAACATGAGATAAGTGGACAGTATAGGTCTTGATGTTTAAATGTGTCTAGATCTAGGTTTGACCCAAGTGGACCACAATCCCTTAAAACAAGGAATGCAGTCCCCAAGGCAAGATTTGGCAAAGTGACAGTCTAGACCTAGGTTTTGAATTATTCCGGTTTTAGATCTCCAAAAATCTCAAGTACCCAGTTCCTCGAAGTGAGTGAACTCACTTCTCCAAGGTGGTGCGACTTTCCCTAAGGAGGCTTCAATCAGGGTTTAGGTGGGTCAAATCATGTCGGATGGCATCCAAACTTTAGATCCGGGTAGATCAGTCAAGTAGGGGTATGGATCTGTAATTTTGTGGCAATCCACCGGTTAGATCTTTATAGATCTGAGTTTAAGTGTTCCAAGTGGTCCAAAATGGGGATTAAATCCCTTAAAATGTGGAATGGGGCCCACAAGGTGAATTTCAAGAAAGGGACAACCTGGGTGTATGTTATTTGATGTGTAGATGTCAAATCAAGTGGAATCTCAAACACCCATCGCTTAGATCTAGGTCAACCTGCTCAAATGGTGAAGTGCGCCTTCCTTGGGAGAAGCTAGGTTGGCTTGGGAGAGGGGTCAAACGGAGGCCAATCCTCACCAAACTATAGATCCGGGATGCCGTGGATGCTATAGAGGTGGGATTTCAATATCATGCCCAACAACCCACTAGATCTCAGTAGATCTAAGAAAATGTAAAATTGGGGTTTTGATTAATTAGGGTTTTAAGTGTTTTTGACAATTGGATAGACTATGGAGATAGAACTTACCTTGAGATCATACCTGAATGATGTGGTTGAGATGCCTTGATGTTGAGGAAGATTCCCGCAGAGATCAAATGAGAGATTGTTGATTTGCTTGCCAATTTGATGCCCAAGTCCACAAGTGCGCCTTCCTCTACCTGTCAAACCAAGGAATGAAATTCAATCAGTAAGATCAAGCATGGAAGAAATACAAGAGAAATGCAAATAGTAACATGAAATAGAAGGTCCTGGGACAGTAATACTCCCTGTTACCAACGAAGAGCTCCAAAGAAGAAGTAGGGAGAGTCTTCCCCTACCAATACCTCCTCCTTCAAGCAAATCGGCCTCCACCTGTAGATGCAAAAATCGTGGTACAATAGATATGGCAAACAAGATCTCCAATAACTCAGTGCAAAGGAAGAACCAACGAACGAACACCAAAAACATTCACCA
This sequence comes from Larix kaempferi, assembly GCA_027924585.1. NCBI lineage: Eukaryota > Viridiplantae > Streptophyta > Pinopsida > Pinales > Pinaceae > Larix > Larix kaempferi. The sequence goes on from BSBM01000705.1 coordinate 3,617,984, forward strand.
CAACATTGGAGATAGATGCAATAATAATTTTCTATTCCAATAATCCAGAGCCAAAAGTCCCTTTACAATGAGAGGCTCTCTCCTTTAAATAGGAAGGAGAGGCATCAAAACCCTAACCACTTTTTGAATGAGTGGCTAAGATTAAAAGATACAAATGTCTAATCAATGGTTGAGATGAGCTCAACAACATAATACATGGATCACACATAAAATATAACATAAGTGGACAAAGTCGCCCTAGGAGAGGGGAATCCCACCAAATCATGATGACAAAATATCATAAGAGGCTCATGGTGGGTCCAAGGGGTAATTTTATCCCTCCTTGGTCAATCCCCATGGCACAATAACCAATACATAATCATAAAAGTACCAAATCGTGCCTCCAAGGTGAAGTCGTGGTCCTCCAAGGTGGAGTCGTGGTCCTCAAAGACCTCAAAAAATCCACAGAAAGTGCCATAAGTGATGGATGCGGGCCCCGATGAAGCTGAAACTGCAGGAGGAGGTGTGGAAGGTCCCGATCTATCATCACTGATCATCCCATGCCATAACTTTGCCTCAGTAGCCCAAATCGATTTCCTCAATAGCCATTTCTACCAATCCTGAAATGCCTCGGGAAACGTGAAACTGCCCAAACTGCCTCCTGGAGTGATGGCGCTGTCAAGGTGAGGGTGCCAATGTGTCCGGGAGGGGGGTAATATGGTAAAAACAAGTGGCTGGACCACCCCCTCCATCATCAGCGCCCTAGGTCATCCGGATAAAAGTCATCTCTGCTCCGACAGGGCCTCCAATAGACCAAAACTGCACCAGGACAGCCTACTGAGGCTAAATCATCACTGTAAGTGCCCGGAACTGAAAACAAACTGTCCCATTGGACTTAGAAGGTCCAAATCCATCCAAGATGTGTACTCATACACCATATGAATCTCTGCATGATCAAAAATAAATATCCAATGTACCGGAACAAGGCCAATAATAATGATCTGTAAATGACCAAACACTGCTGTATCCCAAGAATCATCATCATAACCCTGTAGCTGCTGCATAGAATCATCCTGTATGTGTACATGGACCATATATCATCTATCCATATCATCATAAGGTCCAGCATCTCATGTCCCATGGTCCTCCATGGTCAAACTAGGTCTAACCAAGACCAAATACAACTCAGACTATCATCCATAGCTGCTGCAAGGTGTCAAGGTTAATACATGCTTTACAATTTATTCAAATAGCTTCTATAACACAGAGTAATCATGACTGGCGATCTAAATCCAAATATATAGTGTCGTTAGTTATTATTATTACTCAGACTAGACTTTCAGGACCATACTCACTTCATAGTTGTGATCAATTTGCTAGTGAAGGGTGAAGGCTGAAATAAATGGCTAGGCTAAGGGATGACTTGACTAACTTGACTTTGTGACACTTTGGCAAGGGAAAGGGAATACACACTATAGTATATACTGAATGAGCAATAACACAGGGAATGGCGGTGTCTCACAAATGGATGAGTTGTTTAAAGAGGGTTTATTCACCTTCACAGATGCGCACAATCCATAATACAAGCAAGGCCAGCAATTGTTTAGATATAACATTTAAGTTCCATTGCTTTTTGGGCCTGAGGTTTCCATAGCCTTGATCTATGTGTGTTTACAAACACATTGCATAGATTTACATTTATTTTTAGGCCTTCTGCTGCAGGTGTGTTTTTAAGGCACTTGTTTACCTGAGCACTTCTAGGTGTGTCATGGACAACTTGTTTACCTAGGTATTTATTTTTCCAAAAGATATAACATTTTATTTTTCATGGCCATTTTCATTTGGCATTTCTTTCATATACAAGATATAGCATTTGATTTTTCCAGATTTTGTATTGATGGCAGCACTAAAAGTTTCAGGTTTAGCCAACACAACTTTAGTGACTAGGGGGAATTCTCATGGAACTCCAACTCACCATAGGTAAGTTTTGTCACCAACTCAGAGCCGAGACACAATAAACAGGGAAGCTCATCCAATACAGAGGCTACAGTGGGGAAAGGTCCTCCATGTCACTAGTCAAGTAGCAAATCAGGGTGATAATCTAAAAGGTAGGCCACGGATGGATGAAGACAGTGAAATGATGGAGCCAACACTAGCAAGCCATAGTATGGTGTAATGATCACCTCTATTCTCCCTAAGGAGGGTATGTACCAATGAGTATGAATAGTGAACTTCTAAGTCTGAGTAGGGACAATATAATATAAATAATAGGTCAACCAGGTCCATGTATCTATATGATCGCCAGATCATGATACTAGGTGCTAAGACATGCTATAAGAATAAGTATAAAAGCAATCTAACCATAACACAATAATATACCTGCTGAGTCATATACCTGAGTGCCCATCAACCTGTACCATCATCTGTCCTCTGGAACTGCTGCTGTAACTCTGGGCACTACTAACTGCTCTGTACCAATGGTATAATGGCTATATCGGGCATCTCTCTGAGTGTCCTGAAACTCAGTCATGGCATGGGGAATATAGCTGCTGTCCACAATCTGATAGTGATCCAATATAAATGCTCATCTCGGCATCTCAAACACAAGGGAACTGGCTGAATAGTGTACTGGAATGAGAAAAATAATGTATGGTAGCCCGGCTACTATATATGTGATAACATCTGGCTCCGGCTGGGACAAGTGCTCGGCTGAAGTGAGTGCTTGAGAACCTCAGAATCTCTGGTCCTCGAACTCTGCTACTCGAATCCACGATCCAGCACTCTACCATTTTATTTCCAGCTTTTATTCTTGCAACCTATTTTCTGCATTCACAAACATCTAAAGAAAATACCTCATGCCGCATGTGTGGGAAAAATAATAAAATCAGCTAAAATGAAATCTATTCTCTGTCAGAAATATAAATGCATAAAATATAAGTGCAGAAAGTAAATTAAACTACTAACATAATTTGCAAAATTTGAAATTTATTGTGCAGGAAAAGAAAAAGTGACAGGTACTCAGTTAAACTAGGAGCTTACAAAGGAGCTTAGAGACTAAGAAGATGCCAGACTCAATGGCTGAAAAGACTAACTACTGCCCAAGTAGGCTTATTTGTTTTCCTACCTACCCTAATCTACCAGGCAATGCAAGCGGGGGTCATTCGAGGTTGATAGGAGGAAAGTAATGTTTCAACATCCTCCCATTCACAGGTAACTCAACTTCATCTCCATCCAAGGTTTCAAGGACAAAAGATCCCTTCCCAGCCAGGCTACTTATCTTATACGGACCCTTCCATAAACTTTCAAACTTTGTGTGATTTCCTGGTTTCTCTTTATGCTTATCCCATAATAAAACTATATCTCCTATACCAAAGGTAGTACCTCTAGTATTTTGATCAAAAGTGCCTTTTACCCTTTCTTGTTCTATAAGCATCTTATCGAAAGCACTTCTTCTCTTTTCATCCAGTTCAACTAATTTATCAATCCTTCCTTGCATTGCTTCTGTATCTGAAGTGCATTGCTGCAACAACTCATAAACAGGTATTTGCAGATTTATTGGTAGTCTACAGTCTTGTCCATATACCAACTCAAAAGGAGATTTTCCTGTAATCCTTTTTACTGTTGTTCGATCTGCCCACAAAGCATATTTTAATTTTACATCCCAACTTTTCTTATTTTCACCCACCATTCTTTTCAACAGCCTAATTAAATTTTTGTTACTTGATTCGGAAAGACCATTTCCCTGGGGGTAATAGTTTGAAGAATGGGAGAGGGTGATTCCATGATTCATGCAAAAGGTGGACATTTCTATTTTACTGAAGGCTGGGGCATTATCTGTTGTTAGTTTCAGAGGGCAACCGTATCTTGACACAATATTCTCTTCCAAAAACTTCACCACTACTTCAGCTGTAGCCTTCTTGGTTGGAATAGCTTCTACCCAACGAGTGAAATAATCCGTGCAGGTCAACATGTACTTATATCCGTTGCTCGAGTTTTCATTAAAAGGACCTACAAAATCCATACCCCATTGTTGAAAGGGAGCTTCAACCACTACAGGATTTAAAGGTAAGGCAGGCAATCTAGGTTTTCCTGAGAAAAACTGGCATTCTTGGCATATCCTAATATAAGCGTGTACATCTTTAAAAAGTGTAGGCCAATAATACCCTGCTCTCATGATTTTTGCAGCAGTTGTTCTTGGAGCATAATGACCACCACATAATCCTGAGTGCATCTCCTTTATGATGGTTTTTGACTCTTCCAAGTTGACACATTTCAGGATTATTCCATCGGGGTTCCTCCATCCTAATCCGTCCTGGGTTAAAACATACTTTTCTGCTTTTAGCCTTAATGCTCTTCTTTGATGATCCACTAGGTGGTCAGGGCATGACAAGTTTCTTAAGAAATATACGATATCTTTGTACCATTCATGCTCTTCATCAATGTTTAAGATAGCAGGATCTTTTTCACTTATCGTATTTACCATATTACCTCCCTTTTCAGTTAGAAGTTGAGCTAACCCTTGACCTTTCACAATCTTAATTGGCTTAATCTCTAAGTCATATTCTTGTATACGTGAAATCCAATTTCCTCTTACACCTATGCCATCTGCTTGTGAAAGAACATCCTTGACTGCTTGGTAAGGCACATATGCTTTAATTTTGGAATACCCCACATAAGTTCTGAAATGTTTCAAGGCTTTAACTAAGGCATAGGCTTGCTTCTCAGTTGTGGTATATTTCAGTTCGGCATCTCTCAAGTTTTTACTCATAAAGGCTATAGGTTGTTCATGGTTTTCGTTGTTCTTTTGTAATAACACACCAGCAATAGTATCTTCCGAAGCATATGAGTAAATCATGAACTCTTTATTGTAATCAGGACAAGCTAATACCGGGGAGGTTGAAATGGCCTTCTTGAGCTTAGTGAAAGATGATTCACACTCTTTATCCCAAACAAACTTCACATCCTTCTTAAGAAGGGCATTCAATGGCTTGGCCAATTCTGCTAAGTTTGGAATGAATCTTCGAACGAAGTTTATTTTGCCAAAGAAAGATTGCAAGGTGGCCACATTATGGGGTGCTGCAATAGCATTGATGGCCTGGACACGTTCTGGGTCGATTCTGATACCTTCTTTTGACACAATGTGTCCTAAAAGCTTGCCTTCATCTACTCCGAAAGTTGATTTTTTGGGATTTAATGATATACCAAATTTTCTGCAACGTTCAAAAACTCTTCTTAAATGTTCGATATGGTCTCCTCGTTCCTTTGAAAACACTGTTAGGTCATCCTGATAAATGGCAATGATTTTCCCAATCAAATCACTAAATGCTTGATCCATAGCTCTTTGGAAAGTGGAACCGGCGTTTAATAATCCAAATGGCATTCTTATATATTGGAAAGTTCCCCATGGAGTAGTAAAGGTTGTTTTATTTCTGTCTTCCTTTCTAATACGTACCTGATTATACCCCGAAAAACCATCCAACATTGACAACATACCTGCCCCAGTAACACTTTGTAACAGATTTTCCATATTTGGCAAAGGGTAATTGTCCTTGAGGGATGCTTGGTTTAGGTTTCTGAAATCAATGCATATCCTGATTTCACCACTTTTCTTTCTTACAATAACCGGGTTAGAAACCCAAGTAGTGTGTCGAACGGGTTGGATAATTCCGGCTGCTAGCATCTTCTCAAGCTCTTTCTTAATTAAGGGAGCAAGTTTTGGATTGACATTTCTTAACTTTTGCCTATAAGGTTTAGCGCCTTCAAGCAATGGGATAGTATGCTCAATAATTTCAGGGTCATAAGTTCTAAGTTCGTCATAAGCCCAAGCGAAAATATCTCGATACTTCCTAATCAGATTTACAATCGCCTTTCTTTCTTCTGGGGAAGCATTCTTTCCTATCCTGATCATTCTGGGAGAAACTGAAGTTCCAATATTTATCTCTATAACCTCGTCTACCGGTTCAGCTCTCTTACCTTTGTATTCATCATGCCTGTTGAAATTTTTCTCCAGAGGTATTGCTAGTTTCCTAACATCAAGATCTTGAATGGAGGAACCGTTTGATTTGTCTTCTAAATTCACATTGCAATTTTGAAAACTTTCATGGTTTTGTAAAAATGCAATGATTTGTGCATCAGAATCAAAGACTTGCCAATGATCTTGATTATCAGGAACAGAGGGTCTAAATATTACTTCAACCTTACACTCTTTATTTTTAAGATGATCAGGAGTTTCAAAAGTGCAAGCTATTACTGATAATGCATCAGCCAGGGTGTTTTCTTCCCTTGGGACTGCTCGTATTGCAAAAGCATCAAACATTTCCATAGTGTCCCAAACAGCATTTCGATAATCCCTAAGCCTATTGTTTTTGGCTGCAAACTGGTTCTTCACTTGGGATACAATCAGATCAGAATCTCCAGTTACGTTTAGACATTTGATCTTTTGTTCCCGACAAATTTCTAGGCCTAAAAGCAATGCCTCATACTCAGCTACATTGTTTGTGCAATCGAACTCAAGACGGTATGCAAACAATTTTTCTTCACCAGAAGGAGATGTAAGGACAATCCCAGCTCCAGCACCATGCCTAGACTTTGCCCCATCAAAATGCATTTTCCAAACTTGACTGGGAGGGAAAGGGTGCTGTCGGGGTTCCTCCCAATAGTTGGCCATCACCATATAGTTTCCAACTTCCTCAGTGGGACGCATAGCGTCTTCAAACAAGTAGTCGGGTGTTTCTACGTGTTCTATCATAGGTTTTTCATTCATCAATCTATAGGTAGCCTTTTCTCCTATAGGGATGGTTGCGTAAGATAAATCCATTTGGATACTTCCTCCTAACTTGGCAGCCCATTCCCTTGATAGCAACATTCCCCATGCGTCAGGAATGTCTAAAACTAGGACATTCATGCTTATTTCAATTGCAGGGTAAGCAGCTAGTTTCATTTTGAGGTTTTCAATCATACCTTTTGACTTCACAGGCCTGGAATCCATCCCGCACACATTTCTATATTCTCTGGATGGTTTCAACTCCAATTGTTCCATGACCTTAAGAGGCATAATGTTTACTTCTGCTCCTGAGTCTAACATACAGTTATGCAATATCAATTGATTTATTTCCAAAGCAATATAAAAGGGGGGGTGACCCCTACCTTTGTCAATTACACTTTGAATCATGATAGGGGGATCATCCTCAACTGTCACTTTCACAGGATTCTTGATTTTAGGCTCGATTCCTAGGAATTTGGTTGCTTGATCGTAGTATGAGGGAATTTTCAAAAGTTCCTCCAAGGGCACAGGGATATTAGGTTTGGATACAAAATTACTCAAATCAATCTTTAAGTTGCAGGCCTTTTCCTTGTCCTTGGTATTCATTTTCAAATCCAGTAAATGCATTACTTGTTTTCTAACCGAAGGAATAACTACCAGATCTTTCAAAGACACCATGACAGAAGATCCTGAGAGTTTTCCCAGTATGTTTGAATTTAGCTTTTCTTGTGTTATAGGAGATGTTTCTTTGCTTGGAGTTGGAGCATTCTCTTGTTTTCTTTGTATTGGATCCTTAGCATGGGGTTTAGCAGGATTTGAACTTATTGCCTTCTTAGTGACTTGAGGGGCTAACCTTCTGGGTTGATCAGTTTTCTTTAAAATCCCTTTAGGAGGAGTGTTTGGAGTTTGAGTGGGAAATTTACGAGTGGTATTTCTTTGGTCCAGTGTATTCTCTTTCGGACTAGTTTTGTTCTTATCTATGTCTTTCGTGTTATTCCTTGCTTGAGACCTAGTTACCACTCTGCCATCAGAAGTGGGCTTAGTTTGGGGATTTTCATTGGTGTACACACCCTCAAAGGTTTTAGAAAAAGGTTTATACTTTTCAATATTTTCTCTTTGTTTTCTGAGAACTACCCCATTTAGGTTTCGGATTAAACCACTCATTTCGGTCATCATTTTCAAAATCATATCGTTCTCTGAATTAGTGACACAAGGCATAGTTCTAAGTATTTTAAGGATGTAAATGAGCTCGTTCCTCAGCGGAGTCACGATTGGGAGTCGCCAGGTAGATTTAACTCTTCTACCAAGATATGTGTGTCGTAGTATATGCGGGAAGGACTAGGGCAAGCTATTGCCTCCCCGGCAACGGCGCCAAAATGTTATCACCTAGGATGTAGTTACCCCTATGGATGGATCCAGTCATGGATGGCAATAGGGAAGGGCAACTCAATAGGTGCAACCACGATCACCTCGACCTCCAATATATGGTTGTCACGCCAGTCGAGGCAACCTTCACTTTATGTTATCTAGCCCAGACAACAAAGGGGGAGATCCGATCTACTCCCGACAGGAGAGATCAAAACCAAGACACCAAATCAGGGTATTTCTAGTTGAAGTTAGGTGTATGGTTTATCCTAGACCTAAGGATGAAGTCACAAGCCAAGTGAGGGGTTTAATAGGTATAGCTTTGGTTCATAGTTGAAGTGAAAGTGACTTACAATGTTTAAAGTGAGATCTAGGGCTAGTGTACTAGGTCAATGTCAAAGATCCACTGCCTTGGGAACCGTGTCCAATGCAGGGTTGTTTAGGGGTCAGATTGGGGCTAACTAGTACATGAGACAATCTTGACTATGGTTCATGATGTCTTCAAAGGTATAGTTCACCATGCAAAAGTCAAACCACAAGTCAATCCAACAATCTAGGAGAGTTGGGTTGTCTTGGAGATAAACCAGTGCCTTGGGAATTGGGGAGTGGAGTCAAAGTAGGGTTGACTTATGGTTTAGGACTCCTACAACATGAGATAAGTGGACAGTATAGGTCTTGATGTTTAAATGTGTCTAGATCTAGGTTTGACCCAAGTGGACCACAATCCCTTAAAACAAGGAATGCAGTCCCCAAGGCAAGATTTGGCAAAGTGACAGTCTAGACCTAGGTTTTGAATTATTCCGGTTTTAGATCTCCAAAAATCTCAAGTACCCAGTTCCTCGAAGTGAGTGAACTCACTTCTCCAAGGTGGTGCGACTTTCCCTAAGGAGGCTTCAATCAGGGTTTAGGTGGGTCAAATCATGTCGGATGGCATCCAAACTTTAGATCCGGGTAGATCAGTCAAGTAGGGGTATGGATCTGTAATTTTGTGGCAATCCACCGGTTAGATCTTTATAGATCTGAGTTTAAGTGTTCCAAGTGGTCCAAAATGGGGATTAAATCCCTTAAAATGTGGAATGGGGCCCACAAGGTGAATTTCAAGAAAGGGACAACCTGGGTGTATGTTATTTGATGTGTAGATGTCAAATCAAGTGGAATCTCAAACACCCATCGCTTAGATCTAGGTCAACCTGCTCAAATGGTGAAGTGCGCCTTCCTTGGGAGAAGCTAGGTTGGCTTGGGAGAGGGGTCAAACGGAGGCCAATCCTCACCAAACTATAGATCCGGGATGCCGTGGATGCTATAGAGGTGGGATTTCAATATCATGCCCAACAACCCACTAGATCTCAGTAGATCTAAGAAAATGTAAAATTGGGGTTTTGATTAATTAGGGTTTTAAGTGTTTTTGACAATTGGATAGACTATGGAGATAGAACTTACCTTGAGATCATACCTGAATGATGTGGTTGAGATGCCTTGATGTTGAGGAAGATTCCCGCAGAGATCAAATGAGAGATTGTTGATTTGCTTGCCAATTTGATGCCCAAGTCCACAAGTGCGCCTTCCTCTACCTGTCAAACCAAGGAATGAAATTCAATCAGTAAGATCAAGCATGGAAGAAATACAAGAGAAATGCAAATAGTAACATGAAATAGAAGGTCCTGGGACAGTAATACTCCCTGTTACCAACGAAGAGCTCCAAAGAAGAAGTAGGGAGAGTCTTCCCCTACCAATACCTCCTCCTTCAAGCAAATCGGCCTCCACCTGTAGATGCAAAAATCGTGGTACAATAGATATGGCAAACAAGATCTCCAATAACTCAGTGCAAAGGAAGAACCAACGAACGAACACCAAAAACATTCACCACAACATTGGAGATAGATGCAATAATAATTTTCTATTCCAATAATCCAGAGCCAAAAGTCCCTTTACAATGAGAGGCTCTCTCCTTTAAATAGGAAGGAGAGGCATCAAAACCCTAACCACTTTTTGAATGAGTGGCTAAGATTAAAAGATACAAATGTCTAATCAATGGTTGAGATGAGCTCAACAACATAATACATGGATCACACATAAAATATAACATAAGTGGACAAAGTCGCCCTAGGAGAGGGGAATCCCACCAAATCATGATGACAAAATATCATAAGAGGCTCATGGTGGGTCCAAGGGGTAATTTTATCCCTCCTTGGTCAATCCCCATGGCACAATAACCAATACATAATCATAAAAGTACCAAATCGTGCCTCCAAGGTGAAGTCGTGGTCCTCCAAGGTGGAGTCGTGGTCCTCAAAGACCTCAAAAAATCCACAGAAAGTGCCATAAGTGATGGATGCGGGCCCCGATGAAGCTGAAACTGCAGGAGGAGGTGTGGAAGGTCCCGATCTATCATCACTGATCATCCCATGCCATAACTTTGCCTCAGTAGCCCAAATCGATTTCCTCAATAGCCATTTCTACCAATCCTGAAATGCCTCGGGAAACGTGAAACTGCCCAAACTGCCTCCTGGAGTGATGGCGCTGTCAAGGTGAGGGTGCCAATGTGTCCGGGAGGGGGGTAATATGGTAAAAACAAGTGGCTGGACCACCCCCTCCATCATCAGCGCCCTAGGTCATCCGGATAAAAGTCATCTCTGCTCCGACAGGGCCTCCAATAGACCAAAACTGCACCAGGACAGCCTACTGAGGCTAAATCATCACTGTAAGTGCCCGGAACTGAAAACAAACTGTCCCATTGGACTTAGAAGGTCCAAATCCATCCAAGATGTGTACTCATACACCATATGAATCTCTGCATGATCAAAAATAAATATCCAATGTACCGGAACAAGGCCAATAATAATGATCTGTAAATGACCAAACACTGCTGTATCCCAAGAATCATCATCATAACCCTGTAGCTGCTGCATAGAATCATCCTGTATGTGTACATGGACCATATATCATCTATCCATATCATCATAAGGTCCAGCATCTCATGTCCCATGGTCCTCCATGGTCAAACTAGGTCTAACCAAGACCAAATACAACTCAGACTATCATCCATAGCTGCTGCAAGGTGTCAAGGTTAATACATGCTTTACAATTTATTCAAATAGCTTCTATAACACAGAGTAATCATGACTGGCGATCTAAATCCAAATATATAGTGTCGTTAGTTATTATTATTACTCAGACTAGACTTTCAGGACCATACTCACTTCATAGTTGTGATCAATTTGCTAGTGAAGGGTGAAGGCTGAAATAAATGGCTAGGCTAAGGGATGACTTGACTAACTTGACTTTGTGACACTTTGGCAAGGGAAAGGGAATACACACTATAGTATATACTGAATGAGCAATAACACAGGGAATGGCGGTGTCTCACAAATGGATGAGTTGTTTAAAGAGGGTTTATTCACCTTCACAGATGCGCACAATCCATAATACAAGCAAGGCCAGCAATTGTTTAGATATAACATTTAAGTTCCATTGCTTTTTGGGCCTGAGGTTTCCATAGCCTTGATCTATGTGTGTTTACAAACACATTGCATAGATTTACATTTATTTTTAGGCCTTCTGCTGCAGGTGTGTTTTTAAGGCACTTGTTTACCTGAGCACTTCTAGGTGTGTCATGGACAACTTGTTTACCTAGGTATTTATTTTTCCAAAAGATATAACATTTTATTTTTCATGGCCATTTTCATTTGGCATTTCTTTCATATACAAGATATAGCATTTGATTTTTCCAGATTTTGTATTGATGGCAGCACTAAAAGTTTCAGGTTTAGCCAACACAACTTTAGTGACTAGGGGGAATTCTCATGGAACTCCAACTCACCATAGGTAAGTTTTGTCACCAACTCAGAGCCGAGACACAATAAACAGGGAAGCTCATCCAATACAGAGGCTACAGTGGGGAAAGGTCCTCCATGTCACTAGTCAAGTAGCAAATCAGGGTGATAATCTAAAAGGTAGGCCACGGATGGATGAAGACAGTGAAATGATGGAGCCAACACTAGCAAGCCATAGTATGGTGTAATGATCACCTCTATTCTCCCTAAGGAGGGTATGTACCAATGAGTATGAATAGTGAACTTCTAAGTCTGAGTAGGGACAATATAATATAAATAATAGGTCAACCAGGTCCATGTATCTATATGATCGCCAGATCATGATACTAGGTGCTAAGACATGCTATAAGAATAAGTATAAAAGCAATCTAACCATAACACAATAATATACCTGCTGAGTCATATACCTGAGTGCCCATCAACCTGTACCATCATCTGTCCTCTGGAACTGCTGCTGTAACTCTGGGCACTACTAACTGCTCTGTACCAATGGTATAATGGCTATATCGGGCATCTCTCTGAGTGTCCTGAAACTCAGTCATGGCATGGGGAATATAGCTGCTGTCCACAATCTGATAGTGATCCAATATAAATGCTCATCTCGGCATCTCAAACACAAGGGAACTGGCTGAATAGTGTACTGGAATGAGAAAAATAATGTATGGTAGCCCGGCTACTATATATGTGATAACAAGACCTTATGCCATGATCGAGCCGCTTGACCTCAGATTTGATGACCGAGATGACCTTTTATCCCATACAGAGCAGTGTAGTGCCCAGAGTATCAGCAACAGTGTTTCAGTGGTTACAGGTGATCCAGATAGCAAATACAGGTATATGGCCCAGCAGGTATATGATGTGCATTGGTTTTATTATCTTGCTCTTTTGGTCATTTTGATAGCTTGACTTAGTATATAGTAATCATGATCTAGCAGTGTATCTATATAAAATGAATATGGTTGTTATTGATTATCTAAATGGTTGTATTACTTACATGTAGAAGCTCTTGTTTTATACTCATTGGTTTTACCCTCCTAGGAGTGTGGACATGATCATTCCCACCTTTTATGGCTTGCTAGCTTAGGCATCACTTTCACTTTCCCCATCCATCCGTTGTCTTTCCCACTTTTGGTTTTTACCCTGATTTACACCTCAGCCTGTGATATGGAGGACTTCCCCACTTTTGCCTCTATGTTGGATAGCATACTCGTTAGTTTGTGTCTTGGCTCTGAGTTGGCAACAAAACTTACCCTTTGGTGAGTTGAATTTGATACCTTGATCACTCTAGTCGGTTTTAGCTAATACAACTCAGGCAACTAGGGGGACTCTCTACAATCGAGACCAAACGTCGGGGCAACCGGGTCCCCCTAGTTGCCTGAGTTGTGTTGGCTAAGACCTGAAGCAAATTATACTACCATCATTTGTGGAAACTTAAATGAATAAATACCCTGGATGAGAGCTTGAGTAGTTGTGTTGCTAAACACATGCAAAATCCCCAAAAGGGTTGTGAAATAAAATGAATTGGAAACTAAAAGCACCCTGGATGAAAGCTTTAGTAGTTGTGCTTTTAAGCACATGCAAAATCTCCAAAAGGGTTATGAAATGAAATAAATTGGAAACTAAAAGCACCCTGGATGAAAGCTTTAGTAGTTGTGCTTCTAAGCACATGCAAAATCCCCAAAAGGGTTATGAAATGAAATGATTTGGAAACTAAATGCACCCTGGATGAGATCTTTAATAGTTGTGCTTCTAAGCACATGCAAAATCCCCAAAAGGGTCATATAGGCCTAATGAAAGCAGTGGTTAAATATATGCTAAATCCAAAGGCTGCTGGCCAAGGAAATTAAATATAATGATGTGATTTGTAGACATTTGCCAAGGTTGAATAAGCACTCCTTTAAACAACTTATTCCATTTGTGAGACACTGCCATTCCCTGTGTGTTTATTATCCGACATATGCTTAAGTGTGTATTCCCTTTCCCTTATCCAAAGTATCACAACGTTGAGTCAGTTAAGTCATCCCCTTGTCCTAGCCTTGCATTCTTCACTCTCACCCTTTGCTAGCAGATTGATCATGTCTACAGAATGCATATATCCTTGGGGTTCTTTTGTAAAGTAAATAATTATTTGAACTTATGCTTTATGCTATTATTAACTAACTGCCAATGAAATGATGCTTAATATTTTAAGTCTTGCTATGAGAATGGTTAAAAGAGCATGTCTTAACTATTTGCACTTGTAGCAGTAGGCTTTTCCAGCCTGAGTCATATTTTGATCAGTCTTGACCTGGTCAAACTCAGTTTGACCTGGTCAACCTTGGGATCCGTGATGAGTTGGACCAGTGATGATGTATGATGATGATATATGGTCTTTTGATACACCTTTGATGGCTCCATACGGTGGACACAGGTTCGGATGATGGTTGATGCACTCTTTTTATTGGTTATTATTATTTCCAGACCATTATATTATTATTGTTCGGGTTTGGCTGAGGCTACAAATGAGCTTACAGGTTTCCACAGGGTGTATGGGTACTCATCTCTAGTAGATTTGGACCTTCTGAGTCTATTGAGACACACAGTTATCAGTTTCAGGTACTCTCAGAGATGATATGGTCAGATTTCCACCTTTTTGCTAGTTTGCCATGCAGAAATGGCTTGTCCAGCAACAACATTAATGAGGCACGTTTTCCTAGGGCGCTATAGAGGAGAGGGGTGGTCCAACCACTTGTTATTACCATATTACCCCCTCTTCAGACTTGATGGTACAGTCAGATTTTGTGCCCGGGCATCCGACAGTGGGTTACAGGCATTTTGATGGTTTTTTAGGTGGAATAAAAAGGTCATTAAGGAAATCGATTTGGGCAATTGAGGCAAGGTTTTGGCATGAGGTCTGTTCAGAGGTCATCTGTGATGTATCCCACTCCTTCTAGATCAGATTCCAGCATTCAGTGTGGTCCACACATTCTCTGGGTTGTCATTTGATGCATTCTTTTCTCAGTTGAGGGGGACACGATTTGATCATTTGTTCACTTGGACATGTCATTGAGTCATAGTTTATATCATTGTGCCATGGGGTGATACTAGTGAAGGATAATAAGACGTCCTAGCCCCACCATGTGCTCCTAGTCACTTGTCCTAGTCATCTTATGTGGCATACACTTGTTTTAGTCATCTATATGTGGTGCGCACCCCCCTAGTGCTTCTTTTAGTGAGTGCGCACACCCTCATGTGAGTGGATCCATGTTATATTGTGCCGACTCATCTTAGTCGTTGATTGTATTGTATTTATATTTTGATCTCAACCACTCGTTCATAAAGTGGTTAGGGTTTTGGTCTCTCTCCTCTTATTTAAGGAAGAGCCCCCCCTATTTTAAAGGCACCTTTGGGCTCTGGAACTACTGGAATAAAATACTATTTTTGTGGATCTGCTTCTTTTGCTTTGATTGGATGCTCTTGTACATGATTATACATCTTTTGCTTTAGACATCTTGGTTGTTCACAAGTGATTTTGACAGTTACAGAGGGAGGCCGAATTGAACTGTTGCAAGGGTGCGAATTGCTTGGAGGGAAGATTGTTGGGGTTTCTCACATCCCCCTCGGGCAAGACGTTTTCATCTTGAAGGGAGTTTTTCAATTGTGCTTTGTCCATTGATTTACTTGTTTTGATATGCCATGCTTAGATCTTGCTTATTTGTGAATCAAATCTCACGTTATATAGTTTGTTTTGCAGGTGAAGTAGGACGTTTTTCCTCCTTGGACTTGGACGATTAGCTTGGAATCACTTGGATCTAGCTTGGAATTGTAACTAAATGAAAGGATCATTGATGTATAAGGAAGCCGCAAGCATTTGAGGTAAGATCTACAAGGTATGTATCCATTTTCATGTGTTTCACCCATTGGTCACTTCAAACCCTCATATCTCTAAACCTTCATTTTTTTATTTTTTAGATCCGGTGAGATCTAGCAATTGCTTGGGCTTAATAATTAAAACCCACTTAGATAATGATTAATAAATCTTGGTTCTAAAGTTTGGTGGGCATCCGACTCCATTTGCCCCCTCATCTAAGGCACTTGGCCTCTCCAAGGGAGGTCGCACTCGTTGGGTAGGTGGGTTTTTGCTAGATCCATCACGTGGGTATTGCTTATTCCTCATCAAATCCATAGATCTATTGAGTAGCAACCCCTCTAGTGCCATTTCTCCTTGATCTCCACCTGGTGGGCCCCATTTTGACCATTTTCTATATTTTAAGGGTGGGCCCCACTTGGGCCTTTCTACTTGGTATTAGATCTATCTATATCTACTAATATTAACCCATAAGTGGCCTAATCATTCTTTGGTTGAACATTTGTCCATCCCATAAGCCTCTTCAACCAAGCCCTAATTCCTTGGGTCCACTTATCCATACTAGATCTAGATCTATCCACTCTTGATCTTCTCCTATTTTCATCTTTCACATTTCCCTAGGAGGTCTTGAGTAGGTTTGCTAACCTTCATAGGTTGGATAGGGTCTCCCCCTTGGTTTTGCTTAGGGTAGATCTAAAGTGAAGAGTGCCTCGGTTAGTGTGACAACCAATTTCCTTGGGAAACGTGGCATCTCTTGGGTCACCTCTTTAGTTGTCCAACGCCTCTACCATCCTAGATAGGATCACCTTTTGGGATTGTTGTCCGTAGAGATGCACACCAGCAGCAGAAATCTTTCGAAAGCTGTCTCCTCACTACAAGTGAGAGAAGTGTGGCCTTGGGGGCAAGCAATGTGCCAGGTACTGTCACCTGAATCCTAGGTCCTTCGTTTAGGCTAACTCCTAATGAAGCCAAGGGAGGTAGTCCCTACAAAGAGTTTTTCTATGGCTCTTATGTTTTAAGTGTTTTTGGTGTATGGTGATGCAGATGAGTGTTGTTTAGGAGTTTTTTAATGATGAGAGAACAAATAAACACGCAATCCACGTTGCAGAATTACAAGATACAATTTATCAAGATGAAACAATATACTTTGACTTTGAAATTTAAATAAGCATCCACAAGATAGTTAAATAAAATGCACAAGGACTAATGGTCCGGATCAAGGTGATACATAAGAGTTTTAAAGACCAGTGCCAAATGGAGTAAAAAAGATGCTTGTGATGCTGAAAATGTAAGTCTCAAAGTAACTGTTTGTGAGATCGTTTTGAAATTGTTCTTGTTAAATTTTAAAGTGTTTTTAGATGTTCTTGATTATTAGGGCTAAAAAAGTCAAGGCAAGCATCCAACCGGAAGAAATACTTTCAGTAACTACCCCGGCAACCTGACGGACCGTCTAGTATTCTTGACTAGGTGTCCAATGACTTAATCAACACTTAGAACTCTATGACAACGGTATGTTTCCAGCATCACCTCTAGGCATATCACTTTGAGTATTTATCGAAAATCAACGTTGGTTCGTTGGTTGTGGGGTAATGATTTTATTAAGTTATCACTTGCAAGATTAACAAATCCAATCACCGTTCTGAGTACTAGTCCAACCTTTTAGGGTCGGCAGAGCATACTGAGTGATGGATAGCAGCGAAGTAAATTTTAATGGGGGAATGCGAATTGGAATGTTTTAATTATTAAGAGCACACAGTTCAACTCTCCGACAGAGAGTGCTCTTGACTTTGTCTTAAGATGAAAGTTTAAGAGACTTTAGCTAATCTATATGCTTGATGCAAGAAAGATGCAGTGGGAATGCTCTCTGATAGAGAGTGCTCTTGACTTGGGTTATTGCAAGTTCAAGAGACTTTGGTTCTTTTTAAGAGACAAGCAGCTTAAAGCAAAGAACACAAGTGATAGCTCAGAAAGATGATAAAATGAAATAAAGCAACTAACAAAATGATAAACCACTTGTAAATGAAACTAGTGTTCTACAACAAGAAGAAACTAATCTAGCAAAAAAGAAGTCAAAAATGATTTCTACACACTGTTCATGAAACTTCCAACTAGCTGGTTGTACGCAGTACACAGTGGGGAAAGAGAAGTAGCACGCAAGGTCAATGCGGCACTTGGGATCAAATCCCAAGACACTTTTTAGATCAAAACTGAAAAAGATAACTAAAACTTCTAAGTACAAATGAAATTATTCCAAAGACTTAAGGCAAATCTAAACTAAGCATGCACAAGACACTCTTCCCCAAATGGGGAAGAAGAACCAAAATGTGGGAGGCCTTATCCCACTTAGCCTTTTTTATTAATGAAGTACAAGTGCCTTGGGATTTTAACCCTTGTAAGGACTTTTAAGAGAAATAAACTTAGGAAATAATTGGAACAAGCTATCAATAGCTAATACAAAGGAGATTGATTAAGTCTTCATGGTTTTGATCTTGGTTCAAATGGTGCTCTAGGTTCAATCTTCTCCTTGCTTTTTAAAACTTCTTGCTCTTCTCTTGTTCCTTCTCTTTCAGTTTGGATCCTTTTAGTTCTTTTCTCTTTCAAATACCTATAAAAAAACTCAAATCAACTCAAGCAATGCACCCATTAGATATTAGTAAATAAATCAACTAATCTAGGATCTAATCTAATAAATGGAAAAACAACTAAATGACCAATCTATTTTGAATGCAAGCTATTTCGAATTTGATGAGATTATGAGATCTACAACAAGAACTACAAATTTTAAATGAGAAATCAACCTTGAACTAGATGCAAACCTTTTAAACTAGAAAAGAAACTAAATCTAAACTAAGAATGGAAACTAATCAATGAACTAATTACTCTCTTTTGAAAGAAATGCAACTAACTAGTGCTAACCCATAACAAGCTTTATGGTTTTTGTGATGTGTTTACAAGATATCCAAGGAGGGACGAGAGGAGGGCTTTGGAGCAAGATTGAAGGCAAAAACGAGAAGGCAAAGGGGAGGACAAGAGAGATGGACGAATGAGGGATGGAGGAGCTAAAGAAAGGAAGGGAGACGAGAGAGCAAGGTAGGAGATGGCAAAAACGAAAGGGAAAAGAGGGGAAAAGAGGGGATTTGAAGCTAGAGGAGACGAGAGGGAAAAGGCTTGAAGCTAGGGGAGACGAGAGCAAAGAGAAGGGAGAAAAACTAGGATGAGAGGGAGGTGGACGAAAGGAAGAAGTGGAGATCTAATGGATGGAAACGAGGCTTAGACAAGGAGAAAAATGAAGTGGGACGAGAGCAAAGAGGAAGGCAAAGACCAAAGCAAGCAAAAAATGAAAGGCAAACTTTGGCAAAAAGTCTAGGCTTGGAGAAAGGTATAACCAGGAAGATCCACAACTTTTAGAGGTGAGTAGGACTAGTAACCAGTAACCGAAGGAGTTTTTAGAATGATTTGTTGGAGAAGGCAAGAAAGATCTGGAGTAGCTTGCAACCCTGCAAACAAAATGTTAAAGCCAATGGAACACTTGAATGGTGAAGGTATTAGACGCCGAGAGCTCCTAATAGATGCAATCCCTGAAGACACGAACACTCAATGCAAACAAGATTAGAAGCCTAAGTACTAGATTGTTAGTCTTCAATAAGCATAATAATCAAATTGCAATACAAGGGTAGGGTGAAAGAGATATTACTTCATGTAGAATGAAGACACAATCCCAAAAGCCCATCAAATGACCTCCAAAGTCTCAATAATTTTATTAACAACAAGAAGCTTACAAATTCCACCAGAGTTTCTATGCCAAAAACTCCATGAGAAGAGAGCTAAAATGGCTTCTCTTTATAGAAAACTAGACATACCTAAACCCTAATTCGAATTGGCATTTAAAGGAGCCAATGATACTAGTCACAAATTCGAATTCCATGTCAAATCTAATCAAATCCTAGTCTAATTACAAGCTTGGAGTGTAAGAGCTCCATATAACTCGAGTTTGTATTGAATTAGGGTGGGGAGGTGGCCTCCACCTAGGAAAGGCGTCCCCCATCCCTTTCCTTGGAAACTTCATCACCAAATACGAGCCTGCCACATGTGAATATGTGATCCAATAGAGAATATACGTGAGCCCTCTTAAGAGATTCACGTGAGTGATGGTAGGGATGTTGGTTAAGTTGTATTGAGAGCCAAGTTTGTGATTGCACATATAAAGGGCAGCACCTACCATAGGAATAAATCCAAACCAACAACCCATTCCTTATGTGCGACATGCCCAATTCGAATATCTCTTCAAGCTTGACGTGAATGCATGCAAGATCATGATCTTTGAGTGGTTTAAAGCTTGGAGTTTGACTCTTAATTAACTCGAATCATGGTAGTTAAGAGTGGGAGGTGGCCTCCACTTAGGCAAGGCGCCCCCACTCCCATCAATGTAACTCAAACCATAACTCCATTTACCATTTAATACCTTTGCCATGTCACAAATTCAAATTTGCACATGAGGAGGGCGAATTCCCTTGGAGTTGATCACTTGTGTTGACTGGATACCTCACTGAAGTTGTTTGGAGATGACTGGAATGATCATTAATGCTTGGTGCCATGTCATTTAGCCACTGAAATAATCCAATTTGGATTATTTTGGAGAGAATTGGATGATCTCCAATTATTAATTTTTTGAATTTAATTAATTAATAATCCTCTTTTATTGATTTTTGAGGAATTATTAATTAAGTGGCTAAATAATGATCCGAAACTTAGGATAAAGGTGCCCGGGGATCATGAATGATTTTTGGCTTAAGGTTCAAGCCTTCAATCTCTGAATTCAGATCTCAGACGACTGACATATTACAATTTGAAAATTTTCCAGTTAAACTATGGAAAAATTTATTAAAAATAAAAATAATTAAAAACCCAAAACGTGAGGACCCGGTAAAATTTTTTTGAATTTTTTTCTTTCTTTCTGAGGGTCCTAGTGACCTAGGACATGACCATAGTCGACTCTATTAGTGTCTAGTAGGTTTATATATCAGTTGGACTCTAATAACCCCCCATGGCTAGAATTTCAAAATCGGGCATTCCAGCTTTGGAGGAAGCAAGGGAAAACTTTGTCAATTATATCTCGGCCGAAGGCAAAGTATAATTGGTCAGGGTAAAAAACTCCCTGGAATACCTTAGTTGATAAACCAGTCATGGTGTCCGAGTCACTCAAACCCTACTAGCACACTTTTATTACAAAAACCCCGTGGGGCATGGTCATGTCAAGACAAAAAACAAACTGACTAGCCAAAACTGGCTAGGCACAAATGGTGGATCATCTGATACACTGGAACACAAACAATTATCATGTTTGTCAAATGGCGACTCTTCAGATAATCCAACTATGGTACAAATAAGTTGGTAACAGGGACAACTACAAGTTGTGTGATAACAAAGCCATTTGCAGATCTCCAATGTTAATTAGCCCAAACAATTGCAAGAGTTTTGTTGTAGAAGAACAATGAGGGGCAGGAGCATCCTATTTCCTTTATTAGTAGAGCATTGCAGAATTCTGAGCTTAAGTATACCATAATGGAAAAACAAGCGTATGCACATGTTAAGTCCCTTAAGCATTTCAGAATATATATTGGATACTCAAAGGTTGTTGGCTATGTGCCTCATGCGGCAGCTAAGTTGCCAGGAAACTTGGGGACAGGGATGAGGACGCCACTTTTTGAATCAGGGGACTTGGGTACGTCGAGGGTAATATATATATATATGAAATAAAAAATCAAATCATTTTCACTAGTATTCAATTTCAATAAGTAACATGCACATTGCTTCAAAGTTCATGAATCATTGATATAAAGTGGAAATTACATATGAACCTTAAGTATAAAGTTATAAACATGATATCAGATAATCATAATACATAAAACAAGTGGAAATTCAAATTACAGTTTGCATATGAATCATGATATATGTCCAATGTTATACATCATAGACTCTTGCGGGCTGTCTCCTCTGCTGTATCCTCTGCAGGCTACCTTCCCTTCCCGTTGCCGCCTCTCTCCAAGTGACAAGTCAAATGTCAAATGAAAATCAGAAATGCGTTGGGAAGACAGGGCACGGTGTTAAGAGGGTAGGGGGACCCATGCCCACCCCTTCCCTCTTCAAAATGGTAAAAACAATTATAATTTTTTTAAATTTTTTTCAGTCAACGAAGTCTCCCAAGAGTCCCCAAAATCGAGGGACAGGGTCCCCAAACCAAGAGAAGTTTCCAAATTTTTTGCCAAAGGTTTTCGATACTCGTGTACTTCGACGGGGACGTCAGGAAACATTTGAGAGGTCCCCGACCCGGTTTCTGACATGGGGATGGTACCCAGGACGGGGACATGAACCCAGCCCCCGAGGATGGGTACCCCTACAACACAGTGCGGCAGTTAAGGATATATTGTCTTAGCAAGATTGTCTTGGTATAAGGGGAAAATAGGTTTCAAAGATCCAAGAGTATGATGTGGAAATCAAACCTACCAAGTTAGTTAAAGGTTAAGGTCTAGCTCGCATGATGGCAGAAGGCAATGAGCAAGCATTGGGAATGGTCTGCTAAAGCAGCGAGTCAACACAGGTTAAATCAGTAGAGCTTCAACGCCTTGAGCAAGATCGGTGGTACACAGATATCATATACTTCTTGGCCAACCTCACTTGCCCAACTCATCTAGTCGGCCACAAAAGAAGGGCTTTGAGGTTGAAAGCTACCAAATATTGTATCACCCAAGATGGGCTGGATTGGAATAACCCAGATGGATTGATTTTTAGATGCCTTGATGAGCTAGAGTCCAAAAAACTCTTGGCGGAATTTCATTCAAGGTTTTGTGGTGGACATTTTGCAGCCAAACAACTACCCACAAAATCCTCAGAGCAGGATATTACTGGCCCACATTATTCTCAGATGTTCACAAGTATGTTAGAAGTTGCTCGCAATGCCAACTTTTCATCGGGAAGCAAAATCTAGCAACCTTGCCTTTGAAGCCAGTAGTTGTCCAAGCCCCTTTCCAGTAGTGGGGGCTTGATTTCATTGGTTAGTTTAAGGATAACTCTAGCAATAGCCATACATGGATCCTTACTGCGATTGACTACTTTACCAAGTGGGTTGAGGCAATTCCCACAAAAGCGACAACTGACAAGGTGGTCATGGCTTTCCTAGAAGACAAAATTATCACAAGGTTTGGTGTGCCCGCAAAAATTACAATTGATAATGCAAAGGCCTTTAGCTCAGCAGAGCTTTCAGCATTTGGTTTCATATACAACATCATCCTGTCTCACTCTTCTAATTAGTATCCCTAGGGCAATGGTCTTGTAGAGTGCAGTAATAAAAATCTAATGGCCATTGTTAAGAAGATTGTTGGAGATAACAAGAACGCGTGGGATAGTAAAATAAAATTTGCACTATGGGCGGATAGGATCACGAAGAAGAGTACTACTGGGAAGTCTCCCTTTGAGTCAGTGTATGGCCTTGATGTTATATTGCCCATCCATCTCAAGTTGCTAGTGTATTAGTTGCTTAAGGACTCCAGTCCAGATCAAGATGCAACACAGAACAAGATTAATCAACTTATTGAGTTAGATGAAAGCAGATGGAAAGCAGTGGACCAAAGCATTAAAATTCAAGACAAAGTAAAGAAGAATTTTGATAAGTCATCCAGATTGAGAACCTTTTAAAGTGGTGACACAATATTGCTTTGGGACAAGCGAATGGAAAAGCGAGGCAAGCATGGAAAGTTCGACAACTTATGGACAAGCCCTTATCTTATCCACGATGTGTCTAGCACAAATTCTTTCTTCCTCAGCGATATGGATGGAGAAAGGCTTACCCTCCCAGTAAATGAGCGGCTTTTGAAATTATTTTTTAGCGAAAATATTTGATTCCCATGGGGGCATCTTTGTATCATGGCTTTCTAAACCCTTTCCTTGCATTTTATTTCTTAGTTAAGTTTCTTTTTCTGTATAGTATCTTTTGTATATTAGTTTCAATTTTTGTACATTATTTTAAACTTTTGTATATTAGTTTTGTATTATTATTTTCGCAACTTATGTTTCATGTGGCTATTTTTATACATGTGACTGACATTTTTAAGTTTTGTGCAGGAACCATAGATTTTGGAGTTCTGGCATGATGTCCTCATAAAATTCAAGATCAATCACACGTCCCATAGTTGGAGCCAGATGTTACCAATTAGGTTGCACTCCGTTGGACTTACAAGTGAGCCGCCAAAGTTTGCACAAGTACTTGTGCATAATTCAGAGTTTAGAAGTTCAATCAGGCCTCCCAAGGCCCTTTTTCTTTTTTTCTGCATGTTCATACCGCTTGGGGATTTTGTAATAAAATGTCGCTAGCATGATGGAATAATGTAACAGACTTGGCTTCCTAGGACTTAGACATCATTCCGACTAGCCCAAAGTGTTTTTTCCTTGTTAATTATAGGTTGCTATTCAACGATTTATAATTTTCGAGTTTTTCACTCAAACCTCCAAAGCTGGGGTGGTCGTCTTGGTGGTTAGGCCTTAGGAGGTTATTAAAGTCTATGTGTCAATGTATATTACCATCCTAGGCATTATTTTAGAGTCTTATGAACATGTATCAAGTCCCCCCAGGTTTAGTTTTAATTTCCGCAAATAAAATTTTTTCCCGTAAAACGGGTTAATTTTTGATGTTTTTAATGTAAAAAATAAAAAAGTGGTTAGGAGGTGGAATTTGTCATGGGGGTGCTCGTTTTCTAACTCAGAGCACCCACTTAACCCCAAAACCCACTTTTGAGAGAAACACTTCAATTATTTATCATCAAAATTGAAATTCTTTCGAAAAAGGCCAAAAAGACATATTTAATTGGCCAAAAAAGACAAAATAAAGGATAATTCGGCATCCCTCAAAACATGGAAACATGTCGGAGACAGAATCTACTTGATGGCAAGTTCAAAGGCAGTTGAGGGTGAGTTAGCTCAAGCCCAAAGTTTGGTGGATGAGTCATAATCAAGAGGTGGTGCATTTGAGGATAAAGAGGGCGCACTCATGAAGGAGGGCACACCTCTTGTGTTGTGTTGTCACAATATGAAAGGAGGGTGCATCTACCAAGATCGGTGCGGCCTCAATTAACTCCAATAAGGCCTAGTCAAGCTCAGTTCGACTCCAAATCAAGCCCAGATCAATGCCAGTCATCTCCAGCTAGACTAGTGTGCCCCTCTCTTGGGAATTGCGCTCCCCCCTCTTGATTTTTCTATATAAGCAAGCAAGTTCTTCATTGTTCTTCATGAGAAGGTGGAACCTCTGCTATTTTGGCTTTGTAATCCTGTGAATTTTTGCTAGTGAATGAATAAGGGCTTTGGAGGCTAAATTGTTGTGTGGATCTTCATGTGAGTGGATGTGGATGTTCTTATGAGCTTTTGAGGTAATCTGTGTCTATCACATCATTGCATCTTGATTGTTGGTTAATATTTGGCCTTTGAAAGGGAATTGCTTCCTAGTAGGTAATGTAGTAAATTGATCTATTATTTTACTGTTAAATTGTTCTTATTTTTGTTTAAATGCATGTATTCTGAATTTCTGTTGCAGTTTACATCAATGCTCTTAACCCTTCTTGTGTTAGTTGATGTGAGATTGTAGGTCATCTAGGTTCGAGAATAAGTGGAGCATGCTAGCATCCTCTTGTCCTCAAGCTCAATTTTTGAGAAGAATTTGGTCCCTTCGATCCCCACTACAAGGACTCCTTTGCCCAAGTTCAAGGCCTTAATACTATTCACTCTTCTCATCCTCTTAATTCATCTTTCTTGGTTACTAGTTTACTTTTATTGTCAGATCTATAGTTGTTGATCAAATTATAAATAGATCTAATTTTCTATACTAGATCTTAGATGCTCATAAAGTTTATTTTTATTATCTAGATCTAGTGAAAACATTTCTATTTTTGCAAGTCCCTTCCAGTAAGATTTTAAGGCTTGGATAAGTAGAATGTTTTAAGTTGTTAATGGTTTATATTTGGCTAAGTTAGAGTTTTGTATTTGCTGCCCTTAAAGGGAAGCAAAGATGCTAAGAAGGCAAGCTTTCTTGCTTGTCTTAGTTAAATTGTGCATTGTACTTAAGATTTTACTTAAACTATTTTTGGCAATTTTTGTAGGCTTTCCCAAATAACTTTTAAAGTGTTTTGGGGGTTTTTTCACTAACTTTTGCTCGCTTTTTTTTCCAGAGTTTAATGAGCAGGTAGAAAGACACTCTGGCTTATTTTTCGGAATCTGGATTGTTCAAGACTTGCCAGACACCTTCCTTTACCTTTAGTCATTTTTTTGAGCCATTGTAAGCAATCTGGATCCTTTGTTATAAAGGACTAGTGGCATTCCCAAAAAAGAAATCATTGTAATAAGAAATAATAAAGAGAGCAAGCGGGCTATGATAATAGGAAATAGAGTAGGGACGTGTCTACTCTAGATATGCTATCTTACTAAGAAGTGGTGAGTTTCTATGTCAGAAATGAAATGATTAATACAAACTTCCTAAGATCTATATTCAGCCTTTAAACATTCATTAAGATCTAAAGCCATTTGAGGATTCAACTCAAGTATAATAAGCAAAATTCAAACCCTTGAATGGAAAAAACTTGAATCATTTCATATTAAAACAAGGAAGAAGATACATATTTACCATGGATCTTGGTTTGCATCCTCTCTCCATTGCCATGAACTATCCTTTCTCCACCCTTGCCTTTGATGAAGATGAGCTCTCCTTTCTTCAGAATCTCTCCAGCATGCCTTTACTCCTCTTTGCCTCCCTTTACCATGCCCCACATGCCTTTCTTTTATAGCATTGGGAAATGGGATTTCAAGTTACTCTTTTCAATGTGGGATAATCATTTTTGATTATTTTCTCTTAAAAAACCCACTTTCCATAGTTTATTAGGCTTTTTTTACAACTTAGCATATTTAAGTACCTTTTAATGCATTTTTGTGCATTTCTTCTCACTATCTGACTGTTAGAGCTTTGATTGAACTTTTGGTGAGCAATTCAATCACTGAACTTTGTCTCTATTAAGCTTCTTCATTTTTTACTCAATCTTTCCAGTTATAGAAGTAATGATCAGATCAGAGAGGATTGCTCTCTCTAGTACTTGTTTTTGTCTTCATGTTGCGAGCGAATGGTAAAAGTATGCTTCCAGCCTCACCTGGTTAAGGGTGTTAAATTGATTGTTAATAGGCGACCCAACGCCTGCATCCCATCCCCCCAGGGGGATTTGAGTGGTATCTTGTCATTGTGTGCTTTTTCAATCTTTTGCTTTAGTTTTGTTTTTCTTGATTAATTATAAATTAACTCACTCATTTCACACACACATCACTTAATTAGTTTACTTTCTTGCAATTTCTTTTTGTTTGTAAATAAAAGGAACCCCACGCTTTCTTGAAGTACTGTACCAGTCGAAAGGGCTTGCTCAAGTAAGTGGTGCGTGGAAAAGAGATTTGTGGTTTGGTTTAGTTAAGCAACTCACTTAAAGCTAATAAAAAGAACCAAGACTCTACTCCCCGTATGCTCTAGACCTCTAGGGCTTGTCCGATCAGTTGGTCATACCAGAAAGGGATTGGAGTGACTAGCTTAATAGGAAAATCCACATAAGCTAACCTTCAAGAATTTGAGAGGTCGCAAAGAGTGACTACCATAGAGTCAAGGGGATACTCATTAATGAGGTTCGTCCTCTCTTCATTGGACACTTGGTAAAGCTGCTTATGCGCTCAGTTCAAGAAGGCGAGTCTTAGTGGGGCCAAGCCAAGAAAAAACCCACTAATCACCATCACCTTTAATAATAAAATTTACTAAGAACATTTGCACAACATTGTCTTTTTGTTTAGGCATTTCATTTCGGCACTGGTCTTGTTATTGAATATTTCATGATGTTGAATGTTTATACTTAGACCTTTAATGATGATAATGGATAATGAATGCTATGAAGTTTAATGTTGTGTTGTTCTTGTGATTAAAATTCTAACTCCTAGATATTTTACGTTTTCTTTTGTTAGAGTAAAAGCCTTAGATTCATTTTTATAGGGACCACCCCTGTTGGCTTCGCTAGGAGTAAGCCTAGATGAAGGAGTCGAGTTTCAGGTGACAACACTTGACTTTGGCTTGCCCCCAAGGACACACCCAGTGGCTTGAAGATTTCTGCCACGTGATCCGAGGTGTGTATTAGGCAGCAACATGAGGTAATAGATGAAAGATAATGTTGCATGGTCCTTTGCATGCAACAACTTGTTATTTGGACCCAAGATTGTTTGGGATAGAAAGAAATAATGATGCAGAAGTCATGATTAGACTCTATGTAGCTATTGAGCAGTTGGTTCTAGATTTGGAAGAATCTAGGATGCTTAGAGAGCAACTTCGGGCATACAGGGTAGAAGAGGGAATATTTGGAAGGACTTCTTCCATACAGGATAGGGCCAATATTCCTCCAGGGCAATGGTGATAGTTTTATGGATCAAAGGCACCTGAACTGCAACATTTTGCAATTTGTGTTTTGAGCTAGGGATCAAGTGCGCCTCCTCGTGAAAGGAATTGGAGTAGCTTTAACCACATTCAATCCAAAAAGAGAAACATATTACTATCTACATGGTTGGTTGTTTATGTTTCCAGTAATTTGTAGTTGTCCTTAAGCAGTGTAGCCAAAGATTCATCTAGTTCTTCTCATCCATGGTTTCAGCCTTTCCCAAGTGCAAAAGAAGATGATCTTGGCATTGATGGTGACACTAGTGATAAGACTAGTGCTAATGATGATAGAGATACAGTGGATGAAGTCATGTAAATTTTTCAAACCCCAACCTGGTTTCAAATTTTGTTTGCATAGAGTTTAATGCCCAAACCCTATTAGCTTCTCATGAATAGAAAATTGACAATTTGCTTGAAACACATGAGATTTTTAACAATTTTCAAATACAGAAATTTAAACCAGCCACATGAAAATATTAAGACTCAGAAATTTAGCCAACTTGGCTCAGGAAAAAACCCTGAAGGGAAAACCTGACAAAGAGAATTTTATTCTTTCAACAAATTACAAAACAAAACAGCAGTACTTATCTCAGCTTTTCATCTCGAAAAGCATGCCCAAAACACAGCAGAAAATCTGAACCCTTCTAACAACAGTATGGCCCACACATGTGAATTAAATGCTGCTGCATTTCTCGAAAAACGTGCCCAGAAATTCTGTTTCTCGATTTCTGTGCTGTACGTGTTGAGATATTGTAACTTCAAAGAATATTATATTTGTACTTTATTATTCCGGAGATGTTTCATTCCTCCGTGAAGATCTTATTGTATATCCGGAGATGTTTATTCCTCCGTCGGAATGTGGTAACTCGGGTTATTAGACTTCCCTAGTGGGGGTCGGCCCTGTATGCGTTATGTGGGTCAAAGGGTTATTAGACCACCCTAGAGGGGTCGGCCCAGTCAGTTGTAGTGGGGTATTTAACCCATTGGTTAAATACGAGCCTACGTGTACTTGTGTAAAAGATATGTCAGAGTGGTGTATAAATAGAGGAGGTGTGTTCCTCATTTGATACACTCTCACTCACTTGAGGATAGCGCACTTGTGGAGGAGAGGTCTGCTATTGTGGAGGAGGAGATCATGTCTCAGGGTTTCATCTTTGTATATTGCTGGTCATCTATATTGAGGAAGCTTTGCTGGGTTTTCTACCCCATGAAGGTTTCCCAGGATAAATCTCTGTCTCTTGTGTTTATGCTATGCTTGTTGTTTCTTCAGTGATCCTGTATATGCTATTATTGTGAAATGGAATGTAATGCTGCTATTTTCTGTCTTAGCATATTGAATTTTAACAGTACGGTCAGACTTTAATGCTGTACAGACTGCCTCGATATGCGTGCCAACTCTGACAGAATCTTCCTCTATTTCTGTGCTGTACGGCCAGCAATAAATGCTGTATGGCCTCCCTGATTTTTGTGCCAAATTTGATGTGTACAGACTGCAAAAAATGTAGAACCACCTTGCCTCGAAATTCGAGCCTGTATGGCCTTCTTTATTGCTGTACTCGCTGCTGTATGGATGCCTTGGAATTCGTGCCCTCCATTTTTGTCCTTCAGTTTGTAACTCAACCTTCTCAAATTTTTTCAAGGGTTTCTTCTCTCTTTTTCTCTTCTCTTTCTCCTCTCCCAAAATCTCTTTGTGAAAGTGAATAATGATGCCTTCAATCCCTAACTCCCTTTTTGATCATGGCAACTTCCTCCTTTTCATCCAATGGCTTAGATTAGATATGATGAAGGGTTCACATTAATTACTCTTTAATAACTCAACGAAATAAAATATTTAATGCTCAAATATCATTTAATACGTGAGTTCCCTCCTTTAATTAATCACTCACTTTATTTCTCATAAAGTGAACTTAGGAGAAAATTATAACTTAAAGTACTTTATGAACATAAAGAACATCACACTTTAATAAAGTGCTAGGGATCACTTTTGAAAGTTTTGTCCACCCCTAGGCATCTCAAGGTGGAAAAACACTTCCCTTGGTACAAATTTTAACAATTCAATGATCTCAATTCTAGTGGCCCATGTGCTCTTCATGATGTTGAGCTTTAAGATGTTACAAGTAGGCTAGAATAGAAATTCTAAACATGCTTTTGCATTTTGGGAAACTATTTAAGGGATTATAAGTATTTGACATTATGAACTTTTTAAGTTTTGAAATTTGAAGAATATGTTCTTCAATTTGCAATTTGCAGCTGCAGCCTACATATATATATAGTATATTTCATTTTAAATTTAATGTGTGTGTGTGTGTGTATATATATAGTTGAATCTAAAGCCAAATCTCAATTGAACCTCAACGAAAAATTTGAATTCGAATTGAATCAAATGGTTGCCAAACTCCAAATCTCAACTGAACCTCAAAATTTGAATTCGAATCGAATCAAATGGTTGCCAAACTCGAATTCGAATTCGACCCATGTGACTTAGAAGGTAATTGAGAATTAGAACATAAAACCCAAAGTTTGAGCTAGGGAAAGGCACCTCTAACCATCCAACTTGTGTTTTAACCATCAACACACCTTAATGATCAAGACTAAGTGCAAGAGGGACTCCTGCAAGACTCTAAGCTGACTTGACACATGTCCATGATGACTCAAAGTGAGGTGTAATAGACCAGGGGCTAAGGAAGCTCCATGACTAGGGCAGTTGTACTTTTACTAGGATGAGCCCATGGCTTTGGAGGATTTTTAATTGAGTGAAAAAACTTTGAAAGATTTAAACTATAAGGATCTAAATCTTTCGCAGTAAAAAAAACACTCATGAGACATTTGCCGAGTACAACTGTCATAGCTGGGCTTATTATACAGTATGGACTGGCCCCTTTATAAACAATTACAAATGCTATCTCACTTCTTACTATATGTTATAACATGACCATGGACCAACAGATACAATGATGACCATAAGACTTCAAAATTTTTCTTGAAGAAGCCTCACAAGTACAGATCTTTGGTTCATCACCATCTTCAATCCTCGCATTAACCCTAGTGCAAATTTAGGGGTAACACAACCTATTGTTGGAAACTATTGACATCTAGAATGTAGTGGGGACCTCTAGGACAATGTTATTCAGCCTAGAGACCCCAAAATTCTACTTCTTTGACCTTGAATTAAAGGATATTCAGTTCTGGTCTGTCAGTGTGGATTTTTAGGATCTGACCCAAAGTGCACCCTACAGGTCCAAAGTTTTTTTCTTCCTCATTCCAGAGCATTATTAAAGCAATATAGCAACTATGTAAGTCCATTTTGGATCAGCCTTGGGTAGAGAAGATGACCAGGATGGTGGACGACTATGGGAGCTTGAGAACATATGTTGGGACGACGACTATGGCATGTTGGGATGTTGCAGGGGTACGAAATCCACTCTGGCTGAGAAAATGACTATGGGGGCTGACGGCTGACAGGGCAATGCAGCGTTTGCTATGGATGGGGGAAGAAAGAGAGAGAGAGGAGAAAGGCCCGCACAAGTGCAGGAGCTCCAAAGTTTTCTACAGAATCAGCAATTGTAGAATTCGTGAATTTATTTTTGTAGAATAAATCTACCATAAGAAAGAAAAGTATGCATGAGAAGTGAGATTAGAGTTTACATAGTGTCTTTAATCTTTAGACTTGAGACACTCTTGACTGCAATGATTAAAATATACTTGTGCTTGAGATACAAATTCAGTGTATTTTCAGTGACATGGGAGTGTGGGCCAGTGTTTAATTCCTTTCTTGAGTAAATCCTTGTCCCGGCCTTCAACATATATTTAGTTCTTTTGAAAAATCTTTTTTTTGCCTTGAATAGTCTTATGGTTGGTCATAGATAAGGGCTTATACATGCACTCTAGTGTACACATATTTTGTGCAACTTACCAATGTGCCATTTAGTAAACATTTAGTTTGCTCATTACAGTTTAAACTTTTTTTTCCCATTCAACTTGTGGGTTCCTGTATCAATTTCTAACTTTGTTGGTTTGAGCTTTTTCTGAACTTCATAACAGATTGCTTTGTTCTCAGAGGTATTGCCATTTTTCATATGTTCTTCAGTCTTATGTTCTTGTAATTGATCTTTTAGTCTCAAGTTTTGTGTGTCAAGGTTTGACATGGCTTTGCCCTCCTTGTTTGGCTTTTAAAAAGGAAATACATATGTGATGTTTTTTTGTTAATTAAACTTCAAGAATCTAGTTCTTTGTGACAGAAATGATTTTTATTATTGATTATTTCTTTGCTTTGAACAGTTTCATGTAACAGAATATTTACTATTACCGTTGACAGTATAAGTGTCCTGTTGAAGCAATACAGATTTAATTTTAGATTTTTCCACATTAAATACTTCAGAAGTAGGTTATTTGATCTGAATTTTGCTAAACACTGCTTTAAGTTTGAAATTTGGTAGTTGTCTTTGCTAGTGGTGGAAATAGTGGCACATTTTGGTATCAATAAGAGTTCTTTTATTGTTTCTATTGGTGGAGCTTGTTCTAAATCATTAACTATTTATGCTCTGTAGTTACAACATGTTCCCATGCAACTGTTGCATTATCAATGCTCCGAGAGAGAAAGGGCAGCTTTGACCTGGTCATAAGTGATGTTTATATGCCCGACGTGGATGGGTTCAAGCTCCTTGAACACGTAGGGTTGGAGATGGATCTTCCTGTCATCAGTAAATTTTCCATGCCAAACATTCTCTTTCTATTTCTGGATTTTAAAACACAAAAAGAGCCTTTTGTTCACATAATGTTTTCAGATATCTAGCCTTCTAGGTACTGTGGATTTTCACCATCTCACTGGAAGGTTTTGGTGTGTGAATTGCAGTGATGTCAGCAGATGGAGACACCAGTGTAGTAATGAAAGGAATCAAACATGGGGCATGCGACTACCTCCTCAAGCCTATACGCATTGAGGAGCTCAAGAACATATGGCAGCATGTAATCAGAAAAAAGAGGAATTGGGGAAGAGAATTGGACCACTCAGGTAGTGCTGAAGATAGTGACAAGAATACGAAGGGTTCAGAGGATATCGAGTATGCTTCCTCAGTCAATGAAGGGACAGAGTCTAATTCAAAAACATCAAAAAGAAGGAAGGAAACCAAGGAAGAGGATGACGATTTTGAGCAGGAGAATGATGATCCTACGTCCTTGAAGAAACCACGAGTAGTCTGGTCTGTGGAGCTTCATCAACAATTTGTTAGCTCTGTAAATCAGCTAGGAATTGATAGTAAGGATGCCTATGTTTATTCATTTAGTTTCAATTTCCAGAAACTCAAATTAAGAAACAAAATAAATCTGGATAGCTAGCTCTGTTTTCCTTTATCTTTACAGAATACTATTTTCTCAGCCATGTTTTTTGGACATGAACTGATGTCAGTTTGAATTAGTTGAATGAAACTTGCTTTGTCAATATAAAATGAAACTAAAATCCTGCAGGCAATTGCCAATATTGGAAATTTTTGTACATGGATTTTTTTTTTCATTCTTGTTTAGTGGAGTAGCAGTACTGTCAAATTTTCATGGCGAAATAATATAGTTTTTTCAAACATATTTCCAGTGATTTGAAAATTTTGAATATTTTGCACATGATTTTTTCATAGGATATAAACATAATAATTATTGTGGATGCAGAGGCTGTTCCAAAGAGGATACTTGAAATGATGAATGTTCACGGGCTTACAAGGGAGAATGTTGCAAGCCACCTTCAGGTAGCAATTTAGATGGATGTTTATTTTATTTCCTGTGTCCCTTCTGTGACAGGATGATCAATTGGTAGTTTTATCGTTATTAGTGATTGAAACTTATTTATGTTAGCATGCATGAATTCTGGGCTTACCTCCTGTTTCCTACTCCAAAATAAGCATTGAAAAAAAAATCTGGAATGTCTTTTTATGAAGGATCAGATATTAAGGGAATAAGATATAATGGGGAAGGTAGCAATAGCCAAAAGAAAAACCCAAATATTAGCTGTATCTACTAAGCACGTATTTGAACTTTGAAGGCAGGTGAGGGAGATTCTTAGTGTTGTCTTTAATTTAACGCTTGCAAATTATCATTATGTATGCCCTGCGCAAATGCATAACTGTAAGGTGGTTAATGACCCTAATGGGCATATATAAGGGGATAAGGCTCCAAATGAATATGTAAATGGTGGGTTGGCCTGGTTATGGGTCTACATGGACAATGAGTGAGAACTAGTATATATAAGATATTAAGAGGTCATTAAAGTCATTATTTCAGACATTGGTTTATGATTATTGCTTTGGGATGTATTTGGGTTATTTGGAGTTCTAAAATCTGAGTTGTTGTGTATTCATCATGAAAATACTTTTGGGAGCTGTGCTCCATGCTCATATCTTGTGCATATTGTGTATATTATATATGCAGGTTTATCATGCTTTAGTGTGTAATATGTTCATTACAATTGCATGACACATGGAAAAATGAATCTGTTTTAAAAATCTGATGAGCTTCCTTATTTTCTTTCCTTGAAAAAAGGTTGTAACTTATTTAAAAAAAGAGTACATTTTTCATATGCTTTGAAACCAGTATTCATGTAACTGTCAAAATGATAATTGTCCTTCCTATCTCCCTTCATATGAAATAGAGGCTTGCAAGTACTCTTTATTGACTCTACATAATCTTCCTGTTAGCTTTCGGTTTACTTTGAAAGTGTTTACACCTGTTTGGGGGTGCTTAATGAGATTTGGGGTACATGGTATATGATCAGCCCCTTGATGGTTCATGATGGATTTGCACATGGGAGATGCTTCGTGATGGATTTGCACATGGGAGATGGTCTGTGATGGATTTACACATTGGAGATGGCTTACTCAGTGGTTACTTGACCTCAGTTGAGTGCTTACATGATATTCTTTCCTAGGGTGTTGGAGATAATCAAATAGCTTGGGTGAGGTTCTACTTCTACATGATGGCCACATGGAGATGGTTGCTTGCTTGGAGAAAGCCCTACTTTGAAGGAGGAGCATTTTGCATCTCGGAGGAGGGCATTGGGCCCTAGACAACACAAGGTAGATTGGATGCTTCCATGGAGGCTTGGAATTGGTTTAGGTTCGCTTGGGTTGCAATGGTGTTCATGTAGGGGGAGTGGACCCAGTGGAGTACATGGCTTAGGAGCATTGTCGGAGTCTTTGGAGGCTTGTAGGAGAAGTGTTGGACACACCTTGTAGAGTGCCCTTGCATTTGGAATCTTGCTTGTGGATGACATCACCTTGGAGCTTGATATGTGTACCCTTGGAGTGTAGCTCCCCACATGTGTGAGTCTACTTGTGGCTTTGTAGTTTGCTTGTAAGGGCATAGGCCCACATATGTAGTGTTGGCCTCCTTTACCTCTCATATATATAAATGAGAGAGTCCTCAATCATACATCACTCATTCTTATCACTCTTGTGTTAGAGATGTGATCAAGAGGAGTGCACCACTTCTCCTCTCTCTCTTGGATCTTTTTATGTACTTGATGTCTCTCTCTCTCTTGGATCTTTTTATGTACTTGATGTCTCTCTCTCTCTTTTGGAGTCTGTAGGGTTTTTTGAGCTTGTTGGATCATCTTGAAGACTAGGTTTAGGGTTTCATCCCTTAGAGATTTGGAGATCATGTTTTTGAGATGAATCCCTAGGTTGTACTTGGTGAAGAAAAGGAAACGTCTTGCCTTTGAGGACATGCTTGTGTGATGCATGCTTGTTGGATCTCCTTGGTGTGAGCTAGAATATTCTTGGTTTTCTCTATTTAGGGTTTTGGAGAGCTAGAGGATTGTACTAGTATTGTGATAAGACTATGGCATGTACATGAACTTCATCTTTATAATGAAGTTTTCAACTGTCCAATACTTGTGTAACTTGCAGATTTGATTTTCAGTCATGTATGTTCTTCATGGTTTTTAATTTCTAGTTATATATGTCTCAAGGGTGATTATGTTAAGTGATTTAACATTGTAATTGAAGAAGATAAGGGCCATTTTACTGCTGTATTTAAATAAGTTTTTTCAGATCTGGTTTATGCACGATAAGGTTGCCCTGGAGGGATGAAACTTATTGAAACACTTTGGTATTGTTATCACATTTAGTCAGGCTGGTTTCGGTAAGGTGTAGTCCAGGTGATACTTGCAGTTGATGGCCAAGCCCAATTACCAATACCACGCTGGTGTATGGAGAAATTGGTTGATTAGTTGGTTAGTTAATGAGTCACTCTGCGAAGTGGACCAAGTGTAACGACCAAGTGAGCCTATAAATAGGAGTAGAATTGTAAGCCTAAGGGCATCTTGCGGATTGAATTTTTTGGCATCCTTTGGATTGATAGTATTGTATCTTTTGATTTGATCTGATCTGACCTTCGGCGTCTTTTGCCTTTTTCTTGATGTTGATCTATGGATCTGATTTTGTATTGGTTCTGCGGATGTAAATCCCTGATGCTGTGATGTAAGACAGACTGATGAGTAATGAGAAGGAATGTTTTGTCTATGTCTATGTCCCTTTTACCTGTCGCAGTGTGATTGATTATATGTTGTCGCAGTATAAATGAATGAATGATTTCGCAGCATGGTTAAATATGGTGTATGAATGAATCTGTTATGTCGCAGTTGTGTTATGTATCTCAGATCGATTAGATGTGTATCAATAATCTGTTATTGCGTAGATCTAATTTACATGGTCTGATGTGAATGATGTTTATGTCGATCTCCGAACTACATTGTGATTGAGTGCGAATGATGCATGTTCTCTTATGTCTGCGGAAACGTGGTTCCTGCAACCCCCTTTAGATATCTCGGGTGAGACTTCACTCGCTTTGCGGGTGTTGCTAGAAAGGCTAAACCCTTTTCGAGCCGATGTCTATGGGAGATTGCATTGAGTTTTGTTGACACTTGTGCGAAGTGAACCCTTGTCGACAGATCTGTGTCAACAAATGGTTCCGTTGCCGGGACCATAGTGCGAAAAAAAGAGAGGACATGCTATGGCATCCGACAAAGCCGGATATCACGGAATGGTTCCATAAGAAGACGTGAGGATTTACTGAGGAAGAAAATCGTAACCCTGGATGGTCGACAACCGAGTGGTTGCAAAAGGACATCTATTCTGATATCCACGAAGTATTCTTTTGTGAATTTCCTATACTGCTATATGAATGGTTGGTGCAACTAACTTTTCAGAAAAAGAATTTCCAAGGAGGTGAGCTTGAACACTGGACCCCAGAACTAATCCAGTAGTTGAGAAGGATTAACAACAAAGCTTCAAGGGTTGTCAAGGTTTGGGTAGATAGCATTTTGGAAGGATACATTACTAAGTTTGCTGTCGACACAGTTAAATCATAGAGCGACGCAGAAAGGAAGTTTTTCAAGGGACCCAGAGGAAGGTATCTACTGTCGCTAAAATTGTGGATCAAGATGCTCATTTGTGAAAATGGAATATTAAAGATGAACTCTGACGAGTAAAGCTCGGGTGTGTGAAGGTTGTGGGTACCGCGCAGATGCGGGTTTAATAGAATGATGTGGGGTAGATGGATATGAGCTACAACGAAATTGTGAGAGAAGCTGTGGAAGATTGTGGTTGCCTGAGAAGTGGGGTGAGGTTCCGATCGAAGAAGAAGAGGAGGACTGAGATAGAGAGAGAGAGTCCTAGTGCGATCGGATTAGAGAACTGTGAAACGGGACCACAAGGGACTAAGCGACCCTACTGTGACGAAGAGGACGACCAGGCTACCCCTGAACCTGAGGAAGGACAAACCCAAAGCTACAATGTACCCACAACCCTGCGCACTGCGCCAAAATTTGGAGGAAGAAACACAAGCTCTTCGCAGGGTTGTCCTTCGTATCAGAACAGTAGTAAGAGTAGCGGATCTACAAACACCAGTAGAAAACCAAGGATGGCGAGCGACGACGTAAAGATGCCTCTTTTTCAGGGTAATGGGACCGAGGATCTCGAACAATACTGGTTCTTATGCGAAGCGGTGTAGATAGTGAAACAAGCCCAGGATGACGATATTAAGAAAAGACAATTGTTGACGACCTTTAGAGGCCGTGCGCTGGATTGGTATATGAAGTTTGTACAAGTACCTACAGGGCGTCCGCAGAAAACCCTGGCAGAAATCAGAGCTGGATTGATCGGCGAATTTAGGAAACCCAAATCGGAATTGTAGTATATCATAGAGTTGAAGGAAATAAAGCAATTCCCTAATGAGTCGGTGTGGGAGTTTGATTAGAGGTACAAAACTCTGATGACCAAAGTAAGTTTTTGAATGAGCGACATACAACATAAAGAATGGTTTATTGCAGGATTGATACCGCACATTTGGATGTTGCTGATGTAGCAAAAGATCGTATCCCAGGTGGAGGCATTGGAAATTGCGATGAAGCTTGAAGCTTCGTCGATTGGCCAAACAGGGATTGGCATGAGCCAGATCTAATCGCAGCTAGCGAACTTGACTATCCAACTGCAAGATATCAAGAAGGGGAAGGAAGTTCGCGAAGAGGTATGGTGCAGTCGATGCAAGTTCGAAGGACATCATAAAGATTAGTGTCCTGAATTCCGTGAGTATTTACAGTCTGGTGCACGAAATCCACTCAGCCAAGGAGGAATGCCCTGGTGTCGAATTTGTCAAACAAGGGGACATCGCTCGGAAGAATGTGTGTACTTGCAGAAGGTTGTGTCAAAGCCGACTAATATTTTTTGTAACTATTGTAGGTCGGTCGGTCATGAGGAGAAGGATTGTGTAGAGCATATGATTTGCTCCAAGAAAGAACTGCGGATAATTTTTTCATGAAGATAGATGAGCAACCTCTTGTACAATTGCAGCCGCAGTATAATCAATTGAAACCACAGTATAATCAACCGCCACCGCAGTACAATCAATTGTAGCCGCAATATAATCAACCGTAGTACAATCCGCCACAATATAATCAGCCACGAGGCAGATTCAAAGGAGGATTTTGAGGTGGTTGTGGCGGAGGTTTTGGTCATGGAGGAACCTTTGGTCGAGGTCGAGGACCGGTTACATGCTATAATTGTGGCCAGATTAGACATTATTAGAGAGATTGCCCAAATCCAACCTTGCAGTGTATCTATTGCAGTGCAGCAGATCACAATGTCGAAGATTATCCTCAGTTAATCGCGAAGTGGCAGACTAAGAATGCACCGCAACCCCAACCAAATCCGGATGTAAATCAGAACCAAAATCCTAATCCAAATGTGCAGAAGATCTCAGCTAAGATCAGAAGTCAACCAGTAAATGTCGTAGTGGTAACCAGAGGAGGAGCTGCGATAGGAGAAGATAGGCCATTGCCCAGTGTTCGACCTACGACCTGGAAGCAGGTATGATTTGACGTCGAAGCAGAAAAAAGAAGTCTTTCTGGAAGCACGAGATGCACTGATCAAGAACAATGGGAAGTCGTCGACTATAGTGCAGAAAGATCTTGTCTATGAGATGCCACCGATTTTTGATACGACAAATTCGTAGAGGTCGCTAGGGAAGGTCAATACTCTGAGAAATGTTTTAGAAAGTTGCTTGACATTAGCGAAGGATTAAGATGCGCTGGCAGAGATAGCTAGCCTCTTGTATCGACAGGAGGAAGGGCGACAGGATCGGACAGTAAACCGTTTGCACATGAAGAAGACAGGAAGAAAAATGTGGATGAACGCCCAGATTGGTGCATACGATGTAGATTCCATCATTTTGGATCTAGGATCGGACTTAAACATACTGACTAAGCAAACGTGGGAAATGACGGGGAAGCCGCAGTTGGTATGGTCCCCTGTGCAACTTCGATTGGCAAATCAGAGCAAGGTCACACCAATCGGTCGATTGCCTCATCTACCTGTCGAAGTAGAAGGATTGAAGACATACGCAGATTTCGAAGTCATAGAGATAGTCGACAACACAAGCCCATATCTTGTGCTGTTGGGAATAGATTGGGCAATGGAGAATCAGACCGTCATCAATTTTCAGAAAAGGACGATGTCTTTTGCGAATCGCGTCATGAGGGTCATTGCCCTGCTTGATCCACTCGAAGGGCAAAAGATATGTCGAACCTGTTGTCCGCCGAGATGCACACCAGCAGCAGAAATATTTCGAAAGCTGTCTCACTACAAGTGGGAGAAGTGTGGCCTTGGGGGCAAGCAATGAGCTAGGTACTGTCACCTAAATCCCAGCTCCTCCGTTTAGGCTAACTCCTAACGAAGCCAAGGGGGGTTGTCCCTAACAAAGAGTTTTTTATGGCTCTTGTGTTTTAAAGTGTTTTTTGGTGTTGAGTGATGCGGATGGGTGTTGTTTAGGAGTTTTGATGAGATCACAGTTTTTACAAATGAAATGAAAACAAGATAAGAAGCAATCCATGTTGCGATACAAGATTATAGATCAACAATATAATGAAGACTTGCAAGATAAAGTAGCATCCACAGATAAATAACTTAGACAAATGGACAAATGGCCCCAATTAATTAATAGATGAAAGTGCAAAAAGACCAGTGCCTTATGGAGTCAAAAATGTGTAGTGCTTGGGGATGTTGATGCTCAAGTTTTAGAATAATGTTTGTGAGAACGTTGTGCAAATTATCTCGGTAAGTTCAAAAGTTTTAGTGATCTTGATTTATTAGGTTAGAAAAAGCAAGGTATGCGTCCAGCCGGAAAAGTATACCTTCAGTGGCTTCCCCTTGGAGACATGACGGACCTGTTTGGGATCACAAGCTAGGTGTTCTGAGAACTTAACCAACGAGTGCCCAGATTGGGTTGCCCGACGCCACCAGTTAGGAACTTTGCCCACTACCTGAGTATTTCTCGTAAAATCAACGCCGGTTCGTTGGTTGTGGGGTGAAAATTTTATTATGTTATCACTTTCAAGATTAACAATTCCAATCACCGTTTTGATTACGAGTCCAACTTTTTTAAGGTTGGCAGAGCATACTAAGAGATGGAAAGCAACGAAGTAAATTTTAATGGGGGAATGTGAGTTGGAAAAGTTTTAAGTTATTAAGAGCACACAGTTAAACTCTCCGACATAGAGTGCTCTTGACTTTGTCTTAAGGCAGAAGTTCAAGAGACTTTAGCTAATCTATATGCTTGATGCAAGGAAATGCAGTGGGAATGCTCTCCGATAGAGAGTGCTCTTGACTTGGGTTATGGCAAGTTCAAGAGACTTTGGTTCGTTTTTAGAATATCAAGTAGATTGTAAACATAAACCAAATGATAGCTCAAATAGATTGATAAAAATGAAACAATGATATAGCAATGAATAAATTACTTGCAATAATGAATTGAATGAGCAACTAGTGTTCTACAACAAAAGAAACTAATCTAGCAAAGGAAGTAAAAAAATGACTTCTACACACTGTTCATGAAACTTCCAGCTAGTTGGTCGTACGCAGTACACAGTGGGGAAAGAGAAGTAGCACGCAAGGTCAATGCGACACTTGGGATCAAATCCCAAGACACTTCTCAGGTCAAA
Organism: Larix kaempferi; assembly: GCA_027924585.1. Lineage (NCBI taxonomy): Eukaryota > Viridiplantae > Streptophyta > Pinopsida > Pinales > Pinaceae > Larix > Larix kaempferi. Next base: position 3,659,738 of record BSBM01000705.1, read on the forward strand.
ACTGAAATGACAACTAAAATTCCAAGTACAAAATGAAATTATTCTAGAAACTTAAAGCAAATCTAAACTAAGAATACAGAAGACACTCTTCCCCAAATGGGGAAGAAAAACCAAAATGTGGGAGGCCTTATCCCACTTAGCCTTATTTTATTAAGAGAGTACAAATGCCTTTGGGAATGGAACTCTTGTAAGGACTTTGAGAGAAATAAACTTTGGCAAATAATTGAAACAAGCTCTTAAGAGCTATTACAAAGGATAATGGCTAATCAATGACTTTCGGTTTGGATCATCCTTATGGTTTCATTACTTTCTTCTTGGTTTAAATCTTCTTGTTTCAAATCTTCTCAAGCTTCTTTTCTCTTTCAAGCACCTACAAAACAAGTCAACTCAAGGCACCCATTATTGTTAGGCAAAAAACTATTTAAAACTTACAACTTGCAAAAACGAAACTAGATGCAAACTAACAACCTAAGATGCAAATGCAAGTCTAAGAAACTAACAAGTAAACCAACAAAATAGATTCAAACTAGAATGCAACTAACTATGAAGTGCAAGTTATGAAATCTAACCACTAACTTTTTAACAAAATTTAAAGTTTTGATGTGTTGTGATTTTTTAGGGCACTCAAGGATGAACGAAAGGGAGGCTTTGAAAGCCAAAAGGAGGGGAAATGAAAGGAGGCCAAAAGACACAAACGAAAGGGGAGAAAGAGGCTTTTAGGGAGTGGGACGAATGCAAGGTGAAGGCTGAAAAGAGGAGGGACGAAAGGAGGGAAAGGAAGAAGTCAAAGGCCAAAATACGGAAGGGAAGGAGAGGGATAAGTGGAGATGGACAAAGCTAGAAGAAGTAGATCTAAAGGAAAAACGAAAAGAGGAAGGGAAGGGTGATGGCTAGAAGAAAAGGGCTAGCAAGTCAAGGCAAAGGGATTCAAGGAGAAAAAGGAGAGCTAGAAGAGGGAAGCTCTTAGATCCAAGTAACCAAAAGTTTAAAATTTTGTAGTTTGATGGAGGAAAGGCTAGTCCCTGATAGCTATGTTTCCTTTCTTGGAATGAGAAGCAACTTAGAAAACTTGCAAGATGAAGGAGTTAGATGGAAAGAACCATTGCATAATAAAGACAAGCTTAATCTCCAAGCCACTCTCCACCTTTGGTGATCCCTGCAAACCTCTTAGTCCCAATACAACAAATCCGAACAAAATACTTCTATACTAGATTAGAACATATATTGAATAATGATTTGCTTAAAGAGAGAGATAAGCTGAGAGAGATTTCACCAAAACAATGTGAAACCACAATTCCAAGAGCTCATGCATGGACCTCCAAGGTCACTTCTTATTCCAAAGTTTAAACAAATATTACAATGATTTTGGCAGAGTGTTCTTGCCTAAAATCTCCATGAAAAATAGAGGAGGCACGCCTTCCTTACATAACAAAATACAAGCACCACCTACCCAAATTCGAATTGGCATCTAAGAGAGCCAATACAATAGACATGAGAATCGAATTCCAATCTTCATCAATGCTTGGAGTGAGATAAACCAATAAACAGAGAGCTAGCTCGAGTTTGGAGTAATGGTGGATGGGGAGGTGACCTCCACCTTGGCAAGGCACCCCTCATCCTTCCCTCGTGAATATCACCCAACTTCGTAGCATACACCAAGCCAATGCGTAGGTGCCATCTCATAAAGTCGTGAGGTACATGAGAAATGCGTGAGCTTTGAGGAGAGACCAACTCGAGATGACGTAGGGATTGAGTTGAGTTCCAAAAGAAACCAAACTTTGATGATGCCACAAACTAAGGAGGCTCCCACCATAGCCATTAATGCATATTCAACCATCCATACAACCCTTGCCAACTCACCAAATCGTAAATCTTATGCTTTGAGCTCCCACGTGAAAGGTGATAACCGTACGGATCCGTACAATCTCATTTTAATTGAAAATTGACTTTTGTGATATGGTTTTAACATTGCAATGTACTTGTACCTCTCCAAAAATATTACCATGCTTTTTCCATAGTTTAAAAAATCATATTTTTTGATTTTTTAAATTTTTTGTCTTTTGTGCTTTTGTCATTTTTTGGTCACTAAATGCCAAAATAGTGAAAACTGTTGCCAGAGGCGACGAAATCGCCTGAAACCTTAGAAAAACTGGGGCTAGGGTATAAAGGAGGCTCTAAGTGTCAAAACGAGCCTCCCCACGCCCAATTCCGCCTCCGGATGAGGTTTTTATCACTTTTTGAAATTTTTTAATTAAACCATTAAAAATGGTCTAATTTTATGGAAAAATTTATTCTTCTCGGAATCCAACGAATCTCCTAGGGGACCTAGTGCATGTTCATATGACTCAATCGAGATGGCTAACACGTAAAAAATCCTAGACACAAGACTCTAATAACCACCTTAGGTTTTGACCACCATGGAAAATACTCTAGCTTTGGAGGTTTGAGTGAAAAACTCAGGGATTATACGCCACTGCTGAGTAGCGCATAATTCCTAAGGAAAAAACACTCTAGAGTATCCCCCAAATGACTAGACCTACGGATAGCCGAGTTTTTTATAAAAGGACCTCGTTTAGACCAACTTTTTACATTTTCCCCATGGGGTATGAACATGCAGTTATTACAAATGGGGCAAAATTGCCCTGAAAATGGCCTCTGAACTTCTGAACACTGATGATGAACATGAATTATGTTCATGAAACTGGCGACTCACGAGAAATTCAACTATTGTACAAATTAGCTGGTAACAGAGTTGTTATCACACAACTTGTAGTTATCCCTAGTGGTATCCCATCCGGGACGGTAGAGGAGATGGACAACTAAAGAGGTGACCCAAGAGATGCCACGGTTCCCAATGCAAGGTGGGAGTCACGTCAACCGAGGCACTCTTCGCTTTAGATCTAGATGAATCAAGACCTAGTGGGAGACCCTATTACCAATCAAAGATGATTGGACCCAAACAAAGGTTCCTAGGGATAAGTAAATGATGAGTTACGGAAACCAACGCAAGGTTAAGTGGACCTAGAAATTAAAGTATGGTTGAAGGTGGTTTGAGAGATGATTAATGTTTCAACCAATGTATGATTTAGGCCACATGATGAGCTAAAAAGACAACATCTAGTACCATGTATTACACAAGTGGGACCCACTTTCTTGGGATATGTGAATGACTCAAATGGGACCCACAAGGTGGACTTTAAGGGATGAAATTGGTACTAAGGGGCATATAATGAGTAGATCTATGGATCTATGTTGAAATTAGGAATACCCACTTACGGGATCTAAGGTTTGACACAATTCCCAAGGAGTGCGTGACTTGCTTAAGGAGGACTAGTGCCTTGTTGGATGGGTTAATGGAGTCAAAAGATATGTCAAAGTGTAGATCGGGACACCTAGTATGCAAATCAAGTGGGCTAATTGGGATATGATGGTTGGATTTTACTAGATCTAGGGTTTCATGATATGACCCAAGTGGACCACAATCCCTTAAAATAAGGAATGCTACCCTCAAGGCAGATTGTCACAAAATGATACTCTAGACCTAGGTTTCAAGGTATGTCCGTTCCAAATCCACCAAAATCTCAACTACCCACGTCCTCAAAGTGGCAAACTCAATCACCCAAGGAAGTACGACCTTGCTCAAGGAGGGCTAAAAGATGGGAAAGGTGTGTCAAAACAAGTCCAATGGCCACCAAATTGTAGATCCAAGTAGTTTAGGCAATGATCTATGTGGATCTAGAAAATCAAGACAATCTAAGGGTTAGATCTTACTAGATCTGAGTTTTAAGGTGCTAAGTAGTCCAACATGGGGTTTTAATCCCTTGAAACGTGGAATGATGCCCACAAGGTAGAAATCACCAAAGTAAGAGTCTAGGGGTAGGTTATCAAGTATGTAGATTGCAAATCAAGTGGGATCTCACCTACCCATATGCTAGATCTAACCAAACAAGCCTCTCCCAAGGAAGTGCGATTTGCCTCAAGAGAGCTATATTGCCTTGAAAAGTGTGTAAATTTTAACCCAATCACCACCAAACTATAGATCCAACTAGGGGTGGATGCTATAGAGGTGGGTTCTTAAGATCTTTTCAAAAGCAAGGCTAGATCTAAGTAGATCTAAGAAAAACCAAAATTTGGGGTTTTGATTAATTAGGGTTTGTGACCAATGAAGAGAGAAAGGATGGAAAGAGACACATACCTTGTAGATCTTACCTCAATTGCTTATGGCCACCTTGCAAATTGATAGCATTCTCCTATGTGTGTATATTCAAGAGTGCAATTTTGATTCTCCAAGCCAAATCGTCCTCCTCAAGAAGCCAAATCGTCCTTCTCCTACAAGACAGGATCAAAGGAAACAAGTCAAGTAAGATGATTATGAAAATGATAGAAAGATGTAATAGAAAGCATCAACTATGTCACGAAGATACAATAACGATACTCCCTGTCACAAGATCAACCCAAGAGAGAATATGTGGATCCCTCCAACAATAACCCTTAAGAAATCGCCCTCCTCTCCACCAATTCGACTTCCCTGCAAGACAAATAGTTGTAGAACCAAAACCCACGATGATACATAGAAGAGATATTGTATACTCAAGATGCAAGAGAATCCACAAGACAAGAGAGATATGCTCCACAAAGAAGTGTTCTATTCCAATATTCCAGAGCTCCAAAGGTGAGCTATACAATAGGGGGTCTCCTCCTTCTATAGGATAATAAAGACCAAAACCCTATACCACTCTACAATACTACATCAAATGAGTGGTTGAGATTAAAAGATCTCAATACATGATCAATGGCTAATAATGAATCATAACAATATATCACATGGATCACCCAATATAATGATGACGCCCTAACTAAATGGTACAAAGTGAGGATGACGTCATCCACTAGAGGGGTAAAAGTACAAAAATCCACCTCATAATGACTAGGACATGACATATGGAGCACATGGTGGGGCTAGGAGGCATCAATCCATACTAGCTCATCCCCAAGGCACAATAAAATAATAAAATATGTCCAAGATAATATAAATGACCCAATCTGTCCTCAAAATCTGTGACAGACAAGCAGTAAAAGACCTCCTGTGATCGTTGTGGGCCTACCCACATGGTGAAAACTGGCTGGAAGATAGTGGGATCACCCTGGAAGGCCTCTGTGAAAACCAAGTGCCAAAACCTTGCCTCAATTGCCCAAATCGAATTCCTTAGTGACCACTTTATCCCATTTTTTAACTGCCTCGGTAACTGTGAAAGTTCCAAAACTGCCTCCTAGGGCATTTGCGTTTTCCAACTGAGCCTACCAGGCTTCCCAGAAGGGGGGGTAAATGGTAAAAACAAGTGGCTGGACCACTCCCTCCTCATACAGCGCCCTAGGTGAACTGGCCTCTCATGGCCCCTGCTGCTCAGGTTGGGAAATGAGCCCCAAATCTGGTCAACAAGTGTAAAACTGCATCAATCACTGTCAGAAGTGCCCGGAACTGAAAGATAAGTGTCTCCTTGGATCCAAAAGACCCAAATCCACTAGGAATGTGTACTCATACACCATGGGTTTCCCTAATGGGCCAGTTGTAGGGTCCACCATATATGGACAGTGCATAATCTGATGATCTGAAGTAATAAAAAAAACTGCTGAACTGCATCAATCATCATCTGCATCCTATGTCCATCATATGGCATCATCATCAAGAATATGTGGGTCCATCAATCATCATCCATAAGCACATCTGGTCCACATCATCACGGATCCCAAGAAATGACCATAGTCAAACTACGTTTGACTAGGTTCATATATAACCAAGGAAAAAATCATATCAGTAGACTAAGACATGTTCCTCTAATCATTCTCACAGCTTAGCTCATCCATTCAGTGGCATTAATCAAGTTAGCATATTCCTTTGTTATATGAAATTACTTGCACAATAGTTTAAATGACAAACTTACCCATTGGACATGGTCAAACTGCTAGTGAAGGATGAAGGCTAGGAACAAGGTTGGGCCAAGGGGTTGACTTGTCTAACTCAACTCAAAAATACTTTGGACTGGGAGAAGGGGAAAGCTACAAACTCTGTGTTGGACAAAATAACACGGGGAATGGCTGTGCCTCACAAATGGATAAGTTGTTTAGAGAGTGCTTATTCAACTTTAGGCATCATGTCTACATCAAGTTGATCCAGGTTCATTAGGATCATTCAATTTCATTTCATGGCCTTCTTGGCCTACATAACCCTTCGGATCTCAGGTGTGCTGATAAGCACAACTAGTTGCAGCTTGCATCCAGGGCATGTTTTCATATACATATAAGGTCAGCAATTGTTTAGATATAGCTTTTAAGAACCATTGCTTTTTTGGACCTTTCTTATACTCTTCGAGGAGTATTTTTAGTAGTTCATCGCTCTTGCCCTTTTTAGTTTCCATGGGCGAATTTATAAGTTTCCATAAGTAGTACATGAGCTTTCAGTTTTAGCCAACAACATCTCAAGTGACTAGGGGGAGTTCGAGCCAATGCCAAACATCGGGACAACCGACCAGAATGATTTAGGCCTACAATCCAACTCACCAAAGGCGAGTTTTGTCACCAACTTAGAGTCGAGACACTAAACATACAGGGATGCGGTCCAAACACCGAGGTAGAAAAATGGGGAAGTCCTCAGTATCAGAAAGTCAAATGAGACAGGTCAAGGTTTACAGTCAAATAAGGAAAGTCATGTATGGATGGAGTCAGGTGAATATGGATCCTAAACTAGCAGACAACTGGTGTCAGGAAAAACCATATCTATGTAAGGTGGTAAACCAGTGAGTTTTGTCAAACAACCTAAATGTGCAAGTAAATGTCCATTTTATAATTTATAGTTCATTTTAAACAATTTGCCACATCAGGAATAATATACCAAGCAGATGCTGTGAACATGACTAAATCAACAAGATAATAATCCACAGTTAATGATAAAACATCCATAGGTCATATAAGATCATCACAATAATAATCATCATATATCATCTGAAACACTGTTGCAATACATCTCTACGCACTGAACTGAAACTGTATAGGATAAATGGTCACATCGGTCATCAAATCTGAACTCTCAAGGCTCAGCCTTGACACAAGGTCTAACATAAGTCTGAATAAATACACTGCTTTGATCATGAGTGATCTCAAAATATACAATCATAATACCCAAGCTCTGAATAATAGAAGCTCTGGAATGTGCAGATATCTGCTAAGCAAGAATAGTAGCCCTGCTACTATGGTGTGATAACAAGAACCAATGAGAGATGAGTTTACAGAAGGATGGGACAATGTCTACAATGTTTCAGAAGATTACATCAATCCCACCACCGATGGGTAATTTGGGTGGCGAAGTATTAGTTCCGTGTCATCACACTCTGATGAGGCGCTAGAAAACTGGCAGAATCGGTTGCATGAGGTATCATTCAGGAAGTGTGCACGAATCACTCAGTCATTAAGATGGGTAGCGACATAAGTATGTAATCTGCCGACATACAAAGGATTACCTAACTTGGCTATCTTCATCACTGAGTTCGAAGACAAGGTATCGAAACCACAGCGACTGCTGGCGCTAAAAGAAACATTGGAGGCTACTCCAGCAAGATGGTGGGCTGCACATAAGTCATCAATAACGAGCTGGCAATTATGTCGACAATTGATGGAAGTCAGATTTGGGGAGAAGGAATGCTACTACGGGAAGAAATATAATGGAAGAGGTGATCAAGGGATCATCTGGGAGAGTGTCAAAGCGCATGGGGAATGAGATCGAAGCAGGAATGGGTTCATGTGTTCGTCCATATGCTAGATGAAGTACCGTGGCGTTGGTACATCGCAGCAGAACTGCGACGAGGAACAACTACGCGGGAAGAATTAACCACTAGTTTCAGTCAGACATTTAGCTTCGTTGATGAGAATCCCTTCATCCATAGTGCACTACAGGAGATCCGCGAAAAGGTCTCGAGACAGTTCCGACAGAAAGACCAATGGGACTACAATGGACTGCGACACCAAAAATGATGATGGAATGTTATAATTTGTCGGGAGGACCTGACGACGAGGAAGATCCTAGAGTCGTCTATGTCCTGGAGTCAGAAGGAAGCCGTGATGTCGAAGCACCAGACATCTGTGCTTGCAACAGACTCGGTGAGGATCTTTTCTAGAGCCGCCATGACTAGGTGTTCAACAAACTGTAACTTGAGACTCTAGGGGACACTTAGAATTAGTTGTCCCTTACTCCATCTCACCTCCCAGTCCTCTTTGGACTCGGTGAGGAAATAACCATTACATGCTCAAATACATATGTGGCCAAGCAATCATTTAGATATAGCGTGTGTCCCTCCGCTGCTTGGCCTTTTACATTTCATTTCACATTTAGCCTTTGTCTGTGTGTGTTGAGAAACACATTCTTGGATTTACATTTCATTAGGCTATTTGATCCGTGTGTGTTGAGAAACACATTCTTGGATTTACAATTCATATCAGATAGAACAATGATACCCATACTACAATGTAATGGTGGCAAGTGTGTATGGTTCGAGGACTAATGGGGAGCACCCGATGAGTCTACACAATCCTATACTGCATCACAACATCGGGGGCAACCTATAGGGAGTGGATCCCAGGTTTGAGAGTGCATCTTACACACTAAAGAGCCGAGGCACAAAAAGACATGGAATCATAGTATACTCGGGGGCCACTGGGGGAATAGGTCCTCAAGGCCACCTATTCTGGTCTAAGTTGGGGAAAGAACCAATGATGGATGGGTCGGATGAGTGGATGGAAGTGGCAAGTGAAACCAAAGCTAGCTTCCTATAAGTCGAATGGCCAAATCTATACCAAAGAGGGGACACGAACCAGTGTGCATAGACAGAAGTCTCTATTGAAAGGGGCGGACTGACCTCACTAGAGGCCACAAGTATCACACAAATAACACACGATATCACCAAGTCAGCCATCATATGTCAAGTCCATGTACTAATATAAATAAACAAGCCTCAAAGCAAAACCATGAGCAATGACCATAAATAATATACCTGCCATACCATATACCTGCTGCTATAAGTGGATCTGAAGACCAATCTCTGCTGCATGTGGGCAAGAAGTGGTGAACTAGCTGTGATCTGTGCTGCTCTCATCATAATATGGCTAAGTTACCCCTCTCAATGGGGTCATGCAAAGGCAAGTAAGGAAGAGGGGCTATGTAATACTGCTCAGTAATGGCTCTAGACAATCACAATATACAATGCCCCCCTCTAATCTCAGCTCATCTCTGCTTTGGATAAAAAAAAATCTGGAAAATGGTCTCTGACCATACAATCTGCATCATGGTAGCTCCAACTAACATGGATGTGATAACAAGGCTTAAGATTTAATCTTAGCCATCCATCACTTTGCAGATTGAGGGTTAGGGTTTTAGTCATTGAAATGCTATAAAAGAAACCCTGAGGAGAGGAGAAAGACAAGGCACCAATGTTAAAAAATATTTTGTGAAAAACCCTAAAAATCAAATATTTTGTGAAAAAATCCAAAAATATTTATTTATTATCGTTGAAATAGTTTTATTTATTTATTTATGCAATTGTTATTGCTGTTATAATTTTTTGAAGTTGATATACCGTTGGAAAATCCATAAAAAGTTGAAAACTTCCATAAAAGGTTGTTTTATAGCTAAAAAAAAGCCGTAATTTAGGGCGAGGTCAGCCCTAGGGAGGATGATGTTATTTTTTAAGTGTTGAAGATCAAAAAGCCGTAATTTAGGGTGAGGTCAGCCCTAGGCTCATTTTTCTAGGAAGATCAAACCCTAAGGGTTGAAAAAGCTTCCTAGCTCATCTCCAAGTCAATCAGGGTGACTCTAGGGTTTTTGAAGTGCCAAATCAAGTTGTTCAGCCCTTACTGCAAAAAATTGCAGGTTTGAAAGTGAAGTCAATCCCAACATGCGGCAATCATTTGTTGGAACAAGTGTGCCCTAAGGGGTATTGATCTCGTCAGGGTGTTGATTGCCGGGAGGTACTTTTTTGGGTATTTTTATGGTTGGTTTTGGGTTTTCTTCCATGTTTATGTCGCTGGCTTTTATTGTAGAAAAGTGATTTATCTTCTTACTTATCCAACATCCAAGATTTATTGCTCTTAAACCTTCAAAGTCAATAAGTATTTATTGTATATCTCTTTTGATTTCGATAAGGCACTGGTCTACTGACAGTGGGAAGGTCTTGTAGGGATAGAGTTGTTTCCGATTGTATATCTTACATGTCTATTCTTGCCTAGTTTGGGAAGCCTCTCGTGGCCCAAGGAGCAAACCTAAAACGAGGGGGGATAGCATTGTGGTGACATTGGGTGCGCCTCCTGAATAGTTGTCAATCTTTAGCATTGGTCCTAGTTGCCTAATTAAGAGGGTGCTAGATTTTGGAGTAACATGAATGATTTCCTATCAAATGCATTTTTTTTAGTAGGTATCACATGCCTTTAGTAAAATACAACTTCACAATACGCTCGTTCATGGGCAGGGGCAATTTCTATTCATCCAGACAACTGAGATAAAAATCATTTGAGCCTATGTTGTCCTTGATCATGTAGGGCCCCGTTAACTTGCAAGTCTGCACAGACAAACCTACTCAACCGCTATACACATATAACAACCCTTGTTACAGTTGAATGATTCTTCATTTGGATTAGTGCCTTTCTAGTCCCAGGGGGTGTCTCTAGGGGCTATATGTTGCTATCAAATTTGTAAATTTGTGTAAACTTCAATTGATCAACATACATAAACTCACTTAGGGTTGCCAATAAGCAATCCAAAGTAAGCGAAAAACATAATGAAAGCGATTCTGGTTGAGACTAGATTATAGAGGTAAATTACAACAATGAAATATGAAAGAGAGAGGGTGAATATGCACCTTGAAAGAAAGGTAAATCAAGACAAGTGCATAAATAATTACCATACACTGCAAATCCTACTTAGCCAAGTGATAACCAATGAATCCAAGGAGTTGATTGCCAAGCATAAATGGACCGAATTATATTTTATTTGAGAAATTGTTTGCATCATAATAAACAAGAGTATAATAGGACACACTTAGTTCTGTGGGACAACAATGATAGGTCCCTGTTATCACCTAAACTGTAGTTACCCCTATGGATGTATCCACTCATGGATGGCAATAGGGAAGGGCAACTCAAAAGGTGCAACCACGATCACCTCGACCTCCAATAAATGGTTGTCACGCCAGTCGAGGCAACCTTCACTTTATGTTATCTAGCCCAGACAACAAAGGGGGAGACTCGATCTACTCCCGACAGGAGAGATCAAAACCAAGACACCAAATCAAGTTATTTCTAAGTGAAGTAAGGCATATGGTTTATCCTAGACCTTAGGATGAAGTCACAAGGCAAGTGAGGGGTTCAATGAGTATAGCTTTGGTTCATTATTGATGTGAGAGTGACTTATGATTTGTGAAATAGGATCTAGGATTAAAGTACTAGTTCAATGTGAGAAAATCCACTGCCTTGGGAACCGTGTCCAATGCAGGGTAGTTTAGGGGTTGAATTGGGGCTAACTAGCACAAGTGACACGCTTGATCATGCAGTATGATGGCATCAAAGGGTTTAGTTTACCACACAAGGGTCAAACCACAAGTTAATCCAACAATCTAGGAAAGTCGAATTGACTTGGAGAGAAACCAGTGCCTTGGGAGTTGGGATTATGGAGTCAAAGTAAAGTTAACTTGTGGTTAAGAACTCTTATTGCATGAGACAAGTGGGCAATTGAAGTCTTGATGGATGAATAGGTCTAGATCTAGGTTTGACCTAATTGGACCACAATCCCTTAAAACAAGGAATGCTATCCCCAAGGCAAGATTTGACAAGGTGACCTACTAGACCTAGGTTTTGAATTATTCCCGTTCCAAATCCACGAAAATCTCAAGTACCCATGTCCTAGAAGTGGACAAACTCCCTTCTCCAAGGTGGTGCGACTTTGCCCAAGGAGGCCTAAAAGTGGGATAAGTGGGGTCAAGACACGTCCGATAGCATCCAAACTTTAGATCCGGGTAGGTTAATCAAGTAGGAGTGTGGATCTACAATTTCAAGGCAATCCGAGGGCTAGATCTTACTAGATTTGAGTTAAAAGATACCAAGTGGTCCAAAATGGGGATTAAATCCCTTAAAATGTGGAATAGGGCCCACAAGGTAGAAATCAGAAAAGTGACAATCTGGGGGTAGGTTATTGGATGTGTAGATCACGAATCAAGTGGAATCTCAACTACCCACGTACTAGATCTAGGTCAACCCACCCAAACTAGGAAGTGCGCCCTTGCTTGGAGAAGGCTAAATGCCTTGGGAAGAGGGTCAAATGGAGGCCAATCCTCACCAAACTATAGATCCGGGATGCCGTGGATACTATAGAGGTGGGTTTTAAATATCTTACCCAAAAAGCCACTAGATCTTAGTAGATCTGAAAAAATGTAAAAATGGGGGTTTTGATTAATTAGGGTTTTAAATGTTTTAGACAAGTGGATAGATCATGGAGATAGAACTTACCTTGAGATCATACCTGAGTGATGAAGAGAGATGCTTTGATGTTGAGGAAGATTCCCGCAGAGATCAAATGAGAGATTGTTGATTTTGCTTGCCATTGATGCCCTAGCCCACAAGTGCGCCCTCCTCTACCTGTCAATCCAAGGAAAATCGATTTCAATCATAGAGGTCAAGTATGGAAGAAATACAAGTAAAATGCAATGATAACATAGAATAGAAGGTCCTGGGACAATAATACTCCCTGTTACCAACGAAGAGATCCAAAGAAGAAGTAGGGAGAGTCTTCCCCTACCAATACTTCCTCCTCAAAGCAAATCGGCCTCCACCTGTAGATGCAAAAACGTGGTACAAAAGATATGGCAAAACAAGATCTCCAATAACTCAGTGCAAAGGAAGAACCAACGAACGAACACCAAAAACATTCACCACAACACTGGAGATAGATGCAATAATAATTTTCTATTCCAATAATCCAGAGCCACAAGTCCCCTTACAATGAGAAGCTCTCTCCTTTAAATAGGAAGGAGAGGCATCAAAATCCTAACCACTTTTTGAACGAGTGGCTAAGATTAAAAGATACAAATGTCTAATCAATGGTTGAGATGAGCTCAACAATAAAATACATGGATCACTAATAAAATATAATATGAGTGGACAAAATCGCCCTAGAAGAGGGGAATCCCACCAAATCATGATGACAAAATATAATAGGAAGCTTATGGTGGGTCCAAGGGGTAATTTTAGACACCCTTGGTCAATCCCCATAGCACAATAATAATAAAATAGTCATCAATATACCAAATCGTGCCTCTATGGTCAAATCGTAGGCCTCAAAAGACCTCAAAAATCATTAGAAAGTGCCATAAGTGATGGATGCGGGCCCCGATGAAGCTGAAACCGCTGGAGGAGGTGTGGAAGACATCGATCCATCATCACTGATCATCCCATGCCATAACATTGCCTCAGTAGCCCAAATCGATTTCCTCAATAGCCATTCCTACCAATTCTGAAATGCCTCGGGAAGCGTGAAACTGCCCAAAACTGCCTCCTGGAGTGCAATCGAAGATATTTGAAACATTGATATGAATAACATAAGCTAGCTATAAACATTTGAGACATGAATTAAAGTTGTTCAATATCTTAGTATTGATGTAGAAAGATCCATTTATATTTTCAGTGTGAACGGATCTAAAGATCTAAGAGGTGTGAGCCCTCTTAATTTATACAATCTTGAAAATTTTAAAAATAATATTATTGATAGATTCAATTGATTTTGATATTGTTGGTGATTTCTTGGCACAATAAACAACGATCATTCAATTGTTTTTTGACACTTTTGTTATGATTTTGGGTCTTGCATGGCTAGGAGCTTGTAGAAGCTCGCTACCCGTCAAGGAGCTTCAGCTCCTAAACAGACAGGGAGCTTCTACAAGCTCCCCCCCAAAAGGTAGCAGCCGAAGCAAGTTCCCAAAAAGCTCCCGAAAAACACCCAAGCTCCTAGAGAAGATCCCAACAAAACTGGGACGTTTCGTACCAGCTCCCAAGCTCCCAAGAGCAGGGAAACGTTCGGTACAGTTTCCAAAATCTCAAGAGCGGTACCTGTGCAACTATGCCTGAATCTGAAATGCAAATTTTCAAAATTTTAAAAAATATCACCATATCATTATGTTTTCTACTGAAAAAAAATAAAATTAAAAAATCAATTTTTTTAATTTATATATTTTGTTATATTTTCAAATTTAAATTTTTATTTAGATGAACTTAATGCCAAATTTTAGCCGAATTTCATTACCACCAAACTTGAACCCAACCTGAAGCATGTGGCATAGGTAAGAAGCATAGTAGAAAGATTCAACCATATTGAGAGTTCGTGTATAGAAATTTGCATGAAATTTGAAATTCGACGAATATTCAACATAGTACGAATATGGTTAAGTTGACCAAATGGTTAAATATATTTACAATTTTTAACTTCTAAATATTCACATAATGTTACTGTTATCAACAACCTTGTAGTTGCTCCTAAAGATGGATCCAGAATGGATGGTAGAGGGGATAGGAAACCAAAGTGGTGAACCTCGAGAGCCTTGGTTCCCAAAAGAAATGGTTGTCACGCCAACCAAGGCACCCTTCACTTTATGCTATCAAAATCCAAGATAACGAAGGGGGAGACCCAGATCTACACCTAGCAGGAGAGATCAAACCAAATCACCAGATCAAATCAGATAAAATGAAATACGTAAGGTGACAGGTATGGAACCCTAGATTTAAGGAATTGAGACCATTATGGAGGCTTAGGGAAGATGTGACTTGGCAAAGATTGATTATACACAGTGATTCAATATTTAGGTATGATTCCAGGATTCAAGTGCTTGTTAAAATAGTCAAATTCAACTACCTTGGAAAACGTGACCCTTAAAATAGGGAAAGTGTCCTAAAGAGTGGATATGAAGTTTGGGGCTTTCTAGCACGACTTGATAAATGGATGTGACAGTGTCAAAGCATGCAAGCTCAACAAACAAGATCAAACAACAGGTAAACAGACTCTCTCAGGGAGTGCGTGAGGGTTCAAGGAGACTAGTGCCTTGGGAAATGGGCCAATGCAGTCCTCCAATGATGACGCCTATGAGAACCCACCTAGGGATATGCAAGAGCCTAAAAACCCAGAAATGGTTATGCTGTTAACCAAGTCGTTTGATCTAGAGAATTTTCCGAAGGATTTAACTTAGAGTTTGAAGAAGAAATGACAGATGGGTAGGATAGAAGAATAAAAATCTTACCTTGCAAGCGTACCTAAATGATGGAGATGTTTGCTATGATGCCGAGGATTGTTCCCGCAGAGATCAAATGAAGTTTTGATGGTGTTTCTTGCCCACACAATTTACCCAGCTCCACATGTGCACCCTCCTCTTCCTGCAATGCCAAGGAAAAACGATTTCAATCAGCAGAGTAACAATGAAGGTAAATACAGACAATGAAAATGATAACAGGAAATAAAAGGTACATAGACAATAATACTCCCTGAACCAAATCGGCAAGAAGAGAGAGAAGCAGGGAGAGTCTCCTCAGCCAATGCGCACTCCTCCAAGACGACTTCTTTACCTGTAGATAAAAATATGGAGAAAAGATATGCAATAGAAACCACCAATAACCTCAGTGCAAAGGAAGAACAGTTTCAATCGACATCTATAGCATCCACAACCACAAGACAAGTATCTGCAAAATATATTTTATTCCAGATGCCAAGAACCAAAAGTCCTTTTACAATGCGAAGCTCTCTCCTTTAAATAGGAAGAAGAGACCTTTAAATAGGAAGAAGAGATACCCAAACCCTAACCACTTTTTGAACGAGTGGCTAAGATTAAAAGATACATAAGTTCTAATCTACGGTTGAGATGAGCTCAATAATAAAGTACATGGATCAACTCAAAAATATAACATATACATGGACAAAATCGTCTTAGGAGGGCGTCCCACTCAATGTGACTAGAAAAACATGATAACCCGCACATGGTGGGTCTAGGGGGTGATATCCAACCTCCCTAGTGTGTCCCCATGGCACAATAATAACAAATGACCAACCAAACACCAAATCGTGCTCTCTCTGGGAAAGTCGTGAGCCTCCAAAGGCTCTATAAAACCATAAAAATATGCCGGAGAAAAGTGTGAGGGCCCCACTAACTGATGCAACTGCTATGGAGGGTGTGGGAGACATCATACACATCATCAAAACCATTCCTATGCCATTTCCTTGCCTCAATAGCCCAAATCGATTTCTTCTGTAGCCATTTTCACCATTTTTTATGCCTCTGTAAATCCTCCGAAAAGTATAAAAATGCCTGTAACTCACTCTCTGGTCACCTGGGGCCAAATCTGAATGCACCATCATGTCTGGGAATATAGTAATGTAGTAAAGACAAGTGGCTACACTCCATATCCCCTTTGTAGCGCCATAGGTAAAACAATCAACTCATGCAACTGCTCTGACAGGCCATTTTTAATGGCAAATATGCACCAGAATGATAAACAGAGGATAATACCAATTATAACTGCCTGTCCCAATGAACTCACAGAGCCCAAATCTACTAGAGGTGTGTACTCATACACCATATGGATCTCTGCATGATCATATAATATCTCAAATATACCCGAACAAATAAAAATAATAATAATCTGTAAATATAATAAAAATGCCAGATCATCATCATAAACCTGTAACCACTGCATGAAACCATTTGGTGGTCTGCAATAGACTATACATCATCTATCTGCATCATCCAAGGTCTACCTCACCTCATGTCCTGTAGTTGACCTTGGTCAAACTAGGTTTGACCAAGTCAACATGACCAATAAAATGACCCAAGCTAAACATCAAACTTCTGCAAGTGTAAAAGGTTAAGACATGCCTTACAAATCATTCAAGTAGCAATATAAACACATAGTAATCATTTCTCTAGCGATCTACAACCAAGTATTCGATGTTTTTTATTATTATTATGGCTCAGACTAGAACCTCTAGACTATACTCACTTCATGGCTATGATCAATTTGCTAGTGTTGAGTGAAGGCTGAAAACTATAAGGCTAGGCTGAGGGATAACTATACTGACTTGACACTATGACACTTTGGATATGGAAGGGGAATACACACTAAGGCATATTCTGGATAAACAAATAATACAGGGAAAGACAGTGTCTCACAAATGGATAAGCGGTCTGGGAAGTGTTTATTCAACCTTGACAGATGTCTACAGCTCACATCCAAGCTGATACAACTCTGTGAGGATCTTTTCTAGAGCCGCCATGACTAGGTTCTCGACAAACCATAACTTGAGACTCTAGGGGACACTTAGAATTAGCTGTCCCTTACTCCATCTCACATGATAACCCGCAGGCTAGTGAGAAATAAATCATTACAAGTGAGGCCAACAATCATTGGATTTAGCATATACTTAACCATTGCTTTTTGGGCCTTTCATTCATTTCCATAGCCTTGATCCGTGTGTGTTAAAAAACACATTCTTGGATTTACATTTATTAGGCTTTTTGATCCGTGTGTGTTGAGAAACACATTCTTGGATTTTCATTAATTTCATATGCCTTTCATTCACGGGCGTTGAGAAACACATTCTAGAATGGGCTTTCATAAAAGATATACATTTTATTTCCAGACACATTGTAATGATGGTAGTACTATCTGTTTCAGGTTTTAGCCAACAACAACCCAAATGACTAATGTGGAAGTTCCACCACTAAGGATGAAATCCAACTCACCAAAGGGCAAGTTCTGTCACCAACTCAGAGCCGAGACACAAGATAAATAGGGAAGCTCATCCAACAAAGAAGCCAAAGTGGGGAAGGTCCTCCATATCATAGGTCAAGAAGTAAGTCAAGGATAATGCTATAACTGGAAGGTAATGGATGGACGGAGACAGTGAATACTGAGACCAACACTAGCAAGCCATAGGATGGTGGGAATGATCACCTCCATTCTCCTAAGGAGGGTAACACCAATGAGTATAACCAGGAACTTCTAAGTCTGAGTGGGGACATAGATAAATAAATAATACAACCAAGTCCACATATCTATATGATCGCCAGATCATGACACCAAGTGCTAAAACATGCCCCACAAGAATGAGTATAAAAGCAATAATAACCATAAACACATGATAATACCTGCTGGGTCATATACCCGTGCATAAACTATCTGAACCATCATCTGTCCACTGAGAACCTGCTGCTGCAACACTGGGCAATACATAATGCTCTGTAATGGCTAAATGGCTACATTGGTCATCTAATATGAGTTTCCTGAGACTCAGTCATGGCAAAGGAATGTATAACTGCTCATAGTCATATGAGTGATCCAAAATAAATGCTCATCTCCAGCATCTCAGTGTAAAGGATTGGCTGAAAAATATACTGGAATCTGGAAAAATATATGGTAGCCCCATGCTACTACAAATGTGATAACAATTACTATTAAAATTTAACTGTTAGGAGTCTGGACAAAAGTGGAATTTCAACTTGAATAGCTAATGCTTAGGTTGTAATTTAACTTTCTACAATTCAATTATTCATTAATTATTAATATAAGAGTGAAACTATAATATAAGCATATCCGCTAATAACTCTAGTCTCATACTATTTGTAACTTAACCATCACAAGGCAATGGCCATCATGATTTTTCAGCTTATATGCTTTTTCATATAAATAAATATAAACTTAAATTACATAAGAAAAATGAATTTGCAGAGTAAAACAAAGTAAAATCTGGACACAAAAACTCAAGAATCATTTGAAACAAATTTATGACTATTATTCCACGTAATCTTGTAAATGAACATTGATGTCACGCACATTACTTAATCAACATTAAAAAAATACACACATTGAGGCCATGAACCCATACCTATTAAACTCTTATTTTTACATCATTATATCATGTTAGGTTTCAAATTTGATATATGTTTCAAGTTACTTACTGTTGTCCGCCGAGATGCACACCAGAAGCAGAAATCTTTCGAAAGCTGTTTCCTCACTACAAGTGGGAAAAGTGTGGCCTTGGGGGCAAGCAATGAGCCAGGTACTGTTACCTGAATCTCAGCTCCTCTGTTTAGGCTAACTCCTAACGAAGCCAAGGGGGGTTGTCCCTAACAAAGAGTTTTCTATGGCTCTTGTTTTTATATGTTTTAAAAGATGAAATGATGCGGATGGGTGTTTAGGAGTTTTTTGTATGATGATGAGAACACAATTAAACACGCAATCCACGTTGCAAATTGCAAGATACAATTTTTAAAGATGAACAAAATACTTTGACTTAGAATTTAAATAAAGCATCCACAAGGTAAATTTAAACAAATGACAAGGACATATGGTTCAGATTTAGATGATACATGTAAGTTTCAAAACCAGTGCCTTATGGAGTCAAACAAATAGTGCTTGGATGCTGAAAAGTTGTAAGTCAAAAGTAACTGTTCGTGAGATCGTTTTGAAATTGTTCTTGGTAAATTTTAGAGTATTTTAAGTGTTCTTGATTATTAGGGCTAGAAAAAGCAAGGTATGCGTCCAACCGGAAATAATACTTCCAGTGGCTACCCTCGGTGACCTGACGGACCGTCCAGTATTTTTTGGCTAGGTGTCCAGTGGATTTAACCAGCACTAGAAATCTAAGACAATGGTATGTTTTCGGCATCACCTCTTAGCAATAGCACACTACCTGAGTATTTATCGAAAAATCAACGTCGGTTCGTTGGTTGTGGGGGAATGATTTTATTAAGGTTATCTCTTGTAAGATTAATCAGATCCAATCACCGTTCTGAGTGCGAGTCCAACTTTTTAGGGTCGACAGAGCATACTAGGTGATGGAAAACAATGAGGTAAATTTTAGGGGGGAATGTGAGTTTGAAAATGTTTTAAGTTTAGAGCACACAGTTAAACTCTCCGACAGAGAGTGCTCTTGACTTTGTTTTATGACAAAAGTTCAAGAGACTTTAACTAATCTATATGCTACGATGCAAGGATAATGCAGTGGGAATGCTCTCCGATAGAGAGTGCTCTTGACTTGTGTTATGGCAAGTTCAAGAGTCTTTGTTTCTTTTTTAGAAGACAGGAAGCTTGTAAACAAGAAACCAAATGATAGCTCAATATGATAAAATAAGATCTAACAAGTTAAGATGCTAAGTAAATGAAATATGAACTAGCTAGCAATTAGTATCTACTTGCAAAAATGAAATTCAGCTACTTGCGAAAGTAAACTAAGCTAAAACAATAAAGCAAACACACAAGACACTCTTCCCCAAATGGGGAAGATGAACCAACTATGGGAGGCCTTATCCCACTTAGCCTTGTTTTATTAATCAAGTTACAAAGTTTTAGGATCTTCAACCCTTAAGAGAAATGAGAGAAGTAAAAATGAACTTTGGAACTCTCAAGAGTTTTACAAAAAGGAGAGTGTTAAGTCTTGGTTTGAGATTTGGTTTCAAGCTCCCTTTGTTTTTTTGCAATGGTTCTCTTCTTCACTTGATTTTTTGTTCTTCTTCTAATTCAAATTCTCTTTTGGATCTAGCTTTGTCTCGCACCTACACACAACAAAGATTCAAGCTACAAGAGCCCTTTAGCATTAGTCCAAATGAAAAGATAGTAATTGAAATTACTTGAACTTAGGCTTGCAAAATGAAATCTAAAGTGCAAAATGGTATGAGACTCAACCTTGAAATTATTAAAAGATGAAACCAACCAGCAAACAAACAAATGCCTAGAAATGTTAGAAATGAGATCTATAC
The DNA here is from genome assembly GCA_027924585.1 of Larix kaempferi. Classification (NCBI taxonomy): domain Eukaryota; kingdom Viridiplantae; phylum Streptophyta; class Pinopsida; order Pinales; family Pinaceae; genus Larix; species Larix kaempferi. Next base: position 3,680,566 of record BSBM01000705.1, read on the forward strand.
TATATGCAAGCTTTAGCAAAATGGAAACTAGCTTTAGAATGCAATGGTAAAATACTAACTTGTGAAGAGATCTAATGCAAACTAAATTAAACTAGATGTTAAACTTAACTAAGATCTATCAAAAAAATGGAAATGCAAACTATGAAAACTAACTACTAACAAACCCTTGTTGTTTATTATGTTTTTTGTAGGGATTTTGAAGATGGACGAAAGGGAGGTTTTGAAGACAAAACCAAGGGAAAACGAAAGGAGAAAGGTAGGCCCTTTGGAGGAGAAACGAAAGGGAGAAGAAAAGCTAGGTTGAGGAGGAACGAGAGGAAGGATGGAGGGTCAAATGAAAGAAAAGAGGAGTAAAAAGCTAGCAAAGGGAAGTGGACGAGAAGGAGACAAATCAAAGGAAAAACAAGAAGTAGAGTGAAGGCTTAAAGCAAGTCTCTAAAGCAAAAACGAAAGGAGCAAAAGGGCTTTTGGAGGAGAAAACGAAAGCTATAGACTAGAGCAAAACGAAAGGAAAGAATGGCTTGCTAAAGAGAGGAAGACGAGAGCAAGGTAAGGGAGGCATAAAACGAGAGAGAAAGGAGGCCAAAGCAAGCTAGAAGACCAAAACAAAGATCAAACAAGGTGGGATCAACCTTGGAACAAGGTGATCACAAGAACACTAGTCTCGAAAACCTTCCAGCTAGCTGGATGCACACAAGGATGCTAGTGGGGATAGAGAAGTAGCCACAAATATATGTGGCACTTGGGATAAAATCCCAAGCTACTTTCTCAAGACAAAACTTGGATATAGAAGACAGAAAGAAGAGAAGAGTAACAAAGTAACCAGTTTTGAATAGGATTAAGAGATGGATCTTCGAACTTAGCACTTCTTGCCAAATCTTTAATGCTTGAGATCGACTTTTAAGAGGTCCTGAAATGCACACAAATGTCAGAAAAATAGGTTCTTTGAAGAGATGAGAGATGCAACCAAGCTCAAGCCTCTCTTCAAACTGGGAGATCTGCACAAGAAATCACTCACAAACACATCTTGATCAAAATAGTATGCAAAATAAAGTGGGGTTGGAAGAGTATAAGTATTTCCAACTACAATCTACTCCTTCCAAATCACACTAAACCCAACATAAATGGACAATTTGAACTCAAATGCCCACCCTATGGACTTAATAAAGCCATCTAAGCTAACAATTGATCAAGATATGAAATATAAGCAATAAACAAGAACAAAATCACCTTGATATAGATGAAGCACTTCCCATGACAAGCATCAACACCATATGGACCTCCAAAGTCACTTTATTTCAATAAGCAAAAGCTATAACAATTACAAATTGGCAGAGTAAGTTTGCCCAAAAAATCCATGAAGAATAGAGTGCCCTACACCTCTATTTATACAAATTACAAGAGCCAAGAGCCCAAATTCGAATTGGCTTAAGGAAGGAGCCAATGGCACAGTCATCAAATCGAATTTCAATCAACTGGTGGCTTGGAGCTGAGATCCAAGAGATAAGCTTTGAGTTACATTTATTGTGGATGGGGAGGTGGCCTCCACCTTGGCAAGGCGCCCCCCATCTCAACATAGGAAGCTTCACCATCCAATAATCATCCTCCAACTTGGCACAATGTGAGCTTCAATAGGATATGCGTGAGCTTTCAAGGGAGATACGTGAGCCAAAGGAGGAGATACGTGAGTGAAGATAGGGATTGAGGTTGAGTTAAGTGGGAGCCAAGCCTTTGGTGGTTGCACAAACCTAGGAGGGCGCCCACCTTTGCCATTAAAACAACTCAACAACCCACTCATCAAGTGCCACATAACCAATTTGCAGATTGCATGAAGGAGCGCAAATTCTCTTGGAGTTAATCACTGCTGGTAACTGGATAGTTGACTGAATGATGACTGAGATGATTGGAATCTTCATTAATGCCCAGTGCCATGTCAATTAGCCCTTTATTTTATTCTTTTTGGTTTATTTTGGAGAGATTTGGATTATCTCCAAAATATTCATTTTTAATATTTTAATTAATAATTTCTCTGTAAATGGTTTTTTTGAGAAATTATTAATTATGAGGCTGAATTATGAGGCTGAATTGACATCCGAAACTTAGGATAAGCTGGTCTGGGGGTCATGTATGATTTTTGGCTTAAGGTTTAAGCCTTCAAACTTTGAATTCGGACCCCGAATGACTGACATATTACAAATTAGAATTTTTCCATTTAAACTATGGAAAAATTAATTATTAAAAAAGAATAAAATAAAAACTCATCCAACGCGTCCGGTAAAATTTTTTCGGACAGTGTTTTTATTGGTCGAGGACCCTATAAAATGACCATCTAAGACATACATGGTGTCTATTAGGCTTCATACATCAGTTGGACTCTAATAACCCCCTAAGGCCCAAATTTTCAAAATCGGGCATTCCAGCGTTGGAGGAAGCGGGAGAAAACCTCGTTGATTATTACTCGGCTATAGGCAAAGCATAATTGACAAGGGAAAAAACTCCCTGGAATGCCTTAGTTGCATAACCAAGTCATGGGGAACCGAGCCACTCAAAAATCCTACTAGCACACTTATTACAAACCCCGTGGGGCCATGGTCATTTTGACTGCAAAATAAAACTGGCTAGCCAAAGTTGGCTAATTATTGTCATCTGAAACCTTGATACTCTGGAAGTGAACACTGATGTGTTCCAACACTGGCGGCTCAATGGAGTTTCAACTATTTGTACGAAAAAGTTGGTAACAACTTACATTGGAGACTGAATGTTCCTTTAAATTTTGAATTAGCAAATATTTTTAAATTTTCCAAAATTTAAAAAATGCATGTTTTTGTATTTATGAGATGTTTATTGCTTTTTTTTAGTTGTACTAGGATTTTTCTTTACAATTTTTTTCCCTATCGAATCGTAGTCGTATCCATATTCGTATTTGTATCCATATTCATATTTGAATATTGCTACTATGGCAAGAAGTAGGCTACTGTTGCTATGTTTTCCGTAGATGCAAAATCAAAGCTACAGTAGGCATTACATATCAAGCAGTGTGGCTTAGGAAAGTTCTTGAAATGCCATTTACAATTCTGGTAGGTGATACAGACGCCACCCTCACCCACCTGGACCCATGAACACCATCATTTAGCATGCCAAGTGTGTGATCACCCTGGAGGAAAGGAGTTGCAAATTACGGCCTTGCTGTTTCGAATGTTGATCCATTTGTTGTCCTTCCTTGCAGCCACTAGTTGAGCACAGGCCTTTTTCAGTTCTTTGACTTGGAGGCATGTAATGTCTGCATCCGGGAATAGATGCCATTTCATGGATTAGTAAGAAACAGGTTATAGTGGTTCATCTTCCACAGAGGTGGAGTACAAAGCTGCGGTAGGTGTTGCATGTCAAGCAGTGTGGCTTAGACGAGTTCTTGAAGATACAAGTTGTATGCAATGCCAAGCAACAACTTTATTCTGAGACAGTCTGCTGAAACTGGTGGAAAATCCATTTCTTCATACAAGAACAAAACATATTGAAGTCCATTATTTCATCCGAAAAAATGTACAGAATAAAGAAGTTGAACTTTTGTATTGTCCTACATGAGATCCGCGAGTTAATATTTTTAGCAAGTCTTTGCCAAAAGAAAATGTTTGTAAATTTTGTGACATGCTCGATATAAAAATTAACACTATGGTCATTGAGGGGGATGATAGATATTAATCACGATTGTTAACTTTAGAATTAGATTTAGAGTTAGAATTAATGTCTAGAATAGCTAATAATTGCTTAATAATCTAGTTAAGATATCATATACAATCATACTTTTAAGGACTAGTTAAGACATACTTTCATACTTTTTAAGAGTTATTCTGTTACATTCGGTGTTATGTATTTATTGAATGCTCGATTAATAAAACATGCTGTCAACTGTCAAGTCTTCTTGCTTTCTCAATTCTTCTTGTTCGTTTCGTTCATACACGGCAACAACTAAGATTGAGATTCACGTTCATTTGTTTTCTTTTATATAGCAATGCATGCAAAGCTGTACCATGTTTGGTGAACTCTTAAACTGTAAAAAATGATTATATTTATTAAGGAGCTGTCTAGCTAAGTTTTTTTTTAATGGTTGAGACTATTTCTAATTATTCATTTGTAGTGAAGGCCTAACTTGGATGTAGTTACTCTGTTTTTGGAGAATCAATTGCCTATAGAAGAAAAAGGACACTACTAGTTGATGGCCGGACATTTATTCCTATAGTATTTACCCCTGGTTGGAATACGAAGGGGAAAACCATAGGCCTGAATGAATGCCTTTTGCTTCATTGTCATAACTCCTCTTTTTATGGGCCATTGGGTGATTCTCTTTGTCCTGATTGCTGTGGGTTCAAGTGCTTATTTTCTTTTTTTATATGCATTTTAAGTTTTCTCAAAGAAGAGATTAATCATAGATGCAGAGTAGAATATCACAATTCTAGTTTCTCACACAATTTCTCTGTTCAGAAATACAGGCTTTATCTCAGAAGGCTAAGCGAAGTAGCCCAACAGCAAAGTGGGCTACACTCTTCCTATGGAGGAACTGCAGAAGTAAATTTAGGTTCCATGAGTGCTCTTGGAAGGCTTGACTTACAAGCATTTGCAGCATCTGGTGAAACATCACCTGAGACTCTGGTGGCATTGCAAGCAGGACTCTTGGGAAAAATAAATGCAAAGAGTGGTTTGGGAATGTCTGGAGAGACATTCTGTTTACCAACGGCATTCCAAGGTGTAAGTTCTAATTCGTTAAACAGCTTAGGGTTTGGACAACCATTGTTGAACAGTCAGGGTGGTGTACTTCAGGGCTTGCCTAGTGGTCTCAAATTGAAGCAACTGTCTCAGCCTCAACCTTATATTTCTTCATATGAGAATGGTGCATTTTCAATGAATGATACATCTCCAGGACTTTCATATTTGCCACAGCTCCCAACAGCTGCTGCGGGGCTGGGAGATCTGGACTATATATATGGGGCAGACAACAATTTAGGATTGAATCTACACAACAAAGCATTGATGTTGAAGTTACTACAGCAGCAACAGCAACAGCAGACACCTGCACCACTGCCACATCAATCTGGTGCACAGCTGCATGGCCAACAAGTTCCAAATCTGCCTTCTTCCAGTCTTTTAGGTCAACGGACACCTTCTAATACTCTTTCTACCTTAGGCAATGCCAACAGCAGCCAGGGCAGTAGTCTTATTGGTCCTGGTTCAGCACAAGTGAATCTCATAACACCAGAAGAGCATAATTTAACTGTGCAAGCATGTAATGCATATTTTGGCATTCAAAGGATGGAAGATGTTAATCGCAATCTTAATGCTATGCCAGTAAACAGTGTTTTTCAGCCGAGGATTGTTGGTGCATCTATCCCATTGTCTGCTGGAGCTGAAGGTGTAATGAGTTTGCCAGGGATGAAAAGCCCTAGGGAGACTTCTGAAGTCTTCAATTCCCAGGCCTTAAGAAGTTGTGCTGTGAATTGTAACTCATTAAATAGCTTTGCTCCCAGTTTAATGCAGGCTAACGTACATGGTTGTCAAGTTCCAAAAGCTGCTTTCAATCAAGCTTTGGGACCAATATCGAACCCTACCCTAAATCCACATTACAGTCAAATTTCCTCTGGATCACAGGGCTTGAATCTTTCTGGAATACAAGATCATGTTCTGAGTCAGAGTCTCGGATTTCCAGGAAAGGGAGCAAATATTTCCAACAGATTAGCATCAAATGCTGGACACCTGAGGACTGTCACTAATGCACCATGTCAAAGTGATCAGTCTAGAGCTGATAGCGGGGCAAGATTGAAGGGCAGGGTATCGGACTTCGTGGTAACTGTAAGTTCTTCAATTCATGGTGCATTATTCTCTGCAATTATCCACATTAGGCTCCCTTATGAATTTTTTTATGTTTAAACAGTCTATCTTTCTGGCATGTTATGTTTATAGTAAGAACCTATAAACATGGAATTCATTCTTTGGATAATTATACGTTATTTGCAACATCCATTTTGTTTGGATTTTTGTGAAGCTGTGGTGAGGGTATTTTGTGTTTTTGGTTTTATGCAGACACGTTCCTTGCTTTTAGCAGGAATGTGCATTATAAAACTGTGGGAAATGACAAAAACAATATAAAAGTCCATGTTTATCTTTTATATATTAGTTATTGGTGATTCTGCTGTTTTTATTATTAAACCATGTCCTTTTTCACTAGTTAGCTAGCAAATATGAGTTTAAATATTGTGAACTGCTGCCTGGAACAGGAAGGGACTAGACTTGCAGAAAGTGAATTCAGTGTGGATGGTTACAATTGAACAATGTTCATTATTCATGTAAAATTGATTGCTTTGTGCTTTAGTCAATTTACAGCATGAAGTTGGTCTTCAAGCTGGAAGAATGGCACAATTGTCGTCATTATACAGGTTTTAGGATCCAATTCTGAAATGAGAATGAGGTGATACCTTTCTTAAAAAGTCCACTGATCTTTGCGTCAGCGTGGAAAAATTCTTTGGAAAATGTCAATACAAATGTCTCAGCACCTTCTTTGATCTCATATTGCTCTAAGGAGCTTCTTAGTTATGCTATTCGCTGTACAGGGTTATCATTTTTTTCGGTGGTTGTGAGAGTTTCATTCAAAAATCCAGGTGGGGTTTTCAGGGCATTTATGTGAAAAGCCTAGCTTGAAATTCAAGGACCACAAATTAGCATGCGCAATGTACGCGAAGCATTTTAGATGTACTTTATGCCAGGAAATATTTATCGTCAGATCTTTTGCGAAAGCATGGGATCTATGCTTCTGGAACTGGGCTGCTTTGCATGTAATGGTTAATAGCCGCGGATATGATTTATATTTGTTTTACCCTAAGCGGCCTACTTCAAGAGATGGAATGGAACCGCAGGAGGCCTCCCTGTACGTGTATGCAGCAAAAATGGAATTTTTCACTGCTCAATTTTCTTATGTGACAGACAGGTAGTTATTTTGATATTAATTTCATCCCATGTAAAATTATGGTTTGGTCTGTTATAAAGATACCTATGTGTTGCTGCTTCTCTCGTCGTAATAATCTCGTATGTCTTTTTCAGTATATACACAGTTCTGTATTTGGATACTACTGCCTGAAGTAGCCACTGAAAGTTCTAAGAAAAAACATTTCAGAAAGCAGGAGCAAGAATGATATGACAGGATGGCACCGTCAGATGTGTCTAATGCTTCTACTTTTCTTGAAATAATAGATTAACTTCCTTTCCATATAATGAGACTGCTTTTCTTATGAAATGAAAGATTATTATCATCTTTTCTCATGAAATGAGAGCGACTATTCACCTTCATTTATTTAATGGACACTACTGTTTAGCCATCTTTTTCCACATACTAATTTCATGTTATCCAATACATGTCTTCACTCAAAAGTTTGATGACAACTCAGCCAGGTACACAAACGAATATGATGGTGATAAGTGACAGCTGTAGATGGAACACATTTCCCCTGTTTTATGTGGATGCCTGCTTTTTATTTACATTGTTTTTCTCAGCAATCAAATGGTTATTTATATTGTTTTTCTCAGTCGTCAAACTTGAAATATCATTAGATCGTGATCTTGATGGTTGTGCATAGCTATCCATTCACAACATGAAATCTCTTCATAGAGGGCAAACAAAGGAAATATGCACCTTAAGGTAGGTGTTACTGTTACAACAAAATTTGATATGTACAAAAATGTGAAGTCTCAAGTAGTAAGGTGCTAAGGTGGTGATAGGTTTGTGTAATTCAGGAAGGCTGCTTATTGTTATTTCAACATTTTTTTCTCACTTTGAGCTAGCTCTTCTTTAGCACAAGTGGGGTATCCTTAAAGTAGGATTATCAAGGCTATGGAATGGGAGCTCAAGATGAAAATGAAGACCAAGCCTTGATAAAACAAAGATTGTTGTTGTATAGTATAGTATGTGGAAATGGGGAAGGGATATGGACAATATAGGAAACAAAGGAAAGAGAATAAGAAAAATAAATGAGATGGGAAGAAACCAGTGCCTTTTTACTCTGTTGAGCCATTTAGTAATGAAATATTCCATGAATCAGAGAGCTAATTTGCCATAATCAACTACTTTGAGGTAGACTATATGGTAGAGAAGGCTAATTTGTTGCATTTAACATATTTAGATGTAAGAACTTGTGTTGATACATTCATCATTTCATTATGTAGTTAAGGTAAAAGGAACCATGTTTGATGCAATTGAAGTGTTTGTTGAAAACATATGTGGACACTAATCTTGGAGAGCTAGAGTTTCCACTCATCAAACAAATATCAAGGTACATGGTTGACTTATGAGTCCAATTTAACAACTAATTTGGTAGATGCAAGGAATAATATAGAATTATAATAGCAAGTAAAACAAGAGGGCTAAGTTGGCCCTAACATTAGAATGACAACAAGCTGTTTCTACAACAAATTCAAAAGCATAGACAACCATACAACAAAATAGAGCAATACCTCACTTCATTATTCTTCAAGGGTTTGATTATACAAGGGAACTCAATCCATCATCTCCAAGCTCCTACTGCATCTCTTGTAACTTCTCAATCTCTCAAATTCCAATTTCACCACACTCCAAATCACAAATGAATGGAGAGAACACTCCTCTTTATATAGAGGTAGTTTATATCTATCTTACAATAAAATACATTTTTTCTCCAACTAACTCCATGCCAAGTCAAAGAAATATAAAATTATGGAGTAGGTCCTTTACCCCAGTCAAAGTTGACTATGTCATGTGGCCTCCATCATTCTCCATGAGAATTCACTCCACTAGATAATATGAAATAATAAGAAAAACCTCCATGAAAGAGAGCGGATCACTTAAGATAAGCTTTGAATATTCTATGAGTTGAATGCTCCACTTCTAGTTGCAACCTACAAAATCCTAGATCAACAATATATTAAAATACTCATTGACATAGAAGGATGTGCCCCTAGAAGTGTGCTCGTCAACTACCTCCTTAAAATAACAAGTGTGGTTTGTTCATGAACATGTGCGCAATAATAATCCTCCATGAAGCACGTGTGGGTCTCTATGAGTGGTATGTCTCATCACATGTGAAAGGATGTGCAAAGGCCATGCCAACAAGGAATTCATCATGTGTGAATTCCAAGGTAGTTCACTTCACCACCAAATTTATAGAAATGTGTGCAAGGTGCCAAATAGGTGGAGCACTCCACATGTAAGGTTGGTTAAAGGTTTTGGGGCCTTAAACAACTTCCCAAATTATAAATATTCCTCATGGGCACTTTCTCCAATGTGCAACCACCTCAATCGAATAAAATATGTGCCAAGGTGGTTAAAACTCCTAATATGTGCAAGTGGATAGATCCAGTGAAGATAGAGTCAACCATTGTTTTACTAACCAACTCAACCTAATGAATTCCAACCAAGGGGATGGCCTCTTTAAACAAGCAAAATAATAATATAAGGGGTTGTGCTCCATTAAAGTGTTGTGCCATGTAATATAAAGTTATACCTCGTAGCAAAACCCTACCATGGTAGCAAAGTAAGAATAAGACATTAAGCTCAACCTAGGGCACAACACCACCAAGGGACTATTACATCAACAATACATCATTAAGCCTTGGAAACAACTAGATCACCATGAAAGCCCATGTACTACCCCCCTTTAAGTTAAGCTTACAAAATGATACATATCAACAAGGGCACTTTCATCATCAAATACACATCCTCTTTAGGTGATTGCTATCAATGTTACAATGTTATAAAGTTACATCACTTAGGGAAATATAAACAAAGAAAATGTTTATCACCACACCACATCCAACACCATAGGAAAATGAACGTAAGGTGTCAACTCTATCAAATATCAACTATGTCTCGACCACATTTTAAAAAATGAGACCATCAACAACACCCCCACCTAGTGGCAAACCAAGATCACCACCTAGTTATTAGAATGTTCTAAGAAAAACATGACACATGAAGTAGCAAGTATCCATATGTCAAGAGGGATCCATCATACAAAGAGACAAAAGTAGCACCAAACCACAAGATGACCATCCACCATAGAGAAGTGGATCTCCTCTACCAAAGATCTCCATCAAGTTATCCACTCTCAAGAAGAGAAGAGGCTCCATGAATATGTATGCACCCCATGTCCATCCAAATGCACCAATGGTACCAATTGCAAATCCATATCAATGTAATGTGGTATCGTGCAAACTAGCATGTGTAGTTGAAGCCCCAAAGATTGCTACTAATCCATGATAACTTGAGAGGTGTTACCCACTGTCACCATGATAACCACCTCTATGTATTTTTGGTTGACTCTTCTCCAATTCGAGCGAGTGCCCTTGGATAGGATTGCTTGTTAGATTTTCAGAATTTACTTCAATCTGATCTAGGATCTTAATTGAGAGAACAACATGTAAAGCATATCTACAACATTTCAATCATGGACACAATAATGCAAGCACACAAGAGACACATAGTTTACTTGGGGAAAACCATAAAGGTGAAAAACCCCAATAACTTCCTCAGAGATAGATATAGCAATGATACAACCCAAGCATAAGAGATAGACATCTCCTAGCAGCAGCTTTTCCTCCTCCACAAGTGCGCCACTCTCCCAAGAGTGTAAGAGATAATAGAATGATGAAATAGAGTGCCTCCCGCACTCTATTTATACTCGACTTGACTTGCCTAATAACCTTTACTAGGTCGGTCTTAACTTAACCACATAACATAATGCTGACTGGGCCGACACCCAATAGGGTGGTCTAATAACCTTTTGACCCACATGGCCGACCCCCAATAGGGTGGTCTAATAACCCTTCGACCCACATGACTTATACAGGGTCGACCCCAACAAGGTGGTCTAATAACCCATCAAGTATAAGTTACGACATTTACAATATAAATGACGACACTTCCGTATAGAGGAATAATAACATCTCTATAGGAATACAAACACTTCCATATAGAGGAATAATACCATTTCTATAGGAGTACAATATACATATATGAAATACATTCCGAAGTTACATATACATCAACACTCCCTCTTAACTAGGAAGGTATTTCTCGACACAGGTCTTCTAGCACAAGTCTTCTTCTTTGGATCATCGTCATTGGATAATCGTCATCGTCATTGCTGCTGCTATCTCAATCAATCTCTGAATCTACTCGTCATAGGAAGTTCTACGGAGCTAGTCCTTTTTCATACTGGATGTAGGTCCACCACCTGCAGGTCTTCATCATCACTGGCCATACTGTGGAATCCTCGGGACTTATTACGTGCGTCACAAAACCTCGAAAGAGCATCTCAGGATGTTACGGGTACACAACTCCGACCTGTAGGATCTCCCAGGGCGCTATTACATGTGACCCCACCACAAAACCTCGAAAGAGCATCCTAGGATGTTACGGGTGCACAACTCCAACCTGTAGGATCTCCCAGGATGCTATTACATGTGGTCACCACAAAACCTCGCAAGAGTATCCCAGGATGTTACGGGTACACAACTCCGACCTGTAGGATCTCCCAGGGCGCTATTATATGTGGTCATGGCAAAACCTCGAAAGAGCATCCTAGGTTGTTACGGGTACACAACTTCGACCTGTAGGATCTTCCAGGGCGCTATTATATGCCATAGGACAAAACCTCGAAAGAGCATCCCAGGATGTTACGGGTACACGACTCCGACCTGTAGGATCTCCCAGGGCACTATTATATGTCCTACTAGAGCAATGTCTCGAAAGAGCATCCCAGGCTGTTACGGGTACACAACTCCGACCTATAGGATCTGCCAGACATGCTCATCTGCACAACCTGTTCCATGGCCACAGAGTATCAACCTGATACTCACCATACATCATCTTGATGTACACATGATCATCTTGATCATCATCACTGCATCATCTTGATGCATGTCATCTGGAGCAACATCCTGAAGCTCGTCATCCATGATCATCCTGATCATACAATGCATCTACCTGATGCATACATAGTATTTGTCTTATACATATCATCACACATGATCTACTTGATCATACAATGTATCCACCTGATACATACATAGATACATAATCCACCTGAGCACACAATGTATCTACCTGATACATATTAACATACATGATCTACCCGATCATACAACGTATCCACCTGATACATATACAGATACATGGTCCAAGCATCCAACATGATGCATATACAAATACATACAAATGATCCAACTGATCACATCCAGCATCCAACATGATGCATACATACATAAATGATCCAACTGATCATATAAAGCAGAAACTAGAACATCATCCTGATGCTCATCATCTAGCGCTTACATCCATAGCCATGTGAAGGATCCTCCTTCCACCATGCTTGGAATGGCTTCAGCAAAATGTCTCCATCACTTCTTCCTTGAAGTGTCGTCGATCTGAAGAACACCAAGCCTCTCTCTGAAGTACTTGAACTTCACTCTGGCTAGTGGCTTCATCAGCACATCTGCAATCTGTTCATCCGTCACAACATACAAGAGCTTCACTGCTCCTCTCTGCACCATATCCTTGATATAGTGATATTTGATCTCTATGTGTTTCGACCTGTCGTGGAACACTGGGTTCTCAGACAGCTTCACACAACTCTGGTTGTCACAAAAGATACTAGTAGCCTCCAGTGGTAGATCAAATAACTCAGACAGTAGCTTCCGAAGCCATACTGCCTCACAACTAGCCGAACAAGCTGCAACATACTCTGCTTCGGATGTACTCAGTGCTACGCAGGACTGCTTCCTGCTAAACCAAGAGATCACACCTGATCCCATACTGAAGCAGCACCCAGAAGTGCTCTTCCTATCTGCAACACTGCCTGCCCAATCTGAATCAACATAACCCTGTAGGTTAAACTTTTGATTCACATCATACTTGAGCCCATAATCAACTGTACCCTTCAGGTACCTCAGAATATGCTTTACAGCAACCAAGTGAACACCTCTCGGATCCGTCAGGAACTGGCTCAATGTGTTCACCGCAAAGCAAATATTTGGTCTCGTGTTCGTCAGGTACATTAAGGACCCAATCATCTGATGATACATAGTGACATCAATTGGATCAGATGAAGCATCGAACAGAAGCTTCAGGTTCGATGCCATAGGTGTGGCCATGGCCTTGCAGTCCATCATCTCGAACCTCTTCAGGATCTCTACTGCATACTTCCCTCGTCCAAAGAAGATTCCATCTGCACTCTGCCACATCTCCATACCTATAAAATAGTGCATCATTCCCAAGTCCTTCATCTCGAACTTGGCAGCAAGCTTCCGCTGTGTGTCGACAATTAGGTCATCCACATACAAAAGTAGTATCACTGGATTGCCTTCCTCAACATTGTAGTAAAGGTTGGAATCCACTTTACTCCCTGTCATGTGTCTCAGAACCAAGTGGCTGCTCCACATACTCTTCTTCTTCAACTACACCATTCAAGAAAGCTGTCTTGAAATCCATCTGGTGTATCTTCCACTTCATCACTGCAGCCAGAGCAAGTACTGATCTAATGGAAGTGTATCTGGCTACAGGAGCAAAAGTCTCTATGCTACCACCTGCAGCATGCTTGATCTTGTAGATCCTCTTGGAAGTCACTACAGACTCCCCTTTAGGTCTTGGGACTGCATCTCAAACATCTTCATGATCGACTAGTACTCCTCGATCATGGCATTCTTCTCAGATCCTGGGAACTTCGATATCTTCAATATTTTCAATAGATAACTTTGTTGCTGAACAAATGTTGTAGTCCTTCTTTTGTAGGTGATGGTATACGATCTTTCTTACGCAACAAGTTAAATTGCATGATTAGAACATATCTCATGGTTTTCAGAACAAATTCTTACACATAAAGAAAGATGTCATATAGTCATGCAATTATCTTAGCCAATGCTTCAATACAACATTTATCCATATCCCGTAACTTTCTAAATGCCTTCTAATCTCTACCATAACATTGTTAAGAGTGTGCACAACTCCCAACATGTCAGCAAAGAGGTTTCATTCTAGATAAGTAGCAATGGAATGTTGTACAGTGCCATAGGCCACTTACCCATGTATATTAGTAGTATACTGTTCATCAATGCAACTATTCTAATATGCATAATACACAACCTAATTCTAGGAACATCAGTATATACATTATTGAATAGTATTATTTAAACAATAAAATATGCAAGGAATGATAATTCAAATACTTATCTTTGTTTGTTTGTTGGGTTGACTCCCTCTTAGTCTTTGCTTCTTTTCTGCAACTCCATTCTGATGTGGTCAACTCCTTCTGAATATCTGCATCCTTGCAGAAACTACTGAAGTGTGCTCCTTCTTGATCTTTGCTTCCTTGCAGGAACAACTGGAGTGTGCTCCCTCTTGATCTTTGCTTCCTTGCAGGAACAACTGGAGTGTGTTCCCTCCTGATCTTTTCTTCCTGGATTACCTGTCCTTGAACTTATATCCATCCTTAATCACTATGCATGCTTATCAGTATCATCATCGTGTTATCCTCGAGGTCTCATACATAATCACACATTCATTAGTATAATCTTAATACTATCAAAACACAATAATCTTAAACATGTATAGTCATGATCATTTCAAACACAGATAATAAACATTAGTATTAAAGGTTTCAGGGAAGTCTTCTTTTACTCATGCATATTCTTATTTGATCATAGGACTCTTCTGGTTAGTTAAATCATCAATCAAGATAAGAGACATAATATGCATAAACCCTTGATTAGTTACATTTCTAACTTTATGAATAAACATAACCAATCATACCAAGTATACTTATATAAGGGATCCTAACACAAGGTAGGATTCTAACTTGATATAGGAAAAACATACCTGGATTGGTATGTTGGCTAGTTATGTCTAACATACCCACATGATGTCTTCTTGTTCTCTTCAATGACTTGTGCTAGTAACCTACATATCTCATAGGTTAACCATTATAGAACCAAGTTATACATACCTCGTAAATAGATCTTCTAAGTGATCCATGACAATGGATGAATCTTTGTCTTCATGTCATCATGATCATATGTTCTTGAACTAGAACATGATTTGTCTTTCTTGGTGTACCTTTCATGTTAGCGGACAACATAAACCTCATACAACACCATAATGCATTAGTACAATCATAAGTTTCAACATCCTAATCAATGAATATCTTCTATCATGCATTCATAATTTTATTAAGGTGATACGACAAGTCTAAATTTAATCAAGATTGTACTAACCGTAATAACATGAAGACAAACATACCATAAACTTAATCATGAATAAATCTTGAAACATACTTGGATAAGTCATACTTGTCGAGATTGCTTGTAATCTTCTTATGTAAGGCCTTAGCCTCATCTCCCTCTGAAACAGGAACTTCTTCACTTATGCAGGTGACCAAACCATTCTCTTCTAGGATTAACCCAATCCACTTGATTTGCAGGAACTGGATTTGGAGTTGGATTAGGGTTTGTCAGAGAAACCTTAAAAATTTAAACTTTGAATTTCAAACTTCCAAAAGAAAAGAAATATGCGCCTTGATGAGCTGATCAAGCTGGTATACTTAGAATTTGAAAACTGCAAAGTTTCACCCCTCAAATTTGCCTTTGAAACTTCCGGATTCACTGGACATGACCCCGAATTAGGGTTTGATAAAGCCCACCCTTCTGCCCAATCAAAAGGTTCGATCCAAATCTCTAAGCTTCTATTTTTATGAGGAGTTTCCAACCGTGGTCACAGATTTCAAAAATTCCCATTTTTGCAGAAGCCCTAATTTTCCACTTTTCTGATCAAAGTCCCAAACTAGGGTCTGATCAAGCCTGACCTTCTGCCCAACAAAATTTTTTGATCTTGGTCTCTAAATTTCTATTTTGATGAGTAGCGTTCAACGGTAGTCTCCGATTACAAAAATTCCAACTTTCTTCGAAACCCTAAATTCCGGAAGCCATGAATGAAGGTGCTAAAAAATAAATCTGTTTTGATAGAAATATGTATCTGATTGTTTCTGGTGTAACTACGAACTTTTCGATCCACAGGTTCTGAAATTTTTTCCTGTGATAGCATGAACTGTCATCTTTCCAACCTCACAGGTATGACCTCAAATGGATTCTCCGAGAGAGAGTTATGCAAAGTGTCGCAACATGACCTGTTTATGGGATAAAACAGGAGAACAAACTTGTATGGCGTGCCACATGTCACTGGTTCAGTTTCGGCCTCTGAAAAAATTACCTAAGAAAGTACAGTCTGTGCACTACCTGTCACTTTTTACAAAATTTCATTTGGAACTTCCTAGCCCAAGTTATGACCTTTTTTCCAAGGTCACCTGTTTATGACTCAGATCTAGAAGAGGCAGAAACCCTAGATTGTACAGATCATAAAACACAAAGTACAACGAATTAGAAGTTGTCCTCTGGACACAACGTACATGAGGATATTAGCTTTTTCCTGTACATTTTTCAGACCCGGAAACCTCGCCGAAATTTGTTTATAGCGAAAGTGCTACGATGACTGGTTTTTGCTATATCAAGCCCTAGCTTCGTAAGTGCAACAAGTGTCACACATGCCATACCATGCCTTCTTTCAGGCTAGCTCTGATTCCATGTTAGATTTTCAGAATTTACTTCAATCTAATCTAGGATCTTAACTGAGAGAACAACATGTACAACATATCAATCATGGACACAATAATGCAAGCACACAAGAGACGGAGTTTACTTGGGGAAAACCATAAAGGTGAAAAACCCCAATAAATTCCTCAGAGATAGATAGAGCAATGATACAACCCAAGCATAAGAGATAGACATCTCCTATTAGCAGCTTCTCCTCCTCCACAAGTGCACCACTCTCCTAAGAGTGTAAGATAATAGAATGATGAAATAGAGTGCCTCCGGCACTCTATTTATACTTGACATGACTTGCCTAATAACCTTTACTAGGTCGACCTTAACTTAACCACATAACATAATGCTGACTGAGCCGACACCCAATAGGGTGGTCTAATAACCCTTTGATCCACATGGCAGACCCCCAATAGGGTGGTCTAATAACCCTTCGACCTACATGACTTATACAAGGCCGACCCCAACAAGGTGGTCTAATAACCCATCAAGTATAAGTTACGACACTTACAATATAAATGATGACACTTCCGTATAGAGGAATAATAACATCTCTATAGGAATACAAACACTTCCGTATAGAGGAATAATACCATCTCTATAGGAGTACAATATACATATATGAAATACATTCCGAAGTTACATATACATCAACATTGCTAGGTTGTGGCAATGAGGGCACAAGGTGATTTGGAAGAGACAGCCTTAGAAAAATGGGTTTTGGAGGTTTTAGGGTTTTTTAAATAGGTGACGGAGAGACTTGAAGATCAATGCCAATATCCAATTAGGACAATTGAGCTAAGGTGGATCAAATGGTAAGTGAGGCTACTAAGAATACCCTTCAAGAGTTAGTCTCCTTCCTTCAAAGATTAGGGGTCGGGACTAGGGAAGTTAGTCACTTACCCAATGAGGATAAACAATGGACTTCAAGGTTTACAAGAGGGAGCTCCAATGGAGGAAAGTCCCTAACCACCCAAGATCAACAATGGAGAAGGTAAATACCTTAAAACCCTTTCCAAGGTAGCCAAAGCTATGTGAGACAAGGTTTAAAACACTTACCCAAACCAACAAAGGAGAATGTGCCAAGAGCCCAAGACGCCCTCTTTCCAAGAGTCATCAACTGAACTATTCATTGTATCAACTTTGAGAGGTCTATAGAAGACTTGAACATTCCACCATTAACCCTTAAGCACAAGAAATAGAGCCAAGAAGAAAAGGTCTCAAGAATTGACAACACTTTCACCACATAAAAATAACCCTTAACACCGTAAATGCACAAAAGAAAGATATATCAATCAAGCTCCAAAACAGAGAGAGCTCTCAAAGTCTAGCCATGAAAATGAAATGAAGAAGTAGGTCTCTGTTTATATGAGAAGCTAACTTCCTTATACAATAAAATATTAATTGTTTCCTTAGATTTAGCCTAGGGTGGGGTAAAATGCTACAAAATCCCCACTTCAAGCAACTAAATCCTAACAATACAATAAAATAAGGTGGTTAATGCTACTTGTATAATGATGAGATACATGGGGCCCTTAACAAAGGGGAAAATTCTCCAACAAACAAAGAACAAGTGGTTGGTGATGATGTCACATGGTCTCCAAAGGCCCCTCTAAGAGATGTGCTCCAAGAAATGTCCACAAGGCCACCTCAAAGCCTTCTCCAAAGTGGGGTCTTTAACCCACCAAGTCCACCTAGTAACTGCATGATGCCTGCATTAGACTCCAAAGGATTTTTCAAAGGTTACTTATTCATCAAGTAAAGTCTTCAAAGGGGTTTGAAACCGTCAATGTTTTCCATTTGCCAACAAGAAGCCCTCCAAATGCAAAGGGGGTGCCCACAAAGGAGCCAATTGCTTACACATATCAACAAATCTTAGCCAATCAAACCATCTTTCAAGGGTGAGTTAGCCACATATGTCCGCATGTTAACTAAGTTATCCTCAAACTCAAAGGATTCAATCTCCAAGTCATCTAAAGCTCACAAGAGAAGCAACTTTTTACTTTTTCCAAAAGATCCCAATGATCCTTGTTAAGAGCAAATGTGACCTCCACAAATAATAGGCTTCTACTATAAACTATGGAAAGGCCAAACCAAACCTCTCCTTGATGTTGCAGCCCACTTTTAAACTAAGGTTGAGGTCATGTATGAAATTGGGGCCCCTCTACAAATATGATTCAGGGTTGCTACAGGTTTGCATTAGGACTAATGCAACCCTTCAATTGATGAGAATGCCCAAACAATAGGTGCAACCTAGAAAAAACATTACCTACTATCTGATCTAGGGTTGTGGCTTCTTTTGTAGGTACATGTCGACCCTTTTATGAGTTTGATGGTTAGAAGAAAAATCACCGACAAGCTTGAAACGATGGGATAAGACCCTAATCTAGTGTTGTAGACCCTCCAAATGGTATAAAATACCTCAAAGATCAGAACATTGTCCTCAAAGTAGGATCACCCTTATGCAAATAGGTTGGGAATGTTTCAAATGATTTTTCAAGGCTGAATGTTATCTCTATATGTTGACAAAAATGAGGAGCTTCTTTCAAAACATGCTCAGAACATGCCCAACTTTGGAGTTGATGTCTGTTGCTGCTAGGAATATGCCCATAAATTCTCAGATTGTGTAGATAAGAAGTTGCTTATGCTCATACATGTTGCTCATAATGAAAGGAAGACGATGTCCTCATGGTGGAATCTTAAACCATGAAACCTTACATTGATTGTTGAGAGCCTCCCTCACATTGAATAGAAGATTGGATGTTGCCTAAGATCCTTTTACTCAAGGGTGCAGCTTGCCTCAAGAGGCAAAATAAACCTCAGAAAATGACGCCCTAGCCGATGCTGGTCATCAAGGCTGCTACAAATTTCAAATGTGTGATGACTGTGCATTAATTGTCCTCCTACAGGTCGCGACTCCTCCAAAATATGTTGTTGGCTGAGAATCAGAGGCCTAGACCCGATTCTTTTCCTTTTTTATATTGTTAAGAAGGATTTGATGCTGCAAATTGAGATCTGGGATGTTGTATAGGTTCACAAGGTGCTCCCTCCACCATGGATGCTTCAACACATTAATTGTTTCTTGACAATCAACTTGTTTCTCAAAAGTTTCACGTGTCAATGTCTAATCATTTATGAAATGATGCCTTGAACTCTTCCACAGGCCGCTCTTTCAAAGCTGGTCATAAGAATAGGTTACAAACCCATTAGCCTCTATCCAAAGGGTGACACCCATGACTAAAGCTTATAGCTTCCTAGGGTTGTGTTGCAGCTGGAACTTGATCCCCAAAATTTTGTGAAATTATAGGGCCCCTCCTTTGATCTTACTCAGAGTTGGTTTTGTTGTATCCGTGACACTTTTTTTTCTTGAAAAAATAACAAAAGGAAAAGACTTTCAGCACTTTCGCAACGGCGCAATCCCGCACTTCCGCAATCCCGAAATCCGCATGCCCACAGATCCGATTGCGAATTGATTTTTTGGTTTGTTGAATAGTATCCCGCAATCCACCTGCCCGCAATTCCGCATCCCGCTTGTCCTCATTCCGCAGCCCCCACCTTGGCATACCCGCATTTCTGATTGCATAATGTGGGTTGCAGACTGCATTTCCGACTTTGGAATTGCATTCCGTACTTCTGCATTCTGCATGTACGCATTTCCACTTTCACGCATTCATGTGATCACACAATCCCGCAATCCCGCATTGCGGATTGAAATTTTGAATGTTCGAAAATGACACCCGCAATCCCGCAATCCCGCAGATCCACATTGTGGATTGCGGATTGCAGACTGCGGGAGGATGATTATTTTGGCCATCTTTAAATCCTTTTCCAACTGCGTAAGGATGATTTTCCGACTGCGGAAGTTGATTTTTGTGGGATTTTTCGACTATGGAAAGGTGATTTTTGGGCCATTTTTAGAGCTTTTCCGACTACAGAAAGGTGATTTTTGGGCCATTTTTAGGGCTTTTTCTGACCTTCCCCCTCTTCGATTTTCACACAAAAACTAGATCATGGAAGTTTAAATCTTTGTTTTGCAAATCATATTGATGAATAAAGCTTCTGAAATTTGTATTATGTTCATTATGATTGTGCTGAATAATGAGTTTTGCTTATACATTGATTTTGTCATTTCCTCAGGAAGCATGGAAGCTGAAAGACTGTACAAATTTCTCAGTCCTTGAAAACTTAAAATGATTCAGAAATCTCCAGCGAAACGGTCGGCATGGTTGAGAAATCTCCAGTGAAACGGTCGGTGTGATTAAAAAATATCCAGCGAAACGGTCGGCATGATTCAAAAATCTCCAGGAAAATAGTCGGCATTGTTGAGAAATCTCCAGCGAAACGGTCAGTTTGATTCAGAAATCTTCAGCGAAACGATCAGCAACATTAAGTGTAAACACGCCGAAACTATTGACAACACTAAAAAAACCTCGCCGAAAATACAGAAAAACTCTGTTGATCTCCCTGAAACAACGATGAAAATTGATGAGTTAACGCTGATGAGCTTTGATTTTAACCTGCAATTATTAACACCCAAAAAGTGCTCACTAGCTCATTCCCTTATTCACATGACCCATTTGTCAACTTTTTCCATCATTTGAGCCTCTAAAACCATCAAAAGGTCACTAAAAAGACCATAATACACCTTTTTTCCCCTCAAAACATGTATTTTTCCTCAAAAACACAAAAAAACCTCAAAGAGGGTCCAAAATTCCCAAAAATATTAAAAGAGAATAAAAATATAAAAAATATTCAAAAAAAAGAAAAAGAGGGGAACAGAGACCTAAACCATGTTGGTTAATACCATTGGTTTCCTCAAAACCACAATGGTATTCCCCATCACCAAAAACTATAAAAAGGTGATAGGGGCTCCTCACTTTACATCCACATTTCATCCTATCCTTGCCAAATTCCCTTTGAGAGCCATTGTATCCCATTTCGAGTTTGAAGATCCCCATTGAAGCTTTGGAGAAGAAGAGACCATTGGATATTGGAGCTTCTCAACCTTGGAGTTGCTCAACACCCATCATCCTCACCATTTGAGGTAATACAAAATCAAATATTTTTTCAAGTTATTGTTTTTCCATAGATCTTATTGCTTATGTTCTTAAATTCAGTTTTTTATTTCTTTCACACATGCTTATGTTAGATTATATTATATTAGTTTATTCATAGTTGTTTTTTGTTTTATATTGAAACTGCTATTACAAGTTAATAGGTGCATCCTTGCGCATGCTTGGTTGAAAAACCAAGCAACAATTTTGGCGACTCCGGTGGTTTTCGAACTTTAAATCTTTGCTTTAGATCTTTATTTTAGTCGTTTTTCCCATTTAAAATTGTAGATCTGCCATATTAGTCAGCTTCTTGATAGCTTCCCTAGCCATTGTCCCTTTCTGGAGCTCGAATCATCCCAAAATTTTCATTTTCGTGTTCATTTTTCGTCGACATTTTTCCGTCCATACATCGCGACTTTCGGCACCCACAGTCGCGCGGTCCATCGCGGCTTTTCAACTTTTTCCCGCGCAGCTCATTGCGGCTGGGCAAATTTTTCCCACGCGGCACATCGCGACTGTTTCGCATTTTTCCGCATGGTCCATTGCAACTGTTTCGCATTTTCCCGCGCGGTGCATCGCCACTTTTGACCACAGCGCTCGATTCACATCGCGGCTTTCGCCCACATTGCTGCGCAGTTCATCGCGGGTTTCGGCCTGACAACCGCGATATTTTCTGTTTCGTTTCGGCCAATTTTTTCAAATTTTTTTCGACCAATTAGCTTATTTTTCCAGCATCAATTTCTGCACTTTTTTACAGCCCACTGTGCCATTATTGCAACATTATTAAATTGATATTTGTAACATACTTCATTTATCTTTTTGAAAATTTTTAGTTAATTGAAAGAAAGATTTTTTATGTATTTCTGAGATTCTAAGCTTATACATTGCAAAGTTAGAACCATATTTCTAAAGTTGCTTAATATTTTGCCCAAGAAAGACCCTAAAAATCTATTTATTGTTCCATCTTTTATTTGCTTTACTTTTTAAAGAATCCATATTTTTTGAAAAGGTTATTAAAGCATCGATATTTGAAACGTCTTTCATTTTTTTCGCAAATTAAATTCATTATTTTAGTTTGTAATTATATCGCCCATATGAGGCACATTATTTCGGTATACACCTACACCAGTACACAATTTGTCACAATAACTTCAAGTGAGACTTTAAAGTTACCCTAACTCAACCAATATTCTAACCCCACTTGGGGAACACAAAAATAATTTTGTAGCTAGGTAGGACTGAGGGGATAGGTATCCAAATAACACCCCACTCATTTTTCATGTTGAGACATAGTGATTGACATTTAGGGTACTAAAATCCATTATTATTTGTTGACACCGTTTAACACCAATTTATCGGGAAGGCCTCTCCCTTAGGAGGGTTGAAGTAGCTAGATTGGTTCCGGAAGCCTGAGTGGAATACCGCTATCCATTCAGTAACCGAAGGATACATTTCGTAGTTCTCGTTGTACCACCCTTATGGGAGTATAGCGGCGATAGAACCAAACTGCAGATTCACCCAACCGAACGTGTCATGAATGGGGTATCTTAGTGGCCAAACTTATAGGATTGTCTACCCGGTGTCCCTCCTGGTAGGGGGATATCTA
Source organism: Larix kaempferi (assembly GCA_027924585.1). Classification (NCBI taxonomy): domain Eukaryota; kingdom Viridiplantae; phylum Streptophyta; class Pinopsida; order Pinales; family Pinaceae; genus Larix; species Larix kaempferi. The sequence goes on from BSBM01000705.1 coordinate 3,703,888, forward strand.
GCCTTTGATTCCACTAATATTGTCTGACTTGGATTTCATCACCTTGCAGAGGATATGTTTCGTTGAGTCATAATACCACTTCTAGTTAGGTGTTTGCATGATCCATTACCCACCATCGGTTAGTGAGTACACCTTTTTCTATTTTTAGGAGCCATTTGCATGTTGGTTTTCTGACCATATTTTTTGATTACTCCACTTACTATAGCACAACTGCCATAGTAAGTGTTTTGAGGTTGGTTTTTGGCCTGAGTGCCATTTATTTGTTTTACGCTCCCCTCTTGCACGCACGGTTGCATTAGGGCTTTAGAGCTTTCCACTCACCACAACCTAGTAGTTTTTTGACAAACTGTCACCATTGATTCCCCGAGATGTTCTTGGCGCTTTCGGGGAGACCCCTCACAGTACGGTTCCCTTGACTCCACACGTCATCAGAATAGAGCCCCTTCATCCGATTCTGATGCACCTCATTTCACATCAGATTCTAAGGCAGAATTCGAAAATCCCACATACACCACACCTACTAGCCCCATGACTGGTTCGCATTTGATAACTTTTTCACAGGGGGGGTTGGTGGAACATCATCCACCCCCGCCACCACAACGACCACCATGGCAGCCACACCTCTTTTGGGGATGCCTAATATGGGACCTACACCTACATTAGGTACGCCTACCATGGGACCCCTGCCCAATACAGGACCCCCACCTAACTTAGGCATGCCCACTATGGAAACTATACCTACTATCCCCGCTACCACTCAGGTTCCAACAGCTCTTGGACATCTTCCCAACCCATCTGTGACTCCTGTTACGCTTGGTGCCATGGGCCCCTCCCACACTCTTATAGGTGGAGGACACATACATCCCATGACAAATATCGCCCTAGGGGGCAGTGGCATAACACATAACGCCACCACCAGCACTTATACCCCCATGATAGCGTCACACCCCTCCGCCAGTTTTCCATTTATGGCTAGCCTTAACCTACCAGACTTGGCTAGGCTAACCAATGATTCCATCCGACATGACCCTACTTGGCCCCCCATACCCACAAAACTCCCCTTAGATATCCCAAAATTTGAAGGAAAAGCTGGGGAAGACTCACAAAATCATATCATGTCGTTTCACCTATGGTGTTCCTCAAACTCCATAGTAGATGATTCTATTCGACTCAGTCTTTTACAATGAACTTTCACTGGCTCTGTAGCCGAATGGTACATTGAGTAGCCACATGGGACACATCTCACTTTTACATCCCTCGCCTCAATGTTCCTTTAGTTTTTTCAACTACTTGTACGCTATGATGCAGGAGTGGAAATACTTTTGTCTTGTAGACAAAACACCACTACAGACATCATTGATCATATCCATGAGTGGCATAAGCACCGTAGTCTCTGCAAGATAAATCTTGACGACCATATCTTTTTAGATTGGTTCCTTAAATCACTCCTCCCTCTCATAGCCAAAGATGTAGCTTCTGAACGATCCCAGTCAGAAGAAGAAGCCATCTTAAAAGCTCAGCAATTCGACCTCATATATGCCCAGTCTGGATATCTATACACCATTTTACCTGACGCCCCACCCGGTGATCCATCCCGGCATGACATGCCAGGGGCATCCCATGCCTCCAACGGTATTATCGGCTAGGTTACGGTGCAAAACAAACCTTTTACCATGATGAGTACAAACAACGCCCCATACCCTTCTAGGGCTACATTTAATTCTGGAGCTACAACTTTGTATGCTCCAGTAATACACACTCACCACACTCATGGACCCTCATGTCCACCACAGTGTTATGGGAAAGCACCATCAGCTTATGCACCACCTTCATATTATAACTAGCAAGTCCATCAGACTCTGGTTCAGCCATAAGCCTAATCAGCTTATTATCCTCAACAAACAACACCTCTTGCTCCAACACTTCCGGTAGCTCAAGGTTACCCACAACTGCAACAAGAACTAGGTCCACCTCATAACCCTCCTGCTTACTACCCACTGCAACCTGCTCCAGATCCTGTAAGACCTCAAAACCCACCTACTGCCCCAGGGCATGTGTACGCACAACAACACGAACCTCAAAACCAGAACAACCAGCGTAATCAAGGAGGTCAACAGAATCATGGAAGAGGAAGAAACCGCGGAAACAACCAACAAAAAAACCAAGGAGGACAGCCACCTAATCCTCCCAATAATAACAACGCTGCTCCTGCAAATCAAATCCCTGATCGCCCACCAAAACAGGGAAAAAACCCCAATTTGAGAACAAACCACCCATGTTCCATATGTGGAGTCTAGGCCATCACATGCACAATTTCCACCATTTGGACAGAGCGCGTCAACTCTGGACCGATGACACCCAATGACAAGGACATGCTGCATAGCCAAAACCCCCTCCTCAGCCACAACCCATGATATTGCAAAATCCCCTGCCAAACCAAGGCATTGTAAACACCTGTCCAAATGATCCCCCACAAGGATCCACTGCAACACAACAGCAAATTACCTATGCAGCAGCGGATTACCAGCACACAGAGTCCAACACTCATCATTTACTAATGATGTCAATCTTCAAACCCGTCGAAATCAATACGGATCAGCCCCTGAGGCCACACCTACCGACCCATCTCCAAGTACTCTCCCAACCGATCAACCACTCTGCATACCCAATGTGCCCATAGACAGAGGACCAAAAGCACCTTGTTTTCCTTTGAGATGAATTAACAATAACCCCGACACTCGTTCAACTTCCAGCTATAACATTGTAGAATACTTAGCCCAGTCCCCTGCTGCTATGTCCGCTCTAGAAATCCTAAAAAATTTTCCTACACAAAGAAAATTGTTGTTATCTACGATTGGTGCCATAGATCCTAACGACTCCAACATGATGGCTTTCGACCTAGACCAAGTTGAACCTCGCCTGCCTTCATCTCTAGCTTTTCAAGTTTCTGTGTCCATTTGCAATCTCGTCGTTCATCAATGCATAATTGATGAAGGGGCCTCCACTTGCGTTATGTCGACTTTCGTATGGCAGAAACTTGGATCCCCAATGCTACAACCATCAACTACCGCATTGCGAGCTTACGACAACCGTGCAACTCAACCTCAAGGTTTGTTAGTGAACATACCCATACAACTTGGGGGCAAACTGGTTCTCATAGATATAGAGGTCATTAACGCCCAACTTGATTACAATCTCCTTCTTTGACAAAGCTACATGTATAAAATGAAAGCTATCGCTTCTTCAGTTTTCTGCCTCATGATGTTCCCCCATGAAGGACGCGTAGTCAAAATCGACCAAATTACATATTATGATCCCAATGCCCCTGCAGGGCCTGAAAATGTTCTTCCCATGATTGAACAACCTGTTCTCAGTGCACCAACATCGTTCGTCTCATCAGTCGGACCCGGGATATATTCGGATACTCCCATGACCACCACTTTCCCGTCTATCCCACCCCCTATCAGGGTAATTGAAGTATCCGATTTATGCACCCTCTCGCACAACGAACAACAACATACTCAACAACCTCAACCACTGCCACAACCACCAACCGTGCCTAGTCATATCGGAACAACACTGATTCACACTATCCCATTCTTGTTTCCATTTTCAGGAGTTGTCAGCACCCCAGTAAGGGCTACACTCAACCTTCCAGGTTTAACGTTAGGATTACCTGTATGGTACTTGCCTGCCCCAACCCCCCCACTGACTCCAACCGTTGTTTTACAACCGGTACGAACCATGAATATGTCGAACCATCCACCACCTGGCATACCCAACCCCCAAAATTGTCCACCACTTGGTGTTTCGAACCCCCAAAACCGACAACCTCCAACAGGGGGCACTACATCGACATCTAGTTATGTCCCCCTTCAATCCTGCCACACTAGGGGAAGAGGTCCACAAACCTACACCACTGGACCCACAAATCGCATTCCCCAAGTGACGCCCAAATTACCTAAGAATCCCCCAACAATCTGTATTCCCCCTAAATTCTCATTGTGCGATGATATAGGCCATGCTACCCATCTATGTCCACATCTACCAGCACTTCAAGAACACATGATTATGTTGGATGATGACACCAACGTTTCAGTTGTTAAACTAGAACTCCCCCCTCAGCCTCGCGATAAATCATTGCGCGCAAACCACCCTTGTGCAATATGCGGCATCTACGGCCATTATTCACATCACTGCCCCGATCTCCCAGATTACAGAGCAACACTATACGAGTTGAATAATGCCGACCTTGAGATATCCCCCTCGCTTATTGAGGAAATATTCCCCCCAGAATCTTCCCATTCAGAAGAACTCAATACCATTTATATGATTTCAACTACCTATAAACCCGAACCAATTAATTTAATGACACACTACTTCCGCACTGATGAGGAAATTCTAGAAACACTCACTGCACCGGACTACCCTTGGGATGATATGCACCATCGATCGTACTTCATCCCTGAGGCATCTACGTCCACCATGGAAAACCAACTATCCGTTGAAACCAAGGAATTCTTACCAACCAAGGTCGATTGGTTCAAAGATCCAGTCCCAGCTCCAGAAGCCTTTGAAGAAGGTAACATGGCTAACATTTCTCCCATTATAAAAATCGACATCTCCACCACCCCCGGAAAACCCGAGCTTATCTCTTTAGGCACATCTTGCACTGAAAAAGAAACCCAAGCTAATAAGAAACTCTTCCAAGAATTTCGAGATGTCTTCGCCTGGTCTTATACCGAGATGCCTGGTCTTGATCCTATAATAGTAGAACATCACATAGACACTTGGCCCAACATATCACTGAACGTCCCATTCACCCATCCAAGCTTCCAACCGTTAAAGCAGAAATTGAGAAGCTTCGAGCAGCAGGTTTCATATACCCTATTATATACACCACCTGGGTTTCAAACCCAGTACCAGTCAATAAGAAAGTCGGCACCATCCACGTCTGTATTGACTTCCGTGACCTCAACCTAGCTTGTCCCAAAGACAACTTCCCCACACCATTTATTGACCAACTAATCGATGAGTGTGCAGGGCATGAGGTACTTTATTTTATGGACGGTTTCTCCGGATACAACCAAATCAAAATCCATAAAGAATATCAATACAAGACCACTTTTACCACCCCATGGGGCACCTTCTCACATCGCGTCATGCCTTTCGGTCTCAAGAACACTGGAGCCACTTTCCAACGAGCCATGACTTATTGTTTCCACGATCTGAATAAAATCATATTATTTATCTAGACGACCTCACGGCTCGATCTAAGAAATGATCTGACCACTTAGATGATCGTCGACAAGTCTTCTTGCGTTGTCAAAAATACACCATCCGCCTGAACCCACTCAAGTGTGTCTTTTGCATTCCAGGGGGTCGCCTGCTGGGATTTGTCATTTCAGAAAAAGGAATCACCGTCGACCCCATAAAAGTCCAAGCCATAGTAGACCTACCGTCACCTTGTACATTAAGACAACTATAAAGCCTTCAAGGGAAGTCCAACTTCCTTCGTCGCTGTCCCAGATTACGCCACCCCAGTACATGGTTTCCTCTGTTTACTTCGTCTTCATACCCATTTTTATTGGGACGACCAAGCAGAAGGGGATTTCACAGACTTGAAAAAAGCACTTACGAGTGCCCCCTTGATTTCTCCTCCAGATTTCATGAAAGACTTTACCCTTTACATTTCGGCATCATATTACGCCGTTTCCGGAGTACTCGTCCAAGAAGACTCCACTCGTCAAGAACATGTCATTTACTATGTGAGCCAGACCTTGTCAGGCCCACCACTGGGCTACCCACATGAAGAGAAAATGGCCCTTGCCATCGTCTTTTCAGTACAAAAGCTGCGACATTACATTCTCCTTAGCCACACCACGGTTGTAGCCAATTCCAATCCAATGGTCTATCTCTTGAATCACCGCCTTCTACAAGGCCGTGTTGCCAAATGGGTGATTATCTGACAAGAATATGACCTAACTTTTAAAACCCCGAAGAGCACAAAAGCATTAGCACTCACTCAACTCATTATGGACTTACCATCCTCGTCATTATCACCAACTATCCACATTGAAAAAATCGACGAAAATATGTTCATCATCTCGTCTGATGACCCTTGGTATGGTGACATTTTGGTATACCTCCGCACACAGAAGTTTCAACCCAACATCGACCGTGACGGACGCTGTCGCATCCGTCACCATGCCCCCCGTTATCTCCTCTTGGGTGATGTCCTCTATCAACGTGGCATCGACACAATCCTACGACGATGCCTTTCCCAAGACGAAGCAGAACAAGTCCTTAACGACTGTCATAACGGTGCCTGCGGTGGCCATTTCTTTGGAATGGACACCACCCAAAAGGTAATTCACGTAGGTTATTTTTGGCCATCATTATTCACTGATTGTATCATAGCAGTCAAACATTTCCAAAACTGCCAGCTCTTTGCCCCTAAGGCAAGAACCCCCCTCGCCCCCCTTCATCCAGTCTTCACCGTTGGACCATTTTGCAAATGGGCCATCGACTTCATGGATTGCAATCCCACATCAGCCAGCAGCCACAAACACATTATTGTGGCTGTTGATTACTTTACCAAATGGGCGGAAGCCATGCCTACTTACAATTGCAAAGCCGACACTGTAGCCCATTTTTTCCTCAACCATGTTATTGCTCGTTTCGGAGTACCAAAGCAACTCGTCTCAGACCACGGCTCTCATTTTGAGGAATCCATTTGGAGAGAATTGTCAATACTCCTTAAGTTTGAATATCATTTCTCCTCTGCCTACTACCCCCAAGGGAACGACCAATCGAAGATGTTAACAAAATTTTGAAGACCATCCTCCAGCGCACTGTCGACAAACATAAATCCAATTGGCATCATATGCTTTTTCCCGCATTATGGGATTACCGCACGTCGACTAAAACCACCACCGGCTTTACCCCATTCCATTTAGTTCATGGCGTGGAATCTGTCCTCCCCATTGAATGCCAGATACCAACATTACAAATTTCCGTAGAACTTCTCCCCGATACGTCACTAATTGAAGAACGCTTACTTCTTTTAGAGTAGGCCGACGAAGATCGCCGCGCAGCTCTCCAAACAATCGAAGCCGTAAAGAATAGATCTAAACTTCATTACGATAAACATGTTTACCCACGAGCATTTAGTGAAGGAGACCTGGTACTTGTTTACGACCAAGCCCATGATAAAACAGGAAAAGGAAAGTTCCAATCTATGTGGCAAGGCCCATATATCATACAGACTTGCCTTGTACATGGAGCATACATTTTGACCGACTCAGAAGGCAATCCCATGCGCAACCCCCGTAACGGGTTGTACCTCAAAAAATTCTACCCATAAAAACTCCTGGACACCATAGTCCATATTGTACAGTTTTTTAATTGATTTCTTCACTTTAAATTTTCAAAACCTTACATGTTCTTTCTTTCCTGCATGAACACAGATGGATCCCATCCCACTCTACCACATCGGTTTTGCCGATGGCGCAAGCCGTTGGTATCCAAACCTCGCTTCAGCGGCTTGGGTAATTTATTCCCCTTCACATGAATTGATCCACCTCGACGGAGTGTGCATAGGTGCTGCCACAAACAACCAAGTTGAGTACGATGCTGTAACGGGTCTATTGGCTGCCACTCTCCAAATGGGCATAAGTCACTTTAATGTTTACCTGGACTCCCAGCTCCTCGTTTCCCAACTCAACAACTGTTACCAGGTACGCGATCCCTGTCTATTTAGAAAATTTCTGCGCACTAAACAAATGATTCGACAATTTGAATCCATTTCATTCACTTATGTCCCAAGAAATCAAAACAGTGTAGCAGACCAAATGGCTAACAACATTCTAGATTGGCATGTCAACCAACAGATGTAGGACATCACAACATGCATCACATAGGCATTAAAAAATCAAACAAAAAAAATAAAATAAATCATCACAACATTGCATCCACGTGCATAAACAGGTGCCTCCATAGGCATATAAAATACAATTTTGCATCCACGTGCATAACATGTGCCTCCACGGGCGTACAAAAATCATAACTTTTCATCCACGTGCATCGAACATACCTCCAGGGGAAAAACAAACAAACTACAATTGCATCCACGTGTAACACAACATAAAGAAAAGACAAGACGTGCATGCACGACTATATACCAAAACGCATATATATATATATATCATCATCATCAAAGTCATAATGTTAGGAGTGCCCTCAGCACCCAAATATACAAAAGGTACACTAGCCGTACAAAAATGTGTATCAAAAAAATACATCCCCATATGCTCATCAACATTTGGGGGCAGGTATAAGATCACCTAATCATCATGATCACCGGGATCCTCTGGCTCCTCTGGATCATACTGATCCCGAGCCCTCCTCTCGGCCATCACCACAGCTACTCTCAGCAGTATCGAATGCCACTCACGGGGATCATCGAAACAACGCTCGATAGTAGGCCGGTCTAGATCCCTTCAACCCTCCTCTGGTGCAACCACTAGAAGCCCCTCTAAGGTATCGTGTACGTCCTCTAGGGCATCATCTCATGGGCGCACAACTCCTCGTACACGAGGAGGCGGTGCTTCTACCGGCGGAGGTACCATCACCACCATCCATCCTCACCGTCCTATATGATCCATTGGTGGCCTCGGGCCAACATCTGTAAAAAACCCATAGTGAATCAAGTCAGTATCATATAAAACATCTCTAGCTATACTCATAACAAAAACATCTAAACATGATATAATAGAGAAACAAAATTCAAAGACGTACCGTCCAACCCCCAAGCCTGTCCCTGAGCTCGAGGCATTTTAGGGTCTCCCCGGAAGTCCATACCCGCATATGGATAGTCATCAATAACAATGGGCATCTGCTCCCACTGGCCATACATCTCCGATGAGAAGAACTGCCGTATGCCACCACTACCCCGGGGCATCATCTCTCCCCACCGCACCATCCGCAGCTTACTCCTCAGCCCCTCCCAAACCGGCACATGTGGCTGCAAGGTAGGTACCCACTCAAAAAAGAAACAACAGAGGAAAGAAGCATAGCTGAACTCTCTTCCCTCCTGACTAACCTTGTTTAGCTCTTGCCGAACACAGGCCAAAAACATCTTCCCCCAAGCAAAATAGGTCCCCCTCAGGACACTATCTACCATCATTGTTTTCCCCCTAGACAAATGATGGGGCGCCTGTGCACCAAGAACCTGCAAAACACAAGCCACCACCGCCTGCATCTCCGGCTCCCGTAGATCAGAGGCACTCAATGCACTGTTCTGCGTACGGGCCCCCAGAACGCAGAATCTCTTCAGTAGATCCTCAATATCCATACCAGCCGGAATATTCAGCTGGAGGTCTCCTATCTCACCCAAACGGGGCAAGCCAGTAAAAAAGAACACCAATGGAGTCTACTTACCGCTTTCAGATTCTCTAAAATTGAAAGCAACCACGAGCAATCACCGTGTTGGGCTTGTATAAATCCACAAGACGGTACTCCACCACCAATGCAGAGTCTTCTTATCATTTTCAGACTCCTTAAAAATGAAATCACCCACGAGCAATCACCGTCTTGGGCTTGTATAAATCCACAGGACAAGACCATTTCAGAGCACACTTTTATCCCTTCTTGGAGCTCATTAAAACTATGAAGAAGGACCCAACGGTATTTTTTCGGCACCACAACAGATCATGTCCGATAATATGGCAACTTCCCCATTTTGGTCTCCTTTGTTCAAAGTATTCTGCAGTATGTCACCCCTAGAGTCACTCCAATCTATAATACATACCCCTAAGCTATGATCCCCACACCTAAAAGTCAGTTTCCCATGCTGCCAGGTCAACTATTAAATTTTGAGCATTAATTCACAATACTCTAGGATCTTTACTGAGAGAATAACATATACAGTATATCAATGCATGACAATCACAATAAGCATGACAAGCATCACAAGAATCAAAAGCATGAGAGACAAGAGACACATAGTTTCCGTGGGGAAAACCCTAAGGTGAAAATCCCCACAACTTCCTCAGAGATAAAGAGAGCATTGGCTCAACCAAAGTACAATCAAAATACACTGAGATAGTCTCATAGTAGCAGATGATCCTCCTCACTAGTGCGCCACTTTCTGAGTGAGAGAAGTGTGAGTTTCCGAGTGATACAAATAGAGATCTCCCGATCTCTATTTATACTAACCTGTTTTCCTAGTGACCTTATGGGGCTGACTTGTCTAGCTAGGTACATCCACAATATAATATATATTTCAGGGCCGACCCCACACATGGTGGTCTAATAACCTGTTGCCAAGTACACACACTTGCGACACTTGTCAATACACATGATGACACTTCCTTATAGAGGATTAACATATCTCTTATAAGGGTACAATAAATATATATGAAATACATTCTGAAGTTACATATAAATCGACACTCCCTCTTAACTAGGAAGGTATTTCTCGACACAGTTCTGCTAAACAAGTCTTCTTCTCGGGATCATCGTCATTGATGCATCGTCATCATCATCGTCACTGCTGCTGCTATCTCAACCAATCTTTGACTCTACTCGTCATAGGAAGTTCTACAGAGCCAGTCCTTTTTCATACTGGATGTAGGCCCACCACCTGCAGGTCTTCATCATCACTGGCCATATTGTGGAATCCTCAGGACTAATTACGTGAGTCAACAAAACCTTGAAAGAGTATCCCAGGACTGATTACGAGCACACAGCTCAACCTATCGAATCTCCCAGGATCTTTTACATGTTACTGCACAACCTGTCCATGGCCACAGAGTATCACGAAGCACAACCCAGATGCACACACACAACACTTACACTCAACGACATGGGAGGACCAACCTACCACCATCCGTGAAGGGCTCACAACACTTACATCAACGACCATGGGAGAACACATCTGCCACCATGTCGGAAAGTCCCTACACTTACATCAACGCACATGGGAGAACACATCTACCACCATGTCGGAAAGGATCTGCACTTACATCAACGCACATGGGAGAACGCATCTACCACCATGTCGGAAAGGCACTGCACTTACATCAACGCACATGGGAGAATGTATCTACCACCATGTCGGAAAGGCTCTGCACTTACATCAATGCACATGGGAGAATGCATCTACCACCATGTCGGAAAGGCTTCGCACTTACATCAACGCACATGGGAGAACGCATCTACCACCATGTCGAAAAGGCTCTGCACTTACATCAACGCACATGGGAGAACGCATATACCACCATGTCGGAAAGGCACTGTGCATCTATGTCTTCGGAACTCATCACACATAATCCAACTGATTATGTACTGTATCCACCTGATACATATGATCATCCTGATCATCATCACTATACCGTCCTGGTACATATCATCTGGAGCAACATACTGAAGCTCATCATCATGATCATCCTGATCATACAATGCATCTACCTGATCATACAATGCATCTACCTGATGCATACCAAGTATCTACCTGATACATATCATCATACATGATCCACCTGATCATACAGTGTATCCACCTGATACAAATACAAATACATGATACATATCACCATACATGATCCACCTGATCATACAGTGTATCCACTTGATACAAATACAAATACATGATACATATCACCATACATGATCCACCTGATCATACAATGTATCCACCTGATACATATACAGATACATGGTCCAAGCATCAACATGATGCATATACAAAATACATACAAATGATCCAACTGATCATATCCAGCATCCAAAATGATGCGTACATACATATACATATAAATGATCCAATTGATCATATCCAACATCCAACATGATGCGTACATACATATACATATAAATGATACCACTGATCATACAAAGCAGAAACTAGAACATCATCCAGCGCTTACATCCATAGCCATGTGAAGGATCCTCCTTCCAACATGCTTGGAATGGCTTCAACAAATGTGTCCATCACTTCTTCCTCGAAGTGTCCTCGATCTGAAGAACACCCAGCCTCTCTCTGAAGTACTTGAACTTCACCCTGGCTAGTGGCTTTGTCAGCACATCTACAATCTGCTCGTCCGTCGCAATATATAGGAGCTTCACAGCTCCTCTCTGCACCATATCCCTGATATAGTGATATTTGATCTCTATGTGTTTCGACATGTCATGAAACACTGGGTTCTCAGACAGCTTCACACAACTCTGGTTATCGCAGAAGATACCAGTAGCATCCAGTGGGAGATCAAATAACTCAGACAGTAGCTTCCGTAGCCATACTGCCTCACAACTAGCTGAACAGGCTGCAACATACTCTGCCTTATCTATACTCAGTGCTACGCAGGATTGCTTCCTGCTAAACCAAGAGATCACACCTGATCCCATACTGAAGCAACACCCAGATGTGCTCTTCCTATTTGTAGCACTGCCAGCCCAATGTGAATCAACATAACCATGCAGGTTAAACTTTTGATTCACTTCATACTTGAGCAAATAATCCACTATACCCTTCAGGTACCTCAGAACATGATTTACAGCAACCAGGTGAACACTCCTCGGATCTGTCAGGAACTGACTCAATGTGTTCACAGCAAAGCAAATATCTGGTCTCGTGTTCGTCAAGTACATCAAGGACCCAATCATCTGACGATACATTGAGACATCAACCGACTTAGATGAAGCATCACATAGAAGCTTCAGGCTCGATGCCATGGGTATGGCCATGGCCTTGCAATCCATCATCCCGAATCTCTTCAGGATATCTACAGTGTACTTCCCTTGACCAAGGAAGATCCCACCTGCATTCTGCCATACCTCCATACGTAGGAAATAATGCATCATTCCCAAATCTTTCATATCGAACTCAGCAGCAAGCTTCCTCTTAGTAGCTGCAATCAATCTGTCATCCACTGTTACAAATAAGTCATCCACGTACAGAAGTAGAATCACAGGATTTCCTTCCTCAACCTTGTAGTAAAGGTTGGAATCCGCTTTACTTTTGGTAAAGCCCAAACTAGATAGAAAACTGTCCATCCTTCCATACCAAGTTCTGGGAGCTTGCTTCAAGCAATATAAGGCTTTCTTCAATCTGCACACATATGACTCCCTGTCTTGTATTTCAAAACCGAGTGGCTACTCCACATATACTTTCTCTTCAACTACACCATTCAAGAAAGCAGTCTTGACATCCATCTGGTGTATTTTCCATTTCATTGCTGCAGCCAGCGCAAGTACTGTTCTGATGGAAGTATACCTTGCTACAGGTGCAAAAGTTTCTTCATAACCTATTCCCTCTTTCTGAGAGAAGCCATGAGCTGCGAATATTGCCTTGTATTTCTCTACACTGCCATCTGCAGCATGCTTGATTTTGTAGATCCATTTGGAAGTCACAACATACTCCCTTTAGGTCTTGGGACAACATCCCAAACATCATTCTTCATTATTGATTGGTATTCCTCAACCATGGAATCCTTCCATTCTTTCTTTTTTGTTGCTTCTTCATAACTGGAAGGTTCTTTGTTCATAATGTCATAGAGTAAAGCAACATAGCTGGTATGTGATCTGGTTCTCTTCTTTGCTCTGTGTTCTTCTTTTGAAATGCCAAATCTTTCTGCATCTTGAATGAGCTCTCTAGCCCATGCAGGTTTCCTCTTGTGAGAGTTATCCTAATAGGGTGGATCTACAGGTTCTTGTGGATCTTCAAACTCACGAACAACTTCTGGAATTGCTTCAGTCATGGTAGTGTCTTGAAATCTAGTTTCTTTAGGTTCTTCATAAACTTCGATAGGTGCCTTCCTTGATTTGATGAATGCTGAGTTTTCATCAAATGTTACATCCCGGCTGACATCAATCTTCTTGAACCTTGGAAAGTATATTCTGTAAGCCTTCGAGCTTTCACTGTAACCCACAAAGATACCATTCTTTCCTGAAGGATCTAGCTTGGTCCTCTTTTCCTTTGGGACATGTGTGTATACTGGACAACCAAATATTATGAGATGACTCACTTCAGGTTTCTTACCAGAAAAGACCTCTTCTGGTGTCTTGTTGTCCAATATCTTGTGGGGTGTTCTGTTCTGAATATATACAGTTGTTCTAGCTGCTTCTGCCCATAGATGCATAGGTAGATCCTAGTCATGCAACATTGCCCTTGCTGCGTCCATGATTGTTCTGTTCTTTCTTTCTGTAACTCCATTTTGTTGAGGATTACAAGGAGCAGTCAACTCCCTCTTAATCCTTGAATCACTGCAAAGCTTCTTGAAGTCACCTGAGGTGAATTCTCCACCATTGTTGGATCTGAATGTTTTGATTTTCTTGTCAGTTTGACTCTCCATCAAGGTTTTGAATTCCTTGAACTTATCAAACACCTCATCTTTGTTCTTCAAGAAGTATACCCAAGTCTTCCTGGAGAAGTCATCAATAAATGAGACATAGTAAACATACCCACTTAGAGAATTGGATGACATAGGACCACATACATCTGAGTGGATGATTTCCAAGATATCCTTTGCCTTGTTTTCACTACTTGGGAAATCCTTCTTAATGTTATTACCTTTTGCACATCCTTTGCAAACACCTTCGTGTTTGGTCTTGATTTCAGGAAGACCCTCTACAGCCTTGCTTGCAATTAGAAGTGCCCTATAGTGCATATGAGCAAGTCTTCTATGCCAAAGTTCACTTGGATCCATGCATTCATGCACCATGGCATGTTCAGGTTGTCCCTTCAATTTATACAAACCTCCGTCTTGCTCTCCAATCACTACTGCATCATATATGGTCTTTCCCTTTGGACACATTAGGACTTGGCCATCCACAAATGCAACCCTCATACCTCTTGCATCCAATGTAGAGATGTAGAGTAAGTCCTTCTTGAGCCCAGGTACATAAAGGACTTCTTTCATCTTCAAAGATTTTCCAGAATCTAGGTTATAGGAGGCTTCACCACTTCCTTTGATTGGGTATTGATAATCATCCCCAAGTTTCACGTTATGGGGTGATTCATGTTCAGATAGATTCACAAAAGATTCTTTAAACCCAGTCATGTGTTTGGAAGCCCCACTGTCAATTAACCAATCATTACAACCATGGGAGATAGTATCTATGAGAGCAGAGATTAGAACATATTCTTCTTCACTTGATGAGTCATCATCACTATCATCACTTTCTGCCCTAGCCTTCTTCTTGGGTGGTTCATCATCTTCAGCAGCATGAGCATGATATCTTTTCCTACTGCCCTTCTTCTTCTTGGTGTTGTTGTTCCTTTTGTTCTTGGGACATTCTGAAGCAAAATGACCTTTCTCATTACATGTGAAGCATCTGAGATCTTTCTTATCTTTATGTTGATGATAGTGTGAAGATTTCTTGGTATGAGAATGCTCTCTCTTTGACCTTCCTTTCTTGGTGTGTAATGTGAGCGCTTGATATTCACTTCCCATCTTTTCTTCTCGGGCCACGAGCTTTGCTTCTTCTTGAGAACATTCTTCCTGCAATCTGTTGAAGGAGATCAACTTCTTCCTTGCACAAATTCCTTGAATAAAGGAATCCCATGACTTGGGTAGGCCATTTAGGGTGGTCATTAAAACTTCACCATTCTTCACCATTTCATCTACTGCTTCCAGTTGTTCCTTAATCTGGGAGACCCTAGAAAAATAAGATTGAATGGTTTCTCCATTCTGAAACTTTACTCCATTCAATTGGTTCCACAGGGTCATCTTCCGATTTATGTTCTTCCCTTCAAATAGCTTGGTCAAAGAGTCAAAAATCTCCTTGGGTGTCTTTAGAGAAGACATATGGGGTATGATATGGTCTTTGATAGAATCAGCAATGATTCTCTTTGCCTTGACCAAGTTCTTCTTATGCAATACTTTAGCCTCTTCATCCTCTGGGATAGGGATGTCTTCTTTTACATATGAGTGTTGTGGGGAAAATGCACCTATAGTTCAGGGGAGAAACTACCAACTTACGGTGATAAAGATAGACTTACAAGCATTCTGCAAGTATAACTAATAAATGAAGAGATTAGGGTTTAGAGATGTAGGCACCTTATTCAGAAGGTTGATCCTAGCTTTTCCTCCCTCGCTCTTCAATGCTTATCCAGTGTCGCAATGCCCAGACCTGCAAAACAACTTGATACCTTTCTCAAATACATTTGACTACATATATAAGACTGATATTAATAATAGAAGAAAACATCAGATTATAAACAAACTGTAATCAAATCCAAGACACATTAATAGATCATATTTGGAAAGAGAAGAATGTCTGATCTTTATTAATGAATGAAAGCAAGTACATACAATTATACCTTCCTTCAAGCTTGGCACTTCACGAAACCTAGATTCAAGGTCTCCTGCTTCCGTTCTCCAAGGATCCCAGCCTCTAAGCAATTGTACTAGGGTTTACCAAAACTGAAGCACAAGAGAGGGGGATGAGGGTCTCCATTCCTCCAGCATAACTTTGCAATTAGGCTTGCTCTCTTCACATGGCCCTTCTACCCTCCTTATATAATCAATGAGGAAGAGGAAAAGAAGTTACAACCGCTCAAGAGGTTTCCAAACCAACTTAACTTACTCGAATTTCGAGATTTTGACCAAAACAAGAGTGTACCCTACTCTACAGTATACAAAGTCGCGTACATATGGCAATGGGCGCTACTTTGAATGAGGTAAAGTCGCGTACACACGCTACTATTATAACAGTAGAGTCGCGCTCATAGTGAAAAATGGCCAAAAACAGGCTTTTCTGCTCATTTTCAGGAGATAGTTTGGTCTGGAAAAATGTTCCTAAGGGTCATATACATCAAATGGGTCAAGAATGAGGTAATTTCAACCATTTTTAGTGTCCCAAATGACTCCTCCATCCACAAATGTCCTGTTGTGTGACTGAACTTGATCTCAAGAAGTGTCGTCATGCGACCAAGGGAAACAAGTGTCGTCACGGACGGAGAGGTGTCATTTCAAGCTATAACAGATGCCCCCTAATGTATGAGGTCAGAGGGAGTATGGGAAACGATGGCCGAAATACATTATAAATAAAAAAGAGTTGAATCGTGGAGGAACGAAGAAACCAAGAATCATAGGCTCAAATGAAGTACCTGAAAGCAAAGCCAAAGTCAGACAAACTTATCCATGGGGTAACTGTCCATGTTCAAATGGTGGAACATGATCCCCAAGAGGATACAATAATGATCCAAATACTGATGCATATATCATGGCCACTAAAATACAAGCGTGGATCCATGAGGAACATAAGTGTAAACATAGCCACATAAATACAAGGTGGATCTATGTCAAAACTGGAGAACATAGCCATAGGGAACAAGCTGGATCTATGTCTCATCAAGAGCCAAAAAGAGTGTGGCTCAGTCTTGCGCAACTTGGGCGATAACATAAATGAGGTGATGCTATCAAGGATCCCAAGGTCTTCATCCAAAAACAACCCAAGGTACAAACCTATCCATGCGAATAAATGAGTTGTTGTCGAACATGGGAGGTATCGTTTGATTACCGGTCATTGATGTATACCGTTAACAAACGCGAGGGTGTCCACCAATAATGAAAATGGAACCCAAGGTACCTAGTACATTCAAGCAAGTGCGAATAGATGGTCTTGCCGTCGAACACTTGAAGAATCCATCGGATAGGAGACATTGATGTATTCCCATCTATCCAATAGCGAGGGAAACTGCCACTAATGACTGCAATCCCCAAGGTACTAACCGAAACTCTAAACTTCATTCCCAGAGCACAATGAGCTGAAGTCGATGGGAAGAAGTTCGTTGGAAAGGAGGCCTTAATGCATCCTCCATCATCCAACACGAGGGACACTCAAAAGGTATGAGCTGATTTGGAGTAGGACTGAACACATGATGAAACAGACTGACACCAAGGAATGGCCGACACATGAGGTCAAGGCAACTGCAGAATGGCCGACACAGGTTATATCCTTGAACAGTGAGCACGACACAATAGTGACTTAGGCAGCTTTGAACACAAAGGGACCACGATGCAAGTCTGCAATGTAGGAGACATTAACAGATTCTCCATATGAGTGGAAGACTAACCAAATGGAGGAGTAGGAACTCTGAGATCAAGTTTACCCTAAGGCCAATGCTAGAACCCAACTTGTTTGATAGACTCAAAACAGGTGCTTTGTTCAAGGAGATAGTTGACTTGCTGCCATCATATTGAAAGATATTTTGACATTCTTCCCTTCCCTTTCCTTTGTCATTTTTTAACGAGCTTGACAAAGAACTAGAGCATGCTCGACGGTATTTTCATATTTAAGGAGTCTGAAAAACCTAGAAGAAAACTCCATACACCTATCCGTGGATTTTATATCGAGCCCGGATTGGTCTGTGCTCGGCGGTGTTTTCTTGCTTATAGAGTTGAAAAAATTAAACAGTCCTCTACTTACCCTCTCGTGGATTTCACATCGAGCCCGAGTAGGTGAATGCTCGCTTGGTGTTTTCACATTTCGAGAGTCTGAAAACCCTAAAGACGACTCCAAAGGTCCTTTTTCGTAAAGTTAGTCTCCTTCCCCGAAAAAGTGTAAAATGATGGAAGAAGAACTCTTCTAGCACATACAAGAGTATACCTAGAGTATACCTTTTCCGTAAATTATCCACCAAGGCCCGGAAAAGGGGTAATTCTATACCTAAGTGGATGTCGGTTCAGTTATTTTAACGAGCCCGAAAAGACAACTATGCTCGGCAAACTTTTCCTATTTAAGGAGTCTGAAAAGGGCTTAAAAGAACTCCATAGGGATCTTTTCCGTAAAGGTTTAACGAGTCCGGAAAAGTAAACTCATGACCTCCTTACTGTTTTTAACGAGCTCAAAGGAGATAGGAAAATGCTCACAACTTCCTTACTGTTTTTAACGAGCTCGAAGTGAAGATGAAAGAAATGCTCATAACCTACTTACTGTTTTTAACGAGCTCGAAGGAAAGGTGGAAGACTGCTCGTAACCTACTTACTGTTTTTAACGAGCTCGAAGTAGAGGTAGAAGAATGCTTGAAATGGGAAGAGACGAGTGTCAGGGACATGCAAAACTAGCTCCAAGCGCATGGAACAAAGCTATGCCTAATGCAAGGAACATGGGAAAGATAAGGACACTCAGGGTGTGTCTCCTCCAGGTAAAAGGTGTCAAATTGAAAAGGCAAAATGATACAGGGCTTAGCGGAAATGAGATCAGAGATGGAGGCTTATACAACGGGCTAAAAGCGTGGAAGCCGGCTTCAGGCTCATTAGCGCAAGCGGGATCATAATAGATGCATATGCAATTTGAACACAAAGATGGGAACCTTATCAGGGATGGCCAGAAATATATGAGGAAGAAAGATATGAGGCTTCTTCTCAAAGTCATGGTGAATCTAAAAAGGCTCCCGAACCTATGAGAAAAACTCAGCATGGGCACCAGAATGGCATAAGGGTGCTGAATAGGATGACCCATGTTAGGTAGGTTCTGCTGTCGGACTGGTGCACAATGCATAAAGAGATGGCTATCACACCAATATCCAACAGGTTCGACCCTATGGCGAATTCGGATGGCAAAAGGTTCAAATGCAACATAACAGCGGGGAAGCCTAAACCTATATGCAAGGTTCCGAATATACCTGACATGGTTGCACAAGGTGTCGAAAAGGACCAGTAAGCAAGTATACATCCAGCTAAGAATCCTGTCTCCAAGAAACATTAGTACCGGGATCATATCTAAAACATATGTAAAGGAAGACCCAATACAAGTCACTGTGGTAGAAATACTTTCAACTTCACTATCATCAACAGCAGGCATAAACAAAGCAGAGTTTTCGAATGAAGACTCTATGGTGCCCAAGCCCGAGGACTTACAATCAACAAGATAAAATTCAGGATGAAGATCAAAGTTGAAGGACATGATGGAATCTGCAGAAACAAATTCATCATCACGGGAGTTGAAAATTCTAGAAGCAGAATCAAACTCAGCAGGAACACCGATTTGCGGATCTATAGGAAAGTCCAAAGACTCAACAGTAGGAAGATCAAACTTTAAGGTCAAACCGGAGCTGGACATGACTGCGACTGGATCAACATCCAAATGAATGGAAGACTGTACTATAGACTCTAGGAAAACTTCATCGGAAGGAAGTATATCATCCCAGATAGAATACATATCTAAACATTCATATGGAGGTGTCACTTGGTCAAAAGCTGGGACCAAGTCCCGAGAAGGTAAGCATGAACTCAGAGACTTCTTCTCAGTAGCAGTTGAACTCAAGGAACAATATGCCACATGAGGTGCATGTGACATAGTAGTGCCTAATGACGAGGGATCAGACTGGTCTACAGATGGGTAATAAGGAGGATCAACGAATGCAAGCTGGTCAATGGTGACAATGTTTTCGTTATGAGGGAAATGCATCACACGAAAAAGCGTAGACACCACAGCATGCATAGCATAAACTTAATCACGCCCGAGGATCATATCAAAGTCCATAGGGTCCTTTAAAACCATAAAATCAACTAAGACTGTTTTTCCACCCAAGGTAACAGGTGCCTGACGGAGGAATCCGATCGGTTCACTAGGTCTTCTATCAAAGGTCAACGGCCAATTAACAGCTGGAATAACATTAGGGAAACCCAAATCTCTCCAAGCATAAGCGGATAAGATACTAACAGAAGCACCTTCATCAACAATACATCGATCAACCGTATGGTTCCCGATATCAACCTTTATTTGAAAAGGTGTCGAAGAAGGAAGACGAGGCTCGGCTAGACTATTCCAATCAAAGGAAACAATCCTAGGGCTTGGTAGGGGTTCAAATGGCACAGATGAAGTGCCCCCTTTTTCAGGAACATCCAAACTGGAAATGCAGAAGACTTCAGTAGTAGGTGCATCAATCTCTGAAGGACTAATGGGATCGGTCGAAGATTGCGTCGATTCAATCACTTCACTCTCCGAAGGAAGAGTGGGGTCGACCAAAGATTGCATTGGTTCAACCACTTTATCAACCAAAGGTTGATCTGACTGCAGGGAATCTATAGACAACTCAGGAATAGAGGTTCCTTCAGACATGGACCACACTCTTCGTGCCTCTGGAATGGCAGGGCATCGGTGAGTAAGGTGATCTCCCTTACAAAGTTTACAAGGGAACTTTGGTTTCCGTCCTATAGGTTTAGACTCCTTTACAACGTCAGTACTTTCAGCATGACTAGCATTGGCTGACAGCTTGCCCCCAGCATGACTCACAGAGGCTGGTTGCTCAGAAGCAGAAGACTTTTGAACTAAGGACCACACTTTTTGCACTTCTGGAAGTACAGGGCACAAGTAAGTAAGGTGGTCTCCCTCGCAAAACTTACAAGGGAACTTAAGCTTCTGTTTGTTGGGTTTGTCGACAATGTCAACTCCCTCAGCATGACTTGCAGTGGCTGATCTGGTGTCTCCAGTATGACTCACAGGAACTGGTGACTTGTCATTAATATGACTAGCAGTGATCAATGACGTGTCCTCAACATGACTGACAATGGTTGAAGACAAACTTTCAGTATGATTTTCAGTGACTAAAAGTTTTCTCCCAGCATGACCTCCAGAGGCTGGGTGGGTGCCCCCTGCATGATTTGCAGAGGCAGGGTGCTTGCCCCCTTGTTTTGGCATCTTCTTCCTATTCTTCCCCCGTCTATTCCTTTTAGACTGCTGGTTACTAGTATTGCTACTTTCACCACATGAGGTAGAAGGAGGAGGAGAAGATGTTACTGGCAAAGGAGGCACAGGGTTCTGATGCTCTTGATTTGAGGTGCTCACAAAAGAAGCGTCAGGAGCATGCAAGGCATTCGGAGTGGAAAACAACCAAACCGGCAGCCCAATAGTGAATCCAGGAAGATTCAGAGTAGCCATTAAGGGAGCACCAATGTTTCCAATGAATGGAACAGCACAAGGATCCCCCGGAACAGGGGTACCTTGATTGGCACTCGCCGGAATGCTAGACATAGTTTCTCGCTCAAATGAACAAGAAGTTCCCTAAGGCAAACTAAAAACAAGTAGCACAAAGAGCACACCACTAAAAAAAGGTCCTAAGTAAATCAAACCAGGCAAACAGATGCCTTCCGGAGAAGAGTCTGGGATGATGAGGGCCCAGAACAGATCAACGAAGGATGAAGGATAGTTACCCGGGGTCCACAATACAATGACTAAGGGTGCAAGCGCTGGAATCACCCAACCGCCCTCCCAAAGACCTGCAAGGGATTTCCTCCCACGTCTGTCCTAGGTACAGCAGATATACCCTCTGCTGTCACCTGTGTATGAACCTAGAGTCTGATACTAAGGATACCACAACACCGAAAACTCCTGGGGGAACAGTCACCGGTCGAATCAGAAAGCGTGGGCAGGGTAGCTAAGCCCGAAACTCGAAAGAGTCCCCAATACGCAATCCGATCTTGGCGTATGCTCGAACAGAAAGTAGGAGGGGTATTCCCACAAACTGATCTCACATTGACCTACTGCATATGCTCCCAGGCAAATTTTGAGTGAGGTGGGTTTGCCTAATGATAGTCTCACTACGATTTTTGCGCAATGTGTGATCTTGGGTGGTTTAAGGTGTTTTAAACCCAAGATCCTAACCAAGACTAGTTGGTGTAGTGTAACCTAGAAAAGAAAATGTTGCTAGTTCATTTTATTAGAGTTCATTTTAAAGGTTACTTGATTACTCAAAAAGGTAGTGGGTGTGTGAGAGTGGTTATAATAGAAATAGAGTACTGAAAATGAAATATTTACCACCAAACAAATCTTTTTCTTTTCAATGCAAGTCTTAAAATTCTGATCTAGAATGCATGTGCAAATGCAATTTTTTAATCTTTTGAATGCAAAAAAGGTAAAAATAAAGTCTAAATGTAAAAAATTAAACTCAAAACCTAAGAATCCAGCTACTCAAGCAACTAGGTATGCAAAAGAAAACTTGTTCTTTTTGATGCAAAGCACTCTAAAATCTTTTAAGCCACTTGCAAGGTACTCTATTTAGAAAATGAATCAAAATTCTTTATGCTTTTCAAAGGTAAGAAACAAAAACTAAAACTAACCTACTATCAAAGCAAAGCAAAGAAACTTTCAGGTTCTCTTTATGAAGCAGTAAAAGCTACCTTATATGACTTTCAAATTCTTATTGATGTAAGCATGCCAAACATTGGGAAAAGAGTACAAAAACTAATTTTAGACCCAAACGAAGCGAATGACCTACGAAGAAGTATGGTTTGGTAAAGTCAGGTCTGCACGTAAACAATGCAAACAAGGTCTTGAACAACAGCCAAAACACTTGAGCTTTCACTACAAAAGAAAAACTAAAAGCATAAGGGAGGACAAGAAACCAACCTAAAAGAGAAGTTTCACTCAAATAGATACAAACAGGGTCAAAAAGACACAAGAGGTTTCAAATCCAGTGGAAATGGGGCAAGCAAGTTCAATCAGACTCAAATTAGGGTACAAAACACCAAACAGGTCCACAACCCCCCAACTTAAGTCAACAAACCCCAAAAATTTCCAAACAAGCCCAAAATGATCAAAAGAGGTTCAAATCATGAATGTAGGATCAATACAAGGATGGGAGACCACTTACAGGGATTTAACACAGACCTAAGGTCATCAGGGACCCCAAAAAATGCAGCCACAGCCCCCAGATTTGGGTCCACAACCCAAAAACTCAAAAATTTCAAACCCAGATTTTGAGCGCTACTGTATATGAAGGAAACTAGCGCTCATAGCAGTATGGGCGCTACTGTGTATGAAGGAAACTAGCGCTCATAGTAGTATGGGCGTTACTGTGTGGTACAAACAGTAGCGTACAAAAAAAAAGTCTAAAAAACGGGGTTAAAACCCCCAAACTGGGTCCACAAAGGTTTGCAAGGGCTGGGAAGGGTCTGTAAAAAGCCCAGGAGGGTCAAACAGAGCCTACTAACTGATCCTAATCAAGAAAATGAACAAAGACCATCAAACAAGACTGAAGAAATGACCTTGGATACCCCTAAGCAGTTAGGCTTTCCCCAGCGGAGTCGCCATTCTGTTGTGGGGAAAATGCACCTATAGTTCAGGGGAGAAACTACCAACTTACGGTGATAAAGATAGACTTACAAGCATTCTGCAAGTATAACTAATAAATGAAGAGATTAGGGTTTAGAGATGTAGGCACCTTATTCAGAAGGTTGATCCTAGCTTTTCCTCCCTCGCTCTTCAATGCTTATCCAGTGTCGCAATGCCCAGACCTGCAAAACAACTTGATACCTTTCTCAAATACATTTGACTACATATATAAGACTGATATTAATAATAGAAGAAAACATCAGATTATAAACAAACTGTAATCAAATCCAAGACACATTAATAGATCATATTTGGAAAGAGAAGAATGTCTGATCTTTATTAATGAATGAAAGCAAGTACATACAATTATACCTTCCTTCAAGCTTGGCACTTCACGAAACCTAGATTCAAGGTCTCCTGCTTCCGTTCTCCAAGGATCCCAGCCTCTAAGCAATTGTACTAGGGTTTACCAAAACTGAAGCACAAGAGAGGGGGATGAGGGTCTCCATTCCTCCAGCATAACTTTGCAATTAGGCTTGCTCTCTTCACATGGCCCTTCTACCCTCCTTATATAATCAATGAGGAAGAGGAAAAGAAGTTACAACCGCTCAAGAGGTTTCCAAACCAACTTAACTTACTCGAATTTCGAGATTTTGACCAAAACAAGAGTGTACCCTACTCTACAGTATACAAAGTCGCGTACATATGGCAATGGGCGCTACTTTGAATGAGGTAAAGTCGCGTACACACGCTACTATTATAACAGTAGAGTCGCGCTCATAGTGAAAAATGGCCAAAAACAGGCTTTTCTGCTCATTTTCAGGAGATAGTTTGGTCTGGAAAAATGTTCCTAAGGGTCATATACATCAAATGGGTCAAGAATGAGGTAATTTCAACCATTTTTAGTGTCCCAAATGACTCCTCCATCCACAAATGTCCTGTTGTGTGACTGAACTTGATCTCAAGAAGTGTCGTCATGCGACCAAGGGAAACAAGTGTCGTCACGGACGGAGAGGTGTCATTTCAAGCTATAACAATGAGTCCAACTCATTCTCTTCCAGGATTAACCCAACCCTATACTTCCAAGCTCGGACGTTATTAGCCCCTTCAAGCTTATCCTCAAGCTTGGTGTGGCGAGACATCTTAAAGAGTACTTCAAATGGAAATAGAAAAGATTTAGGTCTTACCACTTGAAATGCTGAAAACTGGATCTAGTCCCGGATTAGGGTTTGTCGAAAAAACCCTAAAAATTCAAAATGTGAATTTCAACTTTCTGAAAGGATAGAAAGATGCGCCTTGATGAGCTGATCAACCTGGTGTGTTTAGAATTTGAGATCAGCAAAGCTTTACCCTTTAGAATTGTCTTTTTGTCCTCCCGGGTTCACTAGGGAGAGCCCTGAATTAGGGTTTGAGTTTCCCGGAGATCTACCTAGCCAAAAATCTCGATCCAAAGCTCTAAACTTTGATTTTGGCAAGGAGCTTCCAGCTATGTCTTTAGATTTAAGAAATTCCTATTTTTGTGGAAACCCTAATTTTTAGGGCCAAATCTGAAAATGCTCAGAATTGAATTATGATTGGACAGACATACTCTCCTTCATGAGTAGAGTCAATCTACTATACTACTTTTCCAAAAACCGTGGAGAGAAACCCAATAAACAAGAAACTCAAGTTTCCGTCAGTGCAAAATGTCTTCTTCTCAGGTTAGCTCTGATACCATGTTAAATTTTGAGCATTAATTCACAATACTCTAGGATCTTTACTGAGAGAATAACATATACAGTATATCAATGCATGACAATCACACTAGCATGAAAAGCAACACAAGAATCAAAAGCATGAGAGACAAGAGACACAGAGTTTCCGTGGGGACACCGTAAGGTGAAAAACCCCACAACTTCCTCAGAGATAGAGAGAGCAATGGCTCAACCAAAGTACAACCAAAATACACTGGGATAGTCTCCTAGTAGCAGATGATCCTCCTCCTCACTAGTGCGCCAATTTCTGAGTGAGAGAAGTGTTAGTTTCCGAGTGATACAAATAGAGATCTCCCGATCTCTATTTATGCTAACCTGTTTTCCCAGTGACCTTATGGGGCCGACTTGTCTAGCTAGGTACATCCACAATATAATATATATTTCAGGGCCGACCCCACACATGGTGGTCTAATAACCCGTCGCCATGTACACACACTTGCGACACTTGTCAATACACATGACGACACTTCCTTATAGAGGAATAACACATCTCTTATAAGGGTACAATAAATATATATGAAATACATAGATGAAATACATTCTAAAGTTACATATACATCAACATCAACCACCATGTAATCATACTCTGAACAAAGAAATTTTGAGTCCACCCACTCTATTACCCCAGTTATTCCCCATCCCCACAGTATGTCTGTCCTACCATCAGTACTATCACACTTCAGTTGTACACCTCGCGCTCCTATCAAGGAAACATCATTGCCTTGATAGTCGCCGGTCTCCCTCTGTCGACGCCAACCAAATCTATTCCAGAGGATAGACCCAGAGGTCCCTGTGTCTTGGACCCACCACCATTTGTGATGAGTGCCTACGGATCATTTCGAAAGGAGTCCTCAGTACCTCCCCAAATGATTGTTTCTCACATGCTTGACTTCAACACCTTGATCGCATCGTTGAGACTCGTACAGGGTATCGGTATTTTTAGTTATTTGTTGAAGACCTCGGATATCAACTGACTCTACAACATTGGAGAGTCTAATTGAGGAAACAACCAGTTACATTTTCCTATAGATATCCGGGTTGCGCTTGGTGAAAGTATTAAGATGTACTACAGTTTTAAACTCCCTCGAGTATACAGTTAGAAATACTCCTCAAAAGTTGACTCATTTACTGACTCTACAACATTTGAGAGTCTAATTGAGTCCCTACAGATGTTGGACACCTTCAGCTCCACAGTTCATCCACCTTTTTAAAACCTTATTTAGAATAGTTGTTGCTCTTTTTCAGTGTATCAGTTATTGAGATCAGTCACGGTATGACCATGAATATTTCCCAGAATTATGTCCTCTTTGGACCATTATGATGTACCAATATATTTTTATGTATTATTTAGGTCCCCTTCTTGGGCCTAATTGTTATGTCTTGATACGAGTATGGGTATGCCCACCTGGTCCATAATCACAGATTATTCCTCATTCATTTTGAGGCCATGTATTTTTTCAGTTTTTTGCAGCTTCCAAGGGGCCGTTGTTCCAGTCTCCAATCGGTCTCTTCTCTTCTCCAAACCCCAGGAAAAAAAACAAAAGAACTATGATGTCTATCGGCCATACGATGAGCTCCTGCCCTCACACATTAGGGGGCAATCTGTTAACACCCAAAAAGTGCTCACTAGCTCATTCCCTTATTCACATGACCCATTTGTCCACTTTTTCCACCATTTGAGCCTCTAAAACCATAAAAAGTCACCAAAAAGACCATAATACACCTTTTTTCCCCTCAAAACATGTATTTTTCCTCAAAAACACAAAAAACCCTCAAAGAGGGTCCAAAATTCCCAAAAAATATGAAAAGGGAATACAAATGTAAAAAATATTCAAAAAAGGAAAAAGAGGTAAAAAGAGACCTAAACCATGTTGGTTAATACCATTGGTTTCCTCAAAACCACAATGGTATTCCCCATCACCAAAAATTATAAAAAGGTGATAGGGGCTCCTCAATTTACATCCACATTTTATCCTATCCTTATGTTGCCAAATTCCCTTTGAGAGCCATTGTCTCCCATTTCGAGTTTGAAGATTCCCATTGAAGCTTTGGAGAAGAAGAGACCATTGGATATTGGAGCTTCTTAACCTTGGAGTTTCTCAACACCCATCATCCTCACCATTTGAAGTAATACAAAATCAAATATTTTTTCAAGTTATTGTTTTTCCATGGATCTTATTGCGTATGTTCTTAAATTCAGTTTTTTATTTCTTTCACACATGCTTATGTTAGATCAGATTATATTATCTTATTCATAGTTGTTTTTTGTTTTATATTGAAACTGCTATTACAAGTTAATAGGTGCATCCTTGCGCATGCTTGGTTGAAAAACCAAGCAACAGTCTCCTTAAAAATGAAAGCACCCACGAGCAATCACCGTCTTGGGCTCGTATAAATCCACAGGACAGTACCATTTCAGAGCACACTTTTATCCCTTCTTGGAGATCATTAAAACTACGAAGAAGGACCCAACGGTATTTTTTCGGCACCACAACAGATCATGTCTGATAATATGGCAGCTTCCCCATTTTGGTCGCTTTTGTTCAGAGTATTCTACAGTATTTCACCCCCAGAGTCACTCCAGTCTATAATACATACCCCTAAGCTATGATCCCCACACCTAAAAGTCAGTTTCCCATGTTGCTAGGTCAACCACCATGTCATCATACTCTGAACAAAGGAATTTTGAGTCCACCCACTCTATTAGCCTAGTTATTCCCCATCCCCACAGTATGTCAATCCTACCATCAGTACTATCACATTTCAGTTGTACACCTCGCGCTCCTATCAAGGAAACATCATTGCCTTTATAGTTTTCGGTCTCCCTCTGTCGATTCCAACCAAATTTATTCCAGAGGATATACCCAGAGGTCCCTGTGCCTTGGACTGATCACCATTTGTGATGAGTTCCTACGGATCATTTCGAAAGGAGTCCTCAGTACCTCTCCAAATGATTGTTTCTCACATGCTCGACATCAACACCTTGATCGCATCGTTGAGACTCGTACAGGGTATAGGTCTTTTCAGTTATTTGTTGAAGACCTCAGATATCAACTGACTCTACAACATTGGAGAGTCTAATTGAGGAAACAACCAGTTACATTTTCCTATAGATATCCGGGTTGCGCTTGGTGAGAGTATTCAAATGTACCCCAGTTTTATATTCCCTCGAGTATACAGTTACAAATACTCCTCAGAAGTTGGCTCATTTACTGACTCTACCATATTTGAGAGTCTAATTGAGTCCCTACAGATGTTGGACACCTTCAGCGCCACAGTTCATCCACCTTTTTGAAACCCTATTCATAATAGTTGTTGCTCTTTTCCAGTGTATCAGTTATTGAGATCAGTCACGGTATGACCATGAATACGTCCCAGAATTGTGTTCTCTCTGGACCATTATGATGTACCAATAGATTTTTATGTATTATTTAGGGCCCCTTCTTGGGCCTAATTGTTATGTCTTGATACGAGCATGGGTATGCTCGCATCGTGCATAATCAGAGATTATTCCTCATTTTTTTTTCCAGTTTTTTTGCAGCTTCCAAGGGGCCGTTGTTCCAGTCTCCAATCGGTCTCTTCTCTTCTCCAAACCCTAGAAAAAAAATAAAAGAACTATGATGTCTATCGGCCATATGATGAGCTCCTGCCCTCACACATCAGGGGGCAATCTGTTAACACCCAAAAAGTGCTCACTAGCTCATTCCCTTATTCACATGATCCATTTGTCAACTTTTTCCACCATTTGAGCCTCTAAAACCATCAAAAGGTCACTAAAAAGGCCATAATACACCTTTTTCCCTCTCAAAACATGTATTTTTCCTCAAAAACACAAAAAACCCTCAAAGAGGGTCCAAAATTCCCAAAAATATTAAAAGGGAATAAAAATATAAGAAATATTCAAAAAAAGAAAAAGAGGGAAAAAAAGACCTAAACCATGTTAGTTAATACCATTGGTTTCCTCAAAACCACAATGGTATTCCCCATCACCAAAAACTATAAAAAGGTGATAGGTGCTCCTCACTTTACATCCACATTTCATCCTATCCTTATGCTGCCAAATTCCCTTTAAGAGCCATTGTATCCCATTTCGAGTTTGAAGATCCCCATTGAAGCTTTGGAGAAGAAGAGACCATTGGATATTGGAGCTTCTCAACCTTGGAGTTGCTCAACAGCCATTCTCCTCACCATTTGAGGTAATACAAAATCAAATATTTTTTCAAGTTATTGTTTTTCCATAGATCTTATTGCTTATGTTCTTAAATTCAGTTTTTTATTTCTTTCACACATGCTTATGTTAGATCAGATTATATTAGTTTATTCATAGTTGTTTTTTGTTTTATATTGAAACTGCTATTACAAGTTAATAGGTGCATCCTTACACATGCTTGGTTGAAAAACCAAGCAACAGTCTCCTTAAAAATGAAAGCACCCACGAGCAATCACCGTATTGGGCTCGTATAAATCCACAGGACAATACCATTTTAGAGCACACTTTTATCCCTTCTTGGAGCTCATTAAAACTACGAAGAAGGCCCCAACGGTATTTTTTCGGCACCACAACAGATCATGTCCAATAATATGGCAGCTTCCGCATTTTGGTCGCCTTTGTTCAGAGTATTTTGCAGTATGTCACCCCCAGAGTCACTCTAGTCTATAATACATACCCCTAAGCTATGATCTCCACACCTAAAAGTCAATTTCCCATACTGCCAGGTCAACCACCATGTCATCATACTCTGAACAAAGGAAGTTTGAGTCCACCCACTCTATTACCCCAGTTATTCCCCATCCCCACAGTATGTCAGTCCTACCATCAGTACCATCACACTTCAGTTGTACACCTCGCACTCCTATCAAGGAAACATCATTGCCTTGATAGGTCCCATTCTCCCTCTGTCGACGCCAACCAAATCTATTCCAGAGGATAGACCCAGAGGTCCCTGTGCCTTGGACTCATCACCATTTGTGATGAGTGCCTATGGATCATTTCGAAAGGAGTCCTCAGTACCTCTCCAAATGATTGTTTCTCACATGCTCGACTTCAACACCTTGATCGCATCGTTGAGACTCGTACAAGGTATAGGTCTTTTCAGTTATTTGTTGAAGACCCCGGATATCAACTGACTCTACAACATTGGAGAGTCTAATTGAGGAAACAACTAGTTACATTTTCCTATAGATATCCGGGTTGCACTTGGTGATAGTATTCAGATGTACTACAGTTTTATACTCCCTCGAGTATACAGTTACAAATACTCCTCGGAAGTTGACTCATTTACTGACTCTACCACATTTGAGAGTCTAATTGAGTCCCTACAGATGTTGGACACCTTCAGCTCCACAGTTCATCCACCTTTTTGAAACCCTATTCAGAATAGTTGTTGATCTTTTCCAGTGTATCAGTTATTGAGATCAGTCACGGTATGACCATGAATACGTCCTCTCTGTACCATTATGATGTACCAATAGATTTTTATGTATTATTTAGGTCCCCTTCTTGGGCCTAATTGTTATGTCTTGATACGAGCATGGGTATGCCCGCCTCGTCCATAATCATAGATTATTCTTCATTCATTTTGAGGCCATGTATTTTTTCAGTTTTTTGCAGCTTCCAAGGGCCCGTTGTTCAAATCTCCAATCGGTCTCTTCTCTTCTCCAAATCCCAGGAAAAAAGACAAAAGAACTATTATGTCTATCGGCTATGCGATGAGCTCCTGCCCTCACACATCAGGGGGCAATCTGTTAACATCCAAAAAGTGCTCACTAGCTCATTCCCTTATTCACATGACCCATTTGTCCACTTTTTCCACCATTTGAGCCTCTAAAACCATCAAAAGGTCACCAAAAAGACCATAATACACCTTTTTTCCCCTCCAAACATGTATTTTTCCTCAAAAACACAAAACACCCTAAAAAAGGGTCCAAAATTGCCAAAAAAAATTAAAAGGGAATAAAAATATAAAAAATATTCAAAAAAGCAAAAAGAGGGAAAAAGAGACCTAAACCATGTTGGTTAATACCATTGGTTTCCTCAAAACCACAATGGTATTCCCCATCACCAAAAACTATAAAAAGGTGATAGGGGCTCCTCACTTTTCATCCACATTTCATCCTATCCTTATGCTGCCAAATTCCCTTTGAGAGCCATTGTCTCCCATTTCGAGTTTGAAGATCCCCATTGAAGCTTTGGAGAAGAAGAGACCATTGGATATTGGAGCTTCTCAACCTTGGAGTTTCTCAACATCCATCATCCTCACCATTTGAGGTAATACAAAATCAAATATTTTTTCAAGTTATTGTTTTTCCATAGATCTTATTGCTTATGTTCTTAAATTCAGTTTTTTATTTCTTTCACACATGTTTATGTTAGATCATATTATATTAGTTTATTCATAGTTGTTTTTTGTTTTATATTGAAACTGCTATTACAAGTTAATAGGTGCATCCTTGCGCATGCTTCGTTGAAAAACCAAGCAACATCAATATTAGTGAAATTTCGTGAGTTTACGCGGGTAATAAAATGAGGAGTTTATGACGAATTATAAATTGCATTATATCTGAGATCATCAAAGATTATTCGATTCAGTCACTGGCCATCCAATACAGTTTAATCTCATGCTGATATGCCACCACCGCATGTGCTTTTTAGGTTGAAATGGCAAGATTATCAAAATATAAGACACCCAAGCCATCCAACAGAGGCCGTCAATAGAAAGGAATCAAATTCATTTATAAAAAAAGGACTTGGATCATCCCATGACATATTCTTAAAGCACGTGAATAGGCCACATCAAGATCAACTCATTCGACAGAGCACACCCAAATTCAGGAATGGAGTCGAAAGGAGCATTGTGACATGAAATACCCTAACGCTTTCAAGAATGTTGAAGAATGACCGATAAGAAGGGGGATTAGGGATTGGATATGAAAACCACAAATAATCAGTCTACCACATCTGATGTCATGTACTGAAATCCTATATTTCATGTATATGGACGAAATATCCACAATAATAAATCAATAAAGACAACATTGTTGCATGAAGACAAAATTAATAAAATCCCAAATCAGTGGAATCTTAAAGGACAATAAAAAATAAGTTAATTCAATTGTTGTAATAAATTTATGAAGAATATTCTAAAAGTCACAAGAGGAGATGGAAGGCCAAAAGGAACCTAACCTTGGCTTATATATTGTAATCTTAATAGATGAGAGAACATGGGGGATTTGCTAGTGAATTAGAGACTGGATACATTGTGTATGCGAACTATTTTTTTGCTAATGAGGAAAGACCTGTTTGCTGGGAAAAGCTTGCACTGATGTTTTCCTAGGACGTGTGATTGATAGATCATAACTATTTCTTTTCTGTCTATGTTCATGCTGTGAGATCTTTCTAACTTATTGAACTACTTCATTGATGGTGAATGATTTCCTTATCTATGCAAATGTCTATGTGTAACAGAGTAATAAATTGTGTTAATTAAAATCAAAGCTATCTTTGGTAATTTTCTGCTGGGAATGTGCATATTTTATCTTAATAGCTATCTGTTGGATTTGTATGAGCATTTTCAGATTATTACTCTTATTCAAATTCATTCCTTGCAAGAATAGGTTAGCTTAGTGTAGAATATAATTAGATAATTGATAAGGTAGGAGCGGTAAGGTGGGAGGTAAGAACCTATGCATCGCTTGTGTGGTTTCTGCCTATCAATTATAGGTTAAATGCATTACTTTAGAAGCATACCCTTAAACATAAAATATAAACGGTGGGTTGGGCTGCAACTGATACATAAATTAAACAAACATACCTACGGTATCTGGGCCGTTAACTAGATGGATCTACCATACCAAACAATGAGTGATTTAATTGGGATTATTCATTGGGGATAATCCCTACTGTCGATGCTAGGATTTTCGGGGCATCAACAGTTTTTGGTGCTAGGAGGAGGGCTGGATGACAAGCCAACCTATGTGAAGTCATTTTGGTTAAGTTGATAGATTATTAATGACTTTTTCCCATATCCCTGTATTGGAACATGCTTTTAGCTTAGTGAGACCATCCAGAAGTATTTCCAAGAAGAAAGTTGATCTCTTGTCACAATATAAATTTGATGGTGAAGGAAACACCTCTGCATTCAGGCATATTGTTCATTTTTATGTCACTTGTCGAAATATCAAAATTGAGAAAGATGCTGAAATATGCAGGTTGTTTACCCTCAGTTTCGAAGGACGAATTAGGTCTTGGTTCAAAATGCTATTGCCTAAATCTATTCACAGTTGGAAACAGTTCATGGAAATTTTTATCACTGCTCATGGATACTATGAGTATGAGGAATTATGTGACGAGCTTGAAGGGATTCGAAGAAAGAAAGGTGAGTCAGATGACGATTTCATTTTGAGAATGGCTCATATTTATCATAGTTTTCGTGAAGAAGACAAGCCCGATAAGGAAGAATTAATTGACAGGCCTTTGCCCTTTCTTGCTTTGACCAAAGATGATGAAGTTCCATATGATGATGAAGGAAATTATAGTTGCTTGAATGATACTAATCTGGGACCTTTGGACCAAGGGATGTTAAATTATAGTGGGAAGAAAAATATAGAAGAGATTGATTTCCGAAACAACCTTCTTAAAATGTCTGATATTCAAAATGAGTGTCCATTTTCCGCTGTAGGTGCACATGAAGAAATTGCTACTCCATCAGAAAGTAAATTGAATGGAAAATTTTGTGAGGAATCTTTGGGACATGTGGATAAATTAGGTTATTTGAATTTATTGGATGATGATTTAGAAGTATCATGTCCTCACACCCCGTGTGAAATAATAGAAGAATCTCCAACTATAGGGATGGATTTCCCATATTGTCAAATAACACCTTTGTCTGAAATTGTAAAAGAAGATAAATCAGTGTTTGTTGAGAAAATGGATGATCCAATTGTTGCAAATATGCTTCATGGTAATGACCATTTTGTTGCTAAAACACGACATAATTGTTGATGTATATGTAACTTCGGAATGTATTTCATATATATTTATTCTACCCTTATAAGAGATGTGTTATTCATCTATAAGGAAGTGTCTTCATGTGGATTGACAAGTGTCGCAAGTGTGTGTACTTGCCGATGGGTTATTAGACCACCATGTGTGGGGTCGGCCCTAAAATATATATTATATTGTGGATGTATCTAGATAGACAAGTCGACCCCATAAGGTCACTGGGAAAACAGGTTAAGTATAAATAGAGATCGGGAGATCTCTATTTGGATCATTCAGAAAGACACACTTCTCTCACTCAGAAAGTGGCGCACTAGTGAGGAGGAGGATCATCTACTCTAGGAGACTATCTCAAGTGTATTTTGGTTGTACTTTGGTTGAGCCATTTCTCTCTCTATCTCTGAGGAAGTTGCAGGGTTTTTCACCTTAGGGTTTTCCCCACGGAAACTCTGTGTCTCTTGTCTCTCATGCTTTTGATTCTTGTGGTGCTTGTCATGCTTATTGTGATTGTTATGCATTGATATACTGTATATGTTATTCTCTCAGTAAAGATCCAAGAGTATTGTGAATTAATGCTCAAATTTAACATGGTATCAGAGCTAACCTGAGAAGAAGACATTTTGCAGTGACAGAAACTTGAGTTTCTTGTTTATTGGGTTTCTCTCCATAGTTTTTGGAAAAGCAGTATAGTAGATTGACTCTACTCATCAAGGAGAATCTATCTATCCAATCAGAATTCAATTATGAGCATTTTCATATTTGGCCCTAAAAATTAGGGTTTCCATAAAAATAGGAATTTATGAAATCTGAATACATAGCTGGAAGCTACTTGCAAAAATAGAAGTTTAGAGCTTTGGATCGAGATTTTTGGCTGGGTAGATCTCCGGGAAACTCAAACCCTAATCCAGGGCTCTCCCTAGTGATCCCGGGAGGACAAAAAGGCAAATCTGAAGGGTAAAGCTTTGCTGATATCAAATTATGAATACACCAGGCTGATTAGCTCATCAAGGCGCATCTTTCTATCCTTTGAGAAAGTTGAAATTCACATTTTGAATTTTTAGGGTTTTTTCGACAAACCCTAATCCAGGACCAGATCCAGTTTTTCAGCATTTCAAGTGGTAAGACCTAAATCTTTTCTATTTCCATTTGAAGTACTCTTTAAGATGTCTCACCACACCAAGCTTGAGGATAAGCTTGAAGGGGCTGATAACTTCTGAGCTTGGAAGTATAGGATTGGGTTAATCCTAGAAGAGAATGAGTTGGACTCATATATAAAAGAAGACATCCCTATCCCAGAGGATGAAGAGGCTAAGGTATTGCATAAGAAGAACTTGGTCAAGGAAAAGAGAGTCATTGCTGATTCTATCAAAGACCATCTCATACCCCATGTGTCTTCTCTAAAGACACCCAAGGCTATGTTTGACTCTTTGACCAAGCTATTTGAAGGAAAGAACATAAATCGAAAGATGACCCCGCGGAATCAATTGAAAGGGGTCAAGATGTCGAATGGAGAAACCATTCAATCCTATTTCTCCAAGGTCTCTCAGATCAAGGAACAATTTGAAGCTGTATATGAAATGGTGGAGAATGGTGAAATTGTTATGACTACTTTGAATGGCCTACCTAGGTCATGGGACTCTTTTATCCAGGGGATCTGTGCCAGAAAGAAGTTAATCTCCTTTAGCAGATTATGGGAGGAATGTTCTCAAGAAGAAGCAAGGCTTGTGGCAAGAGAAGGGAAGATGGGAAATGAAGATCAAGCTCTCACATCTCACACTAAGAAGGGAAAGTTCAAGAGGGAGCCATCCCATCACAAGAAGAAATCTTCTCATCATTTTCACAAAGACAATAAAGATCTAAAGTGTTTCACTTGTAATGAGAAGGGTCACTTTGCTTCAGAATGTCCCAAGAACAAAAGGGACAAACACAACAACAACAACTTGAGCAAGAAGAAGAAGGGTAACAAAAGAAGGTACCATGCTCATGCTGCCGAAGATGATGAACCTCCAAAGAAGAAGGCTAGGGAAGAAAGTGATGATAGTAATGATGACTCATCAAGTGAAGAAGAGTATGTTCTAATCTTTGCTCTCACAGGTACTATCTCCCATGGTTGTAATGATTGGTTAATTGACAATGGGGCTTCCAAACACATGACTGGGTTTAAAGAATCCTTTGTAAATCTGTCTGAACATGAATCACCCCATAAAGTGAAACTTGGGGATGATTATCAATATCCCATCAAAGGAAGTGGTGAAGTCTCCTACAACCTAGATTCTGGAAAATCTTTGAAGATGAAAGAAGTCCTTTATGTACCTAGGCTCAAGAAGAACTTACTCTCCATCTCTACATTGGATACAAAAGGTATGAGGGTTGCATTTGTGGATGGCCAAGTCCTAATGTGGCTAAAGGGAAAGACCATAGATGATGCAATTGTGATTGGAGAGCAAGAGGGAGGTTTGTATAAATTAAAAGGACAACCTGAACATGCCATGGTGCATGAATCCATGGAGCCAAGTGAACTTTGGCATAGAAGACTTGCTCATATGCACTATAGGGCACTTCCAATTGCAAGCAAGGCTGTAGAGGGTCTTCCTGAAATCAAGACCAAACATGAAGGTGTTTGCAAAGGATGTGCAAAAAAGTAAGAATATTAAGAAGATTTTCCCAAGCAGTGAAAGCAAGGCAAAATATATCCTGGAAATCATCCACTCAGATGTATGTGGTCCTATGTCATCCAGTTCTCTAAGTGGGTATGTTTACTATGTCTCATTTATTGATGACTTCTCCAAGAAGACTTGGGTATACTTCTTGAAAAACAAAGATGAGGTGTTTGATAAGTTCAAGGAATTCAAAACCTTGTTGGAGAATCAAACTGACAAAAAGATCAAAACATTCAGATCCGACAATGGTGGAGAATTCACCTCAGGTGACTTCAAGAAGCTTTGCAGTGATTCAGGGATTAAGAGGGAGTTGAATACTCCTTACAATCCTCAACAGAATGGAGTTGCAGAAAGGAAGAACATAACAATCATGGAAACAACAAGGGCAATGCTGCATGACCAGGATCTACCTATGCATCTATGGGCAGAAGCAGCTAGAACAACTGTATATGTGCAGAACAGAACACCCCACAAGATATTGGACAACAAGACACCAGAAGAGGTATTTTCTAGTAAGAAACTTGAAGTCATCCATCTCAGAATATTTGGTTGTCCAGTATACACTCATGTCCCAAAGGAAAAGAGGACTAAACTAGATCCTTTAGGCAAGAAGGGTATCTTTGTGGGTTACAGTGAAAGCTCGAAGGCTTACAGAATATACTTTCCAGGGTTCAAGAAGATTGATGTCAGCAAGGTTGAATATAAGTTCAAAGACAGGTAATCCAGGAAGTAAAGATCAAGAGGGAGCACACTCCAGCAGCTCCTGCAAGGATGCAGATTTTCAGAGGGAGTTGACCATATTCCTACATTCCACAACATAAAGGTGTAGAAGAAGCTACTTCAGCAGCTCCTGCCAGGAAGCAAAGACTCAGAGGGAGTCCACCCAACAAACAAACAAAGATAAGTATTTCAATTATCATTTCTTGCCTATTTTGTTTGTTTAAATAATATTATGCTTATGTTCCTAGACTTAGGAGATGTATTGTGCATATTAGAATGATTGCATTAATGAAAACTATACTACTAATATGCATGTGATGGGTAAGTAGCCTATGGCACTGTACAACATTCCAGTGCTACTTATCTAGAATGAAACCTCTTTGCTGACATGTTGGGAGTAGTGCAAACTCTTAACAATGTTCTGGTAGAGACTGGAAGGCATCTAGAAAGTTGTGGAACATGGATAAATGTTGTATTGAAGCATTGGCTAAGATGACTGCATGACTGCATGACATATTTCTTTATGTGTAAAGAATTTGTTCTAAAAATTATGAGATGTTTCTAATCATGCAATTTAACTTGTTTTGTAGGAAAGACCGTATATCTTCACCTACAAAAGGACTACAACATTTGTTCTAGCAACAAAGATATCTATTGAAGATATTGAAGTTCCCAGGATCTGGGATGAAGAAATGGAATGCCATGATCTGTCGATCATGAAGAAGATGTTTGGGATGCAGTCCCAAGACTTGACAGGGAGTCACATGTGTGTAGATTGAAGAAAGCCTTGTATGGCTTGAAGCAAGCTCCCAGAACTTGGTATGGTAGGATGGACAGTTTCCTATCTAGCTTGGGCTTTACCAAGAGTAAAGCGGATTCCAACCCCTACTACAAGGTTGAGGAAGGGAATCCTGTGATTCTACTCCTGTATGTGGATGACTTATTTGTAACAGTAGATGATAGATTGATTGCAGATACTAAGAGGAAGCTTGCTGCTAAGTTCAATATGAAAGATTTGGGAATGATGCATTATTTCCTAGGTATGGAGGTGTGGCAGAATTCAGGTGGGATCTTCCTTGGTCAAGGGAAGTACACAGTAGATATCCTGAAGAGATTCGGGATGATGGATTGCAAGGCCATGGCCACACCCATGGCATCGAATCTGAAGCTTCTATGTGATGCTTCATCTGAGCCGGTTGATGTCTCTATGTATCGTCAGATGATTGGGTCCTTGATGTACCTGACGGACACAAGACCAGATATTTGCTTTGCAGTGAACATATTGAGCCAGTTCTTGACGGATCCGAGGAGTGTTCATCTAGTTGCTGTAAAACATGTTTTGAGGTACCTGAAGGGTACAGTGGATTATGGGCTCAAGTATGAAGCAAATCAAAAGTTTAACCTGCAGGGTTATGTTGATTCAGATTGGGATGGCAGTGCTGCAGATAGGAAGAGCACATCTGGGTGCTGCTTCTGTATGGGATCAGGTGTGATCTCTTAGTTCAGCAGGAAGTAGTCCTGCGTAGCACTGAGTACAGCTGAGGCAGAGTATATTGCAGCCTGTTCAGCTAGTTGTGAGGTAGTATGGATATGGAAGCTACTGTCTGAGTTATTTGATCTCCCGTTGGATGCTACTAGTATCTTTTGTGATAACCAGAATTGTGTGAAGCTGTCTGAGAACCCAGTGTTTCATGACAGGTCAAAACACATAGAGATCAAATATCACTATATCAGGGATATGGTGCAGAGAGGAGCTGTGAAGCTCTTGTATGTTGCGATGGACGAGCAGATTGTAGATATACTGATGAAGCCATTATCCAGGGTAAAGTTGGAGTACTTCAGGGAGAGGATTGGTGTTCTTCAGATCGATGACACTTCGAGGAAGAAGTGATGGACACATTTGCTGAAGCCATCCCAAGCATGTTGGAAGGAGGATCCTTCACATGGTTGTGGATGTAAGCACTGGATGATGAGTATCAGGATGATGCTCCAGTTATTGCTCTGTATATACATCATGTTGGATGCTGGATATGATCAGTTGGATCATTTATATTTGTATGTATGTACGCATCGTGTTGATGCTGGATATGATCGGTTGGATAATTTATATTTGTATGTATGTACGCATCGTGTTGATGCTGGATATGATCAGTTGGATCATTTATATGTATGTACGCATCATGTTGGATGCTGGATATGATCGGTTGGATCATTTGTATGTATTTGTATATGCATCATGTTGGATGCTTGGACCATGTATCTGTGTCAGGTGGATACATTGTATGATCAGGTAGATCATGTATGTTGATATGTATCATGTATTTGTATTTGTATCAGGTGGATACACTGTATGATCAGGTGGATCATGTATGATGATATGTATCAGGTAGATACTTGGTGTGCATTAGGTGGATGCATTGTATGATCAGGTTGATCATGATGATGAGCTTCGGGATGTTGCTCCAGATGATATGTACCAGGATGGTACAAGTGATGATGATCAGTATGATCATGGGCATCAGGATGATCCGTTGGATCATGAGTATCAGGTTGATACTTGGAGGTCAGAGATGATATGTGGCAGGTTGTGCAAATAGCATGTAATCAGTCCTGGGAGATCTTGCCGGTCATGCTGCGGCACAGAAATGTTCCTGGGGTACTCTTTCCAGTATTGCTATGTAGTATGTAATCAGTCCTCAGATATCCGATAGGTTGAGCTGTGTGCTCGTAATCAGTCCTAGGATGAGGTATTACTACGGAGACATGTAATCAGTCCTGGAGATCCGATAGGTTGAGCTGTGTGCTAGTAATTAGTGCTGGGATGCTCTTTAGAGATCTTGCCGGTCGTGCTGTGGCACATAAATGTTCCCGGGATGATCTTTAAAGGTTTTGTGTATCCACATGTAATCAGTCTTGGAGATCCGAGAGGTTGAGCTGTATGCTCGTAATAAGTCCTAGGATGCTCTTTAGAGATCTTGCCGATTGTGCTGCGGCACATAAATGTTCTCGGGATGCTCTTTAAAGGTATTGTGGAGGAGATGCATGTAATCAGTCCTGGGAGATCTTGCCGGTTGTTCTTAGGCACATAAATGTTCCTGGGATACTCTTTCCGGTATTGCATCCACACATAAAATTAGTCCTGAGAGGACACCTCTATCAGATCGTTCGCACAGATGATGAAGACCTGCAGGTGGTGGGCCTACATCCAGTATGAAAAAGGACTGGCTCTGTAGAAATTCCTATGACGAGTAGAGTCAGAGATTGGTTGAGATATCAGCAGCAGTGACGATGATGATGACGATGATCCCAAGAAGAAGACTTGTCTAGCAGAACTATGTCGAGAAATACCTTCCTAGTTAAGAGGGAGTGTTGATGTATATGTAACTTCGTAATGTATTTCATATATATTTATTGTACCCTTATAAGAGATGTGTTATTCCTCTATAAGGAAGTGTCTTCATGTGGATTAACAAGTGTCGCAAGTGTTTGTACTTGCCAATGGGTTATTAGACCACCATGTGTGGGGTCGGCCCTAAAATATATATTATATTGTGGATGTATCTAGATAGACAAGTTGGCCCCATAAGGTCACTGGGAAAACATGTTAAGTATAAATAGATATCGGGAGATCTCTATTTGGATTATTTGGAAAGACACACTTCTCTCACTCAGAAAGTGGTGCACT
This sequence comes from Larix kaempferi, assembly GCA_027924585.1. Taxonomy (NCBI): domain Eukaryota; kingdom Viridiplantae; phylum Streptophyta; class Pinopsida; order Pinales; family Pinaceae; genus Larix; species Larix kaempferi. Next base: position 3,745,768 of record BSBM01000705.1, read on the forward strand.
AGTGAGGAGGAGGATCATCTGCTCTAGGAGACTATCTCAAGTGTATTTTGGTTGTACTTTGGTTGAGCCATTTCTCTCTCTATCTCTGAGGAAGTTGTGGGGTTTTTCACCTTAGGGTTTTCCCCATGGAAACTCTGTGTCTCTTGTATCTCATGCTTTTGATTCTTGTGATGCTTGTCATGCTTATTGTGATTGTTATGCATTGATATACTGTATATTTTATTCTCTCAGTAAAGATCCAAGAGTATTGTGAATTAATGCTCAAATTTAACAATAATCAGGTTGATTTGATTGATAATTTGTTAACTTACGATTCTCTGGAACATGCAAGTGTAGAAGGAATTTTGTTGAATCATGAGGAAACAATGATGGATTCACATTCTATAATCTTTTACTCTATGTATTCAGAATGGTGTATTGTAAAAGAGGATGAATCAATATTTGATTAGAGAATGGATTATCCAATTGTGGAAAATATGATTATTGATGATTGTTCTATTGCCGAAACAAATCTTGAACAAAATAATAAAGCTTTGACTGATAATTTATTGGAGCAGCAAGTGATTGATGATTTCTTTGAATTTACAGAAGTTAAAAGAAGCTCTTTCAATCCGGACATATTTACAGACTGTACAATTAAAACAAAAGCCAAAAATATGCTTGGATTGAATAACCTTTAGTTTGAATTTTCCCTGTCAAGGAATATTGACAAGGGTGAATATGTAGAGATTTCTAATGTTCACTTTGAAGGTTGTAATGAAGTAGAAAATTGTTCCACAAATGTCTTCAATTAAACACAAGCTAATAGTGATTGTATTGATGATGTGGAACAACAAGAGGTTATCTACAACACTCCATTGGATCCTAACGAAGATGACATTTTTGATATTACTGAATTTCATGGTAAGGAAGAATGCATTGATGATAATGATAATGCACTTAATCGTCCAGTGATGGTTATGTCAGATTCCCACATCATTAATCCACACTCCGAATCCAATAACGAGATGATATCTATGAAAAATTACTTTGGGTTTTCGTCAAATGGTCCTATAGATATACATTATTCATATTCAATTTTCTCACATGAATCACATAACTTTCATGATTATGTTGATATATGACTGGAATTGTCATTTTATGAAAAGTTCCCACAATGCGACATGTACCTGATTTTTGTTGTTGTTGTGAATGGATTTAGGACCCTGAATTGCATAATGCATTAGTCCTAAATATCTATGCATGGCATTCATTTCCCTATGGGACTGAATTTTCTTTAATGCCCGCATTGGCTCTATGATTTTACCTAACTCTGTTGAACCAATGAAGTTATGTTAGGAGTAGCATAGCTTTTCTATTTCTAAGCTTGCAGAATAAGAGTTGTGGTTTATTTTCTTTTGAATAAGTTAGCTGCTAGGTAGCCGTTTGAGCTTAGATTTCCTTCTTCACTATCATTCTGTCCCTTTGGATTTTTGGAAATGAAGACGAAACCCTTATTTGATGCAAATGTTGGACTGAACTAAACATTCATAAGGTATGTACAAGATATGTATTCACTGATTGCATCTAATTGCTTTCATGAGAATGAGTATGTACATTGATGTGTTTTATGAAGGAGGCCGTATTTAAAATCTGTACAATTTGAAGAAAGTATTATCTGCGAAACAATTTAGTTAACGATGAAATAAGAAAGAACTTGCTCTATTAGAGGTTAAATCATCAATGGACATAAATCAGGCACCGATTGAAGAATAAAAAAAGGAAAAAAAATTTCATGAATATTCTTGAAAAGTTGATAGCACAGATGTGTTTCATTAGAATCTATTCATCACAACATGACATCATTAATACAAATTCATGAAAACAATTTTGAAATCCGATATTCCATAGATCACCGACTGAGAAGTTTGGTCGCACATAAATCATAAAGAAAATATGATATCTGGTTGATTGACGCCTCCAAATTTTTTACATTTGAAAGGCATTCTGAGGTTGAACTGATAAATATGGTTTGGAATGTTTCATTAGCTGACATGTTAATTTTGTATCAAAATAAATTAGCAATGCTCATCAGTAAAAGGAAAAAAACAACAGGGGTTTGATTATATTTTTATTGCTTCCCATGACTTCATTATTCTTATTCTATTACACTGTTTTGACAGGTATTTTCCAGAAGGGAGTGCGCCAACTGATTGGAAGCGAATAAATACCTCTCCCAGATTCACAGGGAGTACTTTGTCACTTAGCAAATAATCCCTGACAATGTCTTCTCAATTAAATTACTTTCTGGGTGATTTTGAAACTACGTGATTGTTGTTTAGGAAAATTAAATCAATCTGATCGTGCAATGGAACTAGTGGCTTTATAATGAAATTTTAGACATATTTGACCTCATGTACTGAATCTTAAAATATGCTCTGACATCTGTGGTGTTGAGACTCCTTCTAATTCCCTGACAATACCTTGGTTTTTTCTATCCTTCATTCAAATTAACAGTTGGCCCAATCATGACCCCACTAAGTGAGCTTAGTTTCCTTCCTGCTGACTAAATCCTTAGGCTAGAGTTATCAGAATTTGGTTTGGGAAGCAAGTGATGGAACACTTAATCAACTGTGTGCTGGATATCTTGAATCAATATCAAGGGTTTAGGTGGCAAGTGAATTTGGAAACAATTCCGAAATAGTATGAAATAATTTTGGGCAATGAAATGTTGGACTGAGTGATGCTTGTAATCTGGCTTGGATTTTTTTCCCATTCGTTTGCCCTAAAGCCATGTTTTTTCTGTCTTCAACTTTCCACATTTTTAAGGTTGGCATTGATGATATGATTTTTTGGTCTTGCTTACATCCCTTCACTGGTGTCTCTTGTTTTGAAAGTAAATTTGAAGAAGAATCGATTGTGCCCAGAGTTAATATGAAGTTCTAGTTTGCTTTTATTCTGTTGATTTACAACTAGATACTTATATTGGTTTCTAATTCTCTGCCTCTCTATGTGGTTATCCATGATGGATTGTTTTGATTGTATACTTTTATGTTTTCCTGATCCTTTTTATTGATCCTTTTTGCTAATCTTTTTGTTGATTTTAGCCTCTTGTTTGATCTCATTTGTTTTCATCCTAGGATAGTTAGCTTCATCCTTATCCCATGTTGTTTTGATTTTACTTTACTTGATTGATTTTGTTTGAATAAACCTCAACTCAACTTTCAAAATGATGTGCAGAAATTCAGAGATCTGAACAATCTCATATGTATTGTTATAATCACAAAAGGATTAGAATTGGCTTCATAACAAAAGGAGTTCTTTTTTTAACAACAATGTCATGAGTGATTTTAATTGTTGCTTTGTTTTAAAAGGGGAAACTTGCTTCATGTTTTATGTTGTGTCAATATAAACCCTGTGAAATAATAAGGATCTATGAATTCTAAATTTACTATCTTGGGGCTCCACTCACTTACACATAAATAACCATCTCAGGCAGCCTGCTATATTTGACCCATGGAAAGGAAGCAAGTGTTGTAGATGTATGGAAATTAAAATGATCCCATGCTACAAAATTTACAACTAAAAGGATTATAATGAAGAGTCAAAATTTCGGAAAAAATTTCATCTCCATCAAAGAAATGGTTTTGAAAATAAATACATCCAAATAAGAAGATTGCCCAGATAATAATTCCAAAAGGTTCTTCTCCGTCCATGATTATTATAAACAAAGAATAATCATCACTCACACAAAATGACATTATGGATGGAAGAACCCACATCAAATGTTGAAGACCGAAGAAAGCTATTTGTGAAAGACTCGAATGATAAAACTCGTCAAAAGAAATGTTGATAGCATGGGAATGAAGAACAAACGAATATAGCTGTCTGATTTTGTTACGATCTCGTGGGGTCATATTTAGAGGTAACCAAAAGATTGGACCAATAATGAACTCCATGTTATGGCCTCAGGAGAGTGGTTAGGAAATCTGGTCTAGGTTTCCCTCTTTCCCAAATGCGTGACCGATATGATTCAAGAAAGATCCTCTCCCTGCATAAAAATTTAGCCTTTTAAAATCCTGGTAAAATGATAAGGGCACAATTTTACAATTATAATTAATAACAGAAAAGAAATTGTGATCCTAAAACGGGTTTGTTCAGAGATTTGTGTTCACCATCTAGTCGCCAATTGTTGCAGCTGCAACCTGATCCCCAAAATTCTATGAAATTGTAGGGCCCCTCCTTTGATCTTACTCATAGTTGGTTTTGTTGTACCCCTGACACTTAGTTTTTCTTGAAAAAAAGAACAAAAGGAGACGACTTTACGCACTTCCACAATTCCTACTTTCTGCACTTCCGCAACGCCGCAATCTCGCACTTCCGCAATGCCGAAATCCGCATGCCCGCAATTCCGATTGCGGATAGATTTTTCACTTTGTTGAATAGTATCCCGCAATTCTGACGGCCCGCAATTCCACATACCGCTTGTCCGCATTCTCCAGCCCGCACCTCGGCATACCCACATTTCCGATTGCGGATTGCGGGTTGCAGACTGCATTTTCGACTTTGGAATTGCATTCCGCAGTTCCGCATTCCACATGTCTGCATTTCCATGTTCCCGCACTCCCGTGATCCCGCAATCCCGCTTTGCGGATTGAAATTTTGAATGTTAAAAAATGGCACCCGCAATCCCGCAATCCCGCAGATCTACATTGCGGATTGTGGGAGGATGATTATTTTGGCCATTTTTAAAGCCTTTACGACTGCAGAAGGATGATTCACCGACTGTGGAAGGTTATTTTTGGGCCATCTTGGGGGTTTTTCTGACTGCGGAAAGGTGATTTTTGGGCGATTTTTAGGGCTTTTCCGACTACGGAAAGATGATTTTTGGGCCATTTTTAGGGATTTTTCTAACCTTCCGCCTTTGCGATTTTCACACTGAAACTAGATCACAGAAGTTTAAATCTTTGTTTTGCAAATCATATTGATGAATAAAGCTTCTGAAATTTGTATTATGTTCATTATGATTGCGCTGAATAATGAGTTTTTCTTATACATTGGTTTTGTCATTTCCTTAGGACACATGGAAGCTAAAAGATTGTGCAAATTTATCCATTGTTGAAAACTTAAAACGATTCAAAAATATCCAGCGAAACGGTCGGCATGGTTGAGAAATATCTAGCAAAACGGTTGGTGTGATTTAGAAATATCCAGTGAAACGGTCGGTGTGATTAAAAAATATCCAGCAAAATGGTCGGCATGCTTGTGAAATCTCCAACGAAACGATTGGCATGATTCAGAAATCTTCAATGAAATGGTCGACAACACTAAGTGTAAACACGCCGAAATTATCGACAACACTCAACAAACCTTGCCGAAACCACAGAAAAACTCTGTTAATCTCCCTGAAACAACGATGGAAATTGACGAGTTAACACTGAAGAGATTTGATTTTAACCTGCAATATTAGTGAAATTTCATGAGTTTACGCGGGTAAAAAAATGAGGAATTTATGACGAATTATAAATTGACATTGTATATGAGATCATCAAAGATTATTCGATTCATTCACTGGTCATCCAATATAGTTGAATCTCATGCTGATATGCCACCACCGCATGTGATTTTAGGTTGAAATGGAAAGATTCTCAAAATATAGGACACCCGAGCCGTCCAATAGAGGCCGTCAATAGAAAGGAATCAAATTCATTTATAAAAAAAGGACTTGGATCATCCCATGACATATGCTTGAAGCACATCAATAGGCCACATCAAGATCAACTCATTCGACAGAGCAAACCCAAATTCAGGAATGGAGTCGAAAGGAGCATTGTGCCGTGAAATTCCATAACACTTTCAAGAATGTTGAAGAATGACCGATAAGAAGGGGGATTAAGGATTGGATATGATAACCACAAATAATTAGTCCACCACATCTGATGTCATGTACTGAAAGCCTATATTTCATGTATATGGAAGAAAAATACGCATTAATAAATCAATAAAGTCAACATTGTCACATGAAGACAAAATTAATAAAATCCCAAATTAGTGGAATCTCAAAGGACAGTCAAATCTAAGTTAATTCAATTGTTGCAATAAATTTATGAAGAATATTCTAAAAGTCTCAAGAGTTGATGGAAGGCCAAAAGGCACCTAGAGTTGGCTTATATATTGTAATCTCAATAGATGAGACAACGGGGGGGGATTTTGCTAGTGAATTAGAGACTGGATACATTGTGTATGAGAACTATTTTTCTGCTAATGAAGAAAGACCTGTTTGTTGGGAAAAGCTTGCACTGATGTTTTCCTGGGACGTGTGACTGATAGATCAGAACTATTTATTTTTTGTCTATGTTCATGCTATGAGATGTTTCTAACTTATTGAACTACTTCATTGGTGGTGAATGATTTCCTTATCTATGCAAATGTCTATGTGTAACAGAGTAATAAATTGGGTTAATTAAAATCAAATCTATCTTTGGTAATTTTCTGCTGGGAATGTGCATATTTTATCTTAATAGATATATGTTGGATTTGTATGAGCATTTTCAGATTATTACTCTTATTCAAATTCGCTCCTTGCAAGGATAGGTTAGCTTAGTGTAGAGTAGGATTAGATAATTGATAAGGTAGGAGCGGTAAGACGGGAGGTAAGAACCTACGTATCGCTAGTGTGGTTTCTGCTTATCAATTATAGGTTAAATACATTAGTTTAGAATCATACCCTTACACATAAAATAAAAACGGCGGGTCAGGTCGCAACCAGTACATAAGTAAAACATACCTATGGTAGCCGGACCGTTAACCGGATGGATTCCCCATACCAAACAGTGAGTGATCTAATTGGAATTATTCATTGGGGAGAATCCCTACTGCCGATGCTAGGATTTTTGGGGCATCAACAATTTTTGGCGCTAGATGGAGGGCTGGATGAAAAGCCAGCCTATGTGAAGTCATTTTGCTTCAGTTGACAGATTATTAATGAATTTTTCCCATATCCCTGTATTGGAACATGCTTTCATCTCTGCGAGACCATCCGGAAGTATTTCTAAGAAGACAGTTGATCTCTTGTCACAATATAAATTTGATGGTGAAGGAAACACCTCTGCATTCAGGCATATTGTTCATTTTGATGTCACTTGTCGAAATCTCAAAATTGAGCAAGATGCTGAAATATGCAGGTTGTTTACCCTCAGTTTCGAAGGACGAATTAGGTCTTGGTTCACAGTTGGAAACAGTTCATGGAAATTTTTATCACTGCTCATGGATACTATGACTATGAGTAATTATGTGACAATCTTGAAGGGATTTGAAGAAAGAAAGGTGATTCAGATGACGATTTAATTTTGAGAATGGCTCAAATTTATCATAGGTTTCGTGAAGAAGACAAACTTGATAAGGAAGAATTAATTGACTGGGATTTGCACTTTCTTTCTTTGACCAAAGATGATGAAGTTCCACTTGATGATGAAGGAAATTGTAGTTGCTTGAATGATACTAATTTGGGACCTTTGGACCAAGGGATGTTAAAATCTAGTGGGAAGAAGAATATAGAAGAGATTGATTTCCCAAACAACCTTCTTAAAAGGTATGATATTCAAAATGAGTGTCCATTTTATGCTGTAGGTGCACATGAAGAAATTGCCACTCCATCAGAAAGTAAATTGAATGGAAAATTTTGTGAAGAATCTTTGGGACATGTGGATAAATTAGGTTATTTGAATTTATTGGATGATGATTTGGAAGTATCATGTCCTCACATCCCGTGTGAAAAAATAGAAGAATCTCTAGCTATAGGGATGGATGTCCCATATTGTCAAATGACACCTCTGTTTGAAATTGTAAAAGAAGATAAATCAATGTTTGCTGAGAAAATGGATGATCCAATTGTTGCAAATATGATTGATGGTAATGACCATTTTGTTGCTAAAACATGATAGAATCATGTTGATTTGATTGATAATTTGTTAACTTATGATTCTCTGGAACATGCAAGTGTAGAAGGAAATTTGTTTAATCATGAGGAAACAATGATGGATTCACATTCTGAAAAGTTTTACTCTATGTATTCAGACTTGTTTATTGTAAAAGAGGACGAATCAATATTTGATCAGAGAATGGATTATCCAATTTTGGAAAATATGATTATTGATGATTGTTCTATTGGTGAAACACATCTTGAACAAAATCATAAAGCTTTGATTGATAATTTATTGGAGCAACAAGTGGTTGACGCTTTCTTTGAATTTGCAGAAGTCAAAAGAAGCTCTTTCAAATCGGATATATTTACAGACTATACAATTAAAACATAAGCCAAAAATATGGTTGGATTGAATAACCTTGAATTTGAATTTTGCATGTCACAGAATATTGACAAGGGTGAATATTAGAGATTTCTAATGTTGACTTTGAAGGTTGTAATGAAGTAGAAAATTGTTCCACAAATGTCTTCAATGAAACTCAAACTAATAGTGATTGTATTGATGATGTGGAACAACAGGAGGCTATATAAAATACTCTATTGGATCCTAATGAAGATGACATTTTCGATATTAAATAATTTCATGGTAAGGAAGAATGCATTGATGATAATGATAAGGCACTTAATCATCCATTGATGGTTATGTCGAATTTCCACATCATTAATCCACACTCTGAATCCAATAACGAGACGATATCTATGAAAACCGACTTTGGGTTTTCATCACATGGTCCTATAGACATACATAATTCATATTCAATTTTTTCACATGAATCACATAACTTTCATGATTATGTTTATATATGGCCGGAATTGTCATTTTATGAAAAGTTCCCACAATGCAACATGTACCTGATTTTTTCTATTGTGAATGGATTTAGGACTGTTGTTACTTTTCTGACCCTGAATTGCATAATGCATCAGTTCTACATACCTATGCATGGCATTCATTTCCCTATGGTACTGAATTTTCTTCAATGGTTGCATTGGCTCTATGATTTTACCTAACTCTGTTGAACCAATGAAGTTAGGTTAGGAGTAGCATAACTTTTCTTTTTCTAAGCTTGCAGAATAAGAGTTGGAAACATGTAGTTTCTTTTCTTTTGAATAAGTTAGCTACTAGGTAGTCATTTGAGTTTGTTTGATAGATTAGATTTCCTTCTTCACTATCATTCTGTCCCTTTGTATTTTTGGAAATTAAGATGAAACCATTATTTGATGCAAAGGTTGGAATGAACTAAACATTCATAAGGTATGCACAAGAGATGTATTCACTGATTGCATCTAATTGATTTCATGAGAATGATTATGTACACTGATGTGTTTATGAAGGAGGTCGTATTTAAAATCTGTACAATTTGAAGAAAGTCTGGTTTGCGAAACAATTTAGTTAATGATGAAAGAAGAATGCACTTGTACCATTAAAGGTTAAATCATCGATGGACAGAAATCAGGCACCGATTGAAGAATAAAAAAAGGAAAAAATACTTTCATGAAGATTCTTGAAGAGTTGATAGCGCATAGATGTTTCATTAAGATTTTCTATTCATCACAACATGACAACATTAATACAAATGCATGAAAACAGTTTTGAAATCCAATATTCCATATACCACCAGCTGAGAATTTTGGTCGCACATAAATCATAAAGCAAATCTAATATTTGGTTGATTGACACCTCCAAAATTTTTACATTTGAAAGGCATTCTGAGATTGAACTGATAAATATGGTGTGGAATGTTTCATTAGCTGACATGTTAATTTTGCATCAAAATTAATTAGAAATGCTCATCATTAAAAGGAAAAAAACAACAGGGGTTTGATTACATTTTTATTGCCTCCCATGACTTCATTATTCTTATTCAATTATACTGTTTTGACAGGTATTTTCCAGAAGGGAGTGCACCAACTGATTGGAAGTGAAGAAATACCTAGAACAGATTCACAGGGAGTACTCTGTCACTTAGAAAATAAGCCCCGACAATGTCTTCTCAATTACATTAATTTCTGAGTGATTTTGAAATTACGTGATTGTTGTTTTGGAAAATTAAATCAATCTGATCGTGAAATGGAACTAGTGGCTTTATAATGAAATTTTAGACATATTTGACCTCATGTACTAAATCTTAAAAGATGCTCTGAAATTTGTGGTGTTGAGACTCCTTCTAATTCCTTGAAAATACCTTGGTTTATTCTATCCTTCATTCAACATAACAGTCGGCTCAATCATGACCCCGCTAAGTGAGCTTAGTATCCTTCCTGCTGACTCAACCCTCAGACTAGAGTTATCAGAATTTGGTTTGGGAAGCAAGTGATGGAACACTTAATCAAATGTATGTTGGATATCTTGAATCAATATCAAGGGTTTAGGTGGCAAGTGAATTTGGAAACAATTATGAAATTATGAAATAATTTTGGGCAATGAAATGTTGGACTGAGTGATGCTTGTAATCTGGCTTGGATTTTTCTTCTGTTCATTTGCTCTGAAGTCGTGTTTTTACCTGTCTTCAACTTTCCACATTTTTAAGGTTGTCCTTGATGATATGGTTTTTTGATCTTGCTTACATCCCTTCATTGGTGTCTCTTGTTTTGAAAGTAAATTTGAAAAAGAATCGGTTGTGCCCAGAGTTAATATGAAGTTCTAGTTTGTTTTTGATTCTGCTGATTTACAACCATATACTTATATTGGTTTCTAATTCTCTGCCTCTCTATGTGGTCAACCATGATGGATTGTTTTGATTGTATACTTTTCTATTTTCCTGATCCTTTTTATTGATCCTTTTTGTTGATTTTAGATTTTTTTTGATCTCATTTGTTTTCATCCTAGGATAGTTAGCTTCAACCTTATCCCATGTTGTTTTGATTTTGATTTTCTTGATTGATTTTGTTTGAATAAAACTCAGCTCAACTTTCAAAATGATGTGCAGAAATGCAGAGATCTGAACAATCTCATATGAAATGTTATAATAAAAAAAGGATTAGAATTGGATTCATAACAAAAGGAGTTCTTTTTGTAGCAACAATGTCATGAGTGATTTTAATTGCTGCTTTGTTTTAAAAGCGGAAACCTGCTTCACGTTTTATGTTGTGGCAATATAAACCCTGTGAAATAATCAAGATCTATGAATTCTAAATTACTATCTTGGGGCTCCACTCACTTACACATAAATAACCATCTCAGGAAGCCCACTATAATTGACCCATGGAAAGGAAGCAAGTCTTGTAGATGTATGGCAATTAAAATGATCCCATGCTACAAAATTTACAACTAAAAGGCTTATAATGAAGAGTCAAATTTCTGAAAAAGTTTCATCTCCATCAAAGAAATGGTTTTGAAAATAAATACATCCAAATAAGAAGATTGCCCAGATAATAATTCCAAAAGGTTCTTCTCCATCCGTGAGTATGACAAACAAAGAAAACTCATCACTCACACAAAAGGACATTATGGATGGAAGAACCCACGTCAAATGTTGAAGACTGAAGAAAAGCTACTTATGAAAGACTCGGACGATAAAACTCATCAAAAGAAAGCATCTAAAGAAATGCTGATAGCATAGGAATGAAGAACAAACGAATATATCTTTCTGATTTTGTTACGATCCTATGGAGTCATATTTAGAGTTAACCAAAAGATGGGACTAATAATGAACTCCATATTATGGACTCAGGAGAGTGGTTAGGAAATTTGGTCCAGGTTTCCCTATTTCCCAAATAAGTGACCAATATGATTCAGGAAATCTCCTCTCCTTGCATAAAAATTTAGCCTTTTAAAATCTTGGCAAAATGATAAGGGCACAGTTTTACAATTAGAATTAGTAATAGAAAAGCAATCGTGATCCTAAAACGGGTTTGTTCAGAGATCTCTGTTCACCAGCTAGTCGCCAATTTTTGGAACTACAACCTGATCCCCAAAATTTTGTGAAATTGTAGGCCCCCTCCTTTGATCTTACTCACAGTTGATTTTGTTGTTCCCATGACACTTAGTTTTTCTTGAAAAAAAATAACAAAAGGAAAATACTTTCCGCACTTCCGCAATTCCTAATTTCCGCACTTCCGCAGCGCCACAATCCTGCACTTCCACAATGCCAAAATCCTCCTGCCTGCAGTTCCGATTGCGAATTACAGATTGGAGATTGATTTTTTGGTTTTTATAATAGTATCCCGCAATTACGCAATCTGCATGCCCGCAATTCTGCATCCCGCTTTTCCGCATTCTGCAGCCTGCACCTCGACATACCCACATTTCTGATTGTGGATTGTGGGTTGCAGACTACATTTCTGACTTTGGAATTGCATTTCACACTTTCGCATTCCACATGTCCGCATTTCAGTGTTCCCACACTCCCGTGATCCCGCAATCCCGCAGATCCGCATTGCGGATTGCGGGAGGATGATTATTTTATCCATTTTTAAAGCCTTTTCTAACTGTGGAATGATGATTTTCCGACTGTAGAAGGTGATTTTTGGGCCATTTTTGGGGGCTTTTCTGACTATGTAAAGGTGATTTTTGGGTAATTTGTAGGGCTTTTCCGACTGCAGAAAGGTGATTTTTGGGCCATTTTTAGGGCTTTTTCTAACCTTCTGCCTCTGCGATTTTCACACTGAAACTAGATCATGGAAGTTTAAATCTTTGTTTTGCAAATCATATTGATGAATAAATATTCTGAAATTTGTATTATGTTCATGATGATTGTGCTGAATAATGAGTTTTTCTTATACATTGGTTTTGTCGTTTCCTCGGGATGCATGGAAGTTGAAAGACTATGCAAATTTATCCGTCATTGAAAACTTAAAACGATTCAGAAATATCCAGCGAAACGGTCAGCATGGTTCAGAAATATCTAGCGAAACAGTCGATGTGATTCATAAATCTTCAGTGAAACAGTTGGCGTGATTCAAAAATCTCCAACAAAACGGTCGGCATGGTTGAGTAATCTCCAGTGAAACAATCAACATAATTAAGAAATCTTTAGCGAAATGGTCGACAACACTAAGTGTAAAAACGTCGAAACTATCGACAACACTCAACAAACCTCGTCGAAACAACGGAAAAAATCTGTTAATCTCCCTAAAACAAAGATGAAAATTGATGAGTTAACGTTGCTGAGCTTTGATTTTAACCTGAAATATTAGTGAAATTTCGTGAGTTTACGCAGGTAATAAAATGAGGAATTTATGACAAATTATAAATTGACATTATATCTTAGATCATCAAATATTATTCGATTCAGTCACTAGTCATTACAGTTGAATCTCATGTGGATATGCCACCACTGCATGTGTTTTTTAGGTTGAAATGAAAAGATTACCAAAATATAGGACACCCGAGCCGTCCAACTGAGGCCGTCAATAGAAATGAATCAAATTCATTTATAAAAAAATGACTTGGATCATCCCATGACATATGCTTGAAGGACGTCAATAGGCCACATCAAGATCAACTCATTCGACAGAGCACACCCAAATTTAGGAATGTAGTTGAAAGGAGCATTGTGATGTGAAATACCATAATGCTTTCAAGAATGTTGAAGAATGACTGATAAGAAGGGGGATTAAGAATTGGATATGACAACCGCAAATAATCAGTCCACCAAATCTGATGTCATGTACTGAAATCCTATATTTCATGTATATGGAAGAAATATCCATATTAATAAATCAATAAAGTCAACAGTGTCACATGAAGACAAAATTAATAAAATCCCAAATTAGTGGAATCTCAAAGGACAATCAAAGATAATTTAATTCAATTGTTGTAATGAATTTATGAAGAATATTCTAAAAGTATCACTCGGAGATGGAAGGCCAAACGACACCTAGCCTTGACTTATATATTGTAATCTCAATAAATGAGAGAACGAGGGCAGGGGGACTTTTTCTAGTGAATTAGAGACTGGATACATTGTGTATGAGAACTATTTTTCTGTTAATGAGGAAAGACCTGTTCGCTGGGAAAAGCTTGCACTGATGTTTTCCTAGACGTGTGACTGATAGAGAAGAACTATTTCTTTTCTATCTATGTTCATGCTGTGAGATCTTTCTAACTTATTGAACTACTTCATTGGTGGTGAATGATTTCCTTATCTATGCAAATGTCTATGTATAACAGAGTAATCGAATTGTGTTAATTAAAATCAAAGCTATCTTTGGTAATTTTCTATTGGGAATGTGCATATTTTATCTTAATAGTTATCTGTTGGATTTTATTGAGCATTTTCAGATTATTACTCTTATTCAAATTCGTTCCTTGCAAGGATAGGTTAGCTTAGTGTAGAATAGGATTATATAATTGATAAGGTAGGAGCAGTAAGACGAGAGGTAAGAACTTACACATCGCTAGTGTGGTTTATGCCTATCAATTATAGGTTAAATGCATTAGTTTATAAGCATACCCTTAAACATAAAATAGAAATGGTGGGCCAGGCCGCAACCGGTACATAAATTAAACAAACATACCTACGGTAGCCAGACCATTAACCAGACGGATTCCCCATACGAAATAGTGAGTGATATAATTGGGATTATTCATTGGGCATCAACAAGTTGCTTGAAGGTCTATGTGAAGAACCTGCAACAATTAATTGATGAAATACACGATATATCAGATCACATAATATTTTTATTGATCGCAGGCCACTTCGAGGGGGAAACCTCCTTTGATCAAGCTCAATACAGAATAACTTCACGATACCTTCATTGGTCTCAACACAAACTTATATACTAATTCTAGGCATCAATACCATGGGTCAATACCATGTTCCAATACAAAACATGGGCCAATACAAACTATGGGTCAACAAATACTACGGGACGACTTACAAAGCATATGCATCCAACAACAATAATACAAACTATGGATCAAAAAATACTATGGGATGACTTACAAAGCATATGCGTCCAACAACAATATACTAACAAAGTAAAGAGAAGGGTTGACATCGGTTCCTAACATCCCCCCCCTTAGAAAAATCTTTGTCCTCAAAGCTTTAGATGTGGAAATTGTTGCTAAATCTGAAGGAGTGGTTCGCATGTAGCATCCTCTGGTTGCATTCCATGCCACTGAATTAAGACCTCTGTGATAGAGCGAGAGTGAAGCTGACGAGTGCGCTTATTGAGGACAACCTCCAAATCCAAAAGTATGGATCCTTCATTATCTAGTTCTAGTAAAATAGTTTGTCCTCTGATGTTGGTGCTAAGAACTTTCTTCAGATAAGAGACATGAAATACTGGAT
This sequence comes from Larix kaempferi, assembly GCA_027924585.1. NCBI lineage: Eukaryota > Viridiplantae > Streptophyta > Pinopsida > Pinales > Pinaceae > Larix > Larix kaempferi. Next base: position 3,760,966 of record BSBM01000705.1, read on the forward strand.
GAATTTGGGAAGGAGGAAGTTCCAATTTATAAGAAACAGACCCAATCTTATGAAGAATCTTATATGGACCATAGAACTTTGGAGTGAGCTTATGACGCCCTTTGAGTTTCAGGGAGGATTGCTTGTAAGGTTGGAGACGAAGAAAAACCATATCACTTACTTGAAAAGTGCACTCAGAATGATGCTGATCGGCTTGTTGCTTCATGCGATTTCTTTCCATGTGAAGATTGTCCCGCAAAATGCAAAGAATCTGATTGCGGTTCCGAAGGACCGTGTCAATTGCTGGGGGTGTATGTAAGAAGAACTGGTGGTGCCTGACCATAGACTGCTTCATATGGAGTCATTTTAGAAGGCAGTGTGGTAAGAGGTATTGTACCACCATTTAGCTAGAGGGAGCCACTTTTCCCACTGATGTTGTTGTTCAGAGGTGAAGCAATGAAGATAAGTTTCCAAGCATTTATTGATAATTTCAGTCTGACCATCTATTTGTGGGTGATACACTGAACTCATCTTCAATTTGGTGCCAATGTGGTGAAATAATTCTTTCCAAAAATGACTGGTGAAAGTCGCATCACGATCCGAGACAATGGAAGAAGGGATTCCATGAAGGCGAAAGATTTGGTCTAGGAAAATTTGAGCAATTGAGGAGGCTGTATAGGGATGGCTGAGAGCACAAAAATGACTATATTTAGAGAGGCGATCAACCACAACCAAAATCACTGTCTTCCCACCAGATTTAGGGAGCCCTTCAATGAAATCCATAGAAATATCTGTCCAAATCCATGTAGGTATGAGAAAGGGTTCGAGCAATCCCAGAGGGAGTGTCGTTTCTCCTTGATTGCACTGGAAGGTATCACATTCAGCCACCATATGTTGAATATTCCTTTTCATTCCCTGCCAAAAGAAGTTATGCCGTGCCCGCTCATACATTTTGAGGAAGCCAGAGTGCCCTGCCGATGGAGAAGCATGGAGTTCATAGAAGACATCCTATTGAAGATCTGTGCTCTAGGGAAGCACCAGACGACCCTTGTATCTCAGGAAAGCACCATACCAAGAGTAATGTGGTTCAACAAAAGGGTTGTTGGCTAAGCATTGGATGATTTGAGATAATGACGAGTCATTGACATAGCCCCGTTGAATAGATTGCAACCAATTTGGAACATGCATAGAAATAGATGAAAGAGAACTGTGGTCATCAAATGTGCGACAAAGAGAATCCGCCACAATATTGTCCTTACCCTTCTTGTAAGTGATATCATGGTCATAACCCATGAGTAGTGTAAGAGGAAGCTTCTTGAAGTAACCCCTGACCCGCATTGTTTGGGGGGTGGTGATTCCGGCTAAAGCATGGAGAGATATCTCTGGGTGGTTGTCCTGAGACAGAGGGTCAATAAGTGGCTCCTGAATGTCGACCTGATCATCCAATGTATCTGGAGCTTCTTCACCAATTTCAGAGTCAGGCGGAGAATCCACATATAGGAGATAGAGCTTTTGCTGAACACATCTATTTCCCCGAGTGAGTTTCTCATCACAATTATAACAAAGCCCTTTTTCTCTGCGTGTCTGCATCTCTGTTTCAGACAAATGCTTGATAGGAGTTGGTCGAGGAGCTAGCAGGATGGGAGGTCGTTGAGAACCCATATTTCAGAAGGGAACAAAAGTGGGTTTGGAGCGCTGTTGGGATGCAATCGTGTCTTCTGCAAACTTAGCCAACCCCAGGGCTTCCATAATTGTAATGAGACATAAAATTTTGACCTCAGAGTGGATTGCATCCTTTATACCACTGATAAAACAACTCCGGTAGAAGTCATCAGGCAATCCTTTGGTCTGGTTGGCTAGTTTCTCAAATTCGGATTGATACTCTCTCACAGTGCCAATTTGGCGAAGTTTAGTGAGGGCTCTTGTGAAGTCATCAAAAGCACTAGGACCAAATCGTTGCAAAAGGAGTTGGAAAAAATCTGTCCATTTTGGCTCTTCATGAGCCTTGATGTACCAACGGTACCATTGAAGAGCTTCCTGTTCCAAATGAAAGGATGCTAGTGGAAATTTGTTGACATCAAAAGTATTATGCAGATTGAAATACTGTTCTGCACGATAGATCTATCTAGTCAGATCAGTACCATTGAAGCGAGGAAAATCAAGATTCAGACCACGAAAATTGATGGAAGAAGACAACCCATTGTCTGATGAAGACTCGGACTGTCGCTTGTTGTTCATGGCTGAATGCTCAAGATGGAGGCTGAGAAATTTTTCATCTAGATATTGGAGTTTTCTTTGAATGGTTGCAAGTGCTTCCTCGATGGTTTTTGCTCCTGCGCGGGTGACAACCATAACCAAGAGTTTTTTGTTTTTGAGTGGGTAGAAAAAAAAAAAAAAAAACTGTTTCAGTAAAGGAAAATATGGATTTGGGAAAAAATCTGATGGGTAATTTGGGTTTGATTAGGTTTTGGACACTTTCGAATGGACAGGGAAGTAGAAAAGGAGGATTTCAGAAGTGGCATGAAAGAATGATAAAATTTGGAAGAGAGGGACAAAGAAGCAGAAATAGGAAAGGAACTTTGTGGTAAAATTTGAAGGCGATTAGGTGAAAGTCGAAGAAGTTATGGCAAACCCTAAAAATAGACAAATGTGGGATTTTCGGCTTTGGGAAGTGGAATTTGGGATAGGGTCCTCAGGAATGAAATATGCAGAATGGGATTACAGGGGTGTTAGGGAAGTTTCAAGGAAAACAGAGTGAAAACAAGGGAGATATGGTGAAAAAATAGATTTTGCTTTTTTCCAAAATGGATCTGCTATGGCGCAGAAGGGATAAAAAACAAATGGATCTGCAACGACGTGGAAGTGATCGACAACAGACGGATCTGCAACGACGTGGAAGTGATCGACAACAGTTATGGATAGAGGAAATCTACGATTTATCAGCTGAAAAAAGATATGGACCTCAGGTATGCTCAGCTTCCTAATGGTTTAGGGGATTCACTCAGCCACCAATGCTGTCTGACGGCTTGCGTATTGGGGCAGTACCCCTCACTCCACGGCTCAGGTAAAACTGATAACCGCTTTGCCACCAACGACAACTCTTAGTTTTCCTGACATGTGGGAACTAGTCAATCAGGTAAGGGTCATTCCCCTTTTTGTTGGTAGGTCCTCTCAATGGGCCATCTACTTCGGGGTTCCTGTGGTAATCCTCACAATCAATTTTAGGCCTTATGCCTAAGTACTTCCCACAATTAAGTGGATAGGGATTATTCCCAGATCCAAACCTGCAACAGATGCGAATTTTTTTTTGGCAGAAATTTCACCCAACGAGCCCAAGAAAGTGCTCTGATACTAGATGTGAAGATCCTGCATCAATTAATTGATGAAATACACAATATATCAGATCACATAATATTTTTATTGATCGCAGGCCACTTCAAGGGGGCAACCTCCTTTGAGCAAGCTCAATACAAAATAACTTCATGGTACCTTCATTGGTCTCAACACAAACTTATATACTAATTGTAGGTGCCAATACCATGGGTCAATACCATGTGCCAATACAAACCATGGGCCAATACAAACTATGGATCAACAAATATTATGGGACGACTTACAAAGCATATGCATCCAACAACAATAATACAAACTATGGATCAAAAAATACTACAGGAAGACTTACAAAGCATATGCGTCCAACAACAATATACGAACAAAGTAAAGAGAAGGGTTGACATGGGTTCCTAACAGTCTAAAAATGCCCAGAATGGTTTCTCTCATGCCCAGGTTGCTTAAGACACTCCAGATCTTTTTAGGGTAGACCCATACAAAAATGTGGGCAACATATATCTCCAACTACGAGACACATGCTTGATCTTGCAAATGAGAGCATGTGAGAAACCCATAATCTCTACAATACACTTGTTAGATTAACCACCAAGAAACAAAAACTTCACAACAACACAATTCTTCTTTCACACAAAAACACACCAAATGCTCATGGAAGAGCTTATTCATCCTACCTACCTACTCTAATCATGATAAAATTAACAAGTTAACTGAAATAATACAACCAATGAAGCCACCTTAGCATAACATCCATGTTAAGGATTCTTCTCTTGTCTTTGACAATAGTCCAAGACAAAATCACATTGATGATGAGTTGAGTAGACGCCATTATATTTATCAGAATGGGGTTGGAATAATAGAATAGATCATGAAATTAGATACCCTCGAACCATTGCCAAGGAAAAGGGACCCTTTCACAAGCCCACTCTATCCAAGCTTGCAGAGGGATCGAGAACAAAATGCCTTCAAGATTAAATTTCTCTTCAAACTTCGTTGGCTACCCCAAATGATGTTCAAAACCCACAAGAAGACCTAAAATATATGGATGGAAAAGAGGCTTCAAATATTTCCTAGGAGATGGCATAGTTTGTTGCTCCTAACCCTACAATAAAACTACTTTCTTGTTGTCCAAAACATGCATTAACCACTAAGAAACATGGTTGAAGATGATGATTGAGATTCACCCTAGGAGAGGGTAAAATTGGTTGTTCAATATCAACAATAGAAGTCTCCATATGCAACCCTATATCCTCATCAATGGTGAGGAAGCATGGCTGAAACAAATCATGAGGGATCTTGTCAAAAATAGGTTTTCCAAGGTCTTCAAAATTCACACTTCTCTTATTAGAAGAGTCATATATGGAATCTAACAAATTTCCAATATTCCCTACCCCTATCATGACTATTGTGAGAAAAATGCACATCATCATATCCATGGTAACCATCTTCATTAGCAAAAAGATCCTCAAATATATCATCCTCAAAAGATTCATCATCAAGAGAAAAGGAGGGAGGAAGGCTCACCAAACTTCATCACGAGGATAAAAAGGAGAAGCATTAACCTTACCTTCATCAACATGTATTCAATCTTGAAGTAGTCTTGCCAGGCAATATTGTCTTTTTCACAATCCTTATCTATCCAATGTTGGATAGGGATAATTAAAGTACCATCATCATTCTCGTCTTCAACGACTGGAAAAGCTTCATGGGAATCTTCAAGAAGAGGCTTGGGGCCCTCCAATTTCATGGAACCCCAACCAAAGCTCAAAGACCAATCTTGGAATGAAATTTGGCACATGTACTTGGAATCATCTAGGGAAATATAAGGATGGAAATTCTTTGCATAAAATCCTTCATGTGGCAGACCAAAACACTTAGTGAAACCAACAATAAATTCAAGTAAATGTGCCCGAAAGATACCCTCAAGTTTGAGCTCAAAACATGCCCTAGGAGAGGACACATTGGGCTTCCCCAAACCAACAACCACCAGATCTCTTTGCTAACCCACATCTACCTTAAAATCAACTCCAAGTGTTGAAAAGTATGGTTGATTTTGCACTTCTAAAGTTTCTCTAGGAGAGGGCATCACTTGCTGCTTCAAATTTGCAATAATGTCTCCATCTTGCTGGCCCAAACCAACAATAATTTCACTTACAATGGGTTGGGAATGATCTTGGATGATTTTTGTTTTACATACCCCTTCCAATGCTTCCAACACTAGGATTCCCTCCCTTGAAGAATCAAAGAGAGGAGGGCATATAAACTTCCAATAATCATCATCTTTTTCATCAAGCAAAGGAATCATGCCATTTTATTTTGAAACGTTCAAGACATTAAGAATCCTCAAAACAATGATAAAGAGAACTCACCATTACTTCTTTACTTCAATTAGGGCCTCTTGATTTTCTTCTTGGTCTTCATGGATTTGTTTGACAAAACATTATTCATGTTGTTCCAAGTTTGCAACAACAAATGGCTGGAAACTCTCAAGGATTTCCTCTTGGACATATTCTTCGTCCTAAGGAGGGGCAACTAGATCTTTAACAAATTCTTCATCAAGATTAGGATCCGATCTCTTGCAAAATATCTTGAGAAAAATTACAAGTGAATGTATTCACTTATTAGGATGCCCCTCATACCAATCTTCTACATTCTTGTTATCCCACAAAAGAGACATCAAGAACATCTTCATTTTAATATCGTCATGTACCACATTCAACTTTGAAATAACATTAACAAATAATTCCACATGCAATCTTTCCGAATATTTGTATCCATGAAATTTTGGGATGCACTCCCTCTAATCATCACCATTCAAATAATTTGGGTATGTCAAGATGGCCGAGAAATCTAATGGAGTAAGCCAATCGAGCATCCATGACAACTCAAGAAATTCCATATCACTTTCCAATATTGAAATATGAGGCACCTAATATAAAAAATGCATGGAATCATACCTAAAACCGATATCAAAATGGTGGAGTCGCCAAGGTGTACTTGAAATTCCTTCAAATGCTGCTTGCTTCACCTTACAAACAACAAATCTTCAAAATATGAAAGGAAAAGGGCTTCGTCCCTTCATGGAGTTTCTAATGTGAGAAGAGAAATTCGCAATAGTAACCTCTCACAAAATGTTAAGAAGCATGGATCTTCAAATTTCCAGGAAAAAATCTTTATCTTGGGCAGCGACACCAAACATGTTACCTTGCAAACTAGCAGGTGTATTTATAGTCCCAAAGATCACTACTAGTCCACGATAACTTGAAAGGTGTTACCCACTATCACCACGATAATCGCCTCTATGTATTTCTGGTTGGCTCTTGTCCAACTCGAGGGGGAATCCCTGAATATGATTTCTAGGTTATGGCAATGAGGGCACACAATGATTTATAAGAAATAAACTTAGCAAAATGAGGTTTGGATTTTTAGGGTTTTTTTAAGAGGTGATGGAGAGACCTAGAGATCAATGCCAATAACCAAGTAGTGAAATGGAGTCCAGGTGAATCAAATGGTAAGTGAGTCCAAGAAGAATACCCTTCAAGATTTTGTCTACTTCCTTCAAAGATTAGGGGATGGGACTAGGAAATTAGTCACTTACCTAATGAGGATAAACAATGGACATTGAGGTCCACAAGAGGGAGCTGTAATAGAGGAAAGTCCCTAACCACCCAAGATCAACTATGGAGAAGGTAAATACCTTAAAATCCTTTCCAAGGGAGCCATTGCTATGCGAGACAAGGCTTAAAACACTTAGCCAAACCAACAAAGATGAGCCAAGATCCCAAGACTCCCTCCTTCCAAGAGTCATCAACGACTATCTATTGGAACAAATTTGAGAGGTTTGTAGAAGAATTGAACATTCCACCATTAACCCTTAAGCACAAGGAATATAACCAAGAAGAAAATGTTTGAAGAGTTGACAACACTTTGAACACATAGAAATAACCCTTAACACCATAAATGCACAAAAGAAAGATATATCGATTAAGCTCCAAGAGAGAGAGACTTCTCAGAGTCCAACCATGAAAATGAAATGAGGAAGTTGCTCTCTATTTATATGAGAGGCTAAAATTCTTAATAAAATAAAATATTAATTGTTTCCTTAGATTTAGCCTAGGGTGGGGTAAAATACTACAAAATCCCCACTTCAAGCAATAAAATCCTAAAAATATAATAAAATAAGGTTGTCAATGCTAGTTGTACAATGATGAGATACATGCCCCCCTTACAAAGGGGAAAATTCTCCAACAAGCAAGGAACAAGTGGTTGGAGATGATGCTACATGGCCTCCAAAGGCCCCTCCAAGAGATGTGCTCCAAGAAATGTCAACAAGGCCACCTCAAACCCTTCTCCAAAGTGGGGTCTTTAACCCAACAAGTCTGACTAGTAATTGCATGATGTCTGCATTAGCCTCCAAAGGTAAATTTTTCATCAATCAAAGTCTTCAAGGGGGTTTGAAACCATCAATGTTGTCTATTTTCCAACAAGAAGCCCTGCAAATGAAAAGGGGGTGTCCATAAAGAAACCAATCGCTTACACATATCAACCAATCTTAGCCAATCATACCATGTTTCAAGGGTGATCAATCAAATCATCTTTCAAGGGTGAGTCAACCACATATGTCCACATGTGAACTAAGTTATCCTCAAACTCAAAGGTTTCAATCTCCAATTCATATAAAGCTCACAAGAGAAGAAAACCTTTACTTTCTCCAAAATACCCCAACGATCCTTGTTAAGAGAAAATGTGACCTCCGCGAATAATAGGCTTCTACTATAAAATTTGGAAAGGCCAAACCAAACACCCCCTTGATGCTGCGAACCACTTTGAAATTGAAGTTGAGGTCATGTCTGAGGTTGTAGCCTCTCTACAAATCTAATTCAGGGACGCACTAGTATTAATGCATCCCTTCAATTGGTGAGAGCATCCAAACAGTAGGTGTGTCCCAATAGAAACATTGCCTACCATCTGATTAAGGATGTGGCTTCTTTTATAGGTATAGGTCGACCCTTTTATAAGTTTGATGGTTGGAAGAAAAAGTAGGGACATGATTGAAGCTGTGGGATTAAGACCCTCATATAGGGTTGCAGACCCTCCAAATGGTATAAAATACATCAAAGATCAAAACATTGTCCTCAAAGGTGGGTCTCCCTTATGAAAATAGGTTGAGAATGTTTCAAATGATTTATCAAGGTTGAATGTTATCTCCATACGTTGACCAAAATGAGGAACTGCTTTGAAAACATGCTGAGAACATGGCCAACCTTGGATTTGATGCTTATTGCTGCTAGTAATATGCCAAGAAATTCATAGATTGTGTAGATAAGAGGTTGATTATGCTCATACACATTGCCTAGAATTAAAGGAAGACATTGTTCTCATGGTGGAGTCTTAAACCATGGAACGTTAACCTGACTGCTGGGAGTCTCCCTCAGGGTGTGACTTTCCTCAGGAGGGAAAATAAACCTTAGAGAATGATGCCCTAGTTGTTTTTGGTCATCAAGGTTGCTACAAGTTTCAAATGTGTGATGATTGTGCATTAATTGTCCTCCTACAAGTCGTGGCTCCTCCATAATATGTTGTTGGCTGAGAAATAGAGACCCAAACATGATTCTTTTCCTTCTTTATATTGTTTAGACTATTTTGATTATGAATACAAAGACTATGGATGTTGTAAAGGTTCATAAGGTGCTCCCTACACCTTGGATGCTTCAACACACTAATTGTTACTTGACAATAAACTTGTTTCTAAAATTTTTCATGTGACAACATCTAATCATTTATGAAATGATGCCCTAAACTCTTCCATAGGTTGCTCTTTCAAGATTGGTCATCGGAATAGGTTACAATCACATTAGCATCTTTCCAAATATGATGCCCATGAATAAAACTTATAGCTTATTAGGGTTTCTTGAAGGTCTAAGTGTGACCATAATTGCTTCCCTAATGCCCAGGTTTCCCAGGACACACCCATATCCTTGTATTGTTGTCCCATACAAAAATGTGGGCAACATAATGAAAATTACAATGTAAAATCTCATACAATATGAGGGGTAACATTGGGCTCCAATTGGGTATATGTGCTTTGGAATAGAGTGCATGAGAACTTCATACATCCCTAGTCAACTAGTAAAAAATGATTATAACGAAGCAAGAGGAAACAAAGTAATGTGGCAAGATGGATTCCACATTCACATCCTTAAACACAACATATTTTTTTATGTTCCTATTACATCAATCAAAGCTAAAAATTTGCTTCAATAATGCAAAACATGACATGAGATTAAACTAATGCTCACATGCATTGAGCTTATTCATCATACCCTACTCTAACATGGGAGGAAGCAAAAGATTAAGTGAAAACAAATACCTAGTGCAACCATCCAAGAATCTCTTTAATTCCATAAACTAATTCCTTGTGTTTTTCAATGAACAAAAATAAGGCTACATTAAAAATAAGGTCTACGTATAATGGAAACTATATTACATGGATGAAAAATGAAATTACATGATGTGAATTCCAACCCATACAAAATTATGAGCAAGGATACATGTTCCAACACATGCTAACTCAATCTAATGATGAAGATGACTGATATAAGATCTAGGATATGTACATGGTAGGTCATCATCAACCTACAAAACATCAACCATATGCCTCTCCAAAGGCTGATGTGCATGGCAAACATCATTTACACCCTTAAGCCTTGAGAATGTAGGTTGCTCCAATGAAAAAATATCTTATACCAAGCATGGGGATGACGTATGAGATGAAATTTCAAAGCTAGAAAATGATTTTTATAAACAATTAGATGGTTGGAAATTACTATCATAGAATTTGAATTTAGTATCTTTCCTTTCCATACATTTTCTAGCATCTAAAACATAACTTCTAGTTGAAAAACCAGATGCAAATTCAAATAAGTTTGAGGTAACCATTGATGGAAAATTCTAGCACTTTTTATCATTATTGACGTGCTCTAAAAGTTGAAAATTTTCTAAATCATAAATGGACTAACATGATTATAAATCACCATCATAAATTTTTGCACATTCACTTATTATGCATGGTCGTTTAAGAGGTCCAAAATCAACATCTTCCTCTCTAGAATCATCCCCATTAATGTCATAGATGAGATTATCAAACAATTTACAATAATCTATCCCCAAACTGTGCCTATCAATCTAAGTTTTCATTACTAATGTCAAAGTTATGATGGTGATTTCTCCCAAAATAGAAAAATTCCTCGTGGGCATTTTTTCATTGTGCAACTGCTTCAAACTTATCAAATTTGACCATGTCAACTCCCCAATAAATAATAAAATATGCTCCAAAGTGGTTACAATTCCTCAAAACCTATGCAAGTGGATAGATCCAATGAAGATAAGGAGTCAACAACCCTATACACTCACCAAGTTAACCCAACAAATTCCAACCAATTGAGGACATGTGCTTTGGAATAGAGTGCATAAGAAGCTCATAAATATCTGGTTGATCTAACAAAAAGGATTATAAAGAAACATGAGGCAACAAAACCATGTGGCATGGTGTATCAACATTCACATCTCTAAACACCATATATTCTATGTTCATATTACATCAACTAGAGATCAAAAAAGATTTCAACAATGTCGAAAATAACATGAAAACAAACTAATGCTCACATGTATTGAGATTATTCATCCTACCCTACACTACCATAGGATAACACAAAAGTATAAGTGAAATCAAATAGCCAACGCAACCATTTAAACATATCCTTAAGGTCATGGATTATTCCCTCGTGTTTGACAATGAACCAAAACAAGGCTAAATTAAAAATAAGGCCTATATTTTTTGGAATTTCTATTAAAACATGGTTTCAAAATGAAATTACATGATGTGAATGGTGTTAATTTTTGAGCATCAATTCAATATGATCTAGGATCTTAACTGAGAGAATAACATGTACAACATATCAATCACAAGAAGCAATCACAAGAGACAATAGACACACAAAGTTTCCTTGGGGAAAACCATAAAGGTGAAAAACCCCAATAACTTCCTCAGAGATAGATAGAGCAATGATACAAAACCCAAGCATAAGAGATAGTCTCCTAGCAACAGCTTCTCCTCCTCCACTAGTGCGCCACTCTCCAATGAGTATATGAGTGTGAAAGTGAATAATTAAATAGAGTGCCTCCCGCACTCTATTTATACTTGAATTGACTTGCTTAATAACCTTTACTAGGTCGGCCTCAACTTAACCACATAGGGTGGTGTAATAACCCTTTAACCCACATGACTTATACAAGGCCGACCCCATCAAGGTGGTCTAATAATCCATCAAGTATAAGTTACGACAATTACAATATAAATGAAGACACTTCCGTATAGAGGAATAATAACATCCCTATAGGAATACAATATACATATATGAAATACATTCCGAAGTTACATATACATCAACAAATGGAAACCAATACAAAATTTGGAACAAATAAAACATGTTCTGACACATGCTAACTCAATCCAATGAGGAATATGGTTGGCATAAGATTTAGAATATGTACATGGAAAATTATCATCAATCATTTACACCCTCAAGCCTTGAGAATGTAGGTTTCTCCAATGATAAAATATCTTTTACCAAGCATGAAGATGAAGTGTGAGATAAAATTCAAGAGTTGGAAAATGACATTTGTGTACATTTAGATGGTTGGAAATGATTTTCATACAACCCAAATTCAATATCTTTCCTTTCCATACATTCTCCAACATCTAAAGCATAATTTCCAATTGAAAAATCAGATGCAAATTCACAAAAAATTGAAGGTGTAGATGGCTAGAAAATTACGATACTTTTATCATCACTGACATGCTCTAAATTTTGTAAAAAAATATAATTCATACAAGGGAAATCATGGTTGTAAATCACCATCATAAATCTATGCACATTCACTAACTTTAAGCATGGTTTTCCAAGAGACACAAAGTCAACATTGTCATCCCCATTAGTGTCATAGATGGGACTCCTAGACACTTTCCAATAATCCACCCCCAAACTATGCCTATTAATTTGAAAATTTTCATTACTAAATTTAAACATTTGGTTGTAGTTTCCCTCATTCTCATCACATGAATAAACAAATACATCTAGCATTCCATCACCAGACAATGGTTTCACTTCAAAAACAATGCTTTCCAAATCAACCATTACACCATCAAAATTGGAACTTTGAAAAGAACTATACCTAACACTACCATTTCCTTCATGGGAGAATGAGGTGGATACTTCATGACCAATGTATTATAGATGTGGGGCTATAATAAATGCTTCAATAAACTCATCGCCCTTTTCTAAAATATAATATGAAAATGGATCATGGGATGTAGAGCAAGGATGCAATTTATTATAAATATGTGCACATTTTCTTTTAATATATTTCACCAAGTAGCATAAGTATCATATCTCAACTTTATTTCAACCAAGAGAGAACTTACAAGGTTTTCTCATGGACAATCATCAAACCAACAACTTTCTATTTTAGCACAAATATCAACCCAAAAATATTCCTCATGTAAATCTGTAACATGTTGTAGATTATCATAACCATACATCCAATATTTTTGAAATTATTTAACAAGATAAGGAAATGGATTTATATCTTTAGGACTGAAACCATAATACCACTCCCATGTATTCTTTCCATATAAAGAGATCATAAAAACCTTCAATAAAACATATTCAAGGACAATATTACTATATACAGTAAGCTTCATGATTGATTAAAGATGCTTAGAATCCAAATGGGGTTGTCCCCAAATCATGGAACATGATGAATCCAAACCCAAGGTTGAAGATGATGTGGAGATCTAGGAATGCATGAACCATCCAAAGGCCGAAGAAATTTTTTCCAAAATTTTACTTTGGATGGATCCATTACTTCAATCTTCAAACTGTTGAAATTTGAAAATGCATGCACACCATAATACTTCAAAGAAAATTTGATTTGTGGAGTCGCCAATGTGATTTTTTCAGATGTTTGGTAGCTGCCCTTACCTCTTTTTACCCTTTAGATCCTCTGCAGTGTGCCATACCATATATGCCAAAGATGAGAGGTCTTTTCTCTTTTTAAAGGCCAAGTTGGGGCTTACTTATGTAAAAGTGTTCGTCTAGTGGGGCTCAATACTCGTGGTCTAGTCATGGTATGTCCTCTTGGTTTTCATCTCAAGGAATGTTGGTTTAGTGCATTGTTGACTTACACTTGATGTGGTGGAAGTCCCCCAACATTTTGGGAATTTATGCCTTGGGTTGGTGCTTCTTGGGCACATGGCTTAAGGGCTCCCAACCACACTATTGTTTATACTTTGTAAAGTTGATTGCACATGTAAAGGTTGTCATATCCATCTTATCGGACATAATTTATCCCCACTTGGACCTATTTTGTCATGTGTAAACCCTCCTCTTGGATCAAGAATGCCAAATTGATGATGATGTCATCCTTTTGAAGAGGACATACCACCTAAAGGAGGAGGGCGTCGAGGAAAAAATAAAATCATTGGGGTTAGTTGGGGATGATGGCACCCTCCTCCCTTTCTCAACATTTCATCAAGTTGCATCAATTCAACATTATTTTATGTTTTATGAGGTTTAGCCTTCGGATTGTGGGTGACAAACCCCAAACATGTCATTTTAAGTCATATTAAGTTATTTTAAGTCATTTTAGGTAGGTCAACCTAAAAAGGAGGTTAAGTTAGACTAAGTCACATATATATAAGGATAGCCTCCTCATTTGTAACACACAATCATGGGATCAAATAAAATCATTTTTCTTTTTCTTTTTGTCTACCTTGGCTAAGTGGTGATTTTTTTGGTGATTGAAGGTTTTACCAAATCTTGCAAGTATTTTCTAATTGAAAGAATTCTTGAGAGGGTTACTCTCTTCTTTTGTGGTAATATATCTGGTTCTTGTTGGCATTTACGTCAAGCACTCCCCATGATTTTTGTGACATGGGTTAACCCTCTCTCGTGGATCTAACTTTTGGCGGTTGTAATGGAGATTAACGCTTGCAGGTTTTGATCTAACGACAATCGTGCTCCAAAAAATGGTATTAGAGTGATAGGTCTCGAGTTTGAAACTCACTTGGGTAATGCTTGTTGAAATATTGTAACTTCGAAGAATATTCTATTTGTATTTTATTATTATTATTTATTCGAAGATGTTTAATTCCTCTGTTGGGATGTCATTATTGTATTTGATTATGTAAAGTCATTGAGGTAAATCCTCCCTTGTAAGTAGGGGAAATAGATCCCCCTAGAGTCATTTGTAATGGGGTATTTAAGTCCCCAAGAGAAGTCATCCCAGTCAACATTAGGGTAAATTTGTTGGGGCCGACCTAGTTAGGGAGGAAGTCAAGTGAAAGATAAAGTATAAATAGAGGTGTTGTGTTTTTCATTTGAACACACACTCACTTGTGGATTGCGCATTAGGAGATATATATATATATATATATGTGAAGGAGAAGGAGATATTATTTGGGGATTTCATCTTTGTACTTTTTGGTCATCTATATTGAGGAAGTTTTGCTGGGTTTTCTACCCCATGAGGGTTTCCCAGGATAAACCTGTGTCTATCTTGTGATTGTGTTTCTTTCAGTGATCCTGCATATACTATTGTTGTAAATTTGAATTGTTATCTAGATTAGCATATAGAATCTTAACATGGTATCAGAGCTAGCTTGAATAGGACAACTTTCACAAGGTGAAACTCTCTCTCTCTCTCTCTCTCTAGAAGTGAAAAATTAGGGATTTTCACAAAAGGGGAATTTTTGAGTGCTATCAACATAGAAAGATGTAGCTCTCCAAGAGAGAAATTTTGATACCAAGATTGAAGTTTTTGAGTGGGTAGAACCGCGGGATAAATCAAACCCTAGTTTGAATTTTGGACAAAAAAACCAGAAAACCAGTGAACCAGAAATCTACCGCAGATCCAAAATTCGCAAGTCAATTTTGAGGGGTAAAAAATATGGAATCTCTAGAAAGCAAGTGTACCAGTCAACTGACCTCAGTCAAGCACATCTCCTAGTAAGGTCAGTTTTTCATTTTGAGAACTTTCATTTTTTGGTGACCTCCCGGATAAGATGGCCCCAAGCACCAAGCTTGAGGATAAGCTAGAAGACATAGAGAATTTTTGAGCATGGAAATATAGGATTGGCCTCATTCTCGAAGAGAATTATCTTGCCAAATACATCAAGGATGAAGTTGCAGAACCTATAGAAGATGAAGCTAAGGACAAGCACAAGAAGGACCTGATTAGGGAAAAGAGAATCATTGCTGATTCTATCAAATACCACTTGATTCCTCAAGTTTCATCCAAGAAGACCCCGAAGGAGATGTATGATTCCCTATCCAGAATGTATGAAGGGAAGAACATCAATAGGAAGATGAATTTGAGAGATCGATTGAAGAGTACCAAGATGAGCCTAGGAGAATCCATCCAAGACTACTTCACAAGGGTCTCCCAGTTCAAGGAGAAACTAGAAGCCATTGGAGACTCCCTTGATGAAGTTGAGATAGTAATGACTGCTCTCAATGGTCTCACTAGACCTTGGGATTCATTCATCCAGACTATGTGTTCCAGAAAGGAAAGCATGAAGTTCGACATTGTATGGGAATATTGCATCCAAGAAGAGGCTAGAGTAGCCAATAGAGAATCTCTACTTAAAGAAGATGATCAAGCCCTAGCCACCCATACCAAGAGAAGAATAAGTCAATATAACTTCAAGAAGGAAATCCACAAGGAGTCTCAACCTCCCAAGAAGTTCCAAAGGACAAGAGGAAACAATTCAAGAAGAAACTACTCCAACTTTCAATGGTACTATTGTGATAAGATGGGACATATTTCCAGAGATTGTCCATTGAAGAAAGAAGAATACAAGAGGAGGAACAACATCAAAATACATCATGCAAACCTAGCTGAAGATGATGATGAAGAAGAAGAAGAGGATGAATAAACTCCCAGGAAGCAAGCAAAGGAAGAAATCGAGGAATATGTCCTGTGACAGTGGTGCTTCAAAGCACATGACAAGACATAAGAAGACTCTCTCTAGTTTAGAAGAAAGGAGTCCCCTCACAAAGTTTCTCTAGGAGAATAGGAGAAGCAACATACAAGATTGGTTTAGAAACTTTGATGATGATCAAAAGAGATCCTACCAAACAAACAAAGATAAGTATTTGAATTGTCATTTCTATCACATTGTTTAAATGATAGTATCCAGTTGTATACACATTTATTTAGGATGTGTGTTAGGATATTTGTAGTGTCATGCATGTAATGGGTAAGTAGCCTATGGTTCCATACAACATTCCATTGCTACTTATCTAGAGTGAAACCTCTTTGCTGACATATTGGGAATACTGCACACTCTTAATAATGTCCTGGTAGAGATGGAAGGCATCTAGAAAGTTACCATATGAATATGGGATATGGATGAATGTTGTGTCATTGGCTAAGATATTGTGACTTATGTTTTTATGCATATATATTTGGAAACTATGAGATGTTTCTAACCACGCTATTGAATTTGACTTGCAGGAAGTATCGTACAACGATCACCTACAAATGAAGAATGATGAGACTTGTTCCGTAGAACAAGTGATAATGGTTCAACTATAAAAGAATCTAGAAGAAATGTTCATAGGAAATAAGCTTGAAGTAAGCCTTTAGAATATACACTCCAGGATTCCATCACATGGATATCAGTAGAGATGCAACATTTGATGAAGAAGTAGCTCTCAAGAGATCCAAAAAATGCTAGTGTGAAGAAGTATATGAAGAAGATGTACCTCCTAGAAATGTAGAAGCTGCACCCTCCCCTGAAGATGAAACTCCATAAGACCATGATATGCTAGAACCTTAAGAACCTCCCATTATCACGAAAGAGAAATCATACAAGAAGCAGAGAAGTATGGAGGTCTAGAAGGCTCCACAAGAGTAAGCAAGAAGCCAAAGCCATTTTCCAATTATGTGGCTTTGATGTGTGATCTTGTAGATCAAGAACCCACCAGTTATGAAGAAGCCATACATAAGAAAGAATGGGTAGAATCAATGACGAAAGAATACCAATCAATAATGAAGAATGATGTTTGGGATATAGTTCCCAAACTAGAAGGAAAAAGTGTGGTATCTTCCAAATGGATATACGAGATAAAACATGTAGATGATGGAAGTATTGAGAAATTCAAGGGAAGGTTTGTGGCTAGAGGATTCTCTCAGAAAGAGGGAATTGATTATGAAGAGACATTTGCACCAGTAGAAAGGTACACCTCCATTAGAACCATAATGGCACTTGCATCCATGATGAAGTGGAGTTTACACCAGATGGATGTGAAGGATGTGATTGAGGAAGAGGTGTACATAGAGCAGCCACAAGGATTTGAAGTTGAACACATAAAGACTCATGTATGCAAGCTGAAGAAGGCTTTGTATGGATTAAAGCAAGCTCCTAGAGCTTGGTACGAAAATATTGATAGTTTCTTGACGAGCTTGGGATTTACCAAAAGTAAAGCTGACCCTAGCCTTTACTTTAAGGTTATGGATGATGAAACGGTCATACCATTGCTGTATGTGGATGATCTATTTCTGACAAGAAATGAGAAATAGATTGTAAAGTGCAAGAAGAAGCTCTTTGAAGAATTTGAGATGAAAGACCTTGGATTGATGCACTATTTTCTAGGTCTGGAAGTATGGAAGAGCCGAGAGGGAATATTTCTCAACCAGGGAAAGTATGCTGTGGAAATCCTAAAGAGATTTGATATGTTGGAATGTAAAGCCATGGCCACACCCATGGATACCAACCTAAATTTGTTAGCTGATGAATCGTCAGAGTTAGTGGACGTGACTCAGTACAGACAAATCATTGGGTCATTGATGTATCTGACGAATACCAGGCCAGATATATGATTTTCTATGAACACCCTAAGTCAATATCTAGTTGAGCCTAGACGTGTTCACTTGGTAGCTGCAAAGCATGTGATGAGGTACTTGAAAGGTAGGATAGACTTTGGTCTATACTATGCTAGAGATCATGACTATAGACTGTATGGTTATACAAATGCAGATTGGGATGTGTTATAGGTCAAATATGCACTTCTTCATCCATGATCACATTGCTCTATCGATCACACAAAAGGACAACATGGATTGAAGAGCTAGATTTCCTTGGATGATGTATGGACTGGATTCACCCTCTTCAGCTGAGATTTTCCCTGATTTACCTGATCTTTTGACATGTGTGCTACTCTTTGGATAGTAAACCGGTGCACATCTTCTAGTATGCGGTACTTTCCTCAAGGGAAACCATTGCACACCTTGGAAAGTTGCAGGCGCTTGTTGCAAAACACAAAAGTTGCGCCCTGTGCGCTACTATGACTTGAGAAACTTGCGCACATCTTAAGATGAAATCAAAATTATATTAATTTGATGAATTGCGATTAGTTGAAGTTGGTTTTGCAACTTCCCCAACCTCCCAATCCAACTACCTCTCAATGTAAACTACCTACCTTGTCCCATAAATACAAGGAGGATCCATGAGAGGGGTTACATAGAAAGAGTCATAAAGACCTAGAAGGTATGCTTTAAGGGTTGTTACGTTGGAGGAAAGTCCTAAGTCATTGTGAAGAGCAGTTGACCAGGACTCGATTACAGAAACATCTCTACACGTCAGGTATATTGTACTGATTCATGTTTCTTTGACAATAAAATGGTTGAAATAGCCTTCTTGTCCCAAATAAGATGTCTATTGGATTGTATGTCTATTTGGATTAATATTTGATTATATTTGATGTTAAATTACTTTCTGATTTCATCATATTTATATATGGTCAAGATACACTGAGGAAGGTATCATTTGTGTTGCAGGTTCATTAAGCGGGATATCAAGCAGGAGATCAAGTGAAAGCTAGGACCAACCGTCGGTTAAAGGTATGTCTTTCGATATATCGATCTCTGTCATTTGTAAGAACTAGTTGTAATGAAATTAATGTATTTACCTGTCAACCTCGCCCAGTTGGTAGTGTCCATCTCCTCACTATAAGGTAGAAATCCTCAACAATAGACCGACGGCTCCGCTGGGGAGTAACTAGTAGTTATTCTGCTCTAGGAGACTTAGTTTTGGTTTTCTTCCAGTCCTTTTTTTAGTTTTTGATTTTGTGAGAGGCCTTTTAGGTCTGTGTTTACCGTTCCTTGCTGCTTGATTCATCTCAGTTGTTGCTGCAAAGCCCGTTTTCTATCCTTTTGTGACATGTGCGCTGGTCTTCCCTAGTAACAGTAGCGCATACCACCTGATGAGCACTACTCTTCACACTGCATAGTAGCGCATACATCCTAATGTGTGCTGGTTTCTACACTGCACAGTAGTGCATTTTCCTGTAGTGTCCAGTTTTTGGTTAGGGTTTGATTTTCAATGGTTTGCTTCCACTTCCAGCCTGTTGCTTTTCCTTCTTGACTGATCCCTGAGACTTCCATGTCTCTTTTGAGTCTTGTTGACCTCTCTTGAGTCTTTTTAGTTTGGTTGCTTGCTTGAGTACTTGTTTGAGTGTCTTTGCTGCTTACTAGCCCTTTTTGAAGTTCGTGCACTATTCTCTTTTGGACATAGGTGCATACTTTTATCCTAGTTGTTGTTGCAGTCATACAGACCTGCATTCCTAATGTTTGTTGTCTGTTGCAACGTTTAGCACGCTTTCAATTTGTCTTATCCTTTCCATTAAGGTTTGGATTCAAGTTTGAGTCCTTAGGATTGCTTTCGAAAGGTTGATTGGTTTAGATACTTGCTGATTGTCTTATTAGTTCAGTCCAAGTAAGTCAAATCTTTCTAGTATTCTTTCTGTTGAGTCTGTGTGTTGTTAAAGTCATTCTTGGTTCACTTGCTTACTTTTGCTTGGCTTAGTGTTTTTCTTTAGGGTTTTGATGCTTAGGAGCAACCTGTTTAGGTCTTCCTTTCCATCACAAGTGTCTCTTGTCCCTGTTTCTTTTACATTTTGTTTCCAAGCCTCAAGTTTTTCTTTTGCAAAAAATTGGTTAGTCAAGTCGTCATCGAGTCTCTTGATTCGTTTGCTTTGATCCATTTAGATGTTTGTCTTACACACGCTTTAGATTTAGATCTTGCTTGCTTTTGTACAAGTTCTCTTTCTTTTACATTTATCATGAAAGAAAAAAAATTGTTCAAATAGTTTCAAATAGTTGAGTAGTAAGGTCTTGCATTGATTTGAGGTAGCATAGTTTGCTTTGAAATATTTAAAAGAAAAATACAAAAAGATTTTGATTTAAGATTGCTTAGGTTTCAAGTTTTTGAAAGAATCATAAATGAAAAGAGAATTTTTTTTGTGAATTTGAAAGCATTTGCACTTTACTTTCATAACAAACCATTCCACACACTGCACTACAACCTTTGAGTAACATGTATCCATTAAAAAGAATTATTAATAAAATTTATTAGCAACATTTTTCTTTTTAGGTATACACGACATCAACTAGCTTAGGCTAGAGTTTCGAGCTTAAATAATCTTAAACTGCTCAGAATTGGCTTCATTACTCAACAATCGTAGTACGACTTTCATTTAGGTAAATCCATCTCTATCACTGGGATGCTCTACTCAAACCAGAGTTAAGCACGAGGCCGTGGGAGATTGGAATTGTTGAGGATAGCCCCTCACTTTCCTCTCAACCATAAACTAGAGTTGACTCGCGTACAAGGGTCCTTTCGGACTTCGGGTTTTGCTACTCTCCCCATACGTTTAGACTAGGATGACGACTGTCCCCCCAGGTTATTTTGTATTGATGGTAGCCTTAGTATCAGACCTCTAGGATTCTACATAGGTAGAGTAGGCGGTTATTCCCACTTCACGTTGGACAGACGTGGAAGGTAACCCTTTGGCAGTAATCCTGGGAAAGCGGTTTGGTGATTCAAGCGCTTGCACCCAGTGGACCTTTGGAGGATGCCACGTAACTGACCGTCGATACTATGTTAGTCTGCTCTAGGCCCTAATCATCCCAGACTTGCTTCTGAGAGTATTTTCCATCTGTTTGCCTGGTTTGTTTACTTAGGAATTTTTTAGTGGTATGCTGTTTGCTCCGTAGTTGTAGTGGCCACTAGGTTTTTACTTAGTTTTATTTTGTTATAGTTGTGGAGGACCAACATATTCGATGGTCTCGGAGGTTTCAAAACCTTCCCCCACTCATAGTGGAGCCTCCACTGCCACCGCGACGTAGGAGAACAAATTCCCGTGGTTCTTTTGAACTTATGAAAGACACAGAGGTTCTTGGAGAACCACAACCTAGAACACCGGATCGACAAGTCTTTGATAATGTCGAGGTTGAGGATTTGAATGCTATAGAGTTTAATACTCCTTTCAACCCTCCTTTTATAGGAAGCAACGATCCACTTCTAGTGCCTGTTGGCTTCCAACAACCTGAGTATAGTGCTTATCTGTTTACACCGGGTTATACCATGGTTAACCCAAGAGACGAGCAGGGAGTTCCACAAACTCCCACAACTTCTATGGATACAAGGATTGTTAATCCTTCCTTCACAAACACTGCTACCCCGAGTTCATCGCAGACTGCTTCTGCCTCAACTCCATCCTTTAGTTTCAATGTTGGCACTCTAGGCATGCCGAGCTCATTGGCTTCAACATATGCCTCAGTTTCTACCCCAACTTTTGGACCAAACAATGTCCCTTTGTTAAGGATACCCGTAGTGAAATTCACTCAGTCTTCTTCCACACAACAGGTTCAAGGTGTAACACAAGCTGTTGCTTCCACTTCCACTGTATCATCGATTCCCTCTACTTCTATGCCTGTCATGGGTACCATGACTTCACCATCCACTACAACCACACCTGGTTTCAACCCCTATGCAGGGTACAATGTGAATCCATTAAACATACCTGCAGGGAGTGTTCCCTTCTCTCTGTTTGCTGGTGGAGCGGGTAATATGTTTAACCAGCAGTATGGCGAGGCTAACACTCAACCACAGTGGACCAACACACAAGGTTTCAATCCACTATCGTTTGGGTGGAGTAATTTCAGTCCTTTCGTTTCACAACCGATGGCTGGGGGAAACCCCAACCAATAGTACACGAACCAGGCAATGGGTGGTTCCCAATACCAGGTTCCTGTTTACCAGATGCCATCGGCTCAACCACGTTTACCATTTCTAGCAACTTTAAACTTTCCAGATCTTTCAAAGCTTACGAATGACCCCGTGTGTCATGAATCTGCATGGCCACCCGTCCCGACTAAGTTACCCTCAGACATACCAAAGTTTGAAGGAAATATTGGTGAGGACCCCGGTGACCATGTTACAACATTTCATCTCTGGTGCTCCTCCAAGTTGCTGAATGATGATTCCATAAGGTTAAGGCTCTTTCAAAGAACCTTGACAAGTGTCGCAACCAAGTGGTATATCGAATTGCTCGCTGCTGCCTATGGCACCTTTCGGGATCTTTCCATTGTTTTCTTGAACCACTTTCAACTTCCAGTCTGGTACGATGCCAGCACTGACCTTCTGTCGACCTTTCGACAGAACAAAGCGACCCACCTGTCTGATCATATCAAGGAGTGGCAAAGGTGAAAGAGGCTCATCAAAGCTGACATGCCCCCAACATTCTTGTTAGAATGGTACCTTAAGTCTCTTCTTCCTTATATTTCTAAGGAAGTTGCCACTTCAGGGGTGTCCTCCGAAGAGGAAGCCATTTTGAGAACCCAGCAACTAGACTTGGTCTATGCTTAGTCTGTAATTTTATATGAAATCATTCCTGATGCGCCAAGGTCTAATATAGACTTAGGTAAACCTAAACCTGGACCACATGCCGATGGCATTGTGGGTTCAGTTGATTCTGCAGCGTTTGATGCCTTAACAAAGCAGGTGCATGCCTTATCAGTCAAACAGTCTGCTGCAGAAGTAACTTCTATTTCATCCTCCCCTTCCACTACAAAATCTATACAACTGGTGCAGACAAACCAAAAGGGCGCTCAGCAGCCTAAAAGAAATGACAAGAAAGGGGAGGGTGTTATACCTCAATATTACACATTACATATTAGTGTCGCATCCTTGCATTACCGACCTAAACGACAGTTTCCCTTAAAGATCATCTGAACATCCAGAGTGAAAACCATTGACTGAATACTGAAAGCAAAACCTTTTTCTGCCATCTTCCAGCCCAACTTAGCCCTGTTTGTGAGCACTACCGCTCCTTGCACATCTACAAGGGCGCGGTAGTTAGCACTACCGCGCGTTGCTCCTTCTCTGGGGCGCGGTACTACCGCGTTATGCTCAGTTATAGGGGCACGGTAGTCTGAAATTAGCCTTTTTGCCTTGGATTTTGGGATTTCGACCTTCGAGGAGATTTTGTTGGGATTACCACCTTTGGTTCGATCCTAACTCCTTCTTTGTTTAGCTGGCCTGATCCACTAAACCCTCCATAGATCCACACTTCTCTCTTGTTGGTTAGCCTTCCCATGTGCTATAAGAGAGAAGCTTTCCATGAGCCAAAGGGAGGACTTTTGGGGCATCAAACCTATGATCTTCATACTTCTGCAGAGATAGCTAGAGGAACCACTTGGAGCTGGAAGTTGGCTTGGACATCAAGCAACTATTGTACATGACTTCAAGTTGGTAATGGAATAACTTGTCTTGTTTTCCCAAATCATGTGTGTTAATTTTGTTTTAATGATATGATTTGTATCTTTCATAGATTTAGATCCTAACTCATGTTTCAGGTTGCTAGAGAATAGTGCATTCTTGTGTCTTGGTTCCATTTTGACAGGTTCATTCGTGAGGGCTTGGAGATTGGAGCAACTACAAGGACAAGCGTTTGGATAGAAGGTTAGTTAAACTTCTTCTACTCTTTCTAGCATTTTAATCTTGAGACGTTTGTTATATCTAGGGATTCAAGGTAGCATTTGTTTCTTTTTTGTCTTAGTATAGAGTCAGTACATCCTGCTTTATCCTAAGAGAGTTTCTACCTATCCGTAGGGAGAAATTTCTACAACAAAAACTGGCGACTCCGCTGGGGATTTGAATCCATTTTCTTTGCTTGTGAAGTTTGCTTTCAATTTCACTCATTGATTGTAAGAATTGGGTTCTTTCACCTTCATTCACTTCCCTGCTCTCTGCATTAGACTCCTGTTACAGATCAGTAAGTCCTCTGGGTTGGCGAACCCTTGAAAAGTCAAGATCTTTTCTCAAATTTCCGCCTCTTTCCCTGTTCACACAGTGCCGCGCCCCCGTAACTGCCTACAGAGTGGTAGTACCGCGCCTTCACCACTTCCAGAGCGCGGTAGTCTTGCAGTACCGCGCCTTCACCACTTCCAGAGCGCGGTAGTCTTAAAGTACCGCCCTTTAAGCGCTGTCTACAGCGCGGTAGTCTTGCAGTACCGCGCCCAGGTGGCCCACGGGCCCGCGGCAGTTCCTGGAAAGTGTATTTATTTGGTTTGTTTGGTTATTTTTTGGGTCTTTTCGAGATTTGGATCCATGTTGGCCCTTTGAATCAATACTAGTGTTTTGCTTGCATTTTTAAGCGAAATGGGTTCTATTTTTGAAAAAAAAATTCCCCGGGGGGGGCCATGAATCGTGCATCCTTTAGTCGTTTTGACCCATATTAAGGTTTTGGGATCATTGTTGGTTTGGTGTGTTTGGCATGTCTGGATTGCTTGGCATCTTATTTCCTTTACATCCTATCTAATGATTGTTTGAAAAGATTGATTCCTTGCCTCCACTTTAGTTCAAAGAGAAGCTTGATTTTGTCGTTATTTTACCATATTCATGAAATTGAAACACATAGGTATTCTTCTTGCTTTAATTTAATCATTTGACATTTTTGGTATTACATTCATAAGAAGAAGAAATGCTTGTTTCATATTTATGTGCATTTGAGTTAGACAATATCATTAGGTTCTTCTCTTTGTCTTGCATTTGATTGGAAGCATTTGTAGAATCTTTCTTTCCGTAGCTTGGATGTGTCTTTTTCAAGTGTGAAAAGATAGGAAATGGATTAGAATCATTACGTTTGGTGTTCATATGAAGAAATTTTTCATTACTTTGGGTTAGTTTTGGGTACATATTTTACTTCTTTTTATCATTTTGAAAAGAAATAAAATTGCATGTGCATTGGGTTGTGCATATTGGGAACGGAAAGAATTCTTCTTTACTTTAGCTAGTATTCATCGAAGAGAAAGGCTCATTTCGATTCATCTTCATTTGCATGGTTTGAGTCGTCATAACACCATCAAGTTGCACTTCCATAACCCGATTGTGTAAGACAGCCTCTAAAATTAATCTCCCTAATTAAACCAACTTTAACCTCACTTGAGGAAATCGAAAGAATTTGGTAGTTAGGTAGGACACCGGGGATAGGCATCAAAATAATTCCCCCTTGTCATTTTCATCTGAGACATAGTCGTTGTCTTTAGGGAACTAAAATCCTCTAGTACTTATTGACACGGTCACAGCTAGTTTGTGGAGGGGCCTCCTGACTGTTTCCAACTTTCAGGGGTTAAACGGCCGCGAGATTGAGAACCGGACGGACTCTGTGGAATACCGCACTCCACTTAGCCCTAAGGCAACATCGATCGCTGTCTTCTTCGGAAGGCTGAAGTGCCCAAAACCTTTTCCGACGTGTCATGAACGAGGTAGCTTAGTATCTATTCTACTAGGGCTCTTTTACCCAGGATCCCTTTCGGTAGAGGGATATCCTTCTTATATCGGTCTCTCATGTTGTATTGTTCGACTTGGATTTCATCACCTTGCGAAGGATACAATTTGTTGAGGTCTCCAGCTCTTAGTTAGGAGGTTTTGCTTGCTATCTTGTAGAGGGTCTTTTTCTTTGTAGGGATGCTTGTTGGCATTCTGGCCGTTTTGTTGTACAGCTCGCTTACTTTGGCAGCGGCCTCAGTATAGTTTTTTGAGCTTGCTCTTTTGGCCTGTGAGCCTTGTCTTTTCCTAGCTCCCCTTTCGCACGCTCGGTTGCCTGAGGGTTTTTGAGTTCTTTTTAACAAAACTTTGTCTACATCACTTAGTTTTGTTTCATGGAGAATCTACCTCCATGCACCCATGCTCCTTCTGGGACTACCAATCCGGGGACCCCTTTTCAAGGGGCACCTTTTACTTTTCCTCCAGTTGGAGATATTGGTCCTCCCTTTATTGCCACGTTAAATCTTCCTGGATTAACCATAGGATTACCGGTATGGTTATTCAATCCGGTAATTCCGATTGCGCCCAATGTTTCGAATGTTAACTCTCCACCACGAGAGAGTCAATCCCAAACTAATCCTTCCCCTTCTTCGTCGGATGAATCTTCTTCCGTTCCTTCTTCCTCGCCTGACCAAAGCAATAGTGTTAGTAATCAGGTGGATAAGAAGAAGAAGAAAAGGAAAGTTAAGAAGAAGAAGGATAAAGAAGAGACCAAGCGTAAACCAGTTGCCCCTAATGGCACTCATTCTACGAAAACACCCCGTAAGCCCAAGTTCCCTTGCAAACTTTGTAAGGGTGATCACCTTCTCAAGGATTGTCCTGATCTTTCCCGTGTATCAGAAGTGTGGTCTAAAAACTCCAAACCAATTGTATCGTCGACCTCTGACCATCATGTCGATGACACTCCTTCGACCAGTGACCCCTTGGTGAAGGGTCGTAAGGGTAAAGTCCTATATCCCTGTTTGCTATGCAAGGGTATGCACCGCACTTTCCTTTGTCCAAGCATGGATGAAGCTTCGCGGTGGTTGGAAGATATTACTAGTTCTCAACTGGTGCTTCCAACAAACGATAGTAAGTTGCCCCTCGACCCCCCGCTGGTTGACCAAGTGATCAATTCAGTTTCATCTGCAATTGATCCCACTCTCCCTCCCGAGAGTGAAGTGATTGAGTCGCTGTCATCCCCACTCGATCCCGCTCTTTCATTGGAGAAAGTCCAGACTGAAGCAGTCACCTTGACACAACCTTCGTCTCATTCTTATCTTCCAAGAGAGAGTGAATTGGAAACCACTGATGTTTTCATTATCGATTCAGAACGTCCTCGGCAAGGGGAAACCCTGTCCGTTTCCGCGAGACCCCCTCCAAGCACTGAGGTTATTTCCTTTGATTGGAATGGTCTAACAGAATCTCGTCTTCCTTCGAGTGTTCCTTTTCAAATATCTGTAGGAGTTTCCGATAAAGAAATTTTTCGTACGATAGTTGATGAAGGAGCTTCTGTTAGTATTCTATCCTCAACTGCTTGGCAAGCCTTAGGTTCTCCTCGGCTTGTGCCCGTCACTGATCAGATACTGGCTTTCAACAGAAGGCCTACTGGACCTTTAGGGTCCCTTCCTCAGTTACCTATCACTTTGGGAGGGAAAACTGTCTGTATTGATGTCATGGTCATCCAAGGTCCCTTAGATTTTAATCTACTCCTTGGACGCGATTACGTCCATGCCATGAAGGCTGTAGTGTCCTCACTCTTCCGAGTGATGTATTTTCCCCATCATGGGAATGTTGTGACCATCGATCAGCTTTCCTTTGTGACGCCCACTCATCGCATGACTCCTAGTCACCAGACTTCCCTAAATGTTCCACATGTTTTAGTGGTTTCTTCCCCCTAGGGGGGGGGACTTTTGGAGCAAAGTTCTATTCTGGTGTCAAGCTTGTTAAAAAATGAAACCATCATCCCAAGCATAGTTTACTTTTGGTTTTAAGCTTGTGTAAAAATGAAACCAACCATCACTTGGAGCAAAGTTCTATTCTGGTGTCAAGCTCGTTAAAAAATGAAACCATTTTCTCAAGCATAGTTTACCTTTGGTTTTAAGCTTGTGTAAAAATGAAACCAACCATCATCCCAAGCATAGTTTACGTTCGGTTTCAAGCTTGCGTAAAAATGAAACTACCCTCAAGCACAGTTTACTTTTGGTTTTAAGCTTGTGTAAAAATGAAACCAACCATCACTATGAGCATAGTTCCCTTTCTATGTCAAGCTCGTTAAAAAATGAAATAGATTCCCACGAGCATAGTTTATTCTTTGTTTCAAGCTCGTTAAAAAATGAAACCGACCCTCAAGCACAGTTTACCGTTGGTTTTGAGCTTGCGTAAAAACAAAACCAATCCCAAGCATAGTTTACGTTCGGTTTCAAGCTTGCGTAAAAATGAAACTACCCTCAAGCACAGTTTACTTTTGGTTTTAAGCTTGTGTAAAAACGAAACCAAATCCCAAGCATAGTTTACGTTCAGTTTCAAGCTTGCGTAAAAATGAAACTACCTTCGAGCATAATTTCTTTCTGTTTTAAGCTCATTAAAAAATAAAAAGGACCCTTTCAAGCATTGTTATTATCTATTTCAAGCTTGTGTAAAAATGAAATAGATCTCCCTTCCATTTGTTCGAGTCTCTCGCGTGAGTTAGGATTGGAACCTTCATTTCATCTGCCTGGGTCACTTGGTCCTGGTTCTCCCTACCCCCCTGGTGAACACATTCAGATTAGTAGCCAGGATTTTTTGGGTAAGGAAGAAGAGTAGTCAGACGAAACGAAGCTTGGGGGGCATGTTTAGCCGTTAGCAATCATGCTGGGGGCATTTACCAACCTCTGGTCATCATGTTGGGAGGGAACCCATCAATGGGCCTTAACCATGAGCAGAGTTTACTTTTGGCTTCAAGCTCATTAAAAAATGAAACCAGTAGTCTGAGCAAAGTTCTACTCCTGTGTCAAGCTCGTTAAAAAATGAAACATATCCTTTCCCTTTGAGTCGAGTCTCCTCGTAGACTTAGTACCTGAACCTTCTTTTCACTCGCCTATACTTTAGGAGAATGAAAGGAAGCTTGGGGGCATGTCTTCAACCTCTGGAAGTTACGTTGAAGTCAACTCGATCGCCTCTCCACACCACGTTGGAGCTAAGTCACTTACTTCCAGCAATCATGCTGGGGGGCATGTACCAACCTTTGGATTTCATGACGGGAAGAAGTTCACCATTGGGAACATTTTCGAGCATACTTTCCTTTTTAGGTTTTGAGCTCATTAAACCATGAAAATTATTCCGAGCATAGTTCATTTTTTGTTACAAGCTCGTTAAAAAATGAAGCAGACATCATGAGCATTCTTCCAACCTATCTTCGAGCTCGTTAAAAACAGTAAGATGGTGTTTGAGCTTACTTTTCACTTTTTTCGTGCTCTGGTTAAAACATGAAAAGTGGTTTGAGCTTACTTTTTCCTTTTTCGTGCTCTGGATCCAAACATGAAAAAGATTTCGAGTGCTTTTGATACCATTATCGTGCTCGTTAAACAAATTGGAGTAAAAAGGTGTGTCTAACGAGTATAGGTTTATCACTTTATCCGGCCTCGCTAGACTATTTACGGAAAAGGAACTGTGCCGAGTTTACTTTTCCTTTGTCGTACTCGGTCATCAACCATGACAAAGTTGTACATGGAGTCCATAGTTAAGCTCTTTTCAGACTCCCTAAAATTGAAAAGATTGCCAAGCGAAATTGATTCATTCACGCTTGTAAAAGGATTTGAATGATCGTCTCCCTAGTGATAGTTTACCCCTTTTTCAGACTAGGAGGCACTACTTACGAAAAAGGAATACTCCAGCCAATCATGACTGGAAGAGTCCTCTCCCGCGTTGTTTTACCCTTTTTCGGGCGATGAGGCTAACCTTACGAAAAAGGACCGTTGGAGTCTTCTTTAGTTCTTTTCAGACTCTCTAAACATGAAATGACAATCGAGTTTTCCTTCCTTGGACTCGTAAAATCAAACATCGAAGGACCCACTTTGGGACGAACCCCTCCTTTCTCAGGTTCGAAAAACATGTGAGATTGGACTCATCTATGAGATGAGCTATATCGAGCATCTGTTATCCTCCTCAAGCTCGTTAAAAAACAAAGAGGTACTCGTCCATCATGTCGGGGGAAAAATGGGAAAATGAGTCAAGTTTACCTTGTTGGCAGCTTGTGAGTCATCACCTTTGAACATGGCATGCATCCTCACCTTGTCTGTTTTGGGTAGTCAGTCTTGCTGATAGTGTCATCATTATGATCATGCGTCCTCATTATTGCTATGAGTTCACACTTCCTGTGGTTCTGTCTGTTCAAGTAATCCCTGCTGCCAAGCTCTGTTTCATGCCGTTATATGTTCAAAGGGTTATTACCTTGAGTCCACCTCCACTTTATGTCAAACCTTCCCTTTGTGTCAGTACATATTCTATTGTTTCATCGGTCCATACTATCTTTCGTTCCGATTTCGTGTCGATGATGTGGGAATCATTATGGCCCACCTTCGACGAGTCTATTCCTGTCGACACCAAATCACTATCCAGGAATCAGGCTTAGGAGTCAACCACTAGTACCTTGGTACCTGCATGCCTCAATGGCAGGTTTCCTCGTATTCAACAGTAGGTTTTCATCAATGACCTCTGATTGAATGATCTCTCGGATGCTCGACATCAACTCCTTTATTCGCATTTCGTTGGGATGTACTATAGATACCTTGGGGATCATTGTCATTATTGGTGATTTCCCTCGCATTTGTTAACGGTTCACATCATTGACCGGTAATCAAATGGTTTCTACCATGTTCGACTTCAACACCTTGTAATCACATGGCTAGATTCGTATCATTTGCGATCGAGTAGAAGACCCTGGATACCCTTTTGTATTTTGATTACGTCCAGGTTGCAATGGAGATGTTTCTGTCACACAGATCCACTTTTGTATTGGTCGTGGCTGTGTCAGTACTGTCTCATGGATCTACGCTTGTTCATAGTAGCCATGATTTGTCTACAGTCTATATCATCTCAGTACTCATGGATCTGCAATGTATTGGTCGGCAGCCATGCTTTGAGTCATTTGTTTCCGAGCATGGGAATGCCCGCCTCGGTGGTATATCTGACATTTTTGTTTCTATTTTTCAGCTCCTTGTTGCTCTCCTCGATGCTATCTCCGAACCATATTTGTAAAGTCTTTCGGCCATCAGTCTCTTCTGACCTCACACTTTAGGGGGCATCTGTTATACCTCAATATTACACATTACATATTAGTGTCGCATCCTTGCATTACCGACCTAAACGACAGTTTCCCTTAAAGATCATCTGAACATCCAGAGTGAAAACCATTGACTGAATACTGAAAGCAAAACCTTTTTCTGCCATCTTCCAGCCCAACTTAGCCCTGTTTGTGAGCACTACCGCTCCTTGCACATCTACAAGGGCGCGGTAGTTAGCACTACCGCGCGTTGCTCCTTCTCTGGGGCGCGGTACTACCGCGTTATGCTCAGTTATAGGGGCGCGGTAGTCTGAAATTAGCCTTTTTGCCTTGGATTTTGGGATTTCGACCTTCGAGGAGATTTTGTTGGGATTACCACCTTTGGTTCGATCCTAACTCCTTCTTTGTTTAGCTGGCCTGATCCACTAAACCCTCCATAGATCCA
Source organism: Larix kaempferi (assembly GCA_027924585.1). Classification (NCBI taxonomy): domain Eukaryota; kingdom Viridiplantae; phylum Streptophyta; class Pinopsida; order Pinales; family Pinaceae; genus Larix; species Larix kaempferi. Next base: position 3,792,715 of record BSBM01000705.1, read on the forward strand.
CACTTCTCTCTTGTTGGTTAGCCTTCCCATGTGCTATAAGAGAGAAGCTTTCCATGAGCCAAAGGGAGGACTTTTGGGGCATCAAACCTATGATCTTCATACTTCTGCAGAGATAGCTAGAGGAACCACTTGGAGCTGGAAGTTGGCTTGGACATCAAGCAACTATTGTACATGACTTCAAGTTGGTAATGGAATAACTTGTCTTGTTTTCCCAAATCATGTGTGTTAATTTTGTTTTAATGATATGATTTGTATCTTTCATAGATTTAGATCCTAACTCATGTTTCAGGTTGCTAGAGAATAGTGCATTCTTGTGTCTTGGTTCCATTTTGACAGGTTCATTCGTGAGGGCTTGGAGATTGGAGCAACTACAAGGACAAGCGTTTGGATAGAAGGTTAGTTAAACTTCTTCTACTCTTTCTAGCATTTTAATCTTGAGACGTTTGTTATATCTAGGGATTCAAGGTAGCATTTGTTTCTTTTTTGTCTTAGTATAGAGTCAGTACATCCTGCTTTATCCTAAGAGAGTTTCTACCTATCCGTAGGGAGAAATTTCTACAACAGAGGGAAACCAACAAAATCCCAGAAACACACAAAATGCCGAGGAGGGAAAAAAGGAGAAAATGAAGGCTAAGTTCCCTTGCAAACTGTGTCAAGAGGACCACGTTACCCATCAATGCCCTCTAATGGAAGAAGCACATAAGTTAATCCGTGAGAAGAAACCAACTGTCTTAAAAGACCCTTTCCCTCATGGACAGAGTTCAGATTCTGGAAACTCTAGTGCTGGGGGCACCACTCGTGCCACCTCTACTGATGAATATTTCATTAACATGGTTAACTCAGATGCTCTACTGCAAACTCAAGCAAAGAACTATACCCTGTATCCACAGCAGAAAGATGCTCCTGAATCCTCTACTCCTCTTCACATACCCGTGGAGATGCTGCCAAAGATACCGAAAGGTGTCTACAAACGAGATGTGCACAACCCCAATGCGCGGGTTTCCCCCAACTACAATGTTGTGGAGGACTTATCCCAAACCCCTTGTGCCATGTCTACTTTGGAGGTACTGCAAAGTTTCCCATTGCAACGCAGTGCACTCCTCACAGGGATTGGGAGTGTTGATTCATTTGCCATGCTTGCGCGTTTTGATATGACAGATATCAAGTATCGGTTGTTGTATCATGTCGCTCTCCAAATAGAGGTCATCCATCGTTCTACGACCATTCGATGATCTGTTGTAGATGAGGGCGCATCCACGTGTGTAATGTCTATCTCTTGCTGGAAAGATTTGGGCGAACCTAAGTTAGCTCCCTCTAATATGGTACTCACCGCCTTCGATGGGAGATCTTTCCATCCACATGGAGTCTTACCATCGTTTGAGGTTGAACTTGCGGGAAAGCTAGTATCAGTAGAGGTTGAAGTTCTAGCTGCTCCACTTGACTACAACTTGTTGTTGGGTAGGAGCTGGAAATATGCTATGCAGGCAGTTCCATCAGCTATTTTTTGGGTCATAATGTTCCCCCACGAAGGGAAGATCCTCACAGTTGATCAACTTTCATTTTCCCGGAAGACCAACCAGACTTCATCGGGTTCAAATATCCCGTTGATTGATCAATCCATCCCAGTCAATGAGAGTTTGGGAGTAGGAATCTATGGGTTATTAATAGGCACTTTTGACCTACCTTCTCCCGTTAATTTTATTGGTTATGAGGAATGTTCCTCGCCCGAGACTTCCACGATCAGTTCAAAAACTGATAGGATTCTCCCTACTGAATCAGAACCATTTGTGCCTGTACTTGTTGCATAAGTAACCTACTTGGATTCACAGCAGCCTGCAACAGAACATATCATGACTCCATTGGTCTCTGCTAAGTCAGATATGGACTACACCCCTGCATGGTCACTGGACTCTACCCATTCTCTTGATTGTTTAGACACAGTTTTGTCCTCTGACGAAACATTTTTTCAAGCTATGATAGGCCTGAGACACCCTTGGGAACAGTTACACCCCAGTTCCTATTTACTTCCCGTTCTAAACTTGATAGAGAAAGGTGAGTTCTCTCCGAGACCGAGTGAGAATATTGATTGGTCCTCTGTCCCTTCCACTTGACAAGCTATTTTTGCCGAAAGGAATAGGACGAGTACAACAAGCACTATCCCAATCAACATTTCCACTGAACCTAGAGTCACGGAAAACATTTTTATTGGAGTAGAGTATTATCTTGATGAGATCATTCCGTATACCAATATTTTTAACGATTTCCATGACATTTTTTCCCGGTCTCATGATGAGATCCCAGGCACTGACCCTACTTGAAGAAGTTCTACTATGATTTTTCATGTATTTTTAGCTGTACATTTTTGTATAGTTAGCTTTGTTTATAATTGTAGTTACGTCTTATGCATTCATTGTTTGTGTTTCAGATGTCAACTGAACACTTCATAGGGTTTACTGATGGCTCTAACCGCCACACCTATTAGTTGGCCTCGACTGCTTGGGTTATTTACTCACCAACTGGCCAACTGGTGTCTTCGGGAGGGGCTTGTCTAGGTCCCACAACGAATAATGTGGCTGAATACAGTGCAGTCATAGAGCTACTATGAGATGCTCTGTTCCATGGCATTTCACATTTGGAGGTGCACTTAGACTCACAGTTAATTTTTCAGTTATTGGTTGTTTATTAGGTTAGAGATCCTACTTTGCTAGGTCAATTTATGAACGTTAGGTTACTTGAGAGATAGTTTGATTATATCACATATCAACATATTCCAAGGAACTTGAATGCATTAGCTGATTCATTTGCAAACTACATTCTAGATTGGTATTTGTATCATTCACACACAAAATAATTCATGCATAAAACACAATAACACACATGTAAATATAACCGATACTGTATCAAAAAATAGTATGAGTTTGGATCATAAGTCTGTCACAGAGTCATGTCATAAGATACAAAATTGGGCTCAATGGCCTAAAAAATATACATAGAATATCCTTCTCCTATGGAGAAGGTGGGGCCTCATCTACCTCTGCTGCCTCTCGGTAGCATATGACCAGCCTAGCTACTTTCCGCAGTAACCTAATCTAGGTTGGGGGCACACCAACTACATCCTCCTGCATATCAACTGGCATCCGCTCGATATGATATGTAGGAATGTCATGAGTCAACCGACTCATCTTCATCTCTATGGTCCCCGGTATGGCATCAGCTGCACCAACTTCTACTGGTATCATGAAAGTATATGGGTGTCCCTCAGGGCATACTGGTCCAACATCTGCATTTGACACTTTGTTTCAGTACTTCGAACTCATCATAAAAATCATATATACAAAATTTGAAAAAATTAAATAATTTTTCAAAAAGTATAAACATAACTATCTCTCCCCAGGTTCCACCTGGAGGAAGGATCATCTCAAGATCACCTCGGAAGTCTATACCAGCATATGGAAACTGCTCAAATGCTGGCACTTGTCTTTCCCACCAGCCCCAAAATCATCCTTGTGGTAATAAAAGTTGCTCTCACCACCACCTTGGCGGAGAAAGATTTCACCCCAACAAGCCAGCCTTGGCTCACGAGGGTTGACTGGGGGCAAAGGCATGCCCAAATTGATACAAGACACTCTCTCAAAGAAAAAAGTGCAAAGTCTGCTCCCATATCCAAAATTATTCATCCTCCCAGTCTTACTCCCCGAGAGTTGAAGTTTCATGTATGCCAAAAGACTAGTACACCAGTCATATACATGCCCCTTCAAGCATTCACCACCAATATGCATATAGTGTCTCGAGGCTAAATGTTGTGTAGCACTCCCTCCCATCCGATTCACAATAACTTTGAGAGGAAGACTGAAAATGGTCGAGATAAGAACTTGACTACCGGATTTCTCTGTTCCCGGTACGTAGTAAGTATTCACATATTCTTGCATGGATAAGGCACGCACATTGCTCACTAGTTTTAAACTTGATATGACTTAGTTCCTTATTGATAGATACCATATGGTCATTATTATATCATTGAGAAGCTCTGTCGATCATTACTAATGCGATTATTGAGATCCTTTTCTTTGGCAGGTCATGAACATACGATCCTAGAAGCTGTCTTTTAAGTCGTTTTAAGCTCTTGTTTTGACTATGAAAAACTAAACAAGATTGCTGAGCAGACTTGCTCTCTTCAAGCTCGTTAAAGGAATTGAAGGTCCATCCGATTAGGTATAAGTTTAACCCTTTTTCGAACCTTTGCGGATTACATACGAAAAAGGAATACTCTAGTCATACGTGGCTAGAAGAGTTCTCCTCTCATTGTTTTATACTTTTTCAGGGGAGGGGACTAACTGTACTAAAAAAGGACTTTTGAAGCCTCTCTTTAGGGTTTTCAGGCTCTCTAAACATGAAAACACCAAGCAAACATTCACCTACTCGGGCTCGATGTGAAATCCACGAGAGGGTATATAGAGGATTGTTTAAGTTTTTCAGACTCTATAAATAGGAAAACACCGGCGAGCATTAACCTACTTGGGCTCGATATTAAAATCCACGAGTAGGTGTATGGAGTTATTGTTTAAGTTTTTCAGACTCCTTAAAATTGAAAACACCGACGAGCAAGAACATATCTCGGCTCGATACTAAAATCCAGAGATCAGTACTATAGAGTATTCTTCTATGTCTTCTTCGAACTCTGTAAACAATGAAGAAGGTCCCGAGTCTTCCTCCCATGGGCTCTTTAAAATTTTACATGGTTGGGATTATTGAGTTTTCTATCTTTCTTGGACTCATTAAAACAACAAGAAGGACATTCTTTTACCAAAAATAATAAGGGATAAGAAGGTTATATCACATCTTTTCAGTTTCAAAGGCAGTTAAGTCAGTCATGTCCTTGAACATAGCACCTACTTGAGTCTTTCATCTCAGTTGTGTTTTAGTTTTTGACCTTAGGGTGAACCTGATCTCCAAGTTTTTACTCCCCCGGTTGGTTACTCTTCCAACCATATGGAGGGTCTGTCAATGTCTCCTACATTGCAGGCTTATATCACTTCCTCTTCATGTTGAAAACTGCCTAAGTCACTTTGTGTCGTGCTCACTGTTCAAGGATACAACCTGTGTCGACCATTCTGCAGTTTACCTTGACTTCATGTGTCGGCCATCCTGGTGTCAATTTGTTTCATCTTGGTACCTATCCTACTCCACATCAGCTCATACCTATGAGTGTTCCTCGTGTTGGATGATGGAGGATGCATTAATGCCTCCCTTCCAACGGACTTCTTCCCATCGACATCAGCTCATTTTTCTCTGGGAATGAAGTTTAGAGTTTCGGTTAGTACCTTGGGGATTGCAATCATTAGTGGCAGTTTCCCTCACTGTTGAATAAATGGGAATACATCAATGTCTCTTATTCGGAAGGTTCCTCAAGTGTTCGACTTCAAGTCTTCTTATTCACACTTGTTGGATCGTACTAGGTACCTTGGACCCCATTATCATTATCAATGGAAGTCCTCGTGTTTGCTAACGGTATACATCAATGACCGGTAATCAAACGATACTGCCCATGTTCGACTTCAACTCATTTATTCGCATGGTTAGGGTTTGTACCTTGGGTTGTTTGGATGAAGACCTTGGGACTATGATAGCATCACCATATTTATGTTATCACCCAAGCTGTGCAAGACTGAGCCTCATTCATTTTTTGGCTCTTCATGAGACATAGATCCAGCTTGTTGTTATGGATATGATCTCTCATTTTGACATGGATCCATGCTTGTATTTCAGTGGCCATGCTCTATATATACATCTCCTAGTTATGTATCGGAGATCATGCTACACATCTATATGATGTCAATATTGTAATTGCTCGCTGACCTTGATCGTTGTTTCAGGTGTTTTTTGTGACTTGGTTCTGTGGTTTCTTGTTCCTTCTCTAACTTGGACTTATAATGTATTTTGGCCATCATTTCCCTTTGACCTCACACAGTAGGGGGCATCTGTTATAGGTCAAATCTGTACTTCTTCATCCGTGATCACATTGCTCCGTCGATCACACAAAAGGACAACATGGATTGAAGAGCTAGATTGCCTTGGATGATGTATGGACTGGATTCACTCTCTTCACCTGAGATTTTCCCTGATTTACCTGATCTTTTGACATGTGCGATAATCTTTGGCTAGTAAACCAACGCACATCTTCTAGTATGCCCTACTTTCCTCAAGGGAAACCAGCGCACACCTTGGAAAGTTGCAGGAGCTTGTTGCAAAACAAAAAAATTGTGCCCTGTGCGCTACTATGCCTTGAGAAAGTCGCGTACATCTTAAGATACTGATGATGATGTTGTAGTGGGATTGTATCGTCCCTGGACACATGTCCTAAAGGGATCCATAGAATCTTGTCTCCGAGAAAGATGTTGATGATGCTGTTGTAGTGGGATTGTATCATCCCTAGACACATGTCCTAAAGGGATCCGTAGACTCTTGTCTCCGAGAAAGATGTTGATAATGATGTTGCAGTGGGATTGTATCATCCCTGGACACATGTCCTAAAGGGATCCGTAGACTCTTGTCTCCGAGAAAGATGTTGATGATGATGTTGCAGTAGGATTGTATCATCCCTGGACACATATCCTAAAAGGATCTATAGACTCTTGTCTCCGAGAATGTGATGATGATGATGTTGTAGGTCACATCCAGTATGAAAAAGAACTGGCTCTGTGGTGGTGAATCCTAGATTTGATCTAGGTCACATCCAATATGAAAAAGCACTGGCTTTGTGGTGGTAAATCCTAGATTTTATCTATGTCACATCCAATATGAAAAAGGACTGGCTCTGTGGTGGTAAATCCTAGATTTGATCTAGGTCACATCTAGTATGAAAAAGGACTAGCACTGTGGTTGGGATTGTATCTTCCTTGGAACTTAGTCCTAAAGTGATCCATAGACCTCTGTCCCCAAGAATGTGGTTGGAGTTTATCTTCCTTGGACCTTAGTCCTAACGTGATCCAGAAACTTATGTCCCTGAGAATGTGGATATGATTGCATCATCCTTGGACTTATGTGAGAGGGAATGATCATCCCGTAATTGGATCAGGATGCATCATCCTTGGCATTATGTCCTAAAGTGAGAGGGACTAATCATCTCGTAATTGGATTATGATTATATCATCCTTGTCATTATGTCCTAAAGTGAGAGTGACTGATCATCCCGTAATTGGATCAGGATTGCATCATCCTTGGCATTATGTCCTAAAGTGAGAGGGATTGATCATCCCATAATTGGATCATGTGTGTTGCAGGTTATGCTGCTATGATGATGTTGTTGATCGAAAGATCAAGATGATGATGTCATTGCTGATCAAAAGATCCATATGTTGATGATGGTATTGATCGAAAGATCAAAATGATGATGTTGTTGCTGATCGCAATATCCAGATGTTGATGTTTTCGTTGCTGTAGAAAATCTAGTGATTGAGTGCTGTAGAAGATGAAGACTCAGTACTGTAGAAGATGATGCTCCAGTATTGAAGATGTTGACAATGTTCCAGTTGTTGATGATGTTGAAGAAAACTTCTGATGATTTATAGATGTATCACCATGATGTTGTTGATGATGCTCTCTCTCCTTGCTCCTTCAGTTGATGTTGCTACTGTTAGTATAATACCCTTCTCATTAAGGGGGAGTGTTGAAATGTTGTAACTTCGAAGAATATTCTATTTTTATTTTATTCTATTATTTATTTGGATATGTTTTATTCCTCCGTCGTGATGTCATTACTGTATTTGATTATGTAAAGTCATTGAGATAAATCCTCCCTTGTAAGTCGGGGCAATAGATCCCCCTTGAGTCATTTGTAATGGGGTATTTAAGTCCCCTAGAGAAGTCACCCCAGTCAGCATTAAGATAAATTTGTTGGGGCCAACCTAGTTAGGGAGAAAGTCAAGTGAAAGATAAAGTATAAATAGAGGTGTTGTGTTCCTCATTTGAACACACACTCACTTGTGGATTGGGCATTAGGAGAGAGAGAGAGAGATATATCTGTGAAGGAGAAGGAGCTCTTGTTTGGGGATTTCATCTTTGTACTTTTTGGTCATCTATATTGAGGAATTTTTGCTAGGTTTTCTACCCCATGAGGGTTTCCCAGGATAAATCTGTGTCTATCTTGTGATTGTGTTTCTTTCAGTGATACTGCATATGCTATTGTTGTAAATTTGAATTGCTATCTAGCATAGCATATAGAATCTTAACAATGCTGGGGGGGATTGTTGGAAGTTGCATCCAACCCTCCCCATGAGTTTCAGGACATGGGTTAAATCCCTCTCGTGAATCTTAAATTTGGAAATTGTAGCGAAGATTAACACTTGCAGGTTTTGGTCTAATGACAATTGTGCTCTAACAGTTCTCTTATATTGCACTATAAAAGACATCCAAGGTAAGAGTTAATTAGGGTTTTTTATGCATGATAAAATTTTCTTGTACGTTTGACATCCCTTCTTGTAGGGTCTCTCTTGTTATGCCTTTGGCACCTCTCTTTTCCGTAATTAGTTCAAGACCAACACAACCTAGGGTTTCTTGTTTTTTCCCTAATTCATCAAAATTGGATTGCCAATTATTGAGAGGAACGCTAACTGTGATTCCTCAGTGGTATTGAAGGGAATATACTTAGGTATTATTCCCTCTTCTTCACTCTTAATCTCTTTTTACCAAATTCGTGTAACATATGTTGCAAAAAAATACAAAAAATCAAATATTGTAAAAAAGCCCTAATTTTTTTTTATATTTTTGCAAAAATCCAAAAATATTTTTTATGCCCTAGTTAGCTTAATTATGATTTTATGAAGTAGTTAATGGAATCAATAAATTTCATATCTTGATAAAATATTGAAAAAACTCAAAAAAGTTGAAAAAACATTGCAAAAAAACCAATTTTTATCCCTAAAGTGATGTCATCCTAAAGTTAGGTGACATCTCTTGACTCAAACCCAGTCGACAGGGGTTCCACTAACTGTCGACATCCAAACCATCATGATCTCCTTGAGCACCGACCTAGACAGGTTTTACCCAGTCCAGCAAACACCTGCGGAGCAGATGAGGTCTCACCCGAGATGTTCAAGGGAGAGTTGACGGAACCATGTTTCTACCGAATGAAGGAGGAGGTTTGCGGCTTAATTGCTTAACTTATTGCAATGAATCAGAAATGGATCTATGCATTTAACCCATACATTATTTGTATTCATAGCATCATTCAACATTCATCATTGCAGCAAATATAACAGTAAAGCATTAATTGCAGCAAGAAAGCATATCATCATTCATATATCGCAAAATGCATTACAAAAGAGACATAGGGATTCCACAAAATAGCTCTGTCATATCATATTAACCCCGCAAAAACCCAGATACAACATCTCCGCAAAAGTACAGGTCTCGCACATATCTCTTGATCTCAGATACACAATCCAAAGACACATCAATCCAAGATGATTCAACACATACAACTCTATGACTATATATAGGTTTCCACCTTTACATTGCTTGTCCACTTACTAACAACTTCCTAACCGACACTTCAAGCAAATGACCCAAAATATAACTGACATGGTCCAAATGACCTAAAAACCCACATACCGCGATACACTTGACCCAAAAATACAAAAAAATACCACCATTTGTGTTCCATCTTTCTCCTTTCGTGGTATCGCAACACTTGTAGTACTACAAGATTGACCCATCCTAACCTCCTGCCAATAGGCCCCCAACACAATCTTGTGGCTCTCCCTCGAGCCACATCAGCAGGACATGGTGTACTCTGTGGTCTTGACCTTGAAATCCTCGTACTGTTGCTCGACTGTCGTCACTTGCTCCTTTTCCGCCATAGCCACCGCTTGACTATCGATCACATCCTGGGTAGATGGATGCTCAGTTAGATTTTCCAAAACTTGTTGACGACCTTCTTGTACTGCCTGGAGGACTTCACCATCTTTTGTCAAGAACTGACCGCCAACATCCTGGAACTCCTCCGGCTGCGCAGCGCGCTTCTTCTGTTGCTCGTCGACCTTGGTGACACGCTGCTGCAACTCTTTTAAGTTCGCAAACTTGGAAACCTTCTCCATTGGTAGCATCGTGCGCATCGCTATCTTTAGTGTTGCTAACTGCCCCTCTTCCTCCTGCCGAAACTTGGTCAATTGTTCAATTTGCTCGTCTTGAACAATTCGGCCCCAAAAATTTACGGTGTTGGCTGTGAGTTTCATTGCTGCCATTTCCAACTCTGCCATATGCATTGCTACTTCCTCAATAGCCCGTTTGCGGTCATCCACCTATGATTTTAGTGTACCAGGGTCTACCAAGGATGTTAGCTCCTGATTGTCATGCCGCAGCTGGTCAATGACAGCCCCAAGTCGCTGCACGCGTTGAATCACATCCAATTCTGCAGTGGGCCCCGACACATGGTGACAAGCCTCAGCAATGTCCATCTCTATATGCACATTGCGAACCCATAAGGTGGCCTTCTCCACAATAAGGCAATCATGTTCCTGCGTCAACTCTTCAATCACCCGAGCCTTCTCAGTCTGTTCTTTCTTGATATCCTCTTCCAACTCATCCACATCTTATCATGCTGTATCATCCCTTCCTATTAACTCTGTGACCTATTCCTTCACAGCTGTTTTTCTCTCCCGCAAGTGTAGGCACTTATTGCTGATCTCGTGCAGCCTGTCCGCCATTTCCTGGGTGCAAACCGCCTGCATAGTTGTCAACCCTTTTGTTGGCAATGCGTTGATGTTTATGGTCACTTTATCCAACGCTGCAGCAAGGCTTTCAAATCCTCGTTGTCAGTCACAGTCACAGTCAAGGGAATATTAACATTCCTGACTCGCGGCTTAGTGCTGATTGTGCCAACTAGTTGCACCAGTGCTTCTTCAGGTGCCTTCCTTGAAACCATATTGCACAAGGAGTCCAAACAAGTAGTGAGTGCATGGAAACCTTCATCTGTCTTCACCCTCATCATTTTAGCCACTGCAGTGGATGCAGTAGTGATTGCCAGTATTAGTCGGCCCAACTGTGCCTCTGACGAAAAAGGAATCCCACTGATTGTCACATGATCCTGGTGTCCTTTCGTTCTACCTTCCTCAATGTCCCGTTCAATTTCAGCATCCGTCGGTGTCCTTGTCGATTCTTGAGATGAATCATGGTGACTCTGTGGGTCCTGCACCGATATTCGATCATATGGGCCTATTTCTGGTACTCCAGTGTCAATCTCTGCCAACCCTACAGGTTCTCGCCATTCATTCGGCCAATCATTCACAATAGCATCCATCTCTTCCGTCGTCACCTTATAAGGGGTCAACAACCACTATTTGGCTGGATCACGTCTAGCTTGCACATAAATAGCGTGTGACCGAATCGCAAACACCATAATCGGCTTATAATTTGCCGCAGTTTCCTCAGATAACTGAGGCACCTTTGTTGCTGCATCATAGAGCATCTCCCAATAAAGCCAGAAATGTAATGCACAGTCCCGAAGTCACTCTTGCTCATGTACCCACAACAAGTTTTGATATCGTGTCCCCAGACGCTCTTTCGCGGCCGCAACCTCCATACCTTGGTAAGTGGTGGGCTCCTTCCAAGCGACCAGTGCGATCAAAGTAAAATCCAACTATACGTGAAGGATCCCTTCCCATTTTGGATAGTGACGACATCCTCCGCCAACTTGTTCAGCAAAAACAAGGATCCATTCATCTGGACGCCTTCCACGCATTGCTTGGCACATGCCACGATCTCTGAATTGCACTGATTAGGTCCACCGCCCCGGACCACTTTGCAGGATAGTATCTTTGTGATAGTGAGGATTGCCTTATTGTTGATACTACTGGTACAATAACCATAGCCATCCCATTCCAAACCATAGTGGTTAACCAACTGCGCCTCCCTCTTTTTGTCATTCTCCTTCCCTCGGAAGTATTGTGTCTACCCCATCTTTGGGAAACTCGGTAATGCCTGCAATCAGATCGACAGTGACCAGAATCGCTCTGTCCAGCCACAATGTACCACCAGGAAAGCAGGTCAGCAGTTGCTTCCCGCAAGCATTAACCTCTGGCAGTTGCCTGAAATTCGGTATGTTGATAAGCCCCAACAATCCGGCTTGGTTCAACCCCCATGCCCAGTCTCGCGGAATTAGCTTCCCAGTGAGTTGTGACCCTGGTACATAGGGGCCTGATGTAATTTCTAGATAGGCCACCGTATCGTGATCATCATACCTCAGGTGCATCAACGCCGACCCAATATCAGCAGAGCACTCCATTCTAGCAGGGAGCATTGGCATCCTCAATGTATACTTCTGATTTTTGTTCACCTTGCGAGGGGTTGCATCTGGCCAACTAGGGGGGACATATCCAGGGATGTCAACAGTAGAGAGCCCCTCCCATGCAACAAACTCATCAATTCTTCAGCTGGACTGTCCCGTATGCACTTGAACCTCCTCCGCTACCACAGTGGATGATCGAAGCTGCCACTTCCTCTACGGGACTCGGAATACTAACCCCCCCGACACTTCTTTGGAATGCTAGTAAAGAATGAGTTGCCTGGCATACTGACGACCTCTTCTTCAATGCTTACTGGTCGGGCAGGGGATTCTATGCCATTGGAAATGTCAACAGCCAGGTTTCTTCAAATGCCGCACCAGAGCCCTTCTTGGATTAACAAGCCCTCACCCGAAAACTAGCAATCACCTCAATTTTGTCTTCCTACTGCAACACCAAACCAACAGAAGCTTACCCGAACTCCCTCAACACTCTGGAGCATCACTCCACAACACTTACTCAACTCCGCAATCAGCGACTGAACTCATTGGCTACGGACATGTGCCTTCCGACCAGTCTCGACCCGTTCTTATAGCACCCAACCAAATCCCTCGTAATCATAACTAAATCCTGCATGAACTCGGACTAAATCCTGTATTAATGACCCAAATCCACCGTCGATCCTGTCAGCCGATTGACCAGATCCACCATTAATGCCCATCATTCGAGCGAGCATCGTTAATTAACTGTCTTAACTTTTGGCATTTATTGCTAATTTTACCCAGTCGTGACCCTGCCACTGTCACGGACCACTCCTAAATTGCGGCGCAAGCCTCCCTGCCTATAAATTCTTGTCCTTGTCGGTGCGCCATCCTGCCACCGATCAACCTGCATTTTTTTTTTCTTCCCGATGCGACTCAGGCATTGCGCTGCTCCAAGCCCGACCTGTAGGGATTCAACCTATTGCCATTAATCAACTTTGGGAGCATCACTCCGTCTAACTGTTGCAGCTGTATTGCTCCTCCTGAAGTGATGCTACCAATGGGATATGGACCAAGCCAATGCATTTGCAATTTTCCTGGGTGTTTCATAAACTTACTGTCATACAATAGCACCAAGTCACCCTGCTAAAACTGTTTGTTTTTTATGTGGCAATCATAGCAAGATTTCTGGAGATCCTTCTCCACACTCCGGTGGAATCCTACAGTAAAGTGATCTTCTTCGATTTGCACTAACTGCACTTGATGTTCTTCCAATGCCGCTGCAGCATCCATACCTGTTGCTGCTGTGACACACAAACTCGAAACGATGTACTCCATAGGCATAATCGCTTCTTGTCCATACACCAGCTTGAATGGTGTCTGTCCCGTCAACCTTTTACACGTGGTATGATACACCCACAATACTGCTGGGATTTTTAGATCCCAATCATCGCGGTTCGCATTGCACACCTTTGTCAGTGCATGCTCCAATATATTGTTGAAAGCTTCCACCGTTCCATTTTCCCGCGGATTATATGGTGTACTCTTCTTGTGATGTATCTGCAATTCCTCTGTCAATGCGCTGATGTTACGATTGAGAAAGTGGCTGCCTTGATCACTCAGTAATATCTTGGGGAAGCCAAAGCGAGTGACGATATTGTCGAACAAAAATCACGCTGCTGTGGCTGCAGAACAATCAATGACTGGTGCAGCCTCCGACCATCATGTCAAATAATCTGTCGCCGTGATGATGTATCTTGCACCAGTGCACTTCCCAGGTGGGTTGATTGGTCCCACGAAATACACTTGCCATTTTTCAAATGGCTGTAGTGTTAATTGAGGCTTCAACAGCATCTCATCCCTCCTAGATGGATTTATGGTTCGCTAAAAAATGTCGCAGGACCGCGCATAGTCTGTCGCATCGTTGTACAGCGTGGGCCACCAAATCCCCGCTCGGAGCACCTTCCGGGAAGTCGCGCGGCCGCCATAGTGTCCCCCAGCCACTCTTGTGTGTGCTTTGGACAAGATATGCCCCTGCTCATGAGGCAAAACACATCGTCGCAATATCTCATCTGCTCCCAATTTGTATAACTCGCCTGCAATGAGCTGGAAATCTACAGCCTTGACCACCAACTGCTTCTTCTGACTAGTGGTGAACTCTTCAAGTGTGGTACCTATCGCTAGAAATTGAATGATTTCTTCAAATTAGCCATCAACTACTTCAACCTTAAAAATTTGTGCATCAGGCAACTTATCTTCGATGTTAGTTGGCTCCTCTCTTGTTTCAATCCGCGATAGATGATCGGGTCTAGCATTCAATCATCCTGGATTTACAATTACTCCAAAATCGAACTCTTGAAAAAGAAGTAGCCAGCGACATATCTCCCCCCCCAACACAGGCTTATTGACTAGGTATTTCAATGCAGAGTGGTTGGTGAACATCTTAAAATGTCCTCCCAATAAGTAATGTCGAAACTTCTGCAGCGCATACACCATCGCCAGGCCTTCCCTCTCCGTAGTGGTATAGTTTCTTTTTGCTGATGACAAATTTCGATTTGCGAAAGAAATGGGGTGATCTAGATCCCCCTCTCCTGGCGGGGCAAGCACCACTCCTAGCACGATCGATGATGCATCGATGTGGACATGGAATTCCATATTCCAATCCGAAAATACCAGTATCGGTGCCGAAGCCATCTTAGCCTTTAGCATCTCAAAACTATCTTGACATGCGGGGCTCCACTGGAATACCACATCCTTCTTCAGCAACTTCTCCATAGGAGCAGTGATCGCTGCATAGCCCCTGATGAACTTAAGATAATACCCGGTATGTCCCAATGTCACTCGCAACGGCTTAACATTAGTCGACGGTTTTAAGCTCAGAATGAGCGTAATCTTAGCTGGATCAACTAACAACCCCTGCTTGCACACAATGTGACCCAGTAGGATGCCGAATGGTGCACAAAAGATGCACTTTTTCAAGTTCAACGATATCTGATGTTGTTGACAGGGATCCGACATCAATCGCAGGTTTTCTAGATGATCACAGATCAAACCATAGATTGTCCAGTCATCCATGTACACCTGCAAAAACTTCTGAATCAAATCCTTGAACACAACAACGACAACCCACGAAAATATCGTAGGTGCATTCTTCAACCCAAACGGAATTACGGTGTACTGAAAACAACCCCATTTTGTCACAAAAGTTGTCTTGTGGTGGTCTTCCTTCGCAATGCGGATCTGATAATAGCTCGAGAACCCGTCCGTGAAAGAATACATCTCCTGGTCGCCCACTCCTTCAAGTACCTCATCAGTAAACGGAGTGGGAAAGGGATAATGTAAGCAGGCGTCATTCAACTTCCGCAAATCGACACAAATGTGCACTTCGCTAGTCTTTTTGTCCTGCACCACCATAGGACTGATCCATTCTGACTCTTCAACCGGTTCAATAATACCATCATCCAACATGCAATCAAGTTCTACCTTGAACCTCTTCTTATGGTGCGTATTTAGCCGGTATGGTCACTTCCTAATTGGTTTAGCATCTGGTTTCAATGGGATCTTCATCTCCCCTAAATCCCCCAAAATACCTTTCATCTCAGAAAAATTCGTAGGAAAGAGGTCTTGAAATTCATGCAACAAGTCAGTGACCTTTCCCATCATCTCATCATCCCAATAATCTCCAACATTCGCAAACCTGGGTGTGGTCTCCATCCCAATATTGATCTTACGAAGCTTCAAGGGCTGCCTGATCGGGTCACTTGGTGCATCAGGTGCTACCATAAAGCGACTCCCTTCAGATTCCGGAATGTTGACATTCCACGGATCATCACCATCTTCGGGTCCACCAGTGATATTATAACATTTCATCATGGATTGCATCTAGAAATGCGTGTGTGGATCCACAGGATATGCCACTGGAACAACCTTCAAAACCACATCGTAGATGAGTTGCAACGCGTTATGGACATCCAGGTTGGGATCTGTGAAACTGAATCTATGAGTAAAACAAACTGTCAACTCCAACCAAGTAGTTATTTCTCCCTGTAATTTAGCAGCAGTGTACCATGATCACGGCATTTCATCCAAAGTATGGATAAATGCATGGACCCACTCATCTCTTGGTCGCGATGCCCATAATGTCTGACACTCCATCAAATGACCTCTACGGTTATGTCAACCATCATATTTCCCTGTATGGTAAACCTCGGTATCGCCGAAGCGAACCGTCATCAATCTCCTGCATTGCGCCCATTCGTCGATTGACTTCTTATGTGTCGCCCACTAGCGTGCTGGAGAAGCCTTCAGTGCTTGCTCCAATGCTAACAGTCGCTGTGGTTCAGAAAATCTTTCCTCGAACTCCGTTAGAAAGTCAAACAAGCCAAGCAGCCCCTCGTATACTAGTAGTGTGACTGTTTCAGTCGCAACGTGGCATAGTGACTGCGTGATTAGTCCACACTTGCAGAGCGATACTTCATGCAAGCGGTTCTTCCAATGTTCTAAAGCGTCGTCAGAGTCGGAAGACGCAGAGCTGTCACTGTGCCATCCAAGCTCACTGTTGGCAGTCAGATGAATATAATCCTCAGAAATATTGAATGCATGGTCCCATCCATTGGGATCTTCTTCCTTCACTGGCTCAATGTATCTGCATCCTTCAGCCGGATCCAATGAGGCTATGAATTTGAGATCGCGGTTTTCGAAAGTCATCATCCGCCGCTTGAAGTTGATTACCGCTCCACTGTCATTAGCCCATCAGATCCCCAGTAACGCGAGATAAGAGCTCCCTCCTTCAACTGCTTCGATGAAATCAAAGTCAACATAAGTCTTCATTCCCTCAATGTCCACCACTAGGTGTGGGACTCTCCCAATTGGTGTTACCTTGGCATGATTAGCTAGCCAGAGCTGTACAGGAGACCAACTGAATGGGGGGATCCCCATTTTTTGCTAGGCTTGCTTGGTTAATATGTTGACATCTGAACCAAGATCTAGAATAAACGAATCAACATCATAGTCCCCAATTTGTATGTTCATGCGCATCTCCTTACCAGTCTTCTGTTGCTATAAGGCGTTTACCGTGGATTCTTGTCATCCCCTGGTCAGTCATTGCAACAATCCCTCGATCTCAGTTAGAGCAGCAGGATCCCTTGCCAACAATAAACACCTCTCAAAAAATTTCTGCAAGGTTCCAGACTACACCGACGGCCCTGCCTCTGAAGTAGCATAAAAAACAGGGGTCATGTCGCAAATAATGGCCTTACCGCGATCCTGATCCATCGCACAACGTGCCTGAAAGAATGTGTCATGCTCAGAATCAATGTCAAAGGACACCTTCTTCTGCCCTGCCAACCGAATGATTGGTTGTGAGCTATCCCCTCCTATTGCTGCACCTCCATGAGTGATAACTGCAACAGCCGCATCTTGTGGCCGGGGCTCTGCAGAAATTGTCACAACACTCGCACCCTGATTTTGGTTCAATGGTGGATTCCCTGGTTGGTTCACATTCAGATTAGCATTTTCATTTGGGTGTTGATTCTGGTTCTACGGCGATTGCTGCACTTGATTCTGTACTGGCTGCTATGCCTGATTCTGATTCTGCAACTATGGAATGTTTCCTTCCTGCCATAACGCAATCAATTGTGGGCAGTTCTCCACTATGTGATCTATAACGAAGCAAAACGTACACTGTGTTTGTAATAGTGGGAAATCTCGCTGATAGTGTCCCCACATCACACAGTGATAGCAATGAATAGGCCCACAACCTCCTCATCCTCCTCCATGACCAAATCCTCCACTGCGTCCATCCCATAATCCTCTATGGAATCTGCCCTATTGTTGGTACTGCGGTTGATTGAACTGCTACTACATAGGATTCAGTTGCATGCCTTTCCCTTGCTGTGCATACTGTAGTTGCTGAATGTACTATGGCTGCTGTGGAGCCATTTGCATCGGAGCATTTGTGGCATAAACTACTGTGGTTGCTACTATGGTACAAACAACACCTGTAGTTGAGGTAGTGGCTGGAGTACCTGTGGCTGCGGTTGTGGTTGTTGTACGGTACGCTGGTCATCCTTTACATAGAATGCATCATACGTTCTCTCATGAAGCAACCCATATGCTCGGCAATCTTTGTCTTCATGTCCCACATATTTACAGAAAGTACAATACAGATTCATTGGTTTGGTGACCATCTTTTGCATGTATTGGCATTCCTCATGGAGGTGCCCATATACTTGACAAACGTGACACCATGGCATGCCACCACCATTCAACGGATTTGGTGCTCCTGAAACCAGATAATTGCGGAAGTATGGGAAATTATCCTTAGTATGTCCTTCAACTCGATATCGCGTACACCATACTTCTTCACGCTGCCCCTTGCCCTTCTTAAGATCTTGTAGTTGTATGGTCAGGTTAGCCAGCTGTGTCTGAATCTGCGACATCCCAGGTACGTTTTCACCAATTGGTGACGCTTCCAACTGCATTGCAATCTCCAGAGCTTCACTGGGCGTTGTAATGTTCTGTTGCATCAGGGGTAGTCGAATGTGCGGAAGCAGTGCCGCGACGAACCATTCTTTATGTTGGACAATGCTCATATAAAAACTAACCCTTTCCATCAGCGTCTTGAATCGTTGGTCAAAGTCCCACACCATTTCATTGGGATACTGCTTAATCTCTTTCAGTTCTGTAATATACTGTGCTTCAGACTTGGGTTTTTTGAATTATGCTATCAATCCATTCCTGATATCATCCAGCGTCTTCTCCAGAGTGCCTGTAGAGACTAGAACAAACTTCATAAACCAATCTAATGCGTGACCTGTTAGTAAAACAGGATCGCAGAGCAATAACAATAAGCAGAAATGCAAATATAAACACACATACACATTACAAGAGAGACACAGATATATCGTGGTTCACCCAAGATGGGCTACGTCCACATGAAGTTTCCAGTCCTTATTATTATACCGTCTAGCAAAGTGAAGGGATACAACCTGCAGCACGACCATTGCACTTCCTCTTCACTGTCTCACAGTCTCTCTTCTTGATCTCAGAGCTATTTACAATGCATAAAACCTAATACATCAACCCTAGCCATGTTACAATGTATTTATTTTATAAGGGAGATACAATGGAAAAATACCATGGGTTACCCAAAACCATGGGCCCGTAAAACAACCCCAAAAATTACCCCCAGACCCCGGTGGGGGGAGGCTTGCCCCCCCCACACCCCCCACGCTGGGGTGAGTGTATAGTCCTTTTACGTATCATATAAAGTTGGGGTACAAACATGGTTGAATAATAATGTCTTTGAATCTGGAGATCAGGCTCCACAACCAACAATCTCCCACTTGGAGACTGATCACAACAACTCCACCGCTGCTGCACTTGCTGGACCTTGGACTTGGAAACTTTCTCATCTTCACCTTCATGATAGAAGGCCAACTAAAACTGATAAGGAACTCAGTTTCTCTTTGGTCACTACCTTTATGAACATGTTTGCAAGATTCTGGCTAGTATGTATCTTTTCCAGCTTCAACAGTTCATCTTCCAGAATGAGCGTATGAAATGGTACTTGAGCTATATATGTTTAGTACTGGAATGGAATGCTGAGTTCTTTGCAAGATGAATGGCACTATGGCTATCACTATACAACCTGTTATCCTTTTGCTTCTTACCCACTTTCTCCATAAACCTATGCAACCAAATCATCTCTTTACTAGCCTCTGTAACAACAACATACTCTGCTTCCATTTTTGAAAATGAAACAACCTTCTGCAGTCTCGAAATCCAACTTACTACTGTTCCACCTATAGTAAACACATACCCTGTGGTTCTCCTCTTGCTATCCTTATCACTTGCCATATTTGCATCAACATATCCCTGTAGAATAGTGTCTGAACCTCCAAAACATAATGCCTGATTGGTAGTACCTCTCAAATACCTGAGAATCCACTGTACTGCCTTCCAATGTTCTTTACCTGGATTGTTCATATATCTGCTCACAACTCCCACTGCATGTGCAATATCTGGTCTTGTGCACACCATGGCATACATCAAGCTTCCAACTACTGATTGATAGGGAATCTTGGACATGGAATCTATCTCTTCTTGTGTCTTGGGACACATTTCCTTACTTAGACTGAAATGGCTGGCCAAAGGTGTACTAACTGGTTTTGCATTCTGCATTCTGAACCTCTCCAACACCTTTTGTATGTACTCACCCTGAGACAATGTCAATTTGCGAGTTTTCCCGTCTCTTGTTATTCTCATACCAAGGATTTGCTTTGCAGCACCCAAATCCTTCATTGCAAATGAATTAGTTAACTTCCTTTTGAGCACATTTCTATCCTACATGTTAGACCCTACAACAAGCATGTCATCCACACACAATAACAAGATAATATAACTTCCATTATCTAGCCTTTTGAAATAAACACAGTGGTCAGAATGACATCTATTATAACCAGCTTGTTCTGTCATAAACCTACCAAATTTTAAATATTACTGCCTTGGAGCTTGCTTCAAGCCATACAAGCTCTTTTTCAACCTGCACACCAAATTCTCCTTCCCTTTGACCTCATACCCTTGTGGCTGCTTTATATATATATCTTCCTCCAAATCCCCATGGAGAATGGCTATTTTTACATCTAACTGTTCAAGATGCAAATCTTCTACCGCCACTAGAATTAAAATAGTCCTAATTGAATTCATCTTAACAACAGGAGAAAATATTTCATCAAAATCTATACCTTTCTTCTATGCAAACCCCTTTACAACAAGTCTAGCCTTGTATCGCTTCTTTCCTCCTTCGTCTTCCTTCAACTTGTAAATCCATTTGTTCTGCAATTCTCTTTTACCATCAGGAAATTGAACCAAATCCCAAGTCTGGTTTCCTACCAATGAGTCCATCTCCTCATTCATGCCTTGCTCCCACTTCTTTCTAGTTTCCACCTGCATTGCTTCTTCATAACATTCTAGTTCACTAGCATCAATCATCAATAGGAGAGTGTCGTTCAGGGAGTCTACTTAACCTGATAGATCTTCTTACACTTGCAGGAGTTTTAGGTACTTGTTGTTGTTCTTGATTTTATGGCACCTTTGGAACTTCATTTTCTTCAATTTCATCAAGTACTGTGTACTCTGTGTTTTCCTTTTCCTGCTTCTTTCCCTGCAACTGATCTTTATACATGACCTTTTCATTGAATATGACATCTCTATTTCTAATGATTTTGTGATTTTCATAATCCCATAAACGATAACCAAAATCATCAACCCTATATCCAATAAAAGTACATTTCTTGGATTTAGCTTCAAGCTTTGTTCTATTTTCTTTATCAATATGGACAAATGCTTCACAACCAAATGTTCTCAGAAATAAGTAGTTTACCTTTTTATCTATCCATGCCTCCTCTGGAATACCACCATCCAAAGCACTTGAAGGCCCTCTGTTTATTAAATAAACAACAGTATTTATAACATCTGCCCAAAATTGTAAGGGAAACCCTGCATGCAATCTCATACACCTTGCACGCTCCATGATCGTTTTGTTCATCCTTTCAGACACACCATTTTCTTGTGGTGTTCCTAGGACTGTCTTCTCTCTACGAATCCTAAGGTATGAACAGTAACTATCAAACTCCTTGCCGCAGTAATCACCTCCATTATCAGATCTAAGACACTTCAACCTTTTTCCTGTCTCATTCTCAACCAAATATTTCCACTTCTTAAAAGTAGAAAACACATCAGATTTCTGTCTAATGTAATAAACCCAAGTTTTCCTAGTTGCATCATCAATAAATGTAACATAATAATGAGATCCACCAAGAGATTGTACCTGAGCCGGTCCCCATACATCTATATGCACAAGCTCTAACTTTTCATTCTTCTTTTGTTTCCCAACCCTAATAAATCTGGATCTCTTATGTTTTCCATAAACACAGTTCTCACAGAATTCCAAAATTACCTGCTTCAAATCCGGCACCAACTTCCTTGAGTGGAGAATTTGCATCCCCTTCTCACTCATGTGGCCAAGCCTATGATGCCATAATGCTGTATCTGTTCCTGTGGAAGCTAAAGAGATAGAATGGTCAATATTATGAGGACATAAATACAACGTACCTACCCTATCTCCTTTTGCTATCACCATTGATCTTCCACCACTTTTCTCCAAATGTAGATAGACAGCCGCCATCTCCCAACTGCCCAGTTAAGATCAGATTTATTTTCATAGCAGGAATATTCCTTACATCTTTCAACAACCAATCAATTCCATTCTTAACTTTTATCTATACCTTACCCATTCCAACAATTTTACATGGCTCATCATCACCCAATAAAACATGTCCAAAATCGCCCGTAACATAATCATGAAAATATCTCCTATGGGGTGTAGCATGACATGAAGCCCTTGAATCTACTACCCAATAATCACTTGTATTATCTAATGCAAGAATCAAATAATCTTGTAACACATCACCTGCTACATTTACTTCCTGGGTAGTTTCCTGCTATCCATCTCCTTTTTTCTTTAGAGATCTGTAGTCTTTCTTCAGATGTCCTTTCTTTACACAGTTCCAACACTCTATATTTCCCAGTCTGGACTTGGATCTGCCCATTTTAGACTTGCCACGATTACCTTCGCTCTTTCCTCTCTCCTTTTGTCTTCCCCTACTCTCCATGGTCAACGCATTACCTGATGTCTCACCTGTGCTTTTTCTTTACATTTCCTCGCTAAGAATAACACCAATAACATCATCAAATTTCAAGGTGTTTGAACCAGAGACAGAGTCACTTATAGCCATGACCAAGCTATTCCAGCTTTCTAGCAATGAACACAAGATTAGAAGAGCCCTAACCTCATCATCAAATTTCACACTTACAGAACTTAGTTGATTTGTAACCGTATTAAACTCATTTAAATGATCAGTAACAGATCCACCTTCAGACATATTCATATTAAATAAATGCTTCATTAGAAATACCTTGTTGGAGGCTGAGGGTTTTTTATATAGCTTACTCAGTGCACTCATCAAACCTTTTGTTGTTGTTTCTTTTGAGATATTGAAAGCCACCGATGAAGCCAGGCTAAGCCATATTGTTCCCAGAGCCTTTCTATCAAGAACCTCCCATTCTTCGTCCTTCATGGCCATCGGCTGCTTTGCTCTTCCTCCCAACAGCAGGAATAGATCCTTCTGGTACAGATATTCTTCCATTTACATCTTCCATAACTGGAAGTTTTGGTCGTTAAAATTCTCGACCTTAAACTTTCCTTCTTCTTCCATTGCTCCCACTCGAACCAGAAACCCTAGCTTCCTGTGGGTTTATCTACCAAATAGACCTTTGGCTATGATACCAATTGTTAGTAAAACAAGATCATAGAGCAATACCAATAAGCATAAATGCAAATATAAACACACATACACATTACAAGAGAGACACAGATATATCGTGGTTCACCCAAGATGGGCTACATCCACACAGAAGTTGCCAGTCCTTATTATTATACCGTCCAACAAAGTGAAGGGATACAACCTGCATCGCAGCCGCTGCACTTCCTCTTCACTGTCTCACAGTCTCTCTTCTTGATCTCAGATATCTTTACAATGCATAAAACCTAATACATCAACCCTAGTTGTGTTACAATGTTTTTCTTTTATAAGGGAGATACAATGGGAAAATACCACGGGTTACCTAAAACCATGGGACCATAAAACAACCCCAAAAATTACCGCCAGACCCTGGTGGGGGGAGGCTTCGCCCCCCCACACCCCCCCCGCTGGGGTGAGTGTACAGTCCTTTTACATATCATATAAAGCTGGGGTACAAACATGGCTGAATAATAATGTCTTTTAATCTGGAGATCGGGCTCCATAACCAACACGACCTCGCAAAGTTGTCGCTAGCTGTCCTTTCTTAGCATGATCATAAGTAATCTGCTTTATAGTCCATACTGCTTCACATAAAAACCAGTACTGTTCAGGGTTATCTGTCCCATTTCCATGGAACAGCGGCAACTTCGCATCCTCGCTCGCCATTCTGGGCTTCCTTCCCGCAGTTGTTGAACTACTAGAAATCAAGTTTTGTTGACACAGTGGTGTCGAGGTTGTGTTTCTCACTGGTTGACAGATAGTGAGCAGAGGTGTGGGTATGCTGCCGTTGGGGTTTGGTCCTGCCTCTATCCTGGGCGTAGCCTAGTTTTCCTTGTCCATACTGTGAGGTCGGTTCGTCCTGTGTGGTATTCCTTCGTGGTCTTGCGGTTTGATCACAACAGGACCTTCTCCTATCCTCTGCCTCTTCTCCTATCGAAACCTTTCTCCTCCCCTTTTAAGACCACTCTCTTCCTCGGCTTCACTCATAGTTTCGTCATGACCTGCACCCATCTACCCCTTATCATTCCATGTACTGCTCCCCTGCTATCGTAATACCCATGACCTCTGCCCACCAGGATTTTTACTAATCCAGATGCATCTTCAATATACCCTTCTCACAAATAAGCATCTTAATGGATAGTTGGAGCGACAACAAAAATATTCCCCAGGGTCCGCGGAAGAAATATCTTTCAGCTTCACTATAAGAATTTTGGGTATCAACCGCAAATTTAGTGATATAACCTTCCAATATGCTATTGAGCCAAATTTTGACAGCTCACGACGCCTTGTTGTCAACTTCCTACAGCTCCTAGATCAGCTCTGGGGTCCAGGTCATTGGCTCACCACCTTGGAAGTTCCTCTTTTGAAAGGTAAACTTTTCCAACCACTCATACAAGATGACTGGAAATTCGCAAAAAAAATATTCGTGCAGGCCATCATGAATATATATTTCCACCCACTGATCTATTGTCAGTCGAGTGTTACGACTTTCTTCTTCAGCGAATTCCTGCAACTTCTGATCAAACCAGCTTTGCTTCTCTGGTTGCGTCAGATGCCATAACATATCCTCCTTTCACTTCGCACACGGTCCCGGCAACATAACCATTTGTTGACTCAAACCCAGTGGACAGGGGTTCCACTCACTGTCAACATCCAAACCACCGCGATCTCCCTGAGCACCGACCCAAACAGGTTTTACCCCGTCCAACAACACCTGCGGAGCAGATGAGGTCTCACCCGAGATGTTCAATGGAGAGTTGATGGAACCATGTTTCCGCCGAATGAAGGAGGATATTTGTGGCTTAATTGCTTAACTTATTGCAATAATTCAGAAATAGATCTATGCATTTAACCCATACATCATTTGTATTCATAGCATCATTCGACATTCATCATCGCAACAAATATAACAGTAAAGCATTAAATGCAACAAGAAAGCATAGCATCATTCATATATCGCAACATGCATTACAAAAGAGACACAGGGATTCAACAAAATAGCTCTGTCATATCATATTAACCCCGCAAAAACCCAGATACAACATCTCCGCAAAAATATAGATCTCATAGATATCTCTTGATCTCAGATACACAATCCAAAGACACATCAATCCAAGATGATTCAACACATACAACTCTAGGACTATATAGGCTACCGCCTTTACATTGCTTGTCCACTTACTAACAACTTCCTAACCGACACTTTGAACAAATGACCCAAAATCTAACTGACATGGTCCAAATGACCCAAAAACTCGCATACCGCGGTACATTTTACCCAAAAATAAAAAAAAATACCATCATTTGCACTCCATATTTCGCCTTTTGTTGTATCACAGCACTTGCGGTGCTGCAAGATTGACCCATCCTAACCGCCTGCCAACAACATCATCACTTAGGGTTTGTTTTAGATCTGGTTATTGTGTTATTGTAGTTCCATTTCAAAGGAAAATTCAAACCCTAGGGTTTTGAGAAAGATTAGTTAAAATCCTAGGTTACTCGGGGTGACCCTAGGGGACTTGAAACAAAGTTTATTTCTGGTTCACCTTAACTGTGGGGAATCACATATCTGAAGTATAAATCAGCTCCAAAATATTTTCATCCACCAAAGAAGGGTTCCCTAGGGGGGATTTATGCACCCCTTCTAAATGGTTCCGTGGAGGTAAAATTCATGTGATTTCAATCGTTGGTTTTGGATATTTATCATGTTTTATCTTGCTGGTTTTTACTATAGAAAAGTAATTGTTCTTGTTACATACTTATTATTGCTCCTAGACTTCCAATTCAAGAAGTGTTTATTGCATATATTTCATTGAATCTGATAGGCACTAGTCTATTAATACTGAGAAGTTTTTGTAGAGATAGGTTTGTTTACATTAACTATCTTTTAGGTTTATTCTTACCTTATTCATGGAGCCTCTTGTGGCCCGATGAGTAAGGCCTAAAGTGGAAGGGGGTTACATTGAGGTGACATTGGGTGTACCTCCTTGAAAAGTTTCCAATCATGGCATTGGGTCCACATACCTTCGGTTGTGGAAGGGTGCTAGTTTTTAAGATAACATGTTTTGGTGTCGTTGTTGGGGATAGCTTAAATATTGTTTCATAGTAGTTTGAAAACGTGGATGGGTCAAATCCCTATCTCTTCGGCAAAAGACAAAATTTTGGGAAGAAAGTAGAGGTAAGTATTTTATTTTTACTTTGATTATACTATTGTTGAGTACTAACTTTTCAAGTCTTATCTGGTGACTCCACTGAAGAAAAAAACAACAACAAAGAAGTACATTGCAAAATAGAGCCCTTGGCTAGTGATGACATTGTCGGGTGTAAGGGTAAGCACATTCGTTAGTTGAGAATAAAGGAAGTTCATCTTTATAACTCCATTGAAGAAGTATATATGACATGGAGAACATTTATGATGAGTTTGATTTAGTTCTTGAACATAATGGCTTTGGATTTTTCAAATATCTGGGCTCCATCTCATGAAATGCCAGATGTAGCATTTCAAGATACTCCAAAGTTTTATGGAAATGGAGATTCAGGTGAGGTTATCTAGTGACATTTTTCGAATTTACAAAAAGCAATTGCATTCTTTATGAAGATGATATGATGGATTATCTCTCATATCGTTTCAAGGTCTATTCCAAGTGGTGATATGACTATCTTGGAAAAAGAACACTTGCATCTTTTGCAATATTTTTGGAAATATTTTGTAAACGTTGGTGTCCCAACAACATGGAATGATGGATACTTTCACTTTAAGAGACCAAGGAACTCTATGATGCACAAAATATTTTTGAAGAAGGTCCCGAGCCACCCTTCATTGGAAAAGGACGATGATATTTTTGAAGAATATCGTGATAAAGATCGATCCCTATAAAGCTCTCATGTGAGATCCATTATTGAAGAATATTCTTCTTAAGATTTTGTTGAGGAATCTAAAGACGATGAAATATCGAGTCCTATGATTGAAGAAGGAATTACTATTGAAAATGAAGATGAAGGTGCCACGAAAAATGAAGTTTAGAAAGTCTGTAATGAAGGACTAGGAAAATAATTTGAAAAGGAAGCATATGAAGATCAACAACCTTGATTAAAGAAAATTAATAAGAGGTGAGTTCTCCTTACCAAGATTTCAAGGATTCCTATGATATCTTGAGCCTCTTGGAGCACAATGGCATGGTTCCTTTGAGCACAATGGCATGGTTCCTTTGCAAGATGATTATTGGAGGTTCCTTGGTCAACCCATCTATGGTTCTTCAGGGTTTGAAAACATTGTACTTGAGACTCTGAGTCACATAGATTCCGAAGAAGAGGTCAGTGGTATTTTTCTATCACATGAGAGTGAAGAGGATGCCAATATTGGTTAGCCAAATCAGGTTCTTATTGCAAAATTGGAGCAAAATGAAGAAGCTCTCGAAGAACTATTTTCGATTAAGAAGGGTGTTGAAAACATGGTTGACAAAGATGTAATGAATGCACCTCTTTGTTGCCTTGATGATGAATATTTGATAAGTTTTCCTTTAATTGTTGATAATGAATATCTTAAGGATGTGTCTCCTTTTTTATTAAAGATGATCACCATGGATACATTGATATGCATTTCTCTCATTTTGATCAAGATAAGGAAGTTTGGAAATTTATTGAAGAACCCATATATGGAATTATTAAAGAGGGGAGAGAAAATTTTGAAGACCTTGGAAGATCAGTATCTGATGAGATCTCTCAGGTTTTGTCTCATCCTTGCTTTCCAACCATTGAGGACGGTATAGGGTTACATATGGAAAATTTTGTCGTAGATGTTTAATAGTCGGATTTAACCTCTCCTAGGGTGGATCTTGAATATCATTCTCAACCATATCTCTCAGGGTGTGATGCATGTTTGGACAACAAGAAGGTGGTTTTATTGCAGGATTAGAGCAGCACATTGTTCCCTTTCATAGGGAAGATTCAAGGTCTCGTGTCCATTTGTATATTTCATGGTTTCTTACTGGTTTTGAAAGACATTTGAGGCAACAAACATATTTTGAAGAAAAAGTATATGATCAAGGTAGTTTGTACTTGAGCCCAGTCCAAGCATGGATATAAAATTCCTATGAGAAAAGCAATTTTCCGTGGAAAGAATTTGAAGGCTTCCAGGTCCATGATCTATTCTACCATTTCAACTCCATTCTGGTAAAGGTAATGACTTCTACTGAATTAATCATTGGCATGGTTTTATTTTGGAATATTTCCAAACACAAGGAAAGAAGCACTAGCATAAATGATATGATAAAGTGGTTTCACTAGTGGTATGATTTCACTTGACCTATTTTTTTTTACCATGCTTAGAGTAGGTAGGTAGGTTGAATAATCTATTACATAAGCATTTGATTTCTTCATTTACTATTACCTATGCATAGCACTTGTTGTTTATTGCATTGCATTTTGATTTGAACAAGGCAAGACTGAAGTGTCTGCCGGGATTGCATTTGATGAAATTTTTGTTTGAAGTGTGTGTAGGTCTACAGGTCCCAAAATATTAATAGGTTCTTATGCACTTGCAGGAGAATCGCATGCCTCACCGTTGGAGGCATCTATTACCCTCCATATACTAAGTAGTGTTCCATACCAGATATACCAAAGAGGAGGAGTATTTTCTCTTTGTAAAGGCCAAGTTGGGGCTTGTTTATGTAAAAGTGTTGGTCTAGTGGGGCTCAAGACCCGTGGTTTGGTCATGGTAGGTCCTCCTAGTTTTCATCTCAAGGAATTTTGGCTTAGTGTCTTTGCTAACTGCCCCTTGATGTGGTGGAAGTCCCCCATCATGTTGGGGATTTATGTCCTGGGTTGGTGCTATAGTGCTTCTAATTGGGATGATTTCATTAGGACCCATGTCTTAGGGAACCCTAGCCACACTTATGTTTATGCTTTGTAAAGGTGATTGCGCGTGTAAGGGTTGTCATACCCTTCTAATTAACACACCTCATTTATCCCCACTTGGACCTATTTTTTCATGTGTAAAACCTCCTCTTAGCTCAAGCATGGCAAATTGATGATGGCATCATCCTTTTTAAGAGGTACTACCACCTAAAGGAGGAGGGTGCTGATGGAAAAATCAAATCACTAGGGTTATTTGTGGCATGACATCCTCCTCCCTTGCTCAATGTTTCTTCAAGTTGCAAAAATTCATCATTTTTTTTCATTATTTTATGTTTTATGAGGTTTAGTCCCTGGATTGTGGATGACAAACCCTAAAAAAGTAATATTAATTTATTTTAAGTAATTTTAGGTAGGTTGGCCTAAAAAGGAAGTTATGTTATCCTAATTCACATATAAATAACGCTAGCCTCCTCATTTGTAACACAATATTGGGGGATCAAATAAAATTATTTCTCTTTTTCTTCTTGTCTACTTTGGAATCTTGAAGCTTCAATGTGGTGATTTTTTTGGTTACTGAAGGTATTACTAAACCTTGCAAATCTTTTCTAAGGGAAATAATTCTTGGGAGGGTTACTCTCTTCTTCTTTGCTCTTCTTTTGTGGTAAGATCTATGGTTCTCTTGTCTTGCACTATCAAAGACATCCAAGATAAGAGTTAATTATGTTTTTTTATGAATGATAACATTGTATTGTAAGTGAGACATCCCTTCTTATAGGGTCTCTCTTGTTAGGCATTTGGCACCTCTCTTTGCCCTAATTAGGTCAAGACCAACACAACCTAGGGTTTCTTGGTTTTGCCCTAATTCATCAAAATTGGATTGTCAATTCTTGAGAGGAAAGCTAACCAAAATTCCTCAATGGCCTTGAAGGGAATTGACTTAGGTCTTATTCCATTACCTTCACTTGGAATCTCTTTTTATCAAAATCTTTTACCATTTATTGCAAAAAATACAAAAAGTCAAATATTGTGAAAAACCCTAAAATTTTTATAATTTTGGAAAATTCCAAATATTTTCATTTATTTTTGTGCCCTAGTTATATTAATTCTTATTTTCTAAAGTATATAAATTACAACAATAAATTTCATATCTTGATAAAATATTGATAAAATTAAAAAAAGTTGAAAAAACATTGCAAAAAAGTCAATTTTTAGCCCTAAAAGTATCCTAAAGGAGGTGGAATCATCCTAGGTTTAGGAGACCTCATCCCTTAGGGTTTATTTATCTGATTATTTTTTTATTTCAATTCAATTTAAAAGGAAAAGCAAAACCCTAGTATTTTGAGGAAGTTTGGTTCAAGTCCTAGGTTACCCGACCAGGTGACTTTGGGGGGATTTGAAGGAAAGTTTATTTTTGGTTCAACTTGATTGTGGATAATTACAAACATGAAGTATAAATCAACTCCATATTAATATTTTCATCCACCAAAATAAGGACACCCTAGGGGGGATTTATACACCCCTTGTAGCTGGTTCTAGGGAGGTAGAATTCATGTTATTTCAACTGTTGGTTTTGGATATTTCTTGTGTTTTATTTTGCTGGTTTTTACTGTAGAAAAGTACTTGTTCTTTTTACATACTTATTATTTTTCCTAGACTTCCAAATCAATAAGCATTTATTGCATATTTTTCATTGACTTCGATAGGCATTGGTCTACTAACGGTGAGAAATTTTTGTACTAAATATCTTCCAGGACTATTCTTACCTTGTTCGGGGAGCCTCCCATGGCCTGAGGATAAAGGAATAGAAAGTAAGGGGTTACATTGAGGTGACATTGGATGTACCTCCTTAAAAATTTGCAAATCATAGCATTGGGTCCACTGTGTCCACATATATCAGTTGGGTCCACATACCTTCGGTTGTGGAAGGGTGCTATTTTTTGAGGTAACACCTCAAAAAACAATAAGCCTCCGAATGTGGAGTCACCATATGAGGATATGATTTTTAGAAATGTACTTCCGACAAATAATGTAGTTGATCTACTGAATCTTCCAGGAAATGGACTTTATCCTCGACAATGGTGCCAAAATTGTACGTCATAATTTAGCACTTACAAAAGTGTAAAGTCCCAAGCACCATGGTGATAGATTTTTATAAATGAGGAGTGTTTCCCATTGTTACCTTGATAGCTCTTCCTCTCACTTTAGGTTAATTTTCTTCTAATACAAGGGTGGGATCCCTAAAGTAAGATTATCAAGGCTATGGAGTAGGAGATTAAGGTGAAAATGAATAGTACGCATTGATAAAAGAAAAAAATGTTATAATATAGTGTAGTATGTGGAAATGGAAGTGGAAATGGGGAATTAATATGGGAATATAGGAAATGGATGAAAGAAAATACGAAAAACAAATGAGATGGGAAGAAACCAATGCCTATCAATCTATTGGGACAATGAAGTCATGAAATATTGCATGAATGAAACCTAATTTTCCACAATCAACTACTTTGAGATAGGATATATGATAGAGAAAAGGATAATTTTCGACATTCAACCTATTTAGATGAAAGGACTGGTGTTGATACATTCATCATTTAGTTATGTGCTCAAAGTAAAAGGAAATGGGTTTGATACAATTGACCTTAAGTGTTTTCAAAAAATAAATGTGGCAACTAATCTTGGAGAGATAGAGTTACCACTCATCAAACAAACATGAAGGTTCCATTATACTTGGCTGAATTATGATTCCAAGTCAACAACTAATTTGATAGATGAAATGAAATAATACAAAATTATAACAAGAATAAAAATAAGAGGGGTAGGTTATTCACATTTCATTACTCCTAAATGAATTGTGTTTTCATCACTAGGCCTTCTTCACATTAGAATGATAGTAAGAGGTTTATACTACAAATTGAAAAAAAATAGCAAAACATTCAAAAGTATAGACATAACCATACACCAAAATAGAGCAATCCCTCACATCTTCATTATTCTGCAAGGGTTTGATAATACAAGTGCAATACATGATCATATCCAACATCCTACTCTATCTCCTATCACTTCTCAATCTCTCATACTCGCAATATCACCACACTCTAAATCTCACCACACTTCAAATCGTAAATGAATGGAATGAAGGCTCATTTTTATATAGAGGTAGTTCCATCTCTCTTAGTAAAATACAAGTTTTCTCAAATTAAATCCATGGCAAATCAAATAAATATAAAATAATGTTGTTTCCTCACCCCAATCCAAGTTGAATTTGTCATGTAGCCTCCATCCCTCTCCAAGTGAGTTCATCCCACTAGATAATATGAAATAATAAGCAAGATAAACCTCTAAGAGATAGATAACATATCACTAAATATAAGCTTTGAATATTCTATATGCTAAAATGGTCCACTTCTAGGTGCACCCTCCAAGATGCTAAATAAATAATATTCTAAAATAATTCTTGACATAAAAAGATGTGATCTTATGTACACTAAGGAAAGGTCATCAAATGTGCCCTCTATGATGTATGAATGAATAAAACAATAAAATATACCCCCTAGAAGATTGCTTCTTAACCATTTCCTTAAAATAGAAAGTGTGGTCCACAAGGTGTATGAACACATTTGAAATAATAATATTCCCTGAAGCATGTGTGGGTATCCATGAATGGTACTTCCCATCACATGTGAAAAGGTGTGCAAAGACCATGTCAACAAGAAACTCCTTCCCACATGTGAACTACAAGCTAGTTATGTCCACCACCAAATCCATAGAAAAGTGTGTAAGGGTGTCAAATAGGTGGAGCAATCCACATGCAAGGTATTGGGACATCGACGACCTCTCAAAATAGAAATATTCCTCATGGGCACTTTCTCCATTATGTAACCACCTCAACCTTGGGAAAGGTGGCCATGTTAACTCCCAATAAATAATAAAATATACTCCAAGGTAGTTAGAATTCCTCAACTTGTGCAAATGGATAGATCCAATGAAGATAAGGAGTGAAAAATCCTATCCACTCACCAAGTCAACCCAACAAATTCCAACCAAGAGGATGGCTCATCCACTCAACAAAAATAATAATAAATAATGTGACTTGCCTCAACATGTGTGCCAATGCGGGGGTGTGATCCATTAAAGTGTTGTACCATGTAATATAAAGTTGTATCTCCTAGTAAAGCGCCACCATAGTACCAAAGTAAGAATAAAACATTAGGCTCAACCTCTATTTGAACCTAGGAAGCAACACCATCAAGGGACTATTACATCAACATTACATCATTAAGACTTAGAAAAGGCTATATCACCACGAAATCCCATGTAGTACCCTCCTCTACCTTAAAGTTAGGAAATAATACACATCAACAAGGGTACTTATATCATCAAATAAACATGCCCCTAAGTGATATCCTATCAATGTTGCAATGTTATAAATTTATATCATGTAGGAAAATCCCACCAAAGAAAAGGTGTATCACCACACCACATTCAATAACATAGGAAAAATAAATATAGATATGTGCTAACTCCATCAAATATCAAGTATATCCCCACCACATTCAAGAAAAGGGGAACAAACCAATAGCATAACACCATCATACATAGTTACTAGGATGCTCCAATAAAAATACGACACATGAAGTAGAAAGCATCCACATGTCAATAGATCCATTAGGAAAAGGCATGAAATTAACACAAAACCACAAGATGACTGTCAACCATGACCATATGCCATAGAGAAGTGAATCGCCTCCACCAAATATCTCCATCGAGTAATCCATTGTGATTAACGGAAGAGGCTCCATTAAAGTGTATGTCCCCAAGTCCATCTATATGCTACAAAGGTACCAACTTATACAAATCCCCATTAATGTGATGAAAATCACATTGTGAAATCCCATACAATATGAGGTGTAACATGCACAACTTTTCAAGTCTTGGTTTCTACAAGAGGAAAAAAAGACATTGACTTTAAGTAAGCAGAATTTAATTATTTGAAATAAGTATCCAGGGAATAACTTTAGATTGAACCTAGAGGTTATTTTTTGGAATACTTTCATGTGCAAGTTCTAGGGAAGCAAGAAATGAAATAAAATGCAATTATGTTAGTGTCCATAGTTGAAGAATTAGACATAACAATACAAGGAGTGCCTAATGCATCTCCTAGATAATCGAACTAAGAGTACACAATAGAGAGCATAACAAAGGAACCATTTTTGTGTAACCAAAGTTAAGAGAATCCAAACAATGTTAGGCAATCCCAAATGTATCTTTTAATATTGCAAGGAAATTACGCTCAAGGGAGGACCTTGTTCGCTTATTTAGGCTACTTTGTTTTGTAACTAGGGGAATAAACAATTGGGTCTGGGCTCATACTTGCATGACATAGTGTAACACCCTACCTAGTTAAGGGTGTTAGTCCTATCTACCAGAAGGTAAGTGTAATGTCCCCAGCTTGACCCTATTGCATTAATATTGTAAATGATGTAATATTGTTATTTAGTCATGGTGAGGAGCTCAAGGCCAAGGCCCCTCCATTGATTTATTGTTCTATGTATCGGCAATTAGAATAGATGCATAGAGTTCTTGTGCTAGCGGTGCACAATGTAAAATCGGACATCATGTAAATATGCAATTTTAATGAAAAACCCACAACCAGCTACGCAATGCAACAAAAGAGATGGGGGCATGATCTTTACAAGGAAGAGGGAGGGAAAATAACCGAACCCTTGAGCCAATGGTTTTAATCCATGTGTCAATGAGAAAGCCCATGAACTCTCAACTACCCATTTTGGGTTATGGACCAATCATTTAATTCTCCCAAGAAATTGGTTAAGGCAGTTAATGCCTTGGAAATGAAGAAGTATGGCAGCCAATTTCATGCATGGGCAAGCCATCAACCTGGAAATTCGTGTTTTTGCTTGTTGGACAAGAAAACACCCACGAAATGGTGCCCAAAGCCATTCTGAACAGTCAGTCTTCACTCACTCACGCAGTTGGAGTTAGCTGGGCCTTTCCCTGCACGTTTTTCATCCAAATCCTGCATTTTTCCATGCCTGGGAGTTCGTTTTTGCATATATAGTAGCTTGGGAGAGAAGGGCCACGATTTGGGGACTATATGGAGGTCGTTTTTAACCCCGAATGTCCAAGGACGTTTTTCTAAAAACGGATTGGCTTCCCAGGGTTGCTCCCCATCTTCCCATTT
Organism: Larix kaempferi; assembly: GCA_027924585.1. Lineage (NCBI taxonomy): Eukaryota > Viridiplantae > Streptophyta > Pinopsida > Pinales > Pinaceae > Larix > Larix kaempferi. Next base: position 3,828,395 of record BSBM01000705.1, read on the forward strand.
CGTTTTTGTGTGTTCCCACGTTTTTATGAGTGAGTTGAAACCCCATCTCATGCATCCCACCGTGGAAAGCGTTTTCCTCATGCCTAGTAATTGTGGTTTTGTTGTTCAGTGCATCCCGTTTTGGATTTGAACCTGTGAGCAGGAGCTTCAAGAGTGGAAGAGGACAGATTCGGCTTGATGATCCCAATGAAGTATCCATAGCTCCATGGTTGAGCCACTAGCCTAGTAATTCACCTCTGCCCATCTCTTAGCAGCCTGAGAAACCCAACTGCTAGTTGGCTTGGCTGATTTTGATATACCTTTGGCTATGTGAGAGCCTGTTTTCCCCTTTTTCCTTGTGGAGATCATGCCCAGCTCGGGGGTGGTAGTGGTGCTGAGAGATTGAGGAGCACACTGGCCTACGGTTGGGTGGAACGTTGCAGAAGCGTAGCTGGTTTCTCAAAGATGACTTGGTTTAAGATAAGTATTCTCATTTGCTAATTTGAGGTTGTTATTGATATGTTGAATGCATATGAAGAGTGTGTGGATGTTGTTATAATTTCGCTGTGCATAATTTTCTTATGTTACATCTGCACATTCACATTTTGTTCATAGGAATCAATGAGTGGGCTAAATTCTGATTAAAAGCCCCATCGATTGGTAGCATGTTCCTTGCCTTGTAGTGGTCAGCAGGTGGGTACATGACAGTAAGTGTAAATAACTCAACGTTTGAGCTACAAGTTCTAATACAATTTCTGTAAATTCGTTATTGTGCATTTACATTTATCTTCTACTTGTAACTCTATGTGAGTAGTCTACCTCTTTGTATATTCATAGAAATACATAAACAAAATAAACAAAATTCAAAATTTCATTTAACTATAGTAAATTGTAAATAGCATAATTCAGCGATAGCATAATTCACAATAATTCTATAGTTTTATCCTTTTGCATCAATTAGCCATTTTAAAAAAATGACTAAGTGTAAACAAGTAGAATACCTCTTCCTTGTAGCTGGAGTTGGAGTAGCAAGTGGTTCCTTGTCCAGTCTCGTAGTCCAGCGATGTCCAACTAGAAAGCAACAAAGTTTCCCAAACTAGGAATTATCCTCCTAGCCAACTAGTAGCAAGATTCTATCCCTAGGAAGCTTACGGGTTCCTTTCCCTCCATGCCCACAAATTTGATAATACCAATAGTAATGATTCTTTCCACTCCTAATGAGTCCGAATCCTTCCTTTTTCCATAGTTAGTCCTCAAATCTCATATGAAATAACTAGTTTCCAAGAGCTCTGTAATATTAATCTTGCGCAAGAATACTCCCCTTCCTTTCCCCCAATCTCCTCAAATATCCCCCCTTTTCCTTCTTCCACTGCCTCCTTCACTGTCTGATCCCCCCATAAATCTTATCCATCTACTTCCTTAACTCCCCTGACCTTTCCATCATTTTCCAAACTAATGACATTACTCAGATTTTGACTCGAGAAGACAAAAATCATAAAATAATATAAAATATATTTCAAGTGTAATTATTTATTTACCTAACTATCACGCACACCATGCATTTGTACTATTCACCCCATAAGTACCAAGTAACATTAAAAGACTACACCTAATAGGATGCAATATTAATTAAATAACATGGTAAATAATAAGGAGTACATCTAATCAAGATGAAATATTAATTAATTAAACTTGGTAACACTAATGAGTACACCTAACGACCAACCATTTAATGAATGAGCCTTCATAGTTTATTTTAAATGAGGGATGAGACTAAGTGAGGGCTTACCATGCACTTAAATAAAATATGGGATTATTAATTCAACTTATTTTAATATTCCAATTAATATTACATATTATTGCTATCACAACCATTCACCACCATACCATACGTTATAATATTTCAAACACCTATGAAAATTTGGATATTCATCATACCAGTATTAGCATAAATGTGCAAGGTGTGCATGTGTGTCCAATGTACACATAGATCGTACATGTACTATATCCAATCATCATATCTTTTAATGCATAAGCCCGAACTGATCGTTCAATAACAACCACTCATGCAAGACAAGACAACCACACATACCATACAAGACCACCACACATGCAAGATAACCATCCTAGTATGATCAACATTAACAATTAATTAAGTCGGGTCATATCAACATTATACTTAGCTTTATATTAATTAATCAAACAATGATTCACAAGAGAGAGATACCCACTACAACTGGTTGGTGCCTTAAAACCACAACCCCAAATAATGCTAATCTAAACATCCTACCTTCCTATCCTACTTCCAACTTCCATTCCTATCCCTTCCTTTGCTGGAATATCATGGAGCATCGACTATATTGACCTAACCCCATATATAACTCGTAAGTAGAAGCGTCAAGTAAATCGACCTAACTTCCCCTATAGGCAACTGATAGTCGTCATCTCACAACTTGGGTAGCGTGACTCAGCACAACCCTCCCACGACTCTAGGTATCCGAGGATACAATGTGGGAAATACCTCCACTCGTCACAATAATACTAGGGTCAACACCCTATCAGAATCACACTATGGTGCTATTGTGGTCATTGGGGTTGTGTCATCGAATGACCAGTTTGGGAAACTTGGTTTCCTACATAAATCTGCACTAACCCACACCTCATCACAAATATTTGGCTATCACTTAGCCCCCATAATCTGTAAGTTAGTCTTACTCAAGACATACATCTATACATAACATTCTTTCAATATTTTCCCCTCGATCATCTATCAATCGGTCATAAATTCATGTAAACAATTTATTATATATCTATCACATGCATGGCATCCATTCATTCAATCAACTATATCATACAATGGTATCCATGCACCTCATCATATCTTTCAATTTTGCATATTAAAGAAAACTAACATACACAAATTTCATCATTAATAAGAGGAATGATAAACATAAAACATAATAATCACATATAATTAGGTTTATAATTCCACACACATATAGTTCACTTAGTCAAGTTGAGTCCAACAGGTAATAAGAAAAGAAACATAATATGTTAAAATGTGCTATAGATGTCCAATCAAAATATGGGACATTACACATAGGGTCAATTTTGGTGCTCTACCACTATACCCCTAGGCATATCAACACTACCCCAGGAACAATACACAGGTCTCTTCGAGGTTTGAACCCATGGCATCAAAATGAGGGCCTCAACAATGTACCCTATTGCGAATTGGTTTACACCCCAAGGGTTCTATTCATGCCACTTTATCCACTCATGTATTAGCATGTTAAAAATAAACTTGGTTGCAATTTGATGCAAGTGTGAGAACAAAATTAAAAAGTATTGGGAGGGGAATTGGTGAGAGGACATGGAATTATGATTCCTCTTAATATTTAGGGGGATCTTGGATCATGTAAGGTTGATACAAAAATGATGTGTGATAAGTGATTGTCATCTCACTACAATATATTTTCATCATGGATTGCAACATTCCATGGTTGTAGAGGAAGTTCCAAATTCCCAATATTTAGTATGTGCTTAGTGATAGATAACACAAAACCCAACCACTTACACCAAACAAACGTTCGATGGCAATGTGTTTACATCAATGGTCAATCTCCAGTGCACAAAACTCCAATATTTGGGTATGCTAGTACATAATTATATTACCCAATAACATAAATATTTAGCAAAACATGTAAGTTTTTCTTTCTACATTCTATAATGTAGCAATTGCAACATAGTTGTGAGTTTTTTTTTATAACACAAACGGTTGAGTAGCTTTGATTAAAAATAAGACTGGAAATTACATAGTGCAGAGGCAGATTGCTACCTTAGCAGGGTAGCATCTAACGCTCCTTGATCATCTTTTACATGCTTGTAACTAGAATAATACCTTCCAAGTCCATGAAAACTGTAGCACTTGACAAACTGCCCAAGAAGGCTAATATAGAAGAAATACATAGCTATACTAATAATTTAAACAAAAAACCTGAGAGTTGAAGCTGTCCAGAAGTGTGTCGATCCTATGAATTGCTCCCATCCTATGACTTTCAGTGGAACATAGCATAAACCAAAAAACCTGATATAGATGCATAACAAACCAAAAAAAGATAGGACCAACCATCAAGCGGCTAGTGAATGCCAGTGTTCATGACTGCTCCGTTGGAATCAACAGTCCCATTCTTGTTTGAGCTTAAGTTGACGAAGTTCCCAACTTGAGCCATGAATTGCTTCAATTTGTCCATATTCCTGCCAAGGTCAACCATTTCTCTGCTCTCAACACCGGATTTGCGTTTTTTATGGGGGTGGCAGAGACCCAACATCTCTTCCAAATGCTCAACCTTCTCAGCCACCATGCTGTTCTGGTGTTTCACTTCTGTATGTGTTGCTTGAGCTAGAGAATAGAGGCGGGTCAGGACCTTCTTGAACTCCAGGTTTTCGTTGTGAACCAACCGGACTTGGCCCTCCAACTCCTGCAAACGATTCTGCATATCCACTTCATATTTTGTGAGGCCATGCCTCTCTTCAGCATTCTGAAAACTTCCATCCCCATCATGTCTGCGACATGGTCCATGCACAGAGTGTCGTTTATCTGTCGAGACGTCTAAATCATCATCCACCATCGGAATTGTGCTGTTACAAGCAATGTTAGGGATTCTGATAGCCTTGCTTCACTTGATGCACTTCAGGTAGATACCATCCCCACCCTATGAATGCAAATGATGCTCCATCCTAAAAACCAACACGATAACACAGAACCAACGTGATAACAAGCACAGAACCAACGCAATAACAAGCACAAACCAGAATGAGAAGAAACCAGCGGGAGTGCAGACTTTATCCAACCCTTCCAATCTTAAACCATGCCCCCGTCTTCGCATGCCAGCCAACTGGAAGGCCGACCAATAGTCATAAATGCTGAAGTGCTTGCAAATCTCACGGAGATTGAGCTGGTTGTCACATAGAATCGCGTGGTTACCAAAAACCAAAAAATTGAAATGACTAAAGTTTGAATTCAAATGTTTAAGAAATCTCTTAGAGGAAATGAGAAGGACCAAGGTTCTATGATGAAACCCTGGGCTAAGGAATCCATATGTTTTTAGTGATGACATTATCACAATTGAGGGAACCATAAGGGAGTCCAAATCCTTTATTTTACATGGCATCAAATTGACCATTAAGATTTCTCAGAGCATGAAAATAGGAAACCTCTTTAAATTATTTACTGATGCTGAGAAGGAGGTGATGCAACTTGGAGGTGGGGTTTTTCCTATTGGTGACAATGTTTCTAGTTTCTTTGATGACGATGAGAGAGTCTCCGATAACCTTCAAGTTCTCAATTCCCAGGTCTAAAGAAATCTCTAAACCTTTGATGAGTGCGAGCCACTCCGCTCCATTGTTAGTATTTCTCCCAATACCCCAAGCAAAATCTTTCTTCTTATTCCCCTTGGAGTCGAAAATTACTCCCCCCGCACCTGCCAACCCAGGATTTCCTTTCATGGCGCTGCCAAAGAATAAAGAACTGCAATTCAAGTTCTTCCTCCAGTCCTGGAAATCATCATTTCTCATGCGCAACTGCCAAGTCATAGGCCTTGATTTTTTAGGTGGTTTTCTCCAGGAGAGGGAGTGGTTTTGTGCAAGAAAGTCAACCATCTAGTTTCTTTCTTCGACAGAAAGAGGTTCCTGGTGTATGTTATGCATTCCCCGTGAAGAAAAGGTCTCAATCCAAAGGTCCTTAGCCGAAGAATAGACCCAATTGGAGCTTGTAGAGGTGCCTTCAAAGATTTCTTTGTTCCTAGCCGTCCAAATTTTCTAGCAGATGAATCTAGGAAGGGATTCCCATGCTCTGGTGAAGTCAGGTTTCCTAGAGAGGGTGCCTTGATAATAATCCTTCCAGGATTTGAATAGATCATTCCAGTTTGTGGCATCACAATATCGAAGTTCAGACTGCTAAAGGCCAGGCTCTAGACCTCTAGAGAGAACTTACACTCAAGGAAGATGTGTTCCATGGATTCCTCCAAATCTTTGCAGAGGATGCAACGAAGAGGGCATTCTATTCCATGATTTCTTAGGTTCTCAGTGGTTAAGGTTTTTCTATGGGCAAGAATCCAGGAAAACACATTCACTTTTGGCAACCCATATTTGTTCCATACTTTGGCCCATTTGGCATCTTTATTACTTACAACCCTGTTGTTGTAGACATGTAGATATCCCTCTTTCACCGTGTAAGTTCCAGACCTCCCCCAACCCCTTCTATATTTATGATGCCGGTTGGTGGGACTTTGTTCCTACAGTAAAGAGAGAAAGGATCCATAATCTAGTTTCAGACAATCAGGGATATCCAGGTTCTTCCAGCTGACCCACCTGCCACTGATGGTCCAATTTGAAATGTCAAACAGAGTGTGGGTGTTATTGTGCTCAAACCAATCTTTGAGATCTCTTAACTCATGTTGAAAATTAGCTGGGGAGCTTAGCCCAATATTGTCATGCCAAATATTGATATATTTACCATTTCCTTCAACCCAATGGATTTTTTCCTGAATGATGTAGGCCACCTTTTTGCAGAGATCCCAGATGGGAGTCTCTTTTTTTTCCATATTCAAATCTTCAATGCAACGGCTTCTAGTGCCTGTCATGTATTTTTTTCGGACAGCTTGTTTCCACCAAGAATCTTTGTCCGTAGCAATTTTCCATACGATTTTAGCGCCAAGAGAAAGATTCATGATGATGGGGTCTTTTACACCTGCACTGCCACAGTTCTTTGGGCTGCAGACCATTTCCCAATTGATCAGATGATATTTCCTGGTATTACTTGCCTTTCCTCCCTTCCAGAGAAACTTATGAAGTTCTTTATTAATTTCCTGAATAATATGGCAAGGAGCTAAAGAAATCGAACATACATAGATAGGACATGCATACATAATAGATTTAATCAAATTAAGCTTCCCAACAGGATTTAGCCATCTGAACCCCCACGAGTTAATTTTCTTTTTGATTTTATCCACCAGACCTTGCCAGTCCGTCTTTTTTTTTTCCCTTTGAATATGGGAATACCCATATAGTTGAAGGAATTCCAGATTGTGATACCTTTGAACCCAAGGATTCTTGAGATCCTAGCCATGACCCCTAGAGGGCAGTTCCACCCGAACACCTTCGACTTGGCGTCATTTACTTTTCCATCTGAGGCATCAAGAAAGGTATTTAGGACACTTTTGAATCTCTCAGCTATGATAGTGGACACGCTCCCTAGCAGGATGGTGTCATCTGCAAATTGAGCATTATTGGCAGCACGCACTCCTCTGGCGATTATTAGACCTTTTAATTCACCAATGTCGTGGAGGCGTTTTAGTCTTCTACTAAGAGAGTCAACCACCATGATGTAAAGAAAAGGGGAAAGGGGACACCCCTGCTAGATTCCCTGAGAGGCTTTGAAGAAATTGGTTGGTCTTCCATTGACCAAGGGGGAAATCCAAGGGATGCTTATGCAGGCCTTAATCCACCTAACAAATCTTTTAGAAAATCCAAACTTTGACACGATTTCAAATAGGAAGAAGTGATTAACTCTGTAAAAATCATTAGCCATGTCAAGTTTAATTTCCATACCTTAATGTTTGCACTCCAGGATGGAGTGAATAACTTCCTGGACAATAATAATGTTGTCAAGGATTTGTCTTCCCACAATGAATCCACCTTGAGTCTCTGAGATAATGTGACCCATTACTTTCTTCATTTTGGTGGCAAGGATTTTTTCAAGAATCTTATAGGAAGTGTTGCAAAGCGAGATGGGCTTGAAGTGGTTAACCGTGTAAATTTTTCAATAATTTCATTCTATTATGATAAGGATCTCTAAGAGAATAACATGTACAACATATCTCTACATCATATCAATCATAGACATAAAAGCAATCACACAAGAGACACAGAGTTTCACCGGGGAAAACCAAGAAGGTGAAAAACCCCGCAACTTCCTCAGAGATAAGATAAGCCACAATACAAGATCACAATGATCAAACCCAATAAGATGTCTCTAGCCAATGCTCCTCCTCCTCCACTAGTGCAACACTTTCTCTCTTAGCTATGCGAGCTTGAGAAGTGAGTGAATGAGATAAATGAGAGACATCCCCTCTCTATTTATACACTGACTTGACCTGCCAATAATCCACTGGGGCCGACTTGCTACTCAAGCCTAATAACCCAACCGCATGTGCTAACTAGGACCGACCCCTCACTGGTGGTCTAATAACCCATCAATACAAATGACGACACTTTTCAATGCACATGACGACACTTACAAATACAAATAACGACACTTCCAATCAGAGGAATAATACATCTTTGTGGGATATACAATAAAGTACAAATGTAATACATGGAAGAATATCTTTCGAAGTTACAAATACATCAACACTCCCTCTTAACTAGGAAGGTATTCTTTCGTCATAGGTCATCAATACATATTGGCGCAAGTCTTCAATTCTGGAGCTGGATCAACATAACTGGATCACGGAGCATCATCATCACTGCTGCTATACCCGACATCTCAATCACTGGGCTATCTCTGAAATCTGCTCGTCATAGGAAGTTCTACAGAGCCAGTCCTTTTTCATACTGGATGTAGGTCTGCCACCTGCAGGTCTTCATCATCTACAGAGCTAGCCTTTTTTCATGCTGGATGTAGGCCCACCATTTGTAGGTCTTTATCATCACTGGCCATACTGTGGAATCCTCGGGACTTATTACGTGCGTCAACAAAACCTAGCTCAGACTATAGGATCTTTTACATGTTGATTGTCACACAACCTTAAAAGAGTGTCTTGCAACCTGCAGGAACTCTAAATAGAATCCTAGCTTAGACTATAGGATCTCCAGGACTGAATACGTGTGACCTTCACCAAAAAACCTTAAAAGAGTGTCTTACATCCTACAAGAACTCTACAGTGCATCCCAGGACTGATTACGAGCTTACTGCTCAACCTATCAGATCTCTAGGGCTGATTACATGTGGTTAGGAAAAACCTTTAAAGAGTGTCCTGCAACCTGCAAGAACTCTACAGAGCATCCCAAGACTGATTACGAGCTTACTGCTCAACCTATCGGATCTATAGGGCTAATTACATGCCTCTCGTATCAAAACCTCGAAATAGCATCCTAGCTCAGACTATAGGATCTCCCAGGATCTTTTCTATGCTACATGCACAACCTTTCCACGGCCACGGAGTATCAACCTGATACTCATCATACATCATCCCGATGTACATGATCGTCCTGATCATGAGCATAGCATTGTCCTGATGCATATCATCTAGAGCATCGTCCTAATACTCATCACACATGATCATCCTGATCATTGTCACTGCATCGTCATGATGCATATCATCTAGAGCAACATCTTGAAGCTCGTCATCCATGATCATCCTAATCATCATCATAGCATCATCCTGATGCATATCATCTGGAGCAACATCCTGAAGCTCGTCATCTATGATCATCCTGATCAAACAATGCATCCACCTGATGCATAACAAGTATCTACTTGATACATGATCTACCTAATCATACAATGTATCCACCTAATACATATACAAATACATGATCTACCTGATCATATCAATGCATCCACCTGATACATATACAAATACATGATCCACCTGAACATATCAAGGCATCCACCTGATACATATACAAAGAAGTAACTGGAGCATCTTCCTGATGCTCATCACACAACGCTTACATCCACAGTCATGGGAAGGATCCTCCTCTCACCATGCTTGGAATGGCTCCTGCAAATGTGCCCATCACTTCTTCCTTGAAGTGTCATCAATCTAAAGAAACCAAGCCTCTCTCTGAAGTACTCAAATTTCACTCTGGCTAGTGGTTTCGTCAACACATCTGCAAATTGCTCATCTGTCGCAACATACAGGAGCTTCACTGCTCCTCTCTGCACCATATCCCTGATAGAGTGATATTTGATCTCAATGTGCTTCGACCTGTCATGGAACACTGGGTTCTCTGACAACTTTACACAACTCTGGTTGTCACAATAGATATAGGTAGCATCCAATGGGAGATCAAATAACTCAGACAGCAGCTTCCTCAGCCATACTGCCTCACAACTAGCCGAACAAACTGCAACATACTTTGCTTCGGATGTACTCAGTGCTACGCAAGATTGCTTCCTGCTAAACCAAGAGATCACACCTGATCCCATACTAAAGCAACACCCAGAAGTGTTCTTCCTATCTGTAGAACTTCCTACCCAATGTGAATCAACATAACCCTACAGGTTAAACTTTTGCTTTGCATCATACTTGAGCCCATAATCAACAATACCCATCAGGTACCTCAGAATATGCTTTACAACAACTAGGTGAACACCTCTGGGATCTGTCAGAAATTGGTTCAATGTGTTCACTGCAAAGAAAATATATGGTCTTGTGTTCGTCAGGTACATCAAGGACCCAATCATTTGACGATACATCGTGACATCAACCGGCTCAGATGAGCATCACATAGAAGCTTCAGATTCGATGCCATGGGTGTGGCCATGGTCTTGCAGTCCATCATCCCAAACCTCTTCAGGATATCTACTGCATACTTCCCTTGTCCAAGGAAGATTCCATCTGCACTCTGCCACACCTCCATGCCTAGAAAATAGTGCAACATCCCTAAGTCCTTCATCTTGAACTCGGTTGCAAGCTTCCTTTTGGTATCGACAATCAATATATCCTCACCTGTAAAAAACAGGTCATCCACATACAAAAGTATTATCATTGGATTTCCTTCCTCAACCTTGTAGTAAAGGTTGGAATTTGCTTTACTCTTGGTAAATCCCAAACTGGATAGGAAACTGTCCATCCTACCATACCAAGTCCTAGAAGCTTGCTTCAAGCCATACAAGCCCTTCTTCAACGTGCACACATATGACTCCCTGTCATGTGTCTCAAAACCAAGTGGCTGCTCCACATACACTTCCTCTTCGACTACACCATTCAAGAAATTTGTCTTGACATCCATCTAGTGTATCTTCCACTTCATCACTACAGCCAGAGAAAGTACTGTTATGATGGAATTGTATCTGGATACAGGAGAAAAAGTCTCTTCATAGTCTATTCCCTCTTTCTGAGAGAAGCCACGAACTACAAACCTTGCCTTGTATTTCTCTATGCTACCATCTGTAGCATGATTGATCTTATATATCCACTTGGAAGTCACAACAAACTTCCATTCGGGTCTAGGAACCACATCCCAAACATCATTCTTCATGATTGATTCATACTCTTCGACCATGGCATCCCTCCACTCTTTCTTTTCTGCTGCCTCTTCATAACTGGAAGGTTCTTTGTTCATAATGTCACAGAGTAAGGCAACATAACTGGTATGTGATCTAGTCCTCTTCCTTTCTCTGTGTTATTCTTCTGGAATACCATACCTTTCTACATATTGAATGAGCTCTCTATCCCATGCAGGTTTCCTCTTGTGAGAGTCCTTCTCACGGGGTGGATCTATAGGTTCTTGTGTATCTTCAATTTCACTGGTTGCTTCTGGAATTGCTTCGTTCATAGTGGTATCTTGAAATCTGGATTCCTTTGGTTTTTCATGATCTTCAACATGTGTCTTCCTTGATTTGATGTACGCTGAGTCCTCATCGAATGTGACATCCCTGCTAACATCAATCTTCTTGAACCTTGGAAAATATATTCTATAAGCCTTTGAGCTTTCACTGTACCCCACAAAGATTCCTTCTTTCCTGAAGTATCTAGCTTAGTCCTATTTTCCTTTGGAATATGTGTATATACTGGACAACCAAATATTCTGAGATGGTTGACTTCAGGTTTCTTACCAGAGAAGACCTCTTCTGGTGTCTTGTTGTCCAATATCTTGTGGGGTGTTCTGTTTTGCACATATACACTTGTCCTAACTGCTTCTTCCCATTGATGCATAAGAAGATCTTGGTCATGAAGCATTGCCCATGCTGCTTCCATGATAGTTCTATTCTTCCTTTCTGCAACTCCATTTTTTTGTGGATTGTAAGGAGCAGTCAACACCCTCTTAATCCCTGAATCATTGCATAGCTTCTTGAAATCACATGAAGTGAATTCTCCACCATTGTCAGATCTGAATGTCTTGATCTTCTTGTCGGTTTGATTTTCCATCAAGGCTTTGAATTCCTTGAACTTATCAAACACTTAATCTTTGTTTTTCAAGAAGTAAATCCAAGTCTTCCTAGAGAAATCATCAATGAAAGAGACATAGTATACATACCCACTTAGAGAACTGGAAGACATTGGTCTGCATACATCGGAGTGGATGATTTCCAAGATTCCTTTAGCTTTTGCTTTCACTACTTGGAAATGCCTTCTTAATGTTCTTTCCTTTTGCACATCCTTTTCAAACACCTTCATGCTTTGTCTTGATTTCAGGAAGACCTTCTACAACTTTACTTGCAATTGGTAGTTCTCTATAGTGCACATGTGAAAGTCTACTATGCCAAAGTTCACTTGGATCCATGGATTCATGTACCATAGCATGTTCAGGTTGTCCCTTCAATTTGTATAATCCTCCCTCTTGCTCTCCAATAACTACTGCATCATCTATGGTCTTACCCTTTCGCCACATGAGTACTTGGACATCTACAAATGCAACTCTAACACCTTTTGCATCCAGAGATGATATGGATAGGAGATTCTTCTTGAGCCCTGGTACATATAGAACATCTTTCATCTTCAGAGACTTCCCAGAGTCTAGCATGTAGGAGGCTTCACCACTTCCTTTGATAGGATATTGATAGTCATCCCCAAGTTTCACCTTATGGGGTGACTCATGTTCAGATAGATTTACAAAAGATTCTTTAAACCTAGTCATATGTTTAGAAGCCCCAATATCAATAAGCCAATCATTACATCCATGAGAGATGGTACCCGTGAGAGAAGAGATTAGAACATATTCATCTTCACTTGATGAATCATCACTTTCTGCTCTAGCCTTCTTCTTGGGAGGTTCATCATCCTCAGTAGCATGAGCATGCTATCTCCTTTTATTGCTCTTCTTCTTCTTTTTGAAGTTGTTGTTGTTGTTGCCCTTTTTGTTCTTGGGACAATTTGAGGCGAAGTGTGCTTTCTCATTGCAATTGAAGCATTGAATATGAGAGAAATATTTCTTCTTGTGATGGGAGTGAGAATGATTCTTATTATGAGATTTCTCCCTCTTGAACTTGCTTCCCTTGGTGTGAGTTGTGAGAGCTTGATCTTCATTTCCCATCTTTTCTTCTCGAGCCACAAGCCTTGCTTTTTCTTATCAACATTCCTCCCATAGTCTACTGAAGGAGACCAATTTTCTTCTTGCACGGATTCCTTGGATGAAGGAGTCCCATGACCTAGGTAGGCCATTTAATGTGGTCATTACAATTTCACCATTCTTCACTACTTCATCCACAGCTTAAAGTTGTTCCTTGATTTGAGAGAGCTTGGAAAAGTAGGATTGAATGGTCTCTCCATTCTAAAGCTTTACCCCTTTCAATTGGTTCCGAAGAGTCATCTTTCAATTTATGTTCTTTCCTTCAAACAAGTTGGTCAAGGAGTCAAACATCTCCTTAGGTGTCTTTAGGGAAGACACATGGGGTATGAGATGGTCCTTTATAGAATCAGCAATGATTCTCTTAGCCTTGACCAGATTCTTCTTGTGTAAGATCTTAGCCTCTTCTTCTTCTGGAACTGGAACTTCTTCCTTTATTTAGTTGTCCAATTCATTTTCTTCTAGGATTAACCCAATCTTATACTTCCAGGCTCAAAATTTATCATCCCCTTCAATCTTATCCTCAAGTTTGGTGTGGTGAGACATCTTAAAGAGTACTGCAAATGGAAATAGAAAAAGATTTAGGTCTTACCACTTGATTTGCTGAAAACTGGATCTAGAGCTGGATTAGGGTTTGTCAGAGAAACCCTAAAACTTCAAAATGTGAATTTCAAAATTTTGAAAGGATAGAAAGATGTGCCTTGATGATCTAATCATCCTAGTATACTCAGAAATTGAAAACTGCAAAGTTTCACCCTTTAGAAATGCTTTTCAATCTCCCGGATTCACTAGGGAGGACCCTGAATTAGGGTTTGAGTTTCTCGGAGGTTCACCCAACCAAAAAGTTCGATCCAAATCTCTAAACTTTGATTTTTTCAAGGAGCTTCCAGCTATGTCCTCAGATTTCAGAAATTTGTATTTTTGTGGAAACCCTAAATTTTAGGGCCAAAACTGAAAATGCTCAGAATTGAATTGTCTCGACAGAAAGATGCGCCCTTCCAAGGAGAGTCAATCTAGACTTATGCCTTTTATGATCTGTGAAGAGAAACCCAAATATTAAGAAGCCCTAGCTTCCGTAGTTGCATAGTGCCTTCTTCTTAGGTCAGCTCTGATACCATGTTAATTTTTCGATAATTTCATTCTATTATCATAAGGATCTCTAAGAGAATAACATGTAAAGCATTTCTCTACAGCATATCTATCATAGACATAAAAGCAATCACACAAGAGACACTGAGTTTCATCGGGGAAAACCAAGAAGGTGAAAAACCCCGCAACTTCCTCAGAGATAAGATAAGCCACAATACAAGATGACAATGATCAAACCCAATAAGATGTCTCTAGCCGATGCTCCTACTCCTCCACTAGTGTGCCACTTTCTCTCTTAGCTATGCGAGCTTGAGAAGTGAGTGAATGAGATAAATGAGAGACATCCCCTCTCTATTTATACACTGACTTGACCTGCCAATAATCCACTGGGGATGACTTGCTACTCAAGCCTAATAACCCAACCACATGTGCTAACCAGGGCCGACCCCACACTGGTGGTCTAATAACCCATTAATACAAATGATGACACTTCCAATCAGAGGAATAATACATCTCTGTGGGATATACAATAAAGTACAAATGTAATACATGGAAGAGTATCTTCCAAAGTTACAAATACATCAACAAACCGAAAGAGGGTTGTTGTCTTTAGGGATCAAGGAAAGGAAAGAGGAATTTGTGGCTCCTCCGATCTTATCATTTTTCCCCATCCAATTTAACATCTTCTTCAGATCTTCCTTAATAATGTCCCACGCAGCTCTATAAAAATTAATTGTGAAGCCATCTGGTCTTGAAGCTTTGTCAGTGTGCAAGGACCATATGGCATCTTCAATTTCAAACTCCATAATAGGCTTAGAGAGGTCACGATTTTCACTGTCATAGATGAGTGCCAGAATATCTGAAAGTAGATCAGCTTGAGCCACGGGGTCAACCTCATTTTTATCCGAATAGAGCTCTTGGAAGTGCTGGAAGATATGATCTTTAATTTTTTCCTGATTGAGAATTTTGGAGCCATATCTGTCTTTGAGTTATTTTATCATATTGTGGTTGAGCCTGGCTTTGGTTTGCATGTGAAAGTAAACCGTATTGATGTCCCCCCCTTTAAGCCACAATTTCCTTGACTTGATATGCCAATCCTCTTCCTCTTTGCGAGCAGTGTTGAGGATTTTCCTATAAAGCTCTTGCTCATTGCAGATGAGAGTTGGAGTGACTTCTACCCTTTCCATTTTTGATTGCAAAGTAGCAAGGTCAGTTTGGAGTTGAATCTTCATATGGCATGGGTTTTTGAATTCCAAATTTTCCCAGCTCTTTAAAGCATAACAGACATTTCTGAGCTTACTTTCCCATATATAACTAGGAGAACCAAAACAAGGGTAGTTCCATGCCGAGTTAATAAGGATCAGGGCTTTCTCGTCGTGAAGCCAAGAAGGATTAAATCAGAATGGGATAGGGCCAATATTGGTAGGAGGGGAAAGAGACAGAGAAATAGGTTTATGATCTGAAACAGCTAAGGGCATTGCAAAGGAGGTAGGGATGAAGTTTTTTTGCAGAAAAGAAGAGCTGACAAGGAAGAGGTCAAGCCTGGCCACTATGTGGCCCACCCCAACCCATCTATTATTCCAAGTGAACTTGCCATTTTTGAGGGGTGGATCCAACAAATCCAATTCAGAAACCAGATCTTCAACATTTTCACCAAAAGGGTCTCTAACTCTAGAACCTCCACGCTTCTCATCCTGAGATTTTGTGACATTAAGATTCCCGGAAAGGATGAGATCTTTCTCTTTTACAACATCTCTCATGGAGGATATGTTATTCCAAAAAGCTTGCTTATCCTTGTAATGGGTAGGCCAATAAACATTGTAGACATAATAAATGATGGAGCCCATCCTTATTATAGAATTTACCAAGGATCCAATGCTTACATTCTTTAATAGTTTTGTTGGAGTACTTACTTGAGAAGAGAGTCACAATACCCCTGGAATCTCCTATGGAGCTAACCGCATTGTCATGGAAGTCTTTCCAAAAGTGTTGTGAGAGCGCCATGACCTCCACATCATTCATTTTTGTCTCTTGGATCAGTAGGATATCCGGTCTTTCAGATTTGACAATTTCTTTCATTGCTTTAACTTTAATAGAACCACCCATACCCCTATAGTTCTGTTGTAGGTACAACAGATCCCATGTTTTAATAAAACACGGGAGCCCCAAATTTTTTATATGCAAAGTTAATGATCAAATTCCGTGGTCATTTTGGGGTTTTCATCATGTTTTCCTTACTTTGCTTTGATTTGATTCAGTTAGTAATTTTCCTTTTGAAAATTTATGCTTTTTGTGTGTTTTTTGTGAGTTGCGGGAAGAACTTATTTTTTCCAAAATTATGTCTTTCCCGCAACCCGCAACCCGCATTTGCGGATTGCAGATGCTTGGTTTTCCAGTTTTGAAACATTTTTGTTCTGCAACCCGCAATTGCGGAATTGTTGTCTAATAATTGCGGTTGTTTGCACCTGCAACCCGCAATGCGGATTGCGGGAATACCTTTTAAATTAGTTTCGCGCCTTGTGATCCTGCAACCCGCATTTTTGGATTGCGGGAACTTCTTGTTTGATAATGTTTAGAGTTGCGATCCCGCAACCCGTAAATTGCGGATTGCGGGAAGGATGTATATCTTTTCAAAATAAAACTTTTGCAACTCTGCTTCCGCATGTTTAATCTTGACCGTTGATTTGTTTTTTATCTTGCAGATGAGATTACACTGCGTGATTAAATAATTATTTGGATTGTTTCCATTTTTACTTATTTGTTTTTTGATTCATTTGAGTTGGTTCCATGATATTGGTGGTTAATTTACTATGTTGTTCCTCAGATTCCCCACCTAGATTTGGTTTTCACTACACAAATTGATTATTCGAGATGATGGTTCGTTATTACCTTCATTTTGGGATTTTGATTGATCTTATGGTTTCTTTTCTCACGATTTTAGATATTGCATTAGTTTGATATTTGAGCTTGATGAAGTTTTATTTTAACTTTTGCATGCTTAGAATCATAATGTAAATATTGTAAATAATTTTAGTCTTTGGGTTTGTTTGCTTATATTAGTTTAACTTTTTTAATGTTTAAATTAAGCTTGTTTGAAATATTTTAAATATTCATGGTCATTCTTTGACTTTCATTAACTTAATTTGTGTATTTCATTAAATCCATATATTAAACTTATACACAATTTGATATTATGAAAATTAAAAGAACACATGTTTTAGTTTGTTTGAGTTCTAATTTCCCTAATTTCTATGAGATTTGGTTTTATGATTATTTGGAAATTAGTGGGATTAAAATTCAACATTCACGAATGTAAATTAGTTTGATCATGGATAAGTCATTCCCTCTAAATAAACTAATTTGATCTTCAAAATACAATTTATATTTTTCCATTTTGCAATTTAAAAGGATTTTCATTTATTATTGTGCAAAGGAAATATTATTATTCTTTTCTTGATTTTCTATTATTGGAAAATGGTTATGTTAGAAACTTATTTATAGAATTCATTAAATCTCCTATATTATAGGAGTAATTAGTTTCCTATATACCTAACTTGTTTCCAACATTTATTTTCTTAAGAATTTGTAAATAGTTTTGGTTTTTACTTCTAGGTTTATGGTTTCCTGATATTGGATTTTCTTTCACTTTGTAAATATTTCTAGATTTTTAATCTTTTCTCTATCTTTGTTTTATTTTAAATCTACTTCATTTTTTCATTGTTAAATAATATTTCCGCAACCCAGAATTAGCAATGCAGAATGCGGATTGCTGAAGGTAGGGTTTTTCTTATTTGAAATTTATTATTTCTGCAACCGGGGTCCGCAAATTTTGGTAATTTAATTTTTACTTAGGATTTTAATTTTGGTTTTGATTTTTGTTTTTTTCAATTTTTGATTTGTTTAAATGAATTTTACAGATTCGAAGTTTCCTTCCCGACATGTGATTTTCGATTTTTTTGGAAATATGGATTTTGGATGTTTTTTTTAGTTTTATTCATTTGGAAAATAATTAATATGAATAATGGATTTAATTGTTAAATCAATGGCTACAATTCACTCCGCAATGAAATCAATGGTTACTGAGTCTTAACTTCCAGGAGTAATATCTTGAGTTTTATAAGTCCAAATCAAGCCCGAGATAGCTCGTTGGAAAGCTGGAAGGATGAAAAACGATTTGGGAAGATAATTTTTTCCAATTCAATAGCTTAAACACCCCAAAAATCTGCCTGAATAGTCAATTTCGGATTTGCATAATATTTGTTTATTTTCATTATTTTTTATTTGCAAATGAATTGTTATTTGTTTTAGGTTTCTTTTATTAGTTTTGGAATGATATTTTAATTTCTAGGTGGATTTGGATTTGGAGGAATTAAATTGAAGAATTGACATCCCAAGTTTGGAGTGATAAAAAATGTGCCAAGTGGAAAGCAATGATCTTTGGACATGATTTCTGAAGCGCTGGAGATGAATCTGGAAAATTCGGGACATGGGTTTTGTGCAGAATACACTTAATTAGTTTATCCACATGCAGAATCCGTAGAAAGTTCTTCATTTGGGATATCCGACTGGTTTTCCAAAACGGAATTTCCTAGATTTTTCTCATGGACGGATCTGGTAAATGGAACAACTCAACTAGTTAGCTCAATAATTGGGGAGATGGATCTTATCCTTTCTTGTCATTTTCTTTGTATAAATACCTACTTTCTATGATCTGAAGGATGAGGGGAATTTGGAGGAAAAATCAACAGGAGAGACTGGAGATACCCTGTTTGATACAAAGCTTGTAATTTCTTACAGACTTTCATTATACAGTAAAGTTATTCCCAGATTTTCTTTTGTCTATTGATCAAGTTTATTTGATGAATGTTGATTTTACTTCAGATTGCTTATCAAACACTGTTAATATTATGCAATTCATAAGTACATTTATCTATAGCTTTGATTTTTCTCTGCTCATGATCTGTGTATGATTAAGGTTTTAAAAGAGTTTCTTCAATTAAAACTTTTATCTATTTCTGCAAATGGTTTATAGGAAATTATAATTTATGTTAATTTTTCAATTGACATATCAGTCACAGGTTAATCTTGAATGTTTCTAAATCCTTAACTTGTCATCAGTCAATTTTAATTGATTGGTAGTAATTTGAGTTGATAAGTAATTAAATCTCTTTTACATTACTGTTAAATTGATGAACATGCTTATCTATTTTCACATCAAGTTAATCTACACATAAACAAGACATCATCGCAGGGTAGGTCTAACTTAGCTTAGATTTCCTTTCTAGGTAGATTTGTTTTAGACTTTAGACACTTTGTTTTCCTCTTCAGGAAGACAGATCCTTTTAGGATCAAAACTCATCAACTCATAGAGTGCCAATGGAGGACGAATATCCATGGAAGATTACTATTCCAAACAGGATGGGGATAGAACTGTCCTTGCATAAGATCTTTTGAATCCTTTCAGTTTGGGTTTCCCCCCTCTGTTGTTTTCCTTGGACACCATTCCAGCACATACACAACCGAGGCATCAACAAGTTCCAAGAGATAAGCTTCATTACTTCTTCCCCTGTTGCGGGCCTACTCGAGCCCTTCCTTTCGGATTTCCTGAACCCTTGGAGGATTGTAACAACTTAGTTTCCTCTATGCTTCGTTGTCTTCCAGCTTAATTTCTCATGGTGATATCTTAGATACTTTCTACCTCTTGTGTTTGGAGGGGGCCCTGATTCGAGGTGCTCATGAGACCCTTCTAAGGAGGATTCAGGGGAGACAGAAAAAGGAGTGACCTTACTTTGCTTAACCATCTCAGCCCACGAGCTTCCAGGAGGAGGGGATCCCTCCTGTGCAGTCTCTGATCTGTCAGCTACAAAAGAAGGAGAGATGATGCTGGAGATTAAGGCGTCATTTTGCTCGGGTCCTACTTTAGCAAGGGGTATTTTTGGTTCAAAGATATCACCTTCTTTGACAATCAGGACTGCAAACTGGTTGCTTGATGGGGCTATCTTTTCAGTTTGAAATTGCTTTGAATCTAGAGCTTGCTGCTGCTTTTTTGGATCAGGGTTTTGGATAGTCGTTTTCTTACCTTTTTTCACCTGTTGCCAGTCTTCTTCTTATGGTTTTTCCAGAGTCTCTTTTACTGCTTTAGGGAAGTTTTTTACAAAGTGGCCGTATTCATAGCAATTTTTGCATTTGAAAGGAAACTATTCATAGTCAACTTTTTGGGCATATTCCTAACCGTCCATGCAAAGGCTGACAATATCTGGTAGACCCTTCTCCAGATCCACCTCCACACACATTCGAGCATAGGATAATAGAGGTCCTTTCGATTCATCTTTGTCAATATACTTCCCAAAGGATTTCCCGATTGCCTGAAGAGATTCATCATTCCAGCAGTGCAAATGAATATGAGGCAGATGAACCCAAACTCGAACAGCAGAGGGCACGCCCTTTTCCAGATAAAATGATAAGCTCCATCGGTTGAGGTATAGCCCCCTAGGTCCCATCAAGTAAGCTCCGCTTCAAAAGATATGATCCCTATCTTCTTTAACTTCAAAAGGAAATGTGAAGTAACCTTTGCCACAGAAGCAGTGCTGAATGCCCCCCGAGATCAATGGCATCTGTTTTTTTTTAATCCAAGTATCCATAGTCTTAGGCGATGGCCAGATCCCGGTGAAATGACTGATCAGGCCATGCTCACTCAAGGCAAGGGCCTTCAGCCTTGAAGCAACCGACATGATATGAATCTTAGGAGCCTCCGAGTGCTTGAAAAACCCATCACCAAGGGGGGACGCAAAGGGCAGAGGACAAGGAGTTGAGGCCACCAGGGCCCTGAAGGCCGCATCGAGGAGTCTTCTATAGTCCTTTGGGCTGAGATCCAGGGGAGGATCCATCCCCAGGCTATAGGGAAGCAAAAAAACCTAGCAGGGGAACACGCAGAGCGACACGAGGGTTTTAGCAGCGCGAGTCAATTACCAACATAGTTGTGAGTTCTTAGCAATATGTATTTTAAGAATTTAAAGATGAAAATATAGGAATAATGAAATTTTCCATAAATCCCTTTTGAATTAAATTAAGGTTGTAAAAAAACTTTCATGTTTTATGTGAACTTATTATGTTGCAAGATATATAGAAAAAAATGCAACTCTTTCCTTAACATACATCATATGAATTAAACATATAGACTTATAAACAAATTATAAACCTAAATTTGTGATGGATGCATGCACAACTATGCTCATATTTATTTATATGTGAGTAACATGAATAAAATATTATTCCATTCACATAGTAACATGAATACAATACCATTCCCTTCACATAGTAACATGAATAAAATATCATTCCCTTCACAAGAAGCTTATACCCATGGTGTTGTAGGAAATTTCCCATAACGACTAGTGTTGAATGTTAATAGAGAAAGGGAGAGGCCACTACTATTATTCCGATATGATAATTGGCCTGGACTCATGCACTTCACCAAATATTTAAGAAAAAAAACATGATCAATCAAGAGAAAGGAATGAAGGAATCTATGCCTTGTCGGTTATCCTTAAGCCTTCTCCTGCACTAGAGATTCAACGCAATCTGTCTTGATTAATATTCGAATTTGCATGCAAGAGAAACAAAGAACTTTCCCAAATCCTTTATGGTAATATAAATTCATAAACCAAATCATCAATCAATAACATCACTTATCTACCCTAGTTAACCTACCAGGAAGGTTAAGTCCTTTTAACCAACATAAAGCAATCATAAGAATAATTAATAATCAAATTGGGGGGGGGGGAGATAGTAGATATCTATTAAGTAATGAAAGAAAACGAGTAAAAATATACTTGTTCACCTTACATGAAATTTTATAACCACGGCCTAAGTCCCCTTTCAACCAGAGCCACTCATGCTGTATTCTTCCCAATCCTTCAATCTCCTCTTAAATATAAGGGAGAAGTCATCAAGGGATTATAACTATCACAAACAAAAGGGATGATGTCCTAGAGATAGGGATCTCTAAGAGGGGAAATCATGCATACAAGCTCAGGGTATAGGAAGGTTATTCTAGCATAACAATGATATGGGTTTTCTCTCCCCTTATTCTCTCCCATGAATTCCTTTTTAATGAGTTTTTCACATGGTTGAGATGGTTAGGAGGTAGTTCTGAGTAGTTATCATCGATGAAAATTTTGTCCCAATTATTTCATTTCAATAATTTCATGATTTTTTATATTTTTTGTGCATTTCCTTGGCCCACACACTTTGCAGGAAGGAAATGTGCACGTCCATGCATGTTGCTCAAGAAGGAAGTGTGTGGGGATAAAAACCTAGGAACTTTACCTGAGGAAGTGGCCATGATTTGGATGACTCTAATATGGAATTCAAGGTCACAAGTATCCATTCGAGGCTCTTTTAGTGATATTATGGATGTTTGGATGAAAATTAGGGACACTTGAGTGCCATTTGTGCTGCCATCCATATATCATCATAGTTATAGAAGTGACAATTAGTGCTATAATAGATGCCCCCTAATGTGTGAGGTTAGAAGGGGATTTGATGGTTGAAATACACTATAATGCTTTGGAAGGGAAGCTAGGTAGTTTCATATGGAGGTTCTTGGATGCTGGCTTAAGGAGTTAGCTACAGTACATATCAATGTTTCAGATAATCTCTCTTCCCCACCCACCCCATTCTTAGGTGTAAGTAAGCATGGACGCCAAATCAAGTACACCGCAGATCCATGAAGTATATAAGAGGTTGAATTATGGACATGATAAAAATACACATTGGATCCATGTCAAAATATATCATAGCCAAAAAATATAGAAAGTGGATCCATGTCTCAGTAGAGATCAGGAGAGAAACTAGAACTGAGGTGAGCACAAATTATTTCTCCACATGGTACTAATGTTATATAATGTATGATACAATATTGTGCAACTTGGGCATTGGAAAATGAGGTAGTGTTACCATGGCCCAAGGTATTCCATCCAAACCATCCATATGTACATGTCCTTCACCATGTGAATAGATGATCTGAAGTCAAACATGGAAACCAACATTTGAATACCATTAACAAACATGAGACAATCCACTAATAATGTTAATGGAATTCAAAGTACTTAGGACATTCCAGTGAGTGTGAATTGAGGTGTTGGAGTCGAACACTTGTAGAATCTATCAAGCATGGAAAATTTATGTATTCACATTGTAAATAGAGAGGGAGATGGACACTAATGAATACATCCCCAAGGTGCCCAAAGGTATCTAAATCCCATTCCTAAAGGAAAATGAATTGAAGTCGTTGGGAAGAGATCCATTGGAAGGGAGGCATTAAGTCATCCTCCATCAACTAACATGATCAAAGAACAAGTATTAATTTGTTTTGAAAGAACTTGGACAATTTTGTTCATTTGCATACCATCGAGTACGTCTCTCACATGCACCATATGTAAATAGCGCACGAAATAGATCCTTTGAGAAAAAACTAGTAACAAAAGTCATTAATAGATGCAAGGACTTCCATTGATGATGGAAATTGAATCCAAGGTACAAATGAATCCCAAAATCTGAATAAAGGTCTTGTCGTTTAACACATGGGAAATTGGTCAATCGGGGATTAATGATGAGATGTAATATTCCGAGCATAAGGTAACTAATAATGATGAAAGTAGGCCTAGGGTGCCGAAAACCCTAGGTTAACTTCTCAGAATAATGTGCCATCTTTGATGAGAAATGACCCACAAGTGATAAGTCAATGGGAACCTTCTACACTAGCACACGTACGAACACTAGTTATGATGATATAAAATGAGATTAACTTGACAACAGGGAAGGACGACTTGCATGGTTAGGTAAACCGAGGAATGGATTACAAGACAATCATTGAACATTAGCACAACACAAAGGTGACTTGGGAAGCATTTGACACAAAGGGAACAATGATATAAATCTGCAATTCAGGGGTAGTAACATATTCTCTATAGTGATTGGAATACTAACCAATTGGAGGAGTACAAAATCAGAGATCATGGTTTAGCTTTCTAAGGAAATACTAAGACCCAACTTGTCAAGAAGAATCAAAATTGGTGCTTTGTTCAAGGGTGACGGAACTGAATATTTCCATGATCACAATGGAGATCTAAAATATTCCCCTCCCCTCTCCCTTTTTTTCTATATATATATATATATCTTTTTCATGTTATAAAATCCTAAAAGAGAATGAAACAATCATATCTTATAGTGCAAGAAACGAGTGTTGCAAGGCAT
This sequence comes from Larix kaempferi, assembly GCA_027924585.1. Classification (NCBI taxonomy): domain Eukaryota; kingdom Viridiplantae; phylum Streptophyta; class Pinopsida; order Pinales; family Pinaceae; genus Larix; species Larix kaempferi. The sequence goes on from BSBM01000705.1 coordinate 3,853,019, forward strand.
GCAACTATGTTCCAAGTGCATGCAACAAAACTATGCAAAACAAAATGCAAAAACGGTGTTGGGAAATAGGTGGACACTCATTAGCATGTTTCTTCCATCGATACAGTTGACAATGCAAATGCAATGGATGCAAGTGATGAGAAACATAATGAGTGCAATGATAGTATAAAACTACAATGAAGCATTAGGAATATGTGTGCATGTAGCAACGAGCAAAATTAAATTCATAATGAACAAAAACAAAATCCTTATAGGGAATGGATAGAAATAGAAGAGATAGAGAGGCATGAAACTACTTATCAAATTCATGGTTGAAATATAAAGGCTCTTGAGCTTGTGAGAAAAACTTGGCATGGGCACCATGTTAGGATATCTCATCATTTAGTATGTACTTTTGCATGCATCCACATGTTGCCTAGTCATCAGTTTGGTACCTCCAGCACCTAGTCCCTAGTCTCCCAGCACTCGGAAGCTACTTTCCACTCAGTTTCAGCCCTCCTAGTCTGTCATGTGCCCATTTCTCAACTTCCACTACAGAAGGGCGCCTTTCTCACCTACCAGTCCATTTTACTTCAGTTAGCCACCAGTCTTTCCTTAATTTGAGGCTAGACTGACTCCTTACTAATGTTATCACTCTGATTGACCTCCGATGAGACATGACTACCTATTCTGAGTTCAGTTAACTCCTCATGCACCCTCCACTGAGCCTCCATCCCTACATTAGTGCCACTTACCATCAGTTAGACTCAGTTTGACACCCGTCTGACAGTTACTTGTGCATTGATGACCACCATTGATGATGATGAGGACTCCTAGCTGGAGCTAAGCTATGCCATGCAGTATATTCGAATGACCTTCTTGTCTAATTCGAATTGCTTACTCATTGTGATAGTATTGTATTGTAATTCTACCATTCTAGATTATAGAGCACTGATGCATCTCTCTTGCATAGTTTTTACTCCAAATTGTTTTACATCTTTGTGATTGATATTCTTGTTCAATAGATCTGCTGTGACTAATTTTACATGGTATCAGAGCCATTGCAGGGACAAGATATCTCTCCTACAGGTGTTCTACATGAAGAATTGATTGAATTTGCTCAAAATTACTAAAGTTTTGGCATGCAAAATCACATGTGCATTTGCTCATGTGCATGCAAGGCTAGAAAATACACTCCAATCCCACTCCAGAAGCCTGAGTTTTCCACATAATTCCTGGATATGATACATTGGATCTTCAAGCTTGCTTGATCTCCAATCCCAAGTGTGATGTAACTCAAAAAGGGTGGATTGTTCGACCTTACGGTTCTTGTTTGCTTGTGATTTGTAGGTTTCTTACTTCCTCCATTTGCATTCGCTATTGCAGAGATGGAATATTCTTCTTCACAAAATATTCTTACTCCATTCAACTATGATGAATGGAAACCAAAGATGATTGCATGCTTGAAGAGACAATGTCTTTTTGATATGTGTATTGGTATTACAAGAGATTTTGATTCCGATGAAGAGGAGAATGATTGGCTTAATGATTATGATGGAGATTTTGGGACAATATGTCTTTCTATGTCTCCTTGTATGCGCTACCTCAGTACTACTGCTAAAAATCCAAGAGATCTATGGTCCCAACTCAATAGAGAATTTGGAAAGCAGGAAGAAGAGGATCATGCTAGCCTTTTGGAAAACAAGCCCAATGAGATCTCCTTATGTGTTCTTTCCAATCATGTCTTGGCCTCAACAATTGTTCAAGAGGAAGAAGAAACTGTAGATTCAACACTCATTCTCTCAAAGTATTCTATTTCAAATTTTGAGCAAGATAAACCAGCTCATACTCTAGATTCCGAAGAGGTTCTTGAATCCTCTCTTTCACATGAGTTTGCCGGCACGCAAAATAATGATCTACTTGATGTTTTGGAGGTAAAATCTGATTTTGGAGGTGAAGCATTCGTCCTCCTTGATTGCATGCCTCCTATAAACTTTTGTTCTATCATTTGAACAGTTTCTCAGAGTTTTATTGAATATGAAGAGCACTACCATTCGCTTGAGTTCAATTCTCATGCAATTTTTGCTGATTTTGGTTTTGATCTCACCCCTGTTGGTTCAAAGGAGATCTCAAGAAACAATTTGTCAAATATTGGAGCTGATTTAATTTCCACTGATAAGAAGTTCAAGTTTCAAGATCTATTTGATCCGATTGGAGCTATTCATACCTCACTTGGTTCGAATGATAGGTTCCAGGATCATCCTCATATTTTCAGATTTGTTCTCACCATTTTCGGTATGAAGAGCAAGTTCATAAAGTCTCCACATTCGCTTGCATCCACTGATGGAGAATTGAAGAACATGCTTTTGGAGCATGATCCATTTACTCCCAAGATTAAGATACCTCCAGACATATCTACTTGAGTTTGGGGCAGTTAAATATTTTGGTGTGTTACAGTCCATTTTGAGGGGGGGGGGTTTCCCAAGAGGTTTTCTCCATTTCCTCGATTCATGGATTGTTCTTTATTTGGATTATTGTATTGGGGTGACCTTTGGTCTCAGTAACCAGGGCCCTGCATTTTATTTTTTACATCATAGTATAGCTTGAGGGGGGGTGTTAGGATATCTCATCATTCAGTATGTACTTTTGCATGCATCCGCATGCTGCCTAGTCATCAGTTTGGTACCTCTAGCACCTAGTCCCTAGTCTCCCAGCACTCGGGATATACTTTCCACTCAGTTTCATCCCTCCTAGTCTGTCATGCACCCATTTCTCAACTTCCAATGCAGAAGGGCGCCTTTCTCACCTACCAGTCTAGTTTACTTCAGTTAGCCACCATTCTTTCCCTAATTTGACGCTAGACTGACTCCTTACTACTGTTATCACTCCAATTGACCTCTGATGAGACATGAATACCTGTTCTAAGTTTAGTTAACTCCTCATGCGCCCTCCACTGAGCCTCCATCCCTACATTAGTGCCACTTACCATCAGTTACACTTATTACACTCAGTTAGACTCAGTTTGATACCCGTCTGACAGTTACTTGTGTATTGATGACCACCACTGATGTTGATGAGGACTCCTAGTTGGAGCCAAGCTATGCCATGCAGTATATATGAATGACCTTCTTGGCTAATTCGAATTGCTCACTCATTGTGACAGTATTGTATTGTAATTCTAGCATTCTGGATTATAGAGCACTGATGCATCTCTCTTGCACAGTTTTTAATCCAAATTGTTTTACATTTTCGTGATTGATATTCTTGTTCAATAGATCTACTGTGACTAATTTTACACACCAAAAATGGAAAGAGGGTGTTGACTATTGTTTCCCATGTAAGTTAGGCTCTTTTGTTGGACTTGTGCAAAATGCAGATAGAGAATGTTGATTCACCAATATCCAATAGGTTTTATCCTATGGAAAAAGGTTCAAATGCATCATAATAGAGGGAACACCTAAGCCTATATGCAAGTTTTTGAATATACCTGACCGAATCAAACAACATGTAAAGAATGATCCCTAAGCAACCAAGAATCCAACTTAAATTCTTGTATCCAAGAAACAACAATACCATGATCATATCTAAAAAATCTAAGAAGGAATATATTATATGATTTGCTTTGATAGGGTTATTTTAAACTTCAATGTCTTCAACAATAGTCATTAGCAAAGCAAAGTCACTCAAGAATGACAAGGCCATGGGACCTACAATCAATAAGATCAAACTCACGAGGATGATCAAAGTTGAAAGAAATAATAGAGTCTAAATGAACAAACTCATCATCGCAAGAGTCTAAGAATCTACTAAAAGAATAAGAATTATTAGGAAGACCAACTTGCAGCTCAATGGCAGAGTCCAAAGTAAAAAAAATGGCACTATACAAGGATCCACAAATACTGAGATCAAACTCAAAGGGTAAATCGAGGCTGGATTTTATTGCAACTGGGTCCAATATAGGGATATGACCTTTGGAAATGATGTACATATCTAAGGAATGTTAGAATCAATCATAGCTTCCACAAAAGCTTCATCTGAGGGAAGAACATCATCCGAGAGAGAAAAAATGTTAGAACATTCACTTGGAATAAAATGGGGGATAACAGGCTCCAATGACCCTATTGGATAAATCACCTCAGCAACTATTGGAACCAAGTCCCAAGAAGATGAGCATGAATACAAAGACTTCTTCTTAGTATCAATTAGACACAAGGGACATGAGGCCACATAATTCACCCATGGGAGAGTAGTGTCTATTGAAACAATAGAAACATATAAAGGAAACACTTGGTATAAAGTTAGGTAAATATGAGGATCAATAAATGCAAGTTGATCAATAGTGACAATGCATCCATTGTGAGGAGAATGAATCACACAAAAGAGCGTAGACACCACAACATTCATAGCATATACATAATCATTCCTAAGGAGCGTATTGAAGTCCAATGGGCCTTCCATAACAATACAATCAACTAAGATGATCTTTTCACCCAATGAAATAGGAAACTATAGAAGAAAACCCAAAGGTTCACTAGTTTTTCTTTCAAAGTCTAGTAGCAGACTAGTGACTGACACAAGGTTGGGTGAACCCAAATCCTTCCATGCATATGTGGATAAAATACTAACAGAAGATCCTTCATCTACAATACACCGAAAAAATGTTTGTTGTTTAACTTGAACCCTTATTTGGAAGGGTGCAGAAGATGGAAGGTGAGGACTAACTAGACTATTCTAATCAAAAGAAATGATCTTAGAGCTTGGTGGGGGATCTTTCAAAGTGAACGGAGTGCCCCCTTGTCCAAATTTTTTTAAACTGGCACTGAAGGAAACTTGAGTAGTATTCACATCATGCTCCAAAGGAAGAGTGGGATTGGTCGAAGATTTCATTGGTTCGATCACTTTAATCTTATCACTCTATAGGGGAAGAATGGGATCAACCAAATCTTGCATCGGTTTGACTACTTTAATATTGTCACTCTTTGAGGTAAGAGTGGGATGGAAGAAATATTGCATTAGCTCAACCACTTCAATATTGGCACTCTCCGAGGGAAGAGTGGAATTGACCGAAAATTCAATCGGTTCGACCACTTCATCAACAAATGGTTGAATGGGATGCTAGGAAAACATAGTTTGTTCAGGAGTAGAATATCCTTGACACAAATATCACACTCTTTGTACCTCTATAATAGCAAGGCACAAACGAGTAAGGTGGTATCCCTTGCAAACCTTATAAGGTAACTTTGGCTTGTGTCCTATCTGTACATGTTTCTCAACAGTGTCAATACTCCCAACATGACTTACATTGGTTGGTTTTTTTGTCACAACATGAATTGAGGTGGCTGGTGACTTATATCTAGTATGAATTCTAGTAACTGGATCTTTTCCTATAGTGTGACTTGTTGTGACTAGTGGTTTTCCCCCAGCGTGACTTGTAGTGGTTGGTTGTTGGTATCCAATATTACTTGCAATGAATGGTGACCTGTCTCCAGTATGACTTGTGGTGACTGGTGAATTTTCCCTAGCATGAATTGCATTGTCTAGGGAAATACCCCTAGCATGATTTTCATTGTCAGTGGAATCCCCCCTTGTATTCACATGTTCTTCTTATTCTTCCTCTTTCTATTCCTTTTAGACGGTTGGTTACTAATAGCTAGACTTTCACCAGATGAGGTAGAAGGAGAAGGAAACAATGCCATTGGAAAAGAAGACAAACACTTTTGATTCTCTTGGCATACACGGATTAATTAAGAAGCACTAGGAGCATTCAGGACTCTCAGAGTGGAAAACAACTAAACCAACAACTTCATAGTGAATTCAAGAAGATTAAAGGTGGCCATCAAGGGAGCACCAATGTTTCCAAAGAAAGGAAAATCACAAGGATCCCATTGGGTATGGGTCCCTTGGTTGGAATCCTCAATAAATTTAGCCATAACCTTTAATTCAAACAATTAAATATCAAGATCCTTCTAAGGGGTCGAAAAATTACAATCAACACACACCTAAAAAAGAATTTCTAAGATTCAACAAGCAATACTTCTCTCCCAAAGACAAACCCAAGATGGTTAGGATCTAGAGAAAAGTTAGTGAAGCGTTGAAGTGGGACTTCCAAATTTCATCTTGGGATGATGAGGTCCCAATTCGAACTAGCGTAGGTGTGAGAGACAGTTAGGCTAACCCTCACGCAACAATCACCCAAGGTGCAAGTACCCTTGTGAAGATGGGCACTCTCAAGTGGAGCTGAGGTGGATGTTATATGTATGTCTTAGGTAACACAACAATCACCCAAGGTGCAAGTATCCTTGTGTTGATGCCCCGGAGATCGCAGCATCAATCAGAAAGGGATCCTCCCCAGTAGACTATCCCAATTAGATTGTCCACTGTTTGGTATGGGGAATCCGTCCGGTTAGCGGTTTCGGCAACCGTGGATTTGGAGATTTTGCTCCAGTTATATCGGTTATGTCCCGATCCACCATTCTTTTGATTTTATGTTTTAGAATGATATGCAAGTGCCTAGTCTAAACTTAATCTAAATGCAGAACTGGAAAACAGATCTATGTCTAAAACTGAAATAAATCTAAACTATCCCTGCAAGGAGCAAATTGTAAGAATGAGTAATGAGCTGTAGGAGTTATCTAAAAAATAAATAGACAGCCATTAAATCTTAAAGACAGAGCTACAACAAAGGTAAGAGATATCAGAAGATAGCTTCTAATTAAATATAACACATTACATTACTCATGAAAGAGAGAATTCATTTGCACAGAAAGAAATAAGATCATTCACTACAAAGAAATAATTCAGAATAGTAAAGAAAGATCTCACAGTAAAGTATGGAAGTCACAAGAATAATCCAATATACAGCCAATCTTCATTTCCATGCAAAAAGACGTCCTCTCCAGGCTCTTATTAGGTAGATTTTATTTTCTTGAGACAAGTTCAAGGTAGCTCATACAAGTTCAGAAAATATTATTTCCCTGCCAAAAGTCCTTTACATTGCTTCCTAAACTTCTATTTATAATATTACAAAATGCCCTTTGGGCTGCCACTTGGCTCTTTACACTTGTCACCTAAAGAATTTTCCCCCTTTAACAGACAAAAATGTGACCCTTTCTTAAACATAAAATTGCTTAAAAAGAAAAGGACAGCTGTCCAATGGCTCCACGTTTTATACATATGAAAGCCAAATTACAAAAGATAGGAATTAATGCTTTAAAATCAGCGCGTTCACTCTTGGGCAGGCGCTCCAGCTGGGAAAGAAGCACTCGAGCTAGCGGGTACTGCTGCTGCTGCTGCTGGGACAGAAGAAATCGGGCTGGCTGTTACTTTTGCTACTGCTGGGCAGGCTATCACTTCTGCTACTGCTGGGAGAGAAGAACTCGGTCAGGCTGTTACTTCTGCTTTCTTTTCCTCTTCTGCAATGTAACTAAACCATATACCAGTATCTCTTATAACTACATTTGCTGAGGCAGGGAATAAGATTTTCTGGGAAGTTATATCTTTACCAAGCTCTGCTCCAATACCTTGAATTTCTGTTACTGCTGCTTGGTGTATTTCCTTAAGCAGATGACTGTGTACTGATGACATCCCAATATAATGATGGAGATCATCAATGGCTAAGACATCAATCTTCTTTACATATTCTGTTTGGATGCCCATCTCTTCCTTCATGTCAGATAAACGTTGTTCTTTGCCCGGGAAATCATCAAGGGATTGAGGGAAACTCAACTTGCATTTGTCATGCACTTCATGGATTCTTTGATAAAGACCATTACTTTTATCCATTGTCCCTCGGATCTTGGCCATTAGCTTAATGCTATAGTTTCTGCAAAATTCCAAAAGGGCTATGTCTTCATTAAAACCATCTACAGATTTGAATGGGAGATGCTTGGGGAAATCCACTTTTCCTTCTCTCCATTCTATCTGGCTCAGGATGTTTGCCTTAACCCGAGTATATTTAGCCTTAAGCCTATTGGCCTCTACATTAACTTCTTTTAATCTGACCACCATGGCCTTGAGCTTGCATACTTCCTCAGTAATTAGTTCCTGCATGTCATGGATTTGCTTTAGGATGCTACAGGACAACTCATGGAAAGGAGACATATCTATCGCTCTGCCTTCTGCTTGCTCTAATTGGTCAACCAACACCTGCTTATCTGCCTCTAGATGGGATACTTTAGCTTCTGCATCGTTCTTCTCTGCTTCTAAGATCATCATCTGGACCGCCATGTGTTCCTTTTCTTCTTCCAAGAAGTTATACTTGTCTGACAACTCCTTATGTTCAACAGATAGGCGATTATACCTATTCACTACAAGATATTTGTAAGCCTACTCATTAGCCATAGTGTGTTGTAACATGCGAGCTCTCCTCTTTGTCGATTCAACTTCTTTAACTATATCGGCCACATTGTCCAGCGTTGCTTTTGCCGTCTCTACAGCGGTGGATGCCATAGCTAAGGGAGCCTTATTTGTATTTTGCATTACTGTGGTGTTCCGGTGGGTAACAATATCTTCTTGGAAGAGTCTCTTTATCCTGTCTTTCGATTTAAGGACCATTGCCTTCCTTTTCTTATCATAGACAAATTCATCCCATCTGGACATGGTATGTTCTTCTGATGGAGTATAAGGGATGATTGGGAGATCTATAATATTTATTTCTGCTTCCGCGGGTGGGGTCTGGACTACTTGAGCTGAATCTGTTCCCAAATTTTGGGTACCAGAGACACCTGCTTGAGATATGTCTATCTCCATGTCCTGAGTGCCGGAGCCTCCTGCCTGGGCATCTTCAACTATCTTGAGTTCTTCTTTCGCTTTCTGCCCTACTTTAGCTTGTTGCCTTCTCTCTTCTTCTCCAACCTGCGGCTGATTCTCATTTCCTTCCACCTGCTTTGCGTCTTCGGATTCTTTTTGCAGCCTTGCATCTTCTGCTTCTTGTTGCAATCTTGCCACTTCAGCTTCTTGCTGTAATCTTGCATTTTCAGCCTCTTGTTGCAACCTTACTTCCTCTTTTAACCTTTGTTCTTCTCGGGCTCGGGAATCAGCTGCTTCTTTATCTTTCTGCAGGCTAGTTTTATGGGCCTTGGTAGATCTAGAGCTTGCTCTACTGCCTTGGTGACAAATCTACAATTCAGTCATGTTGATGATGCCTTTGAATGCCTCTTCCTCGGCATCATAATAATGGGCGTGCTCAAAATAAGCATAAATTTCTTTGCAATGTTCAGCGACTTTTCCCCGCCTATCATTCCTATGGAAAATAACTTCACCAAAGTGGAAGGCTTTTAGCTCTTGAACAAACTCCTCAGCTAATGCAACCCCTGAGAATTTGTAAGCTCCTATGCAGAAGGGCAAAGGACGGAAAGAAGCCTTATGCTGCTTGTTAAGCACTGCTCCAATTCCATCCAGGAAAATTTGTCTTACTGCTTCCTTGAGGACTACATAGTCAGTAGCATACCTCGGCAAAATATATGGAGCTTTAGTCCCTCCAAACATTCTGATGTAGGTGCCTTGTTCTGAAAAATAAAAATCTCCATAGTTCTCTAGGATCTCCAAGGCATTTTTCGACAGACAGTTGGGTTCTTCCTTGAATATCTGCTCATATAGGGGCATGATGAACCCCTCACAGATGAGCTTATAGCTGTCTCTGTAATTTTGAGCCCACATCATCTTGTAAGCAGTGTAGACTGGGGTATTGGCTTTATCCCACATGCAACCTAAGCTGGGGAAAGATAGCTTGGCCAAAATACAGTCAATGAGATATGAAGACATATAAAATTCTGACTTTTTTAAGGCCAGACCTTCTCTTGCAGCAACCACCATTGATGCCAAACTGTCCGACAGGGTAGTAGCCCAGTCAAACAAAGTTCCTTTGAATGCTACGAAGTGGATGATGGGGACCCACTGTATCCTGTATACAGTGCCATCGGGCATGCCGAAAATTCTGCATAACATCAGGGCGATTAACCTGAAAGGAGGTCTTAGGTTCTGAACATCATATTCGTCATTACCTCTCTTTCTTAAGTGCTTTCCTGCGACCAATAATTTTTTGGCCATTTCAATATTGTTCATTTGGCCCAACCATTCATCACTTAGAGCTTGTTGGGGACGTGGGAATTTATAGGTTGCGGCAAGATATGCTGGGTGGAATGAGGCGATGGCTATTTTCCCGCTGTCATGTAATACTCTTGTCTCTGCATTAGTATGTTCCAGTATCCACCCGATCAATTCAGAACATGGGAACAATTCAGGGTGGGTAGAAGCTTTAGCTATGCCTGAAGTTCTGATGTTGTGGTAGATCTGGTCTTCCTCCAATAATGCATCTGGGATATCCTGGTCCCTGATCATCCTGTAAATATCGCCCTAGCGGAATTCGGGAGGAATACCGGTGGTGCACTTAGTATCTTGGAACATAGTTTCAGTCCTAAGTGGTACTGGCTCAGGTTCCATCATTTTAGCCTTCTTCCTACCACCTTTTGGCATCTTGGCTTGTCCCTGCTAGCAACCAAATACAAGTCATTATAAAAATGTGCAGCCTGTTATGAGATTTTAACAAAAAGAAGGACCATCTCAACATGCTAATGAGATATATAAATAGATTATGAAGCTGCATGTTTGGGAAGCAAAATAAATCACTACAAACAAGAAATATAGCTCTGAGACTTGATTATCCTAAGGAAACAAAGTTTGGAGTGTTCCCGAAAGGGCTCGCATACGACGTGGAAACAACCTGCTTCCCATCTAGCCCTAGGAGAGAGGGTATCCTTCATCGTTGCAGTTCTAATGGTTAATGGCGGGTTAGCCTGGATTGAGACAAACTTAAGGTGAAACCAGGGACCGCTTTCCACATCCATGAACAGGTGAGGGGTTTCAGCCGACCGCTATTGTTATTTATAACATTTGACGAGACACTCTATGGCTGGCTCGAAGTTTGGATGAGGGTGACGATGCTTAGGATGTGGCTGGTGAACACTCGGGTGGTCACAGTTATGGTTTTAGCTGATAGGAACGAGAGATTAAAGGGGCCTTGGCGGTTTTTTAAACACAACAAATAACGACGCATGTGACCAATGCCTATCAGCCACGTTCTAGACGAAAAGGAAAACTCAAAGGTAATCTGATGTGGAGATGAGACAAAAATAGCGGTTAGAAACCTACCTGGCAACATGATAGAGGCTGAATGAAGCGGATGCGGACGTGGAAAAGCTGAGCTAGAGCAGTTCGGCGAGGTCTCCCAACGATGTTTGTTTAACCAAAAAAATAACACTGTGACCGACCCAAACCCCCACCGTCCTTTTAAACGAGTTAGGCATGTGCGGCATTTAATCCGGTGGGTGGTGCATTTAAAACAAGTTTTAATTTTTTGTACGTTGCGATCTTTTCAAGCCGCCTCGGGAGTTGGGCACGACTGTCATTTGCAAGGTGGATTTTCAAGCTTCACCCGCCATTTCGGAACGTTATGGTGAATGGCTTCAGCATTTCGGAAGAGATTGGCAAATCCTTCCGAAACACAACCTTGGGGAACTCGTCGCGAGAGGTTTCGTTGAGTCGTCCCACAATTTCGGGAGGACATAAGATTTCTTTCCGCAATTTTCGATGGAGATAGGCCAATTGCTTCCGGAATTGCGGAACAATTTCGTGAAGGTTCCCGCCGTTTTGGAAAAGATTGGGGAATGTCTCCCGCAAGTTGAACAAAAAGTCTAAGTCTTTCCAAAAGCGTTCCGTGGTATTTCGGGAGAATAAAGCAAATGCTTCCGCAGTTTCGGAAGGCTTTCACGAACGCTTCCGTAGTTTCGGAAGGCTTTCGCAAATGTTTTCGCAGCTTCGAGAGAAAAAAGACTTAAGATTTTTTTTCAAAAGAGACTAAGTCCTTCGGTGGCTTTTCGGGAAAATAATGTGAACACTTCCGTAGTTTCGGAAGGGAAACCCAAATGGTTCTGTTGTTTCCGGACGGACTGGCGAATGGATTTCGTGAGTCGAGAGAAAAGACCTAAGATGTTTTTTCAATGAGACCAAGTCCTTTGGCGGATTTTCGGGAAAATAAGGTGAATGACTCCCGCAGTTTCGGGAGGATAAGTTGAATTGTTCCGCAACTGCAGGAGGATAACCCAAATGATCCCGCAAACTTCGAGAAATAGTTTCTAAGTCTTTTGAGCAGTTTTGGGAGGCTTATACGAATGGCTTCCCCAGTTTTGGGAGGAGAAGTTGAAAGGTTCCGTAACTTCGGGTGGCTAACTCAAATAACTTCCGCAGCTTTCGAGAAATAATTTTTAAGTCCTTTCCGAGAGGCTTATGCAAATGGCTCCCACTGTTTCGAGAGGGAAACCTGAATGGCTCCCGTGGTTTCGGGAGGATAACTTGAATACTTTCGCAACTGTGGGGGGCTTTCTTCAAATGGTTCCACAACTTCATGAAGATTTCATGAACTTTATCCTTAGAAGAAAACTTGGAATTCTCAAAGCAGGATTTTTCAGTTGAAAACAAAGTAAAGAGGGGAATTGACCTCTTAAGGCAGTCTTTCTAGAAAAGTAAAAGGAGGGGCCCCAATATGTACAAAAATTTTGGGGGGGATGTTGCTGCAACAACAATTGGCGAGTCGCTGGCGAACACAGATCTCTGAAAAATTTCTTCTCCATGATCCGAAACCTTATTAAAAGACATCCATCTTATATGCAATATTCAGCTGAGCATTTGAATTTTTGTGAAGGAAGAAGGCACTTTACCTGGTAGCCATTAGGGAAAGGGGAGCTTTGACAGAGACATCTTTAAAACTCTCAAAGGGCCAACATATGGGATTCATTTTAGAAGGATCATCTTTCAGATGGCTACTGCTGTCAGACTCCACAGGATTTGCAACACTTTCTCATGGACATTATTGCTCTTGTTCCTCATTCCCATGCCACTTGCATCCTTTGGGATGTTTGTACTTTTGACAGCTTTGCTGTCTGAGCCTTCCAGAGATATTTTCTTTAGACATGATCTTTGATTTAGGCTCCTCCATCCATAATGTCCTTTTGTGTGAGTTAGAGATTTTACTGGTTTGATCAAGCCTCACGGACGGAGAGGAGCCTATTTTGAGCTAAGCCTTTTGGGACAACCTTCTTGATTTTACATGCTTTGCTTTTGTCTCAGCCATGCTTTAATTGAGGCGAGAATCTCTGGAAAAAAGACCCTTGAATATAAGCCATTTTGGCTGTTAAATTTGCAGCATGGAGTCATTTCAATACCCTATGTCCTCGAGATGTGCTACTTTCCATGGGTCCAACTTTAATAACCTTCTTGAGATGCCTTTAAGTGTGAGAGTGGGTGGAGCCCAAAGATAGTACTAAAGATGGTCATAGGTCTCTGCTATTTAGACATGATTATTGTGGCTAGCAGAGTAGGCTTCCTTCCTTCTGAAAAAATTCAGCGAGAGCACAATACATAGATCGACTTTATTCGAGCATCGTTCCAGACTCATGGTTGTGAGATTTCTTTGAGAGACCTGTCTTGATGAGAAACTCAACCACAGGGGCTTTCAGAAAACAAACTTGGTGCAAAGGTTCAAATGACAAGAAAAGAAACCAAATGGCTGAAAATAATGCAAACAAAAGGCTAAAACAATAATAAAAGAAAATTTTATTTATGTACAGAAAGTCTCAGGGAGACTATGCAAAGTATTGCTTTAGGGCGAGGCCATTGAGAGGAAGGGTTACTTCTTCTCCCTCGAGATTTATCAACTTATAAGTGGAAGGGCCTATCTTTGCCAAAATTTGGTACGGGCCTACCCATAAATGTTGGAATTTCGTATGCATTCCTTTGCCTTCATGATTATGGTCCCATTTCATGACTAAATCCCCAACTTCAAAACTTCTTTTACTGGACTTCCTCTTATCGAACCATCTCTTAACTATGTCTTGGTGTTGATGGAATCGGTCTTTAGCTTTCTGTCGAGCTTCTTCAAGTTGAATCAGGGTATTGATCCTGGATTGTAAGACCTGGCTACCAGAACCCTGAGAGGCTTGGGATAACTGTAAGGATGGGAGCAAGATGTTGGGGGGAAGGATGGCTTCCTTGCCATAGACAAGAGTGAAAGGGGAAACCCCTAATGCATTCTTTGGAGTCACCCTTTCTGCCCATAAGGCTTTTGGGAGAGCTATATGCGAACTTCGCTGGTTTTCTATCACAGTTTTCTTGAGAATCCGAATCAAATTTTTGTTTGAAGATTTAGCTAATCCGTTCCCTTGAGGGTAATAATTGGCTGAATAATGCAGCTTAATTCCCCATTCATAAACAAATTCATTTATCTTGCAAGACGAAAAATAGGAAGCATTATAAAAAACAAGGGAAATTGGAACCCCAAACCTGGTTATGATGTTTTCTTTCAAAAAACTGCTGACTGCATCTTCATTGATCTTGCGCAACGGGATGGATTCCGTCCATCTAGTGAAGTAGTCGGTAGCCGTCAAGATGTATCGATGTTGCAAAGAATAATTTGGATTTATCTCTCCGATAACATCTATACCCCACTGCTCAAAAGGCTCAGAGATAATAACCGGCTACAAGGGTCTTGCTGCCTTAGGTAATTTCCCGACACTTCTTTGGCATACATCACAGTTTCGTGCATACGTATGGGCATCTTGAAACAGAGTGGGCCAATAATATCTGGCCCTCAGTATCTTGTGTGTTGTTGTCTCTCCTGAATAATGTCCACTTGTGGGGCCATCATGTAACTCTTTGACAACTTTACTCGCATATTCCTTTTCTAGACATCTAAGGAAAACTCCATCATAATTTTTTCTGAAAAGTATCCCATCAATGATTTGATAAGGTGCTGATTTCAAACGAAGTGCCCTTCTTTGTTTAGAGTTCTAGTGCTCAAGTAGGTACCCTTGCTGTAGATAATGCACCAGATCTCTATACCATGATTGAGGAGTCGAGAAGATAGGACATACTTCAACCAAGTTTAGCTCAGCTTCATTCTTCCAATGTTGTTCTTCATTAGTCGAATCTCCCGCAAGTAATTTGCATAGGCCTTTCCCTTTGATGATCGTGGCTGGTTTAAATTCTAAATCATATTCTTGAAGAGCTGTGACCCAGTTCCCTCTCCTTTCTCCTAATTCCTTTTGAACAAAAAGGGATCTAACAGCTGGATGGGGAACTATAACTTTAGCTCTGTTCTTAAGAATATATGGCCTGAACTGCTTGAATGCTTTGAAGACAGCGTATGCATGCTTGTCCACCATGGGATAATTTAGCTCAGCCCCCTGCAGACCAATGCTCATAAACGAGATTGGGTACTCGTCTCCTAGTTCCACCTTTTGAGTGAGTACAGCCGCGAGGGAGTCATCCGAAGCAAAGGTGTATAGGATAAAATCCTTATCAAAATCTGGGCTTCTTAAGGAAGGAGCTTTAGCTATAGCTGCCTTGATGTCTCTAAAAGAATCCTTTTCTAAATTCGTCCACTTGAACTGTGTGCTTTGTTTAACCATCTATTGTAACAGTTTAACAATTTGTGCGAAATCTGGGACAAATCTTCGGACAAAATTGACAGTGCCCATAAATGACTGCATATATTTTTTGTTGTGAGGCATTGGAATCTTATTTATAGCTTGTACTCTTTCCTGGTCTATTGACACTCCTCTTTTGGAAATGATATGGCCCAAGAGTTTACCTTCGGGAACTGCGAACACACTCTTCTTGGGATTCAAAGAAATACCATATTTCCGACAGTGGTAAAAAATATGCTTCAAATGGACAACATGATCTTCCCTCTTCTTGGAAAAAACTGTCACATCATCCAAGTAGACAACAACACATTGCCCGCCCAATCCTCAGAAGGCAATATCCATTGCTCGTTGGAATGTAGCTCCTGTGTTTATTAGACCAAATGGCATCCTTCTGTATGCGAAAGTTCCCCACTTAGTACGGAAGGTAGTCTTAAGACGATCCTCTTCGGCTACTAATACCTGATTGTAGCTAGAGAAACCATTGAGAAGAGAAAATAGCTCAGATCCTGACACCATTTGAAGGATTTGTTCCATTGAAGGGACGGGGTAGTTGTCTTTATCCGAAGCTCTATTCAAATTTCTGAAGTCTACACATAGCCTTATCTCTCCTGACTTCTTTCTTACGGGCACTAAGTTATCAACCCACTCAGAATGCCGGACCTTAAAGATTATTTTAGCGTCCAAGAGTTTATTTAATTCCTTTTGAATCAGAGGCTCCAAAGTAGGATGCATCCTTCTTAACTGCTGTTGAAATGGCTTGACACCCGCTTTCATCGGTATAACATGCTGAATAATGCGGACATCATATGTTTTCAGATCTTCATAGGTCCATGCAAAAACATCCTTATATTGCTTAAATAGTTTGATGAACCTATCTCTTTCTCCCGGTGAACAAGATTTGCCAAGGTTGACAAATTTTGGTTCTGCCTCGGTGCCCAAATTGACTAACTCATGTTGCATCGATGAACTGTTATTTTTGGTATTAGCTGGCCTTTTGAACTTATTTTGAAGATTGAATAGCATTTCGAGGGACCTTACCCCTTTGGGGATGAATTTTTTTTTCTCCACATCCTTCTTCAACAAATCAGCATCGTGTTCTTCTTCATCTATCGCAGCTCCTTGGAAGCTATCTTCGTTCGTTAGAAAGCTGATAATCTGTTCATCATCATCGAAGAATCTGAAGTTTGTGATGTTATTGGGAACGGAGGGCCTGAAAATCAATTCAATTGAGCATTTGTTATTTGATGGCACCAATCTAGAAGCAGATGTTGCTAACAAATCAGCTGCAGAATTTTGCAATCTAGGAATAGATTTTATATTGAAAGCGTCAAAATGCATAATTAAATCCCATACCTCAGCCTGATAACCCTTCAAATGAGGTGAGAGACAATGAATGGTGTCCCTTACCTGTCTTAAAACTATCTCTGAGTCACCAAAAACCTTCAGGTATTTAACATTTAAACCAATGGCCTTCTTTAATCCATGTACCAAAGCTTCATATTTTGCCGTGTTGTTAGTACAATCAAACTCTAATCTACAGGACAAAAAATACTTGCTTCTTTTCGGATCCATCAGAACACAACCGGCTCCGGATCCTTCCAGAGTTTTAGAACCATCAAAGTATAATGTCCAAAAAATATCTTTTGATTCAGCTAAGTTAGTATTTCTATGATTTAATTTAGTGACTAAACTAACTATATTACAGTTAATATCATCAGTCCGAGAGAAATGAAGGAGATCGGACTGTTCATTGGATTCATGGCTGATGGCTTCAGACTAATAATTACCCAGGTCAATTTCTAAGAAATAATTCCCAAGAACCGAGGATGATAAGATTACAGCCTCATTTTTTCCTCTAATTGAGTTACATTTTGCTTCATGTGTGGTTCTCTCAGGACTTTAATCTGATTCTTCCTGTTCTGATAAGGCAACCACAAATGAGACCAATCAGTTGCAAAGTAACCATTCAGCTTGGTAGACCAGTCCCTACTTAAGATCAGACCATAGGCTTCAAGAATATCAACCACCATTATGTCAATAAACTGACAGACTCTAGAGTCGGCTGATAATCTAATGAGAACATCTTTCATCTCCCCAATTACTTTGACAACAGCCCTATCTAACTGGATAATTTGGGTCGGAGATGGCACAGGTTGCCCGTTAATATTTTTACAAATTGACAGTGGCATGACGTTTGAAGATGCCCCAGAATATACCAAACAGTTGTGAACATTATGATTGAAAATTTCAAAGGTCAATAGGAATGGCAATGTTTGAGATTTAGATTTCCCGCCGATACTAGCCTCATTAATCTCGGGATCTTCTTGAGAGCCTATTAATGGAGTGTTGGTCTGGGGTTGTAGAACATGCAGCAGCTTGTCTCGTTGGAGAGTCAAACTGCACATGTCGAATATTGACACATTTGCTTTAACTTTCTTTATATCCTCGATAATGTCATATCCTATCTCAGATTCGTTCCCAATTCAGGATGGAAGATCTGTTTTATTCATTGTGACCTTAGGTGGCTGAATTATGGTGTCAATGTTTGGCTACTGTTTGGCTAACTTTAGGCTGTGGTGGAATAATTGTTATATGCCTTCTAGGCATTTCTTTTGAAACTTTAGGCTTAGGAGGAGCCCAGTTTGGCACAGGATCCGTAACAGGGCCTTTACTGCGAGTAGCAACGTTCACGGTAGAGGGAGAGCTTTCTGTGGGATCCTCTTCTGCTAATTCAGTCATAGGTACCCAATCCCATAGCACCATAGTAGTGTCCTGGGTTGGTTCCTCTAATTCAGGGCTCGATTCCTCTAGAGAATCATCTTGGTCTGGGATCTGTGAATCCAGCATTTGGTTCATGACTAAACTCATGGAGTTAATCCATTGTAGGCAGCTCTTTTCCGAATGTGGCTCTTGATGAAAGGTGCAGAAGTTTTCCATCCCGATTTCATTGAGGTTTAAAACAGGAGAAGTATTCATGGGTGGATGAGTTTGATCACCGTCTTCCCTCTTTTTATAAAATGGCTTGAAAGGTTTCCTAGATGTGCTAGCAGCCTTATCTTTCTCGAGATCTACAATTTTATTGGATAACTTTTGCATCATCTTGATGACATTTTCAATGTCTGTAGATGATTCTTCTTTACCTCTAGTGAGCAGCAAGGTTTTTTTACTGGCTGCTGGTTTTGGTTCTGCATCTAAGGCATGTTTAGCAATGCTATCAGCTTCTTCTTCTACCTTTCTAGCTTCTTCGAAGTTCTCTATCGGGGTGGTTTTCTTAGACCTTTTAACGAACATTGCTATGGGTCCTTCAAGAGCTGTTGTATAATATTCAATCAGAGATTCCTCTGCTGGTTTATTTGCTTCGCTGAAATTATTTAAAAGTGTTGTGAATCTTTGATTAAAGTCTTGAACCTTTTCTTTCTTTTCCATTCTCATGGATAAGAGCTCTTTCATAAATGTAGCCATAGTCTTTTGGTTTCCATACTTCTTCAAAAAACAGTTTTCGAATTCATCCCAACTACAGATCGAGCTGGGTTGTAGGCTAAAATACCAGGATGATACTTTTGGCTCGAATGTGTATGGAAAAAGCCTGTAGACTACATCTTCATGTTGTACGTTCAAAAGATTCAGAGCTAGATAAAATCTCTTGAGATGATCTTTGACTGAAATGGATTTCCCTGGGTTGAATTTAGGTAAGACCTTCTCTGGATTTTTTGGAAGATTGTGGAATGGCCCAGCTAGATTCAATGCTCCCCTTGCTCTCCAAGCAAGCACAACCATGTTTCTATGTGGAGAACCTAGTGGAGAATTGTAAGATGAATTATGTGGAGTATTCTTTGGAGTAATAAGTTCTCCAAGGATTTCCTGATCTAAAATGTTTTCTGACTTTTCAAGATCTACCTTGTTCAGAGGGTTTGAAATTTCTTCTAAAGTTAAATTCACAAGCTCTTCAAAACTTTGAACAAGAATCGAATCACGGGTGTATTGTCGCTCTTTTCTAGGGGAACTTTTCCTAGGGAGAAAATTTATTGCATTTAAACCACCTAGCTGTCTGATGTAAGATCGTGTATGCCTCCTTAAATCCTCTATTTCTACAAAAGGTACAGTGTATAATGCTTCTTGAGGCTCAGGATTAGAAACGAGGTTTTCTTGATTTAATATTTCAAGATTTGGGCTGTTTGAAATGCCTTCTTTAAGCGGGTTTTCAGTGACATTTATGACAGTGGGAGATTTTCCTCTATCATCCATGCACTTTAAGGCCCTCCTTCTAGTGCCAAAAACTGTTGATGCCCCGAAGATCGCAACATCAATCAGAAAGGGATCCTCCTCGGTAGACTATCCCAATTAGATTGTCCACCGTTTGGTATGGGGAATCCATCCGGTTAGCGGTTCCGACAACCGTGGGTTTGGAGATTTTGCTCCAGTTATACCGGTTATGGCCCGATCCACCGTTCTTTTGATTTTATGTTTTAAAATGATATGCAAGTGCCTAGTCTAAATTTAATCTAAATGCAGAATTGCAAAACAGATCTATGTCTAAAACTGAAATAAATCTAAACTATCCCTGCAAGGAGCAAATTGTAAGAATGAGTAATGAGCTGTAGGAGTTATCTAAAAAATAAACAGACAACCATTAAATCTTAAAGACAGAGCTACAACAAAGGTAAGAGATATCAGAAGATAGCTTCTAATTAAATATAACACATTCCATTACTCATGAAAGAGAGAATTCATTTGCACGGAAAGAAATAAGATCATTCACTACAAAGAAATAATTCAGAACAGTAAAGAAAGATCTCACAGTAAAGTATGGAAGTCACAAGAATAATCCAATATACAACCAATCTTCATTTCCATGCAAAAAGACGTCCTCTCCAGGCTCTTATTAGGTAGATTTTATTTTCTTGAGACAAGTCCAAGGTAGCTCATACAAGTTCAGAAAATATTATTTCCCTGCCAAAAGTCCTTTACATTGCTTCCTAAACTTCTATTTATAATATTACAAAATGCCCTTTGGGCTGCCACCTGGCTCTTTACACTTGTCACCTACAGAATTTCCCCCCTTTAACAGATAAAAATGTGACCCTTTCTTAAACATAAAATTACTTAAAAAGAAAAGGACAGCTGTCCAATGGCTCCACGTTTTATACATATGAAAGCCAAATTACAAAAGATAGGAATTAATGCTTTAAAATCAATGCGTTCACTCTTGGGCAGGCGCTCCAGCTGGGAGAGAAGCACTCGAGCTAGCTGGTACTATTGCTGCTGCTGGGAGAGAAGAAATCGGGCTGGCTGTTACTTCTGCTACTGCTGGGCAGGCTGTCACTTCTGTTACTGCTGGGAGAGAAGAACTCGGGCAGGCTGTTACTTCTGCTTTCTTTTCCTCTTCTGCAATGTAACTAAACCATATACCAGTATCTCTTATAACTACATTTGTTGAGGCAGGGAATAAGATTTTATGGGAAGTTATATCTTTACCAAGCTCTGCTCCAATACCTTGAATTTCTGTTACTGCTGCTTGGTGTATTTCCTTAAGCAGATGACTGTGTATTGATGACATCCCAATATAATGATGGAGATCATCATTGGATAAGACATCAATCTTCTTTACATATTCTTTTTGGATGCCCAACTCTTCCTTCAGGTCAGATAAGCGTTGTTCTTTGCCCGGGAAATCATCAAGGGATTGAGGGAAACTCAACTTGCATTTGTCATGCACTTCATGGATTCTTTGATAAAGACCGTTACTTTTATCCATTGTCCCTCGGATCTTGGCCATTAGCTTAATGCAACAGTTTCTACAAAATTCCAAAAGGGCTATGTCTTCATTAAAACCATCTACAGATTTGAATGGGAGATGCTTGGGGAAATCCACTTTTCCTTCTCTCCATTCTATCTGGCTCAGGATGTTTGCCTTAACCCGAGTATATTTAGCCTTAAGCCTATTGGCCTCTGCATTAACTTCTTTTAATCTGACCACCATGGCCTTGAGCTTGCATACTTCCTCAGTAATTAGTTCCTGCGTGTCATGGATTTGCTTTAGGATGCTACAGGACAACTCATGGAAAGGAGACATATCTATCGCTCTGCCTTCTGCTTGCTCTAATTGGTCAACCAACACCTGCTTATCTGCCTCTAGATGGGATACTTTAGCTTCTGCATCGTTCTTCTCTGCTTCTAAGATCATCATCTGGACCGCCATGTGTTCCTTTTCTTCTTCCAAGAGGTTATACTTGTCTGACAACTCCTTATGTTCAACAGATAGGCGATTATACCTATTCATTACAAGATCTCTGTAAGTCTACTCGTTAGCCATAGTGTGTTGTAACATGCGAGCTCTCCTCTTTGTCGATTCAACTTCTTTAACTATATCGGCCACATTGTCCAGCGTTGCTTTTGTCATCTCTATAGCAGCGAATGCCATAGCTAAGGGAGCCTTATTTGTATTTTGCATTACTGTGGTCTCCCGGTGGGTAACAATATCTTCTTGGAAGAGTCTCTTTATCCTCTCTTCTGATTTAAGGACCATTGCCTAATTTTCTTATCATAGACAAATTCATCCCATCTGGACATGGTATGTCTTCTGATGGAGTATAAGGGACGATTGGGAGATCTATAATATTTATTTTTGCTTCCGCGGGTGGGGTTTGGACTACTTGAGCTGAATCTGTTCCCACATTTTGGGTACCAGAGACACCTGCTTGAGATATGTCTATCTCCATGTCCTGAGTGTCGGAGCCTCCTGCCTGGGCATCTTCAACTGTCTTGAGTTCTTCTTCCGCTTTCTGCCCTACTTCAGCTTGTTGCCTTCTCTCTTCTTCTCCAACCTGCGGCTAATTCTCATTTCCTTCCACCTGCTTTGCGTCTTCGGCTTCTTTCTGCAGCCTTGCATCTTCTGCTTCTTGTTGCAATCTTGCCACTTCAGCTTCTTGCTGTAATCTTGCATTTTCAGCCTCTTGTTGCAACCTTACTTCCTCTTTTAACCTTTGTTCTTCTCGGGCTCGGGCATCAGCTGCTTCTTTATCTTTTTGCAGGCTAGTTTTATGGGCCTTGGTAGAGCTAGAGCTTGCTCTACTGCCTTGGCGATAAATCTACAATTCAATCATGTTGCTGATGCCTCTGAATGCCTCTTCCTCGGCATCATAATAATGGGCGTACTCAAAATGAGCATAAATTTCTTTGCAATGTTCGGCGACTTTTCCCCGCCTATCATTCCTATGGAAAATAACTTCACCAAAGTGGAAGGATTTCAGCTCTTGAACAAACTCCTTAGCTGATGCAACCCCTGAGAATTTGTAAGCTCCTATGCAGAAGGGCAAAGGAGGGAAAGAAGACTTATGCTGCTTGTTAAGCACTGCTCCAATTCCATCCAGGAAAATTTGTCTTACTGCTTCCTTGAGGACTACATAGTCAGTAGCATACCTCGGAAAAATATATGGAGCTTTAGTCCCTCCAAACATTCTGATGTAGGTGCCTTGTTCTGAAAAATAAAAATCTCCATAGTTCTTTAGGATCTCCATGGCATTTTCCCACAGACAGTTGGGTTCTTCCTTGAATATCTGCTCATATAGGGGCATGATGAACCCCTCACAGATGAGCTTATAGCTGGCTTTGTAATTTTGAGCCCACATCATCTTGTAAGCAGTGTAGACTGGGGTATTGGCTTTATCCTACGTGCAACCTAAGCTGGGGAAAGATAGCTTGGCCAAAATACAGTTAATGAGATATGAAGACATATAAAATTCTGACTTTTTGAAGGCCAGACCTTCTCTTGCAGCAACCACCATTGATGCCAAACTATCCGATAGGATAGTAGCCCAGTCAAACAAAGTTCCTTTGAATGCTATGAAGTGGATGATGGGGACCCACTGTATCCCGTATACAGTGCCATCGGGCATGCCAAAATTTTTGCATAACATCAGGGCGATTAACCTGAAAGGAGGTCTTAGATTCTGAACATCATATTCGTCATTACCTCTCTTTCTTAAGTGCTTGCCTGTGACCAATAATTTTTTGGCCATTTAAATATTGTTCATCTGGCCCAACCATTCATCACTCAGAGCTTGCTGGGGACGTGGGAATTTATAGGCTACGGCAAGATATGCTCGGTGGAATGAGGTGATGGCTATTTTCCCGCTGTCATGTAATACTCTTGTCTCCGCATTAGTATGTTCCAGTATCCACCCGATCACTTCAGAAGATGGGGACAATTCAGGGCGGGTAGAAGCTTTAGCTATGAATGAAGTTCTGATGTTGCGGTAGATCTGATCTTCCTCCAATAATGCATCTGGGATATCCTGGTCCCTGATCATCCTGTAAATATCGCCCCAGCGGACTTTGGGAGGAATACCGGTGGTGCACTTAGTATCTTGGAACATAGTTTCAGTCCTAAGTGGTACTGGCTCAGGTTCCATCATTTTAGCCTTCTTCCTACCACCTTTTGGCATCTTGGCTTGTCCCTGCTAGCAACCAAATACAAGACATTATAAAAATGTGCAACTTGTTATGAGATTTTAACAAAAAGAAGGACCATCTCAACATGCTAATGAGATATATAAATAAATTATGAAGCTGCATGTTTGGGAAGCAAAATAAATCACTCCAAACAAGAAATATAGCTCTGAGACTTGATTATCCTAAGGAAACAAAGTTTGGAGTGTTCCCAAAAGGGATCACATACAACGTGGAAACAACCTGCTTCCCATCTAGCCCTAGGAGAGAGGGTATCCTTCATCGTTGCAGTTCTAATGGTTAATGGCAGGTTAGCCTGGATTGAGACAATCTTAAGGTGAAACCAGGGACCGCTTTCCACATCCATGAACAGGTGAGGGGTTTCATCCGACCGCTATTGTTATTTATAACATTTGACGAGACGCTCTATGGCTGGCTCGAAGTTTGGACGAGTGTGATGATCTTGGGATGTGGCCGGTGAACACTCGGGTGGTCACAGTTATGGTTTTAGCTGATAGGAATGAGAGATTAAAGGGGCCTTGGCAGTTTTTTAAACACAACAAATAACGACGCATGTGACCAATGCCTATCGGCCACGTTCTAGACGAAAAGGAAAACTCAAAGGTAATCTGACGTGGAGATGAGACAAAAATAGCTGTTAGAAACCTACCTGGCAACGTGATAGAGGCTGAATGAAGCAGATGCGGACATGGACGAGCTGAGCTGGAGCAGTTCGACGAGGTATCTCAACGGCATTTGTTTAACCAAAAAACTAACACTACGACCGACCCAAATCCCCACCGTCCTTTTAAACGAGTTAGGCATGTGCGACATTTAATCCGGTGGGTGGTGCATTTAAAACAAGTTTTAATTTTTTGTACTTTGTGGTCTTTTCAAGCCGCCTCGGGAGTTGGGCGTGATCGTCATTTGCGGGGTGGATTTTCAAGCTTCACCCGCCATTTTGGAACGTTATGGTGAATGGATTCGGCGTTTTGGAAGAGATTGGAAAATCCTTCCGTAACACAACCTTGGGGAACTCGTCGCGAGAGGTTTTGCTGAGTCGTCCCGTAGTTTCGGGAGGACATAACATTTCTTTCTGCAATTTTCGATGGAGATAGGCCAATTGCTTCCGCAATTGTGGAACAATTTTGCGAAGGTTCACGACGTTTCGGAAAAGATTGGGGAATGGCTCCCGCAGGTCGAACAAAAAGTCTAAGTCTTTCCAAAAGCGTTCTGCGGGATTTCGGGAGAATAAAGCAAACGCTTCCGCAGTTTCGGAAGGATTTCGCGAACGCTTCCACAGTTTCAGAAGGCTTTCGCGAATGCTTCCGCAGCTTCGAGAGAAAAAAGAGTTAATATTTTTTTCAAAAGAGACTAAGTCCTTTAGCGGCTTTTCGGGAAAATAACGTGAACGCTTCCGCAGTTTCGGAAGGTAAACCCAAATGGTTCCGCTGTTTCGGGACGGACTGGCGAATGGCTTCCGCAAGTCGAGAGAAAAGACCTAAGATTTTTTTTCAATGAGATC
Organism: Larix kaempferi; assembly: GCA_027924585.1. Lineage (NCBI taxonomy): Eukaryota > Viridiplantae > Streptophyta > Pinopsida > Pinales > Pinaceae > Larix > Larix kaempferi. Next base: position 3,878,450 of record BSBM01000705.1, read on the forward strand.
AAGTCCTTCGGTGGCTTTTCGGGAAAATAAGATGAATGACTCCCGCAGTTTTGGGAGGATAAGTTGAATGGTTCCGCAACTGCGGGAGGATAACCCAAATGATCCTGCAAACTTCGAGAAATAGTTTCTAAGTCTTTTGAGCAGTTTCGGGAGGCTTATATGAATGGCTCCCGCAGTTTTGGGAGGAGAAGCTGAAAGGTTCCGCAACTTCCGGCGGCCAACTCAAATAAATTCCGCAGCTTTTGAGAAATAATTTCTAAGTCCTTTCCGAGAGGCTTATGCAAATGGCTCCCGTTGTTTCGAGAGGGAAACCCGAATGGCTCTCGCGGTTTCAGGAGGATAACTTGAATACTTCCGCAACTGCGGGGGGCTTTCTTCAAATGGTTCCGCAACTTCATGAAGATTTCATGAACTTTATCCTTAGAAGAAAACTTGGAATTCTCAAAGCAGGATTTTCAGTTGAAAACAAAGTAAAGAGGGGAATTGACCTCTTAAGGCAGTCTTTCTAGAAAAGTAAAAGGAGAAGCCCCAATATGTACAAAAATTTTGGGGGAGATGTTGCTGCAACAACACCTTGTGAATACAATCACCCTCCAGGAAAGCTGAGGTAGATGTTATACGTCTATCTCAAGTAATGCAAGAAATTTTCGCTTACAGTCACCCGCAAGAAACCTAGGATAAGAAACTATGGCCACCACTTCACAATTGACATTGGGAGGAACAATTATAGGCCGGGTGTCTATGAATGGGTAGGGAATGTAGGATTTAATTCCTATACCCAATACTTCAACGAAAAGTGGTTTCAACCTAGGGACTTTCTACTCACCTAGAGGCCCCAGAATCACATAGCCTACCAAACAACCAAACGAGGGGAAAATAGCACTTAACTTCTTAGTTTTGCCTCATGTTTGATGCATGTGTTAGGCATGCTTTCCCAACAAGTTCATTCTACTAATTGAATGGATTTTTCACTCTCTTAATCCTATTTTGTTTTATGTGGCCTTGGAGAATTGACTCTCTAAACCTACAACCAAGACTCTAGAACCTAGGGCAATGTTGATTTTCTAGAGATGAAAAACAAGTCTAGTTCATTTTTATTAGCTTGCTTTTAATGAATCAAAATCTTACTCAGGAAACCAAATTGAAGAGAGGATCTTTAGATAAGTGAAATGACTAGAACCAATAAGAATATTTAAACAATTTGTACCACTATCATCCTTCTTTGAAAAATAGGTATACACTCGATTTCAATGAATAATCACACTACACATCAAACTATTGTTTCCCTTTTGTCATAAAAAAACCAAAAAAACATGCATTCAATGGCTTAATAGAACGGACAATGCAACCTTAATCTTCCACCTACAATGCAATAAAAGTCAAGAAACTAATGAAACATATGATTTATTTTTCTTTTTTACTTATATTGCGAGGAAAATGAACTAGAGGAATACTAAACAAACTATGTTCTTCTTGCTTCTTCATAATGAAACCTATCCAAATCCTAAAAGAAGTACTTCAAACAATAAAAAACCCCTAAATACTAGATTTCAACCTTCTACACAATAGAGACTCGACATAGCAGCAAACAAGGTAGAAAGAAGAGGAAAACAAAGTTAAAAAACCCTGCTTTACAGAACCCACAGACTTGTTATGAAGATATGGTGCATGGCCACACACTTCATAAGAAGGAAAGGTGCATGGATCTCAGAGTTCAAACTTTTGTGTCCTCTGTAGGGTGCATAGAACCGAGGAAAATTTTAGGGGAGAAATTTCTAATTTTTGACCTTTTTTCCAAAAATAAATTTGCTAATTTCCATTTTTTTCTCAATTTATTCACCCAAATTCCACAGGATAATTTATTTTTACTCTAAAAATTGCCAAAATTGTATACTAATCCTTAGAAATTTGAATCTTTTTACAAATATATTGCCCAGCATTTTATGGTTGGAAATTGAAGAATCAATAATATTTGTTAATATTTCTACAATTTAATAAAATTATGGATCCTTAAAATTTTCCCTACATTGATGTAGTGTCTATTTTTAATAAATTGGAAAAATTGCAATTGTTTGGTCAATTCGAACCTTGGACTAGTGATGACCCAAGTGCTTCCAAATGGATTCTAAGGCTTTCAAATTGGGTCTGAAGTTACTTGAAATGTATTAGGACATAAAAATGAGGTTGGTAGGTGATTGGAAACTTTCAAAAGACTTCTGCAACATTCATTTGCAATCAGGAGAAAATCGGGAATTTACTAGTAATTCCGAGGTTCAAACCCCCTAGGGTAGAGGTCACTAATGGATTCCCAATTGCAGTACGAACCTCCAAAATTTCCGAATATAGACATGGATTAGTTATATGAATTCAATGGGAACCCAAATGAATCATCAATGAGTTCCTAAATGTTGCTGCAACTCCCATAAATCAGAGATTTGTATACATGTCTTCACATAGGGGGGAATGATAGAAGAACTCCACAACTAGCTATGAATTTCGAGATAAATGTTCCAAGGACTTGTCTAATGTGTACGAAACTTATTCATTACATTAATGGATCTCCATACAACAATAAAATCACAAAGAATGATTGAAACAAATTGAAACCAAACAACTTCAAGCTCTCACAACAAGATATAGGGGAAAATGGCACCATTCATACATAGTTTGGCATTTTTACATAGTTTCACTTGGGTTTTCGACCTGAGGTTCTTATGAGAATCAAATATAGATTGAATACATCATATTACAAATAAATGGGGACCCTTGGTGTGATAATTTTGATCTACAACAAGATCTAGGAGCCTTAGAGAACCTCACAAATCGAATTACTTGCAAAAACCAACAAAAAAGCTTGAAAGAAGACAAATTTACACACACAATGTGAACAGAAACTCGATATTATCTGACTTTCTAACATGTAAATATGTTTAGAACAGGTTTATATTACATTTGGATAAATTCGTGAGGCTTAGGAAGCCCAAAATGAGTGTACATGTGTAATCCTCAACCCCCCTAGGTGGGTCCAACTTGCTCCAACTCAGCCCAAATGGTCACGAATTGAGGTGTGAATGTGGATGATTCATTCTAGAACAATAATGAGTCATAGGAATGCGTGGGTGAGCAAAATAAGGTGAGTGGGAGGTTCTAGGAGGCATTAAATGCACAAAATCATGCCAAAATTGGGCCAAATTCACCCTAATGCTCCTAGTCAACCACAATTCCCCAATTCAAGGAAGGGGAACGCTCTAAAATTAAATGAGGGAGCACTTGTGGACTCATGTGGAGTTTGACTGAGCTGGAGTGCTCAAGCAGGTGTGAACACTTCCAGTTAAGTGGATATTTTGCCCAATTAAGCAACCTTAGTCCAAACATAGTGTATTAATGCATAAATGACAATAAAATTGACTAGGGAATTAGACTAAGGTACTAAGTGGTGGATTACTGTTCTAACACCCCCCCTTAAACAAAACTTAGTAAAACTCATATAATTAAAGTGGGAGGCCTTGGCAACAAAGGCTCAAGTCACCTCATACAAAATATAAATTTTATTTGTCCATGTAAATTGAGGACAAGAAGGAAAACCTCATGGGATAAAACCTTCCCTCTAAAATGGACATGGGGATGAACCTACAATCAAATAGTAGAAATCACCATCCATCACTCAATCCAAGGAAAGCTCTCAAGTGATTGAAGGTCTTCTCAGTGAAACACTTGGTGAAAATATCAGCAGTTTGCTCGGTGGATGGGCAATACTGCAAGGAAATCACTCTGTCATGCACTAAGCCCCAGATGTAGTGCATATGGATTGCAATATGATTTGTTCTCTACCTATGAACTAGATCAGTAGATATCTTGATGGCACTTTTATTTTCCACCCAAATGTTGGTTGGAGAATCAACTACAGTACCAAATTCCCGAAGAATTCCTTGCAACCAAACACATTGTGTGGTTGCATTCAATGCTGCCCTGTACTCGGCCTCTACTGATGAAAGGGAAATAGTATGTTGTTTCTTACTTGACCAGAAAATAGGACCTTCAACAAACATGAAAACAAAACCTGAAGTGGAATTTCTATCAATGGGATCTCCATCCCAATCCAAATCAGAAAATCCAACTAGTTGTAGTGAAGAACTAGCTGCATAGTGTACCCAAAAATTCTTTGTTCCTTGGACATACTGAAGGATATTTTTGGCTTCCTTCCAATGGAGCTCATGTGGTTGTTGCATATATCTTTCTACAACACTTACATCATAATACAAATCAGGTATTGTATGTGTAAGGTACAACAAACTACCAACTAGGTGCCTTTAGAGTGTGCAATCTACCAAAGGAGAATCACCAAATTCACCTAGTTTTATGCCTGAAAGGAATGGGAAATTGGCTTCCTTACAATCAACCATTTTAAAATTCATTAGCATGTCTGAAGCATACTTTGGTTGACTCAACATGATTCCTCTTTCATACTTCTCAATTTCCAAACCCAAAAATTGCCTTAGCAATCCTAGATCGGTCATGGCAAATTCAATGTATATAGATGCCTTAATTGAACCAATTTGTTTGTTGTAGCTCCCTGTAATTAAAATATCATCAACATACAGTACAATGACCTGTAAAATATCATCACATTGCTGCAAATACAGATTTGGATCAGATTTGCATCGAATGAAACCAATTGAGAGCAAAAAATCATCCATTTTAGCATACCAAGCCCTGGGGGCTTGCTTGAGTCCATAGAGTGATTTATTCAACCTACAAACAAGTGAAGGATCCTTTTGGAAACCTTCAGTTTTCTGCATGTATATCTCTTCCTGTATCTCACCATGTAGGAATTCACTTTTAACATCCATATGGTGCACTTGCCAACCTTTACTAGCTGCAATGGCTAGAGCTAGTCTAATTGAATCCATCTTTGCAACCGGTGCAAAGGTCTTGTTATAATCCACACCTTGGATTTGAGATTAGCCCTTAGCCACTTATCTGTCCTTATAATTCATATCAGAACCATCAGCAGCAAGTTTGGTTCGAAAAATCCACTTACATTGTACAAGCTTCCTCTTGGGAAGAAGGGGGACCAAATCCCATGTTTCATTCTCTTGGAGAGAATGGAATTCTTCTTCCATTGTTGATCTCCACCTTGGATCATGATAAGCTTCCTAATATGATTTTGGATCAGATCCAATAATCATATAACAATTATCAGCAAGAGCACTTTCACTTGCAAAGGAAGCATTGTTTGTTTGAGATCTAGTCTTCACAGGCTCTTGGGGATTGCCTGCCAATTCACCTGCAGCTTGTATGATTTTTTCAGCCCACTTGGGCCTTGATGGTGACTCATATATAGAAATGTCATCTTCAGCCATGTAATTATCAGAATTACTAGAAAATACATAGCTTGAATCATTACTTACTTCATCAAGGTATGGAGGAGAAGAGCATTCCCTTGGTGCAAGCTCAAAATATGGTATTGGTTCCTCTTTGAATTGCACACTTCTCTCAATGAAAGTTTTGAGTGTGGATGTGTCAAAGAGATTATATCCCTTTATGTCTTCACCATGACCAGCCATGATAAATTCCCTGCTCTGTGGCTGCAAAGCCTTCCTCTTTTCTGATGGAATTCGAGCCCATGCTCTAGATCCAAAAATCTTGAAATTTGAGACATTTGTTTTTTGGCCAAACCATGCCTCGTAGGGGGTTTTTCCTTTGACTAATTTGTGGAATGACCTTTTCTGAATATGTGCAGCACAATTGATAGCTTCATCCCATAGCTTGGGGCTTAGATCCCTTGCTTCAATCATGCATGTTGCCATCTCTTTGAGAGATCTATTTTTCCTTTCTGCCACACCGTTTTGCTATGGTGTGTAGGGGATTGAATGTTGCATTTGAATGCCACATTCCTCACAAAGATGCTGTGGATTTTTGTTTACATAATCCTTCCCATTATCAATCCTAAGGATTTTTATCTTATGGCCACTCTGATTTTCCACTAGGGCCTTCCAAATCTTCAATTGCTCAAACACTTCAGATTTTAATTTTAGGAAGTAAACCCAGCAGAATATAGAATAGTCATCTATGAAAGTGAGTACATACCTTGATCCACCATAGGATGGAGTGGGTAGAATACCAATGAGGTCTGAATGTACCAATACAAGTGGTTGAGTGGCTCTCCTATCCATCCCCTTCTCATAGCTGCGTTCTGGATGCTTCCCAACTACACAGCCAATGCAAGCTCCATTCGAATATTTGATTTCAGGAAGCCCTTCCACCATCTCATCTTTGTGCAATGATTGGAGATACTTGTAATTCATGTGGCCAAATCATTCATGACATATATTGGAGGTCTCATTGGCATCAGAGAGGAGAGATTGGTCACTAGAATTATGAAGGAAATTCGAGAATTTGTACATCCTCTCTTGGTAGTCTGCATACCCAACTGCCACAACTTGGTTTGAAGAAATTTCTAAAATCTCTACCAAATCAGGAGTAAATGTTACTCTCTTGGATTCTCCTATATGGGTCATTTGATATACTGATAACAAATTTGCATCCAACGAAGGTACATAGATCACATCACTGAAATAACCATGCTCCAAATCAATCCTACCAGTCCCTTTGGTCTGGATTTCAGAGTCATCTCCCATTCGAACTGTTGGGCCACTATTCGAATGCATAGAGGAGAATAGCTCTCTAGATGAAACCATGTGCCTAGATGCCCCTGAATCAATAATGAAGGATGAGGAATTAGAAATACCTGCTACCAAGGCATGACATTTCTCCTTGTTGTCAGAATTGGAGGTGCCATCTTTCTTCCTTGCGCCATCAGGGACATGGATGTTGTTTTTCTCCGGTAGCTGTGCCATGGTATCAATGGTTTTATTCATGAAGGAGCTCTCTGGATGCCATCCCTTGTGGCAATAGGTGCATTTGGTCTTCTCTTTCCCTTTCTTGTCCTTCTCCTTGGAAGGATTCAAACCCCCATAAGTGGATTTGGGTTTATCAAACTTCCTCTTCTCTGGCTGCGTCTAATTCTTTTCCTTCTGCTTTCCCTTGGAGGCATTCAAAACACCCATGGCCAAAGCTTGATCCTTAGATTTTATGGTTCCCATTTGAACGAGCTTGTCTTGCTCTTGAGTGAGGCATTCCATGAAGTTTTCTAGTGTTGGAATTTGCCAATTTCAAAGGGTCATTTTTGCAGAATGGAAGGTGCTAACAAACACTGAAAATTATGGACCTAGCTTCAAAAGGATGGACAGTATCAATTGTTCTTCTTTCTTAACAATTCCACATTGTTGTAGTTGAAGCACTAGAGACTTGAACTTAGTGAAGAACTCATGGATAGTTTCAAAATGCGTTGGGCTCAAGTTGATGAGCTCGTTTTCAAGCTAATGGCCTATCAATTCATCAGTTTTCCCAAAGAGTGATTCTAGCTTAACCCATACTTCATTTGGGGTTGAAAAATTGTCTATATGAAACAAGAGTTGTCTCGAAACACTTAGGCATAACAATCCATATGCTTCATCAAGTCGATTGTAGTACTTGGATTTATCCACAGCAGAGTTTGGCTCCACTTCTGTGCCCATGGTAACTCTATAGAGACCCTTAGATCTTAGTTGAATGACCATTTCAGCCTTCTAGTTGAAGAATTTGAAAGGAGTGAGCAATAGGTGGTTTCCTTCCATTTCGGCTTGCGTTAATGGTGAGAAAACTGCTGAAAGTCGTGCAAAAAATACTCAATTTTATCTGGAAATTCTCTCAATAATGCAGCTCAAACACTCAAGATATATCTGAAACTCACTAAAATCCACTAGGCTCTGATACCATGTGATAATTTTGATCTACAACAAGATCTAGGAGCCTTAGAGAATTTTGGCATGTGTGGGTGAGCAAAATAAGGTGAGTGGGAGGTTCTAGGAGGCATTAAATGCACAAAATCATGCCAAAATTGGGCCAAATCCACCCTAGCGCTCCTATTCAACCACAATTCCCCAATTCAAGGAATGGGAGAGCTCTAGATTTAAATAAGGGTGCACTTGTAGACACATGTGGAGTTTGAATGAGCTGGAGCGCTCAAGCAGGTGTGAACACTTCCAGTTAAGTGGATATTTTTCCCAATTAAGCAACCTTAGTCCAAACATAGTGTATTAATGCATAAATGAAAATAAAATTGATTAGGGACTTAGACTAAGGTACTAAGTGGTGGGTTACTGTTCTAACACTTGGACTCCCCCAAAGATATCAGCATCTCACCATGTGCGCCCTTCCTCCAAGAGAAAGAATATGAAGAGAAATGTGAGAGAGAGATGGGAGCAAGTTGAAGAAGAAAAGATCACGAGAAGCCCTGTAGATTCAAAATGCAACAAATTAATCCATTTTAGATCCAAATTAAAGGTTTGAATGACCTCTCCAATTTCCAATTAGGATGGGAATCTTTCACCCTCGAAATTGGTGCTAAGGCAAGTAGAATAAACACTCAACTTGCATGGAAAAGCTATGCTCTCCAAATTACCAAATGAGAAATTATCAAAAATCCTTCTCCTTCTTTTTTATTGTCTTTTATAAACTTTCCAAGTCCTCCATGGTTTGAATTCCTTCCAAAATATTCATGCCAACTCAAGTTGGGAAGAGATTCCAATGTTTGCCACTTGTCCATCAATTCCTAGTCTCCATCTTCCATCAATTCGAATGGGGAAGCATCTTGGCTGCCATAACTCCCTTGTGCACCCTCTTGGAGGATATTTTTATCCCTGACATTTCATATAGGTCATATGTCAGCAATTAGGTCTGATCCTTGTCATAATTGTCATAGCATCTTCATCATTGTTGCCATAGAAGCTAGTGAATCTAGCCCAAGTGTCTCAATAGCTCTACGATGCCTCTTTGTCTTCCATGGGAGTTAATCTTACACTCAAATTAGACCATCATTGAGTCATGCCAAGTATAATGACCTTCCAACTCCCCCAATAACATTAGAATCTACCTTGGATTCGAGTGGGTGAGAGTAAGATGCCATGTGGCATGAGGAATATTGCTTTGTGTGGGTCCCACACCACCAATGTGCCTTCATGACCAAGTTCCACCTTATTTTCCTATTGTGACTATTTATTTAGCCCCTTTTAGTAAATTTATTTCAAGCTAATGTCCATTTGGGGTTTATTAGCTCCCTTATTCCAAATCTAAATGTTTCCACCCCAACCTAGGGAACTAGTAGATTGGTGGAATTTTCCCTTCTAGTGATTTATTTGGATGGGGACATTACAATCCTCTCCACCCAAGATTGATTTCCCTCAAGCAATTATAAATTAGTATGCTGCAAAATTTGTTCCTCTTCCCATGTGGCATCCTTACTTGGCAAATCTTTCCATTGTACCAAATATTCTCTTATGGTTCTACTCCTCAATTTCCTTTCTCTTGTCTTCAAATTTTTTTTCTGGAACAAGTATGATTTGTCCTTCATCATCTAATGGAGGGACTGTTTCTAAAATATAAATTTTTTGACCAATAGACTTCTTAAGGAATGAGACATGAAATACATTGTGGATTTTTCTACCTTCCAGAAGTTCTAACTCATAGGATACCTCCCCAATTTTTCAAACTATCTTGTATGGACCATAATACCTTGGTTTGATATTTTCCAATCCTTCCCATTTTAAGGAGGTTTGTTTATATGGCTGCAGCCTCAAATAAACCAAATCATTCACTTGAAAAGTTCTTTCCTCCCTATGTTGATCCACATACTGTTTTTGTTGATTTTGGGCAACCTGCAAATTGTCTTTTAGAAGCTTCAAAATATCTTGACTTTCCTCCACCCAATCCTTAGCTTTTGGGGCTCTACTATCACCAAATATGTGCTCAACAAAGATGAGTGCTTCATAACCATAAAGTTCTTTGAAAGGAGACATGCCAATGGACATATGGAAAGTAGTATTGTAGCAAAACTCACCCAAGTGTAGCCATTTAACCCATGCTTTCTGCTGCTCACCAACATAGTTCCTCAAGTACCCCTCCAACCATTGGTTCACTCTTTCTATTTGGCCATCATTTTGAGTATGATATCTGTTTCTTGGATTCAATTGAGTTCCCACCAACTTGAAAAGTTCTTGCCAAAAGGCACTCATAAATCTGCTATCCCTATCACTCACAATGTTCTTGGGAAGTCCATGCAATCTGAAAATTTCTCTAAAGAATATATTAGCCACTTGTGCAGTAGTAAAAGATTATATAATATCAAATAAATGAGCAAATTTGGTGAGTCTATCCACCACAACATAAATACAATCCTTACCCAAAGAATTGGGAAAACCTGTGATGAAATTCATTGAGATACTTTCCCATTTTTGTTATGGAATGGGAAATGGTTGCAATAGACCAACAGGATGAGTGTGTTCAACTTTGTTTTGCTGACATATCTTGCATTCATTCACATATTTTAGAACATCTTCCTTCAACCCTTTCCAAGAGAACCTTTTCCTTAATTGCCTATATGTTTTGAAGAAACCTGGATGGCCTACTAAAGGAGAATCATGAGCTTCCTTCAAAATCTTGTCCTTTAGATTCAAACCATGAACCAAGTATATTCTATCCTTATAGTAGATAGGGACATTCAAAATCTTGTATCTATCATCTCCTTTGACCCCATCTAACACATCACAAGCAAAACTATCTTTGGCATACTCAACTATTAGCATATCTTTCCAATCTTTCGAAATGTCCATAAGGGAAAATGAAGGTCTCCTAGATAATGCATCTGCTACAATATTATTCTTCCCTTTTACATATTCAATATAAAAATCAAAAGCTTGGACCTTACTTACCCATTTTTGTTTCCTTTCATTGAGATCCTTTTGTGTGAGAAAATGCTTTAAATTGTTATGATCAGTTTTGACCACAAACTTGTTCCCCACCAGATATTGTCTAAACTTGGCCAAGGCATGCATGATGGCTAACATTTCTTTGTCATATATATATGGAGTAGATATTCTCACGTGTCTGAAATTTTTTGCTCTCAAAAGATATGGGGTGTTGATTTTTCTTTAAGACCACCCCTATTCCTTCTCCTGATGCATCACATTCCAAAACAAAAGGTTTAGAAAAATCTGGTAATGCAAGTATTGGACAACTACTCATTACCTCTTTAATTATTTGGAAATGCTTTTCATCCTCTTTATCCCATTTGAAATCATCCTTCTTGTTCAAATCAGTAAGTGGAGCAGTTAAGGTTCCATCCTTTTTCTTCACCAAAACAACCGAAGAAGCATAGGGACTAGAGCTTGGTTTAATGAGTCCCAATTCCAAGAGCTCTTGAATAGCCTTATCAATCTCATCTCTGAAACTTTTTGGGTGTCTATATGGTGGTATTTGTATAGGTGAAGTACCCAAGTCCAAAACAATGGTGTGCTCAACTCCTCTGTCAGGTGGCCTTCCAGGAGGAAGGTATCCAAAAACCCTTTCATATTTGTGTATTAGTTTCTTTATCTCCCTTGGATGTTCTGCAATATTTATGTTTGGCTTGGGGGAAGTGATGAAACATTCAGCATCCCATTCAATATCCCCATGCCTCAATATGGACCTCATACTGTGGGAAGACACCACTTGATTCGGATAGGTGTGCATTCCACTCACCACCCTTTGTTTTCCTTCCGAATCTTTGAATTTCATTTCAGGTATTTGGTAGTTCACTGTATGCCACACTATAGAGTATAGCCATTGCACTTCCAAGACCACATTTGTATCAGCAACATCAACCACATAAAAGCTATCAGAAAATGTGTAATTACCTATGGTGAGTTTTAGCTTTGGAATCCATGTTTTTCACTCCATAGTATTGTGACTTGGAATGATGATTGTGAACCCATCAAATGGTTTAGTAGGTAAATTTCTCCTTTCCACCATGGCTGCATCAATGAATTTATGAGTTTCTCCTCCATCTACCAATACCAAAACTCTTTTTCCTTGTACCACTCCTTTGCATCGAATGGTATGAAAATGAGGCACTCCTGAAAGTAATGCCATTCTCCCTTTTTCAGGTGATGGATAGTCTTCTTCTACTGTGTCATATCCCTCTTCTTGGGATGAAATATGTTATTCTTCCTCCATGTCCCCTTCACCTTCATCATCATTAGAAAATACTTCAATGCATTGTGCTTTCCTCTCAGCACATGTATGCCCTGGTACCCATGGTTGGAAGCATGCATAACATAGTCTCTTTCTTTTGAGTTATTCCTTGCTTGGTCCCTCTTTCTTGTGCTTTCCAAATGCATATTTTTGCCATGGCTTCTTGTCAAATTTTAACTTGGAAGGAAAGTTGGGCTTGGGAGGAAACCTTGTCTTGGGTAGCACATTTTGCAGATCTCTTGCCAAGTTCATGGCATCTTTCAGTGAAGTAGGTTTGTGGGATTTAACTAAACCCTTCAAAGGTTCAGCCAAAACTTTAGTAAATAGAAATAATAATCGAACCATAGATATATCAGCCACCTTAACTAATAGTTTTTGGAATTCCAACAGGTACTCATCAGGGGTTCCAATTTGCTTCAACTGTGCTAGTTCCTTGAAAGGAATTTCAAGGTCTTTTTGCTCGAATCTTTCGAATAACCTATTAACAAATTATTCATATGTTGTGAACTGATCATGTCCCTAGGTTTTAATCCCATGGAACCACCAATCACTGGCTTCTCCTTCAAGATTTAAAATATCCATTTTTAGAGCATCCTCTTCAACCATTGGATTCAGTTGAAAATACACATCTAACTTTTGTATCCAAGTATTTGCAGAACTTTGAGATGAGCCATCAAAGGTAGGAAGGGAAATTTTAACTATGGCATAATTCAATTCTTTATTTTGGAAATGAGTTCTAACACCTACTCTCATTTTGAGTTTGTTTGAGACGGTAAAGAATTTATCAAATGGTAATGTCCTTATACAATCTTCACTCAACTACTACCATTCTGCTAGAACTTCATTCATGCCATATTGGGTGTTGGGATATTCTTTGGGATCATTAAAATTAGGTTTGGTAGCTCTTATTGAGCTCTGAAATTCATTGGGTCGATTATGAGGCCCTGTCCTTGAGAAAATGCTTCCACCAAATGCCTTCTTTTCCTCACTAGGAGAACTAGTGCTGCCTCTTATTGCCAATTTGCTACCAATTTGACTAGCCATCAATTTGAACCCTTGCATTATCTTCCTTGTCATGTCTTCAAAAAATGGTTTCATGAATTTCCTAAAATCCTCTTTCTCCTCCATATATGAAGTTCATTTCTCATCCTTAGCCATAGACTCAACAAAGTGCACTTCTTCTCCTTCTTCTTCCTTTTCACCAAGGGTAATTTCAGTTTCTGTGTCTAGGGGTGGGGGATGAATTTTTGACCTCATAAATGGTCACCCAAACCAGGTTCAAGGACCATCCTATGATACCACTTGTAGTGTCCCTTTTTAATAAATTGGAAAAATTGGAAAAATTGCAATTTTTTGGTCAATTCAAACCTTGGACTAGTGATGAGCCAAGTGCTTCCAAATGGATCCTAAGGATTTAGAATTGGGTATTAAGGTAATTGAAAGGTATTAGGACATAAAAATGAGTCTTATAGGTTCTTGTAAACTCTCAAAATACTTCTGCAACATTTATTTGCAATCAGGAGAAAATAGGGAATTTACTAGTAATTTCGAGGTTCAAACCCCCTAGGGTAGAGGTCACTAATGGATTCCCAAATGCAGTACAAACCTTCAAAATTTCAGAAAAGAGACATGTATTAGTTATATGAATTCAATGGGAACCCAAATTCATCATTAATCATTTCCTAAATGTTTATGCAACTCCCATAAATCAGAGATTTGTATACATGTCTTCACATAGGGGGGAATGATAGAACTCCACAACTAGCTATGAATTTCGAGATAAATGTTTCAAGTAACTGTATAATGTGTATGAAACTTCTTTAGTACATTAATGTCTCTCAATACAACAATAAAATTATAGATAATTACTAAAACAAATCAAAACCAAACAACTTCAAGCTCTCACAATAAGATATAGGGTGAAATGGCACCATTAATACATAGTTTGGCATTTTTACATAGTTTCACTTGGAGTTTCGACATGAGGTTCTTATGAGCATCAAATACATAGTGAATACATAATATTACAAATAAATGGGGCCCCTTGGAATCCCCCAAATATATCATCATCTCACCATGTGCGCCCTTCCTCCAAGAGAAAGAATATGAAGAGAAATGTGAGAGAGAGATGGGAGCAAGTTGAAGAAGAAAATATCACGAGAATCCCTATAGATTAAACATGCAAAAAATTACTCCATTGTAGCTCCAAATTAAAGGTCTGATTGATCTCTCCAATTTCCAATTAGGATGGGAATCTTTCAACCTCGAAATTGGTGCTAAGGCAAGTAGAATAAACACTCAACTTGCATGGACAAGCTATGCTCTCCAAATTTCCAAATGAGAAATGATAAAAATCCCTTATCCTTCTTTGTTCTTGTATTTTATAAAATTTCCAAGTCCTCCATGGTTCTAATTCCTTCCAAAATCTTCATTCCAACTCAAGTTGGGAAGATATTCCAATGTGTTCCACTTGTCCATCAACTCCTAGTCTCCATCTTCCATCAATTCGAATGGGGAAGCATCTTGGCTGCCATATCTCCCTTGTGCACCCTCTTGGAGGATATTTTTATCCCTGACCTGTCATATAGGTTAGATTTCAGCAATCAGGTCTGATCCTTGTCATAAGTGTCATAGCATATTCATCATTGTTGTCATAGAAGCTAGAGAATCTAGCCCAAGTGTCTCAATATCTCTAATATGCTTCTTCCTCTTCCATGGGAGTTACTATTCCACTCAAATTCAACCCTCATTGAGTCATTCCAAGTATAATGACCTTCAAACTCCCCCAAGAACATTAGACTCTACCTTGGATTTGAATGGGTGAGAGTAGGATGCCATGTGGCATGAGGAATCTTGCTTTTTGTGGGTCCCACACCACCAATGTGCCTTCATGACCAAGTGCCACCTTATTTTCCTATTGTAAAGATTTATTTAGCCCCTTTTAATAAATTTATGTCAAGATAATGTTCATTTGGGGTTTATTATCTCCCTTATTCAAAATCTAAATGTTTCCACCCCAACCTAGGGAACTAGTAGATTGGTGGAATTTTCCCTTCTAGCAATTTATTTGGATGGGGACATTATAGTTGATCCCATGTAGCAAACCTAAAGAGGCCAAAAACTCAAAATTTTCATACTTTTCAGGAATTTTTAAGGTTTAAGATTGTGATAAGGACAAAATGGATTCTAAAACACCTAACCAAAGCTAGAGCAATAGTCCTTAATAGTCCACACAAAGAGGAATTCACATAATTCTTCTTAGCAGAGTTTCTAGTTCTATTGTGGAAAATTTTACCTAATATCTAGGGCTAACTATTAATAGAGAAATGGAGAGGCCACTACTATTATTACCCTAGGATAATTGGTCTGGACTCAAACACTTAACCAAATATTTAAGAAAACAAATAGAATTGAGAGAGAGAGAGAGAGAGAGAGGAGAGAGAGGAATGAAGGAACGCATGCCTTATCTATTGTTCTTAGGCCTTCTCTTCCAATATAGCTTCAATGCAATCCATCTTGAATAATATTCAAATTTGCACACAAGAGAAACATAGACCTTTGTTGGCTTATCTATACTTTGACCCAGATCCACTGAATTATTCACTAACAAACCCCAATGTTACAACATGATTTTCCACACCCTAAGCAACATGCCTTGATGGCTTACCTTGTTCCTCCACAGACTCATCCTACCCCTCTTGCTCAGTTAAAACCAAGAAAACCATATTTTTGTTGATGTATGCGGGTCATCAGCACTACAACCTACGTACATCAGGTTTCATGCTCAAAATTAAAAATATTTCAAGTTTTCTTTGCCAAGTCACGACTGTTATGATTCTTGGCCTTCCATATACTAGAAAACGCTCTGATTCGATCCTCCACTTCATTTGAGGGCTATATATGGAGCCATTGTGAAGCATTTGAGGGAGGATAAATTTGAGAGCAATTAAACTTTGGAGAAATTTTGCCCCATTTCCATGCCTTGTGTCTACATCCCTTTTCCCTTGTAAGATTGAACTTCTCTTATGTTCATCTCCCAAGCTCTTCCTTTTATTGTGAAGGAGGAACCCAATTACTCCTTGAACTTGTGAGCTTTCCATTGTATGGAGGATTGAAGTGGTTGAGGCATAGGTGGAGAAACTTAGTTTCTCGATTTCAACAAATTGACGGCATAAGGTTTTCACTATGTACTTATGTTCATTATATTAATAGGAATACTCTTTTATTGTCCAATTCATGATGCAAATGGTTATATTATTTTCATTGGGTATATTTTCTTAATATGTTCATGGACTATGGTAGATTATATGCTAACAATTTATATACATTTTATATGCTTGTATGTCTTGGTTGTTGAGTACAAGTTGCAGGTGAAGAGCATTGGATTGAGAGCTCAATGGTTGTCTTCTTCAGCTATCTGGTTGAGGTAGGGGTCTTATCCTTTTATTGTTGGAATTTCATGTTTATATAGCATATTAGGGAATTGAGTTGATTTCTGGTGTCACTATGTCTATTGTGGTTCTACCCCAAGCCATAGGAATATTTACTCTGTAACATAATTGGTGACTCCACTGGGGATAGTCTTCTTTTTGGGGTCTTTTTGGTTGATTTTTCTCTTTTATTTCTCTCTATTTTCCTGAGTTTTTGTGTCTCTAGTAGCTTGACAGTCAATATTCTGTTGTTTTCCTAAGTGGTTTGGCTTCATTCTCATCTTTTTGGCCATTTTTATCCCCCACGCAGGTTGGCTGTGTCTTTCTTGTGTACCCAAGTGGTCTGACTATGTTTCACCTACGTACAAACGTTGATTTTCCACTGACAGTCGCATACATCTCAGTTTTTAGCCTATTTATGGATTGGGATGCTTGCTAGGTGAGTTTCGAGTATTGTTGAGTCTTCTTGGGTCTCTATGTTGTCTGTTGGTTTCATTTTTTTTTTTCCTCGAAAAAAGTCGTAATTTTATTATCAGAAGATACAAAATTACATTTTGCAGATATATGGAGAGCAAAAGCTACTCCATACATTGTCACATATGTGTGGGTACAGTAATTGAGATCGGGAACAAACCCTCTTTGCACAGAAATAGATTCGTCATAACCGAAACCCTCATCGGAGGAAGCAGAAGATCCATGTTTGTGGACAGAGCAGCAAACACGATAGACCTCCCAAACCGGCAAAAACAGCCAGCAAGCAAACCCCTGATAAAGAAGCAGCCAGACAAACCCCATATTGGACTGGAGCAGTTCGTCGTAGCAAGCCGAGCGTCCCTGAAACCATTTTCTGTCCCATTAACATCAAGTATAGTGCCCCAAACAAAAACTACAATGGCTTGCACATGTAGTAGAATCACTAAGATCCCTACATTGTCACATATTTACTATCCCATATTAACATCATATCTGTCCCATACATAAAACAAAAACAACTACTGCTGTCCTTACAGCCGCATATATCCGAGTACATAAAAACAAATACTGTAACAGAAATGGAAGAGCGTAACCATCATTGGTCAACAAAAGCTGAGCTATTGCTCAAATCTGTGCCTCAATATCTTCATGAAAAGGTCTGTGATAATAGCTAAAAGTGCCCCCAGATGAATGAATAGTAATCCTACAAGTGCCAAGAGCTAAATCCTGCTGCGTCGCTTCCTTGGAGAGCTGATCGGCCATCCCATTCCTCTCCCTGTATACATGTGTAAAAGTAATGTGATCAAAGGACTGCTTGAACCTTATCACCTCCTCCAGGATAGGTAATAGTACCATCACATGACAGTGTGTAATCTCCTTTGCCCAGTCAATAACTAACAAGGAGTCGCCAAAAACCTATAGAGATAGACATCCTTGTTCAAGTGCAAATAACATCAGCAGTTTTAAAGACAAAAGTTCAGCATAGTTATTTGATCCTCTCCCCAAACCAGCCACAAGATGAAAGTAATGGAATTCAGTTTGGTAAAGGACTGCCCCCCCTCCACACACCGACTGATGGTATAATGAAGCACCATCAAAATAAGCCCACGGCATGGATAGATCAATCTGTTCCACACACACAGGTCGATTTCTAACCGCTTGGACAGGTACCATGTAGTGTTGAAGAATCGCTACAGCGTGAGCCACTACAGACTCCAACGGAACCCAGCTATCCTGAAATATGATCTTGTTTCTGGTAATCCATATGCCCCATGCGAAAATACACGGGAAGGCCCGGAAGGAAGAGGACTTATAAATTGACCACCATGTATGGAACGCTTCAAGGACGCTTACTCCCCTCCACCTCACCTGAATATCCAAAAAATTGCAAATACCATCCCAAACAGCCTGTGAATACCGACATTGAACAAATAGATGAGTAATGGTCTCATCCGCAACCCGAAAAAGTGGACAGATCCCCGGACCCTGGAGGAAACGTTTTTGTAGAATGTCCCAGGTAGGATCCTTATTTTCTAGTATAGCCCAGAAGAGTAATTTAGCTTTACCCGGACACCTTAACTTCCACAGATATTTCCACCACCACACCAATTCCCTGTTGTGTACTTCCACATTCAGCTGGATATATCCATTCTTTGGTGTGTAAATTCCCGAGGGATGGTGATCCCAGATAAGTTCATCAACCCTATTGGTCAGTCGAATATTTGTAAGTCGTAAGATCCGCAGAAAAACCTCCCAAGTCCCCTGCAGTTCTACAGAGATCTCCAGTCGCTGTGCAGAGATCCACCCCTGATGCCAAAGGGTAGATGATCCCGGATCCATTATATCAGCCAGAAAATGACAACCTCTAGCAGCCAAAAAAGTCCTCAAGCCCACAGGAAGGACATGACCTCCCCTGCAGCCAACCCAAGGGTCCAACCCAAGTCTAATGAGACGTCCATTCCCTATCCTCCACACTAATCCAGAACCGACCAAAGAAAAATGCTGCACCACCGCTTTCCAGACCACAGAGCAATTTGCCCTCGACTTATTGCCCAGCCTTATCCATTCGAGAAGAGTAAGAGGGGAAATATATTTATGATATACCACTCTTGTCCAGAGACTATGTGTATGGATAAGTCGCCATGACACTTTGGCCCCCAATGCTTTTGCAAACAGAAAAATATTCTTTAACCCCCATCCACCCAACGCTTTTGGGACAGCAATTTTTTCCCATCTGACCCACACCAATGCACGATGCTCACTCAAACCCTTCCAAAGAAAGGCAAAACACAACCGCCGGATCTGCTCTAGGACTCCTATGGGGATCCAAGCAAGAGACATCCAATACACCGGAATTGCTTCCAAAACAGATTTAACCATGACCAGCCTCCTAGCCCAAGAGAGCCATTTATGACTCCATCCATGTAGTCGCTGTTCTAATTTAGCTATTAACCAGTGCCAATCAGCCTTCAGATAAGCATTTGGTTTCAAGTGAAAGCCAAGGTACTTTAATCCATCATCAATATCCAAAGTCCTATAAGGTAGTTTGTTAGCCAATCTCTGAATCTCCTACTCAGATAAATTCGAGCATGTAATAGTAGATTTGTCCAAATTTACTAACATACCCGCAGCAACTTGCACTAAATGGAGACCTTCGACCACCTTATCAATATCCTGTCTCGTGCCATCACAAAAGATCAGAATGTCATCAACAAAAAGGAGATGTGTAATAAACAATACCTGAGAAATGGATATGCCCCGAAATGAACCATCAGCTTTTGCATTCAGGATAAAACAGCTGAGTCCTTCAGCAACAAGGAGAAACAGTAGCGGGGAGAGGGGACATCCCTGTCGTAGACCCCTTCCCGCTTGAAAGAATGGACTAGCAGAACCATTGATCAGTACAGCAAAGCTCATCGTAGTGATACAGGCCATAATCCAACGGATAAATTCGTAGCAGAACCCCAGGTGAGTAAGAAGCATCCGGATATATAGCCAGCTAACCCGATCAAATGCTTTTGAGAGATCAATCTTAATCACGGCACCCTTCTGCTTTTGCACTTTCAGTGTGTTTAATCCTTCCTGGGCAACACCAATGGCCTCATGAATTTGGTGACCTTGTTGGTTACATTTATAATGATTGAAGTTCTATTTTTCTTAGTTTTTAGGCAAATCGGTTTCTTGTCACTTTTTCATTAGTAGTCCTTTTTTGTGTGCTTGAGTCATGATTTCTTAGTGTCTTGGTTGGTTGGTCCTTTTATACTAGCTGCAAAATCTGAGAGGTTTATGGTTCATTCTTGCATTTTCATTCCATTATATTGAAAATACAAAAATATGCATTTTTCATATTTACTTGAGCATTTTCACTTTTGCTTGGAGTTGCATTAGTCTAGGCATCATTTGGAAAGATTGAATTTGCATTAAAAGTGAAAGAGACCATACTTGTGAATTTTCAGTTATTAGCATACCAATTTCATTTGAAAAACAAGACTAGTACTTAGAAATGTTTTTATGTATGCTTCTTTCTTTTTTTCTGAGTCACAAACACCACTAGTTGCATGACCATATTCCTTTGAATAAGCAACATCCAATTAAAATTAACGCTTAATTTTAAAATTGATTAGAAATAATTTATTTTTTAGGGTGCACAAACAAGTGTAGGTTTTAGAGTCTTAAAATATGATTTTGTGAGTAAAATTCTCGAAGACTACAAAACTTAACATTAGGCGTCTGTCTAGGGAGTGGTGAAATCCATGGTATAATGGGAGTCATTTGTCCTCTTAAATAGGAGTCAAGCATGATGTCGCGCGAAAGTTGGTTGCATAGATAGCCCTCCAATACCTTCCTAGTGTTAGAGCTATATCTGGGGTCTATTCATATATGGGGGTTCTTGAGGCACCTAAGTGCTTCTTGAGATTCAGGGTTAGATACCCAGCCCCTACATTGGACTTGTCCTATGACTGTTCACCCGAGCATTGGTTATACGTGGTGACATTAGTTACTTATCCTAGGTATCCACACAAGGTACTTGCAGGGGTTATTCTGTGAGTGTCCCGAGTCAGAGAGGGGTCAGAAAACACACAGAATTGTGCTGTGAAGTCTGAGGGACCTTATAACTGAGTTTGCTATATTTGTCTATAGTAGCGGAGTCTCAGGCCCCTCTTGGGTGAGGCACACCTTCTATAGTTCAGGAGGCCCCTTATCCATATCCTTTGTTTGTGTGCATTTGGCTTAGATTTTCTAGGAGTGTGCTCGTTGATGGTTAGATGGCCTTAGGGATTGATACCATTTTTGTGACTCTTTTGAAGTCATTGTGGATCGAGTTCCATCCATCTACCGTTCTCATTGTTTAGCAGTTTTACCACCCGATGATCCTTTGCAGCCTCTTCATAAGAGGCATAGAGATAATAAAGGTGATCCCTATATATCCCGTCGAGAGATTCAAAGAATTCTTACCATGAGAATTGCTTCCAATATGTATGGGAACCCTTTGAACCCTATGTCAGCAGTGGTTGGGGATTCCATGTGACTCCCTCCTCTGTTTCCTCATGGGTCCCAAGAACTCCTATGTTCACGGGTTCTCAAGATGCTACTTCATTTCAACCTAGTAGAACAAATCCTTTTGATTATACTTGGTCATATGATCATTTGTACAACTTTTCTTTAGTATTATTAGGCACTGATGCTAGGTCAATTCTCGAAGCCTCTAATCCCTTTACTTTTGGCATGCCTAATCAAACATTGAGTATCCAATCCTCCATACCAATTTGCAATGGTAACATTGGTGTCGAGCTTGGGGGCATACCGACCCCCTTTACCGTGTATCAATTCGAGAGCGGTCATATCTCTCCTTCTTCTCCTTATGTTGGGGGATGTCCTCCTCCTTGATCAGCCCCTAATACCAGTGTTAATCCTTTTATGGATTGGGGTGGGCATGGAGGAAGTGATTCTATCTCATATATCCCACCTATCTTCCCATATTCAACTACGCCAGTTCCCACGAATGCTTTTGTTATGGCCCATCCTCCTCCGAGTTCATTCGTTCCTTTGAGAGGGAATATATATTTTAATATGGGTCCACCCTTATATGGATTTCCTTCATCAGGGAGTACATGCCTCCTCCCTTGTTAGGGGGTAATGTATACCATCACACGATAAATTTTGGTGATATTACTTTCTCCTCCCAGGGGTTTCTTACCATGAAAATGCCTGTGCATCCTTACATGAATCAATTTGGAGGGGGTTGTTATCCTAATAGTTAGGGACATGGTCTCTATTAGAACCCACCATGTCCCATGATATCTAATTCGATGCCTATAGGAATTTATCCAACTAGTCTTTCCTGGGGGCATGGTCTCAAATGTCGCAACCAAGACTCCCATTTCTCAATACCTTAAATTTTCTAGACTTATCCAGATTAGCGAATGATCTTATGTGTCATGATCTGTCATGGCCCCTGATCCCCACCAAGATTCCCTATGAAATTACTAAGTTTGAGGGTAAGAAGGTTGAGGATATGGGTGATCATGTTACAACCTTTCACCTTTGGTGCTCGTCTAATTCCTTGAACCAAGATTCTATTCATTTGATACTGTTGCGACGCACCCTCACCGGGCCTACCGTGAAATGGTATGTCGAGTTACCTAGGGGCATGTACCAGGAATTAATGACCTAGCCTTACTTTTTCTCAACCACTTTTAGTTTCTGATCCATTACGACACAGGAACATAAAATTTTATTGACATTCCGCCAAGATAAAGCTACTCACATTTCAGATCATATTTAGGAGTGGTGTCGACAAAAGCGGTTGATTAAAGCTAACATTCCACCAGAGCTCCTATTGGAATGGTTCCTTGAGTCCCTTTTTCCATATAGTGCGAAGGATGTACCAACATCCAAAGTAAATACTGAGGAATGAGCTATATTTAAGGCTCAATGGTTAGATTTGATCTATGCTCAATCTGGGATTCTTTATGAAATTATTCCTGATGCACCGCGATCTAGACATGAACCCAAGAAAAATACAGGGCCTCATGCCCATGGAATTGTAGGCACTGCAAGTGCCAAAGCGACAGACCAAGTGAAGAATCAGACACAGAATTTTTCCATTATCCCGTCTACAGTAGGACAAGCTATGACTTCATCCTCTCCCACGTAGTCCTCGGAGGCACATTTTGTGAAATTGACGAACCTGAAAGGTAACCAACAACTTGGAGGGAATAAGAAGAAGGGGAAGAATAATCGTAGGAGTGAGAATAATAATAAGAAAGTAAATACAAATAATGACAAGAATGATAATAATGCTAGTGGGGACAAGAAACAAAAATGGAATGTGAGTTTTCCTTGTAAGCTTTGCTCACAGGATCACCTTACACACTTGTGCCCCAGAATGGATGAGGCCTCGAAGCTTAAAGCATAGATCCCATTTGTGTTAACAACTCCACTTACTCATAATCAAAATATGGCTTCGAGTGCTCCTAACACTGGAAATGGGTCCAGTGGGATTCCAAACCCTTTTGTCCCATGTCGGTGGCCATGGATGCATCAATATGGTCCAGCCGTAGATTAATGTTTCCACCCGCTCTCGTGACTATGGTCCTCCGCATCCTTCTATGGGGAAAGTTCCTCCACCTTCGAAGATCCATTTGCAGATCGATAAGCCCGATCCTATGCCTCGCATTCTTAAAGGAGTCCTTAAGTGCTTGACCCATAACCCTAATTCCCAAGATACCCAAAATTATTCCATTATTGAGGATCTGGGCCAAACATTGTGTGTTATGTCAGCTTTTGTGGTACTCTAGATGTGTCCCACACAGAGGAATGCCTGTTTTCTGCCCTGGGAGCTCTTGACTTAAGTGGCCCTAGTGTCATCAAGTTTGAGACTGCTGATGTTCAACCTCGCTTACCTTACCATGTGGCTTTCTAATTCCATGTGGAATGTCTTAATATGATCGTCAAATGTATTGTTGTTGACAAATGTGCTTCAATGTCAGTGATGTCCCTATCTTGTTGGAAGGCCCTTGGCTCTCCTCAGATATCCCAGTCTATGACCATGTTGATTACATTCAATGGACGTTTGTTTCGAGTACATGGAATTATACCCTCTCTTTAGGTCTAATTGGGTGGTAAATCCATGTCGGTTGAGGTTGAGGTGGTTGATGCACCCCTCTCCTTAAATATTTTACACAAGAGACACAAAGTTTCACCGGGGAAAACCAAGAAGGTGAAAAACCCCGCAACTTCCTCAGATATAGGTGAAAGATTGCTTCTCGCTAAACCAAGAGATCACACCTGATCCCATACTGAAGCAGCACCCAGAAGTGCTCTTCCTATCTGCAGCACTGACTTCCCAATATGAATAACCCTGCAGGTTAAACTTTTGATTCGCATCATACTTGAGCCCATAATCAATTGTACCCTTAAGGTACCTCAGAATATGCTTTACAGCAACCAGGTGAACACCTATGGGATCCGTCAGCAACTGGCTCAATGTGTTCACCGCAAAGAAAATATCTGGTCTCCTGTTCGTCAGGTACATCAAGGACCCAATCATCTGACCATACATCGTGGCATCAACCAGCTCAAATAAAGCATCATGCAAAAGCTTCAAGTTTGATGCCATAGGTGTGGCCATGGCCTTGCATTCCATCATCCCAAACCTCTTCAAGATCTCTACTACATACTTCCCTTGTCCAAGGAAAATTCCATTTGCACACATATGACTCCCTGTCATGTGTCTCAAAATCGAGTGGCTACTCCACATACACTTCCTCTTCGACTATACCATTCAAGAAAGCTGTCTTGACATCCATCTATTGTATCTTCCACTTTATCACAACAGCCAGAGCAAGTACTGTTCTGATGGAAGTGTATCTGACTACAGGTGCAAAATTCTCTTCATAATCAATCCTTCTTTCTGGGAGAAGCCACGAGTTATAAACCTCGCTTTGTATTTCTCTATGATACCATCTGCAACATGATTGATCTTATAGATCCACTTGGAAGTCACAACGGACTTCCCTTCAGGTCTTGGGACTGCATCCCAAACATCATTCTTCATGATCGATTGGTATTCCTCGATCATGGAATTCTTCCATTACTGCATCCCGAATCCTGGGAACTTTAGATTCTTCAATAGATAGCTTTGTTGCTGAACAAATGTTAGTTTTTCAGAAATTTCAATTTGATTTAGGATCTTAACTGAGAGAATAGCATGTACAACATATCTACAACATATCAATCATGGACACAATAATGCAAGCACATAAGAGACATAGAGTTTCACCAGGGAAAACCAAGAAGGTGAAAAACCCCACAACTTCTTCAGAGATAGATAGAGTAATGATACAACCCAAGTACAAGAGATAGTCCTCCTAGTAGCAGCTTCTCCTCCTCCACTAGTGCGCCACTCTCCAATGAGTGTGTGAGTGAAGAATAGAATGATCAAATAGAGTGCCTCCCGCACTCTATTTATACATGACTTGACTTGCCTAATAACCTTTACTAGGTTGGCCTCAACTTAACCACATAGCATAATGCTGACAGGGCCAACCCCCAATAGGGTGGTCTAATAACCCTTTAACCCACATGACTTATACAGGGCCGACCCCATTAAGGTGGTCTAATAACCCATCAAGTATAAGTTACGACACTTACAGTATAAATGATGACACTTCCGTATAGAGGAATAATAACATCTCTATAGGAATACAATATACATATATGTGAAATACATTCTGAAGTTACAATACATTCCCTCTTAACTAGGAAGGTATTTCTCGACACAGATCTGTTAGCACAAGTCTTCTTCTCTGGATCATCGACATTGAATCATCATCATCATCAATGTTGCTGCTATCTCAATCAATCTCTGAACTAATCGTCATAGGAAGTTCTACAGACCCGCCCTTTTTCATGTTGGATGCAGGCCCACCACCATATCATCTGTGTTTCGCATGATTTTATTTCCTCACGAAGGAAAAATCGTGACAATCGATTAGTTATATTTTACTAGCTCCAGTTCCTCTGCATCATTGGGATCTACGATCCCCATAATTGAAAATTCTCAGAAGGAAATTGATATTGTTGGTGTTGGTACATATTCTTCTCTCATGGGAACTTTTATTTTTTCGGCACCAATATTGCATATCGATTCCATTTCCGATGGTGCTTCATCATCATTGAGTTCGGTATCATTTTGTACCTCATATTTTAATGATCCATGGACTCTCCCTTCCACGACTAAATCATGTGAAGGGAACCCACACACTGGAATGGCCATGCCGCTGTCTACAATAGAGGTTGCTTATCAAGCTTTACAAGAAGTCACTGTAGACCCTGATCTTTCCACTTCGTGGACAAAGGAGGATGTAATGACCCTTTTTCAAAATTTTATTAAAATGCCAATTTTTCCACTTTTTCCCCAATTTCGACCTTTGACTAGTTTTACTGTTTCGACATCCAAATCAACCCAAATGATCCCAAATATTCTGTAGGAGTGTATTAATGGTATTTATACTTGAATATTAGGTTCAGGGATGTTTTATGGCCCTCCAAATACTACTACAAACTTGATTTGTTTTCCCCAATTTTGACCTTTGACTAGTTTTATTGTTTTGACCTCCAAATCAACCCAAATGCTCCCAAATCTTATGTAGGAGTGTATGAATGGTATTTAGACTTGAATATTAGGTTCATGGATGTTTTATGGCCCTCCAAATACTACTGAAAACATGATTTTTATTCCGATCAATATATGTAATTTTGACTAGTAATTTGTGCATCAAATCCCCCCGGGGTAACACTGCAAATGGCCTTCCAAATGCCTCCAAACTCCCACAAATTCATGAACAGAGGTATGTAATGTGTTAATTATGTGATTAAGGTCTCATATGCACCATTAATTGATTTTTAATACTGTTCTAACTCTCTCACATTCAACAGCAAAAACCCCCAATTCGACCCTTGGGGAAATGGCACTATTTCACCTCTCAATACAAACAAATTGAGTAAAAATGCTTCAAATGCTCAAGTACAGTACATGAAACTTGTATAATATATCCATGGAAGTATATTAATCACAAATATATCATATAATCATCCATCCATTCGAAATAATCAACCTTATAGTGCCATACATCAAAGCATTGGGGAAATGGACATTGTTTGCTCATTAATCAATAATTTTGCATACATTCAATGGGTATTTCAACCTGAGAGTTTCTGAATATGAATAAAAGAGGATATGAAGCTATTAAAATCAGAAAAATATCATATGAATCTCTCCCAATGTGTGCAAGATCTCACCCAAAGCGCAATCCCTCAAGGAGCCCGAATATGCCTTCAAAATTGGAAATGGTGGAGAGAAAGTGCTGCACTAAACCAAACCATGAAACTTCCTATAGCTTCTACCTGCAAATAAAACTCCATTAAAGCACCATTAAAGACTTGAGTGGCCTCTCCAAACACCAAGTTGGATGGGAATCTTTCACCCTCGAAATTGGCTAAGGCAAGAAACTAGTCATCCACTGGTTCTCTCTTCACAAATGCAATTTTTCTCAAATCATCAAAAGCCATTCTCATACTTGATTTATACATTTTATCACTAACATTATCCTTCAAGAGGTCGAAATCCTCTCAATAGATTCAATAATTTTCCATTTAGAAAATATTCCTCATTTGCCACTTGTCTCCTAGTTCCAACCTTCCATCTTCTCCCAAATTCGAATTTGAGGCTCTTTAGATTCCCTCAACTCCATGAACGCCTTCCTTGAGCCTATGTTTTGGGCTGACATGTCATAATGGTCAAGTGTAAGAACTCAGGTCTGAATTTTGTCATAAATGTCATAGATGCTTCATTATTGTTGTCATAAAACTAGGGAATCTAGCCCAAGTGTCCACTAGTCTCCAATTTGACTCTTCCTCTCCCATGGAGGTTACTATTTCATCCCATTTTGACCTAAGATTCTCAATGCCATGTGTTATGACTTACCAACTCACCCAAGAGTGTTCACCTTCCCATGAATTCGAATTGGCAAGAGAGAGCTGCCATGTGTCATTGAAAAATCAAGCTAGTGTGGGTCCCTCCACCTCCATATGTTTCCAAAACCACTTGCCACCTAGAATTTCTCTTGAATTTATTTATTCATCATATTTATTAAATGCTTGAACCCTTCTAATGTATAAATATAATTTATTATCTTCCTTATTACCATCCCACATGTGCCCATCCAACCTAGGAAACTAGTAGAATTGATGGGATTGTCTTACTATGCACTTATTTGAATGGGGACATTACAGAGGAAGATCCTGCGCTCCCACCCGCTTGGGAAGTTAACTCATCGTGCTCACATGATTATCTCAAAGATACTTTTCCTTCATATTAATCTATTGTTGATCCCACGAATGGTCCTAAAAGGCCTTGGGAGGACCTACATCATAGATCTTATTTCCCCCCGGAGCTTGAAAGGATCGATCACGACGATTTTCAGTCGACCTTAGGTGAGAACGTTGGTCACCCTATGGTCCAATTGGATACACATGGTATATATTCTAAAGGGAACATGGAAACTATTTCTCTTACCATTCCGATCAACAATTCTCTAAATCCTGGAAAACTGGAGAATGTTTATATCGGTGCAAATTTATTTCCTGAAAAAATTCAAATTTACACCAATTTGTTCAAAGAATTCTGAGAATTGTTTTTCTTGGTCTTATGAGGAGATTCTAGGAATAGACCCGAGCATTGTCAAGCATGAAATTAATACTTACCAAAATGCTAATCTTGTTCGACAATGCCTAAGAGAGATGAATCCCCGAAAGTAACTTGCCATCAAAGGAAAGATAGAGAATATTCTTAAGGTTGGATTCATCTAACCGGTTCCTTTGACTAAGTGGGTATCCAAACCTATTCCTGTGGATAAAAAGGAAGGAACCATCTAGGTGTGCATGGATTTTCGAGATACGAATAAAGCTTGTTCGAAGGATAACTTACCCACACCCTTTATTGGTCATATTATTGACGAATGTTGGGGAAGCAAAATTTTCTCGTTTATGGATAGGTTTTCTAGTTATAATCAAATCCAACTCAAATATGAATATAAACATAAGATGACATTCATCTGTCCTTTGGGAACCTTTGCATACCGAAAAATTCCCTTCTGCCTTAAAAATGCCAAAGCAACTTTTTAGCGGGCTATGACCTTTGCATTCCATGATCTCAAGTGTATAGTCGAGGATTATCTGGATGACCTTGTTGCCTACTCTCACAAGAGAGTGGATCATCCAACTCACCTTCGACTTGTTTTTGAAAGATGTAGGTGTTATAAAATTTGCTTGAACCCTCATAAATGCATCTTTTGCGTTAGAACGGGTCACCTATTGGTATTTATCATTTCAAAGGAGGGAATCATGGTCGACCCGTTAAAGGTTAAGGCAATACTTCAGTTCCCTCCCTTGCGGTCAATTAGTCAACTTTAGAGTCTTAAGGGAAAATCCAATTTTCTACGTCATTTTATAGCAAACTATGCCAACATTACTAAGGGCTTTATGCATATTTTGAAGAAGGATGATCCATTTGTAAGGGATGAGTAAGCCCATGAGTCCTTTGATGCCCTTAAGAAAGCCTTAATATCAATGCCTTCGCTTCGTCCTCTAGACTATAGTAGAGATTTTTTGTTGTATATCTTTGCATCTCAAGAGACGGTTGGTATGGTCTTGGTTGAGCGGGATGATGAACTCCATGAGCACATTATCTATTATCTTAGTCAAAATATCATAGTTTCTGAACTCAAATATTTTCATGTGGAAAAATTGGCCCTCGTGACTGTTCATGCAGTCTAGAGGTTGCATCATTATATTTTACTTCGCAAGACTATTGTCATGGTACACATCAATCATTTCAATTTGTCTTGACAAGATGTATTATTGGGGAGAAGTATAATAAATGGGTTGTGATTTTGTAAGAGTTTGACCTTGATTTTATATCTGCAAAATCCAAAAAATATTTAGTCTTCACGAAGTTAATGTCCAATTTTCCTAGGCAAGATGAGGATACGGTTTACAATGACTCATTTGTTGATGAGCATATCTTCCTTATCTCGTCTTCAGACCCCTGGTATGGAGACATTATTGTTTATCTACGGACTTTGAAGTTCCATTCACATCATTCGAGGGAGGAACAACGACGTATACGTCATCAAGCCAAAACTACCTCATCATCGGTGACACTTTGTATCGTCGGGGGTTGGATTATATTTTGCATCGTTGGTTAACCAACGAGGAAGCAGAGGTTGTGCTAAATGATTGCCACAGTGGGGCGTATGGTGGTCACTTATCCGGGTTTGTGACAACTC
This sequence comes from Larix kaempferi, assembly GCA_027924585.1. NCBI lineage: Eukaryota > Viridiplantae > Streptophyta > Pinopsida > Pinales > Pinaceae > Larix > Larix kaempferi. The sequence goes on from BSBM01000705.1 coordinate 3,908,817, forward strand.
AGAAAATTTTGCAAGCTGGTTACTATTGGCTGGCCATTTTTAAATATTGTGTTAATGCGGTCACGAGATGTCACCCTTGTCAGGTGTTCTCTCGCAATATGCCCTAGTGTCCTGCTCTTTTGTATCCAGTCATCACCGTCGGTCCCTTCACTAAGTGGGGGGTTGATTTCATGGATTACAACCTAGCTTCAGCTGGGGGGAACCACCATATCATCATGGCCATGGAATATTTCACTAAGTGGGTGGAGGCCATGCCAACTGTTAAATCTGATGGTGATATTAAAACCCATTTTGTATTCAATCAAATTATATGCTGGTTTGGGATTCCGAAAGATATTATCACAGATCATGGTAGACACTTTCAGAATAAAATGCTAACAAAATTAGCATTAAAACTAGTGTTCAAACAGGATCATTCATCGTCTTATTATCCCCAGGAGAATAGCCAAGTGGAGGGTGTTAATAAATCTCTCAATGCCATCTTACAAAATACTGTCAAACATAGTAAATCTAACTAGCACATTATGCAATATCTTGCTTTGTGGGCATACTAAACCGTAGTAAATACTTCCACCGGTTTTTCACCTTTCCAATTAGTTCATGGAGTGGATTTTTTCCTTCCTATTGAATGCAAAATATCTTCATTGAAATTAGCCATCGAGCTCTTTCCTGACACTTCGGAGTTTGAACAACGTTCAGTCCACCTTGAGCAACTCGATGAGCATCGTTGAGATGCCGTTGTGGCTGTAGAGGCTAATAAACTTCGTGTTAAGTTTTAGTATGATAAGTATGTCCATCCTCGGTAGTACGCTGAGGGTGACTTGGTTCTCTTATATGACCAAGCTAAGGAACTGTTTGGGGCAAGCAAGTTTAACCCAATCTGGTATGGTCCTTACATTGTGAGGTGTGCCTTTGAAAAGGGAGCTTATGAGTTAGAAGGTTATGAAGGGAATGTGTTGAAGGATCCCATGAATGGGATCTATCTTAAAAAGTACTATGCTTGAGCCTCCATCTTATGTTGGTACCTTGTACATTATTGTATATTTATGTATATATATTTTGGTTTTTCCTCTTGGTGTCACCGGTTTGCTTATATGCTTCCTCTTGGTTGAAAGATGTCAACAGAGTCTTCGATGTACTTAGGATTTGCAGATGCTTCCAGTCAACATATGCAATTTTTTTTTTTGACTAGGGGAATCAACAACTAGAGTTGGGTTGGTACTCGAGTGACATGGGGTCCAGGGATCCAATCTCTCTACCACTGTACCCCTAGGTGCATCCACAGGACCCGAACCATGGTGACCGGGTAATTTTGGGGGGATTCGAACACGTGACCTTCCATTTACAACTGATTACAAATTCTCATCTTTACCACTTGAGATTCCCCCCACATGCCATCATATGCAAAACTTAGCTTCCACTGCTTGGGACATTTATTCACCCGAGGATAAACTTGTGTCTTCAGAAGGTGTATGTCTAGAGCCATCATCAAATAATGTGGCTGAGTATATTGTCGTCATTGAGCTATTACATGATTCCATTTTTAATGGAATTCAATCCCTAGAAGTTCATCTAGATTCACAGTTGGTCGTTTCCTAATTGAATGGTCGGTATAGTGTTAGAGATCCTACGTTATTGAGAAGATTCTTATAGGCAAGACTTTTGGAACATCCTTTTGATTTTATCACATACCTAGAAGTTCTAATCAAGTATATGATGCATATGCAAATTATGTTTTAGATTGGAATTTGTATCATAGATAAGCAAAGGAAACATTCATTCATACACAAATAATAATAAAATTGGTAGCCATAATTTTTTCCATTCCATAAAAGTTCAAAATGTGGTATCATAGTACAAAAATTGGGCTTTTAGCCCTCAAAATATACATGGTCGGTACATAATATAACCATGGCATCTAAGCCTGAGGTCCTGTATGTGTCTCAGATAACATACTATGGCATTGGATAGATGCCTGAAAAGCCTCAGCCACGGATGGGGTAACCCTACTAAACACCTCTGCATGGCCTTCGGTAGATCCTCAATCTATACCATTGAAACCTTATGGGTTAACCGGGCTAGGTTTCCCTATACATTCTGCAAAGTCCGCTCAGCATATCCGCCATATAGCTCCTCTCATCAGCCTCTACGCCGATGTTGTGGGTATCCCTTTTGTCATCGTGGACCGATGTCTGCGGAAAATATTTTAATGTTAATAAATGATGCCACCCAAAAACATTTTTTGCTTTCATTAAATAAAAAAAATCCAAAAAAAAAAAATATTTAAAAAACTAAAATAATTCTTACCAATATCCCTGAAGGCCGGCCCTTATGTTAATGGCATGTCTCTATCACCATGAAATTCAATCCCCTCATAAGTATAGTCATTGATGGCAATCACTTGTCGTCGCCACCAGGGGAAAAAGTCATCCTGACATGGAGAGGGAAATCTGCCACCTCCCAACTGCCTCATAATCTCAATCCAGCAAGTTTGGGATGGATCTCGTAGACTATGAGGAGGGACTTATACCCTCGGACTAAGGCCGGGAACCCTCTCAAAGAAGAAACTGCATAAGATGCTAGCAAATCCAAAGTTCTTTTCTCTCCCAATTTTGCATTTGGTCAGTTGGATTTTCATGTTTGCCAATAGAAATGTACACCAATCATATGCAGTGGGTCTTAGACACTCTACTGCATAAAACATAAGGGGTCTCGAATCTTGATGAAGTGCACCTAAACCTGATATCTGGGAAAGGACTAGTATGATGATTTTCAAGATTAGACTTTGGATATCCCTTATTAGTACTTGGCTCCCCACCTTTTGTGTGTTGGGAATACAATATGCAGCAATGTACTCCTCAATAGTCATCCCACCACCAACTCCTCGAGCCCTAAGGTTGACTGTCTCACCTCTATGATACAACCCGGTAATGAAATAAATATCGTCAACCTCAATTTCTAGAGGCTGCCCATCCAAGTTGAACGCCTATGTATTTGTATCCCAATAGTTGATTAGCATTTGGAGAAACTTAGTTTGTTCCCTCATGTTACCAATATTCCAAAACTTGTATAGCCAACATATTTGGAGAGCTTGTTGCACGAACAAATCTCCTTGCACTTGGTTATCTACTACATCATGCTCCCTTTCTCTCCGTTCAATCACCATCATGTAAGAGAGAGAGTGATTTTTGAGTGAAAACCCTTAAAAAACACAACTCACGACGATGTATGCAGGTCATAGTTTTGACAGTCGCGCATGAACGCAGGCTTCGTGTTTCCCACACACATATGCCCTTGTACACAACCATATGAACTACTACCCGCATACACCGATTTTCCCAATCTGAGGGCTAAAAAAATAAAAAATTTGACCATCAAATTCAAAAATTAAACCATTGAAAATGAAGAGTAGGATGAGTAGACTTACTTGGTCCAGATGACTCACGATTTCGTCCCCTGTAGCTCCCGGAATTGTTGATTGAAGTTGGAGGGTGAAATGAGCTCCAAAGCACTATTGTGGTAAAAATGAAAATGACATGGTAAAAGTTCATATTTTTACTATTTAAAGAAATTTTTACCCACTTTATAGTAGTTTTTCACCCTACTTTTTATATTTTATAGACCTTATGGACTAATATTATGGTGTGAGGTACTTTTTGAAGCAGTTTCTTTGGGTCGTAATGGATTTAAACCTTCCTTAGCATGATTCGTGCCTCTACCATGTATATATCGTCCCTAGCATATAGGATAAGATTTCACTCTATTTGCAATTTTTCATTGTCTTGTGGCCACGATTCATAAACCCTAGGTATGAACCCGCTTTTTAGCGACACAAAACCTTCCAACTGCTTATAGAAGTGTCGTTATTTAAGCGGTAGTGATTTCTCGACCATGGGTGCCCTAGTTAGAACATGTCTCGTCATTTGGTGCCCATGCTGCAGCTCCTCCCTAGGTTTGGGAGTCCCTTATAATCCTTCCATGACTTTGCGTGGAAAAATCATGTTTCTTCTCATATTTTGTTCTGGCCATCACCCATAGGGACTCCCTTTTATATCAAGTTGTAATTGCATATCATTAACTTGCTTGCATTTTTGAGCCTGAAGTCGGCTCTTGATTTATCATTATAAGCCAAATTTCCTAAGCATTCCTCAAACCTAGCGAAGCAAAGCCTATCATTTAACCTTTGCAGCTTGATTTTCCTTTCCTCAAAGGAAACATCACTCTAAGTGTCCTTATCCTGCACGGGTTCCCTTGCATTAAGCATACGTATGTTCCATTGCATGGAACTAGTTTGTTTTCTTACGACACTCGTTTCCTCTGATTTGTACTATAAGCACTCTTTTATTCTTTTTAAAGCTTCTATAATATGAAAAAGACAAAAAAATTGAAAAACATTAAAAGTCGGATGAGAAAATGAGATTGTCTTATATTGGCAGCAATCTCTTTGAACGAAGCACAAATTTTTGATTCTATCAATCAAAGGTTTGGGTTTAGTATGGCCTTAGAAAGATGAAAACGTTTCTCAGAGTTTACTCCTTCGACTGGTTAATATTCTAGTCCTTATGGAGACTCTATTGATTCCTCCTCCATCACAGAGTTGTGTCAATGTTCAGTCTTGAGTCTATGTTGCCTGAGTTTATCCATCTTCCTCATGCTCTTGTTCAAAGGAAGTCTATAAACCTGAGTCGGCCATTCATCAGATTTCTTGAATTTTCATGTCGACCATCCCTTTATAAGTGCATTCCATAGTCACATGAAGTTATTTTCCTACATAGCACCATGTGCCTACTTTCATCATTGGTAGGTGACCTTAAACTCAACAGATGAAACCTCATTAGTGGTTGTTGACTGAGTGGTTTCCCTTGTGTTTGACGACAACAAATATATTCACACATTGGGATTCATGCAGTGTCTTGGTTTCCATTAGAACTCATTGGTGGTTTCCTCACTTCTGTCGGCAGTTTTCATCATTGGATGCCATTCAAAGGGTCTCTTTTGTTCACTACTTGCATCTAGTACACGTGAGAGATGCACATGGTTATTGGTTCATATACATCTTGTTCATCCAAGTTCTTTCAAATCATTCATCCCAACTACATACCTCGTGTTGGTTGATGGGGGATTCCCTAATTCCCTCCTTCTAGTGGATCTCATTCCATTGAATTTAGATCATTTATTTTGGAATTGGGATCTAGATACAGATGAGTACCTTGAGAATTGCAATCATAAGTGGTAGGTTCTATCGTCATCGACAGTTGGGAATACATCAATGTCTCATGATCAATGTATTTTGCAAGTGTTCGACCTCAACACCTTTATTCATACTTGTTTAATGTACTCAGTGCCTTTATTCACACTTGTTGAATGTACTCGGTGCCTTTACACCCATTTTAATCATTGGTGGGTAGTATCACGTCTGTTAACGATATACATTAATGATTGGTAATTAGACGATGTTTCATCATGTTTGACTTCAACACCTGTATTCACGTGATGGGACATGCACCATCAGAAATACTTATAGAATAACTCATACTATAGTGGCATAATCCTATATGCTACTATCCTTGATCATGCTACTATCCATGTTTATACTCTAGTATATATCAGATGTCTTCAGTTGATTTGGAGACTGGACTCCACTGTCTATTTCTCGTGGATGTGAGCACTTCTTACATATTCCTATTATGTACTACCTATTCATGGCCATGAAAACTTATTGTATGAGACTTCTATGTACTTCAAATTCGTAGTCATGTGTATAAATTCGATATTGTAATGTTCTGATGAGTGGCTAGTTCTTCTGACTGGGTCACCACTACTCCACTTTTGAGATTTATAATGTATTTCGGCCATCGTGATCACCCCTATGACCTCATACATTTAGGGGCATCTATTATAGCATGATTTGCCACATCCTATGCAACATGCCTTGATGGATTACCTTGTTCCTCTGCAGACTCATCCTACCCCTCCAGCTCAGTTAAAACCCCCAAAAAACATATTTTTGTTAATGTACGCGGGTCATCAACACTATGGCATGTGTATACGCTTTTTGCACCACTACACCCTGCCTACACTGGGTTTCATGCTCAAAATTAAAAATATTTTGAGTTTCTTTTCCAAGTCATGAATGTTATGATTCTTGGCCTTCCGTATACTGTAAAATGATGATTCAACCCTCCACCTCCTTTGAAGGCTATATATGGATCCATTGTGAATCATTTTAGGGAAGATAAATTTGAGAGAAATTAAACTCTAGATAAATTTTTCCCCATTTCCATGCCTTGAGTCTGCATCCCTTTGTCCTTGTAATATTGAACTTCTCTTATGTTCATCTCCCATGCTATTCCTTATCTTGTGAAGGAGGAACCCAATTAATACTTGAACTTGTGAGCTTGCCATTGTATGGAGGATTGAAGTGGTGGAGACCTAGGTGGAGGAACTTCGTTTCTCGGTTCCGACAAGTTGCCGATAGAAGGTTGTCACTATGTACTTTTGTTCATTATATTAATAGGAATACTCTTTTCTCGTCCAATTCATGATGCAAATTATTATATTATTTTCATTGGGTATATTTGCTTAATATGTTCATGGACTATGCTATATTATATGCTAACAATTTATATACATTTTATATGCGTGTATGCCTTAGTTGTTGAGGACAAGTTGCAGGTGAAGAGCATTGGATTGAGAGCTCAATGGTTGCCTTCTTCAGACATCTGGTTGAGGTAAGGGTCTTATCCTTTTATTGTTGGCATTTCATGTTTATATATCTTATTTGGTAATTGTGTTGATTTGGTTCTACCCCAAGCCATAGGAATATTTTCTCCATAACACTGATATACTGGCCCTTTGAACATCACCTGTGAAAAAGTGACGTCTCACCCAAGGTACCTATGGGAACTGTAGTGTTAGAAAAACAGGATCGCAGAGCAATAACAATAAACAGAAATGCAAATATAATCACACATACACATTACAAGAGAGACACAGATATATCGTGGTTCACCCAACTTGGGCTACGTCCACACTGAATTTTCCAGTCCTTATTATTATTACCGTCCAACAAAGTGAAGGGATACAACCTGCAGCACAACCGTTGCACTTCCTCTTCACTATTTCACAGTCTCTCTTCTGATCTCAGAGATCTTTACAATGCATAAAACCTAATACATCATCTTCTCTAGCCGTATTACAATGTCTTTATTTTATAGGGGAAATACAATGGGAAAATACCATGGGATACCCAAAACCATGGGCCCGCAAAACAGCTGGCGAAAATAGCCCCAAAAATTTTCTTCGGGGTCGCTGCCCCCGGACCCCCCAGCCAGGGGGGATGGTCCCCCCTGGAACCCCGTGGGGGGGTGATGCCCCCCCATTGGGGTGAGTGTACAGTCCACCTACATATCATATAGAACTGGGGTACAAACACGGCTGATACAATATCATCTATGAGACTAGAAGATCTGGCTCCACAACCAACAATCTCCCACTTGGAGACTGATCACAACAACTCCACCGCTGCTGCACTTGCTGGACTTGGACTTGTCAAATTTCTCCTCTTCACCTTCATGCTAGAAGGCCAACTGAAACCGAGCACGAACTCAGTTTCTCTCTGGTCACTACCTTTGTGAACATGTCTGCAGGATTCTGGCTAGTATGTATCTTTTCCAACTTTAACAGTTCATCTTCCAGAACAGAGCGTATGAAATGGTACTTGAGCTGTATATGTTTAGTCCTGGAATGGAATGCTGAGTTCTTTGCAATGTGAATGGCACTCTGGCTGTCACTATACAATCTGCTATCCTTCTGCTTCTTACCCACTTCCTCCATAAACCTCTGCAACCAAATCATCTCTTTACTAGCCTCTGTAATGGCAACATACTCTGCTTCTGTTGTTGAGAGTGCAACAACCTTTTGTAGTTTCGAAATCCAGCTTACTGTTGTTCCACCTACAGTAAACACATACCCTGTGGTGCTCCTCCTGCTATCCTTGTCACCTGCCATATCTGCATCAACATATCCCTGTAGAATAGTGTCTGAACCTCCAAAACATAATGCCTCAGTGGTAGTACCTCTCAAATATCTGAGAATCCACTGTACTGCCTTCCAATGTTCTTTTCCTGGATTGTTCATATATCTGCTCACAACTCCCACTGCATGTGCAATATCTGGTCTTGTGCACACCATGGCATACATCAAACTGCCAACTGCTGATTGATAGGGAATCTTGGACATGTAATCTATCTCTTCTTGTGTCTTGGGACACATTTCCTTACTTAGACTGAAATGGTTAGCCAAAGGTGTACTTACAGGTTTTGCATTCTGCATTCTGAACCTCTCCAACACCTTTTGTATGTACTCACTTTGAGACAATGTCAATTTGCGATTTTTCCTGTCTCTCATTATTCTCATACCAAGGATTTGCTTTGTAGCACCCAAATCCTTCATCACAAATGAATTAGCTAGCTTCCTTTTGAGTACATTTATATCCTGCATGTCAGACCTTGCAACAAGCATGTCATCCACATACAATAACAAGATAATATATCTTCCATTGTCTAGATTCTTGAAATAAACATAGTGGTCAGAATGACATCTACTATAACCTTGTTCTGTCATAAACCTGTCAAACTTTAGATACCACTGTCTTGGAGCTTGCTTCAAACCATACAAGCTCTTTTTCAACCTGCATACCAGATCCTCCTTACCTTTGATCTCATACCCTTGTGGCTGCTGCATATATATTTCTTCCTCCAAATCCCCATGGAGGAAGGCTGTTTTTACATCTAACTGTTCAAGATGCAAATCTTCTACCGCCACTAGACTTAAGATAGTCCTAATTGAAGTCATATTTACAATAGGAGAAAATATTTCATCAAAATCTATAAATTTCTTCTGTGCAAACCCCTTTACAACAAGTCTGGCCTTGTACCACTTCTTACCTCCTTCTTCTTCCTTCAACCTGTAAATCCATTTGTTTTGCAATGCTCTTTTACCAGCAGGCAACTTAACCAAATCCCAAGTCTAGTTTCCTACCAATGAGTCCATCTCCTCATTCATGCCTTGCTCCCACTTCTTTCTAGTTTCCACCTGCATTGCTTCTTCATAACATTCTGGTTCACCAGAATCAGTCATCAATAAATAATACATTGAAGGAGAGTATCGTTCAGGGAGTCTACTTAACCTGGTAGATCTTCTTACAGTTGCAGGAGTTTCAGGTACTTGCTGTTGCTCTTGATTTTCTGGCACCTTCGAAACTTCATCAAGCACTATGTACTCTGTGCTTTCCTTTTCCTGTTTCTTTCCCTGCAACTGATCTTTATACATGACCTTTTCATTGAATATCACATCTCTACTCCTGATGATTTTGTTATTTTCATAATCCCATAAACGATAACCAAATTCATTAACCTCATATCCAATAAAGGTACATTTCTTGGATTTAGCTTCAAGCTTTGTTCTATTTTCTTTATCAATATGGACAAATGCTTCACAACCAAACGTTCACAGAAATGAGTAGTTTACCTTTTTATCTGTCCATGCTTCCTCTGGAATACCACCATCCAAAGCACTTGAAGGTCTTCTGTTTATTAAATAAACAGCAGTATTTACAGCATCCACCCAAAACTGTAAGGGAAACCCTGCATGCAGTCGCATACACCTTGCACGCTCGATGATTGTTCTGTTCATCCTTTCTGACACACCATTTTCTTGTGGTGTTCCTGGGACTGTCTTCTCTCTACGAATCCCATGGTATGAAAAGTAACTATCAAACTCCTTGCCGCAGTACTCACCTCCATTATCAGATCTGAGACACATCAACCTTTTTCCTGTCTCATTCTCAACCAAATCTTTCCACTTCTTAAAAGTAGCAAACACATCAGATTTCTATCTAATGCAATAAACCCAAGTTTTTCTAGTTGCATCATCAATAAATGTAACATAATAATGAGAGCCACCAAGAGATTGTACTTGATCCGGTCCCCATACATCTGTATGCACAAGCTCTAATTTTTCATTCTTCTTCTGTTTCCCAACCCTGAGAAATCTGACTCTCTTTTGTTTTCCATAAACACAGTTTTCATAGAATTCCAAACTTACCTGCTTCAAATCCGGCAGCAACTTCCTTGAGTGGAGAATCTGCATCCCCTTCTCACTCATGTGGCCAAGCCTATGATGCCACAATGCTGTATCTGTTCCTGTGGAAGCTAAAGAGATAGAATGGTCAGTATTATGAGGACATAAATACAACGTACCTACTCTGTCTCCTTTTTCTATCACCATTGATCCTTTAGTGATCTTCCACCACTTTTCTCCGAACATAGATAGACAGCCGCCATCTCCCAACTGCCCTATTGAGATCAAATTTCTTTTCATAGCAGGAATATGCCTAACATCTTTCAACAACCAATCAGTTCCATTCTTAACTTTTATCCATACCTTACCCATTCCAACAATTTTACATGGCTCATCATCACCCAATAAAACATGTCCAAAATCGCCAGGAACATACTCATGAAAGTATTTCCTATGGGGTGTAGCATGACATGAAGCTCCTAAATTTACTACCCAATAATCACTAGTATTATCTAATGCAAGAATCAAAGCATCTTGTAACACATCACCTGTACATTTGCTTCCTAGTTAGTTTCCTTCTGTGCATCTCCTTTCTTCTTTAGAGATTTGCAGTCTTTCTTTAGATGTCCTTTCTTTCCACAGTTCCAGCACTCTATCTTTCTCAGTCTGGACTTGGATCTGCCCATTTTAGACTTTCCACGATTACCTTGGCTCTTTCCTCTCTCCTTTTGTCTTCCCCTGCTCTCCATGTTCAACGCATTACCTGATGTCTCACCTGTGCTTTTTCTTCGCATTTCCTTGCTAAGAATAACACCAATAACATCATCAAATTTCAAGGTGTTTGAACCAGAGACAGAGTTACTTACAGCCATGACCAAGCTATTCCAGCTTTCTGGCAATGAACACAAGATTAGAAGAGCCCTAACCTCATCATCAAAGTTCACACTTACAGAACTTAGCTGATTTGTAACCGTATTAAACTCATTTAAATGATCAGTAATAGATCCACCTTCAGACATCTTCATATTAAATAAACGCTTCATTAGAAATACCTTGTTGGAGGCCGAGGGTTTTTCATACAACTTACCCAATGCGCTCATCAAACCCTGTGTTGTCGTTTCTTTTGAGATATTGAAAGCCACCGATGAAGCCAGGCTCAACCGTATTGTTCCCAGAGCCTTTCTGTCAAGAACCTCCCATTCTTCGTCCTTCATAGCCGTCAGCTGCTTTGCTTTTCTTCCCAAAGGTAGGAATAGATCCTTCTGGTACAGATAGTCCTCCATTTGCATCTTCCATAACCCAAAGTTTTGGCCGTTAAACTTCTCGACCTTAAACTTTCCTTCTTCTGCCATTGCTCCCACTCGAACCAGAAACCCTAGCTTCCTGCGGGTTTAACTGCCAAATAGACCTTTGGCTCTGATACCAATTGTTAGAAAAACAGGATCGCAGAGCAATAACAATAAACAGAAATGCAAATATAATCACACATACACATTACAAGAGAGACACAAATATATCGTGGTTCACCCAACTTGGGCTACGTCCACACTGAATTTGCCAGTCCTTATTATTATTACCGTCCAACAAAGTGAAGGGATACAACCTGCAGCACAACCGCTGCACTTCCTCTTCACTATTTCACAGTCTCTCTTCTGATCTCAGAGATCTTTACAATGCATAAAACCTAATGCATCATCTTCTCTAGCCGTATTACAATGTCTTTATTTTATAGGGGAAATACAATGGGAAAATACCACGGGATACCCAAAACCATGGGCCCGCAAAATAGCTGGCGAAAACAGCCCCAAAAATTTTCTTCGGGGGCGTTGCCCCCAAACCCCCATTTCTCGGGGGTGTTGCCCCCGGACCCCCCAGCCAGGGGGGATGGTCCCCACTGGGGTGAGTGTACAGTCCACCTACATATCATATAGAACTGGGGTACAAACACGGCTGATACAATATCATCTATGAGACTAGAAGATCTGGCTCCACAACCAACATGTAGAAACCAGGTTTTTGCAGTAGCGAAGGGGGATGAACAAAAATATACAATAGCTACCATTTTATAGATTTGACAGAACAACCGATATTTCCCAGAGTCCATACAATGAAAACATATCACAAATATCAAGTTCATACATTAGATTCACAGCATGTTAACTTACTTCTCATGTATTATCATATCAACATCATTATATCATTATAATGCGTAGCAACATAAAATTAAATTAACACACATAAATCATCCACACACATCATAGGAACTATACATGTTTACCTTATAGATCGTTGATCATTTTCTCCTTGAATGTTGATTCAAGCTTGACGATCTTCAGATCTGAGCTGCAAAACCTGTCAAGATAACAAGAGAACAAAACAAGTAAAATGCATCTACACAATAATAGATCTAAGTAAGCAGTTAAGTAGGAAAACTACACAAGATATCATTAACACAATGAGGTTTTGATGGAAATCACTTATATTACTATATTGAAAGGGAAATACATAGGATGAAGAGATTACAACCAATGACTTAACATAGCAATCCTCCTCCGATCAAGCCAATTCCAAAGCATCCCAAGGAAGTATGAGTCTCCCAATAGATTAGTAGAGATCTCTCCTAAGGTAATTTCACCAGCATGTAGACACTATATACTTCCTCCTTTTAGTATGGGAGTGAGCTTCACTTATATAGGACTAAGTGGATAGGGTAGGTTGAGATATGGTAGGAGAGAGATAAGAGATCCTTCCAAGAGGTTAGGAACCAAATGCCAGCTCTCCCAAAGGTTAGGGATAGGGATCCATGTCAGCTAGCTTCGAGAATGGGCTTGAAGAAGCTATTTGATTCCATTAACCAACATAGTTGCATGTAGTAAGAGGACAACCTGCGACATCATAGGTTGCATGAGGACAACCTGCGACGACCTCTCAAAACCTAGTATAAATGGGTTTACATCTCTTCCAAGTTAATGACTTAGTCAAATAATCTTCAAGGATGTTTACACTGATCATAATGATGGCAATATTGAGGTGTAACACTTGCTTTCACAGATCACTTCTTCCTGTCTCTGTTCATACCGAAACCGGTTAACAACCCGCACCAAAAATTTCCCAGGCCCAACTTCCCCCCAACACTTGGATGTGGCTCTTCCTGAGCCACTTTACTGCTGGTCCTATGGTTGCTTCCACTGCATCAAAAACTGATCATACTTATCCTTCATTGAGGCGACAATATCCTTCACTTTCTTTGTTTGTTCTGCTAGATTCTTGACTACCTACAGAATTATATAGCCTTGAAATTGTTCTTCAACTAGCTTTACCATCGCCTTTATCTGTTCATGTTATTCTTGAATAATGTCAGAGACTCGAATTGCTTCATTCTACAAATACTCTACCTGTTGGATTTGCCTCTACTGGTCTTCTCTCAGTTGATTAATTTCAGCTTGTATCCTCTTATTCTCAGCTACCTTCATCATTCGTTCTTGTGGAGGTTGTGTTATGATGACATCCTTTAGCTTCGCATCTCTAGACTACGCACTTTCCAACTTAACAGTGGTGTCATGCAAACCCCCATCATCCATCAAGGTCATCCAAGCCTGCGAAATTTCCTCAAAGAGCTTTGCACATTCTTCCTCTAAGGCCTTAATTCCTTTGCAAGACACTTTAAATTCCTTGGCTTGTTGATCCCGTACTTCTTGTGGAGTCCCTGGCACAACTTGTGCTTCCAAATCAATGATTCTTGTTATACAACCTTTAATGAATTCCCCCAAGCTATACAACTTGCTCTCTAATGGTGTTTTTTCTTCCATCTCTACTTTAGGAACTTCGCTACAGACTGACTCAATAACTTTTTGCAGCCTATCCTTTTGCTAGACTAAAACATCCCTTTATTTTTTATGTCCCTTTAATTTGTTAGTAAACTAATTCCATTCTATATTTTTCTTCATCATCTAACTATAACTATATTCTTCCTTCCCCTTGATTCATTAGCAATGCTTAAATGCAATGTGTGTAAAGTATGCATAGGAATATCTGCTAAATGCATATCAATCCAACTCAAACCTTTGACACTCACTTGTACCTCTTGCTCTAGGCATCTTAATGCCTTTGGTGATATAGTTAAAATTTGGGGTTGCGCAGTCGAATGTAGCCGCGACATTGATTTCTCTCACCCTTGAGACCCAACCTCCTTTTTAGCTGCTACATCCTTTGGAGTGGATTTTAATTGTATTCCTTGTAACACTTCTCACAGCGTATTGATTTGAGTTAGAATCCCCCCATGCAAATTTAAGTGTGCATATAAACCTTTTTGCAAGCTATATTTTGTTTTATCCTTGAATCTATTCGTTAGTAGCTCAACGGCATCCTCTGTCAGTGCCAAAACCTTAAACTCCTTATGAACCTTCCTCTTTGTTTTCCTTTCTATTGGTGCTTCTGATACCTTTCTTTTCCCTTTTCCTGAAGGGCCAGGATGCATCATAACAAATTCTCGATATTTCTCTTGTGATTGTGGTAGGCATTCTTCTTCTCCCCTTGTAGCCCCAGTCCCTCCTGTCGCAGTGGATATACCTTCGCCTTGTTTTTTTTAACTTTCTTTCCTCCACCATTCCACTGAGCCTATGTACATTCAACCTACGACACAGTTGGAGATATTTCTTCCTTAGGAACATGCACCCTCCATTCCTCTATCCATTCATTAATGATTTCACCAATGTAGTGTTCTGTTAGCTTGAAGTGGGTGGGTAACCACTCATGATTTATATCTCTCCAAGCTTGAATGTACATGTGTTGTGGTGTGGCCTTAAACCAGATGATATGTTTAAAAATATAAACCACTAGAGATTCGACCTGAAGAACCTTCTTGAAACTATACTTATTGGATTCATTATACATGTACATGATTATATTAGAATCCCTCTTCCTATATGGATTATCACTAACCCATAATGATGCAAACCGCACAGCCATAAGACATTCAGGTGGTATTGCTGCAAACTAGGAGTCTATGGGTTCCTCCCAAGCAACCAAAGTGATTAATAGCAACAACTAGTAATAATAGAAAATATTACCTACTTCTTGTGTATCTCGGTAGTCGCTCAAAAAATCATTAAGAAGGAATGTGGCCCAGCTCATTTAAAAACCTTTGGCAGACTACTCTGTCAACGCAATGACTGATGTTGGGACTTAGTTTGAGAGACACTTCTAGAACAACTTACTAGCCAAAATTTTCGTCATTAATCGAATAGACTCATATTTAATAGAGGCTAACTCATATCCCCAATTACTCTTCTCCAATTTGTACTTATCTTTCATTCTATTTGCAAGCACCTGATATTTCTCCTTCCCCACACAATATGTTATTAGATCCAACCCATGAGTTGGAATACTGATAATCCTTGCTATCAATTCTGTATCAAACGCAGTTTTCCTATAACCATAGGAATCCACCATGGACACACAGGAGCAGTTTCTTGACACATGTGATTATCTTTTGGACTTCGACCAAGATGTGGTATCTTTAAAACACCCAACAGACCCGATTTCTCCAAACTCGAAGCCCATTCTAACGGCTCTAAGACATAAGCTTCTCCTTTGGCATTAGGTACCATCTGTAAATACTTTTCTTGCACAAATTATGGGAACATTGTCTTTTCGTCCAAATCATGCAAGTCAACATACTTCAAGTTCGACACCTTTCCCATCATGTCGCCTACTTGCAGAACTCTTGGTGGGATCTATGGTGTAACAAGCGAATATTTAGCATTCTTAGGAACCTGAACTGGTTTATCATTCATCTTCCTCGTCAGAATCTACTATGGTTTCCCAGATGGCATCGTATATGTCGATGCACCTACATCATTTCTTTGATTTGTCCTTTCCACTTGACAACGAGGATGTGGTGTTCTTCTTTGTGTTATCCTTGATGAACCAGGAGGGGCTACTAGTACCTTTCATACAACACCATAGTGCATTACTACAATCATAAGTGTCATAACCCTAATCAATGAATGTCATCTATCATTCACATGCATTCATACTTTTACTAAGGTGATGAGACAAGTCTAAAAATTAATCAAGATTGTACTAACATCCACATTATGAAGAAAAACTTAATCATGAACAGATTTCAAAACATACTTGTATCTCTTCAAGTCATGCCTGTCGGGATTACTTGTAATCTTCTTATGTAAGGCCTTAGCCTCATCTCCCTCTGGAACTAGAACTTCTTCACTAACGTAGGTGTCCAATTCATTCTCTTCTAGGATTAACCCAATCCACTTTGATTTGCTGAAGCTGGATCTGGAGTTGGATTAGGGTTTCTCAGAGAGACCCTAAAAATTCAAACTTCTGATTGGATGAAAAGATGTGCCTTGCTGAGCTAATTAAGCTGGTATACTTCAATTTTGAAATCTACAAAATTTGACCCCTCAAAATTGACTTTGAAAGTTTCAGATCTGCAGCTTCTGTCAAATTTTGGTTTTCTGGTTTTTTGGTCAAAATCCCAAACTAGGGTTTGATAGAGACCGGGGTTCTAACAAACCAAAAACTTCAATCTTGGTCTCTAAATTTCGATTTTGATGAGGACCATCCAACCATTGTCTCATATTTCAAAAATTCCAACTTTCTCTGAAACCATAATTTCCCGCAGCAGTGACAAACCAAAAATGAAAGTGCTCAGAATCCAATTCTGTTTGGATAGAAATATATGCCATATTAATTCTGATGTATCTCTAAAATTTTGTATCCTCGGGGTCTGAAACTTTGTCATGTGGTAGACTGACCTGTCATCTTTCCAACCCCATAGATCTGAGCTCAAATGTATTCTCTGAGAGAGAGATATGCCAAGTGTCGCAACGTGAACTGTTTATGGGATGAAACAGTATAGCAAACTTGTACGGCGTGCCACGTGTCACTGGTTCAACTTCGGGCTCTGAAACCCGGACCTGTGAAACTACAGTCCATGCCCTAATTGTCACTTTTTGCTGAATTTCATTTGGAGCTTCCTAGCCCGATATATGACCTTTTTTCCTAGGTCACCTGTTTAGGACTGCATTCTGGAAGAGGCAGAAACCCTAAATTGTACAGATCATATCTCACAAAGTACAATGAATCTAAGCTTTCCTTCAGACACAAGGTACATGAATATTTTATCTTCTACTTGTAAAAGTTTCAGATATTTAACCTTTGCAAAAACTGATTTATAGCGAAAGTTCCATGATGACTGGTTTTTACTATACGAAGTCCTAGCTTCCAATTTGTCGCAAGTGCAACAAGTGTCATAAATGCCATATAATGCCTTCCTTCAGGCTAGCTCTAATACCATGTTATATTTTCAACATTTAATTCAATCTCATCTAGGATCTTAACTGAGAAAACAACATGTATAGCATATCAAACACAAGAGACAAGAGACACAAAGCATTTCACCGGGGAAAACCAAGAAGGTGAAAAATCCCACAACTTCCTCAGAGATAGAATGAGCATCAATACAAAGATCACAAAGATCAAACCCCACAACAAGAGATATTCTCCTAGCAACTTCTCCTCCTCCACTTGTGCACACTCCTCCTCTCTCTCACTAATGCGAAGTGAGTGAGTGTGTGAATGAATAAATGAGAGAGTCACACTCTCTATTTATACTTTACTTCACTTTACTTTTAATTCTAACTAGGTCGGCACCAACTTAACTACTTAACATAATGTTGACTGGGCCGACCCACTAGGGCACTTAAACACCCCATCACAACTGACTCTGGGTCGACCTCCCTTAGGAGAGTCTAATAACCCACTACCACTTGACACTGGGCCGACCCCACTAGGGTGGTCTAATAACCCTTTAACCCACATGAATCATACAGGGCCGACCCCACCAAGGTGGTCTAATAACCCACCAAATATAAGTTACGACACTTACATTATAACTTGCGACACTTGCAAGTACAAATGACGACACTTCCAATCGGAGGAATAATACATCTCCGTTGGGGATACAATAAGCTACAAATGTAATACATACAATATACAAGTGAATATCTTCCGAAGTTACAAATACATCAACACATTGTGGTGTCTCAGATAGTGGTAAATCTACGTCTTCAAATATTTTAGCCTTAATGACTTGTAATGTTGTATCCATTGTTGGATCATCATCTTCAAAGTTGAAAGTTCTTCTAAAATTTATAGTCAAATCATCCCAATATGTTGTAACTCATTGAAGCTACAAGGAAATATACTAGTTTCTAGGTATAGTATCTAGTGTATGGATAAACATATGGACCCATTCCTTCTTAGGTATATCCTTCCATATATTAGTACATGTTACCAAATGCTCCGCAAGACTAGTTAGCCCATCATACTTTATTCCAACATATGGAATCCCTTCTCCGAACCTAATCTCCATTAACCTGCAACACTATGACTAACCTTGTATATATTCCTTATGGAAAGACCACCATCTTTGTGGGGTAGCCTTTAGTGCTACATCCAGGGATAGCAATCGTTGTTGTTTAGGTATCTTAAGTTGAAAATAAGTAATAAAATAATCTAAATTAGGTAACCCTTCGTAAGAAGGGAGATCGCATACCTCGATACCAACCCGATGTACTGAATTTGTAATACAGTCACACCTCCTCATTGACACTTCATGTAGTCTAGTTTTCCAATTTTCCAATGCTTCGTCATAATATGATGAACATGAACTAATGCTTCGCCATCTCAATGTACCATCTGATGTCGGGTTCACATAGTCATCTACTCTTGAATTTATGTTATAAATATTTTCTAAATCTTGGACATCATCTTCTTCTTTTACAGGTTCAATATACCTTGGACCCTCCAAAGGATCCAACAGAGCAACAACTCTAACGCTCCCTCCTTCGAATGTCATAATCCGCTTTTTCATATTTACAATAACCTAGTTTTCAATAGCTCAATCTATACCAAGCAATGCAGGATATGGATTAGTATCATCAACTATCTCTATAACTTCGAAGTTTGCAAAGCTTCACAACCCTTCCACTTCGACAAGAACACCTTCCATTCTTCTAAATGGAATCACTTTCAACTGATTAGCCAATCATAACTGAACATGTGACCATACTAGCTTAGGTTTCCCCATATGTTCCCAAGTCTTCTTCGTGATGATATTCGCAATTGATCCGAGATCTAGAATAATAAAATCCATGTCATAGTCTCAAATCTGCGCATTGAGCCTCATTTCCCTTCATGTTTTTAAGTTCCTTTGTAAATGATTTACAACCCTTTCCTGAGTAGGTTGTGTTTTTTTTTTCCTTGAAAAAAAAGCATAATTTTATGTCATCTTGCGAGTACAAAATTACATTTAGATATCCATCACTCTTTAAGAGTGTAATTGATGTTAAGCACAAACCATCACAATATGCAGAAAGGCTTCTAGGAGCCCTTTCCAGTAACAACTTTTCAGCTTCGTAGAAAAATAATGCAGTTGCCTAAGCACCCCAGAAACAAAAACAAAAGTCTACATCTAAAAACCCCCTAGTTCAGGGAAGCCATGAAAGGATCTAATACAAAAGACCTGCTCGTAAAGAGCTAGAAAATAAAAAAACTATAATGAACAAGCCGACCCAAGAAGATAATATACGATATTCAATAAAACTTGTAGTAGTAGCAGAGCCACCGAATGTTGTAAAGAAACCCCACAAACATGAAGAGAAAAAACCCTGACAGCAGGCAAATACTGTCTCCACTCAGCAAGAGTGCAGCTGACGACGTCTCTAGATGCATGAGCCCACCGATAATTGCTCCTAAGTGATGTCAATGGGTAGGATCCCATGGGATCCCATGCACCAACAAAGACCAGTGCCGCCATCGTCTAAGGGACGAATGCCCCATTGTTTGACTACCTCGTCGAGGGAGCTGCCGCCGCCGACAAAAATCGGAAGCTCAACAGTCCGCCTCAACCACCGTCGCCAAAGTGCCAAGGTTGTCCCTCCCTGTTCAGGTTCCTCGGCACAGAAAATCACCTTCACCGCCACTGGTAAGAAGGATGTGCCTGCTACCCAATGGGTCGCCGCACGAAGGCGCCGCCACCACTCCAATCACAGGAAAAAACTGTCAATAAATGCCATCAAGCAGCCAAGTTAGATAGCAATGCAACGCAGGGGAAAGGGTGGAGAAAACGGCCATGGAAGAAACCATGGCTGCCAAGAAAATCTCGACAGTCAACTATCAAGCCCTAGCTCTCCTCTCCTCCAAAACCATTATGGAGTAGGTTGTGTTATCTCCCTTTGTTCAATTAAATTATGTAATTCCCTTAATGCTTCTTCATGCTTAACTAAATCTAGACAACTCCTCAAAAAAAAATCCAGGGCACATACCTTTCCTCGAGATCTTCTTGGAACAGAGCGATCATAACAAGGTGGCATGTCATAGGTATGGACTTTAATGTATAATGGAAATGAAACGGATGTCGAAGTTCCCTTGTGTGTTGTAGTAAATTCTCCCCTTGCTTCAACAAATGGATCTTTCTCTTTGTGGACATCAAATGGAGTAGGGTGTTGCATTACAGGTTTAACTCTAAGATCGTGGTGGTTATCATGTATTCCCTTGTTAGCTCCTATCGCAACTCCTCCTCATGTAACTACAACGATAGTGGATGGTTTCTCTCTTGGCTCCATTGATATCTTCTCAACATTTTGATTCTGGTTTTGATTCCCTTTTGCTTACCACTTTGCTATTAGTTGTGGGAAGCATTCAATGGTTTGATCCAATGCTCTACAATACGTGCATGTCGAACATGGGTTCAGGAAATCTATATTGAAATGCCATGGCTGACCACAATTGTAACAGATTAATTTGCCTCTACCTCAACCAAATCCTCCTCTTTTACATACATGGAAGCCACCTCTTTTTTGTTGGAAAAGCATACCACTCCCTTCACCTTTATCCTCCCCTTTCATTCAGTAAGCATCGGTTGTACATTCTGAAAGTAACTGATATGCCCAACAATAGTTTTCATCATGACCAATTTATCTACAGATTTTATAGAATAATTTCTTGGGAGCACTTACAATTTTCTGCAACCGATAGCATTCATATGGTCGATGTCCCCTAGTTTGAAAAATCCCACACTAGACTCCAGCTCCTTGATTTAATGGATTAGGAGCCCCCACAACTATATATTCCTGGAATGCTGGAAACAGATCCTTACAATGAACTTCTGATTTACACCTTAAGCACCGAAATTCTTCTCTTTTATATTTCCCTTTCTTAATATCTTCAATTTGTAGTGATAAGTTTGCTAGCTGCGACCAGATTTGGACCATACCAGTCCCAATTTCTCTTACATGTGATGCCTCCAGTTTCATAGCTAGTTCAAGAGCCTTGATCTGTGTCGCAATATTTTGTTTCATTAGTGGAACTCTAATGTGTGGTAACAAAGCGGCTATGAATCATTCCTTATGTTGAACATCTGTAATTTGGAAACTTACATGAACCATCAACGTCTTGAACCTCTGATCGAAATCCCATATGGACTCAGTTTATAACTGTTTGATTTCCTTAAGCTCAGTAATGGATTGTGACTCAGATTTTGGTTTTAAGAGCTCATCTTTTAACACGGCCTTAATCTCCATTAATGTTTTATGTGCACTCCTAGTGGGTACATTTGCAACCTTCATGAACCATTCTAAAGCACGACCCTGGAAGGTCATGATTAACTGCACTCTTTTCACATCCTCATCTTGCACTTGTTTAACAATATGAATAGCTTCACACAGAAACTAGTGTTGGTCTGGAACTTCCAATCCATTACCATGGAACTTTAGGTAACTTTATATCATCCCCAACCATTTTGTTTCTTAGGGGTACCATATGACTTGGTACTAAAGAACTAACGCTTGCAACATTATTACTAGTTGAAGTATTATTCTAGCTACTGCTGCTATTATGACTTGCTTGTATAGACTGTAATGATAAATTATTGTCTCTTACCTCGGCTTATGAAGATGCACATGAGGACGTAGTTATGTCAAAGCATCTGGTATGAGATGGATCATCTAGTTCTTCTTCTTGGATGAACTGGTAGTTTTCCCCTTTATCCCCCTTTATATCATAAGAGTCTTCCTGAAGCTGCGGTATATATTCAAAGTCCTATCATCTAGTCTCACTACCACTCTCTTCTTTTGTTGCAGTTTCCTTCTCTTATATGACCGAAATATTCTCCTACTTTGCAGTACACCACACTCTTCATCCATCTCACTTTATTCTCCCCTTATCATCTCAACTCAATCCCTTTTTAATCTTGCTCCAAGCCATCCTCTCTTCGACACCCAGATCCGTCGCACACAAATATTTTACTCCTAAGATTCCACCCACATAACCCCTTTTTCACAAAGCAGCATTTTAATCCACATGTTTAAATATTTCAGGTACTTATCTTGCGAAACTTGAAATAATTCTCACTCAACAGCACTGTAAGACTTTGTGGTGTCTACAAAAAACTCTGTAATGTACCCTTCCAGTATATTATCGAACCAATAATCAACAACATGGGAAATCTTATTGTTAATTCCTTTAAGGGCCCGGACTAACTCATGGGTCCAAACTGTAGGCTCACCCCCTTGAAAACACCTCTTTTGTAGAGTTAACCTCGACAACCACTTGGTTAATAAAATGGGAAATTCTCCAAAGAAAAATTCATGAATATCTGAAAAGACATACTTACCCAACCAATCTTCCCAACTCAAGTGTGGATTTTTATTCTGATCTTTGGAAAATTCCTTCAGCTTCCTGTTGATCTAGTTCTAAATCTCGAGATTAGTTGGATGCCACATACCCCTTTGACATAGATCCTAGTCTGAACAACGAAACCATTTTTTGGCTTATCTATACTTCGAACCAGTTCCACTAAACTATTCACCAACAAACTCCAAGATACCAACCCTTTCGACATCACCTATGAACAAGTGGAGTCGCACCCGAGGTACCTGTGGGAACTGTAGGAACCAGGTTTCACCTATGGTGGATCAATAAAAAAATTCTAGTGAATCATGGACATAATATCAAAATAAACCAAGAGTTGATGGTTGGAAGAAATGGGAAATATATTCACAAATCAAGATTCCCTCGTAATAATATAATGTCCAAGGATAAATATAGAGTGTAGAACGATGTAGTGGATCATAGAAGCAATCAAATGAGATTTTCCCATGCTTGATGAACATGCTAAAGATTATAGACCATACAATCCATGTGTTCCTTGAGATTGGTGCTAATTGAAGTTACTCATACACTGATATTTTTTCTCCTTTCCCACCTAAACAAGTTATATCCCTAACTAAACAATTTACCCATACCTGGCATTATTGTAAGATGCAACAATTATGCAATTTGTGATTTATTTGGTAATCAATGAAATAGGGCACATTTATGCATGGATTGATCATCAATAAATGCAATATATAAGTGTTATCTAATGAATCCACATTAATTACTAAAGAATACATGGCTTAGTCACTTGACTCTATTAACATCCCATCCAAGTTTCAAGTTTTAGCATAGACATCCCTCCCCAAGAGACTTACCTTACACATACACACACCTCCTATCCTTAGGTCCATTGACTTTGTAGTTTTTGTGAGACATGAATCTCATACCATCTCATCCATAGATCCAAGGCTCCTTTTGATCCCTCCCTAAACACAAAAATATGTCGAGTGAAGGAACTAGTGTGTAGATGTTTGGAAATGTTTTAATTTATTTCTATACAATACAGAAAAAATAGACAACACAATTTGAAATTGTTGATATTGATTTTTTGGAATTGAATTATTGGAATTAAAATTCCTACTATGGTACAATAACTCTCCCCCCCAAAAAAATTGGGTGTTTTAACTGGGGCATGTGATAGAGAATTAGGTTTTCATTTGTGCCATTTACCCATCCTTTCATTAGTTTTCCCTATAGGTGGGGAATCTTGAATGTGTCCTCTTTTATGATCTACTCAAATATTGAATGACCAAATTAGTGTGCTAATCTAGTTGTAGTAGTGCATGTAATCATTCTTTCAATGCATAAAACTCCAAAATTTGCATGGATATGGAAATATGCAAGTTAGGGACATGATATTCCAATGATATAATTTCATTCTTGCCATATACTAGATTGAATGATGTGTGCTTTGTTTGTGTGTTACAGGTCATGTGGTATTCCCACATGACCACTTCGATTCACTCATCCCAACCACCCCTATTCATTGTACAATTCTTTGTCAAATTGCATTCTATAATAATAGTAAATGCTTTCATATTGGCATGCAAGTGGTAGGGTTTTCTCTAATGATGGTGGATCATAAAATCAAGTATCAACTCAACTATTGTACCTCTAATGAAATGTTGTTCTTGGTTAATAATAAATTTGTTTGGGCATCAATCTTACTCGGATACATGCACTAGTTAGCATGAATCCTATCATAAATTCCCCAACAATTAATTGAAATGATCATTTGTTTGAACTTGACCCTATACATCTCTTCATATCATTGGATATTATATTTTTTGTGGAATAGTTCCAACCAATAGATGAAAATATAATATGGATTGACAATTATTTTCCCATGATCTTACAACTACCATGTAACATCCCTACCTAGCATAAGTTGGTTGGGAGGGTATCGTTCACTAGAATTTATTTTTTTCCTAAACAATCAACTAACTCAAAAAGATAAATAGTACTATAAGAAATTGCATACCAAGTACTTGTAACCTTTCACCTTTCTCATAACCAACTCTTAATCCAAACTAGTTCCCCAAAACCCAATTTCCAATAAGGGAGAAATCTCTCCCAAGGGGCATATTTCCATCCAACCGATAAATCATTTAAACTTGGGCACTACTTTCTCAGTAGGGGATCAAGCACAATGGATATGCAGGTCAAAAAACACTCTAAGTACTCAACATAGATCACTCATTGGTTGAACAGTCACATCAATGGTTTAGATATCCAATTGATTAGCTATGTGAGGTGGAGAGGTTTCAACATACAACACCCTAATACCCCTCAAGATTATGGTGTGTATGAACACCCAATCTAGCTCTTGATACCTCGGTAGCTCCAACTATGGGGTTCCTCTACAAGGACTATACTTTTCCACTATAAGTCTTTATGTCTCTAATGTGGACAAACGCTACTCTAGCTCTTAACACCTCTAGTTGTACAGTTCCAAGGGCCTAAAAATCAATTACTAGGCTCAATAGTGAGCATTAGTACCCCAATGGTTAGGTACATCCCTAGCCTCATCTACCCACTCAGAAAAAGCAATAGAAAGTATTAGTATTCTCTCATCAAATCACTAGAAAATTTAGGATCAAAATTCGGCGAAATAATCCAACAGTACGGAAAAACTGTTGAAAAATACAAATTAAATATCTAATTTTTGTGTATTTTTTTTTAAATCAGCATGTATTCTTCGGTCTTCCTGTGGTTGGTCATAAACCTCCAGGGTTCCGACGTATGGTCATCGGTCTTCCGGTGGATTCTCTTAAACATCAAACCACCGACAGTTTAGGACCAATTGTCGGTCTTCCGACCGTTGTGGACATGACCATTCACCCATTGCCGCATGGTTAATTTTGACTAGTCAATGTTGAAAAACTCAGCGTAATTAGGTCAATGATTGTTAGAAGTGCGAAGGTTACAAAATTTATCAATATGTGATATGGAATAGACTTTTCGACGGTTTTTCTAAAATTGAGACAGTTCGGAAAGGTTATAAGGTCTTTTTTTCGAACATAAAACATATGTATTTTATCTTTCAATTACATTAGAAATTAATAATAGATCTACACGGCCACTTCAATTTATAAGATAGTCATCACTCTATTTTGGTAGGGAAGAATGTCAGATACCATTAATTTTGAAGAAAAACAAAGGATTCTTGATAGGATGCAGGCGGATTTCAGGGAAACGGGTGACAATACATGTTATTGCCCTTGCCCGTTAATGCATAGGTCTAACAATTGGTTTTTCAAGGCATCAATCATCCCAAATCCAACCCCCTCACACAAGACAAGATTCTCTTTTTCTAATATTTCACAAGGTAACAAATCACTCAGAAGAATGCTTCTTGGCCTTCACATTCCCACTCTTCTTTAATACACTTGGGGTGAAATCAACCTTAGTAGCAGAAATAAAAATGTCACAAAATGGGTAAAAGGTGAAAGAAAACTCATCCTTCTTAGGATTCTTACCATAAATCAACTTGGGAAGTATTTTCAAGTTAATATTCCCCTTCCCTGACTCACAAGCAGGGAAAATTTTAAGCATCCATAATTTTTTGAAAGTGTAAAAAACTTGGCAAATATTACTAAGGCTTAAATTTGCAACCATAAAATGTTTCACGATTTTTTTGTAAAAATATTCAAATTTATAAGGACTTTATATAGTTTTGGACAATTTTGGTGATTTTTAGAGTTTAAAAAAATTATCCCATGGAATTTAGGTGAGTAATCTTTAAAAAAAAAAGCAAATTGGCGAATCGTTTTTGGAAAAAAGGTCGAAAAATACGCATGGGCTAAATTTCACCCCTAAATTTTTCCCTGCTCACAAGGCACTAGGTATAGGTCAGTCATCCTCATTGAGCAAGAGTCCCTTCCTTGGGGAATCATTTCCACAACTTAATTAATATTTTTTCAATCCGTTCCCATCATCTAACCTTAGTTAATGTGGGTCTCATAAAACATGGACCTACACAAACTTAGATTTAGAATGGACATCATAATATTTATCATATCCTAGACCACAAAGTATTCCAACTTTTCAAATATATTTTCAAATATCATTAAGGAAAATAACTCAATGAATCATGAAGGAAGTAGTCATTCCATAACATCATCTCCCATCTAAGTATCACAATGCTTATTAGAACTTAGGTAAGGTTCTAAAATGAAGTATAAAATTTAAATAACCACAATGAACTAGAACAGGGTGTTGCAACACTTCCCTTAAAAAGGGCTACGATCTTGAAGCTAGGTCATTATTAAACAAATAAGGATAAAGCTTTCTTATCTTTGATTGTAGTTCCCTTGTATCACCTTTTCTTATCTTTGATTGTAGTTCCTGTTATCACATATATAGTAGCCCGGCTACTATACATTATTTTTCTGATTCCAGTACATTACTCAGACAGTTCCCTTGCATTTAGATGTTGAGATGAGCATCTACTATGGATCATTATCAGATTTTGGACAGCAGTTTTATTCCCCATGCCATGACTGAGTTTCAGGACACTCAGAGAGATGACCGATGTAGCTATTTAGCCATTTATACAGAGCAGTGAGTAGTGCCCAGAGTTACAACAGCAGTTTTAGAGGACAGATGATGGCTCAGATGATGAGGTTTCAAGTATATGACTCAACAGGTATATTATGATGTTGTGGTTATATTGCTTTTATGTCCATTTTCTTAGCATGTCTTAGCATTTAGTATCATGATCTGGCGATCATATAGATATGTGGACCTGGTTGTACTATATGTATATCATATTTGTCCCTACTCAGACTTAGAAGTTCTTGGCCTATACTCGTTGGTTTTACCCTCCCTAGGGAGAATAGAGGTGGTCATTCCCACCATTACTTTGGTTTGCTAGTGTTGGTTTCATTATTCACTGTCTTCATCCATCCATGACTTACCCAATTTGTTCATTACCTTGACTTACTACTTGACTAGTGGCATGGAGGACCTTTCCCCACTGTAGCCTCTATATTGGATAAGCTTCCCTATTTATTGTGTCTCGGCTCTGAGTTGGAGACAAAAATTACCTATGGTGAGTTGGATTTCCTTGTGAAGTCCCCCTAGTCACTAAAGATGTTGTTGGCTAAACCTGAAACTTTTAGTGTTGCCATGAATACAAAATATGGAAATCAAATGTTATAACTTGTATGAAAAATCCCATTCATGCAATGTGTTTCTCAACACACATGAATGAAAGGCAAGCCCAATGAAAATGGTTATGAAATATCAAATGTTATATCTTTTGTGAAATGTAAATACCTAGGTAAACAAGCTGTCTGTGACACACCTAGAAGTGCTTAGGTAAACAAGTGCCTTAAAAACACACCTGCAGCAAGAAGCCTAAATAAATGTAAATCTATGCAATGTGTTTGTAAACGCACATAGATCAAAGGCTATGGAAACTCTAGGCCCAAAAAGCAATGGAACTTAAACTCTATATCAAAAAGATTGCTGGCCTCATTTGTATTATGGATTGTGCGCATCTGTGAAAGGTGAATAAACACGCTTTGAACAACTTATCCATTTGTGAGACACTGTCATTCCCTGTGTTATTGCTTGTCCACTATATGCTATGGTGTGTATTCTCTTTTCCATTTCCAAAGTGTCACAGTGTTAAGTCAGTAAGTCATCCTTTGACCTAGCCACTTATTTCTTAGCCTTCACCCTGTACTAGCAAATTGATCACAACTATGAAGTGAGTATGACCTTGAAAGTCTTATCTGAGTAATAAATAATAATTATGACTTATTATATTTGGATTTAGATCTCCAGTAATGATTACTTCTTGTTATAATTGCTAATTGAATGGATTGTAAAGCATGTTTTAATCTTGGACACCTTGCAGCAGCTTGATGACAGTTTGAGTTATATTTTGGTCATGTTGACTTGGTCAAACCCAGTTTGACCAAAAGTCAACCATAGGACATGAGGTGGCAGAGCTCAGATGTTACAGATAGATGATATATGGTCTGGTACAGATTACCATGGTGGGATTATGCAGTGGTTTCAGGATTATGATGATGATTTCTCTTTTAAGCACTTTTACAGATTATTATTATTTGGTCTGCCAGATATGATGAGTATTTATTTTGGACCATGCAGAGGACTATGTGGTGTATGAGTACACACTTTAGATGGATTTGGACCTTCTGAGTCCAATGAGACAATCTGTTTTCAGTTCCGGGCAATTACATTGATGTTTGAGCCTCAGTTGGCTATCCTAGTGCAGGTTTGGCCTGTCAGAGGCCCTGTCAAAGCAGTGATGAGATTTATTTGGTTCACCTAGGGCACTGTGCATGGACAGGGTGGTCCAGCCACTTGTTATTACCATATTACCCCCTCCCAGACTCATTGGTGAGCTCATCTTGACAGTGCAGGCACTCCAGGAGGCAGTTTGGGCAGTTTCACACTTCCCGAGGTAGTCTAGAAATGGTAAAAATGGGTACAAAGGAATTCGATTTGGGCTACTGAGGCAAGGTTATGGCATGGGATGATCAGTGATGATGAGTGGGATGTCTTCCACACCTTCTCCAGTAGTTTCAGCTTCATCGGGACCCACATCCATCACTTATGGCACTGTTTGATGATTTATGGAGCCTCCTAAGGCTCACGACTTTCCCAGAGAGGCACGATTTGGTGTCTTGATCTTTTATTCTTCGATATTATGCCATGGGGATTGACCAAGGGTGTTATAAATTACCCCTTGGACCCACCATGATCTATTTCTTATGTTTTATCATTATGATTTGGTGGGATCCCCTCTCCTAGGGTGAGTTTGTCCACTTATTGTTATATTTTATTATTGATTCATGCATTGTATTGATTGAGCTCATCTCAACCATTGATTAGATATTTTGATCTTTTAATCTTAGCCACTCATTTAAAAAGTGGTTAGGATTGTGGCCTCTCTCCATTCTATTTAAAGGAGAGAGCTTCTCATTGTAAAGGGGACTTTTGGCTCTAGATTATTGGAATAGAGAATTATTATTGCATCTATTTGTTGTGTTGTGGTGAATGCTTTTGGAGTTCGTTCGTTGATTCTTCCTTTGCACTGGTTTCTTGGAGATTTTGTCTTGCTATATTTTTGTACCACGTTTTTGCATCTACAGGTGGAGGCCAAATTCATTTGAGGAGGACGTATTGGTAGGGGAGGACCCTCCCTACTTCTTCCTTGGGTTTGTTCGTTGGTAACAAGGAGTATTACTGTCTTTGACCTTCTATTTCATGTTATCATTGCATTTCACTTGTATTTCCTCCATACTTGATCTAACTGATTGAATCAATTTTCCTTGGTTTGACAGGTAGAGGAGGTCGCACTTGTGGGCTAGGGCATCATTTCGGCAAGCAAATTCAACAATTTCTCATTTGATCTCTGCGGGAGTCTTCCTCAACAACAAGGCATCTCATTTCAACACTCAGGTATGATCTCAAGGTAATTTCTTTTTCCATGATCTATCCATTTGTCTAAATGCTTCAAACCCTCATAATTTCAAAACCCTCATTTTACATTTTCTCAGATCTAGCAAGATCTACTTGGCTTTTGAGTATAAAATTTAAAACCCACCTCTATAGTATCCACAACGATTCAGATCTATAGTTTGTTGTGGATTGGCCCTCATTTGACCCATTTCCCAAGGCAAAGAAGCTTCTCCAAGGGAGGTCGCACTTCCTAGGAGAGGTGAGTTTGCTAGGATCTAGCACCTGGGTAGGTGAGATCCCACTTGATCCTTCATCTACACATTTAATAACCTACCCCTAGTGTGTCACTTCAGTGATTTTGACCTTGTGGGCCCCATTGCTCATTTTGAGGGTTGAGCCCCACTTGGGTCACTTTGTGATACACTTCAATCTCAGATCTACTCAGATCTAGCCATTGGATGAGCCTAATTTTCAAGATCCACCTACCTCAACATTCCTGATCTACAATTTGGTGTACATTCGACTTCATTTGGCCCACTTCCCAAGGCATTGATCTTTCTCCAAGCTAATTCAACTTTCTTGGACTATTGAGTTTGCATGTGGTTTGATCCTTGTTTTGGTTGCTTGAACCCCTTGACATTATCATATCAATCAATCGAGCTCACTTTTGGTATTGGTTAGCCCCAATTCAGTCCTTAACTACCCTGCATTGGACACGGTTCCCAAGGCAGTGGATTTTCTCACAATTGACTAGTACCCTAATTCTGGATCTTATTCTAAACCTCATAAGTCACTTGCATAAACATGTTGGACCAAATCTACATTGTCTAAACCCCTTGATCCAACCTATTACTCACCTTGTGACTTCATTCATTGATCTAGAGTTTACCATACACCTTACGTACTTCATCATCATTTGATTTGATCTGGTGTCTTGGTCCGATCTCTCCTGTCGGGAGTAGATCTGGGTCTCCCCCTTTTTTGTCTTGGGCTAAATAACATAAAGTGAAGGTTTCCTCGATTGACGTGACAACCATCCATTAGGAGTCGAGGCTATCGTGGGTGCACCTGTTTGGTTGCCCATCCCTTCTGCCATCCATCTTGGATCCATCTCTAAGGGGACCTACAAGTTTGGTGATAACAGTTCCCTTGTATCATCTTCTTCTAGGTAATATTAAATGAACCTTGAGCCAATCTATGAATTGGTTCCATATATTTTTCTCTTTAGCTTTAATGATAATCAAGGGTTTGGTGTGAAATTTCTTAGTGTCCTTTATCTATATAGAATCAAAACCCAAAACATGATTGGGTTTAGGCACATGTTTCTTAAGTAAGTACACATGAAAGACTTCATGAATAGTCACATGTTGTACTAAGGCCAATTTGTAAGCAATTGCAACCATATATGTTAAAATATCAAAAGGTCCAAAATATCTTGTTGTCAATTTCTTCCATTTACCTAGACATAAGAGTTGTTTTTTTTATTAATGCAGAGAAACACTTTTCCTCTAACCTTAGAACTTTAACTTATCTATCTATCCTAATCAATCTTAATAGTTTTTTGTAAATGCTTTAACTATACTTTCCATCTCTTCCTACTCCATGTAGGATTCTAATTTTATCACCTTGCAATCGACCAACTGGAGATGTGTTGTCATGTTTGAATTATATGTGTGACATTTTCTTTCATGATACATATATTAAACTACTGGACATATCTTTAAAAGACCTTAAGACCTTAATATATAAATATATGGACAAAAGATACCTTTAGCCTCTTCCAAGCTTATAGATCTTCATCCTTCTTGCAATGCTCCTGCATCTTTACATGAAATGATATGTCTTAGATAAAGATGCACAATGGATAAGTAACCCATTCATAAATATATGAATTGTTTTTCACTTACATACCTCACCTTTAAAAATCTTTAAACAATAAGTGATCATGCCCCCATAGCCCAAGGATTTTTCCTTTGAGGCCTAGAAGGAGGGTGTGTTTTTACCTCTAGTGGATGCCTTTGCGTCATTCTCTCTCCCAGGGAACATCTCACTGGACAACATGCTCCACCCCAATATATGGTGATGTATGTTGCTTCATCATTTTATTGTAAGTATTGGCTTCATAATAGACGAGCAAAGCTACAACCATGTTGCATGTGGCAATTGAAATTGTTATTAGTTCAAGCACCAAGTCTTGGTATCTTTCACCACCCATTGTGTATCCATTCTTTGAAGACAAACCCTAAACCTTCAATAGTTTGAAAAGAAAAGATGGAAGGACCTTCGTAATCCTCTTAAATAGTTAATTTTCCAATAAGATCATTATATGTGATTGATGTTTAAATAATAAGTTTTTCATTAAAATAATTGAAAGTTCTACATGCTTTGACAACCTATCACAACATGATAGTTGAAGGTGTCACAGCCATAGTCACTCACTAGTCTCCAGCATCTAACTATGTTGTGAGGCATTACTTAGGAACGATTTGAGGGCATGACCAACTCAAATGTTCACCGGCACACTACGCCTAACCTGCGAAAACCTTTCAACTTAACACTTAACTTGTTTAACTTGTTTACTTATTTAGCATGTTCAACTAACATCCACACTTAGCCAATTTTCAATGTATGCAACACAACAAGTAGAACACAACACATAATTAAGTTGGGGTTTCCAAACCAATAACCCTTAAGCTTTTGTATAATCAATTGTTTACAACGGGTGGAGTTGCCAAACTCGGCAGAGCTCCGGCGTGAGCCCAACCAGCAACATGCCTTACAACCGACTTACAAAATACAAAGAGTGGAGTTTGCCCCTCCTGTGGGCGTCCAACTCTCAAGACTGCCGACTTCGGCAACCCCTAGATGCTGTCAAATTGTCTCACTGTGCAACCCAGAATGAGTGCGAACCTGCCAAATTCACCTCTTCTGCAACCCTGTTGCAACCGAATTTCGCTGGAACGAACTGTGCACGAAGGACGAGCTTGGAGTGCCTCCCTAGCTCGTGCGACCTCTTGCCTTATCTGAATTCCTTGTCTACTTTCTTGCATCTTGGCCTAAGCCTTTTTATATGCTGCCTTGTGGGAGGGTGCAACCCAGCTTGGGCGCCCCTTTGCTTGGCGTGCACTCCAAGTCACCACTGCCTTACCACTTGCAACTACTTTGGTCCAAGTCCCCCGCAAAGTGCGTGTCTCGGTCCGTTGGATGAGCGTTGTTTGTTGGGCTTCCGACCCGAGTTGTCTGTCGTGCCTCCATCTTGAGTTCGCGAGGAGCTTTCATCACGTGTTCTGTGAGGAGCTCCCAACCCGCGTTCGGCGTCCAGCTTCCAACCCGTGTTCGCGTCCCAGCTTCCAACCCGAGCTCGTGGGGTGAACATCTGCACCCATGCCTTGGTCTGTCGCGTCTAAGTGTTGGTCCGTTTGGGTGCTGCTTGCGTGGAGTATGTGGGTGCTGCTTACGTGGAGTATGTGGGCGCTTAGACCAGCGCGCCACAACTCCCAAAGCTTAAGTACGTCCAATAGTTCAAGGGTGCACCCGACGCCCCTTTCCTTGCCACCGTGCCGATGTAGTAACGCGCCCCAAGTCTGGTCCACGCGCCCCACCATCCGTTCGTCACTTGGTCGCTTGCTTACTCGCCAAGTCCTTGCCAACCGAAACGTCGTTTTGCCCAACCGGGCGGGAGTGCAAAACCGTTGCGCGTTTAGTATTCATGACCGTTTGTTTTACAAAATTCAAATGGGTGTTCTATGTATTCATAACCGTTTGTCTTACAAAGCTCAAACTGGACAGGAAGATTTTATACAAAATTCAAACTGGACTTTATATTTGTTTAATCCGATTTCAAGGTCGTGCATACAACAACTACACAATCACGTTAGAATCCCAATAATCGCGGTTAGTGCAACGCCACTCCATACATTTTCTATTCCCACCGCAGCCTACCTGTTGTCAGAAAGAAGAAGAAGAAGAAGCACCTTAAATCTATAAAACGACTGACTGTGTTAAATTAATTGTTTGGACTTGTGGTTTCAATTGCATCACACATACGATCTCCCCTCACTGCCACAGTTCGTTTTATTCAACTGCCATAGCTGAGATTATCAAGCAGCATTTGAAATAAAGACCATGTTACTGGAATCAGTTCTAGCAGAGTTCTCCATTGATGATCTCAGTGATCATCGTCAACAAATGCTGCCTGTGAAGACGCATGCTGCTGTTGCTACTCAGGAACAGATTTACAGTCGCAGAAGTTATTCCAAATCACAAGAAGGTTATAGTTTGTATACACACAGAGTGGTACTCGAAATGTATTCGCCTAGGGAATCATCATGTGAGCTTCTCAATAATTCTGGTAAACTCATGAAGCATATGACACATTTGTCGGAGGAATTTTATTCGTACAAGGCACCACCAGACTTTGTGCCATTCAGATGGCCCGGTGTTCGTAAGTCGGTGCAGAGAGAAGAAGAATTAAGGCAAGATCAGTTAATGCCTCCAGGCGCCCGAAGTGCTTCTGCTGCTATTTCACCATCATCTTATTCAATTAGAACGTCTTCAGTATCCCTCAATGAAAATGAGGACAACTTCAGCTGGAATCTTTCCCATTTACCCAGAGAATCCATTGATGTTTTCCAGAGTTCTCTGCAGGAAGATAATATTAGTGACTACGAGGATGAGGATATAATTCCACCCAGTATTGAATTAGATGCTCACAAAGCTGACTGGATAGATAAATCTCATTATCAGAAAGCTGCCAGTTTATCAGCAGATGAAGGTCATCCAATTCACAATAGCAATATGGAATTAACAACGATGGCTGCCAGGCCTGCAAGGATCGCCAGCGCAAGTTTAGTTTGGGGTGTATTTCCGTGCTGTTTAGGCAAATGCTTTGGGGCGCCTTCGGTGAAACAGAAGGAAAAGAGCGAGCAGGCAGTGCCAGTGCCAGTACCCACAACCAATATTGAACAAGGCAAAGTGTACTGTTCTTCTTCTCCTGGTCTGAAGATGATGTTGGCTCGTCATACACTTCGAGCCCGTGCGAAGAAATTAGCAACCCGTCAAGGACTTCTGAAACACATGTGAGTCATCACAGCTAGATTGCCTTTATGTATTTTTTAATTATCTTAATCAAATGGTATCATGGTTATCGATAAACATGGCGATATAGTATAGTAATATCGAGTGTGGGTATTAATAAAAGTTGCAGTATGGTATTTTTTTCACATAAAAAACTGTATTTTCTGTTCAAATCAGAATTTGTAAATTAAATTTCAAAACTCAAAAAATTACTATAATAATAATAATAATAATTTATTTGTGAGAAAAGGGATTCTCCTTTGCTAAAATATACAGAAAATATATATACTTTACTTTTCAGGATTTGAATCTATAACGTTATTTCATTTTCACCTACATATATAATATTTAATCAAACTACAAAAAGATTAAATATATAATATTTAATCAAACTACAAAAAGATTAAATACATTTTCAGCTTTTATTGTTTACTTAAGCCTAATGTCAATTTTATTATGCTGTTGTTATAATTAAAAGTTTTATTCCAAACATGACCTTCAAATTCCTGAAGTTACAGCCTTCCAGGTTCCTTGAAAGGCCTAACTTTGACATCTATGTGTATAGCTGGTTCTTCTCCCTATAAACATGTGTGAATGCTATAGGATTGACTTAAGTTTGACCTAATATTAAAATCTCTAATGTTTTGCTTATTATTCATCTAATTATATTTGTAGAAGTATCAGATTCCTAGAAGTGTCAGATCACTTGAGAATCGTCATATACCTGTAGATGTTTCAGATTCCTTTAATATGCCACTTTTATTATAAGTGGCAGTGTCCTTATTATAACTAGAAGTGCCGATAGGGTGAGGCCTATCGGCCCCTTCGAATAGGCCCTAACATATTTCCGTTGAAAAATAAATAAATAAAAAATGCCAAAAGTTCTGCCTAATTGTTTGTAACTTCTTCCATATTAACCATGAGTTAAATGAAATGATCCTCCGGGAGGAAAATCACTGTATCCGGCTGGTAACATCAGAGAGGTCTATATTTAGTGTCTCTATGGTATATTTACCACTGATATAATATATTGTGTATAGTGATAATATATGTGTATAGTTTGAAATGAAGTTGGTATTAATTTTTGTTATTGCATTGAGTTGGTGTTTTATAGGTTTGTTCTTAATAAAATAATTAAAATAAATTTGGATCTATCGAATTTCTTGAGTTTAAATTTAAAACAAAAAATACACTTCAAGAAATTGGATCCCTCTAGATGTTTGATAGATACAAGTTTAAGATAAATCTATATTGGTTAAGCAACAATTTAAACTTTAAAATTATTTGTTAATTATGATGAGGATTATTTTACATATCTTTATAAATGAGAAATGAGAGATAATTATTATTGCAGCATATTAATATTGATTACTTTACCATTTACCCAAATGTTTAACAAAATGTTTAATAAAGTTAATTTATACTATTTTAAAATATAAAATTTTAAAAATTAATTTATTATTATTATAATATTATTAATTAACTAATTAAATTATAAAATTATCTTAAAAAATAATTAATTTTATATTTGTTGAATTTAATTTAAGGAAATTATTAATTTTAAAAAATAATGATATTTAAAAATTAAAAAATAGAAGAAATTGAGAAAATATACATCAATTTTGTTTAAACAATTGTAAAATATAATATTTAAATTCTTATAATTTAAATATACAAAATTTTGGGTAGTTGGGTCATCGTTGATCTGGAGGAACTATAGTAAAGACCTATACTTGTGGATTAGGGATTGGTACAAATAATAAGGCGGAGTGTTATGTATTGTTCTTTGGCATGAAGCAATCTCTTGCTTTAGGTATTCATTCTCTATTGGTGATTGGAGATTCGCTTCTCATTCTCTCTCAAACTAGGCACTGCCAGGAATTAGCGGATCAAATAGCTGGAAGACTTCATAAATGTATCATTGGGCTTCTCCCTCAAATTTAGTCTCTTTCTTCCATGTTCGAAGAGAGCACAACTCTCACGCTGATGGTTTAGCTAATCAAACCTCTCATCTTCCTCGGGGGGTTTAATTGAAAATGGGGGTCAAATCCAACTATGTTGGCTCCCCTAATGCTTGTTCCTATGCATCACATTAATGAACAAATGTGATGGCAGGTAATTGCTATGAATTTGGTCCTGCTTGTTGACATGGGGAGGTTGAAAGGATCCTTGGTATTTGATGCACCCAAATTCCAATGATTCGCACAAGTAAATTTAATGATAAGTGATTTGATGGTACTCTTGGTCGGGTTGCATTCATAAGCGGTGGTAAGGAAAGTTTATTTCTTCATTCCCAATTTGTTAACAATGGAGATAGTTGGGTTTGTGAGGGCGGGAACTTTGGAATGGTCAATTGGTTTCTCATGGATTATATTGCCACCTCATATGCATTGGAAGTGTGGCTATTGATTTTGAACAATGTCGATTTCAATATTTGTTGGTTGGTAATTTTATCCGGTCATTGCTTTATTTCTCCCCTATCGCCTGTTTGGAGAGTCTAGGACACAGGATCGAATTTCAATTTGGTTCTTGTTCCTAGGGAGCGATATATTTCTATGGAAAATATAGAGATAATAGGAATGGTATCTTTATGTGGAAAATATAGAGATAGTAGTGGAAGGAATTAGGCAGGATTCATAGTTGTCTCACCCCTTTGGACATTGGTCGCCTCGCGTGAATGTCTCTAAGAGCCTTGTGGTAATTCTTAGGCAGGTTGTAGAGCATGTTCTCAACTGGAAAGCAGGGTTGAATAAAGAATATTTTATTTTGGTTCTCGTGCTAGAGGAGTGGTATTTTGTGGAGGAAATTCAAAGATTATAGTGATAAGAATTGGATAGGAAGCAAAACTATTGGAAATTTGTGCTCCACGCTGGTATTTCTCTAAGAACATTGTGGTTATTTCTAGGTAGGCCGTAGAGCAACCCCTCAAAAGCATTTGGATAGCTCGAATCACAGGGATTTTGATATTGAATTGGCTCTCTAGAGTAAGTAATTTGGATCTAATCATGGAAAAGAAAATCAAGAAAATCATTGGGAGAATCGGGGCTATTCAAGTAGACATTTAGGGCCTTCGAAAACATTTTTGGTGGATGAAGGCTCAAATGGAAGGCCTGGTAGCAGTGGTTCGTAGTATAATTGATCATGTGCGTATTCTAGATAGTTGTGTTGATGAAGTTGAATGGGCTTCTCGTCATCTCAATGCTAATCAATCTTCTTTTGATACTCACCTAGAAGAAGCTGAAGGTACTTTATGTGCTTGCGACGCACAAGTAAAGGAAATATATTTAACTCTAGATAAGCATGAATACCTCTTAGCTGGAAAGAACTCCATAATGGATGACAACTCCAAAAGTGAGAATAACAATTGACAGACTATTCGCCAACCTTCCCCTGTTGCTATCTCAAGTTCAAGTGAGGAAGATGAAGTAGAACCCGAAGAAGATGTCAATATATCTAGTGCCAATGTCAACTTAAGTGAAAAAGCAGAAGATTAGGTGATGAAGAGTGATGATATCTCAGTTAATTTTCAGTTTGTATGCTTCATTTTTTAAAAATTACTAGGCTAGTTCGTTAAAGTCTATAGTAGTACAGTCACTATGTAGTCTTTTTGAGATAGTTTTTATATTATGGATGACTATAAAGGATATTATCAGTACTATTGGAGGCATTGTGAGACATGCTTTGAACTACCCGGTTTTGTATCCTTTCAAGCCGATTTTTCCAGTGTTTATAATACAAAAATAAGTGTTTCAATATATGTGTGTGTATGCGCACACCAATGAACATCAACTATCATCATCATCAATTAAATAATTAAATCATTTCAATCAATAAAATAAATTTTACTTCCCTAATTTTCTTTTGAATATTAACTCTTTCCATTGGCTTTCACCTTCCTAATTTATCAAAGCTTTGATATTATTTCTTTGCTATTATTTCTTTAACTTTTGACAATGAAATGAATTTTTCTCATATTAATTCTTTAACTTGTTTAAATGTAAATATAAAAAATAAATTATATTTTTTATAATATGTTGTAAAATATAATAAATTATATTTTTTATAATATTTTGTAAAATATAATAAAATATATTTATAAAAGAATATGTAGTAGTTGTTGATAAGCAACAACAAAAAGTATGCCAAAGAAAAGATAAACATAACAATCATCTTTTAATTGAGTTTTATTTTAAATGATTAATTTGGAAATAGCATTTTTGGAAGTATTTGTCATGTAAATAGAATCTAATTAATGTTAGAATAAAAAAATTGCAATATATATTCAACTTTTTCTTAATCCTTTTAAGGTGAATTTTAATGTTATATGTTTAGAATGGTTTCATTTCATTTATGTTACTTTCATTCAAATATTAAATATATTTTTCAAATAGAGTTTCATATTCAAAATTATCATAATCTATTGATTTCTTATTTCAACTATTTATTTTACTAGAGTAAATCCTATAGTATTGTCTTATATATAAAACACATTTATATTGCATTTGTAATCTCCCTTGGGGATATAAAATGGACTTAGGGACATATCATTAGATATAAGAGGTTAATTACAAAGTTTAAGCATAACGGAGAAGTAGAATAAATATTTAATTTCAATTTTCACAAATTAATTATGACAAAATATCGATAATCGTAAATTAATTAAAATAAAATTTACATCTTAGCAAGCAATTGAACCAAGGCTAGGAAATCTTATCCAACAGTGTCTAACATCACTATACATCCATCCCAAGCCATAACATAGGTTACTTGCACCCAAAAAGGTCATTTCCAACAATATGTCATTAACTAGTTAATTAAGGTAATTAATGCGCTAATTAGGACACTTAACTTATAAATGACTACACTTAGCATAAAATAATTTGTTCAACTAATTAACATAATTTATCAATCCCAATGGATAATTAACACTTACATCCATGTATATATGGCCAAATAACCATTTTTAAATAATTAAACCTAATATACACAAAAATGAGATACCCTGACTACTCAACTAGTTTCACTACGCAAACAACTAGTCTTGTGCATTTTCGACGCACAATCATACCAACTATCCAAAAATTGAACCTACAACCATTATGTGCATAAATAAGCATGCATGTACAACAAAATAAAATTACATTTGTATCTTTAATTCGAGTACATAAATGAATAATCTTTCAAGTTTAATCAGTACAACTAGTTAATAAACACTGCTAGGAATTCAATCAAACCAATCGTACTAAGTTCTGAGGAACATGGAGGTGAAGGTACATATATGGAAAATAGAATTCTACAGCACAAATAAAGTACCAAAAATAGACAATATGGTTGTACATTCATCTTTTACCAAAAGCAGAGATTCGAATCCAAAAACTAGTTACCAATTTCACTATTTCGAAGTTATTTTCCAATTCTAGTTTTCAAAATCAATTCAACAAGAAGGAACTGACGATCGGAGCTTAAGATTATAATATTATATTTCATCTCCATTCATATTTTTGTAGCTTCATACTCATATACATTCCACATTTCAAATCCCAAATCTAGCTATGGCAGCCTCTCCGAAAAGAATAACAATTCGAGAAATAGACTAGGATCGCGGTAACAAATTTTATAGCCTATCTTGGAATATCTTTCACACATTTAGTCAAACATATAATATGAAAATATCATATATGAATCAAATAACTCATATAGAAATTTTAAGAAACACTTCTCTCACAAAGTCTCGAATCTAGCTAAAACTATTTTTCTAGAAAACTAGTAATTGAAAAACAACTGGATTCATTACAAATGGATTACATAGACCTTTCTAAAAATCTTCCACATTCGAATAACACTTTCTATAAATATTATCAGAGACATAAAAATCATATATGTATCATAGGATTCTCATAGACATTTTAACAAACATTTCTCTTGCAAAGTCCCAAAACTAGCTTTCACATTTTTTCCAAAAGAACTAATAATGGAAAAACAATTGGAATCATAGAAAAGGAATTTTTCACATTTGATTCAATCACTCCATCAAATATTTCATATGCATACCTATATATATCATATCATGAACATATAACTCATATAAATAAAAGACAACCACTTAGATTGCAAATTCCCACAACTGAAATTGACTGTGCCACAATCCACCCACTTGTAGACACTATACAATCCAAATATGTCTTTGCACAGGCCACCCCTGAGATGGAACCATGATTCCAAAAGAAAGAGTGCACTCAACTATAAAACCCAACTATCATCGATCCAACCACAATTCCAATGGCAAGTGGATTCCACATCACTTCCAATCCAGGACAGTAGCTCCAGGACAGATAGTCACAAGTCTACCATTGGTCCAACTGTATTTCAATGGAAAATAGATCCCACTATTTCCAATACAGGACATACAGCTCCAAGACATATAGAATCAATAAAACACTAATCTACCATCGGTCCAACTGCATCCAATGGAAAGTGGATTCCACATCACTTCCAATCCAAGACAAGCAGCTTCTAGGATAGATAGAGTAGCAGCAACCAAGTCTCTCTGCTTGGGTACAGGCTCAACAAGGGCGCACTAACCATCCAAAAGGACCACTGGATCATAGGTTCTCACACATACCAAGGGCATCAAATCAAATTCCCAAGTGCCAAAGAGCAATGCACATGAGTGAGTGAACCAAGAACAAAGAGAATGAAGTCAAGAACCAAGAACAAGAAGCAAGAAGCAAAAATCAAGAGAAAAATGAAGCACACACCAACCAATTCAAATTCCTCATGGATAACTTAGAGTTTGGGGAGAGAGAGAGTCACAAGAGGATTTACTTTCCTATAATAGAAAACCACTAAGGAGGAGTTACAAATTTCATGAGGGGAAACACCAAGTGGCACTCAAGGGGGCACACTAGGAGAGAGAGAGTGACTCCAATTTTAATAGAAACCATCATGGAATTATAAAATCAAGGATAAACACAACATAAGAGGGTGCATAAGAGGGTCCACCAACATAGACACAAACACTTAGGAACACACTTTCCCACTTCCTTGTGCTCGTAACATCATGGTTCCTCGTACTCTTTTATGTGGAATCAGTCGATATCAGCTATTTTATTTTATTAATTAATAATAATAATAATGTGCAAACCATAGTCCCGACACTTCGTGCCATAATTTCACAACATCAAAATAATAATATGTCTAGTGGCTAAACCAGAGGGTATTACATCCCCCTTCCCTTAAACAATGCATCGTCCTTGATGCATATTACATACATGCATTTACAAAATTACAATATACATGCCCATACATTCCTCAGAAAGATAACATCTTTCTATCCACAATACTTCCCACTACCACCTACTTTCATATCTATCTCCACCGCCCATGGGAGAACCGGGACTAGTAGAGTGGACTCAAGGAAGAAATGGTCGATCTTCAACCCCCATCACAGGGTCTTCAATCCTCTTTACAAGGCCTTCAAACCTTCAACAAAGATACATCCATCTAAAAATCATATTTCAATCACTCATATGATTAACATCAGGTATATAAAAATATGTGATACATGGTATAAAGATATTCTTCTACAAAGATACTTTTTACGTTCCAACAAACACATGATCAACAACAAACGTGTATATATATATATATATATATATATATATATATATATATATAAAAATATTGTTCATCTAGGTACATAAAATACATCTTCAAGGTACATGATACATGAAATAAATCACACAAAATACATTAGTATATACAAGGTACATGAGATATATATAGTTCTTCAACAAAATACTTGAAATGCATTTACCTAAATCTTATTCAAATCAATTTCAATCATATGAAATGCATCAGGTGTATCAATCAATTTCATGAAGTGCATAAAGTATACCATTCAATCTCATGAAGTGCATCAAGTGTGTACTCTTTCTTCATGAAATGCATTCAAGTCAATCAATCACATGAAATGCATATACTTCACCTGCATATACATGAAATACATCATGCATATGCTCTATCAACAAAATACATGAAATGCATTTAAGATATATGAAATGTACTCCAATTAGTC
Source organism: Larix kaempferi (assembly GCA_027924585.1). NCBI lineage: Eukaryota > Viridiplantae > Streptophyta > Pinopsida > Pinales > Pinaceae > Larix > Larix kaempferi. The sequence goes on from BSBM01000705.1 coordinate 3,952,240, forward strand.
AGTCACATGAAATGCATTACCAAGATGCGTTTACATGATTTATCACCCAAATACTTTCCCTACAAGGATGCATGGGATTTACCATGATACTTTACAAAGATGCGTTTCAACAAAGGTATTTTATATACTGCAAGGATACCCTAACAAGATACTTTCAGAAAAGATCACAAGGATATTTTTCTAACAAAGATCGCAAATATCACCTAAACATTTTATGCACCTAATGTAACAGATAAGTGAACTTATATGCAACAATTCCAATCTAACTAAGAAACAAAAAAAAGGTCCATAACACTAGTAGTTAAGCATACTACCTTTCATCTCCACACAAAACATAATTCTTCTTTAGAGAACATCGAAAATCCCATTATACATCAACTAATAGTAATTAGTATCAACCAGTAACATCAACCAATATCAATCATACATGAGTCATACAGGCGTCGATCCATAATACATAAATTCATAATACTTCAACCATATATGAATCATATGTCGATCATATATCAATCATACACCAATATCAACCAATGACAACCATACACGCATCAATTTCCCATACAAACATCAAGCAAACTACATCAACCAAGACACATCAACCAGAATACCTCAACTGGAATACATCAACCAGAACACATCAACCAGAACACCTCAACCAAAACACACCAATCATAATACATCAACTAGAAGAAAAATACATCAACCAGAATACATCAACTAGAACACATCAACCAGAACACATCAATCACAATACATCAACTAGAAGCAAAATACATCAACCAGAACACATCAATCATAATACATCAACCAGAAGCAAAATACACCAACCAGAATACTTCAATCAAAATACATCCATCAAAATACATCAATCATACCAATATCAACCCATGACAAAAAATAACAACCAATAGCAACCATATGAATAATAATATCATCCACTCATCATCCATCATTCATCAAGCATACACACAACAACCATAACAACCAAGAACAACCAATAATATCCATACATCCAGTAATGACAATATTGTACATGTATCAACCATTAATCAACCAACGCCAATCACTAACAACCAATAGTATCAAACAACATGCATCAACCATTCTCCCATGAGGGGTAGATCACTTGGTAATGAATAATTGAGAAGAGAAGTTGTAAATGGAAGATCACAAGTTCAAATCTTTGTGGATACTAGCTTACCAAAAAATATAAACAAAAATAATCCCACCCCATGTCCTCCTAACATTTTATCCCAAAGGGGTTGGATCCATTGGTGAAGAGCAAGCAGTTTTTCACTAGTGGGAAAGTTTCAATTCCAATGAGGTCCAAACCTGGAGCCATGGGGGCACCTTGAGGTAGTGGTCGAACGTGTGGTTCCACCTAGAGAGATTGTATTAAAATTATCTTGTGACCTGTGTACACATAAGTGCTTCAAAGGTGCTTCAAAGCCCACCCCCATGTCCTCCTAACATTGAAATTCAATTCTCGCTAGCTCATTTGGTTAAGGTGTGAGTCTCGTCAGCAGGGCAACCCGAGTTCAATTCCCCTTAGGGGTGAGCTAGTTGGGAGGAGGCACCCAAAAATCCATCCATCACAAGGGTTGGTGTGGCCCAAGCCAGGCGCAATCCCACGTAACTTTGACAGCTTAAGTGCCCCTGGGTTGCATTTCTTAACCAATGGTTCATTGTTATTGGCCTCGAGTGATGGGAAATCTAACAAACAAACAAAAAAACATACATCAACCATTCAAACATCATACATCGACCATAGCAAGATCATTTCGAATAGTTACTATTTATCATAACACTATATATAATTATTAGCACATGACGATATATATAATATCCATATATTAATAATACATGTATACAACCAACATCATCACACAAACACTACTAATACTACACTTATGTAAACACTCAACACATACACAATCATACATCTTTCCTGCATACATACTCCATCAATAGCAATGTTATATATACTTTTATGGCAATCCCATCTAATCCCCATATACTTACCATACATTACGTGACTAATTATTTACATTTAGCACACTACTTATACTATCAACCAAAGTAAATACATAATGACCTAAAGCAACGAAACATCCTGCCGCCAAAATATTATAATATTCCGTGATAAAATAATTACTAGCTATAGAACACACCATCATACACTCAGACCATACACCATACTTACTATTACTATGTATTATTTCTATACATGCGCCCATTTGTCTACATACATATTAAAATTCCTCAATCATATATCATATTATTATTATTCGTATACACATCATATTAGTCATATAACCTATATATCCTATATTTTATACACTCAAATAATTGTTATGTTATACCATAGTATCCATACAATTACAACGGTATAATTACTTAATCCAATGCTATCATATTACGTACACATTATAACATATATACTAATAATACTGTTGGGACATTATAACCAGCAATGATATATTGCCAAACATCTGCTCCCAAAAATTGTAAATAAACTTCCATACGTGCCTTCCAGAAAACATAATTGGTGTCGTCAAATCCTGGTGCTTTGTTGGTAGAAACGCCTTCCTATTTATCCATTTCTATGCAATGATCTATATTCCAAATGTTAATCTGTTACTGAAGACACCCGCTCTGATACCAATTGTTGGAATCTATGTAATACTGAGAGGGGAGGTGAATTAGTATTAGCGCAGTTATCAGTAGTTTTTACCTTCTTTAATAGATTAGCCTTTTACTTCATCTTTATCTTCAGTTATGCATCATAAAATAAACATCGACATATATGCATCACATAAACAACGCATAACACACAAGATTTTTACGTGGAAACCTAAATGGGAGAAAACCACATAATGCTTCTTTATAATGGGAAATAATACATTCAAGGAACACCAAATTCCTCTATTTAACAACACCAACTGGAATGAGGCACCAACCCCCTATTTTTACAGGCACCGACCTGAAGGAAGCTACAACTCCATGTGTTTTCTCCAGCACCAACTAGAAGGAGGCACCCACCCCTATCTTCTTTGTTTTACAGGAACCAACCTGAAGGAAGCTCCAAATCCATGTCTCCTTGCCTCTTCTAACCGCCTTGATGTCCAATATATGTTGTTGTCTTACTGAACTTCAACTCAGCGCACTCTTATGATCTTATGTTGATGATTCTGTTGTGCGTTGTCTTCGTATGCAGTCTATACTTTGTCACTTCAATGCATACATCACTCGACTTTTCACACTTCTCAAATATACTTCTGCTGATGAATTACTTCATATATTATGTACTTGTTGATATTGTAGTTTGTGTTACTTGTTATCTCAACATTCTACTCTGTGTGACTACAATAACCAACGGATATTGTGCTTTCAATTGATAGTGTGTTGTTTTGGAATGAAGCATTAGTAATAGATGGAATTACATACTTATTGATGTGTTCATTCTGATTAAGTGGTGCAGTCTCTGAGACAATCTGCAACGTCTTGTGCATCAAATGATTTTTCTGTTATGTTTAACACACTTGTCTCGGATAATCTGCATCATGATGTGCTTATCGGATTATGATGTTGTTCTGTCGTTTTGCATCATATGAAGTTCTCAACTTCGCACACTTTCACTTCTACTCATATGCCTTAGCTAGACATCTGCGCATTGTCAAATAAACTTCGGTTCTATCTCTGCGCTTCGGTCTTTACAATGTATGTGACTATTGGTGTGTTGATTGTAATAATGTCCTTTGAAACATCAATCACTTGTGCATACTTTATTAATTATTGCTTTCATTACTTGTGCATTAGTCACCGATCTACAACATCATTATGCACACCATCAAAAATTCATTATGCTACATGTGCACATTCGGATCCTTACTAGATCCTTCTATTATGTCCATGAGCCCCTTGATGCCCCAAAAATCAAAATGAAACTTACATTTGAAGCTCTTATGCTCTCTCCATCAAGCTTACTTCAAATCTCCAACTTCCATCTCTATTAACACAGGTCCTGCACAGATTGTATGTTCACAATTTGGTCATGGCATCCCTTCTTCCATACTTCACAGATTTTGCATATGCCATGTGTCATCTTATGTGATATTGATGTGTCATTCTTTGTGTCTCAAGCGCCCTCATGGTCCACAACTTAGTGGGACTTTACACCTTGGTGGTGTACCTTTGCGCTCTTGATGTACAATTTCCTTAAGGTATTTGTGGAATCTTACACTTCATCTTGATGTGTCTATGAGCTGTGTTGTACCATCCCTTATGGGTAATGCACCCTTGAGATATTGATTCTTTGCAGAACCTGTGCATACTCCAACTTCTACTTCGTGGAATTATATTTACCCTTACCGCTTCATCACTTGTGGTAAATGAACACTTGGTGTATTGATACTTTGCGGATTCTGTGCATAACCCAACTTCTACTTGGTGGGACTTTGACTTCTAACTTGTCATCACTTGTGGGACTTGCACACCTGTTGTACTATCGGCTGTGAAATTTGCTCATAGATGGTCTTCAACCACTATACCCTTCTAGGAACTTGTGCGCGTTCCACTTACTGAAAGCATCTTCTGATTGGCTAAGTTTGCAAACTTCCAGGATTGTCCAACCATTAACTGCTTGCGCACTTCCAACCATTAAACAAGCAACGCTCAGGCTTGTGTGTGCATTCCAAAGAATTCCTTCAATAGACTTGCACAACCAATCTCCTTGGTTGTTTGAACACATGTACCATTGTCCAACCAACTCTTTTGACTGCGACCATGAAAGAGTATGACTTGGTGGACTTGATGTCTGTGCAACGACCACACGTTGTACGATACGTTACTTTTTTTCTTTCTTTAATTGGATCTGCATGATGTATCTTCCTTATGTATTTCTTCAAACTCATCATGCATGATGTATCCTTGGAGTCACATCTTCAAACTGAATGTACTTTCAGATATACTTCAAATTTGCATTCATATCTGTCACCTTCACCATTTGCACATAAACTTATGGTATTCATGTTCTTCTTCATCATGTGCATACACTACTTCAAAGTGGCTTCCATTACTTTTTTTTACACTTCTGCAGGAATTTTGTATCCACTTTGACTTCAGTTGATATCAATGAATCAGACTAAATCAATTGACATCCTCTTTGACATTAGTTGACATCAATGACAACCAAAGTTCAACACCTCCATCTATCTTACATCACATATTATCTTATACATATTTAAATCTATGTCATATATATATAATATTATCATACACTACTATACTACCTACTTATACACACATAATAAAATAACTAGAATTAAGAGAATATGAACCATTAAAGACAAGTGGCTCATTTCCTCCAAAAATAGACAAGGAGTTACATTTCCATAGACAAAATAAATAAATAAAAGAGAATATGAACCATTAAGGACAAGTGGCTCATTCCCTCCAAAAATATACAAGGAGTTACATTTCCATAGACAAAATAAGTAAAATAAAAGAGAATATGAACCATTAAAGACAAGTGGCTCATTTCCTCCAAAAATAGGCAAGGATTTACATTTCCATAAATAAAATAAAAGAGAATATGAACCATTAAGGACAACTAACTCATTTCCTCCACTCAATAAATAATCTGGTAAAATAAATTAGGATAATAATAATGCCACCACTAACCCTAAAATAAATTAAATAAATAATCAATAATAAAATGCAAGAATAGTCCATAACTATACTTACTTCCAAGTGGCAATTCCACCACTAACTAATTAGATAAGTTAGGATAGCAATAATTAGTAAATAGTATAAAACATACTACATGCATAAAATAAAAAGGAGATTGGGAAACACCATTTAGACAAGTGTCCCATTTCCTAAAATAGCCAAGGAGTTACTCATTGATGTAACTACTACCTTTCAAGTGGCAAAGCATGCCCATACATAAAAGTATTCCCTCAAGAGAAGCAATATAGACAATAGAGAGTATATTTCCCATTAGTAACATTTCATATTGATAATAGTTATACTACATCATCTTTATATATCTTACATCATTACATATCATATAAATATATACATAATTATTTACTTTATACAATATTTATATATCACACCTTACCACATATATACTAATTTATGCTAATATATTACATATACTAACAGATCCATACTCTCTTGACCTTTGAAATTGAAAAGAAATAAAAATACATTCAGACTAATCTATGACGTAGGCATTATTCAAGGCTTATGATTCTTCTATTAACATAAGGGAGGTTAAATTTCTTTCACTACGCACATTTATAATCTCCAAATGCACATAAACATAAAATTATGACTTTGTAACAGGCCCAACAGCCGCAGAGTTGGAACCATAACTTTGATACCACCTGTAATGTCCTCCGAGGCTATAAAATGGACTTAGGGACATATCATTAGCTTAAGAAGCTAATTACAAATTTTAAGCATAGCTGAGAAGTAGAATAAATACTTAATTTCAATTTTCACAAATTAATTACGACAAAATATTGATAATTGCAAATTAATTAAAATAAAATTTACATCTAAACAAGAAACTAAAACAAGGTTGGGAAATCTTATCCAACACTGTCTAACATCATTATACATCCATCCCAAGCCATAACTCATGTCAATTGCACCCAAAAAGGTCATTTCCAACAATATGTGATTAACTAGTTAATTAAGGTAATTAATGCGCTAATTACGACACTTAACTTACAACTGACGACACTTAGCATAAAATAATTTGTTCAACTAATTAACACAATTTATCAATCCCAATGGCTAATTAAAACCTACAACCATGTGTATACGGCCAAATAATCATTTTTAAATAATTAAACATAATATACATGAAAATGAGATACCCTAACTAGTCAACTAGTTTCATCACCCAAGCAACTAGCCTTGTGCATTTTTTAGCAAACCCATACCAACTATCCAAAAAGTGAACCTACATCCATTATGTGCATAAATAAGCATGCATGTACAACAAAATAAAAGTACATTTTCATCATCTGTGCATCTCCTGGATCATCATCTGTATCCCCAGTAATGTTGTAGCATACCAAAGCTTGTTCAATTTTCGCAGTCCATTGTGTTGGTTTTTCAGCATTTAATTCAATCTGATCTAGGATCTTAACTGAGAGAACACCATGTACAGCATATCAAACACTAGAGACAAGAGACACAAATCAATTCACCGGGGAAAACCAAGAAGGTGAAAAACCCCACAACTTCCTTAGAGATAGAATGAGCATCAATACAAAGATCACAAATATCAAATCCCACAACAAGAGATATTCTCCTAGCAGCTACTCCTCCTCCACTTGTGCGCACTCCTCCTCTCTCTCACTAATGCGAAGTGAGTGAGTATGTGAATGAATAAATGAGAGAGTCACACTCTCTATTTATGCTTTACTTCACTTGACTTTTAATTCTAACTAGGTCGGCCCCAACTTAACCACTTAACATAATGCTAACTAGGCCGACCAACTAGGGGACTTAATCACCCCATCACAACTGACTCTGGGCCGACCTCCCGTAGGAGACTCTAATAACCCACTACCACTTGACACTGGGCCAACCCCACTGGGGTGGTCTAATAACCCTTTAATCCACATGACTCATACAGGGCCGACCCCACCAACGTGGTCTAATAACCCATCAAATATAGGTTACGATACTTACAATATAACTTGTGACACTTGCAAGTACAAATGATGACACTTCCAATTGGAGGAATAATACATCTCCATTGGGGATACAATAAGGTACAAATGTAATACATACAATATACAAGTGAATATCTTCCGAAGTTACAAATACATCAACACTCCCTCTTAACTAGGAAGGTATTCTCTTGACAAAATTTATCAATACATATAGCAACAAGTCTTCAACACTGGAGCTGGATCATCGTCACTGGATATCGGAGCATCATCGTCACTGTTGTTGTACTCGTCATCTCTATCACTGGGCTATCTCTCAATTCTTCTCGTCATAGGAATTTCTATAGAGCCAGAATTTTTTCATGATAGTTGTAGTCCTACTGTAATGTCCCTTTTTCAAAATTTTAAGAAAATGCCCAATTTTCCACCTTTTCCCCAATTTCGACCTTTGACTAGTTTTGATGCCTAGGTCCCAATTTTGGTCCAAATGGTCCCAAATATTCAGGGAAGGTGTATTACTAATATTAGGACTTAAATATTATGTTCAGGGATGATATATGGCCACCAAAATACCTCTACAAACTCTCTTAAGATTCTGGTTCAAGTATGGAATTTTACTAGTAATTTGGGGTTCAAATCCCCCTGGGGTAAGTATTGAAAATAGCTTCCCAAATGCCTCCAAACCCACTCGAACTTCTGAAAAGAGGTAGGGGATATTTCAGGGATTTTATTAAGGTCCAAAATGCATCATTCATTAGTTATAACGTCTGTTCCAACCCTCTCCTAAACAACAACAAAAACCACTAATTCGACCCTTGGGGAAACAACACCAAATCTTCTTCAAATGCAAGTAAACTGAGTATAATGGATTAAAATGCTCAAGTACTAAATATGAAACTTGTAATACACATCAATGGAAGTCCATGCATCGCAAATATATCAAAGAAACATTCCTTTAATCGAAATCATCATCATTATAATGACATACATCAATGTAGTGGGGAAATGGACATTATTTGCTCATTAATATTCATTTTTACATACAACCACATGGTATTTCAACCTGAGACTTTCTGAAGGTGAATAAAAGAGTATATAATTCTATTACAATCATAAATACATCAATAGAATCTCTCCCAAGAAGCACAATAGCTCACCAAAAACGACCTCCCTCAAGGAGCATGAATATGCCTTCAAACCCAGAAATGGTTGAGAGATGGTGCTGCACTAAACAAAAAAACGAGCTGCCCTGTAGCTTATACCTGCAAATAAAATCCATTAAATATCCATGAAATACCTAAGTGTCCTCTCCAAACACCAACTTGGATGGGAATCTTTCACCCTCGAAATTGGCTAAGGCAAGAAACTAGTCATCCACTAGCTCTCTCTTCACAAATGCAATTTTTCTCAAATCATCAAAAGCCATTCTCATACTTGATTTCTAAATTTTATAACCAACATTAGCCTTCTAAGGGTCGAAATTCTCTCATTATCTTCTAGAGATTTCCACTTAGGAAATATTCCACATTTGCCACTTGTCTCCTAGTTTCCAACCCTCCATCTTCTCCCAATTTTGAATAGGAGTCTCTTTAGCTTCCCCCAACTCCATGAGCACCTTCTTGAGCCTATTTTTGGGGCTGATATGTCATAATAGTCAGGTGTAAGAAGTCAGATCTGAATTTTGTCATAGATGTCATAGATGCTTCATCATTGTTGTCATAAGACTAGAGAATCTAGCCCAAGTGTCCACTAGTATCCAATTTGACTCTTCCTCTTCCATGAAGGTTACTATTCCACCAAATTTCAACCTAAGATACTCCATGCCATGTGTAGGCCTTACCAAATCACCCAATAATGTTTTCCTTCCCATGGATTTGAAATTCCAAGTGAGATTTGCCATGCGGCAGTGAGAAACCAAGCTAGTGGGCGTCCCACATCCTCCAAATGTCCTCAAAACCATTTGCCACCTATAACTCCTCTTGGATGAATTTATTCAAATTATTTATTAAATACTTGGACTATTCTAATGTGTAAACATTATTCCTTTTCTCCCTTATTACAATTCCCAATGTAGCCATTCAACCTAGGGAACTTGGTAGGATTGATGGGGATTGTCTGCTATATAATTATTTGAATGGGGACATTACAGTCCTCCCCACCCAAGATTGCTTGTCCTCAAGCAATTGAAAATTAGGATGCTGCAAAATATTCTCCTCTTCCCATGTGGCATCTTCATTTGGTAGGTCTGGCATCTTCATTTGGTAGGTCCCTCCATTGTACTAAATATTCTTTGATAATTCTACTCCTCAACCTCCTTTCCCGTGTCTTCAAAATCTTTTCTGGAACAAGTGTGAGCTGACCTTCATCATCCAAGGGAGGAATTATTTCTGAAGTGATGATTTGTTGACCAAGGGTTTTCTTGAGACAAGAAACATGGAATACATTATGGATTTTACTCCCTTCCGGAAGTTCTAGTTCATATGCTACTTCTTCGATCTTCTGCACTACCTTGTATGGCCCATAGTACCTTGGTTTTAATTTTTTTGCTCCATTCTTTTTTAGAGATGTTTGATTATATGGATGCAACCTTAAATATACTAAATCATTGACCTGAAAATTTCTTTCTTCCTTATGTCTATCAGCATATTGTTTTTGCTTATTTTGAGCAACCTGCAAATTGTCTTTCAAGAGATTTAAAATGTCTTATCTCTCTTCCACCCAATATTTAGCCTTTGGGGCTCTACTATCACCAAATATGATTTCAGAAAATGTAAGTGTATCATATCCATATAATGCTTTGAAAAGAGACATCCCTATTTACATATGATAGGTGGTGTTGTAGCAAAACTCACCCAAGTGTAACCATTTTTCCCATGCTTTTTGCTGCTCTCCCACATAGTTTCTTAGGTACCCCTCCAACCACTGATTCAGCCTCTCTGTTTGTCCATCAGTTTGCGGATGATAGCTGGTACTTGGATTCAATTGAGTGCCCACCAATCTAAAAATTTATTTCCAAAAGGCGCCCATGAATCTACTATCTCCGTCACTAACAATGCCCTTGGGAAGCCCATGCAATCTGAATATTTCTTTGAAAAAAATATCAGCCACCTGTTCAGCACTAAAAGATGATGTCACAGCAAAGAAATGAGAAAATTTTGTCAACCTATCCACTACCACATAGATGCAATCCTTACCCAAAGATTTAGGCAAACAGGTGATGAAATCCATGGAGATACTGTCCCATTTTTGCTATGGAATGGGAAATGGTTGTAATATCCCAACGGGACATGTGAGTTCTGATTTGTTTTGTTGACATAATTTACATTCATTCACATATTTCTGAACATCTTCCTTCAACCATTTCCAAAGAAACCTTTGCCTAAACTGTCTATAAGTTTTGAAGATCCCCGGATGGCCCTCTAGTGGATAATCATGTGCTTCTTGCAAAATTCGGTACTTGAGCTTTGAGTTCTGAACTAAATAAATTATTCCCTTATAATATATCAGGCCATTCAAAATCTTGTAGTTATCATCCCCTTTGATTCCATCCAACACATCACAAGCAAATTTGTCTTTAGCATATTCAACTAGTAGCATGTTTTTCCAATCCTTGGCAATGTCCATGAGAGAAAAAGAAGGTCTTCTTGACAAAGCATCTGCTACTTTATTATTCTTTTCCTTGACATATTCAATATCAAAATCATAAGCTTGGATTTTTCTTACCCACATTTTTTGCCTTTCATTTAGATCTTTTTGGGTGAGAAAGTGTCTTAGACTATTGTGGTCAGTTTTCACCACAAACTTGCTGCCCACCAAGTATTGTTTGAATTTGGCCAATGCATGCATAATGGATAGCATTTCTTTATCATAGATGGAGTAAAGTTTTTCATGAGGCTGCAAATTTATTCTCTCAAAGGCTATGGGGTGTTGGACTTGCTTTAGGAAAGCCCCTATTCCTCCACCTGAAGCATCACATTCCACAACAAAAGGTTTAGTAAAATCAAGATGTGCAAGTATGGGACAACTACTCATTACCTCTTTCATTTTTTGGAAGGCCTTTTCAGCCTCTTCATCCCACTTGAAAGCATCCTTCTTAGTCAAATCAATGAGTGGAGAAGTCAACTTGGAGAATCCCTTCACAATTTTTCTGTAGTATGTGCATATGCCAATAAAACCCCTCAATTCAGTGATGTTTTTTGGTGATGGCCATTCTAATATATCCCTGATTTTTTCCATGTGCACCTTCACTCCTTCCCCAATAATGTGCCCAAGATACAACAATTTTTTCATCCCAAATTCACACTTTGACAACTTAGCAAATAAAGACTCTTCTTGCAAAACCTTCAACACAATCTTTAACTGTTGCAAATGTTCTTCCCATGTTTTACTGTAAATGAGAATTTCATCAAAGAAAACTAAAACAAACCTTCTTGGTGTTAAAATTTGAGGATTAATTCACAATACTCTTGGATCTTTACTGAGAGAATAACATATACAGTATATCAATGAATAACAATCACAATAAGCATCACAAGAATCAAAAGCATGAGAGACAAGAGACACAGAGTTTCTGTGGGGAAAACCCTAAGGTGAAAAACCCCACAACTTCCTCAGAGATAGAGAGAGCAATGGCTCAACCAAAGTACAACCAAAATACACTTGAGATAGTGTCCTAGAGCAGATGATCCTCCTCCTCACTATTGCGCCACTTTCTGAGTGAGAGAAGTGTGTCTTTCCTAATGATCCAAATAGAGTTCTCCCGATCTCTATTTATACTTAACCTGTTTTCCCAGTGACCTTATGGGGCTGACTTGTCTATCTAGATACATCCACAATATAATATATATTTTAGGGCCGACCCCACACATGGTGGTCTAATAATCCATCGGCAAGTACACACACTTGCGACACTTGTCAATCCACATGACGACACTTCCTTATAGAGGAATAACACATCTCTTATAAGGGTACAATAAATATATATGAAATACATAGATGAAATACATTCCAAAGTTACATATACATCAACACTCCCTCTTAACTAGGAAGGTATTTCTCGACACAGTTCTGCTAGACAAGTCTTATTCTCGGGATCATCGTCATCATCATCGTCACTGCTGCTGCTATCTCAACCAATCTCTGACTCTACTCGTCATAGGAAGTTCTACAGAGCCAATCCTTTTTCATACTGGATGTAGGCCCACCACCTGCAAGTCTTCATCATCTGTGCGAACGGTCTGATAGAGGTGGCCTCTCAGGACTAATTTTATGTGCGAATGCAATACCGGAAAGAGTATCCCAAGAACATTTATGTGCCTAAGCACGACCGGCAAGATCTCCCAAGACTGATTACATGCATCTCCTCCACAATACCTTTAAAGAGCATCCCAGGAACATTTATGTGTCGCAACACGACCGACAAGATCTCTAAAGAGCATCCCATGACTTATTACGAGCATACAGCTCAACCTCTCGGATCTCCAGGACTGATTACATGTGGATAGACAAAACCTTTAAAGAGCATCCCAGGAACATTTATGTGCCGCAACACGATCGACAAGATCTCTAAAGATCATCCCAGGACTAATTACGAGCACACAGCTCAACCTCTTGGATCTCTAAGACTGATTACATGTCTCTGTAGTAATACCTCATCCCAGGACTAATTACGAGCACACAGCTCAACCTATTGGATATTCGAGGACTGATTACATAATACATAGCAATACCGGAAAGAGTACCCCAGGAACATTTATGTGCCACAGCACGATCGGAAAGATCTCCCAGGACTGATTACATGCTATTTGCACAACCTGCCACATATCATCTCTGAACTCCAAGTATCAACTTGATACTCATGATCCAACGGATCATCATCGCACGAGGCATCATCCTGATGCCCATGATCATATTGATCATCATCACTTGTACCATCCTGGTACATATCATCTGGAGCAACACCCTGAAGCTCATCATCATGATCAACCTGATCATACAATGCATCCACCTAATGCACACCAAGTATCTACCTGATACATATCATCATGCATGATCCACCTGATACAAATACAAATACATGATACATATCAACATACATGATTTACCTGATCATACAATGTATCCACCTGATACAGATACATGGTCCAAGCATCCAACATGATGCATATACAAATACATACAAATGATCCAACCGATCATATCCAACATCCAACATGATGCGTACATATATATACATGATCCAACTGATCATATCCAGCATCAACACGATGCATACATACATACAAATATAAATTATCCAACTGATGATATCCAGCATCAACACGATGCGTGCATACATACAAATATAAATGATCCGACTAATCATATCTAGCATCAGCACGATGCGTACATACATACAGATATAAATGATCCAACTGATCATATCCAGCATCCAACATGATGCATATATAGAGCAGTAACTGGAGCATCGTCCTGATACTCATCATCCAGCGCTTACATCCACAGCCATGTGAAGGATCCTCCTTCCAACATGCTTGGGATGGCTTTAGCAAATGTGTCCATCACTTCTTCCTCGAAGTGTCGTCGATCTGAAGAACACCAAGCCTCTCCCTGAAGTACTCGAACTTCACCCTAGCTAGTGGCTTCGTCAGTACATCTGCAATCTGCTCATCCGTTGCAACATACAAGAGCTTCACGGCTCCTCTCTGTACCATATCCCTGATATAGTGATATTTGATCTCTATGTGTTTCGACCTGTCATGAAACACTGGGTTCTCAGACAGCTTCACACAACTCTGGTTATCGCAGAATATACCAGTAGCATCCAATGGGAGATCAAATAACTCAGACAGTAGCTTCCGTAGCCATACTACCTCACAAGTAGCTGAACAAGCTGCAACATACTCTGCCTTAGCTGTACTCAGTGCTACGCAGGACTGCTTCCTGCTGAACCAAGATATCACACCTAATCCCATACTGAAGCAGCACCCAGATGTGCTCTTCCTATCTACAGCACTGCCAGCCCAATCTGAATCAACATAACCCTGTACGTTAAACTTTTGATTCGCTTCATACTTGAGCCCAAAATCCACTGTACCCTTCAGGTACCTCAGAACATGCTTTACAGCAACCAGATGAACACTCCTCGGATCCGTCAGGAACTGGCTCAATGTGTTCACTACAAAGAAAATATCCGGTCTCGTGTTCATCAGGTACATCAAGGACCCAATCATCTGACGATACATAGAGACATCAACCGGCTCAGATGAAGCATCACATAGAAGCTTTAGATTCGATGCCATGGGTGTGGCCATGGCCTTGCAATCCATCATGCCAAATCTCTTTAGAATATCTACTGTGTACTTCCCTTGACCAAGGAATATCCCACTTGAATTCTGCCACACCTCCATACCTAGGAAATAATGCATCATTCCCAAATATTTCATATCGAACTCAGCAGCAAGCTTCCTCTTAGTATCTGCAATCAATTTGTCATCTCCTGTTACAAATAAGTCATCCACATACAGGAGTAGAATCACAGGATTCCCTTCCTCAACCTTGTAGTAGAGGTTGGAATCTGCTTTACTCTTGGTAAAGCCCAAGCTAGATAGGAAACTGTCCATCCTACCATACCAAGTTCTGGGAGCTTACTTCAAGCCATATAAGGCTTTCTTCAATCTGCACACATATGACTCCCTATCGTGTATTTCAAAACCGAGTGGCTGCTCCACGTATACTTCCTCTTCAACTACACCATTCAAGAAAGCAGTCTTGACATCCATCTGGTGTATTTTCCATCTCATTGCTGCAGCCAGGGCAAGTACTGTTCTGATGGAAGTATACCTGGCTACAGGTGCAAAATTTTCTTGATAATCTATTCCCTCTTTCTGAGAGAAGCCACGAGCTATGAATCTTACTTTGTATTTCTCTACACTGCCATCTACAGCATGCTTGATTTTGTAGATCCATTTGGAAGTCACAACAGACTTCTCTTTAGGTCTTGGGACAACATCCCAAACATCATTCTTCATTATTGATTGGTATTTCTCAACCATGGCATCCTTCCATTCTTTCTTTTCTGCTACTTCTTCATAACTAGAAGGTTCTTTGTTCATAATGTCACAGAATAAAGCAACATAGCTGGTATGTGATCTGGTTCTCTTCTTTGCTCTATGTTCTTCTTCTGGAATGCCAAATATTTATGCATCTTGAATGAGCTCTCTAGCCCATGCAGGTTTCCTCTTGTGAGAGTTGTCCTCACGGGGTGGATCTACACGTTCTTGCGGATCTTCAAACTCATGAACAACTTCTGGAATTGCTTCAGTCATGGTAGTGTCTTGAAATCTAGTTTCCTTAGGTTCTTCATAAACTTCGATAGGTGCCTTCCTTGATTTGATGAATGCTGAGTTTTCATCAAATGTTACATCCCTGCTGACATCAATCTTCTTGAACCCTGGAAAGTATATTCTATAAGCCTTCGAGCTTTCACTGTAACCCACAAAGATACCCTTCTTTCCTAAAGGATCTAGTTTGGTCCTCTTTTCCTTTGAGACATGAGTGTATACTGGACAACCAAATATTTTGAGATAGCTGACTTCAGGTTTCTTACCAGAAAATATATCTTCTGGTGTCTTGTTGTCCAATATCTTGTGGGGTGTTCTGTTCTGCACATATACAGCTGTTCTAGTTGCTTCTACCCATAGATGCATAGGTAGATCCTAGTCATGCAACATTGCCCTTGCTGCTTCCATGATTGTTCTATTCTTCCTTTCTGCAACTCCATTCTGTTGAGGATTATAAGGAGCAGTCAACTCCCTCTTAATCCCTGAATCACTGCAAAGCTTCTTCAAGTCACCTGAGGTGAATTCTCCACCATTGTCGGATCTGAATGTTTTGATCTTTTTGTCAGTTTGATTCTCCATCAAGGTTTTGAATTCCTTGAACTTATCAAACACCTCATCTTTGTTTTTCAAGAAGTATACCCAAGTATTCCTAGAAAAGTCATCAATAAATGAGACATAGTAAACATACCCACTTAGAGAACTGGATGACATAGGACCACATACATCTGAGTGGATGATTTCCAGGATATCTTTTGCCTTTCTTTCACTACTTGGGAAAGCCTTCTTAATATTCTTACCTTTTGCACATCCTTTGCAAACACCTTCATGTTTGGTCTTGATTTCAGGAAGACCCTCTACAGCCTTGCTTTCAATTGGAAGTGCCCTATAGTGCATATGAGAAAGTCTTCTATGCCAAAGTTCACTTGGCTCCATGGATTCATGCACCATGGCATGTTCAGGTTGTCCTTTTAATTTATACAAACCTCCCTCTTGCTCTCCAATCACAACTGCATCATCTATGGTCTTTCCCTTTGGCCAAATTAGGACTTGGCCATCCACAAATGCAACCCTCAGACCTTTTGTATCCAATGCAGAGATGGAGAGTAAGTTCTTCTTGAGCCTAGGTACATAAAGGACTTCTTTCATCTTCAAAGATTTTCCAGAATCTAGGTTGTAGGAGGCTTCACCACTTGCTTTGATGGGATATTGAAAATCATCCCCAAGTTTCACTTTATGGGGTGATTCATGTTCAGACAGATTTACAAAGGATTCTTTAAACCCAGTCATGTGTTTGGAAGCCCCACTGTCAATTAACCAATCATTACAACCTTGGGAGATAGTACTTGTGAGAGCAGAGATTAGAACATACTCTTCTTCACTTGATGAGTCATCATTACTATCATCACTTTCTTCCCTAGCCTTCTTCTTCGGAGGTTCATCATATTTGGTAGCATGAGCATGGTACCTTCTTTTGTTACCCTTCTTCTTCTTGCTGGAGTTGTTGTTGTTGTTTTTGTCCCTTTTGTTCTTGGGACATTCTGAAGCAAAGTGACCCTTCTCATTACAAGTGAAACACCTTAGATCTTTCTTGTCTTTGTGAAAATGATGAGAAGATTTCTTCTTGTGATGGGATGGCTCCCTCTTGAACTTTCCCTTCTTAGTGTGAGCTGTGAGAGCTTGATCTTCATTTCCCATCTTCTCTTCTCTTGCCACAAGCCTTGCTTCTTCTTGAGAACATTCCTCCCATAATCTGCTGAAGGAGATTAACTTCTTTTTGGCATAGATCCCCTGGATAAAAGAGTCCCATGACCTAGGTAGGCCATTCAAAGTAGTCATAACAATTTCACCATTCTCCACCATTTCATCTGCAGCTTCAAGTTGTTCCTTGATCTGAGAGACCTTGGAGAAATAGGATTGAATGGTTTCTCCATTCGACATCTTGACCCCTTTCAATTGATTCCATAGGGTCATCTTCCGATTTATGTTCTTTCCTTCAAATAGCTTGGTCAAAGAGTCAAACATAGCCTTGGGTGTCTTTAGAGAAGACACATGGTGTATGAGATGGTCTTTGATAGAATCAGCAATGATTCTCTTTGCCTTGACCAATTTCTTCTTATGCAATGCCTTAGCCCCTTCATCCTCTGGGATAGGGGTGTCTTCTTTTATATATGAGTCCAACTCATTCTCTTCCAGGATTAACCCAATCCTATACTTCCAAGCTCGGAAGTTATCAGCCCCTTCAAGCTTATCCTCAAGCTTGGTGTGGTGAGATATCTTAAAGATTACTTCAAATGAAATAGAAAAGATTTAGGTCTTACCACTTGAAATGCTGAAAACTGGATCTGGTCCCGGATTAGGGTTTGTCGAAAAAACCCTAAAAATTCAAAATGTGAATTTCAACTTTCTGAAAGGATAGAAAGATGCACCTTGATGAGCTGATCAGCTTGGTGTATTCAGAATTTGAGATTAGCAAAGCTTTACCCTTCATATTTTCCTTTTTGTCCTATCGAGTTCACTAGGGAGAGCCTTGAATTAGGGTTTGAGTTTACCGGAGATCTACCCAGCCAAAAATCTTGATCCAAAGCTCTAAACTTTTATTTTTGCAAGGAGCTTCCAGCTATGGCTTTAGATTTCAGAAATTCCTATTTTTGTGGAAACCCTAATGTTTAGGGCCAAATCTGAAAATGCTCAGAATTGAATTCTGATTGGACAAATAGATTCTCCTTGATGAGTAGAGTCAATCTACTATACTACTTTTCCAAAAACTGTGGAGAGAAACCCAATAAACAAGACACTCAAGTTTTCGTCACTGCAAAATGTCTTCTTCCCAGGTTAGCTCTAATACCATGTTAAAATTTGAGCATTAATTCACAATACTCTTAGATCTTTACTGAGAGAATAACATATACAGTATATCAATGCATAACAATCACAATAATCATGACAAGCATCATAAGAATCAAAAGCATGAGAGACAAGAGACATAGATTTTCCATGGGGAAAACCCTAAGGTGAAAAACCCCACAACTTCCTCAGAAATAGAGAGAGCAATGGCTCAACCAAAGTACAACCAAAATACACTTGAGATAGTATCCTAGAGCAGATTATCCTCCTCCTCACTAGTGCGCCACTTTCTGAGTGATAGAAGTGTGTCTTTCTGAATGATCCAAATAGAGATCTCCCGATCTCTATTTATACTTAACCTGTTTTCCCAGTGACCTTATGGGGCCGACTTGTCTATCTAGATACATCCACAATATAATATATATTTTAGGGCTGAATCCACACATGGTGGTCTAATAACCCATTGCCAAGTACACACACTTGCGACACTTGTCAATCCACATGACGACACTTCCTTATAGAGGAATAACACATCTCTTATAAGGGTACAATAAATATATATGAAATACATAGATGAAATACATTCCGAAGTTACATATACATCAACACTTAGTTGCTTGCAAAATATCCTATCCATGCATGCTTGAAATGTGGTTGGAGCATTATTTAACCCAAAAGGCATGACAAGAAATTCAAAGTGACCATAATGACATTGAAAAGCAGTCTTTTGCATATCTTCATCTTTCATTTGAATTTGATGATACCCTGATCTAAGGTCAATTTTGGAGAATTATTTGTCCCCATGTAGCTCATCCATGAGCTCATCAATCCTAGGAATAGAATACCTATTCTTGATAGTCTTTTTTTTCAAAGCTCTAAAGTCTATGCACATTCTCAATGTTCCATCTTTTTTCTTCACTAGCACTACTGAAGAAGCATAAGGGATAGAGCTTGGTCTAATGAGTCCCAACTATAGGAGTTCTTGGATTGATTTTTCAATCTCATCTCTGAAATTTTTAGGATGTCTATAAGGTGGTATCTGAATGGGTGAAGTACCCTCCTCCAAAATAATGCTATGCTCAACCTCCCTATCCGGTGGTCTACCATGTGGAAGGTCTCTAAAAAAAATTTCATATTTTTGTAAAAGTCTCTCTATCTCCTTTGGGTGTTTAACGACATTATATTTGGTTTGGGAGATGTAATATTACATTCAGCAACCTATTCTATGTCCCCATGCCTCAATATAGATCTCATACTATTGCAAGTCACTACTTGATTTGGATAAGTTGCTGCCCTCTCACAACTCTTTGTACTACTTTTGAATCTTGGAATTTCATTTCGGGAATTTGATAATTTACTGTATTCTCTCCTATTGAATACATCCATTGCACTCCCAAAACCACATTAGTATCAGCAACATCAACCACATAAAAACTATCAACAAAATTATAGTTACCTACGGTGACTTGCAGCTTTGGGACCCATGTTTTGCATTGCATTGTGTTGTGACCGGGAATGACAACCGTAAATCCATCAAATGGTTCAATAGGTATATTTATTTTCTCCACCATATCGGCATCAATTAATTTATGGGTGGATCCTCCATCTACCAAAACTGAATTTCTTTGTCCTTGTACCACACCCTTGCATCGGATAGTATGATAGTGAGGTACTGTTGAAAGTACTACCATTCTTGTTTTGTCTGGTGAAGGCTAATTTTCTTCTTGTCTTTCCTCTTCTACTACTGTCTCATATGCATCTTCTTTATCTGAAATATGTGCATCTTCATCCATTCCCCCATCATACCCCTCATTATCATAAAATACTTCTATGTATTGAGCCTTTCCTTTAGTACATTTGTGCCCCGGTGTCCATGGTTGGAAGCATGTGAAGCACAGTTTCTTTTTTCGAAGTTCATCCCTGTTTAGTCCTTCTTTTTTATTCATTTCAAATGACTCTCTTTGCTAAGTTTTCTTATCATATCCATCCCTTTGCCAATGTTTCTTTTCAAATTTGTATCTAGGCTTGGGAGGAAATCTTGTTCTAGGAAGCACATTTTGGAGATCCTTAGTCAACCCCACTGCATCTTTTAATGTAGTTGGCTTGTGGAATTTGACCAAACCTCTTAAGGGTTCATCCAAAACTTCAGTGAACAGCAATACTAATCTTCCCATAGAGACATCAACCACCTTGACTGATAATTTTTTAAATTCCAACATATATTCAGTAGGGGACCCAGTTTGCTTCAATTGAGCTAGTTCTTTTAAAGGAAATTCTGGATCTTTTTGTTCAAATCTTTCTAGTACACTGTCAACAAATTCTCCATATGTTTTAACCTGATTATGACCCAAGGTTTTCAGCCCATGAAACCACCATTCATTGGCATCTCCTTCCAAATGCAAAATGGCCATTTTTAATGCATCCTCTTCCAACATAGGATTCAGCTGAAAATATACATCCAATTTTTGCACCCAAGTGTTAGCAGAATTTTGAGAAGAACCATCAAAAGTAGGAAGTGACATTTTTTCAATAGAACTATTTAATTCTTTGTTTTGGAATGGAATCCTATTGTATTCCCTCCTTTTAATTTTTTTTATAGCATCAATGTAGTCACTGTGTGGTACACCTCTTTTACACTCTTCATTCAAATCATTACAATCGTTTCCTAGTTTCTTATAATCCATCTCAATATTGGGCTCTTCTTTGGGTGTGATAAATTTAGGTGCAGTATGCCTTTGTGTGCTTTGGAATTCATTAGGTCTATTATGTGGTCCTGTGCTTGAAAAAATATGCTCACTCCCTTATATCTTTTTCCCTGAATGTGAACCACTCTTATCTCCTATCATCCCTTTGCCTGAAAGTTGGCTACCCAACAATTTGAAACTTTTAATCATTTTTCTACTCATCTCTTGCATAACCATGGTAATTCCATCAAAAAATGGTTTTTAAGGCTTCAATAAATTCCTCCTTATGTCTTAATTTTTCCTCCTCCTCTCTACCCATTGTTTTAGAAAATAACTCTTTTTCTGCTACTATCTTTTCTTCAACCAAAAATTCTTCAACTACTGTTTAAAAGGGTGGGGGTTTATTTGTTTGGATTCTTTTTAATACCATCAGGTTTCAATACCATGCTCTAATACCACTTGTAATGTCCATTTTTCAAAATTTTAAGAAAATGCCCAATTTTCCACTTTTTCCCCAATTTCGACCTTTGACTAGTTTTGATGCCTAGGTCCCAATTTTGGTCCAAATGGTCCCAAATATTCAGGGAAGGTGTATTACTAATATTAGGACTTAAATATGATGTTCAGGCATGATATATAACCACCAAAACACCTTTGAAAACTCTCTTAAGATTCAAGTTCAAGTATGCAATTTTACTAGTAATTTGGGGTTCAAATCCCCCTAGGGTAAGTACTAAAAATAGCTTCCCAAATGCCTCCAAAACCACTCGAATTTCTGAAAAGAGGTAGGGGATCTTTCAGGTATTTTATTAAGGTCCCAAATTCATAATTCATTAATTATAAATTCTATTACAACCCTCTCCCAAACAACAGCAAAAACCACTAATTCGACCCTTGGGGAAATGGCACCAAATCTTCTTCAAATGCAAATAAACTGAGTATAATGGCTTCAAATGCTCAATTACTGAATATGAAACTTATAATACACATCAATGGAATTCAATTCATCACAAATATATCATAGAAACATTCCTTTATTCGAAATCATCATCATCATAATGGCATACATCAATGTAGTGGGGAAATGGACATTGTTTGCTAATTAATCTTAATTTTTACATACAACCACATGGTATTTCGACCTGAGACTTTCTGAAGTTGAATAAAAGAGTATATAATTCTATTAAAATCATAAATACATCAATAGAATATCTCCCAAGAAGCACAATAGCTCACCAAAATGGCCCTCCCTCAAGGAGCATGAATATGCCTTCAAAACTGGAAATGGTTGAGAGATGGTACCGCACTAAAAAAAACACAAGCTGCCTTGTAGCTGATACCTGCAAATAAAACTCCATTAAATCTCCATGAAAGACCTGAGTGGCCTCTCTAAACACCAACTTGGATGGGAATCTTTCACCCTCGAAATTGGCTAAGGCAAGAAACTAGTCATCCACTAGCTCTCTCTTCACAAATGCAATTTTTCTCAAATCATCAAAAGCCATTCTCATACTTGATTTCTACATTTTATAACCAACATTAGCCTTCTAAGAGTATAAATCCTCTCATTATCTTCTAGAGATTTCCACTTAGGAAATATTCCACATTTGCCACTTGTCTCCTAGTTTCCAACCCTCCACTTCTCCCAATTTTGAATAGGCGTCTCTTTAGCTTCCCTTAACTCCATGAGTGCCTTCTTGAGCCTATTTTTGGGGCTGAAATGTAATAATGGTCAGGTGTAAGAAGTCATATCCGAACTTTTTCATAGATGTCATAGATGCTTCATCATTGTTGTCATAAGACTAGAGAATCTAGCCCAAGTGTCCACTAGTCTCCAATTTGACTCTTCCTCTTCCATGGAGGTTACTATTCCACCACATTTAGACCTAAGATGCTCTATGCCATGTGTAGGATTTACCAAATTTCCCAATAATGTTTTCCTTCCCATGGATTCGAAATGCCAAGTGATATTTGCCATGTGGCAGTGAGAAACCAAGCTAGTGGGGGTCCCACATCCTCCAAATGTCCTCAAAACCATTTGCCACCTATAATTCCTCTTGGATTCATTTATTCAACTTATTTATTAAATAATTGGACTATTCTAATGTGTAAACATTATTCCTTTGATCCCTTATTACAATTCCCAATGTACCCATTCAACCTGGGGAACTTGGTAGGATTGATGGCGATTGTCTGCTATACAATTATTTGAATGGGGATATTACAGTCCTCCCCACCCAAGATTGCTTGTCCTCAAGCAATTGAAAATTAGGATGATGAAAAATCTTCTCCTCTTCCCATGTGGCATTTTCATTTGGTAGGTCCCTCCATTGTACTAAATATTCTTTGATAATTCTAGTCCTCAACCTCCTTTCCTGTGTCTTCAAAATATTTTCTGGAACAAGTGTGAGCTGACCTTCATCATCCAAGGGGAGGAAGTATTTCTGAAGTGATGATTTGTTTACCAAGGTCTTTCTTGAGACAAGAAACATGGAATACATTATGGATTTTACTCCCTTTCGGAAGTTCTAGTTCATATGTTACTTCTCCGATCTTCCGCACTACCTTGTATGGCTCATAGTACCTTGGTTTTAATTTTTCTGCTCCATTCCTTTTGAGAGATGTTTGATTATATGGATGCAACCTTAAATATACTAAATCATTTACCTGAAAGGTTTTTTCTTCCCTATGTCTATCAGCATATTGTTTTTGCTGATTTTGAGCAACCTGCAAATTGTCTTTCAAGAGCTTTAAAATGTCTCGGCTCTCTTCCACCCAATATTTAGCCTTTGGGGATCTACTATCACCAAATATGATTTCAGCAAATGTAAGTGCATCATAACCATATAATTCTTTGAAATGAGACATCCCTATTGACATATGATAGGTGGTGTTGTAGCAAAACTCACCCAAGTGTAGCCATTTTTCCTATGCTTTTTGCTGCTCTCCCACATAGTTTCTTAGGTACCCTTCCAACCACTGATTCACCCTCTCTGTTTGTCCATCAGTTTGTGGATGATAGCTGGTACTTGGAGTCAATTGAGTGCCCACCAATCTAAAAATTTCTTGCCAAAAGGTGCCCATGAATCTACTATCTCTGTCACTAACAATGCTCTTGGGAAGCCCATGCAATCTGAATATTTCTTTGAAAAAAATATCAACCACTTGTGCAGCACTAAAAGATGATGTAATAGCAAAGA
Source organism: Larix kaempferi (assembly GCA_027924585.1). Classification (NCBI taxonomy): domain Eukaryota; kingdom Viridiplantae; phylum Streptophyta; class Pinopsida; order Pinales; family Pinaceae; genus Larix; species Larix kaempferi. The sequence goes on from BSBM01000705.1 coordinate 3,977,004, forward strand.
AATGAGCAAATTTTGTCAACCTATCCACTACCACATAGATGCAATCCTTATCCAACGATTTAGGCAAACCGGTGATGAAAACCATGGAGATACTGTCCCATTTTTGCTCTAGAATGGGCAATGGTTGTAATAGCCCAGCTAGACAAGTGAGTTCTGATTTGTTTTGTTGACAAAATTTACATTCATTCACATATTTCTGAACATCTTCCTTCAACCCTTTCAAAAAAAACCTGTTAAGATTCAATATGCTAAAAAAGAAACTACCAGCATTACATTCCATTTCATAATAATAACATATATAGGATCACTGAAACAACAACAAGCACAGCATAAACACAAGAGACACAAATCTATCCTGGGAAACCCTCATGGGTAAGAAGACCCAACAAAGCTTCCTCAATATAGATGACCAGCAAATACAAAGATGTAAACCTCAACCATGATCTCCTTCTCCTCCATAGCAGATCTCTTCCTCACCTATGCGCTAATCACAAGTGAGTGTAGTGTGTGTTAAATGAGGAACACGCCTCCTCTATTTATACACAACTCCGACTTGTATTTTACATTAACTAGGTCAGACCCAACTTAATTACTTAACATAATGTGTCATGGCTGACGCCACTAGGGTGGCCTAATAACCCCTTTAACCCACATGTCTCATACATGGTCGACCCCCACTAGAGAAGTCTAATAACCCAAGTTACCACATTCTCCACAGAGGAATAAAACATCTCCAGATATACAATAAGGTCTTCACGGAGGAATGAAACATCTCCGGAATAATAAATTACAAATATAATATTCTTAGAAGTTACAATATCTCAACAAAACCTTTGCCTCAACTGTCTATAAGTTTTGAAGATCCCCGGATGGCCTTCTAGTGGAGAATCATGTGCTTCTTGCAAAATTCGGTACTTGAGCTTTGAGTTCTGAACTAAATAAATTATCCCCTTATAATATATCAACCCATTCAAAATCTTGCAGTTATCATCCCCTTTGATTCCATCCAACGCATTACAAGCAAATTTGTCTTTAGCATATTCAACTAGTAGCATGTTTTTCCAATCCTTGGCAATGTCCATAAAAGAAAAAGAAGGTCTTCTTGACAAAGCATCTGCTACTATATTATTCTTTCCCTTGACATATTCAATATCAAAATCATAAGCTTGGATTTTTCTTACCCACTTTTGTTGCCTTTCATTTAGATCTTTTTGGGTGAGAAAGTGTCTTAGACTATTGTGGTCAGTTTTCACCACAAACTTGCTGCCCACCAAGTATTGTCTAAATTTGGCCAATGCATGCATAATGGCCAGCATTTCTTTATCATAGATGGAGTAAATTTTTTCATGAGGCTGCAAATTTCTTCTCTCAAAGGATATGGGGTGTTGGCCTTGCTTTAGGACAGCCCCTATTCCTCCACCTGAAGCATCACATTCCACAACAAAAGGTTTAGTAAAATCAGGAAGTGCAAGTATGGGACAACTACTCATTACCTCTTTCATTTTTTGGAAGGCCTTTTCAGCCTCTTCATCCCACTTGAAAGCATCCTTCTTAGTCAAATCAGTGAGTGGAGAAGTCAACTTGGAGAATCCCTTCACAATTTTTCTGTAGTATGTGCATATGCCAATAAAACCCCTCAATTCGGTGATGTTTTTTGGTGATGGCCATTCTAAGATAGCCCTGATTTTTTCCATGTGTACCTTAACTCCTTCTTGCCCAATAATGTGCCCAAGATACAGTAATTCTTTCATCCCAAATTCACACTTTGACAACTTAGCAAATAAAGACTCTTCTTGCAAAACCTTCAACACAATCTCTAACTGATGCAAATGCTCTTCCCATGTTTTACTGTAAAAGAGAATGTCATCAAAGAAAACTAAAACAAACCTTCTTAGTTGCTTGAAAAAGATCATATTCATGCATGCTTGAAATGTGGCTGGAGCACAACCCAGATGCACATCATACAACACTTACACCACCATTTAGGGAAGGCTCCAACCATTACTTTTTCACCATGGGAGAACACATCTACCACCATATGAAAAATGGCTCAGCAATTACATCATGGCCATGGGAGAACACATCTACAATCATGTCGAAAAATCCCATGTGTATCTGCGTCTTCTGGACTCATCACTTCCCCTTGGAAGGAAACTTGATCTGAAGTACACCAAGCCTCTCTCTGAAGTACTCAAACTTCACTCTATCTAGTGGTTTGGTCAACACATCTGCAATCTGCTCATCTGTCGCATAATACTGGAGATTCACTGCTCCTCTCTACACCATATCCCTGATATTGTGATATTTGATCTCGATGTGCTTCGACTTGTCATGGAACACCAGGTTCTTTGACAACTTCACACAACTCTGGTTGTCACAATAAATACAAGTAGCATCCAACTGGAGATCAAATAAATCAGACAGTAGCTTCCTTAGCCATACTGCCTCATAACTAGTCGAACAAGCTACGACATACTCTGCTTTGGATGTACTCAGTGCTATGCAGGACTGCTTCCTGCTAAACCAAGAGATCACACATGATCCCATATTGAAGAAGCACCCTGAAGTGCTCTTCCTATCTGTAGCACTGCCTGCCCAATCTGAATCAACATAACCCTCCAAGTTAAACTTTTGATTTGCATCATACTTGAGCCCATAATCAACCGTACCCTTCAGGTACCTCAGAATATGCTTTACAGCAAAGCAAATATCTGGTCTCGTGTTTGTCAGGTACATCAAGAACCCAATCATCTGACGATACATCATGGCATCAACCGACTCTAACGAAACATCACTCAATAGCTTCAAGTTCGATGCCATAGGTGTGGCCATGGCCTTGCAGTCCATCATCCCGAACCGCTTCAGGATCTCTATTGCATACTTCCCTTGTCCAAGGAAGATTCCATCTGCACTCTGCCACACCTCCATACCTAGAAGGTAATGCATCATACCCAAGTCCTTCATCTCAAACTCGGTAGCAAGCTTCCTCTTCGTGTTAGCATTCAACCTATCCTCACCTATCACAAACAGGTCATCCACATACAGTAGGAGTATCACTGTATTTCCTGCCTCAACCTTGTATTAAAGGTTGGAATCTGCTTTACTCATGGTAAAGCCCAAACTGGACAGGAAGCTATCTATCCTATCATACCATATCCTGGGTGCTTGCTTCAAGCCATACAAGGCTTTTTTCAATTTGCACACATGTGACTCCCTGTCATGTGTCTCAAATACGAGGGGTTGCTCCACTTCCTCTTCGACTACACCATTCAAGAAATCTGTCTTGACATCCATCTGGTGTATCTTCCACTTCATCACTTGCCTTGTATTTCTCTATGCTACTATCTGCAGCATGCTTGATCTTGTATATCTACTTGGAAGTCACAACAGACTTCCCTTATGGTCTTGGGACCACATCCCAAACATCATTCTTCATGATCGATTGGTATTCCTCTATCATGGAATCCTTCCATTACTGCATCCCAGATCTTGGGAAATTCAGATTCTTTAATATCTTCAATAGGTAGTTTTGTTGAATTTTGTTGCTACAACAAATGTTGTTGTTGAGTCTTCGTTGCTTGTTCTTCGAAACAAGTATTTCTTGTAGGTGATGGTACACGGTCTTTCCTACAAGATAAGTTCAATTGCATGATTAGAAACATCTCATAGATTTCAGAACTAATTCTTACACATAAAGATATATGTCATATAGTCATGCAATTATCTTAGCCAATGCTTCAATACAACATTCATCCATATCCCGTATTCATACGGTAACTTTCTAGATGCCTTCCATCTCTACCAGAACATTTGCTAAGAGTGTGCACAACTCCCAACATGTCAGCAGAGAGGTTTCATTCTAGATAAGTAGCAATGGAATGTTGTACAGTACCATAGGCCACTTACCCATTACTTGCATATTAGTAGTATCTTGGTCATTAATGCAACTGTTCTAATATGCATAATATACATCATAAATCTAGGAACATACGCATGTACATGACTGGACAACATCATTTAAGTAATCAAATATATAATAAATGACAATTCAAATACTTATCTTTGTTTCCTTGTTGGGTGGACTCCCTCTCAATCTTTGCTTCCTTACAGGAACTACTGGAGTGTGCTCCCTCTTGATCTTTGCTTCCTTTATGATATCATCGTGATTATATGTCTTTGAACTTCTATCCATCCTTGACCACTATGCATGCTTAAGTGTGCACTAGTGTCATCATTGTGTCATCCTCAATATCTCATACATAATCATACATGCATTAGTATAATCTCAATACTTATCAAAACATTATGATTCTAAATAATCTTAATCATGTATGGTCATGATCATTTCACACACAAGCGTTAGTGTTCAAGGTTTCAGGGAGGACTTCTTTTACTCATGCATATTTTTATTTGACCATATGACTCTTATAGTTTGTCATATCATTAATCAAACTAAGAAGCATAATATGCATAAACCCATGATTGCCCAAACTTATAACTTCATGAATTATCAATCATACCATGTATACTTGTATAATATCCTAACACAAGGTAGGATTCTAACTTTATATAGGAAAACATACCTGGATTATCATGCTTACTAGTTATGTCTAACATACCCACATAATGTCTTCTTGTTCTCTTTAATGACTTGTTCTAGTAACCTGCATATCTCATAAGTTAACCATTGTAGAACCAAATTATACATACCTCGTAAGTAGAGATTCTATCTGATCAATGGCCATGGATGAGTCTTTGTCTTCATGTCACCATGGTCATATGTTCTTGATCTAGAACTTGAATTGTCTTTCTTGATGTACCCTTCATGTTAGCGGACAACATCATCCTCATACAACACCATAGTGCATTAGTACAATCATAAGTGCCATAACCCTAATCAATGAATGTCATCTATCATTCACATGCATTCATACTTTTACTAAGGTGATAAGACAAGTCTAAAAATTAATCAAGATTGTACTAACCTCAACATTATGAAGAAAAACTTAATCATGAACCTATTTCAAAACATACTTGTATCTCTTCAAGCCATACCTATCGGGATTACTTGTAATCTTCTTATGTAAGGCCTTAGCCTCATCTCCCTTTGGAACTAGAACTTCTTCACTAATGTAGGTGTCCAATTCATTCTCTTCTAGGATTAACCCAATCCACTTTGATTTGCTGAAGCTGGATCTGGAGCTGGATTAGGGTTTGTCAGACAGACCCTAAAAATTCAAATTTCTGATTGGATGAAAAGATGTGCCTTGCTGAGCTGATAAAGCTGGTATACTTCAATTTTGAAATCTACAAAATTTGACCCCTCAAAATTGACTTTGAAAGTTTTGGATCTGCAGCTTCTATCAAATTTTGGTTTTTTGGTTTTCTGGTCAAAATCCCAAACTAGGGTTTGATAGAGCTCGGGGTTCTAACAAACCAAAAAATTCAATCTTGGTCTATAAATTTCGATTTTGATGAGGACCATCCATCCAACCCTATTTTCCTGCAGCAGTGACAAACCAAAAATGAAAGTGCTCAGAATCCAATTCTGTTTGGACAGAAATATATTAAATATTAATTCTGATGTATCTCTGAAATTTTGGATCCTCAGGGTCTGAAACTTTGTCATGTGGTAGACTGACCTGTCATCTTTCCAAATTCATAGATATGAGCTCAAATGTATTCTCTGAGAGAGAGATATTCCAAGTGTCGCAATGTGACCTATTTATGGGATGAAACAGTATAGCAAACTTGTACGGTGTGCCACGTGTCATTGTTTCAACTTCGGCCTCTAAAACCCGGACCTGTGAAACTACAGTCCATGGCCTAATTGTCACTTTCTTCTAAATTCCATTTGGAGCTTCCTAGCCCGATATATGACCTTTTTTCCTAGGTCACCTGTTTAGGACCGCATTCTGGAAGAGGCAGAAACCCTAAATTGTACGGATCATATCTCACAAAGTACAATGAATCTAAGGCTTTCCTTCAGACACAAGGTACATGAATATTTTATCTTCTACCTGTAAAAGTTTCAGATCTTTAACCTTTGCAAAAACTGAATTATAGCGAAAGTTCCACGATGACTAGTTTTTAATATACGAAGTCCTAGCTTCCAATTTGTCGCAAGTGCAACAAGTGTCATAAATGCCATATAATGCCTTCCTTTAGGCTAGCTTTAATACCATGTTATTTTTTCAGCATTTAATTCAATCTCATCTAGGATCTTAACTGAGAAAACAACATGTACAGCATATCAAACACAAGAGACAAGAGACACAAAGTATTTCACCAGGGAAAACCAAGAAGGTGAAAAATCCCGCAACTTCCTCAGAGATAGAATGAGCATCAATACAAAGATCACAAAGATCAAACCCCACAACAAGAGATATTCTCCTAGCATCTTCTCCTCCTCCACTTGTGCGGACTCCTCCTCTCTCTCACTAATGCAAAGTGAGTGAGTGTGTGAATGAATAAATGAGAGAGTCACACTCTCTATTTATACTTTACTTCACTTGACTTTTAATTATAACTAGGTCAGCCCGAACTTAACCACTTAACATAATGCTGACTGGGACGACCCACTAGGGGACTTAAACACCCCATCACAACTGACTCTGGGTCGACCTCCCTTAGGAGAGTCTAATAACCCACTACCACTTGACACTGGGTCGACCCCACTAGGGTGGTCTAATAACGCTTTAACCCACATGAATCATACAGGGTCGACCCCACCAAGGTGGTCTAATAACCCACCAAATATAAGTTATGACACTTACAATATAACTTGCGACACTTGCAAGTACAAATGACGACACTTCCAATCGGAGGAATAATACATCTCCGTTGGGGATACAATAAGCTACAAATGTAATACATACAATATACAAGTGAATATCTTCCGAAGTTACAAATACATCAACACATTATGGTGTCTCAGATAGTGGTAAATCTACGTCTTCAAATATTTTAGCCTTAATGACTTGTAATGTTGTATCCATTGTTGGATCATCATCTTCAAAGTTGAAAGTTCTTCTAAAATTTATAGTCTAATCATCCCAATCTGTTGTAACTCGTTGAAGCTACAGGGAAATATACTAGTTTCTAGGTACAGTATCCAGCGTATGGATAAACATATGGACCCATTCCTTCTTAGGTATATCCTTCCATATATTAGTACATGTTACCAAATGCTCCGCGGGACTAGTTAGCCCATCATACTTTATTCCAACATATGGAATCCCTTCTCCGAACCTAATCTCCATTAACCTGTGACACTATGACTAACCTTGTATACATTCCTTATGGAAAGACCACCATCTTGGTGGGGTAGCGTTTAGTGCACATCCAGGGATAGCAATCGTTGTTGTTTAGGTATCTTAAGTTGAAAATAAGTAATAAAATAATCTAAATTAGGTAACCCTTCGTAAGTAGGGAGATCGCATATGTAATGTCCCCATTTTGACCCCCTTTACATTAAATCGTAAATGATGTAAATATTGTTATTTAATCATGGTGAGGAGCTCAAGGCCAAGGCCCCACCATTGATTAGCATTTTATGTATCGGCAATTAAAAATAGATGCCTATGGTTCTTGTGCTAGACAGGCACAATGTAAATAAGACATCATGTAAATACAGATTTTAATGAAATACGCACAACTAGCTATGCAATGCAACAAAGAGATGGGGGCATGATTCTACAAGGAATAGGGAGGGAAATTATTCAAACCCTTGAGCCAATGGTGTTAATCCATGTGTCAATGAGAAAACCCATAAACCACCAACTACCCATTTTGGGTTATGGACCCAATCATTTAATTCTTCCAGAAATTGGTTGAGGTAGTTAATGCCTTGGGAATGAAGAGGTATGGAAGCCAATTTCGTGCATGGGCAATCCATCAACCTAGGAATTCGTACTTTTGCTTCTTGGGCAAGAAAACACCCACGAAATGGTGCCCAAAGCCATTCTGAACAGATAGTCTTTCCTCTCTCATGTAGTCTAAACTACTGGGTCTTTCCCCATCACGTTTTTCACCATTTTTCCTGCATTTTCCATGCCTGGGAGCTCATTTTTGCATTGTACAACAGCTGGGAGAGAAGGGCCACGATTTGGGACTGTGATGGAGGTCGTTTTTGCCCCAAAATGCCCATGGACATTTTTCTAAAAACGATTTCTGCTCTCCAAGGTTGTTCCCCAATTGCCATTTGGTTTTTGGGCTTTCCCACGTTTTTCTGAATTGGTAGAAACCTCCTCCTTGGGAATCCCATTGAAGAAACGTTTTTCCTCATGCCCAGCAATTGTGGTTTTGCTATTATGTGCATCCCTGTTTGGTTTGAACCTGTGAGCAAAAGTTTTGGAGTGGTAGTGGACAGAATTGGCTTGATAAACCTAGTGCGGAGAATAACCTCTCAAGAAGATCAAGAGGGATGGCTACTTTTCTATGCACACCTGGGACACTCTAGAATTGGAAGGTATGGCCTGAGGGACTGTGAATTGGTGAAGGGAATACTTCCTTGAGTGGGGTGTGTAGGCATTGTGGGTGCCAAGCTAAATAGATCTTGTAGAGGTATCCATAGCTCTGTGGTTGAGCTCACTAGCTTAGCAATTCTTCCTTTCCATTTCCTAGCATCCTAATAAAACCAATTGTAGTTTGGCTTGGCTCATCTTGGTGTATGCTTGGCTAGGTGTGAGTCTGTTGTTCCCTAGTTCCTTGTAGAAATCATGCCCAGCTCGGGGGTGGTAGTTGTATCAAGAGGTTGATAAGCACAACTGGCCTATGGTTGGGTGGAACGTTGCAATTGCATAGCCAGTTGCTTGGGACTACTTTGTTATAAGATAAGTACTCTCTAGTGTTAACTTTGCATTTATTTATTTGATGAATATCTTGAATGTATGATGGATGTGTTATTGAAATTACTTCCGCTGTGTTTACTTATAATTATACATTCCACATGTCTTTTTCTAGTATGTGAATGCTTACTTAAAAGTTCATGGGACTAGATGCCCAGATTTAGTGTCATGTCCTCTCTATCATGTTGGTATGATAGGAGGGTACATTACAGCATACCTCGATACCAACCTAATGTACTGAATTTGTAATACAGTCACAACTCCTCATTGACACTTCATGTAGTCTAGTTTTCCAATTTTCCAATGCTTCATCAGAATATGATGAACATGAACTAATGCTTCGTCATCTCAATGTACCATCTGATGTCGAGCTTACATAGTCATCTACTCTTGAATTTATGTTATAAATATTTTCTAAATCTTGGACATCATCTTCTTCTTTTATAGGTTCAATATACCTTGGACCCTCCAAAGGATCCAACAGAGCAACAACTCTAACGCTCCCTCCTTCGAATGTCATAATCCGCTTTTTCAGATTTATGATAACCTAGTTTTCAATAGCCCAATCTATACCAAGCAATGCAGGATATGGATTAGTATCATCAACTATCTCTATAACTTCAAAGTTTGCAAAGCTTCACAACCCTTCCACTTCGACAGGAACACCTTCCATTCTTCTAAATGGAATCACTTTCAACTGATTATCCAATCATAACTGAACATGTGACCATACTAGCTTAGGTTTCCCCATATGTTCCCAAGTCTTATTCGTGATTATATCCACATTTGACCCGAGATCTAGAATAATAAAATCCATGTCATAGTCCCAAATCTACGCATTGAGCCTCATTTCCCTTCATGTTTTTAAGTTCCTTTGTAAATGATTTACAACCCTTTCCTGAGTAGGTTGTGTTTTTTTTTCCTTGAAAAAAAAGCATAATTTTATGTCATCTTGCAAGTACAAAATTACATTTAGATCTTCATCACTCTTTAAGAGTGTAATTGATGTTAAGCACAAACCATTACAATATGCAGAAAGGCTTCTAGGAGCCCTTTCCAGTAACAGCTTTTCAGCTTCGTAGAAAAATAATGCAGTTGCCAAAGCACCCCAGAAACAAAACAAAAGTCTACATCTAAAAACCCCCTAGTTCAGGGAAGCCATCAAAGGATCTAATACAAAAGACCTGCTCGTAAAGAGCTGGAAAATTAAAAAAAAACTATAATGAACAAGCCGACCCAAGAAGATAATATACGATATTCCATAAAACTTGTAGTAGTAGCAGAGCCACCGAATGTTGTAAAGAAACCCCACAAACATGAAGAGAAAAAACCTTGACAGCAGGCAAATACCGTCTCCACTCTGCAAGAGTGCGGCCGATACCACCTCTGGATGCATGAGCTCGCTGATAATTGCTCCTAAGTGACGTCAATGGGAAAGAGCCCATGGGATCCCATGCGCCAACAAAGACCAGTGCCGCCATCGTCTAAGGGATGAATGCCCCATTGTTTGACTGCCTCGTCGAGGGAGCTGCCGCCGCCAACAAAACTCGGAAGCTCAACAGTCCGCCTCACCCACCGTCACCAAAGTGCCAAGGTTGTCCCTCCCTATTTAGGTTCCTCGGCACAGAAAACCGCCTTTGCCGCCACTGGTAAGAAGGATGTGCCTGCTACCCAATGGGTTGCCGCACGAAGGCACCACCAGCACTCCAATCAAAGGAAAAAATCATCAATAAATGCCATCAAGTGGCCAAGTCAAATAGCAACGCAACACAAGGAAAAGGGTGGAGAAAGCGACCATGGAAGAAACCATGGCCGCCAACAAAATATCGACAGTCAACTATCAAACCCTAGCTCTCCTCTCCTCCAAAACCATTATGGAGTAGGTTGTGTTATCTCCCTTTGTTCGATTAAATTATGTAATTCCCTTAATGCTTCTTCATGCTTAACTAAATCTAGACAACTCCTCAAAAAAAAATTCAGGGCACATATCTTTCCTCGAGATCTTCTTGGAACAGAGCGATCATAATAAGATGGCATGTTGTAGGTATGGACTTTAATGTATAATGGAAATGAACCGGATGTCGAAGTTCCCTTGTGTGTTGTAGTAAATTCTCCCCCTGCTTCAACAAATGGATCTTTCTCTTTGTGGACATCAAATGGAGTAGGGTGTTGCATTACAAGTTTAACTCTAAGATCATGGTGGTTATCATGTATTCCCTTGTTAGCTCCTATCGCAACTCCTCCTCATGTAACTGCAATGATAGTGGATGGTTTCTCTCTTGGTTCCGTTGATATCTTCTCAACATTCTGATTCTGGTTTTGATTCCCTTTTGCTTGCCACTTTTCTATTAGTTGTGGGAAGTATTCAATGGTTTGATCCAATGCTCTATAATACGTGCATGTCAAACATGGGTTCGGGAAATCTATATTGAAATGCCATGGCTGACCACAATTGTAACAGATTAATTTTCCTCTATCTCAACCAAATCCTCCTCTTTTACATACTTGGAAGCCACCTCTTTTTTGTTGGAAATGCATACCACTCCCTTCACCTTGCTCCTCCCCTTTCATTCAGTAAGCATCGGTTGTACATTCTGAAAGTAACTGACATGCCCAGCAATAGTTTTCATCATGACCAATTGATCTACAAATTTTATAGAATAAGTTCTTAGGAGCACTTACAATTTTCTGCAACCGATAGCATTCATATGGTCGATGTCCCCTAGTTTGAAAAATCCCACACCAAATTCCAGCTCCCTGATTTAATGGATTAGGAGCCCCCACAACTATATATTCCTGGAATGCTGGAAACGGATCCTTACAATGAACTTCTGATTTACACCTTATGCACCGAAATTCTTCTCTTTTATATTTCCCTTTCTTAATATATTTAATTTGTTGTGATAAGTTTGCTAGCTGCGTCTGGATTTGGACCATATCAGTCCCAGTTTCTCTTACATGTGATGCCCCCAGTTTCATAGCTAGTTCAAGAGCCTTGATCTGTGTCGCAATATTCTGTTTCATTAGTGGAACTCTAATGTGTGGTAACAAAGTGGCTATGAACCATTCCTTATGTTGAACATCTGTAATTTGGAAACATACATGAACCATCAACGTCTTGAACCTCTGATCGAAATCCCATATGGACTCAGTTTATAACTGTTTGATTTCCTTAAGCTCAGTAATGGATTGTGACTCAGATTTTGGTTTTAAGAGCTCATCTTTTAACACGGCCTTAATCTCCACTAATGTTTTATGTGCACTCCTAGTGGGTACATTTGCAACCTTCATGAACCATTCTAAAGCATGGCCCTGGAAGGTCATGATTAACTTCACTCTTTTCACATCCTCATCTTGCACTTGTTTAACAATATGAATGGCTTCACACAGAAGCTAGTGTTGGTCTGGAATTTCCGATCCATTACCATGGAACTTTAGGTAACTTTATATCATCCCCAGCCATTTTGTTTCTTAGGGGTACCGTATGACTTGGTACTAAAGAACTAACGCTTGCAACATTATTACTAGTTGAATTATTATTCTAGCTACTGCTACTATTATGACTTGCTTGTATAGACTGTAATGATAAATTATTGTCTCTTACCTCGGCTTATGAAGATGCACATGAGGACGTAGTTATGTCGAAGCATCTGGTATGAGATGGATCATCTGGTTCTTCTTCTTGGATGAATTGGTAGTTTTCCCCTTTATCCCCCTTTATATCATAAGAGTCTTCCTGAAGCTGTGGTATATATTCAGAGTCCTATCATCTAGTCTCACTACCGCTCTCTTCTTTTTTTGCAGTTTCCTTCTCTTATATGACCGAAATATTCTCCTACTTTGCAGTACACCACACTATTCATCCATCTCACTTTATTCTCCCCTTATCATCTCAACTCAATCCCTTTTTAATCTTGCTCCAAGCCATCCTCTCTTCGACAACCAGATCCGTCGCACACAGATATTTTACTACTAAGATTCCATCCACATAACCCCTTTTCAACCAAGTAGCATTTTAATCCACATGTTTAAATATTTCAGGTACTTACCTTGCGAAACTTGAAATAATTCTTCCTCAACAGCACTGTAAGACTTCGTGGTGTCTACAAAAAACTCCGTAATGTACCCTTCCAGTATATTATCCAACCAATAATCAACAACATGGGAAATCTTATTGTTAATTCCTTTAAGGGCCTGGACTAACTCATGGGTCCAAACTGTAGGCTCACCCCCTTGAAAACACCTCTTTTTTAGAGTTAACCTCGACAACCACTTGGTTAATAAAATGGGAAATTCTCCAAAGAAAACTTCATGAATATCTGAAAAGACATACTTACCTAACCAATCTTCCCAACTCAAGCATGGATTTTTATTCTGATCTTTGGAAAATTCCTTCAGCTTCCTGTTGATCTAGTTCTAAATCTCGGGATTAGTTGGATGCCACATATCCCTTTGACATAGATCCTAGTCTCAACAACGAAACCATTTTTTGGATTATCTATACTTCGACCCAGTTCCACTAAACTATTCACCAACAAACTCCAAGATACCAACCCTTTCGACATCACCTATGAACAAGTGGCATCTCACCTGAGGTACCTATGGGAACTATAGGAACTAGGTTTTTGTAGCAACGAAGGGGAATGACCAAAAATCTACAACAACTAGCATTTTATAGCTTCGACAGAACAACCAATATTTCCCACGTTTCATACAATGCAAAAATATCACAATTATCAGGTTCATACATTATATTCATAGCATGCTAACTTAATTCTAATGTATTATCAGATCAACATCATTATATCACTATAATGCATAGCAACATAAAATTAAATTAACACACATCAATCATCCACACACATGAACACCGAAAATTACGTGGAAACCCAAGACAGGAAAAACCATGGAAGTGTTATTCTTATTCATGAGTTGTAGCAAAATTAGCACTTCATTTCTGTGCACACATCCAATAGACTTTCTCTCCTCATTACAATAGACCTGTGCACTCAACTTGCAGATCACTACAACCTCTTGCAACTTGCTTATACATCAAAATTACAACAGCATCAAAAATAGGCTTTCTTCAGTACATATGGAAAAACTATATGCTCTCTCTCTTTTCCAGTCTAACCAACCCAAAATTTCCCAACCCATTACATATATATAGTACTTATCTGTAGCCCTCCCCACTCCCACTACTTAAACTCATTAATGTAAGTGGAAAAAAATTGTAACTTCTCTCAACTAACTCCGGCATTGATGAATTCAGATGCCCTTTGCTCCTTATTCTTCGGTCGATTCGTCGGAGTCAATCCTGCTTTCGCGGATCACTTCTTCTTGTCTTTGTTCATACCAAAAATGGCTAACAAACTGCACCAAAACTTACCCAGGCCCAAAAACATTTCTCAAGTATTTATGGTAATATAAAGTCATAAACCAAATCATCAATCAATGGCATCACTGATCTACCCTAGTTATCATATCAGTAAGGTTAATCCCTTTAAACAAACATAAAGCGATCACAAGAAGAATTGACAATCAAAATGTGGGGGGAGGGAGGGAAGATACCAGATATCTATTAAATAATGAAAGAAAATGAGTGCAAATATACCTGGTTACTTTGTGGGAACTTCCAGAACCATAACCTAAGTCCCTCTACTACTCAAGCCACTCATTCTTCGTGCTCTCCAACACTTCAATCTCTTCTTGAATATAAGGAAGAAGTCATCAAGGGATTATAACTTCAATGGGATGATGCCTCAGAGAGAGGGATCTATGAGAGGGGAATCAAGCATAAAAGCTCAGGATATAGGAAGGTTCTTCTAGCATAACAATGTTATGGGTGTTCTCTCCCCTTCTCTCCCATGAATTTATCATATATTAAAGGAAACCCTTTATTGAGGGTATACATAAACCTAGATTTAGGGTTTAAAGAGCCATCTATTAATGGTATAGTAAAGCCTTGATTGAGGGTTTGTAGAGGTCAAAATTAAACATGTATCAATGATTTATATTGGCTTTAACTTAAGGTTTTGTTTCATCCTTTGATAACCTTTGAAAGAGGATAAAATAAACCCTTAATCGAGGGTTCAAAAACAAACCCTAGATTAATGGTCCATCGAAACCAATTCTACCCTATACTCTTTCTAAAAAGTGTGCCTCATATTTATGGTATGACCCATAAGATGTAAGGTGACCTTCTAGGATAGATCCCAAACGACATCCAAATAATGTGAGATTCATTATATTCATTAGTATCTCTTCCCAAAACTAGAGACAACATAGAAATTAGACCCTTAGCCCAATCACTGGAAACACTTGACTTGTATGATGTGCCTCCCTGAGGAATTAACTAGTTCTAATCTAAGAATAATATTACCAAATTCTTCCCTCAAATGATTATCCATATTATAAAAGTTATTCCTAATATGTATACCAACATCAACCAACACAACTCCCTTGTGAATATGTAGCACAATTTCAATAGCTTGAAGAGTGATGGGGAAGATGTATTGACTACCTTCTTTCGAAACGATGGATTTATGTTTGAAATATTAATTATCACAAAGTGATTTCATGAACTATGGGAAGGAATAACTTTTAGAACAATTATTTGAACTAGTTCATTGTTCCATTTCCTAGAAAAACTAGACCCAGATGCATCCCTTTGAAAATTTCTTAGATTGGCATATCTTAAATTATAATTTTTTGCATACTTGAGCATAAGATCATAGGCATCGAAGAGTTCATCTTTAAAACCTTATGTTTTGAACTCAACAAACTTTAAGGTGGTTTTTGTGACTAGGTTTAACCAAGGAGTAGAGTGCAATCCTGGTTCAATAGAGGATGATAATGTGCATAAGGCCATCTTGCAGAAGCCAGAGTATGAAAATAATAAAATGAAGGCCTTTGATCATCGACAAAAATGACAACACAAAATCATATTTGCATTTAGATTAAAGATGCATAGCCATTTTGTACTAGTGTATTATGTGAAAATCCTCACAGCAGATCTAAGAGATGATGTATCTCACAAGAGAATAATTATGATTAAGCAAGAAAATAGAAGAAGAGTGATACATGCAGTATAATGAGCAACAGAATAATATGGTACAGTAGAACTCAGATAGAAGCAATAATACTTCGGTCATACTAGATTATTAATCACAAATGGACATATAAATAATACAATGCATGAGGAATTCGAATGCCTAAGGTGGCAATTCGAATTAGCCTTCATGGAGTGATCAAAGGATCACTGGAGTGTCATTGGAGCACAACTAGGTGTCCTCATGATCATCGGAGCGCAACTGGAAGTCTTCATCATCATCAGTGGAGTCATCAATGCTCAAGTAACTGTCAACCATCAGTCAAACTAACTCTGGTAGGTGTAACTCAGTGTAACTAAGTGTAACTCAGTGTAACTAAGTGTAACTGAGTGTAACTGAGTGTAACTCAATGTAACTAAGTGTAACTCAATGTAACTAAGAGTAACTGAATGTAACTGAGTGTAACTGAGTGTAACTCAATGTAACTGAGTGTAACTGAGTGTAACTGACTGTAACTGAATGTAACTGAGTGTAACTGAGTGTAACTCAATGTAACTGAGTGTAACTGACTGTAACTGACTGTAACTGAGTGTAACTGAACTGGTAGGTGAAGAAGGGCGAGTTGCTCCCTAAAATCAAGGAAGAAGGGCGCACTAAGCAACTGGAGGGCTAAAACTGAATAGTGAGAAGCTCCTGGGGGCTGGCTAACTGAGGGCTAGGTGCTGGAATGATGACTGGGATGCATGCAAAATGCATGCAAACCCTAGAATGCATGCAAACCCTAAAAGGTGCATGCATGACTGAAAATGTAAAGGATCAAAATACTGGTGGGACTAGGATGGAGTATAGGAATATCCTAACACCCCCCCTTAATCCATCCTGGGCCCTGGTAACTAAGACCAAAGGTCACCCAATACAATGAATAATAACAATCAATAAACCAAGGAAGTGGGAAAATTTCATGGGAAACATACCCCCTCCTCAAAAAATAGACTGTAAGGCACACATAAAAAATAAAAGCTCCAAACTCAAGCATGTGTGATGCTTGGTCATATGTCTGGAGGTATCTTCTTCTTGGGAAGAAGTGGATCATGCTCAAAAAGCATTTGCTTGTACTTGCTCTTCAAATCGAATGTGATGAGAACAAATCCAACAGTATTAGAATGATCCTTGAACCTGTGATTCGAATCAGCTGAGGTAGGATCAAATTTTTGAATGTGCATATAGTCCTTTGTCTTCTCCTTCGAACCACCATGGGTGAGATTATGCCAAAAAGAACTATTACATGTTTGCTTGAAATCAAAATCAGATTTAAGACTTTCAAAACAGTTTCTTGAGATCTCCTTTGAACCAGCAGGGGTGAGATCAAAACTATCATATGATGCATGAGAAATTATCTCAAGCGGGTGGCAATGGCCATATTCTTCAATAACCTTCTGAAAGCATGTGCTAATGATCATATAGTAGTAAATAAGAGATGTTTGCTGAAGAGGAGCGAATGCATTACCTCCAATAGCTGATGTTACCTCCGAAATAATCATGTGATCATGGTGCAAACCAACAAACTCTGGTGCAAGACAGGATTTAGGACCTTCTGCAATATCTAGAGTGTGAGCTGGCACAGAAAGAGAAGAAAGTTTGAGCATGAGCGGAGAATCTGCAAGTTCTTTGTCAACAACTTCAATATGAGATGATACTGGTTCATGATCTGAGAGATCATCAAGGGGAGCGAATGCAACATGATCTGAGAGACCATCAGGAGGAGCGAATGCATCATGATCTGAGAGACCATCAAGTGGAGCGAATGCATCAACTTGCTTTCTTTTGAAGGGATTTGGACCAAATCCATCATTCTTTTTTTCCGAATCTTTCATCCAGATGAGCCCATAACTCTTTTGGAGTTTCAATATCAAAGATGGTCGGGTACAATATGTAATCAGTCATAGTAAGCTTCATTCTTCCAATGTGCATGTCACCTTTATTCAACCATTTAATCTTCTTTGTAGAGGATTCGAACTCTCTTTCAAAATAGCAATCAAAGAGATCATGGCTCTTTAAATATGCTATTATTTTTGGTTTCCATTCATCATAGTTGAATAGAGAAAGAGGAGTGATTTCTTCTAATTCAGGATACATTGAAGCTGTAGAAGACCTGCAAAAACAATATAGAATAACTGCAACTGCTACTGCTGCAAAAATGCAGAAACTGATGCAACTGCTGCACTCGAAATCTTGGTAATAACCTGCAAAAAACTCTCAAGAATGGAGATAAAAAATACTCTCAACATGCTCTGATACCATGTGAAAATCCTCACAGCAGATCTAAGAGATGATGTATCTCACAAGAGAATAATTATGATTAAGCAAGAAAATAGAAGAAGAGTGATACATGCAGTATAATGAGCAACAGAATAATATGGTACAGTAGAACTCAGATAGAAGCAATAATACTTCGGTCATACTAGATTATTAATCACAAATGGACATATAAATAATACAATGCATGAGGAATTCGAATGCCTAAGGTGGCAATTCGAATTAGCCTTCATGGAGTGATCAAAGGATCACTGGAGTGTCATTGGAGCACAACTAGGTGTCCTCATGATCATCGGAGCGCAACTGGAAGTCTTCATCATCATCAGTGGAGTCATCAATGCTCAAGTAACTGTCAACCATCAGTCAAACTAACTCTGGTAGGTGTAACTCAGTGTAACTAAGTGTAACTCAGTGTAACTAAGTGTAACTGAGTGTAACTGAGTGTAACTCAATGTAACTAAGTGTAACTCAATGTAACTAAGAGTAACTGAATGTAACTGAGTGTAACTGAGTGTAACTCAATGTAACTGAGTGTAACTGAGTGTAACTGACTGTAACTGAATGTAACTGAGTGTAACTGAGTGTAACTCAATGTAACTGAGTGTAACTGACTGTAACTGACTGTAACTGAGTGTAACTGAACTGGTAGGTGAAGAAGGGCGAGTTGCTCCCTAAAATCAAGGAAGAAGGGCGCACTAAGCAACTGGAGGGCTAAAACTGAATAGTGAGAAGCTCCTGGGGGCTGGCTAACTGAGGGCTAGGTGCTGGAATGATGACTGGGATGCATGCAAAATGCATGCAAACCCTAGAATGCATGCAAACCCTAAAAGGTGCATGCATGACTGAAAATGTAAAGGATCAAAATACTGGTGGGACTAGGATGGAGTATAGGAATATCCTAACATATTATAGTTAACACTTCTAGATTCAACAAGATCCTTTTTTAAATATCATAGTTAGGTTATAAACACAGGATAAACTACCATTATAAAGTTTCTAAATAGTCCTATGAGTTATGCTAATCTTGATAGCATGTTTCCTAAATATTTGTATATGATTTTATGCTTGGATGTTAATATCTAATCTATTGTAAGAAAAAGGAATAGATGTATTCGATTTCCTAAGTAAAGCAATGAAGTTATAATGTTTTTATAACCACATTTCCATTATTGTATACTATATGGATGGCATCTTTAGTATTGTGTTTTATGCATATGAATTGTTTTCTTCTTACTTAAATAAATGTGATTAGGTAATAACAAATGGAATCACACTCCTTTTGTTCCCTAAGGCTTTGCACACTAGTTTAATGGCAACAATTAGACATTCACATAATGATACCTCCTTCGTTGGGAAGGTTAAATATGTCAGCATACTAGAGTGCACGAAGAATTTTTTAGACACCTAATGTAATCCCTAGGTATACAAAAGAGATAACAACGTGGTTATCTTGTCCAAGACCTTAGGAAATGCATAGCATTGGAAATGTAGAGGAAGATGGAAAAATTCAAGCTTTAGAACTAGCTTGAAGCACATATCCATGTATTTGTTTATCAAGAATGTGTTTATCTTGAAGAAGAATCTGAAAGACTCAAGGATAAGAACTTGTTTGAGATATTTCGTGAAATATTTTACACCGAATTCCCTGTGAACTTGTATGAATTCTTGGAAAGGCTTGAAGAGCATACTCGGTGATAGTATCAATGTTCAAGAATTGTGTTGAATGTTGATAATTTCTTACATATATTCATTCCTACAACCACCAATTGACTCAAGTAGTTTATTTCTATTTTGAAGGTGCATTAGAAATATATTCTTTGGAATTTTTCACTAAATGTCTTCAATATTTGACCAAATCATTGGAATTCTTTAAGAATTGACCTCATGTAAGGTTAATTAATGAGATTTTGTCTTGGATCAGTATGTTGCTAGTGGAATGGGGTATGTTGCATAATCTAGATCACTGAGATGGAAGTGTAAACCTTGCATGAGGGGCATGTAGTACTAGGATGACTTAATGGAGGAGTTAATGATCTAATTTTCCCATAGTTCACCTATGGTGGATCAATAAAAATTTTCTAGTGAATCATGGACATAATATCAAAATAAACCAAGAGTTGATGGTTGGAAGAAATGGGAAATATATTCACAAATCAAGATTCCCTCATAATAACATAATGTCCAGGGATAAATATAGAGTGTAGAACGATGTAGCGGATCATAGAAGCAATCAAATGAGATTTTCCCATGCTTGATGAACATGCTAAAGATTATAGACCATACAATTCATGTGTTCCTTGAGATTGGTGCTAATTGACGTTACTCATACACTGATATTTTTTCTCCTTTCCCACCTAAACAAGCTATATCCCTAACTAAACAATTTACCCATATCTGGCATTATTGTAAGATGCAACAATTATGCAATTTGTGATTTATTTGGTAATCAATGAAATAGGGTACGTTTATGCATGGATTGATCATCAATAAATGCAATATATAAGTGTTATCTAATGAATCCACATTAATTACTAAAGAATACATGGCATAGTCGCTTGACTCTATTAACATCCCATCCAAGTTTCATGTTTTAGCATGGACATCCCTCCCTAAGAGACTTCCTTACACATACACACATCTCCTATCCTTAGGTCCATTGACTTTGTAGTTTTTGTGAGACATGAAACTCATACCATCTCATCCATAGATCCAAGGCTCCTTTTGATCCCTCCCTAAACACCAAAATATGTCAAGTGAAGGAACTAGTGTGTAGATGTTTGGAAATGTTTTAATTTATTTCTATACAATACAGAAAAAATAGACAACACAATTTGAAATTGTTGATATTGATTTTATGGAATTGAATTATTGGAATTAAAATTCCTACTATGGTACAATAACTCTCCCCCCCCAAAAAAATGGGTGTTTTAACTGGGGCATGTGACAGAGAATTAGGTTTTCATTTGTGCCATTTACCCATCCTTTCATTAGTTTTCCCTATAGGTGGGGAATCTTGAATGTGTCCTCTTTTATGATCTACTCAAATATTGAATGACCAAATTAGTATGCTAATCTAGTTGTAGTAGTGCACGTAATCATTCTTTCAATGCATAAACCTCCAAAATTTGCATGGATATGGGAATATGCAAGTTAGGGACATGATAATCCAATGATATAATTTCATTCTTTCCATATACTAGATTGAATGATGTGTGCTTTGTTTGTGTGTTACAGGTCATGTGGTATTCTCGCATGACCACTTCGATTCACTCATCCCAACCACCCCTATTCATTGTACAATTCTTGGTCAAATTGCATTCTATAATATTAGTAAATGCTTTCATATTGGCATGCAAGTGGTAGGGTTTTCTCTAATGATGGTGGATCATAAAATCAAGTATCAACTCAGCTATTGTACCTCTAATGAAATGTTGTTCTTGGTTAATAATAAATTTGTTTGGGCATCAATCTTACTCAGATACATGCACTAGTTAGCATGAATCCTATCATAAATTCCCCAACAATTAATTGAAATGATCATTTGTTTGAACTTGACCCTCTACATCTCTTCATATCATTGGCTATTATATTTTTTGTGGAATACTTCCAACCAATAGATGAAAATAATATGGATTGACAATTATTTTCCCATGATCTTACAACTACCATGTAACATCCCTACCTAGCATAAGTTGGTTGGGAGGGTATCGTTCACTAGAATTTATTTTTTTCCTAAGCAATCAACTAACTCAAAAAGATAAATAGTACTATAAGAAATTGCATACCAAGTACTTGTAACCTTTCACCTTTCTCATAACCAACTCTTAATCCAAACTAGTGCCCCAAAACCCAATTTCCAATAAGGGAGAAATCTCTCCCAAGGGGCATATTTCCATCCAACAGATTAAACATTTAAACTTGGGCACTACTTTCTCAGTAGGGGATCAAGCACAATGGATATGCAGGTCAAAAAACACTCTAAGTACTCAACATAGATCACTCATTGGTTGAACAGTCACATCAATGGTTTAGATATCCAATTGATTAGCTATGTCAGGTGGAGAGGTTTCAACTTACAACACCCTAATACCCCTCAAGATTATGGTGTGTATGAACACCCAATCTAGCTCTTGATACCTCAGTAGCTCCAACTATGGGGTTCCTCTACAAGGACTATACTTTTCCACTATAAGTCTTGATGTCTCTAATGTGGACAAAAGCTACTCTAGCTCCTAACACCTCTAGTTGTACAGTTCCAAGGGCCTAAAAATCAATTACTAGGCTCAATAGTGGGCATTAGTACCCCAATGGTTAGGTACATCCCTAGCCTCATTTACCCACTTAGAAAAAGCAGGAGAAAGTATTAGTATTCTCTCATCAAATCACTAGAACATTTAGGCTCAAAATTCGGCCAAATTATCGAACAGTACGGACAAACTGTTGAAAATTACAAATTAAATATCTAATTTTTGTGTATTTTTTTTTAAATCAGCATGTATTCTTTGGTCTTCCTGTGGTTGGTCATAAACCTCCAGGGTTCCGACGTATGGTCATTGGTCTTCTGGTGGATTCTCTTAAATGTCAAACCACCGACGGTTTAGGACCAATTGTCAGTCTTCCAACCGTTGTGGACATGACCGTTCACCCATTGCCGCATGGTTAATGTTGACTGGTCAATGTTGAAAAACTCAGCGTAATTAGGTCAATGATTGTCGGAAGTGCGAAGGTTACAAAATTTATCAATATGTGATATGGAATAGACTTTTCGATGGTTTTTCTATAATTGAGACAGTTCGGAAAGGTTATAAGGTCTATTTTTCGAACATAAAACATATGTATTTTATCTTTCAATTACATTAGAAATTAATAATAGATCTACATGGCCACTTCAATTTATAAGATAGTCATCACTCTATTTTGGTAGGGATGAATGTCAGATACCATTAATTTTGAAGAAAAACAAAGGATTCTTGATAGGCTGCAGGCGGATTTCAGGGAAACAGGTGACAATACATGTTATTGCCCTTGCCCGTTAATGCATAGGTCTAACAATTGGTTTTTCAAGGCATCAATCATCCCAAATCCAACCCCCTCACACAAGACAAGATTCTCTTTTTCTAATATTTCACAAGGTAACAAATCACTCAGAAGAATGTTTCTTGGCCTTCACATTCCCACTCTTCTTTAATACACTTGGGGTGAAATCAAACTTAGGAGCAGAAATAAAAATGTCACAAAATGGGTAAAAGGTGAAAGAAAACTCATCCTTCTTAGTATTCTTACCATAAATCAACTTGGGAAGTATTTTCAAGTTAATATTCCCCTTCCCTGACTCACAAGCAGGGAAAATTTTAAGCATCCACAATTTTTGAAAGTGTAAAAAACTTGGCAAATATTACTAAGGCTTAAATTTGCAACCATAAAATGTTTCACGATTTTTTTGTAAAAATATTCAAATTTCTAAGGACTTTATATAGTTTTGGACAATTTTGGTGATTTTTAGAGTTAAAAAAATTATCCCATGGAATTTAGGTGAGTAATCTTTAAAAAAAAAGCAAATTGGCGAATCGTTTTTGGAAAAAAGTTGAAAAATACGCATGGGCTAAATATCACCCCTAAATTTTTCTCTGCTCACAAGGCACTAGGTATAGGTCAATCATCCTCATTGAGCAAGAGTCCCTTCCTTGAGGAATCATTTCCACAACTTAATTAATATTTTTTCAATCCGTTCCCATCATCTAACCTCAGTCAATGTGGGTCTCATGAAACATGAACCTACACAAACTTAGATTTAGAATGGACATCATAATATTTATCATATCCTAGACCACAAAGTATTCCAACTTTTCAAATATCATTAAGGAAAATAACTCAATGAATCATGAAGGAAGTAGTCATTCCATAACATCATCTCCCATCTAAGTATCACAATGCTTATTAGAACTTAGGTAAGGTTCTAAAATGAAGTATAAAATTTAAATAATCACAATGAACTAGAACAGGGTGTTGCAACACTTCCCTTAAAAAGGGCTACGATCTTGAAGCTAGGTCATTATTAAACAAATAAGGATAAAGTGTTCTTATCTTTGATTGTAGTTCCCTTGTATCATCTTTTCTTATCTTTGATTGTAGTTCCTGTTATCACATATATAGTAGCCCGACTACTATACATTATTTTTCTGATTCCAGTACATTACTCAGACAGTCCCTTGCATTGAGATGTTGAGATGAGCATCTACTATGGATCATTATCAGATTTTGGACAGCAGTTTTATTCCCCGTGCCATGACTGAGTTTCAGGACACTCAGAGAGATGACCGATGTAGCTATTTAGCCATTTATACAAAGCAATCAGTAGTGCCCAGAGTTACAGCAGCAGTTTCAGAGGACAGATGATGGCTCAGATGATGAGGTTTCGGGTATATGACTCAGCAGGTATATTATGGTGTTGTGGTTATATTGCTTTTATGTCCATTTTCTTAGCATGTCTTATCATTTAGTATCATGATCTGGCGATCATATAGATATGTGGATCTGGTTGTACTATATATATATCATATTTGTCCCTACTCAGAATTAGAAGTTCTTGGCCTATACTCATTGGTTTTACCCTCCCTAGGGAGAATAGAGGTGGTCATTCCCGCCATTACTTTGGCTTGCTAGTGTTGGTTTCATTATTCACTGTCTTCATCCATCCATGACTTACCCAATTTGTTCATTACCTTGACTTACTACTTGACTAGTGGCATGGAGGACCTTTCCCCACTGTACCCTCTATATTGGATAAGCTTCCCTATTTATTGTGTCTCGGCTCTGAGTTGGTGGCAAAAATTACCTATGGTGAGTTGGATTTCCTTGTGAAGTCCCCCTAGTCACTAAAGATGTTGGCTAAACCTAAAACTTTTAGTGTTGCCATGAATACAAAATATGGAAATCAAATGTTATATCTTGTATGAAAAATCCCATTCATGCAATGTGTTTCTCAACACACATGAATGAAAGGGAAGCCCAATGAAAATGGTTATGAAATATCAAATGTTATATCTTTTGTGAAATGTAAATACCTAGGTAAACAAGCTGTCTGTGACACACCTAGAAGTGCTCAGGTAAACAAGTGCCTTAAAAACACACTTGTAGCAAGAAGCCTAAATAAATGTAAATCTATGCAATGTGTTTGTAAACGCACATAGATCAAAGGCTATGGAAACTTTAGGCCCAAAAAGCAATGGAACTTAAACTCTATATCAAAAAGATTGCTGGCCTCATTTGTATTATGTATTGTGCGCATCTGTGAAAGGTGAATAAACACTCTTTGAACAACTTATCCCTTTGTGAGACATTGTCATTCCCTGTGTTATTGCTTGTCCACTATATGCTATGGTGTGTATTCCCTTTTCCATTTCCAAAGTGTCACAGTGTTAAGTCAGTAAGTCATCCTTTGACCTAGCCACTTATTTCTTAGCCTTCACCCTTCACTAGCAAATTGATCACAACTATGAAGTGAGTATGACCTTGAAAGTCTTATCTAAGTAATAAATAATAATTATGACTTATTATATTTGGATTTAGATCTCCAGTAATGATTACTTCTTGTTATAATTGCTAATTGAATGGATTGTAAAGCATGTTTTAACCTTGGACACCTTGCAGCAGCTTGATGACAGTTTGAGTTATATTTTGGTCATGTTGACTTGGTCAAACCTAGTTTGACCAAAAGTCAACCACAGGACATGAGGTGGCAGACCTCAAATGTTACAGATAGATGATATATGGTCTGGTACAGATCACCATGGTGGGATTATGCAGTGGTTTCAGGCTTATGATGATGATTTGTGCTTTTTAGCACTTTTACAGATTATTATTATTTGGTCTGCCAGATATGATGAGTATTTATTTTGGACCATGCAGAGGACTATTTGGTGTATGAGTACACACTTTAGATGGATTTGGCCCTTCCGAGTCCAATGAGACAATCTGTTTTCAGTTTCGGGTAGTTACAGTGATGTTTGAGCCTCAGTTGGCTATCCTAGTGCAGTTTTGGCCTATAAGAGGCCCTGTCAGAGGAGTGATGAGATTTATTTGGTTCACCGAGGGAACTGTGCATGGACGGGGTGGTCCAGCCACTTGTTATTACCATATTACCCCCCTCCCAGAGTCATTGGTGAGCTCACCTTGACAGCGCAGGCACTCCAGGAGGCAGTTTGGGCAGTTTCACACTTCCCGAGGTAGTCTAGAAATGGTAAAAATGGGTACAAAGGAATTCGATTTGGGCTACTGATGCAAGGTTATGGCATGGGATGATCAGTGATGATGAGTGGGATGTCTTCCACACCTTCTCCAGCAATTTCAGCTTCATCGGGACCCACATCCATCACTTATGGCACTTTTTGATGATTTATGGAGCCTCCTAAGGCTCACGACTTTCCCAGAGAGGCACGATTTGGTGTCTTGATCTTTTATTCTTGGATATTGTTCCATGGGGATTGACCAAGGGTGTTAGAAATTACCCCTTGGACCCACCATGAGCTATTTCTTATGTTTTATCATTATAATTTGGTGGGATCCCCTCTCCTAGGGTGAGTTTGTCCACTTATTGTTATATTTTATTATTGATTCATGCATTGTATTGATTGAGCTCATCTCAACCATTGATTAGATCTTTTGATCTTTTAATCTTAGCCACTCATTTAAAAAGTGGTTAGGATTGTGGCCTCTCTCCATTCTATTTAAAGGAGAGAGCTTCTCATTGTAAAAGGGACTTTTGGCTCTGGATTATTGGAATAGAGAATTATTATTGCATCTATCTGTTGTATTGTGGTGAATGCTTTTAGAGTTCGTTCATTGATTCTTCCTTTGCACTGGGTTCTTGGATATTTTGTCTTGCTATATTTTTGTACCACGTTTTTGCATCTACAGGTGGAGGCCGAATTCATTTGAGGAGGACGTATTGGTAGGGGAGGACCCTCCCTACTTCTTCCTTGGGTTTGTTCATTGGTAACAAGGAGTATTACTGTCTTTGACCTTCTATTTCATGTTATCATTGCATTTCGCTTGTATTTCCTCCATACTTGATCTAAGTGATTGAATCAATTCTCCTTGGTTTGACAGGTAGAGGAGGTTGCACTTGTGGGCTAGGGCATCATTTCAGCAAGCAAATTCAACAATTTCTCATTTGATCTCCGCGGGAGTCTTCCTCAACAACAAGGCATCTCATTTCAACACTCAGGTATGATCTCAAGGTAATTTCTTTTTCCATGATCTATCCATTTGTCTAAATGCTTCAAACCCTCATAATTTCAAAACCCCCATTTTACATTTTCTCAGATCTAGCAAGATCTACTTGGCTTTTGGGTATAAAATTTAAAACCCGCCTCTATAGTATCCACGACGATTCAGATCTATAGTTTGTTGTGGATTGGCCCTCATTTGACCCATTTCCCAAGGCAAAGAAGCTTCTCCAAGGGAGGTCGCACTTCCTGGGAGAGGTGAGTTTGCTAGGATCTAGCACCTGGGTAGGTGAGATCCCACTTGATCCTTCATCTACACATTTAATAACCTACCCCTATTGTGTCACTTCAGTGATTTTGACCTTGTGGGCCCCATTCCTCATTTTGAGGGTTGAGCCCCACTTGGGTCACTTTGTGATACACTTCAATCTCAGATCTACTGAGATCTAGCCATTGGATGAGCCTAATTTTCAAGATCCACCTACCTCAACATTCCTGATCTACAATTTGGTGTACATCCGACTCCATTTGGCCCACTTCCCAAGGCATTGATCTTTCTCCAAGCTAATTCGACTTTCTTGGACTGTTGAGTTTGCATGTGGTTTGATCCTTGTTTTGGTTGCTTGAACCCCTTGACATTGTCATATCAATCAATCAAGCTCACTTTTGGTACTGGTTAGCCCCAATTCAGTCCTTAACTACCCTGCATTGGACACGGTTCCCAAGGCAGTGGATTTTCTCACAATTGACTAGTACCCTGATTCTGGATCTTATTCTAAACCTCATAAGTCACTTGCAAAAACATGTTGGACCAAATCTACATTGTCTAAACCCCTTGATCCAACCTATTACTCACCTTGTGACTTCATTCATAGATCTAGAGTTTACCATACACCTTACGTACTTCATCATCATTTGATTTGATCTGGTGTCTTGGTCTGATCTCTCCTGCCAGGAGTAGATCTGGGTCTCCCCCATTTTTGTCTTGGGCTAAATAACATAAAGTGAAGGTTTCCTCGATTGATGTGACAACCATCCATTAGGAGTCAAGGCTATCATGGTTGCACCTCTTTGGTTTCCCATCCCTTCTGCTATCCATCTTGGATCCATCTCTAAGGGGACCTACAAGTTTGGTGATAACAGTTCCCTTGTATCATCTTCTTCTAGGTAATATTAAATGAACCTTGATCCAATCTATGAATTGGTTCCATATATTTTTCTCTTTAGCTTTAATGATAATCAAGGGTTTGGTGTGAAATTTCTTAGTGTCCTTTATCTATATAGAATCAAAACCCAAAACATGATTGGGTTTAGGCACATGTTTCTTAAGTAAGTACACATGAAAGACTTCATGAATAGTCACATGTTGTACTAAGGCCAATTTGTAAGCAACTGCAACCATATATGTTAAAATATCAAAAGGTCCAAAATATCTTGTTGTCAATTTCTTCCATTTACCTAGACATAAGAGTTGTTTTTTTTATTAATGCGGAGAAACACTTTTCCTCTAACCTTAGAACTTTAACTTATCTATCTATCCTAATCAATATTAATAGTTTTTTGTAAATGCTTTAACTATACTTTCCATCTCTTCCTACTCCATGTAGGATTCTAATTTTATCACCTTGCAATCGACCAACTAGAGATGTGTTGTCATGTTTGAATTGTATGTGTGACATTTTTTTTCATGATATATATATTAAACTACTGGACATATCTTTAAAAGACCTTAAGACCTTAATATATAAATATGTGGACAAAAGATACCTTTAGCCTCTTCAAAGCTTATAGATCTTCATCCTTCTTGCAATGCTCCTGCATCTTTACATGAAATTATATGTCTTAGATAAAGATGCACACTGGATAAGGAACCCATTCATAAATATATGAATTGTTTTTCACTTACATACCTCACCTTTAAAAATCTTTAAACAATAAGTGATCATGCCCCCATAGCCCAAGGATTTTTCCTTTGAGGCCTAGAAGGAGGGTGTGTTTTTACCTCTAGTGGATGCCTTTGCGTCATTCTCTCTCCTAGGGAACATCTCATTGGACAACATGCTCCACCCCAATATATGGTGATGTATGTTGCTTCATCATTTTATTCTAAGTATTGGCTTCATAATAGACGAGCAAAGCTACAACCATGTTGCATGTGGCAATTGAAATTGTTATTAGTTCAAGCACCAAGTCTTGGTATCTTTGACCACCCATTGTGTATCCATTCTTTGAAGACAAACCCTAAACCTTCAATAGTTTGAAAAGAAAAGATGGAAGGACCTTTGTGATCCTATTAAATAGTTAATTTTGCAATAAGATCATTATATGTAAATAGTTAATTTTGCAATAAGATCATTATATGTAAATAGTTATTTTTGCAATAAGATCATTATATGTGATTGATGTTTAAATAATAAGTTTTTCATTAAAATAATTGAAAGTTCTACATGCTTTGACAACCTATCACAACATGATAGTTGAAGGTGTCACAGCCATAGTCACTCACTAGTCTCCAGCGTCTAACTATGTTGTAAGGCATTGCCTAGGAACGATTTGAGGGCATGACCAACTCAAATGTTCACCGGCACACTACTGCGAAAACCTTTCAACTTAACACTTAACTTGTTTACCTTGTTTAACTTGTTTAGCATGTTCAACTAACATCCACACTTAGCCAATTTTCAATGTATGCAACACAACAAGTAGAACACAACACATAATTAAGTTGGGGTTTCCAAACCAACAACCCTTAAGCTTTTGTATAATCAATTGTTTACAACGGGTGGAGTTGCCAAACTCGGCAGAGCTCCAGCGTGAGCCCAACCAGCAACACGCCTTACAACCGATTTACAAAATACAAAGAGTGGAGTTTGCCCCTCCTGTGGGCATCCAACTCTCAAGACTGTCGACTTCGGCAACCCCTAGATGCTGTCAAATTGTCTCACTGTGCAACCCAAAACGAGTGCGAACCTGCCAAGTTCACCTCTTCTGCAACCCTATTGCAACCGAATTTCGCTGGAACGAACCGTGCTCGAAGGACGACCTTGGAGTGCCTCCCTAGCTCGTGCGACCTCTTGCCTTATCTGAATTCCTTGTCTACTTTCTTGCATCTTGGCCTAAGCCTTTTTATATGCTGCCTTGTGGGAGGGTGCAACCCAGCTTGGGCGCCCCTTTGCTTGGCGTGCACTCCAAGTCACCACCGCCTTACCACTTGCAACTACTTTGGTCCAAGTCCCCCGCAAAGTGCGTGTCTCAGTCCGTTGGATGAACGTTGTCTGTTGGGCTTCCGACCCGAGTTGTCTGTCGTGCTTCCATCTCGAGTTCGCGAGCAGCTTCCATCACGTGTTCTGTGAGGAGCTCCCAACCTGCGTTCGACGTTCGACTTCCAACCCGTGTTCGCGTCCCAGCTTCCAACCCGAGCTCGCGGGGTGAACATCTGCGCCCATGCCTTGGTCCGTCGCGTCTAGGTGTTGGTCCGTTTGGGTGCTGCTTGCGTGGAGTATGTGGGCGCTTGGACCAGCGCGCCACAACTCCCAACGCTTAAGTACGTCCAATGGTCCAAGGGTGCACCCGACGCCCCTTTCCTTGCCACCATGCCGATGTAGTAACGCACCCCACTCCTGGGCTTGCCATGCGTCGAGGTTGAGTGTGGGCGTCCGCCCAAGTCTGGTCCACGCGCCCCACCATCCGTTCGTCACTTGGTCGCTTGCTTACTCGCCAAGTCCTTAGCCAACCGAAACGTCGTTTTGCCCAACCGGGCGGGAGTGCAAGACTCCCATGGGTGTGTTGGCGTCAACCCGAATGCCCTAAAATTAGTGGCTGTGACAGAAGGCTCTACGTGCGTTAACAACCTGTCACCTATCCCATGTGAGTCACGTGTCGTATATATTTAGGGTTCAATGCAATCAACGCTCGCCGAGTCGCCATGAGAGAGTCATCCAAGATATTGGTTGGGCGTTAGTATTCATGACCGTTTGTTTTACAAAATTCAAATGGGTGTTCTATGTATTCATAACCGTTTGTCTTACAAAGCTCAAACTGGACAGGAAGATTTTATACAAAATTCAAACTGGACTTTATATTTGTTTAATCCGATTTCAAGGTCGTGCATACAACAACTACACAATCACGTTAGAATCCGAATAATCGCGGTTAGTGCAACGCCACTCCATACATTTTCTATTCCCACCGCAGCCTACCTGTTGTGAAAGAAGAAGAAGAAGAAGAAGCACCTTAAATCTATAAAACGACTGACTGTGTTAAATTAATTGTTTGGACTTGTGGTTTCAATTGCATCACACATACGATCTCCCCTCACTGCCACAGTTCGTTTTATTCAACTGCCATAGCTGAGATTATCAAGCAGCATTTGAAATAAAGACCATGTTACTGGAATCAGTTCTAGCAGAGTTCTCCATTGATGATCTCAGTGATCATCGTCAACAAATGCTGCCTGTGAAGACGCATGCTGCTGTTGCTACTCAGGAACAGATTTACAGTCGCAGAAGTTATTCCAAATCACAAGAAGGTTATAGTTTGTATACGCACAGAGTGGTACTCGAAATGTATTCGCCTAGGGAATCATCATGTGAGCTTCTCAATAATTCTGGTAAACTCATGAAGCATATGACACATTTGTCGGAGGAATTTTATTCGTACAAGGCACCACCAGACTTTGTGCCATTCAGATGGCCCGGTGTTCGTAAGTCGGTGCAGAGAGAAAAAGAATTAAGGCAAGATCAGTTAATGCCTCCAGGCGCCCGAAGTGCTTCTGCTGCTATTTCACCATCGTCTTATTCAATTAGAACGTCTTCAGTATCCCTCAATGAAAATGAGGACAACTTCAGCTGGAATCTTTCCCATTTACCCAGAGAATCCATTGATGTCTTCCAGAGTTCTCTGCAGGAAGATAATATTAGTGACTACGAGGATGAGGATATAATTCCACCCAGTATTGAATTAGATGCTCACAAAGCTGACTGGATAGGTAAATCTCATTATCAGAAAGCTGCCAGTTTATCAGCAGATGAAGGTCATCCAATTCACAATAGCAATATGGAATTAACAACGATGGCTTCCAGGCCTGCAAGGACCGCCAGCGCAAGTTTAGTTTGGGGTGTATTTCCGTGCTGTTTAGGGAAATGCTTTGGGGCGCCTTCGGTGAAACAGAAGGAAAAGAGCGAGCAGGCAGTGCCAGTGCCAATACCCACAACCAATATTGAACAAGGCAAAGTGTACTGTTCTTCTTCTCATGGTCTGAAGATGATGTTGGCTCGTCATACACTTCGAGCCCGTGCGAAGAAATTAGCAACCCGTCAAGGACTTCTGAAACACATGTGAGTCATCACAGCTAGATTGTCTTTATTTATTTTTTAATTATCTTAATCAAATGGTATCATGGTTATCGATAAACATGGCGATATAGTATAGTAATATCCAGGGTGGGTATTAATAAAAGTTGCAGTATGGTATTTTTTTCACATATAAAACTGTATTTTCTATTCAAATCAGAATTTGTAAATTAAATTTCAAAACTCAAAAAATTACGATAATAATAATAATTTATTTGTGAGAAAAGGGATTCTCCTTTGCTAAAATATACAGAAAATATATATACTTTACTTTTCAGGATTTGAATCTATAACGTTATTTCATTTTCACCTACATATATACTATTTAATCAAACTACAAAAAGATTAAATACATTTTCAGCTTTTATTGTTTACTTAAGCTTAATGTCAATTTTATTATGTTTTTATAATTCAAAGTTTTATTCCAAACATGACCTTCAAATTCCTGAAGTTACAGCCTTCCAGGTTCCTTGAAAGGCCTAACTTTGACATCTATGTGTATAGCTGGTTCTTCTCCCTATAAACATGTGTGAATGCTATAGGATTGACTTAAGTTTGACCTAATATTAAAATCTCTAATGTTTTGCTTACTATTCATCTAATTATATTTGTAGAAGTATCAGATTCCTAGAAGTGTCAGATCACTAGAGAATCTTCATATACCTGTAGATGTTCCAGATTCCTTTAATATGCCACTTTTATTATAACTAGAAAGTGTCCTTATTATAACTAGAAGTGCCGATAGGGTGAGGCCCATCGGCCCCTTCGAATAGGCCTTAACATATTTCCGTTGAAAAATAAATAAATAAAAAATGCCAAAAGTTCTGCCTAATTGTTTGTAACTTCTTCCATATTAACCATGAGTTATATGAAATGATCCTCCGGGAGGAAAATCACTGCATCCGGCTCAGAGAGGTCTATATTTAGTGTCCCTATGGTATATTTACCACTTAATAAAATAAGTGATATAATATATTGTGTATAGTGATGCCAGCCTAATTGTTTGTAACTTCTTCCATATTAACCATGAGTTATATGAAATGATCCTCCGGGAGGAAAATCACTGCATCCGGCTGGTAACATCAGAGAGGTCTATATTTAGTGTCCCTATGGTATATTTACCACTTAATAAAATAAGTGATATAATATATTGTGTATAGTGATAATATATGTGTATAGTTTGTTGAATATTTGTTTTCAATGAAATGAAGTTGGTATTAATTTTTGTTATTGCATTGAGTCTGTGCTTTATAGGTTTGTTCTTAACAAAATAATTTAAAAAAATCATATTGATTCATAAAATAAAAAATTATGAAAAGTATTAAAAAAATTCATGTTGACTCAAAATAAAATATTATAAAAAATAATTAAAAAATAGATGTTCCTTTATAAAATAAAAATTTAAAACTTAAACCAGGATTTATCAAATTTCTTGAGTTTAAATTTAAAACAAGAAATACACTTCAAGAAATTGGATCCTTCTAGATGCTTGATAGATACGGGTTTAAAATGAATCTATGTTAGTTAAGCAACAATTTAAACTTTAAAATTATTTGTTAATTATGATGAGGATTATTTTACATATCTTTATAAAGGAGAAATGAGAGATAATTATTATTGCAGAATATTAATACTGATTACTTTACCATTTACCCAAATGTTTAACAAAATGTTTAGTAAAGTTAATTTATACTATTTTAAAATATAAAATTTTAAAAATTATTTTTTTATTATTATAATATTATTAATTAACTAATTAAATTATAAAATTATTTTAAAAAATAATTAATTTTATATTTGTTGAATTTAATTTAAGGAAATTATTAATTTTAAAAAATAATGATATTTAAAAATTAAAAAATAGAAGAAATTGAAAAAATATACATCAATTTTGTTTAAACAATTGTAAAATATAATATTTAAATTCATATAATTTAAATATACAAAATTTTGGGTAGCTGGGTCATCTTTGATCTGGAGGAACTATATAGTAAAGACCTATACTTGTGGATTAGGGATTGGTACAAATAAAAAGGCGGAGTGTTATGTATTGTTCTTTGGCATGAAGCAATCTCTTGCTTTAGGTATTCGTTCTCTATTGGTGATTGGAGATTCGCTTCTCATTCTCTCTCAAACTAGGCACTGCCAGGAATTAGCGGATCAAATAGCTGGAAGACTTCATAAATGTATCATTGGGCTTCTCCCTCAAATTCTGTCTCTTTCTTCCATGTTCGAAGAGAGCACAACTCTCACGCTGATGGTTTAGCTAATCAAACCTCTCATCTTCCTCAGGGGGTTTAATTGAAAATGGGGGTCAAATCCAACTATGTTGGCTCCCCTAATGCTTGTTCCTATGCATCACATTAATGAACAAATGTGATGGCAGGTAATTGCTATGAATTTGGTCCTGCTTGTTGACATGGGGAGGTTGGAAGGATCCTTGCTTTTTGATGCACCCAAATTCCAACGATTCACACAAGTAAATTTAATGACAAGTGATTTGATGGTACTCTTGGTCGGGTTGCATTCATAAGCGGTGGTAAGGAAAGTTTATTTCTTCATTCCCAGTTTGTTAACAATGGAGATAGTTGGGTTTGTGAGGGTGGGAACTTTGGAATGGTCAATTGGTTTCTTGTGGATTCTATTGCCACCTCATATGCATTGGAAGTGTGGCTATTGATTTTGAACAATGTCGATTTCAATATTTGTTGGTTGATAATTTTATCCGGTCATCGCTTTATTTCTCCCCTATCGCCTGTCTGGAGAGGCTAGGACACAAGATCGAATTTCAATTTGGTTCTTGTTCCTAGGGAGCGATATATTTCTATGGAAAATATAGAGATAATAGGAATGGTATCTTTATGTGGAAAATATAGAGATAGTAGTGGAAGGAATTAGGCAGGATTCATAGTTGTCTCACCCCCTTGGACATTGGTCTCCTCGCGTGAATGTCTCTAAGATCCTTGTGGTAATTCTTAGGCAGGTTGTAGAGCACGTTCTCAACTAGAAAGC
This sequence comes from Larix kaempferi, assembly GCA_027924585.1. NCBI lineage: Eukaryota > Viridiplantae > Streptophyta > Pinopsida > Pinales > Pinaceae > Larix > Larix kaempferi. Next base: position 4,012,811 of record BSBM01000705.1, read on the forward strand.
AGGGTTGAATAAATAATATTTTATTTTGGTTCTCGTGCTAGGGGAGTGGTATTTTGTAGAGGAAATTCAAAGATTATAGTGATAAGAATTGGACAGGAAGCAAAACTATTGGAAATTTGTGCTCCACGCTGGTATTTCTCTAAGAACATTGTGGTTATTTCTAGGTAGGCCGTAGAGCAACCCTTCAAAAGCATTTGGATAGCTCGAATTACAGGGATTTTGATATTGAATTGGCTCTCTAGAGTAAGTAATTTGGATCTAGTCATGGAAAAGAAAATTGAGAAAATCATTGGGAGAATCGGGGCTATTCAAGTAGACATTTAGGGCCTTCGAAAACAAATGTGGTGGATGAAGGCTCAAATGGAAGGCCTGGTAGCGGTGGTTTGTACTATAATTGATCATGTGCGTATTCTAGATAGTTGTGTTGATGAAGTTGAATGGGCTTCTCGTCATCTCAATGCTAATCAATCTTCTTTTAATACTCACCTAGAAGAAGCTGAAGGTACTTTATGTGCTTGCGACGCACAAGTAAAGGAAATATATTTAACTCTAGACAAGCATGAATACCTCTTAGCTGGAAAGAACTCCATAATGGATGACAACTCCGAAAGTGAGAATAACAATGGACAAACTGTTTGCCAACCTTCCCCTGTTGCTATCTCAAGTTCAAGTGAGGAAGATGAAGTAGAACCCGAAGAAGATGTCAATATATCTAGTGCCAATGTCAACTTAAGTGAAAAAGAAAAAGATTAGGTTATGAAGAGTGATGATATCTCAGTTAATTTTCAGTTTGTATGCTTCATTTTTTTTAAATTACTAGGCTAGTTCGTTAAAGTCTATAGTAGTACATTCACTGTAGTCTTTTTGAGATAGTTTTTATATTATGGATGACTATAAAGGATATTATCAGTACTATTGGAGGCATTGTGAGACATGCTTTGAACTACCCGGTTTTGTATCCTTTCAAGCCGGTTTTTCCAATGTTTATAATACAAAAATAAGTGTTTCAATATATATGTGTGTACGCGCACACCAATGGACATCAATTATCATCATCATCAATTAAATAATTAAATCATTTCAATCAATAAAATAAATTTTACTTCCCTAATTTTCTTTTGAATATTAACTATTTCCATTGGCTTTCACCTTCCAAATTTATCCAAGCTTTGATACTATTTCTTTGATATTATTTCTTTAAATTTTGACAATGAAATGAATTTTTCTCATATTAATTCTTTAACTTGTTTAAATGTAAATATAAAAAATAAATTATATTTTTTATAATATTTTGTAAAATATAATAAAATATATTTATAAAAGAATATGTAGTAGTTGTTGATAAGCAACAACAAAAAGTATGCCAAAGAAAAGATAAACATAACAATCATCTTTTAATTGAGTTTTATTTTAAATGATTAATTTGGAAATAGCATTTTTGGAAGTATTTGTCATGTAAATAGAATCTAATTAATGTTAGAATAAAAAAATTGCAATATATATTCAACTTTTTCGTAATCCTTTTAAGATGAATTTTAATATTATATTTTTAGAATGGTTTCATTTCATTTATGTTACTTTCATTCAAATATTAAATATATTTTTCAAATAGAGTTCCATATTCAAAATTATCATAATCTATTGATTTCCTATATGTACTATTTATTCTACTAGAGTAAATCCTATAGTATTGTTTTATATACAAAACACATTTATATTGCATTTGCAATCTCCCTTGGGGATATAAAATGGACTTAAGGACATATCATTAGATATAAGAGGTTAATCATAAAGTTTAAGCACAGCGGAGAAGTAGAATAAATACTTAATTTCAATTTTCACAAATTAATTATGACAAAATATCGATAATCGCAAATTAATTAAAATAAAATTTACATCTGAGCAAGCAACTAAACCAAGGCTAGGAAATCTTATCCAACAGTGTCTAACATCACTATACATCCATCCCAAGCCATAACATAGGTTACTTGCACCCAAAAAGGTCATTTCCAACAATGTGTCATTAACTAGTTAATTAAGGTAATTAATGCACTAATTAGGACACTTAACTTACAAATGACTACACTTAGCATAAAATAATTTGTTCAACTAATTAACATAATTTATCAATCCCAATGGATAATTAACACTTACATCCATGTATATATGGCAAAATAACCATTTTTAAATAATTAAACATAATATACACAAAAATGAGATACCCTAACTACTCAACTAGTTTCACTACGCAAACAACTAGTCTTGTGCATTTTCGACGCACAATCATACAAACTATCCAAAAAGTGAACCTACAACCATTATGTGCATAAATAAGCATGCATGTACAACAAAATAAAATTACATTTGTATCTCTAATTCGAGTACATAAATGAATAATCTTTCAAGTTTAATCAGTACAACTAGTTAATAAACACTGCTAGGAATTCAATCAAACCAATCGTACTAAGTTCTGAGGAACATGGAGGTGAAGGTACATATATGGAAAATAGAATTCTACAGCGCAAATAAAGTACCAAAAATAGACAATATGGTTGTACATTCATCTTTTACCAAAAACAGAGATTCGAATCCAAAAACTAGTTACCAATTTCACTATTTCGAAGCTATTTTCCAATTCTAGTTTTCAAAATCAATTCAACAAGAAGGAACTGATGATCGGAGCTAAATATTATAATATTAGATTTCATCTCCATTCATATTTTTGTAGCTTCATACTCATATACATTCCACATTTCAAATCCCAAGTCTATCTATGGCAGCCTCTCCGAAAAGAATAGCAGTTCGAGAAATAGACTAGGATCGCGGTAACAAATTTTATAGCCTATCTTGGAATATCTTTCACACATTTAGTCAAACATATAATATGCAAATATCAGATATGAATCAAATAACTCATATAGAAATTTTAAGAAACACTTCTCTCACAAAGTCTCGAATCTAGCTAAAACTATTTTTCCAGAAAACTAGTAATTGAAAAACAATTGGATTCATTACAAATGGATTACATAGACCTTTCTAATAAATATTATTAGAGACATAAAAATCATATATGTATCATAGGATTCTCATAGACATTTTAACAAACATTTCTCTTGCAAAGTCCCAAAACTAGCTTTCACATTTTTTCCAAAATAACTAATAATGGAAAAACAATTGGAATCATAGAAAAGGACTTTTTCACATTTGATTCACTCATTCCATCAAATATTTCATATGCATACATATATATATATCATATCATGAACATATAACTCATATAAATAAAAGACATCCACTTAGATTGCAAATTCCCACAACTGAAATCAACTCTGCCACAATCCACCCACTTGTAGACACTATACAATCCAAATATGTCTTTGCACAAGTCACCCCCAAGATGGAACCATGATTCCAAAAGCAAGAGTCCACTCAACTATAAAACCCAACTATCATCGATCCAACCACAATTCCAATGGCAAGTGGATTCCACATCACTTCCAATCCAGGACAGTAGCTCCAGGACAGATAGTCACAAGTCTACCATTGGTCCAACTGTATTTCAATGGAAAATAGATCCCACTATTTCCAATACAGGACATACAGCTCCAAGACATATAGAATCAATAAAACACCAATCTACCATCGGTCCAACTGCATCCAATGGAAAGTGGATTCCACATCACTTCCAATCCAAGACAAGCAGCTTCTAAGATAGATAGACTAGCAGCAACCAAGTCTCTATGCTTGGGCATAGGCTCAACAAGGGTGCACTAACCATCCAAAAGGACCACTGGATCATAGGCTCACACACATACCAAGGGCATCAAATCAAATTCCCAAGTGCCAAAGAGCAATGCACATGAGTGAGTGAACCAAGAACAAAGAGAATGAAGTCGAGAACCAAGAACAAGAAGCAAGAAGCAAAAATCAAGAGAAAAATGAAGCACACACCAACCAATTCGAATTCCTCATGGATAACTTAGAGTTTGGGGAGAGAGAGAGTCACAAGAGGATTTACTTTCCTATAATAGAAAACCACTAAGGAGGAGTTACAACTTTCATGAGGGGAAACACCAAGTGGCACTCAAGGGGGTGCACTAGGAGAGATAGAGTGACTCCAATTTTAATAAAAACCATCTCGGAATTATAAAATCAAGGAGAAACACAACATAAGAGGGTGCATAAGAGGGTCCACCAACATAGACACAAACACTTAGGAACACACTTTCCCACTTCCTTGTGCTCGTAACATCATGGTTCCTCGTACTCTTTTATGTGGAATCGGTCGATATCAGCTATTTTATTTTATTAATTAATAACAATAATAATGTGCAAACCATAGTCCCGACACCTCGTGCCATAATTTCACAACATCAAAATAATAATAACATGTCCAGTGGCTAAACCAGAGGGTATTACATCCCCCTTCCCTTAAACAATGCATCGTCCTTGATGCATATTACATACATGCATTTACAAAAGTATAATATACATGCCCATACATTCCTCAGAAAGATAACATCTTTCTATCCACAATACTTCCCACTACCACCTACTTTCATATCTGTCTCCACCACCCATGGGAGAACCGGGACTAGTAGAGTGGACTCAAGGAAGAAATGGTCGATCTTCAACCCCCATCACAGGGTCTTCAATCCTCTTTACAAGGCCTTCAAACCTTCAACAAAGATACATCCATCTGAAAATCATATTTCAATCACTCATATGATTAACATCATGTATATAAAAATATGTGATACATGGTATAAAGATATTATTCTACAAAGATACTTTTTACGTTCCAACAAACACATGATCAACAGCAAACATATATATATATATATATATATATATATATATATATATTGTTCATCTAGGTACATAAAATACATCTTCAAGGTACATGATACATGAAATAAATCACACAAAATACATTAGTATATACAAGGTACATGAGATATATATAGTTCTTCAACAAAATACTTGAAATGCATCTACCTGAATCTTATTCTAATCAATTTCAATCATATGAAATGCATCAAGTGTATCAATCAATTTCATTAAGTGCATAAAGTATACCATTCAATCTCATGAAGTGCATCAAGTGTGTACTCTTTCTTCATGAAATGCATTCAAGTCAATCAATCACATGAAATGCATATACTTCACCTGCATATACATGAAATACATCATGCATATGCTCTATCAACAAAATACATGAAATGCATTTAAGATATATGAAATGTACTCCAATTAGTCAGTCACATGAAATGCATTACCAAGATGCTTTTACATGATTTATCACCCAAATACTTTCCCTACAAGGATGCATGGGATTTACCATGATACTTTACAAAGATGCCTTTCAACAAAGGTATTTGATATACTGCAAGGATACCCTAAGAAGATACTTTCAACAAAGATCACAAGGATTATTTTCTAAAAAAGATCACAAATATCACCTAAACATTTTATGCACCTAATGTAATAGATAAGTGAACTTATATGCAACAATTCCAATCTAACTAAGAAACAAAAAAAAGGTCCATAACACTAGTAGTTAAGCATACTACCTTTCATCTCCACACAAAACATAATTCTTCTTTAGAGAACATCCAAAATCGCATTATACATCAACTAATAGTAATTAGTATCAACCAGTAACATCAACCAATATCAATCATACATGAGTCATACAAGCGTTGATCCATAATACATAAATTCATAATACCTCAACCATATATGAATCATATGTCGATCATATATCAATCATACACCAATATCAACCAATGAAAACCATACACGCATCAACTACCCATACAAACATCAAGCAAACTACATCAACCAAGACACATCAACCAGAATACCTCAACCGGAATACATCAACCAGAACACATCAACCAGAACACCTCAACCAGAACATCTCAACCAAAACACACCAATCATAATACATCAACTAGAAGAAAAATACATCAACCAGAATATGTCAACTAGAACACATCAACCAGAACACATCAATCATAATACATCAACTAGAAGCAAAATACATCAACCAGAACACATCAATCATAATACATCAACCAGAAGCAAAATACATCAACCAGAATACTTCAATCAGAATACATCAATCAAAATACATCCATCAGAATACATCAATCAAATCAGGATACATCAATCATACCAATATTAACCCACGACAAAAAATAACAACCAATAGCAACCATATGAATAATAATATCTTCCATACATCATCCACTCAACATCATCCATCATTCATCAAGCATACACACAACAACCATAACAACCAAGAACAACCAATAATATCCATACATATAGTAATGACAATATTGTACATGTATCAACCATTAATCAACCAACGCCAATCACTAACAACCAATAGTATCAAACAACATGCATCAACCATTCTCCCATGAGAGGTAGATCACTTGGTAATGAATAATTGAGAAGAGAAGTTGTAAATGGAAGATCACAAGTTCAAATCTTTGTGGATACTAGCTTACCAAAAATTATAAACAAAAATAATCCCACCCCATGTCCTCCTAACATTTTATCCCAAAGGGGTTGGATCCATTGGTGAAGAGCAAGCAGTTTTTCACTAGTGGGAAATTTTCAATTCCAATGAGGTCCAAACCTGGAGCCATGGGGGCACCTTGAGGTAGTGGTCGAACGTGTGGTTCCACCTAGAGAGATTGTATTAAAATTATCTCATGAACTGTGGACACATAAGTGCTTCAAATCCCACCCCCGTGTCCTCCTAACATTGAAATTCAATTCTCGCTAGCTCATTCGGTTAAGGTGTGAGTCTCGTCAGCAGGGCGACCCGAGTTCAATTCCCCTTAGGGGTGAGTTAGTTGGGAGGAGACACCCAAAATTCCATCCATCACAAGGGTTGGTGTGGCCCAAGCCGCGTGCAATCCCAGGTAACTTTGACAGCTTAGGTGCCCCTTGGTTGCATTTCTTATCCAATGGTTCATTGTTATCGGCCTCGAGTGATGGGAAATCTAACAAACAAACAAAAAAACATACATCAACCATTCAAACATCATACATCGATCATAGCAAGATCATTTCGAATAGTTACTATTTATCATAACATTATATATAATTATTAGTACATGACGATATATATCATATCCATATATTAATAATACATGTATACAACCAACATCATCACACAAACACTACTAATACTACACTTATGTAAACACTCAACACATACACAATCATACATCTTGCCTGCATACATACTCCATCAATAGCAATGTTATACATACTTTTATGGGAATCCCATCTAATCCCCATATACTAACCATACATTACGTTACTAATTATTTACACATATCACACTACTTATACTATCAACCAAAGTAAATACATAATCACCTAAAGCAACGAAACATCTTGCCGCCAAAATATTCTAATATTCTGCGATAAAATAATTACTAGCTATAAAACACACCATCATACACTCATACCATACACCATACTTACTATTACTATGTATTATTTCTATACATACGCCCATTTGTCTACATACATATTAAAATTCATCAATCATATATCATATTATTATTATTCGTATACACATCATATTAGTCATATAACCTATATATCCTATATTTTATACACTCAAATAATTATTATGTTATACCATAGTATCCATACAATTACAACGATATAATTACTTAATCCAATGCTATCATATTAGGTACACATTATAACATATATACTAATAATACTTCTGATCACACTATACTTCCTAATACTTCCAAATACTTCCAAACATTTTTAAATATTTTCAAATACTTCCAAACACTTCCAAATACTTCCAATATTTTACACTTACTTCATTACATACATTCACATCTATACATGTAGTATATACACAATATCATATACGCGTAAAACTATTAACTATTGCATCTTTTAAAATACATCTTATAGTATACACAAAGATACATACATACATACACACATATATATATGCTTTTAACAAATATATATATACGACACATATTATATATATATAGATATATATATATATAACATTTATATTATGTTATATTCAATATCATATACACCCTGTTGGAATCGATTTAATACTGAGAGGGGGGGTGAATTAGTATTAGCGTAGTTATCAGTAGTTTTTACCTTCTTTAACAGATTAGCCTTTTACTTAATCTTTATCTTCAGTTATGCATCAGAAAATAAACATCCACGTATATGCATCACATAACACACGGGATTTTTACATGGAAACCCAAGCGAGAGAAAACCACAGAATGCTTCTTTATAATGAGAAAGAATGCATTCAAGAAAGCACCAACTTTATGTGTTTACCAGCACCAACTGGAAGGAGGCACCAACCCCCTGGTTTTACAGGAAACGACCTGAAGGAAGCTACAACTCCATATGTTTTCTCCAGCACCAACTCGAAGGAGGCACCGACCCCCTGTCTTCTTTGTTTTACAGACACCAACCTAAAGGAAGCTCTGATTCCATATCTCCTTGCCTCTCCCTGGTGTCCAATATCTGTTACTATCTTACTGAAATTCAATTCCACACACTCTTCTGATCTTCTGTTGATGATTATGTTCTGCGCTGTCTTCGTATGCAGTCTATACTCTGTCACTGTGCTGCATACATCACTTGAATTCTCACACTTCTCAAATATACTTCTATTGATGATGTACTTCATATACGGTGTGCTTGTTGATACTTCAGTCTGTGTTACTTGTTATCTCAATCTTCTACTCTGCGTGACTGCAATAACCAACTGATACTCTGCTTTCAATTGATAGTTTGATGTTTTGGAATGAAGCACTAGTAACAGATGGAACTGCGCACTTATTGATGTGTTCGTTCTAATTAAGTGTTGCAATCTCTTAGACAATTTGCGACGACCTGTGCATCAAATAATTTGTCTATTCTGTTTAATGCACTTGTCTCAGATCATCTGCATCATGATGCGCTTATCGGATTTTGTTGTTGTTCTATCATTGTGCATCAGATGAAGTTCTCAACTTCGCACACTTTCACTTTTTCTCATATGCATCAGTTAGACATATGTGCATTGTCTGATAAAATTCAGTTCTATATCTACGCTTATGTCTTTACAATGTTTGTGACTATCGGCATGCTAACTGAAATCTTTCCCTTAAAAACATCAAGCACATGCGCATACTTTAGTATTTCTTCCTTTTAGTAATCACGCATCATTCAAAGATCTACAACATCATTATGTGCACCATCAAAACTTCATTGTGATGCATGTGCGCATTCGGCTCCTTGCTAGATCATTATGTTCTGTCCACGAGCCACTTGATGCCCCAAAAATCAAACTTAAACCTACATTCGAAGCTCTTATGCTCTCATCATCAAGCTCACTTTAAATCTCCAACTTGCATCTCTATTAATACAAGTCCTGCACGGATTGTATGTTCACAAGTTGGTCATTGCATCCCTTCTTCCATACCTCACAAATTATGCATATGCCATGTGTCATCTTTTGCGCTATTGATGTGTCATCCTTGGTGTATCAAGCGCCCTCATGGTCCACAACTTAGTGGGATTTTACACCTTGGTGGTGTACCTTTGTGCTCTTAATGTACCATTTCCTTAAGGCATGTGCACAATCTTACACTTCATCTTGATGTGTCTATGGCCTGTGTTGTACCATCCGTTGTAGGTAATGCACCCTTGAGATATTGATGCTTTGGGGAACCTGTGCAAACTCCAACTTATACTTGGTGGAATTATGACCCTTGTCGCTTCATCACTTGTGGTAAATGCGCACTTGGTGTATTGATACTTTGTGGATTTTGCGCATACACCAAATTCTACTTGGTGGGACTTTGACTTCCTCCTTGTCATTACTTGTGGGACTTGTGCACCTATTGTATTTTTGGCTGTGGAATTTTCTCATATATGGTCTTCAACTGGTGTACCCTTCTAGGACTTTTGCGCATTCCACTTACTGAAAGCATCTTCTTATTGACTAATTTTGTGCACTTTCAGGATTGTCCAACCATTAACTGCTTGCTCACTTCCAACCATTAACCAAGCAACGCTCATGCTTTCTTGTGCATTCCAAATACTTCATTCAAAAACTTGCACACTTGTACCATTTTCTCAACCGATCTCCTTGGTTTCTTGAACACATGTACGATTGTCCAACCAACTCTTTTGACTACTACCATGAAAGAGTGTGACTTGTTGTACTTGATGTATGCGCAACGACCACATGTTGTAGGATACATTAATTTTGTTCTTTCTTTAACTGGATCTTCATGATGTATCTTCCTTATGTATTTCTTCAAACTCATCATGCATGATGTATTCTTGGAGTCACATCTTCAGACTGAATGCACTTCTAGATATACTTCAAAGTTGCATTCATATTTGTCACCTTCACAAACTCAAAAGCACTTTAGGATAAACACTTTTATCAAAAAATGAAATGATGAGCAAGGTGATCAAACTGATCAATAACTTTTACTAATATAATGGATCAAACATGGCTTATATATTATATATGTCATAACAAAATTATAGTCTCCAATGTACTTACAAAGAATCAGTCATATGTCCTGATGCATCAGCTTGATATCATCTAACCCTTTCTAGAAATAAACCACCTCCCCTACTACTACTATCATTCTCATTTTTATAATTACATAAGAGATTTTAAAAGTAGTTAATAGATCCACTATTTAAGGATTCGTATATGTTAAGAAGTTTACAAAATAAAGAACTTTCTAAAAATAACAAAAACTGACTCCTTGGAAATATAAATTTTGAGTACATCTAGATGTGTCATCAAAACTTGATCAATAGGTGTATGATCATCCTTGATTCAAATCTGATGAGCTGCTTCTGCCAATATTTTAATTCCATCTAATTCCTAGGATCTTTTTAGAAGTCGATCATGTTCTGCCTCCATCACCTGAACTTTGTTTTGTAATTATGTGTTTTGCTCCGCTAACTCTTCATTCTTCCTTTGTACATTTTTCTCTCTTTTTAACACTTCTTTTGCAGCTGCTATTAACTCCTGATAGTGGCCATTGACTTCTTCTAAGTCTTCCCTTAACCTTCTATTAGCTTGCATCAACTTGTCATTTGAATCATTTAGGTACGCATTCTGTGTCTTATAATGTTGTAGGGATTTCTTAAGAACTTCAACCTCTTACCCTGTTTTTATTGGGATCTGATGCACAGGGTTTTCTTCATTATCCAAACCTGGAGAAACTTCAAGATCTTCAATAAGAACATCTTCATGAGTTTCAAATAACTCTTCTATCCTTTTAATATTTGTATCTTCTGCTTGAGCTTCTAGCTGGACAATTCTTGAGCTTGAACCAATCTCAAAATTTTGAATTATTTCTTCTTCATGAACCTCATAATTCTTCGCAATTAATTCTAGAAAGCTTTTGTTATTCTTCTTTGTATCTTCAAAGGCTTGTTCTAAACTTTGTTCCACTTTTATTATCTTAGGGTCTTCTTCACTTGAAGAGTCTTCAATTGTAGTTATCTTATCTTTTTCAAATCTAGTATCAAGAATCCTTCTCATATTCATTCTTAACCTATTTCTAGCTCTGGTTTTAGGCCTCCACTTAGAAATTTGAGGTGAATCTCATAAAGACTTGACAGGAGCTTCAATGTTAGAAGAAGGATTCATACCTTCTTCCATTAGATTTTCCTTGGTGACATTAGGAGTGTCTGGAGCAGATTTAATGTCTTCATTTCGTGAAACCAGGGGCCTTTCTTCCTATGGATGCTCTCGAACTGGTTCCTCTTTTAAATCAAACTTTTCTGCTAAACTTGCTTCTTCATCCATCTTTCTCTTCAGTCTTTTTGAAATGCTTGGTTCTTTCTCAATTCAGCGCCTTCCTTGAGAGCTCTTTTGTTTAGTAACAAAGGTTTTTGTTTCTTCTTGATTTTCATTCTTCTCAGGTTCGAAACCTGACCAAAAAAGGAAATGCTGCCAAGCACGATTTTTCTTCCTGAGAACTATTGACACCAGTAATTTGACCAATCCATGATGGAAAATAGATTGGCTTGTATGATCAATATGACTCTTCACTCTGGTTGCATTTTGATAAGGCTCTTTAGCAAGTAGAAGGGTAAATTCAGTTTTGATTGTCCATTTATATGTAAGAGGAACCTGAAATGATATTTGTATACAGTATCAAATCTTCCTTCGCAGGTAATATAACATTGTACTATCCCCAAAAATTCTCTCCACTCCTGCTTCACATTGTTCAGATGTATACCCTTGCTCTAGTCTAAGGATTCGAACCCGGGAAATAGATATAAACTCAAATCAACTTCAAATGGAAGTTTTTTAAACCAGCGATCTCCTTCAACAGGCAGTCTTGTTGCTTCAGTGATTAAGTCCTTGTTCAATTCAAACTTCAGGGTTTGGAACTGAATGGATGATTCCGAGTAATTATGTGCAAACGACTGAGTAACTTCAGTATTATAATCTTTAATTATTTCAAAGAAAGAATACCAACCTGCGTTTTTTAAAATATCTACACATTCAGGAAATTCTTCTGCCCATTCGGTGTTGACCGGCTCAAACCTGCACAACTTACCACTCTTCTTCATGTTATTTCCTGCTGGACACGTGCTAAGTCTGAATCTTCTAAAATGAACTCTTACCACACTAATAAACAGATGTCTTGATTCTTCTATGCCAACGAAATTGTGGAATTAGGGTAAACCCTTAATCTTTGATTTCAATGCATATGGTGTTTAATTACGAGATTGGCAGATGCTCCATCGTTCCTGACTCAAATATCGGGAAAATATTTCATTAAAAACCATGTATGATTTTAGATAGGCATCAATCCACTAACTTCAATTATTTAGCATTCCGACAATGGTACTAGCCAGAGAGGAAGCAATTGCTTGTTGTGCCTGGATATTCAACGTTTTTCTGAGGATATTTCCTGACCCAATTTTTGTTGTGCACCCTTCTGTTTTAGTTTTGCTCTAAAGATTTTCCACTGTAGTCTCTTTGAGTGTGATAGGCTTTATGCAACAAATCTTCATCTGGACAATTTATTGCTCTTCGATAATACATAGCTTTGTGTTCAAAACAGTCACATGCATAGCATCTCACAGTTTGACAATATTTTGCAATATGTCCAAACCGATTGCATCTTGCGCACTTCACCCTATTGATCCTTATTTAATTATAATACCAAAAGGAGTTATAACTGAAGGAATTATCATACATGAATAACTTATAATGATTCGAGCAACATTCTCTGTCACCGAACTTATTTGGTGTCTTTACATAACCAAGACATGTTTTGTCTTATGGTGGCCTCTGATCCTTTAGAATCTTGTTCAACATTGTTGTGTTGTCTTTTAACTTGTTCTGCACTTCATCTTCATATTATGTACTGTCACTTTCTGATTGTGCACAGATAGGGTCACTACTTGCAATACACACTTGTTTCTTACCCTTTATCTCAATCAGCTTGTCTTCTAGACGAGATATCTCTTTATCCTTTTCCTCAAGTTGATTTGTCATCATCCTTATTTCCTACGCCAATTCCTCCAGTGAAGCTCTTAATGCATATTTCTCTCTCTCAAGTACTAGAACCTTATCTTGTGCGCAACTCAATTGAATCTCATAGTTGGTTATCCTTTCACGAATATCTGCGCCAACAAATTCCTGACACGATATGTCATGTTCTTCATACTTTGACATTTGTTCCTACAATACTTTATTTGTCTTCCTAGACTTCTTCAACTCGTCCAAGGAAATTATCAATTCACCTTCCCAGTCAATTTTTGCAGTGTCTTCATCATCGGATTGACTGTCAGTCTTGATCTCTTCAATAGTTTTAGGAGGTGTGACTTGCTTTGGAGGTGTTTTGAATGATCCACTGAATAAATACTTGTCTAATGATCCTGATTTGCTTTGCTCAACTGGATTGTTCTTTGAAATGCTCTTATTTCTTTCATCTTTGATTTATTCCACTACATGGGCCATGAAAAGTACTTCCTTAGGTTCTCCGTCGTAGTCACTTCCTTCATACACATTGCTTCCTTCTTCAGTGTATAGACTTTTCCTCTCTTTTGGAATCCTCCTTCTGTTCTCGGGTCTATATAGTGAGGGTGCAGTCTTCTGATAGTATGATCTAGATTCCTCATTATTTTTGTTGTCTCCATTTTCTTTGGAAGGACACTTTGAGGCATAATGATCTACTCCTCCACATCTGAAACATTTAAAGGGTAACTTGTTCGTGTACTTACCTCGTCCTCTTTTTAGCTTCTTGACAAATTTTGATTCTTCGTCATCTGATGCATTACAGCATTCTTTGTCATGATCATGCTTATCCTTTCATGTGGGAGTCTCTTTCTCAGTTCTCATCTCATATGTAGTGAGAAACCCCTAAAGCTCATCCTTAGTTAGATCTTCAAGATTAGCTCGATCTTCTAACACAGATACCTTCGTGGCGAATCTTTGAGGAAGAGTTCTCAATATATTATGTACAATTGATTATTCATCCAGAGTGACTCCAAGACTCTTGATAGCATTAACTATATCATCTACTCTTAGAAAGTAGGATGTGATGTTCTCTTCATCTTTCATTCTCAGAGATTCAAACTTCCCGGAGTAGTTTTGCAGCTTTGCCTTCTTAACTTTTCATCACCTTCATATATACCTTTGATTGTGTCCCAAACTTCCTTAGCTAATGCGCAGTGCATAACTTTGATGAATTCATCACCAGTCAAGCCACATAGCAGAACATTTCTAGCTCTAGCATTGCTTTCATAGAGTCTCATTTTCACTGGATTGACTGGTACAACTGCTAGGACATTATAACCATCGATGATAGATTGCCAAACATCTGCTCCCAAAAATTGTAAATAAACTTCCATACGTGCCTTCCAAAAAATATAATTGGTGTCGTCAAATCTGGTGCTCTGTTGGTAGAAACGCCTTCCTATTTATCCATTTCTATGCAATGATCTATATTCCAAATGTTAATCTGTTACTGAAGATGCCTGCTCTGATACCAATTGTTGGAATTGATGTAATACTGAGAGGGGAGGTGAATCAGTATTAGCACAGTTATCAGTAGTTTTTACCTTCTTTAATAGATTAGCCTTTTACTTCATTTTTATATTTAGTTATGCATTAGAAAATAAACATCGACATATATGCATCACATAAACAACACATAACACACAGGATTTTTATGTGGAAACCCAAATGGGAGAAAACCACATAATGCTTATTTAGAATGAGAAATAATACATTCAAGGAACACCAACTGGAATGAGGCACCAAACCCCTATTTTTACAGGCACCGACCTGAAGGAAGCTACAACTCCATGTGTTTTCTCCAGCACCAACTAGAAGGAGGAACCCACCCCTATCTTCTTTGTTTTACAAGAACCAACCTGAAGGAACCTCCAAATCCATGTCTCCTTGCCTCTTCTGACTGCCCTGATGTCCAATATGTGTTGTTGTCTTACTGAACTTCAACTCAGTGCACTCTTCTGACCTTATGTTGATGATTCTGTTGTGTGTTGTCTTCATATGCAGTCTATACTTTGTCACTTCACTGCATACATCACTTGAATTTTCACACTTCTCAAATATACTTCTGCTGATGAATTACTTCATATATTATGTACTTTTTGATATTGTAGTTTGTGTTACTTGTTATCTCAACATTCTACTCTGTGTGACTACAATAACCAACGGATATTTTGCTTTCAATTGATAGTGTGTTGTTTTGGAATGAAGCATTAGTAATAGATGGAATTGCATACTTATTGATGTGTTCATTATGATTAAGTGGTGCAGTCTCTGAGACAATCTGCAACGTCTTGTGCATCAAATGATTTTTCTGTTATGTTTAACGCACTTGTCTCGGATAATCTGCATCATGATGTGCTTATCGTATTATGATGTTGTTCTGTCATTTTGCATCATATGAAGTTCTCAACTTCGCACACTTTCACTTCTGCTCATATGCCTTAGCTAGACATCTGCGCATTGTCTAATAAACTTCGGTTCTATCTCTGCGCTTCGGTCTTTACAATGTATGTGACTATTGGTGTGTTGATTGTAATAATGTCCTTTGAAACATCAATCACTTGTGCATACTTTATTATTTATTTCTTTCATTACTCGTGCATCAGTCACCGATCTACAACATCATTATGCACACCATCAAAAATTCATTATGCTACATGTGCGCATTCGGATCCTTACTAGATCATTCTATTATGTCCATGAGCCCCTTGATGCCCCAAAAATCAAAATGAAACTTACATTTTAAGCTCTTATGCTCTCGCCATCAAGCTTACTTCAAATCTCCAACTTCCATCTCTATTAACACAGGTCATGCACAGATTGTATGTTCACAACTTGGTCGTGGCATCCCTTCTTCCATACTTCACAGATTTTGCATATCCCATGTGTCATCTGATTTTTCTGTTATGTTTAACGCACTTGTCTCGGATAATCTGCATCATGATGTGCTTATCGGATTATGATGTTGTTCTGTTGTTTTGCATCATATGAAGTTCTCAACTTCGCACACTTTCACTTCTGCTCATATGCCTTAGCTAGACATCTGCGCATTGTCTAATAAACTTCGGTTCTATCTCTGCGCTTCGGTCTTTACAATGTATGTGACTATTGGTTTGTTGATTGTAATAATGTCCTTTGAAACATCAATCACTTGTGCATACTTTATTATTTATTGCTTTCATTACTCGTGCATCAGTCACCGATCTACAACATCATTATGCACACCATCAAAAATTCATTATGCTACAT
The DNA here is from genome assembly GCA_027924585.1 of Larix kaempferi. Classification (NCBI taxonomy): domain Eukaryota; kingdom Viridiplantae; phylum Streptophyta; class Pinopsida; order Pinales; family Pinaceae; genus Larix; species Larix kaempferi. Next base: position 4,029,648 of record BSBM01000705.1, read on the forward strand.
GTGCGCATTCGGATCCTTACTAGATCATTCTATTATGTCCATGAGCCCCTTGATGCCCCAAAAATCAAAATGAAACTTACATTTTAAGCTCTTATGCTCTCGCCATCAAGCTTACTTCAAATCTCCAACTTCCATCTCTATTAACACAGGTCCTGCACAGATTGTATGTTCACAACTTGGTCGTGGCATCCCTTCTTCCATACTTCACAGATTTTGCATATGCCATGTGTCATCTTATGTGCTATTGATGTGTCATCCTTTGTGTCTCAAGCGCCCTCATGGTCCACAACTTAGTGGGACTTTACACCTTGGTGGTGTACCTTTGCACTCTTGATGTACAATTTCCTTAAGGTATGTGTGGAATCTTACACTTCATCTTGATGTGTCTATGACCTGTGTTGCACCATCCCTTATGGGTAATGCACCCTTGAGATATTGATTCTTTGCAGAACCTGTGCATACTCCAACTTCTACTTCATGGAATTATATTGACCCTTACCGCTTCATCACTTGTGGTAAATGCACACTTGGTGTATTGATACTTTGCGGATTCTGTGCATAACCCAACTTCTACTTGGTGGGACTTTGACTTCTAACTTGTCATCACTTGTGGGACTTGCACACCTGTTGTACTATCGGCTGTGAAATTTGCTCATAGATGGTCTTCAACCACTATACCCTTCTAGGAACTTGTGCACGTTCCACTTACTGAAAGCATCTTCTGATTGGCTAAGTTTGCGCACTTTCAGGATTGTCCAACCATTAACTGCTTGCGCACTTCCAACCATTAACCAAGCAACACTCAGGCTTGTCTGTGCATTCCAAAGACTTCCTTCAACAAACTTGCACACTTGTACCATTTTCTCAACCAATCTCCTTGGTTGTTTGAACACATGTACCATTGTCCAACCAACTCTTTTGACTGTGACCATGAAAGAGTATGACTTGGTGGACTTGATGTCTGTGCAACGACCACACATTGTAGGATACGTTACTTTTTTTCTTTCTTTAATTGGATCTTCATGATGTATCTTCCTTATGTATTTCTTCAAACTCATCATGCATGATGTATCCTTGGAGTCACATCTTCAAACTAAATGCACTTTCGGATATACCTCAAATTTGCATTCATATCTGTCACCTTCACCATTTGCACATAAACTTATGGTATTCATGTTCTTCTTCATCATGTGCATACACTACTTCAAAGTGGCTTCCATTACTTTTTTTTACACTTCTACAGGAATTTTGTATCCACTTTGACTTCAGTTGATATCAATGACTCAGACTAAATCAATTGACATCCTCTTTGACATTAGTTGACATCAATGACAACCAAAGTTCAACACCTCCATCTATCTTACATCAGATATTATGTTATACATATTTAAATTTATGTCATATATATATAATATTATCATACACTACTATACTACCTACTTATACACACATAATAAAATAAATAGAATTAAGAGAATATGAACCATTAAAGACAAGTGGCTCATTTCCTCCAAAAATAAACAAGGAGTTACATTTCCATAGACAAAATAAATAAATAAAAGAGAATATGAACCATTAAGGACAAGTGGCTCATTTCCTCCAAAAATATACAAGGAGTTACATTTCCATAGACAAAATAAGTAAAATGAAAGAGAATATGAACCATTAAAGACAAGTGGCTCATTTCCTCCAAAAATAGGCAAGGAGTTACATTTCCATAAATAAAATAAAAGAGAATATGAACCATTAAGGACAACTGGCTCATTTCCTCCACTCAATAAATAATCTGGTAAGATAAATTAGGATAATAATAATGCCACCACTAACCCTAAAATAAATTAAATAAATAATCAATAATAAAATGCAAGAATAGTCCATAACTATACTTACCTCCAAGTGGCGATTCCACCACTAACTAATTAGATAAGTTAGGATAGCAATAATTAGTAAATAGTATAAAACATACTACATGCATAAAATAAAAAAGAGATTGGGAAACACCATTTAGACAAGTGTCCCAATTCCTAAAATAGCCAAGGAGTTACTCATTGATGTAACTACTACCTTTCAAGTGGCAAAGCATGCCCATACATAAAAGTATTCCCTCAAGAGAAGCAATATAGACAATAGAGAGTATATTTCCCATTAGTAACATTTCATATTGATAATAGTTATACTACATCATCTTTATATATCTTACATCATTACATATCATATAAATATATACATAATTATTTGCTTTATACAATATTTATATATCACACCTTATCACATATATACTAATTTATGCTAATATATTACATATACTAACAGATCCATACTCTCTTGACCTTTGAAATTGAAAAGAAATAAAAATACATTCAGAATAATCTATGAAGTAGGCATTAGTCAAGGCTTATGATTCTTCTATTAACATAAGGGAGGTTAAATTTCTTTCACTACACACATTTATAATCTCCAAATGCACATAAACATAAAATTATGACTTTGTAACAGGCCCAACAGCCGCAGAGTTGGAACCATAACTCTGATACCACCTGTAATGTCCTCCGAGGCTATAAAATGGACTTAGGGACATATCATTAGCTTAAGAAGCTAATTACAAATTTTAAGCACAGCTGAGAAGTAGAATAAATACTTAATTTCAATTTTCACAAATTAATTACAACAAAATATCGATAATTGCAAATTAATTAAAATAAAATTTACATCTAAACAAGAAACTAAAACAAGGTTGGGAAATCTTATCCAACATTGTCTAAAATCATTATACATCCATCCCAAGCCATAACTCATGTCAATTGCACCCAAAAAGGTCATTTCCAACAATATGTCATTAACTAGTTAATTAAGGTAATTAATGTGCTAATTACGACACTTAACTTGCAACTGACGACACTTAGCATAAAATAATTTGTTCAACTAATTAACGCAATTTAGCAATCCCAATGGCTATTTAAAACCTACAACCATGTGTATACGGCCAAATAATCATTTTTAAATAATTAAACATAATATACATGAAAATGAGATACCCTAACTAGTCAACTAGTTTCATCACCCAAGCAACTAGCCTTGTGCATTTTTGAGCAAAACCATACCAACTATCCAAAAAGTGAACCTACATCCATTATGTGCATAAATAAGCATGCATGTACAGCAAAACAAAAGTACATTTTCACTCTAATCCGAGTACATAAACGAATAATCTTTCAAGTTTAATCAGTACAACTAGTTAATAAACACTAGGAATTCAATCAAACCAATCATACCGAGTTCTGAGGCACATAGAGGTGAAGGTAAATATATGGAAAATAGAATTCTACGGCACAAATAAAGTATAAAAAAAAAAGCATACGGCAAGCCTCATATCTCGAAGCATTGGGGGAGGAGTCACAATAAGTGACTACATTGACAGGTATTGCATTGAGGGCACCCAAAAAGTGGGTATCCAAGTCCCCGTAGAGGCTATATCGAGCCTGAGTATGAAGATCATCATCCTCACGCTCGGGAGGATAGCGGGGTCTGCTTCACTTCACCGAGCCTCGAGGCCATTGATATTCTATGCGGCCGAGTGTTTGAGGCCTACAATATATGACTAGTGTACTACACTGCTGGGTACAATGAAACACGAGCTTACAAAGTGCAAGTTGGGGAGGACCAAACAATTTGGCTTCGGGAGCATACTATGAATTTTTTTCTTTGAGAGGGTACCAGGCCTTAGTTCGAGGGTGGAATTCCCTCCTCACAGTCTCTGAGATCCTGCTCAGACCCGGTGGGCAGAGATACTGACATGACAGGGGGGTGGCCGACTGGCCTCTCCAAATACAAATGAGTTTTTCCACTAGTGGCGGCGACAGGTGATCGCCATAGATGACTATCCCTATGAGGGGATCGATTATAGAGGAGATCGAGACATGCCCCTTCCACCAGGGGCCGCATTCGGAGACATCGGTAAGACACTCTTTTTAAGTTTCGATTTTTTTTTTTTTGTATTTTTGTTTTAATTAAAAGAAAAAATATTTTTTGGTGTGATATCATCTATTAATGATCGACTGTTTTCTCGTAGACTTGGGTTTGCGAAGACCATAGGGATTCCCCCGACATCGGTGCAGAGGCAGGGGTGGAGAGATAGTAGGTGCAACAGCGGAGCGCACACTAGAGACCGTACGATTCAACCTAGGGGGCATGACTACCCGGGTACCTATGATTGAGGTGGAGCATCTCCCTGAGGCGATGCAAAGGCATGTAGTGGGGGGTACCAACTGCATGGGTGTGGATGCTCCAGCGTATAGCCAATGCCATGCACTACTATATGCAGAATCATCCTGCCGAGGCGGCGAGACCTCCCTGTAGGGATTAGATGCCATGGGATCTCATTTTTTTGTATCAGATATATGTATGTTTGAGAGCTACGAGCTCCAGTTTTGTACTATGACATCACTTTTTGGACATATAAACTTTGATAATGAAGAAACCTGTGAAGTTTTCGACTCTACCATATTATGTGTACAACTGTATGACTATTAAATGTGTGATTCATTATTTCTTTTAATTATGTGACAAGTGCCAATATAGGACATAGTTAGCATATGCATCAACAACATGATTAAAACGTCTTGGAACGTGAATATAAGTAATAAAATCAAAATGATGTTCCAAGAGTCTTACCCTTAAGAATCTCCTTATTAGCATAGAATCCCTCACACGATACTGGCCGTTCAACTGAGACACAATCAGTTGTGAATCTAGGCGAACCTCTAAAGACTGGATACCATGTGAAATGGCATCGCGAAGCATCTCAATAACGGCACTATACTCAGCCACATTATTCGATGTAGGCCTGAGACAAGTACCTCCTGAAGACACAAGCCGGTTATCAGGCGAGTAAATAAACCAAGCAGCAAAATCTAACCTTTGCGTATGACGGTTGGCCCCATCTGCGAATCCTAAGAACATCGGAGACTCTGCTGACATTTGTCAACAAAAAGGAAGCGAATCAGCAGACTCAAAAAAACCAAGAGAAAACTAAACTATGTATAGAAACTATATAGTAGTATACAAAGTATCAGCTCAAGCATAATACCGCTTGAGGTAGAGCCCATTTCTAGGCTCCTTCAAGACGTTCCCCTCACAATATTCTAACACATAGTCTCCTTTCTCAAGGACACGCCTCACAATGCAAGGACCATGCCACATCGAGTTAAACTTGCCTGCCCCCAGGGGTTCTTTAGCTTGGTCATAAAGAAGAACCAAGTCACCTTCAGCATACTGTCGAGGACGGATAGACCTATCGTATTGGGCCTTCACACGACATTTATTGGCATCTATTTCCACGGCGGCATCCTGATGTTGCTCGTCAAGCTGCTCGAGGTGGAATAAGCGTTGCTCAACATCCGAAGTATCGGGCATGAGTTCTATGGCTAGCTTCAAAGAAGGGATCTTGCATTCAATCGGTAAGATGGACTCCACACCATGAACTAACTAGAAAGGCGAGAAACCAGTGGAAGTATTTACTGCGGTTCGATAATCCCACAAAGCAGGATACAACATGATATGCCAATTATTCTTGCTTTGTTGGATGGTCTTTTGGAGAATGGCCTTAAGGGACTTATTGACTGCCTCGACCTGGCCATTCGCTTGGGGATAATACGAATATGAGTGATCTTTTCTAAACCCAATATTAAGCAATAAATCCACCATCATCTTATTTTGAAAGTGATTGCCATGGTCGATGACAATATCTCTCGAGATACCGAACCGAGCTATGGTTTGATTGAACACAAAGTGGGTTGTTGTTTCACCATTGGCTTTAATGGTCGGCATGGCATCATTCCATTTGGTAAAGTAATCTACGGCCACTATGATATTACAATGCCCCCCAGCTGAAGTTGGGTTGCAATCCATTAAATCAACCCCCCACTTGGTGAAGGGACCGACGGTGATGACCGGGTAGAGAGGGGCGGGATGCGAATGTACATTCTGAGAAAAAACCTGACAAGGGTGGCATCTCTTTACAGCGTTAACACAATCTTTAAATATTGTAGGCCAAAAATAACCCCCTCGCAAGATACGTTGAGTTGTAGCAAGCCCAGATAAGTGACCACCACATGCCCCATTGTGGCAGTCATTCAGCACTAACTCCGCTTCTTCATGAGTCAAGCAACGATGTAGGAGGGAGTCCTTTCCTCGGCGATAGAAAGTCTCACCGATGATGACATAATCTTTGGCATGATGTCTCACACACCGTCGCTCATCTCGTGAAATATGCGAAGAGAACTTCAGAGTCCGGAGATATACAATGATGTCTCCATACCAAGGGTCTGATAACGTGATAAGTAATAAATGCTCATCAACGAATGAGTCCTCATGGACCACTTACTCATCAAGTTTAGGAAAATATGACATAAGCTCTGTGAAAACCAAGGACTTCACAGACTTCACCGAGGCAAAATTGAGATCGAATTCCTGAAGGATGACAATCCATTTATTATACTTCCCCCCAATCAAACGTCATGTAAGCACGAACTGAAATGGATTGACATGCACTATGACCGTGGTTTTCCTAAGCAAGATGTAGTGTCGTAATCTATGGACTGCATGAACAATCGCAAGGGCCAGTTTTTCCACGTGAGAATACCTTAGTTCAGCGTCTACTAGGTTTTGACTTAGATAATAGATAACATGTTCTTGGAGCATACCGTCTTCCTGAACCAAGACCATACCAATCGTCTCTTGAGACGTGGCCACACAAAGCAAAAAATCTCTCGCATAGTCGGGTGGACTAAGAAGAGGGGTCAATACCAAGGCTTTCTTAAGAGAGTTGAAATACTGATCGGATCGCTCATCCCAGATAAAAGGGGTGTCTTTCTTCAATAATCACGCGAAACCCTTAGTAAGACTGTAAAAGTTCACAATGAAACGACGTAAGAAAGTGGCCTTCCCTTGGAGGCTCTGAAGTTGAACCAAAGTACGTGGGGGAGGCAACTGAATTATTGTCTCAACCTTCAACGGATCGACTCTAATACCTTCCTTTGAGACTATAAACCCTATAAGGCGACTAGTTTTCATGCAAAAGATGCACTTGTTCGGATTCAAACGAATTTTATAATGGCGGCATCTCTCGAAAATAAGATGGAGGTGACCTAGGTGATCCACTCTACTACGAGAGTGAGCAGTAAGATCGTCCAGGTAAGCCTCCACTATACGCCTAAGATCGTGAAAAGCATAGGTCATGGCTCGCTGAAACGTAGCTTCGGCGTTTTTAAGGCCTAAGGACATTTTTCGGTATGCGAAGGTACCCCAAGGACATATAAATGTAGTTTTATGTTGATCCTCAAGTTTGATTTGGATCTGATTATAGCCAGAAAATACATCCATAAACGAGAATACTTCGCTTCCCGCACACTCATCCAAGATTTGATCTATGAATGGGGTGGGGAAGTTATCTTTAGGACATGCTTTATTCATATCACGAAAATCAATGCACACACAGATGGTTCCCTACTTCTTATCCACGGGAACGGGGTTAGATACCCATTCAGTAAGGGGAACCGGGTAGATGAAACCAGCCTTAAGCAGTTTCTCTACATATGCCTTAATGGCAGCTGCCTTCCTAGGATTAACAGCACGAAGACACTGTCAAATAGGATTAACATGAGGGTAATTCTTAATCTCGTGTTCGAGAATACTAGCGTCTATACCTGGAATCTCCTCGTATGACCAGGAAAACTGTAATGTCCCCATTCAAATAAATTCATAATAGGTAAATTCCACCAATCCTACTAGTTCCCTAGGTTGGATGGAGACATGAGGACTTGCAATAAGGGAGCTAATAAATGGTGTTTGGACATTAGAATGGAATAAATATTTAATAAAGGATCTAAATAAATAAATGCAAGAGAAAATCAAAGTGGCAATTGATCATGAAGACACATGGAGGTTGTGGGACCCACACAAGCTAGAATTTATGTGCCACATGGCATCCTCCTCTTGCAATTTTGAATCCATGGGAAGCCTAATGTTCTTGGGATGATTTATAAGGATCATACACTTGGCCATATGCATCATAGGTCGAAATTGGATGGAAGTGTAACTTACATGGGAAAGGAAGAGTCAAATGGGAGGTTCTTGGACACTTGGGATAGATTCCCTAACATCTATGACACCAATGATGAAGATTCTATGACATCTATGACAAATTTCAGACCTGAGGGCTGACATCTGACCATTATGACATGTTAGACCTAAAAATATCATCTATGTGACCGCTCAACGGAGTTGGAGATGGCCAAGAGATACCTACTCGAATTTGTGGAAGGTGGAAGGCTAGGAAGTGGGAGACATGTGGCAATACTACAATCACTCCCTAATTCGAATTGGCTGGGAGACTATGGTTGGAATTGGAACCTTAGAATGCTAAGGATGTTTATAAAATACAGGAATGAATTAAGAGAAGGGCTTTTGATCATTTGAGAATTTGCATTTGTGAAGAGAAAGAGCTAGTGGAAAACTAGTCTTCTTGCCTTAGCCAATTTCGAGGGTGAAAGATTCCCATCCTAGTTGGTGTGTGGAAAGTCCATTCAGACCTTTCATGGAGCTTTAATGGAGTCATAATTTACAGGTTCAAGCTACTTGGAAGCTCGTGGACACTTCAAGATCAACTTGTTTCTTCATCTATTCCAAGTTTTCTCATCATATTCTACTCTATGGGTTGAGGCGCACTTGGTGAGATATTGTTCTCTTTGGGGGAGCTTCCATTGCCCCATTATTTTGTAATATGATATAAATTCTATGTATTTACTTTCATGAAGATTCTTAGGTTGATAGCACAAGTGGAGTCATGTAAATCTGATTATTAATGAGAAAATGGTGCCATTTCCCCACTATCTTGATGTATGACAATGAAATGTTCTTATCTTTGAATGAATGAGTGAGCCATGGATATTAAACTGATGTATGGGATATTAATGATGCATTATAATAGTTTCATGTTCAGTATCTAAGCATTTGAATTCATTTTGTGAAGTTTCATAGCATTTGGAGAAGGTTGAGTCTCGTTTCCCCCAAGGTCGAGACTAGTTGTTTTGTATCTGATTGAAGTGCATTGTAGAAGGGTTTATGAACTGAATGGAGATTCCCCTGAGACCAAATTTAATTCCCCTTGAATTCCCCTTCCTCTTATCTCAAATTTGAAAGGTTTGAGTTGCATTTGGAGAGCCAATTTCATCACACACCCTAGGGGGATTTGAACCAACAATTGCTAGTAAAAATCCCTATCTTGACCAGATTTGAAAGAGGAGTTGTAGAAGTCATATGAACACTCCAGATCATCCATAAACATTATAAATATGTCTTAATATCATCCAAGTACCTTCTGTAGCAATTTGGGAGCATTCGGAGTCAGTTGGAAATCAAACAAGCAAGACTAGTTTAGGGGTCAAACTAGTGGAAAAAGTGAAAAATTGCCATTTTAATAAATTTCTTAAAAAGGGACATTACAAAAACACATCCCGAAACTCTTTGAATAAATCGATGTAAATACGGATTTCCTCAGGGGAACAATTAGCACCGATGTATACATTTTCGACTTTTACGGGAGTACGAGAAATGTTGATCGTGATAGTAGGGGAAATATTAGCCATATTTCCCTCCGCGTAAATGCCATGTGACTCCAAAGGAACCACAGGGTGGCCAAATTTCTCGGCTATAGTCGATCAAAAACTCATCTCGCTCAATAAGATCAAGATTGGGAAGGAAATAAGATCTATGATGGAGGTCCTCCCAAGGCTTGTCATTGTCGTTCATGGCTTCGATAATAGCTTCATCTGAAGGTAAAGTATCATCAAGGAATTCATGTGAAAAAGACGAGTCAACCACCCATGCGAGTAGCATAACTGGATCTTCTTCCTCTGTCCTTGAATAAGAGATATCAGGCTCTACAGTGACTTGTTGAATATCGCAATAAGCAAGCTCAGCTGCAGACAAGGGCATGGCCATTCTGATGTGCGAAGAGTCTCCCGACGAGGATCTCGTGGAAGATATAGCCCACAGATCACTAAAGTACGATGTCTGGAATGGTACAGGATGCAATGATGAAGGGGCATCATCGGAGATGGTTCCTATAAAGGAGATTGGTGCAGAAAAATCAAAAGATCCCATCAAGGAGGAATACAAGCCTACACCAACATTCCCAGTTGTTGGCTAAGAATTTTAGATCTGAGGGACCACAGATCCCTACGATGCGATGCTATGGGATTGGAGCTAGTAAAGGATAGTTGATCAACCGACACAATCTTACCTTCGTGGGGAAATCAGATGACTCTCTAAACAGAGGATACGATCACTTTCATAACGTAGATCCAATTTCGACCCAGTAAAAGGTTATAGTCAAGGGGAGCATCGACCACCTCGACTTCTTTAGGCACGTATTTCCCATCCAAGTGGACCTCAAGGGAGGGGATAATACCATGTGGCCTAAAGAATGACCATCAAACGTAGTAAGCATGGTCATGGAATTTTCCAACAAAGGAGAGCCGAGAGCCTTCCAACAAGATAAAGACATCACTGAAGTGGAAGCACCTTCGTCAACGACGGTACGCTTAACAATCATCTCTAAACACCTAACATGAACTTGGAAAGCCACATGATAGGGAAACCGAGGCTGAACATCAGTTGTGTCAAACTTGATGAAATTCGGGTTATGAGGATCGAGGACTCCGAAAGCACATAGAAGGGTATTCCTTTTTGAGGGACAATCCTGAAAGACTTCAAGAGTCAACATAGCACACGGGGTTTGTCCCAAATCATCCACAATCAAGTAGTTTTGGGTGGCTCAGGAAATGGGATTATGTGCCAAGCGCTTGAGGACACCTTTCGGTACCCACGGCATAGAGTTGGGTTTCTCGATATGCAATGGAGTCTTGGGTGGAGGGGGCTCATTCCCCAAAGAAGGTTGTGGAGCTCCATAATCACACAAGCGAGTAGAAACACAAACCTCAAATTTTACCATGTTTACGCATCCAAAACCGCTGTCATGGGTAGAAGAAGTTGAAGTTTCAGTAGTCCCATGATCGGCGGCGGAAGCACCAGAAGCCATATACTGATGATGAGGAAGGGGATTCGTCGGCACAGCTGGGTTCTGTGCGATGTGCTTCAATGCTTCCTCCATACGAGGACACAAATGTGTAAGGTGATCCCCAGATCAAATTTTACAAGGAAACTTCACCTTACGCTTGTGCTTGCGGTCCCCACCAGCATTTTTGCCATCCCGAGGAGGGTTAGTGTTCTCTTTCTTATTCCTATTGTTTCCACCCCTACGGTTATTCTTCCCCTTCTTTTTCCCACGAGGTTGTTGGTTACCGGATGGGTTCGTCTATTGCACAGAATGTACATCGGAGGACTAGGTGGAAACGGACGAGTCAGGAGCTTGTCCAGGAGTAGATTGGTTAATAGACAGGTTATGCATCTGATTCGTAACCATATCTACGAAACGAGCACTTGCGGAATCAACAATTCCATCGGCATGCGGTCCAAGAGTGGGCTTGGACTCATGTCTTGATTGCGGTGCGTCGGGTATAACGTCATACAAAATCCCAGACTTAGCATAGACCAGGTCTAACTGCTGGGCTCTAAAGATGGCTTGTTCCTCAGTCGTAATTCCGGACAACAAAACATCCTTTGAAATATAAGGGAGCAGAGACTTGAGGAACCATTCCAAGAGAAACTCCGGAGGAATGTTGGCTTTTACTAACCTCTTCCATCGGCGCCACTCTTGAATGTGATCAGAAATATGCATGGCTTTATCCTGGCAGAAGGTGGACAAGATTTCGGTGCCAGTGTCATAACAAACCAGAAACTGAAAGTGATATAGAAAAACCAAATCCAAATCGTTGAAGCTCTTATACGTGCCCCCAGGAAACTCGACATACCATTTCGCGGCAGCCCTCATAAGTGTGAGTTGAAATAGCCTCAAACGGATGGAATCGTGGTTTAAGGAATTCGATGAGCACCATAGATGGAACATGGTGACGTGATCACCTGGATCTTCACCCTTCTTCCTTTCAAACTTTGGAACATCGAAAGGGATCTTGGTGGGGAGTGGGGACCATGTATATTCATGACACACCGGATCATTCATGAGCTTAGGAAGATCAGGCAAGTTCAACCTAGCAAGGAACAGGAGCTGAGGATGCAAAGCTTGACAGGCTCCCTGGAGAGACTGACCCTGCGAAAATGAGGATGAGATCATGGACATCGAGGTCGACACCTAAGGTGTCGACGAACTCTGGTAGAGCCCATGGCCCTGGCCAGTAGGATAATACACTCCTCCCACCTGAACCATATAAGGATACATAGGAATGTGCATAGAAGGGGCTCCATAGGAGGGAACGGGATAAGGGCCAAAACCGGCTGAATAACCATGAAAATTACCTCCATAAGAATGGGGGGCCATATAACCACTTGACGTGGAAAAACCAGCCAAGTAAGGGCCATAAGAAATCAGTATGTTCCCGCCCCAGGGAACCGAAGAACTAGAAGGAGGGGGAGGATGCAGAATCATATAAGCATTCGAAGGCACAAGCGTAGAGGCATACAGGTTAACGGATGGGATATAGGTCGTAGATCTGATGCCTACCGTGAAACCTCCACTCGAGAAAGGATTCACACTAACACTAGGGGTTGACGAAGGAGGAGGCCATCCTCCAACATTCGTAGAAGAGGGAGGGATGTGACCATTCCCGAATGGATAAGCAGTAAAAGGGGGTATGGTGACCCCAATGATAGAGCTAGCGTGACTACCAGACAGGGAGGAAGTAGCACTCGACATGAAGCTAGGCATACCAAAAGTAAAAGGGTCTGGGGTCATGAAGACGGATGTGGAACCAAAACCTGACACACCCATAGATGAACCATACAGATGACCTGATGACCATGTATCATCAAACGGGTTCCCACTAGTGGGTTGGGATTCCCCAAACCCATGAGGAGTGGTGTGTGATGAACCTCCCTCACATCCAGTTCTCGGAGAGTATGTGTGAGGAGGGGAAGTTCTCTTCGTGCTAGTGGACGGAGTCACTGGACTCCTAACGTGCCATATGCGGAACTCATAATGGGAGCTCTCTGAAGCTCGTGCGATGTGAATAAAGGACCAGCAATAGTCCTCCGACGTCTATTGTGAAGAGACTGTAACGGATCGCTAGCTAGTAAACCAGCCAATCGACGAGAGCGACGGAGAGTCGGATCTCGATCCACGATGACTCCAAAGAATCAACAAACAAGCGTCTCCTAACAGCCCACTAAATCGTCACAGAGCACACACCTAAAAGAACTTACAGCTGAAATTTACAAAACAGGGGACTGGCTCAAGGGACCTCCCAACACTACAGCTGGTATGTCTCGCCTAGCAGAGGCATGAGACTCCCAAAATATAACCGGAGGTAACATAATCAGTTATAAGGGCCCTCATACTTCAATGTGCAAACACAATGTGTTGTCCGACCCCTATCTGACTCAGGACACTCACATAATAACTGCTGCAAATGCCCTATGCGATACCTAGGTAAGGCAACTAAGGTCACCACATATAACCAATGTTCAGGCAAATAGTCGCAGGTGGGATCCGCCATATGGGCAGGGTAGCTAAGCCCGAAACTCAAAAGGGTCAAATCCCTCAAGAGTCCCCATATACGAACAAATCCTGGATATATCTCCCATGTTCAGCACGTATTGGAGGGCTATCTCCGCAAACTACCTCCCGTGACCTCGTGCTTAACTCTGGTGTGATTAGAGCCTCCTAAGAACACCGATGTATACCATGGGTTTCACCACTCCCTGGTCAGACACATAATGTTTGTTTGATAGTCTTGGATTGTTTGCTCCCACGGGTTCTATTCCAAGACCCTACAACCTATACTTGTTGGTGCACCCTAGAAAAGAAAAATCGTTCTAATCAATTTTAATTAAGCGTTAATTTTATTGGTTGTGCTTACTCAAAGGAATATGGCCGTGAAACTAGTGATATGAAATGACTCAATAATATGCACACCATGAAAACACTAGACTCGTCTTCCAAAAGAAAATTGTATGCCACTAAATGAAATTCAAACCACAGTCTCTTATTCATAAATAAAATGCAATCTCTCTACATTATTTTATGCCCAATCAAGCCCTAATGAAGTCACAAGCACTCAAATGCAAAATGCAAGTACAAAAAGCAAAAACAAATTGTATTTTCAATATAAATAAATGAAAATGTAGCTAGAATCAATACTTTTCAGAAAAAAGAATGCAGTGCATATAACCCAGCAAACCAAAAAGAAAGATTCAACTAATTGAATGATCTATAAAAAGGAAAAATGACTAAAAAGGAAAATTTCTCAAAAACAAGGAAAGAGGAGCTTCCAGTCACTAACAAAACAAGAAACAGTCAAGATACAGGCCCAACAAGACTCGGGAACACCCAGAACTCACCCAGCATCAACCAAACATCAGAAACAAGGCTAACACGCAGTTGTATGCAATTGTTCAATGAACAGTAGCATATGTACGCGGGCTGGTTCAACAATAGTCACGAGTATATGCGGGTAAACCACATCAAAGTCCTGTACAAGGCAGAATAGGTGAACAAAAATGAGTCAAAAAGACAAGAAACTCAGGATTTTTTCTATATAAAGCCTGAAAACCTACCAGCGACATAGAAACCCGAAAGAACAATGAACCAAAACAAGGAAAAGTTTCCCAAAAGACCCCAAACGGAGGCTTCTCCCCAGCAGAGTCGCCAATTCTATTACGGAGAAAAAATTCCAATGGCTTGGGGTAGACCACAACAGACAAGTGAACTCGAGAAATCAACTCACTTCCCAACATATGCTATATAAATGTAAATGCTGATAAACACAATAAAGGACCTACCTCAACCGAGCGTCTAATGAAGAATTCCGTTGAGCTTTCGAATCACAACACTTGAACCTGCAGCTTAGTCTCAACAATAAATGCAAGCAAGTGCATATGATATATAAAAGAGGTCAGCATATAGAATAGCATAATCCATGATATATATAAGAAAATGTACCCAATGATAATAAATGATCATTCACAATATAAATGGACGAGAAAATGAGTATTTCTATTAATGTAAACAAGAAGTACAAGATACAACCTCCTGCCGGCAACTCATCTGAACCAAGAACTAGGTCCCTCCACTTATGCCTCCACCACTTCAATCCCCCATAGAATGGCAAACTCACGAGTAAAATAACAAATCCTTCATGAGATATGAAAGAGTTTGGGAGGTGAACATAAATGGTTCACAACAACTAGGATCAATGGATGTAGACTCAAGCAATAGCAATCAAGGCAAAATTTTGGTAGAGTTTCGATGCTCTTCTCTTTCTCCTCCCTCCATGCATCACAATAGCTCAATATATAACCCTCCAAAGGCAAGTGAAAGGTCAGATCGAGTCGTTTCAACATACATGGAAGGCGAAAGATCACAATGGCCGCTTTTTGGAGTGAAAAATAGATATTTTACTTTTATTTACCAAAATTCAATGTACGTTGGTTGTAGTAATGCAACATGCGTATACGCGAGGTGTACTGAAGCGGCTCACGTACGGGATGAAAAATAGGGGAAAATGGGTTTAAGGAGAACCAAAGATATATTTTTGAGCCTTCAAATGGGTAAGGGAGGCCAAGGAGTGATAATGCTCACAAGGTGGAAAAATACGGTGTAACAGGCTGTACATTCAACTTTTACCAAAAATAGAGATTCGAATCCAAAAACTAGTTACCAATTTCATCGTTTCGAAGCTAGTTTCCAATTCTAGTTTTCAAAAGAAATTCAACAAGAAGGAACTGACGATTAGAGTTTAGGATCAGAATATTAGATTTCATCTACAGTCATATGGATGTATCTTCATACTCATACATGGTCCACATTTCAAATCCCAAATCTAGCTATGGCAACCTCTCCAAAAGGAATAGCAGTTCAAGAAATAGACTAGGATCACGGTAACAAATTTTATAGAATATCTTGGAATATATTTCACACATTTATTAAAACATATCAGCTGCAAATATCATATCTGAATCAAATAAATCATATAGATATTTTAACAAACACTTCTCTCGCAAAGTCTCGAATCTAGCTAAAACTATTTTTCTGGAAAACTAGTAATTGAAAAACAACAAAGATTCATTACAAATGGATTACATAGACCTTTCTAAAACTCTTCCACATTCAAATAACAAATTCTACCAATATTATCAGAGACATAAAATTAGATATGTAGCATATGAGTCTCATGGTAAAACCCAACTATCATATGTCCAACCACAATTCCAATGGCAAGTGGATTCCACATCACTCGCAATCCAGGACAGTAGCTCCAGGACAGATAGTCACAAGTCTACCATCGGTTCAACTGTATTCCAATGGAAAATAGATCCCAGTATTTCCAATCTAAGACATACAACTCCAGGATAGATAAAATCAATAAATGCTAATCTATCATTGGTCCAACTGCATCCAATGGAAATTGGATTCCACATCACTTCCAATCCATGACAAGAAGCTTCCAGGACATATAGACTAGCAACAAATGGGTCTCTCTGCTTGGGCATCGCTCAGCAAGGGTGCACCAACCATCCAAAAATACCAATGTATCATGGGCTCTCACACATACCAAGGGCATCAAATCAAATTCCCAAGTGCCAAAGAGCAATGCACATGAGTGAGTGAACCAAGAACAAAGAGAATGAATCCAGGAACCAAGAACAAGAACCAAAAAGCAAAAATCAAGAGAAAATTGAAGCACACACCAACCAATTCGAATTCCTCATGGAGAAATTTGAGTTGGAGGAGAGAGAGAGAGTCACATGAGGAGTTACTTTCCTATAATATAAAACCACTAAGGAGGAGTTACAACTTTCATGAGGGGAAACACCAAGTGGCACTTAAGGGGACGCACTAGGAGAGAGAGAGAGAGAGAGAGTGACTCCAATTTTAATAAAATCCATCCCATAATAATAAAATAAAGGAGAAACACAACATAAGAGGGTGCATAAGAGGGTCCACCAAAATAGACACAATTACTTAGGAACACACTTTCCTACTTCCCCTTGCTTGTAACGCCATGGTTCCTCATACTCTTTTATGTCGCATCGGTCGATATCAGTTGTTTTATTTTATTAATTAATAATTATAATAACATAATAATAATAATGTGCAAACCATAGTCCCGACACCTCGTGCCATAATTTCACAACATCAAAATAATAATAACATGTCCAGGGGCTACACCAGATGGTATTACAACATTACAAAATTTAGTCATGCTTGTTTCCTGGCCACTATGGGGTGTCCTCCTTCTATCGAGCTATGGATGGTAGGTATGAAGTTTGAACTCAATGCATTTCCACATGTAGTTGCTCCAGAATATTGCCATCCCCTTCCATTCTCTACTCAAAACCAAAAGAACCAACTGAGATTTTGGGAGATGGAATCTTTCTATCAGCTACAAATCCTTGGTATTTCTCCAGTTCAAGATATTTCACCTTGTCCTGCAAAACTTACATGAATTTGTTCTAGTTGCTCCTCTTTTTTATCCTTTAGATATTCAATATTTATATTTTCCACTACCAATTTATTCTTCAATCTGTTCACCTAAGCTTTAATAACGTTGTATTGTCTTTTGGACACAGATAGATCCCGAGCATAATTAGCTTCCCAATTTTTTATTCAATTTCCATTGTTTGAAGTTCCTTCGTAACTAACCCCTATGATTCGTCATGCAAGCTTTCAGATCTTCAAATAGATTACTCTATGTTCTCTGTAGAAATATCCATGCTAGGGTGAAAGGAATTAACCCAGTTACTATTTAAAAATAAATAATTTGAGATGTCTCTCTTTCCAATTACCTAGTTCACCCTTGGTAATTATTTTTCTAGACGGAGATTGACTTACATCACTAACCCATTCCCCAATTGTTTTGTCTAACTTAGAATGTAGAGATGTTTCTACCATACTACTACTACAATTTTTTAATAGATTCCAACCCCTTACAATAGATAGGGGAAAGACACCAGTAGCGGAGCAGGGATCAGAAGTGGTCATAGAAATAGTCACATTATCAATCCATAAACCATATATATAAAGATCCACTAAAATAGCTTAAATACAGTATTAAATATATATAAAAAGTCCAAAAGTTTTGCACAAAATTCCCATAAATTGATTGGGCCTACAAATGATCCAAAAGTGAGCCTTTATGCCTATAATGACATACTTGGCCAAGCATAGCATACGTTCAAAGGAGGTTTTTATATTGTAATAAACTCCTTATTTAAATCCATAAGCATTTTTTTATTTTTTGTAAGCAAGAAAATTAAATTATAAAAGAGCCTTCAGTACAAAGATGTCATGACATACATGGCCTAGCCTACTTAAAACTTCTGCAGTGCTACCTGATAATATTACGCAAATTTATGTTTTTCCCCCTAACTATTCATGCTACACGGTTATCATCCCTTTGTTCCCCATTACATTTAGATATTTTCATATCCATTCCAAAAATTCTACAAAAATAAATTACAGTACTGTCAGGACCATTGCTAATTGTCGCAGCTATATTCACGAGACAAAGGACTAGGCATAACCAAAAAATTACAACACACATTTCCCTACCCACAGACGCTGACTTTGTCACCATCATTTCGACATAGGAGGCAGGTTCCGGTGAATCATGGTTCCCGAGCGCAGACCTCCATGATTGTTGTCCTCCACTACAATAGGCTGGACCTTCGTGCCGTGAATAGGGAAAGGGCCTTGATTTCTAATCGCAGACGTCCCGACCTCAGAACCTTCATTCTCCGGCGGTTGGAGAAGGATTCCCCACTTTAGATCAATGAGGTCGAATTTTTTATGCATCAGTCGGTTTTCGTAATGATGCTCTTTCCAAGCATTGATAGGTTCTTCTTCGCCCCTTGCTTTGTTCTCCCTGTCCATCAGGACATGGGCCAGCAGTTCCTTCGTGACCCAATAAGTAGTGACCAAGCGATCGTAGGCATAAATCCTCTCGATCGTTGTGCCTGGGTCGCTAATCCATTCTCCAACATCCCCCCTCACAGTTTCCATATCCATATCTTTCACCCAGTTCCACCGTTCTTGTTCCATCTGCTCAATTTCTTCATGAATTATGGGCGGGATACACTCTCTGAAGAAGTGAGCCACCTGTCCTGCTTTCTTCAGCTCCCGGGTGGTCTTCTTTCTACCTCGACCACCATTCTTCTTTCCCCTCCTCGCTTGTCTTATTGGAGCCATCAAAGCAGTCCCCCAATACCCAAGCTATTTCCACGACCAATCTTTCTCTCTCACAGAAACCCACCCCAGAAAATGAAGTTGCACAATGCGAGGGTGGTAAGTCTGCATCGGATAAATAACCGAAATTCCAATCCATATATGTTTAACATTACTAAAAAATTTGTACTTGCTCTCCGCCAGCATGGTACAGCTGCAAATATTACTACTTTACTCTGTGGTTCGTCGTATGCTTCCCACCGATCGAGGGACCCGGCCTTGAAATTTCCTCATTATTTGCAGACGAGGTGTTTGAATGAGCACTCATATTTGTACCAGCGTCGATCATGGTAGGGTGGAAATTATGGTTCCAAGTGTTGGGAAGTACCGCCACATGTGCACTGCCCATGTGATTCATATCTTGCCTCATGTCCACAGTCACCTCCCAGAAAATCTTAAGATCCTGAGTCGCCAAATGGGAGCATTGATTGTGCCATTCATTACCTCCAGCATTGGACAGTTGTCCTTCCATAATCATTTCTTCGCTCCTTCTGCCTAAGTTAGCCAGCATATCTACCACCTTATTCCCGTCTTGTTTGACGTGGGAAAAAATCCACACGTGTTTCCATCTAATGAGGTCTTCTATTCATTCCATCTAGCACATCATATGCCAGTTGTCCACAACTTGGGAAACGGTTTTCCCAATTTTTGCCATCTGGATGATAATGTGTGAGTCTCCCTCGATGACCAAAGGTTCCCATCTGTTAATGATTGATAGTATGATGTCATGAAGTAAGCCTTCAAACTTAGCTGCATTGTTTGTATCATGACCAAGGTTTCCATGATAGATCTGGAGAAAACTACCTTCATCATTTCGAATTACGCTTACAAATCCAGCCGAACTCGGATCCCCTTTGGACGCTCCATCGAAATTCAACTTGAAATGGCCTCTTGGCGGAAGATACCAAAGATGTGGACTATATGGAGTCACTTTCTTTGCCTTAATATTTCTCCACCCTTGTGGTGAGAAATCAAGTCCCCGCCCTGCCGAAATTCTCTTCTCCATATCATCCATTTCCCAATCTTTCTCGTTCCATTGGGTTATTTTTATCGTCTCCTATATATGTTTTTTCACTTGGTTCCAAACCTTCTGGAGCATATTTTTCTTTCCTTCAAATATTCTATTGTTTCTTTCCTTCCAAATTTCCCACATTAGGGTCCCAGGGAACATGATCCATATGTTGAGGATAACCAGATTCTTGAATGCCTCCTTATCCCAATTTTTTATCATTTGAGGAGGTTGGCCTCTCACTCGGCAAGTCCTCCGAAAAATATTTACTCTGAAGTCCCATAAAGAGGACACATAAGGGTAAGAGTCGAGAAGGTGGTTCATGGATTCCTCCTCTCATTCACACAAAAATCCCCAGGAAGGGCCATTCATGCCTCTCTTCAATACATTCTCTCCCGTTAGGATTTGTATATACGAAACCAACCAAATGAAAGTTGCAATCTTGGGCCATGGGTTAGAGTTCCATATCGCGTCCCAAGCTTCACTGTGTTGGAGGTCATCGTGGTTAAAAGTTAGATCATATGCCTCCCTTTTATTGTAGAGCCCTTTTGACTTATATCCCCATCGCAATTGATATGGACATCATTGAATTTGGATGCATCTCTCCTGAAGGGCATCCTTAATCTTGGATACTTCCTCAGCTGGGAATCTCTGGTTCCACCATTCCTGGGGGTTCCATTCGTCAAATTACTCATTTTCCTCCTCTTCTCTCCAGAATTTTTGTAGTTTGTTAACCCCAGTTCCTTGGCTCTGGTCAGACTAGAATTAAGATTAAATTGGGAAGTGACCTTTGGCATCTGTTACCAGGAATATTTCCAAAAATTGTGTCCTGTCCCTCCCAAATTTCCCAAAATCTATGGTCTTGGATTATCCTTCTGTTTGCTGATGCATAATTCCAGATATGGGATCCTTGCATGTTTTCATTAAATGTAATGAGATCTTGTTTCGGCTTCCCCTGAGCATACTTACTGTGCCATAATTTTTCCCATGGTTCCTCTTTGTGCAACATCCAGTGCCATCAAATGTTTTCCCCTAGGACTTTACTATTTTTCTCTAGATATCTCAAACCCAGTCCTCCTTGTTCCTTTTGGTTTACAAAATTTTTCCCAATTCACCAAAGCCAAATGGTGTTTGTCTTGGTTGCATCCCCACATAAAATTCCTTTGGATTTCCGTAATTTGTTTTAAAACCGACTTCGGGGCAGCCTGTAATGTCCCCTTCTCTCATCCAATGCGGGGAATGAAACATTAACAACATACCGGGCTTTTGTAAACTTAGCCCCAATATCCTTACTCATAAATCTGTAAGAATTAAAAACTTCACTATACAAGTGTAACTTCAATAAAACACAGCGGAATTCAACATAACAACACACATAAGCACAAATAGAAGATGATTCCATATGCAGGGATTCAATTCCATTCTTATGCTATGCATAGACTTCATTACAATATCAATCTCATGAATAAATAACATTCAGATTAGCACATTGCAGAACACAGAATATAAATATAAATTAAACCACAGAGAGCACTTATCTTGCAACGCAATGTCCAACGACTGGCTACGTGAGAGCAACGTTCCACCCAACCATAGATCTATGTCCAGCCTGTATTCCTTCAGCTGAGAGATCACCCCCGAGCTGGGTTGTGTATCCACTAAGGAGGAACTAGATGGCTCACTCACAGTCAGGGTTTCACTCAGACAGCCATGCTAAGCCAACACACAGTTGGGTTTTTCAAGCATGCAATAGGAGATGGAGGAGGATGCTAGTCCATTGAGCTCAATCCCAGAGCCACATACACTTCAAGCTAGACTCAGCAATCCCATCCTCTGTTCATACATCCACAACTGGATTTCTCACAACTCTGTCACAAACAATCCCAAATCCGTCACTGATTTTCTGGGCTATCCAAACTGGGTTTTCCCATGGATTTTGGGGTAGCCAATGCTCCCAAATTCGCCCCAAGACTCATACCAACGGATCCCCCATTGGATTTCACTGTCCAATACCCAATCTGGGCGTTTTTGGCTTCCCAAAACGTGGGTTCATTCCAAGTCGCGATTTCTGGTTTTCTCACTCATGGGAGCTCGTTTTTGGGTGGAGAATGATGATGGGCTCCTTCACCCTCCAATGGGGATGAGAATGAATCCACCTCCCATGAGGTAGAGTGACTTATGGGACAAGTAAACAAAGCCCATACCTACCCATACGAATTTCAGGGCTACCCATGCTCCATCAAAGTCATTGACTTAATTCTTCAACCACTCTCTTACAACAGGAATAAATGTCATCTAGAAAAGTCAAATGGGTTCTCATGAGGACATATGGCAACCTATGGTTTAGTCCCATAGCCCCCTCACCACTCCCTAGTGGATACACGTGGCCCCTTCTCATTCGTTGCCTCCATAGCCAGTCTTGGAATTTTATATTGCATGATGTTTATTTACATCCTTTTTACAATTTCCATGGCTTAAGAGCACATGGTATCAAAATATCAACTACTTGCCCTTTAAATAAAATTCGGGCTTTCACTAGCGGGGCCTTGGCCTTGAGCTCCACGCTAGGAAAACATACATCACATGTACACATTATTTACATTAAAGGCTAATATATCCTAAGGGTCGAATTGGGGGTATTACACAGCCAGGGTGGAAAAAAGGTAAATATGCATGGCTTGAAGCACAACTTTCACTAATACCACTTTGCTGGCCAAATTGAGTGTTCTATATGCCCAGTTATCCAATTTCCTTATCATTCTCTCCAAAAGATATTCCCAGGAGACTTTCCTGATCACTCCTTCCGCCAGAGGAGCGCCAAGATATTTGGATGGAAGGGAGCTTCCTTGGAACCCCAAAATGCGCAGAATGTTCCTTTGATTAATCCTTGGAGTATTAAATAAGAAAACTTGGGATTTAGTGTTATTAAATTCCAACCCTGAGGCCCTTGATAAAATATTCAAACATTTCTTCAGAACCTTGGCTTCTGGAACCGATGAATGTCCCATTAGCATTGTGTTGTCGAAAAACTGTTGGTGAGAAATGGTTTCAGTACCTGTATGGATATTCAATCCTCTGAGCTCCCTATTTTCAATCTTGGCTTTGATCACCCTGCTCATCCCTTCGACCATAAGAATGAACAGAAAGGGGGAGCGAGGGTCACCTTGTCTGATACCTCTCGACAGCTGGAAATTTCAAGTAGGAGCTCCATTTAAGAGGATAGAAAAGAAAGCAGTTGAAGTTATATTCATTATCCAGTTTACCCAATCCTAGTGAAACCCATAAGCATCAAGCATTTATCTCATGAATTTCCAGCTTAGTTTATCATAAGCTTTAGAGATATCTAGCTTTAGCATCATGCCTTGTTTTTTAGTTACTTTCAAAGAGTGGATGACCTCGTGGACCTAAATAATGTCGTCCAGAATTTGGCGTCCTTCCACAAAACCGGATTGTTCATGGGCCACCGGATTTGGAAGGAGGGGTTTTAATCTGTTAGCTAAGACCTTCATAATAATCTTATAAATTACATTACAAAGGGATATGGATTTGAATTTACCTGGAGAATCAACGCCGTCCTCTTTAGGGATAAGGGTGAGAAAAGTGGAGTTGAAAGCTCTTAGGACTCCCTTGTCCACACAAGATTCTTCCACAATTTTCCACACATCTACCTTGATTAGGTCCCAAAAATGGTGGAAAAATTGGTTGTGAAGCCATCAGGAACCAGATATTTTCCATCAGCCTTTTGATTTACTACTTCCTCCACTTCCTGGAGCTCAACTAGTTTCATCAAAATTTCATTTTGGTTTGTTGAAACCTGCCTGGGGATGTATCTTGTAATTTTCCTAAGGTACTTAGCTCTGTCCTGCCGGTATTCCTTCTGAATTGTCTCAAAGTACTGAACCAGTTTTGTCTCCTTTCTTCCCGTGTTTCCACATACTTCCCGTCCTCTTTTTTTAGCCTCATTAGTTTTGCTCTTTGACGATTCTGGATCACTGAATGATGGAAGAATTTTGTGTTTCGCTCCCCTTCCAGCAACCAATGGTTCCGATATTTTTGTTTCCAGTAAATTTCCTCCTATCATTCTCTTGCATTAAGTTGATCAAGGGTAACTTGAGTGTACCCTGATTTCATACCTTCCTGTTGTATTTCTTCCAATTTATCATTGAGAAGCTTCTTATCTTGGAATATGTTCCTGAATTCCTCCTTATTCCATGTACGGAGTTTGGCCTTTAACTTTTTCAATTTTTGTTGGAATTGGTACATCAATGTTCCCCTAATGGGTTCTATCTCTTCCCACCATTTCCCGACAAGATCCTTATAGTCCTTGTGTTCTAGCCAAAATTATTCAAATCGGAAAGGGCGCCTGATAGTGGGCCCCCCATCATCCCAAATCAGACTTACGGGCCAATGATCAGAGCCTACAAAGGGAAGGACGATGGATGTCGCTTCCCTGTCCCCACTAATGATTTCCTCTAAGAGAATGAATCTGTCTAATCGAGAAGCAACATGGTATTCGTCGATTATTCCAAGTAAACCACCCATTCCTTGTTTCTATATCAACCAACCCTTTTTCATGTATGAATTCTTTGAAAGTAGCATTAGTTGCTTCCAGAGTTCGTCTTCCTCCCTTCTTCTCCTCTAAGGAGGTGATAAAGTTGAAATCTCCACCCAAAATCTATAGTTGATTATTTATTTCTTGTGCTTCCTTGTCCAAGTAGGATAGGAAATCCTGTTTCTGAGCCATTATACTTGCCCCATAAACATTGGTGAGTATTCCCTTTACCTCAGAGTTACAGATTTGGAAATATGCACTGATGGAAAACCTGGTTTCTCTGAAGTTGCTTAGGTGTAACTCCTCTGGTTTCCAAAGTATATCCACACCTCTTGCATCAATTGTTATCACCTTACTTTCGCGCAATAATTTCCTTACAATTGCCTGCATATTTTTTGAACTGCATTTGGTTTCTTGAAGGAATAACACTGCTGATTTTTCCTTTCTTAACTTATTTCTAAGAGTCTTCACTTTCCTTGGGTTATCGACCCCACGGATTTTACAGGTTATTATCTTCATTAAACGTTTCTATTGACTTTTGAAAATGCCTCTTTTATCATTGGGTATTGTCTTGATTCAACCATTCTGATTCCAACCTCTGTTATTATGTGTCTATTCGTCTTTCTTCCTCGTTTGTCCCCTTCCTCCGGTTGTTTCTGTTTGCTCCCCTTCATTGGATCTCTATCAATGCCCAGGTGAGGTGAAGCCTTTGTTTTAAGGATAACTTGTTGCAGAAGTTCTAACTGCCTTATGGAAACGTACCCTTTCCCTTTCTTCTGCATTCCTTCTCTATCTCGGCCAAATCTAGCTCCCCTAAGTCCATATCCTCCACCTCCTCTAGTATTTATTCTTCCATAACTTCCGGTAACCCTTCTATCTGCATTTTTTCTGGACTGGTTGGAGATTTATGCCCTTCCGCGACATGAGAGTTATTTTTATCCTTGTTGTGTTCCTCCTCTTCGTTCTCCATACTGCCCAGGGTTTCAAACCTGTTCCCATACTGTGTTTTTTGCTCTATATTCTGCTTTGGTTGGGGTTGATTATTGGTCCTTTTTCCCTATTTCTTCCGATTCTAAACTTGAGTGAATCCTTCGCTATCCTTTTATTTTTCTTTTTTCTCCTGGTTTGGATTTGCTTTAGGGTGAAGGGTTGGGAAATCTATGCTCAGATTTCCATACTCTGCATCGGATGGGTAGTTGTTCATAATAAAGAGTTTGGTCCAAGTCTTCATCTTCCCATGTTAAATTGATTGCTTCTCGGAGTTCTTGCGATAGGTTCATGTAGACACAAATCCTGGCATAGGTTGTGTACCTTTGAAGTTTTGTTTGATCTGAGACCTTCACAAACTTCCCTAGGGTATTCCCAATGGCCTCCGGAATTTCTGGTTCCCAGTACTCACAAGGAAGAGAATAAATCTTGATCCAGACAGAAGCAATACTCATATCCTCTGTATCAGGGTTGAACCTCTATTTGTTATAATATCAAGTAATATTGAGAGGGGGGGGTGAATCAATATTAGGCTATCTATTTAAATTTTTATCACTTAAAAACATAATCAACAATGAAGACAGAACACACAATATTATCGTGTAATCCCAATTGGGAAAACCACCAATACTTTCTATTACTGCAAAATTATATTTACAAATAGTTTGCAAGCACCAACTTGTTGGATGCACCAACTCCCAAATTTTTCAGCAACGACTGAAGGATGCACCTACACCCTGTTTACCAGCAACAACTGGAAGGAGGCTACGACCCCCTATAGGATTGTAGCTTGTCCTTGCACCTCCCAACCACCCTTGTTTTGTATTTTAAGAATCTTCATAACTTCCTCAAGAAGTGTTGTTGCTATTCTCTATATTTTACCTATGTTTCTGATCTGCTTATCGGAACCACATAGACGCCTCTATCATTTGGTCAAAAACTGTTTTTATATGCATCATTTCAAAAAGAACCATCGTGCCTTTTCATTTAAAACATCAAAACATTATGTCTCTACACAAAAAGGTTATATATTTATGTTGTTATCATATAATAATCATGCCTCTTCATATCGAGAATGAAAGAAACCTTCCAAACTTATATTTAATTAAATACTAACACGCACATAATTTAATTAACTTGTTATTCTTCAAACAGCACCGTGCATTTCCTTCAATATGGATATCCTACAAGCTCTATGCGTGCATATATTTTATGGTCAACCTCCATAGACTAGCGGGTGAACATTTTCAATTATCTCTCATTCACCTACGGGCATATTTCCTGAGCCTGCGGGCATACTGTAAAGTGCGAACAAACATTTTTTTTCCTCTGTTTTGGCAAACCAAAATCTCGCACATGTGACCATCAAAGAGGAAACCAAGACCATGGATGGATGGAAAAATCATCAAGGAACAACCTCATACCATTTGATAAATTTATTTGCAAAACGAGAGAATATGGCGTGCATTTATAAATGGGCTTTTAAACTTCTGGGTTATACACTTAGACAGTTTTTCAAAACCCTAGGTCAAATAAGATGATTTTTATTTTCACCAATATTGGAAATATGAAGCATCCACGGCATGGGGGACATCATGTAGATTCCATCCATGTCAATTCCATCCTCTGTAACCACATCCTCTCTCCTTATCGGGCATTTTACTGGGACAGTGTAAATCATGCTAGAGGGCATTTTTGGCAAGCCAATATCTTCACCCTCAATGATTGTTTTGGAAAAATAATCATATGGTTGGATGCACAAACCAAGAATCTACATCCCTATATCCTCATAATTAATTAATCAATCAAATACAGAAGGTGGAGGGCATTTTCCTAGAGCAACTTAGACTAATTTTCCAATACTTAGTCAATTTCTAGAGTTTCACCAAACCGTCAAACCTTTATATAATGATGTCAAATTGTAACAATGACATCATGAAGGTACTATAACACCATCAGATGGATTTTCACACTCATCGCACATGCCACATCATCATACATTCCATATCATCATATCCTTTGTCATTAATGAATACTTTTGGCATCAATGACAATCATACTCAACACTCTTTCCATGGCCGGAGGAATAGACCCACGGAATAAAAAAAGTATGGTCCCCCCAACAAAACCCGATCTCTATCCTCCTAGTTGAAAAAAATGATGGTGAAGAAACCTTTTTCTCCCAGATGTAGATCATAGTTCCCTTTGGGGTTCCAAGTTACCTTGATCCATCTTAGCAAGTCCCTCTCTTTTGGCCATATACCAATGAATTTACCAATGAGGGATTTATCCTTCCATTGTTCCACTCGTTACTGCAACTTCTCAGACGTAATCTGCACATATGGGTTTTCTGCAGATCGGGGTAAGAAACCCCCTCGGGTCTTTTTTCGTTCAAACTCATTTTTCCTCTCGCTTGTTGTCTCACGATCTGGTTGGTTCGTTGTTGAATCTTGAGTCCCTTCTTTCCAGGGCTGGGGATGGGAGGGGAATCCACCCCCTCCAAACATCGCCATGCCTGACAATCCCTTATCGCCTTCCCCGATAATACCCCTGTTGTTTTCTGTTATGCGCCTTCCTAGACGCCTGCCCTTAACTCTGTGCGAACAAACGCCGCTAGGGTTTCATTCGTCGCTTCCTACATGCTTCTCAGAACCATACAAGATTCTTGAATCCTCATCTTTTAACTCCATAAGCATTGATTCTAATGATGACGTTGAATTTCTTCACATTATAAGTATGAATAATTGTTGAAATATAATGATTTATTTCCATTAATTAATTTGATGTTTATGATCAAACTATGGTAACTTCACGTATATACTCTTTTCCTATTATGGAGTTTTGTTTATTGATTTGATACATTACTAATTGAATGATGAAGTACTTTGTCTTGTTGAGAGATGGTCACATTATAAGTTATGATATATTCTAGTTCACATAACAAATGAGTTTTTGTTTATTGCTTTGATACATGACTAATTGAATGACGTAGCAGCACTTGTGTGGTTGACATATGGTCACATTATAAGTTATGACATATTCTAGTTCACATAACAAATTATATATTTGCTTGATAGAAGATTATGAAGTAGACTTTTAGTTTGTATCTTGAGCATACACTATTAGTTAATAGTATTCTTGCATGTTCTTATTTGGTTTCAAGGCAATTACTAATACCATCTTTTAATCCCCTGGTTATTATTATAACCAGTATCGAAATCAAGGGAAATTGCATAAATATTTTATGCTCTAGGGTTTTTCTAGAGAAATGCCATCCATTCCTTCTAGAGCAATTCCATCCATTCCTTCCAGAGCAATGCCATCCATTCCTTTGGTTATTGATTGGTTGTGTATGAAGTCAACCTATTTTTAGGGGTTCTTTCCATGTTTAAGTATTTATTCTAACTAAGTTTTCATATTTTACCTTGCAAGGATTCTAGGGGTTATAAGATTTTTTCCATGTCACCATACTAAGGGTAAAAATAAAAAGGGGTGTTAAAAATGTCATGGAAAAAATGGATACCTAGGATATCTAGTAAAAATAGGGATTTTTTAATTGAAAAGGTGTATTGAGAGGGAGATTCAACAAAAGGATTTTTTGAGGCATTCCCTAATATCTAGTGAAATTAGAGGTATTAATATCCTATGAATGCACATGCTATATCATAAGTTCACAAAGTGAACCCCCCAAGGTGATTTTGTGCATTGTGAAGTTTTGGATTGAAATATTTATGCAAAAACTTGGATAAAAATCAAGTGAATACATAAGCATTTTATAATAAGCAATCTTAATGAAGTGCAATATGCCCTACCCTATCCTCCTTCTAGAAGTAGCCTTCTATTAGCCCATTTTTTGGTCAACATAGAATGATCGCAAAGTGTCGGGAAAAGTAGATTTTCCTAATCCAATATGGGAAGGAAAACCATTGTGATTTATTAAGTTTCTTGACTTCTTCAACACAATATTTAAGATAAATGGCTACAACTATGCTACACACTTCCATAAACGTGACTTAAATTGATCATACTCCTCTTGAATTGGAAGATTTTGTTCAATTCCTGTGAAGTCCATTTAGATAGCTTGGTAAGTGACCTTAGCTACAAATAATGACATAGTTGATGCTACATATCCATTTATAGTCGCAAAGGCTAGCAGGTCTAGCACTACCCGTGAGTCTTTCCCAAAGAAGGAAATCTAGAGGAAGTGAACAAAAATCCCATCAAAGATGAGTCTTTAAACATCCCCACACCAATGATTTAATACACCCTCAAGGAATTTTCGACAATATGACCATTGGATCCCATAGTGGACATTGGATTATGCATGCAGTATAATAATTAATCAATCACGACAATCTATCCCTAATGGGGAAAATGAATAACCTAGAAAATCAAATACATAAGCATTTTCATGGCATATGTCTAACCTGCCCCAATAACATAGTGGGAAGGAGGGACTAATCCCATCAGGTTTAAATGAATGACCATCAAAATATTTTAACATAGTGGAAGAAGGGACTATCTTTGGAGAACCTAGGGATCTCCAACATGACAAGAAAATCACAAAATGTTAGGCCCCTTCATCCACCATAGTCCTAAAAATGTTCATCTCGTGAGAAGATACTTGGATCTGGAACACGATAAGGTGGGGAAGTACAAGCTTGGAGTGGCCTAACTTGAAGATTATCATACTAGTACCAGAAGGATCAAAACCACCAATAACAGTCAATAATTCCTTACACTACAAGGAAAAGGCCCTATAGCGGAGGTTATAGAAAATGCTCCGCTCAAAATAGTCCAAATATCTGTTTATAGTGAAGGTCACTAGCGGAAGCAAGCGATCAGAGATTTTAGAGGAGGTTTTTTTTCCGGTGCGCTTATTTTAATCTGAAAGCATCAATGCGTTTCCTATACCAAAGCACCGAGAAGACATATACCATGCTGCACCGCATCGAAAAAAATCATCAAACGCAAAAAACAAAAAAAAATATAAACTGGTGTGTTACTTAAACATAAACGACCTGGTGCATTTCCTTAAACATAAATGCCCCATACTATATTTTCGTAAACAATAAAAAAATTATTTTATTAAAATATTCCTAAGATTTTGTTTAAAATCCTATATGCGGTGTGTTACACCTAAAATCCTACCATCATGAGATTCAGTGTGAACATCCCTAAATTTTCATTGGCTAAGTCATTAACCTGGAAGAGATACCATTGCATTCATGCTAGGTTTTGGAAGGTCGTCGCAGGTTGCACTCATGCAACCTGCGACGTTGCATCTTTCTCTACTGCAGGGTGCGATGAAGTCAATTAATGGACAAAAATAGGTCTTTCGAAGCCATTCTCGAAGCCTGTTGACTTGTATCCTTATCCCTGACCTCTTGGGGGAGCTGTCACTCGGTTCCTAACCTCTTGGAAGGATCCCCTATCTCTCTCCTACCATATCTCAACCTACCCTATCCATACCCTATCCACTTAGCCCTATATAAGTGAAGCTCTGCCCCTCTCCAAAGGGAGGAATTCTATAGTGTCTACATGCTGGTGAAATCATTGTCGAGAGACCTCTACTCATCCATTGAGAGACTCTACTTCCTTGGGAAGATATGGAATTTGGCTTGCATGAAGAAGGACTGCAGCGTTAAGCCTTGGTTGTAGTCTATTCTTTTGTATGTAGTTTCCCGATTTACAGTAATATAAACGCTTTCCACCAATATTGTTTATGTGTGATGATATTGTGTAGTTTACTTGCTTAACTGTTTACTTAGATCTATTATTGTATAGATGCTCTTTTACTTGTTTGTATTTTTCTGTGTCTTGACAGGTCTTGCAGCTGAGATCTGACGACCACGAGGTGTGGAGAAACATCCAGGAAGAAAGGACTTCAAGTTTAAGGTAAGACATCTAGTTACCCGACCCTTAATTAGATCTAGGAAAGTTGTTTGTAGTATGTACTATTTGTTCTAGACTCACATTGAGCTAGGGAGATCCGTCTCGCGTCCGCTTGAGTGGATTGTCCGTCAAACAAATCTGGTGACTATATTGGGGATTGCATTCATCTGCCCTTGGGGAACGTTTACATATCGTAAAATTCCATTTGGTCTTAAAAACGCTAGTGCGACATTCCAGCGAGCCATGTCGTACGCCTTCCATGATGTGAAGGAATTTGTGGAGCCCTACTTGGATGACCTCCCTACGCACTCCAAGCAGCGTGAGTTCCACTTAGATCATCTGATGGTCGTTTTCCTTAGATGCAGATGGTACAATATCCGTCTGAATCCTCATAAGTGTATTTTTTGTGTCAAGTCTGGATGCCTCTTAGGCTTTATCGTCTTGAAAGATGGGATCCACATTGATCCCCTAAAGGTGGAAGCCATTATCGCACTCCCACCTCCAACCAATATTATAGAACTTCAGAGTCTGCAAGGACGTGTGACTTATTTAAGGCATTTTGTTTGTAATTTCGTGCAAAAGACGCAGGGCTACATGATATTGATGAAAAAAGATGTCCCGTTCATTTGGGATAATCAAGCTCAACAATCTTTTGATAGTTTGAAACATTCCATCACGCATGCCCCTGTGCTCCAACCCCCGAATTACTATCGAGATTACATTTTATATCTCGTCGCTTCCGACACCAGTATCGCCATGGTTTTGGTACAGGAAGACCAGAACGCCCAAGAACATGTGATATACTATGCCAGTAAAGGTCTTATTGACACTGAAACTCGCTATTCACATGTTGAGAAGCTCGCTCTCGCGGCAATCGTTGCCGTGCAGAAGTTTCGTCATTACATTTTGCTTCACACCACCACCATCATCGCTGATTCGAACCCCATGTACCACGTTTTGACTCGTCAGGTACTTGAGGGCAAGTATTCACACTGGATCGTGATACTGCAAGAATTTTATCTTCTTTTCGAAAAAGCCAAGTCTAAAAATTCTTTGGTGTTTGTTGAGCTCATCTGCGACCTCCCTCGTACTGACATAGAATCTGAGCCCAATGACTCTTTTCCGGATGAGTCATTGTTTCTCATCAGTACGTCTGATCCGTGGTATGGAGATATCACTTTGTATCTTCAAACCCGACGTTTCAGCCCTGAATTGTCTCGCGACGACCATCGTCGAATACTCCACCATGCGAACTATTATCTGATTATTAGTGATACTTTGTACCGTCGTGATATTGATTCTATCCTTCGACGTTGTCTGACTCATGATGAGGCTGAATGCATTCTGAATGACTATCACGCCGAGGCGTGTGGCGGTCACCTCTCTGGGATGGCTACAGCCCAAACGATTTTGCGCGCAGGATATTATTGGTCGTCTATCTTCAAAGATTGTATCGAGGCCGTAAAAAAATGTCCTCCATGCCAACATTTTCATACAAAAAAGCGCACCCATCCTGCCCTGTTACACCCGGTTATTGCCGTTGGCCCCTTCGCTAAATGGGGCATCGATTTCATGCATTGTAAGCCTACCTCGACCGGGGGGCATAGTTACGTCATTGTAGCTGTGGACTACTTTACAAAGTGGGCCAAGGCAATGCCTACATACACGAACGACGACAAGACCGCCACACTCTTCATGTTTAACCATGTAATAGCGCGGTTTGGAGTTCCTCAAGCGATAGTTACTAACCATGGTTCCCACTTTATGAACCATATGGTTGACAAGTTGAGCGACAGATTGGGTTTTCACCATGAAAACTCAACACCATACTACCCACAATCCAACGGACAGGTCGAGGCCATTAACAAGGTCTTAAAAAATATGGTCCAACGTATGGTGGGTACGCATAAGGCCAATTGGCATAATATGCTTTTCTCTGCACTATGGTCTTATCGAACTTCCATTAAAACCACCACTGGGTTTACTCCTTTCCAACTGGTGTATGGATTGGAGGCGTTCCTTCCCATTGAGTGTGAGATTCCGTCTCTCAAGCTCGCCATCAAACTTCTCCCTAACACTACTGCTGAGGAAGAACATTTCCTCTACCTAGCTGAGCTCGATGAGACTCGCCGAGATGCCGCTCTTGCCAACGAGGCTCATAAGAAATGCATCAAAGCGCAGTACGACAAGTCGGTAGAACCTCGCACCTACAGCGAGGGAGATTTGGTCCTCACATATGACCAAAAACATGATAAGCTGGGGGCAGGAAAGTTTGAGTCCATGTGGAATGGACCTTACATAGTGAAACGCGTCTTAGAGAAGGGAGCGTATGAGCTTGAAGACTACGATGGGATATCTTTGGGTGAGCCCCACAATGGGATCTACCTAAAGAGGTACTATGCCTCTCTCTTTCATGCATAGGTACTCTTGTATATACTGTACATGGCGTGTGTGTGTTTTTTGTGTGGTGTGACGCTTTGATTTCTTGCATGTTTAGGTCTTGTTTCGTTTCTTATACCATGTTCTGTCTGTGTGTGCAGATGGCAACATGCTATGGATTCGCGGACAGCGCTAGCTGGCATACCCGTAACCTTGCTTCGATAGCCTGGGTACTCTATTCACCTACCGGCGATCTCATCAGCTCAGGAGGAATGTGTCTAGGTTTCGCAACCAACAATGCTGTGGAATATCAAGCAGTCATTGGAACCCTAACTAACACCATTTCTTCGGGTATGGACCATGTTGTCATCCACCTGGATTCTCAACTAGTGGTCTCTCATCTTAACCGAGTCTACACCATCCGCGATCCTACCTTACTCTGTCTCTATCGACGAGTCCGTCTTCTGGAAAGGTCCTTTGAGTCCATTCAGTACTTGCACATTCCACGAGACGTTAACACAGTTGCCGATTCTATGGCCAACTTCATCTTATATTGGTACATTGCACACACATAAGCATATTAATGAACTGTTAAAAGTAGACATAACATGTAAATAACTCATTTTATATAAGCAAACACATAACAAGACCACACCATTCATTCATTTTAAACACATAATGTATAAACCGCCAGAATGTCTGTATATATATATATATATCATCATAAAAAGTAGTGCTGGTACAAAAGTCTGAAGCACGACGGCTTTCAGTGAGTCTCTACAAAATTTGAAGCCTCATAGCTTTCAGTAGTACAAAAAATCTGAGGCCTCCAAGCTCTCGGTACATACATAGTAACTACATAAGGCCTATCGCCTAGCCCGTACAACCCTAGGTCTAATGGCTCTAGCCTGCTGAGTGTGGAAACAGTCAACTGCTCTCGCAACTCTGCGAAGCAGTGCGCAGTCACTCCAACCGTGTACACCTGCATGGGTCGTGGCACCTCATCTACCGTTGGCTCGGGAACATCTAACGTCAACCCACTCAAGTTGGTGTAGACCCCATCCATCTCTGCAATGGCAGCATGTACGGCAGGACCCACGACTGCTCCCTCTCTTCTCTCTCTCCTCGCAAGAAGAGAGACTCCTACTGGTCGTACGGGGCCCACGTCTGCACACACATGTTGTTAACTTGTCAACACTATAACAAAAAAAATTATAAAAACACAAAACTTAAAAGTGCAAGGGTTTATTGTTCTTACCTATGTCTCCCCATGCTGCTCCCTTGGGTAGCGGCAAGTCAGGGTCATCTCTGAAATCCGTACCACTATACGAGTAGTCCTCTACCATAAGCAACTGGCCCTCTAGCCAGCTGAAGAACTCAGTACCATATGAGATGATGGGACCCCCACCATGTCGGGCCATCACCTCTATCCATCTAGCCATGTGTGGATCCCTAGGATCCCTGTCATCCAGTGGTACCTGAGGGCGCAAAAGGGGAACCCACTCCAATAGGAACGAGATCACTATCGAACCGTAGCCAAACTGTTTGAACTCTCCCCGCCGACACTTGGTCAGCTGAGCTCGCATGTTTGTGAGGAGTCCCTCGCACCAGTTGAAGATCTTCAGAGACATGCAGTCCTCCGCATATAACATCTGAGACCTGGTGGCTAAGTGAGGAGCTTGGCTCCCTGCCATCCTCGTAATGGTGAAAAGTATGGCACACAATGGACGTTCCTGCACATCTTTTATGGGAATCTTCCCACTAGAAGCGTGGGTGTTAGGAGTACAGTGCTGTAGGATCATGTCACCCACAGTCCAATCACTCCCACGTGATCCAGTAAGAAGCACATTGTCCCCTCTTCGGGACAATCCAGTCAGGAAGTAGATGTCCTCGACATCTATAGTAAGCACGTGCTCACCGATCACGAAATATTGTTGGGCCGCATCCCAGCATCGGAGGATATGTATCAGTAACGAGATTTGGGCCCTCATGCCCTGGATCTCGAAGAACTTGAGGAGTCCACAGTTCCTCAGTGCTTCCACACATTGTGGATCACTTACATCCTGTACATCATCTATCTCATGCTCCCGTTCATGCCACTCCAAAACCATTCTGGCTGTTGATAACCTGCCAAAAGGAGAGTTTAAACATTGTTAACACTTGCTTCAACCACCAAAAGTTCTTTTTTTGGGCATGGTTTGTGTTTGGGGTTGGATGTTTCCGTCGTCGCACCCCGTTATTGCTAACAGTGCGACATCATCGCAGTTCCCGAAAGGGCAGAATGCGACAACCCGAGGACGCAATGGCCCTTCACAAACCAAGCTAAAACCCAAAAAAATGAACCAAATTCAAAAATGTAAACCACTACAATTATGCTGGATGAAGTTTAGAGTTACCTACTCCGGACGATAGGTGAAATGGTTGCTCGTATATCCCGGAATCGGCAAGTGAAGTTTTGGCTCCAAATGGCACTTCTCCTCCCAATTTGGCAAATGAAACAATGGTAACTCTATTTGACCCATTTTTCTATTTATAGACAAAAAGGAATATTCTTTTTTCAAATATTTGATGCTCTTAAGTCATTTTCTATAGTTTGGGTCAATTTCATCACATTTGAGCACTTGGTTGGCTATTTGACCTAGTTTTCGAGTGTACAAGAGTCATTAAGTGTATTTTTACGCCGCTTTCACATTGGAATGGTCATCTCAGGTATGAACACCCCTTGTGTGTTTTTGTCGTTATTTTCCATTCATTAGATTGTAATTATTTTATGATGATGAGCTTACTCTTTGTTCTTTCTCATGCTCTTGAAACTATGAGAATAAGTTACCGAGTTACGATTTATCACTTTTCCGGACTCGTTAAACTCCTACGGAAAAGGAACCCCCCAGAGTCTATCTTTAAGCTCTTTTCAAGCTCTTGAAATACGAAAAGATTGCCAAACGAACTTGTCGCATTCACGCTTGTTAAAGAATTTGAATGGTCGTCTTCCTGGTGATAGTTTACCCCTTTTTCGAACCAGGGGGCACTACTTACGAAAAAGGTATACTCCAGTCAATCATGACTGGAAGAGTCCTCTCCTGCATTGTTTTACCCTTTTTCGGGGGATGAGGCTAACTTTACGAAAAAGGACCGTTGGAGTCTTCTTTAGTTCTTTTCAGACTCTCTAAACATGAAATGACAACCAAGTTTACCTTCTATGGACTCATTAAAATTTCACATTGAAGGGCCCGCCATGGGACGAACCCCTCCTATCCCAGGTTCGGAAAATATTTGGGGTTGGAATCATCTATGAGATGAGCTATACCGAGCATTTGGTTACCCTCATCAAGCTCGTAAAAAACAAATGAGGCACTCATCATTCATGCTAGGGAAAAAGGAAAGCTTTTATGTTACACCATTATCAGTGGTAGTGCCTAGTCATTTCTTGAACACGGCACTCATTTGCATTTGCATACTGCACTTGGATCATCCGTTTGTCCTCGAGTTTCACCTATTTCCTGAGTCTTGTTACTCCTTTGAGTCATTCAAAGAACGCTTCCATCATCAGTTGCATTAGGATTTGGTATCATAGCTCGTCAAGTCAATATTGCCAAGGCATGCCATGCCCATGTTCAAGAATACTCCCACTACTCACTCTCTGCAGTCAGTACACCTTCCATCATGTCGGTCTACTCTGAGTCAGTCTTGCATGTCACTGTACCATCCGATCTGCTCTACACATCCTTTTTCGTGTTTCGTGTCAATGATGGGGGATTCATCATGGCTCTCCTTCGATGGATTCATCCTTGTCGACTTCAAATCATCATCCAAGGATTGAATCTAGAAACCAACCAAGTACCTTGGCCCTGCATGCCTCAATGGCAGGTTACCTCGCTTTCAACATGAGTTTACATCATTAACTCTTGATTGAAAGATTTCATGTCACATTCGACTTCAACTCATTTATTCACACCTGATGATATGTACTGTGATACCTTGGGAATCATTGACATTAATGGTCATCTCCCTCGCACTTGTTAGCAGTATGCATCAATGACCGATAATCAAGTGGTTTCTACCATGTTCAACATCAAGACATTTGTAATCACATGGATAGATTCGTATCATTGCGGGTTCAACTTGAAGACCCCGGGGAGTCATGTTTTACCCAGGTTGCGATGGAGTTTGTATTGAGTAATATTACACGGATCCACATTTGTATTGGTCGTGGCTATGTTATCATCTCATCATGGATCTACGCTTGTATCTAGTAGCCATGATTGTGTTCAGTCTGTCATTACTACCATGGATCTGCACTGTATTGGTCGGCAGCCATGTTGTACGTCATATGAGACAATGTACTCAGAGTCAGTTCTACTGCAACAGTGTCCTTCGTCCGACAAGCCATTGCCATTCTTTCTATCAAAGCATTTCACCTGTCCAAATTTCAACAACTTCATGCTTTGGGGGGCATTTTGTTACACCTAAAATCCTACCATCATGAGATTTAGTGTGAGCATCCCTAAAGTTTCATGGCTAATTCATTAACCCAGAAGAGATACCATTGCATTCATGCTAGGTTTTGGGAGGTCGTCGCAGGCTGCACTCATGCAACCTGCGACGTTGCATCTTGCTCTACTGCAGGGTGCGACAAAGTCAGTTAATGGACAAAAATAGGTCTTTCGAGCCCATTCTCAAAGCCTGCTAACTTGTATCCTTATCCCTGGCCTCTTGGGGGAGTTGTCACTCAGTTCCTAACCTCTTGGAAGGATCCCCTATCTCTCTCCTACCATATCTCAACCTACCCTATCCATACCCTATCCACTTAGCCCTATATAAGTGAAGCTCTACCCCTCTCCAAAGGGAGGAAGTCTATAGTGTTTACATGCTGGTGAAATCATTGTCGAGAGACCTCTACTCATCCATTGAGAGACTCTACTTACCTGGGAGGATATGGCATTTGGCTTGGATGAAGAAGGACTGCAGCGTTAAGCCTTGGTTGTAGTCTATTCTTTTCTATGTACTTTCCCGATTTACAGTTAATATAAACGCTTTCCACCAATATTGTTTATGTGTGATGATATTGTGTAGTTTACCTACTTAACTGTTTACTTAGATCTATTATTGTATAGATGCTCTTTTACTTGTTTGTATTGTTCTGTGTCTTGACAGGTCTTGCAGCTAAGATCTGACGACCACGAGGTGTGGAGCAACATCCAGGAAGAAAGGACTTCAAGTTTAAGGTAAGACATCTAGTTACCCAATCCTTAATTAGATCTAGGAAAGTTGTTTGTAGTCTGTACTATTTGTTCTAGACTCACATTGAGCTAGGGAGATCCGGCTTGCGTCCGCTCGAGTGGATTGTCCGTTAAACAGGTGCATTACGGAATAATAAATGCCCCAGTACGTGTAGTAGAAACAAACACACCGTATAAATTTTTATTAAAAATAAATATTAAAAAAACACGTTTAGTTTTAGGTAAGAACCTCATCTCAGTGCATTCGTTAACATTAAATGCCCCGGTGCGTCTTATCATAACAAACACACTGTGATATATTTTATTAAAAAAAAAATCACAAAATTTTACTTAAAGCCTCATAATGGTGCAAGTCAATAAATGCCCCGATGAGTGTCACAGACTCCAATGCACCACTCATTTTATTATTAAAAATTTAAAAAAAAAACTATAATTTTATTAAGAAGCAATTTTTTAAAACCTCATACCGATGTGCTACATGATACTAAACCTCCTGGTGCAATGCACCAGCTATTATTTTATTAAAAAATAAAAATAAAAATATTATTTTATTATTTTATTTTAAAACCTACTTGCATCGGTGCACATGACTGTCAGGTGCACCAAAACATGGTTTAATAAAAAACGGTGCGTCATCAAACTCATTTTTACCCTCTTCAATGCGTTTGAGCCCATCTGCATTGGTGTTGCACCTCACCCACCTAGACGCCCTCACATCCATGGTGCACGTCAACAAATTCCTCACTCCTATTGGATGCTGACTCTAGTTTGAATTTTCCAAATGGTGGGCAAAAATTCAATTTTTCCATACATTGCCAATATGCCTCCCTGACGAGCCGTTCAACATGTAAATTGATTCTTACTTCATAATTTAATTCTTTAGTGGATTATTTTTGAAAATTGAGCTTCAAATTGTCTTATTTAAAATATATATATAAAAAAATGCATCCTGTGTTTGAGCCTTTCGGCTCGCACCGCCTAATAGTGCACCCTGTAAAACTTTATAGGGCGCACCGTGAGTGATGCGAGCCGAACAACTTGAATGCACCACTGCATCGTGAAAAATTCTTTTAAAACATTGAATTGTTTATTGGTACGTTGGACATTGAAGAGCACAGGTATTCCAGTGCACTTTAGTGTACCGAACGCCCTGGTTGACAAACCCTCGTAGACGAAAAAAATAAATTATACAGTGCTCCTAGTGCACATCAGTGCACCATTTTTTGGTGCTCTGACGTGTACT
The DNA here is from genome assembly GCA_027924585.1 of Larix kaempferi. Classification (NCBI taxonomy): domain Eukaryota; kingdom Viridiplantae; phylum Streptophyta; class Pinopsida; order Pinales; family Pinaceae; genus Larix; species Larix kaempferi. The sequence continues at coordinate 4,070,310 of BSBM01000705.1, forward strand.
AGGCACACTGTTGACACGTTATCATAAAAAATTAAAATTTCATAAACAACAGTGCTTGTAGATCGCGTTAATGCACCAATAATGGTGTGTTCAATCAATCTAAAAATACGTACATCTAATATTATAAATTATGAACCCCCAAAAATCATAATTTAACGGTGCTCCTTAGGAACGTCAATGCCGGTACCTGTGAAAAGTCAAAATCTCAAAATTATTTGGGAGAAAAAAATGAGAAGTTTTATTCCAACAATCGACCAGAAAATAGCCCTGGTGAATGTAAATCTTGGATGGATCACTTCCCAAGAAATGCAACATCTCAGTTCAGGAATTCGAAAATTATATCACCTTGTTTCATCACGTATCAAAGTTACAAGTTCAGAATATCACAAAAAAAAAACGTTACAAGCAAGAACATCCAAAATTGTGCTTTGAGGAAAAAGCATCTCTAAGGGAGAGGCAATGTAATGAACAAAATATATAAATAAACATTAAATAAATAATAATAATAATAAAATAACATAACATTAATTATATTTAATTATGGGACACATCCCTTTGGTGAATAGTCTGATAAATATGATTGTCATTGATGACAACACATTAATGACAAAGGCTAAAGTGATGACATGGAGTACATGATGAGAAAGCAAGCCTGACAAGCATTTGGCTTAAGGACATGGTGAGCTTGAGGAAATGACAAGAAGCATGACATGGAAAGGACAATGACATGGCACAAGACTTGACATGGAGGACAATGAAATGGCAATGGACAAAGACAAAAGTTGACTTGGCATTGATGACTTGACAAAAATGATCACTTGGGAAGCATAAGACTTGACATGGCTAAAGACATGACTATGAACAAAAGACAAGACATGATAAAGGTGGAAGTGATGACAAGACAGGATATGGCAAAGTACATGACATGGCAGAGGTCAAGTAAGCATGAATGACATGGAAAATAAGGACAAAGACTTAGCAAGAACAAGTTGATGATATGGTTGATGGAAATCAAGACAAAGGAGGACAGCCTGCGGGCATTTTTTGATGGCTTGGCGGCATTTGAAGGCCCACTGTGGGCATTTTAGTAGAGCCCTGCGGACATAATTTAGAGCAGCTGCGGGCATATTTGAAAAGGCTCCTTGCAGGCATATGTTGAATCCTTTTAAGGGCTTATGCGGGCATCCTTGAAGCCTATTGCAGGCATTTTCAAAGTGCCCATGCGGGCATCTTAATGAATGCCTGCGAGCATTTTTGTTGAAGGCCTGCGGGCATTTATAGAAGGACATGTGAGCATTTTTCAAAGCCACTGCGGGCATTCTCAAGGAGGCTTCCTGAGGGAATTTAAAGACCCTTGCGGGCATTCTAAAAGTGGCTTGTGCGAGCATTTTAATGTGGCTCCTGTGGGCATTTTCCAAGGGCCCTGCAGGCATAATTTATATGCCCTTGCGGGCATATTTATGGCCCCTTGTGGGCATCTTAGAGGCCCCTTGTGGGCATCCTGGAAGACACCTTGCGGGCATATGACAAGGCCACCTTGCGGGCATTTTGGAGGAAGTCACGAGGGCATAAATTAAGGCCCTTGCAGGCAAACTTAAGAAACCCTTGCGGGCATATTTGAAGGGAAGTATGTGATGTGGCAAAAAGAGAAATATATACATATATATTTAATAAGGATAATATGGAAATAAAAATATACTATTTGATAAAATAGAAAATAAAATGATAATCAATGACAAGTCAGCCTCCACAATTTAAGGAGAAGAGAAGTATAAATAAAGGACAAATGTTTATGTTTTGTGTGTGAGTTGGTGGTGAGTATTCGGTGGAATGGAGTAGCTCTGATTTCAGGTGTTTCTTTGAGGCAACAGTAGAGCAGCAAAGGAAGCCGAAGATGAAGGTTGACTTGATAGAGACAGCTTGATATTCTGGGGTAGCACGCTGATGAGGACATGGACAGCAGAATGAAGATGACTATGGACAAGTTTATATGAGACAGTTTTGATGATAATCTAGGGCAGCAGAAGTGACATGATTGATGACAGTTTGTGGATATGCTGATGATATGACTGACAGATTGATGATGATGTGTTTAGTTGCTGACAGTGATGACATGTAATTGACGAGATGTAATATGATAAGAATGTGTATGTAATTACAAGTTGGGCCTTGTACTATTTTTCTTAGTTGGATCTGAGAAAAAGACCAAGTTGAGTCTTGGAATAGAATTTGGTGCTTCTGATTCTGTTGTAGCTGATAAAACCCCCCAGTTGTAGCCGATTGAAGAAATATAAATAGATTAAAAAGCTTATAAATCGTGTCTCTTGTGATGTGTCAATGATATGGATTACTTGCTTAATGTTTATTGATGTATAGATAAGTATGAATGATGATCTCTGTATGAATGTTAAAATGGAATTGTAAATGATAAATGTTAGGGTTAGAAGAAGTTGGAAATTGGAATTAAGTACAAGCTCACTTGTTGACCAACACGACTCCAGTCGACAGGGGTTCCACTTCACTATCGACACATGCCGCAGTCTTCCTGGGCATCGGCCCGGACAAGTTTTATCCTTCCCAGCAACACCTGTAGAGCAGATGAGGTCTCACCCGAGGCGTCCAGGAAGAGCAGACGGAACCATGTTTCCACCGAGGAAGGAGGAGGGTTGCGGCTATATGAACTAACTCTATTGCAACACTAAACCGGAATCTCAAACATTTGACATGTATTCATAATGCATTATTCAATCGTAGCATTCATTATCACAGCAGTAGTAACAGTAAAGCAACATTGCATTAAGGAAACATAGCATTATTCATGAAGTGCGACATTGCATTACCATAAATAAACAGAAAGAACCCAGGAATTGCACCAGAACAGTTTCATCATATCATATTATCACTGCAAAACCCTAGATACAATATCTCCTCAAGATCAGGTCTCGGCAATATCTCACAGATGCGTAGAAACAACCAAAACATGCACTTCTTTTCACCTTGATTCCACTCCTATCTCCTTCTCCCTACAATACCTACGACTCTTATCTATATATAGGCTTCTGCCATTACAATGCTTGTCCACTTACTAACAATTTCCTAACTGACATTTGGACAAGTGACCCAATATCTAACTAACTTGGTACAAAACCGACCAAAAACCCGCATTCTGCGATAATATAACTGACTCAACATTACATAATATGTGGTCCAAATGACCCAAAACCCGCATTTTGCGGTATAATTGACCCAAAATACATAGCTAATCTTTTGCTCCTCACCATTCATGCCATCTTTTTCCTTGTCGTAACATCGAAGATGCTGCGATAGCAATCTACCAAACCGCCTGCCAACAGGCCCCCAACACAATCTTGTGGCTCGCCCTCAAGCCACATCAACTGCTGGACATAGTACACGCCGTCATTTTTACTTTGAAGTCCTCATATGGCTGTTCAACTGTCTGCACCAGCTCCTTGGCTTCCGTAGCTGCTGCCTGACTGCCGACCACGGCGTCTACAGATGGGTGATCCGTAAGCTTTTCCATGACCTACTGTCGACACTTCTACACTGCCTCCAGAGCTTCACTAGCCTGTATCATAAATTTACCACCCATGTCCTGGAACTCTTCTAACTGGGCCGCACGTATCTTTTGTCGCTCATCCGCCTTGGCGACACAGTGTTGTAAGTCTTTCAGCTCTTGAGACTTAGCAACTTGATCCAGTGGTGGCATTGTGCGCATTGCGGTTTTCAATGTGGCCAACTATCACTCTGCTTCCTGCCGGTACTTCGTCAGCTGCTCAACCTGCTCATCCTGAACAATGCGGCCCCATAATTGTACTATTTCAGTCGTGAGCCTGGTCGCCTGAGTTTCCCTCTCCTCCATATGTGTGGCAACTTCCTCAAGTGCCCGTCTTCGTTCATCCACTTCAGCCTGAGGCGTACCCGATTTCAGCTGGGCCTTTAACTCGTGGTTTTCCTGTCGCAACTGAACAATAGCAGCCCCCAGTCGCTACACTTGGTGGAGCACATCTACCTCTTCAGTGGGCTCCGAGACATGTTGATAAGCTTCTGTGATCGCCCGGTCGACCCGAACACTGTCGTCCCACTTGCGAGCCTTTTCTGCAATAAGGAAATCGTGTTCCTTTTTCAGGCCTTCAATTTCGCGGGCCTTCTCTGCCCGTTCTTCCTTAATGTGTACCTCAAGGTCATCCACTGCCTTCCATGCGAAAGCATCCCTGGCAGTCAATTCTTCAATAGTGCACTGCGCATCAGCCTCGCTTGTCTGCAGGCGGGCACACATGTTGCTGATCTGCCGCAGTTGGTCTGTCGTTTCCTCGCTGGTAGCAGCCTGCAGAGTAGTCAATCCTTCTGCGGTCAAGGCATTCACATTAATGGTCATTGTGTGCAGCTGTTGCAGCAACGTGGTTAGTGCCGCATCTTCGGTCACAATCACAATTGGGGGAATCTCCACATTCCTGACCCGCGGCTCAGTGCTGATTGTGTCAAAGGTTGATGCTGCTGCTTCCTTTGGTGCCCTGTCGGAAACCAGGTCGTACAAGGATTCTAACCGAGTAGTGATCACATGGAATCCTTCATCCGCTTTCCTTGTCATCTTTTCCGCTACCGCAGAGGATGTAGTATTGAGCGCTGTGACCAGGTGGCCCAAGTGTACCTCGACGGGCAAAGACAATCCATTGATCGTTGCCTGCTCCTGATACCTTTTCAAGCGGGTCTGTTCAAGTTCCCGGTCGCTATCATCTGATATCATTTTGGTCAATTGGTGCCTTGATTCATGGTGACTCTGCTCATCCTGGGCCGATACCCGATCATCTGGGCCCAACGGCGGGCCACCAGCTTCTATCTCTAGCGGACTCATGGGGTGTCGCCATTCCTCCTGCCACTCGTTCACAGCACCCTCCAAATCTGCGGAGGTCACCTTATACGCGGTCTGCAACCATTGCTGATCAGGATCGCGGGGGGCTTGGATATGTATGGTATGCAGTCGAATTGCAAACGCCATAACAGGTTTGAACCGTGCGACAGTTTCTTCAGATATTCACGAGACCTGTGTTGCTACGGCACAAAGCATCTCCCAATATAGCCAAAAATGCAAAATGCAATCCTGGATTCTCTCAGGCTCCCGTACATACCATAGATTTTGATATCACACCCCCTTTCATTCTGCTGCAGCCAAACAGTCCATGCCCTGGTACGTGCTGGGCTCTTTCCATGCGATGAAAACAATCAACAGCAACAACCAACTATATGTAAAGGCACCCTTTCCTGATTGGACCACCGCCGCGTCCTCCATTAATTGATTCAAGAGGTACAGGGACCAATTCATTTGGACCCCTTCCGCACATTGCTCAGCGCATGCAACAATGCCTGAGTTGCATTGGTTAGGTCGACCACCCCTAACCACCTTACAGGACAGAATCTTAACGCCTGTGAGCACTGCCTGATCATTGCAGCTACTGGTGCGACACCCACGCCCATCCGTTTCTAGGCCATATTTATGTGCCAACTGCAGTGCCTGCTTCTTGTCGTTGGCCTTCCCCTGGATGAACTGCGCAGGATCAACTCCATTCTTAGGCAAGCTGGTTATGAATGAAATTAAGTCGACAGTGACCGGGACTTCTTTATCCAGCCACAATGACCCACCATGAAAACACGCCAGGAGCTGCTTTACGCAAGCATTCACTTCCGCCAGTCGCCCGAAATGTGGCATATTAGTGAGCCCTAACAAGCCGTCCTGCTTCAATCCTCGTGCCTAGTTGTGTATTGTCGGTGTTGCGGAAAGGCGCGTCTCCTGCACATAAGGGGCAGATGCAATGTCGGGGTAGGCCACCATATCATGATCATCGTAGCGCAGACGCATCAACGCCGGTTCAATATCCACAGAGCACTCCATTCCAACCGGGAGCGCTAGCATCTTTACACCATACTTCTGTTATGGGTTTATCTTGCGTGGGGTGGCATCCAACCGAACTGGAGGGATATACCCAAGGATGTCACCAGCGGAGAGTCCCGCCCATGGGGCAAACTCACGAATGGGGTGACTGGACTACCCCACCTGTTCCGGATCTTCACCCGCCGTCGCAGCAGAGGACCAGAGCACCCTCTTACTCTGCGGGGACTCTGAGTGCTGACCTCCCTGTCGCTTCTTAGCAATTACAGATTCTCCCACCGGCATAGTTGCTACCTCGGCCTCAAGGTTGACGGCTGGCACAGGTTCTTCTTCAACAATAGCCGAGATGAAGGGGGAATCGACTTCACTACTGATCTCAATAGTCTCCAGCTCACCTGGCATACCTCACTATACTCAACAACAGCACTCTACAATGCCAACAGCTTCTCCCAACACACATCAACACTCACAAACCAGCAACAATACTCTGCAGCATGCCACAATCTTACCAAAACAACTAAATTCTCAGTGCCTTCCGACCCACTCCAATCCATTTTTATAGCATCCAACCAAATCCACCGTAATCATCACAAAATCAGGCATTAACTCAACCAAAATCCTGTATTAATGACACAAATCCACCGTTGATCCATTCCGTCGTTCGGTTGGATCTGCCATTAATGCCCATCATTCGAACAGTGTCGTTAATTAACTGTCTGAACTTTTGGCATTTATTACTGATTTGACCGAGTCACTACGCTGCCATGTGTCTCCAACCATTCCTATCTTACGGTAGAAGCCTCCCTGCTTCCGCATTTTAGCCATGGTGGTGCGACAGCCTGTCACCAATCATCCGGCAACACATAATCATATTTTTTTTCCCGATGCGACTCAGGCATCGCGGTGTTCTAAGCCCGTGCGATAGGGATTCAACCTATGACTATTTACCAGCTTGGGGAGCATCGCCCCGTCCAAATGTTGCAACTAAACCGCTCCTCCTGAAGTAATACTACTGATGCGATAGGGACCAAGCCAATGCATCTGCAACTTCCCTGGATGTTTCATAAACTTGATGTCGTACAACAGCACCAATTCACCCTGCTAAAACTGTTTATTGTTGATGTGGCGATCATGCCATGCCTTCTGTCAATCCTTCTCGACCCCTTGGTGGAACCCAGTGATGAAATGATCTTCTTCCAGTTGCACCAATTGCACCAGACGTTCATCTAATGCTGCGACATCATCCATGCCCGTGGCAGCCGCAATTTGTAGACTCGGAACAATATACTCCATTGGCATAATCGCTTCTTGTCCATACACCAACTTAAATGATGTTTGTCTTGTCAGCCACTTAAATGTGGTGTGATAGGCCCACAACACTACTGGGATTTTGAGATCCCATTCATTGCGGTTAGCATTGCACACCTTTGTCAGCGCATGCTCCAATACTTTGTTAAAAGCCTCCACCGTGCCATTCGCCTGTGGATGATAGGGTGAACTCTTCTTATGCTGTATCTGCAATTCCTCCGTCAATGCGCTGATGGCGCGATTAAGAAAGTGGCTGCCTTGATCACTCAACAATATCTTAGGGCAGCCAAAGCAAGTGATAATGTTATCAAACAAAAATCACGTCACCATAGCCGTGGAACAATCAACTACAGGGGCCACCTCGGCCCATCGGGTCAAATATTCTGTCGCCATGACAATATACCGCGCACCCGTGTGTTTTCCTGGTGGATTGATCGGTCCTACAAAATCCACGATCAATTTGTCGAATGGTTGCAATGTTATTTGAGGCGTCAACGGCATCTCATCGCGGCGGGATGGTTTTCCAGTTCACTAACAAACATCGCAAGACCGCGCATAGTCTGTCGCATCATTATGCAAGGTAGGCCACCATAGCCCCGCACGCAACACCTTCCTAGCCGTCGCCTGACTGCCATAGTGTCCTCCTGCTACTGCTCCATGTGCTTCAGCGAGTATCAGCGCTTGCTCATGTGGCAAGACACATCTGCGCAATATCTCATCAGCACCCATTTTATACAATTCTCCTGCTATTAGCTAAAAGTCTACAGCCTTGACTACCAATTGCTTCTTCTGACTGGTGGTGAACTCATCTGGTGCAGTACCCATTGTCAGAAACTGGAGGATGTCATCAAAATAGTCATCAGCGACGCCAACCTTAAATAGTTTTGCACCCATCAACCCATCTTCAATATTGGTTGGTTCCTCCCCTGTATCAATCCGCGATAGATGATCAAGACTGGAATTCAATTAGCCTGGCTTCACAATGACTTCACAATCGAACTCCTAAAAAAGAAGTAGCCAGCGGCATATCTCCCCCCCAACACAGGATTATTGACTAGGTATTTCAACGCAGCATGGTCAGTGAACATTTTAAAGTGCCCACCCAACAAATAGTGCCTGAACTTCTGCAGCGCGTAGACCATCGCCATACCTTCCCGCTCAGTGGTGGTGTAGTTGCGTTCAACGGACGACAACGTCCGACTAGCGAAAGCAATGGGGTGATCAAGATCTCCTTCGTCGGGCTGAGCCAATACTACTCCCAATGCAACTAATGAGGCATCCACATGTACATGGAACTCCTTACTCCAATCCAAAAATACCAGTATTGGTGCCGAAGCCATCTTCATCTTCAGTGTGTCGAAACTATCTTGACATTCCGGAGTCCATTGAAATAGCGCATCTTTCTTCAGCAACTTCTCCATAGGGGCGGTGATCGCGGCATATCCCTTGATGAACTTGCGATAATACCTTGTATGCCCCAGAGTCGCTCGTAACTGCTTAACAGTGGTCGGTGGTTGCAAACTCAAAATGAGCGCAATCTTAGCCGAATCGACCAACAACCCTTGCTTACACACAATATGACCCAATACTATCCTAAATGGTGCACAAAAAATACATTTCTTCAAATTCAGCGATATCTGGTGCTGTCGGCAGCGCTCAAGCATTAACCACAGATTGGCCAGATGATCGTGGATCAACCCATAAACTGTCCAATCATCCATGTATACTTGCAAAAACTTATGGATAAAGTCTTTAAATGCAGCAACAACGACCCGGGAGAATATCGCAGGTGCATTCTTCAAACCCAACGACATTACAGTGTACTGAAAGCAGCCCCATTCAGTAACGAAAGTTGTCTTATGGCGATCTTCTTTGGCAATGCGAACCTGATGGTAGCCAAAGAACCCATCGGTGAATGAGTACATCTCCTGGCCACCCACCCCTTCAAGTACTTCGTCAGTAAACGGGGTCGGAAAAGGGTCATGCAAGTAGGCATCATTTAACTTCCACAAGTCAACACAAATGCGCACTTCACCGGTTTTCTTGTCCTGCACCACCATAGGGCTGATCCATTCGGACTCTTCCACTGGTTCAATAATACCAGCATCCAACATGCGATCAAGTTCTGCCTTGACCTTTTCCTTATGTCACGAATTCAACCGATAAGGTTGCTATCGAACTGGCTTAGCATCTGGTTTTAAAGGAATCCTCATGTCCCCTAAATCACCCAGGATCCCCTTCATATCGAAAAACTGCGTAGGAAACAAGTCTTGAAACTCATGGAGTAAATCAGTGACCTTACTCATCATCTCGTCATCCCAATAGTCCCCAACATTTGCAAACTTGGGAGTGACCTCTGTGCCGATATTGAGCTTACGAGGCTTCAATCATTGACTGAACGGATTACTTGGTGCAGCAGGTGGGACCACATCGCGACTTCCTTCAGATTCGGGAATGTTGACATTTTAGGGATCATCCTCATCCTCTGGCCCACCAGTGATGTTGAAGCACTCCATAAGAGACTACATCTGACAGTATGTGTGCGGATCGACAGGGTAGGCTGCCGGAACAACCTGAAGTACCACATCGCGGATGAGCTGTAAGGCGTTATTGATGTCAGGGTTAGCATCCACAAAAGTGAACGTATGAGTGAAACAGACCGTCAACTCCCCCCATGTTGTAATTTATCGGTGCAACTCGGCTGCAGTATACCATGAGCACGGCATCTCATCTAAGGTATGGATAAAAGCATGGACCCACTCATCTCTGGGTCGCGCTACCCATAATCGTTGGCATTCCATCACATGATCACTAGGATTCTTCTGGCCATCATACTTGCCAGTGTGATAAACCTCAGTATCGCCGAACTAGACCATCATCAACCTTCGACACTGTGACCAACCATCCATAGATTTCTTGTGTGTTTCCCACCAGCGTGTTGGAGCAGCCTTCAATGCTTCCTCCAATGCCAGCAATCGCTGCGGTTCTGAGACTCATTCTTCAAATTCCGTCAAAAAGTTGGTTAAGCCAGGCAACCCCTCATAGAATGGTAGTGTGACTGTTTCTGTCGCAACACAACATAAAGATTGCGTAATTAAGCCACATTTTCGGAACAATACTTCGTGCAAGTGGTTCTGCCAATGTTCTGTTGCGTCATCAGAGTCGGAAGATGCAAAGCTCTTGCTGCGCCATCCCAGCTCACCGTTGGCAGTGGGATGAATATAGTCTTCAGAAATATTGAATGCATGGTCCCATCCAGTGGGATCATCATCCAGTGGGATCATCATCTTTTACAGGCTCAACGTATCGGCATCCTTCAGCCAGATCCAACGGGGCTATGACTCTGAGATCACGATTCTCAAAGGTCATCATGCGCCTCTTGAAGTTGATTACAGCTCCACTATCGTTAGCCCATACAATCCCCAATAGCACAGGATAAGAACTTCCTCCCTCAACTACTTCAATGACATCGAAGTCAACATAAGTCTTCATGCCCTCAATATCGACTGTTAGCCGCGGAACTCGCCCAATGGGTGTTACTTTCGCATGGTTAGCCAACCGGAGCTGCATAGGAGACCAACTCAATGGGGGACTCCCCATTTTCTGCCACGCCTACTTGGTTAAGATGTTAACATCCGAACCAAGATCAAGAATAACGGAATCGACATCATAGTCACCAATTTGGATGTTCATTCTCATCTCCTTTCCAGTATTTCGTCGCTGTAAAGAGTTTACTGCTGACTCCCGCCCTCCTTGCGGAAATCGCTACAACAATCCCTCAATCTCGACCAGGGCGGTCGGATCCCGGGCCAATAACAGACAGCTTTCAAGAAATCTTTGCAATGTTCCCGATGGTGTCGACGGACCGCCCTCTGATGTAGTGTCAAAGACAGGTGGCATATTGCAAACAACAACCTTACTGCGGTCTTTCTCCAAGGCGCGATGCGCCCAAAGGAATGCCTCCCGTTCAGCATCGATGTCAAATGATACCGTCTTCTGGCCTGCCAACTAAATCATCGGTCGTGAGCTATCTTCCCCAGTCGTTTTTCCTCCACGAGTTACAACAGCCACCGAAGCATCTTGTGGTCGCGGTTCTGCAGAAATTGTCGCAATATTTGCACCCTGCATATGAGCCTGTTGCAGATTCCCCTGTGGGTTCCCATTTGGATTTGCATTTTGATTCAGTCGTGGAGGCTGGTTCTGTACTGGTTGCTGCACTTGATTCTGGACTGGTTTTTATACTTGGTTCTTGGCTGGTTGCTGCACTTGGTTCTGGACTAGCTGCTGTACTTGGTTCTAGGCTGGTTGTTGCGGCTAGGTCTGATTCTGTATCTGCAGAGCGTTCCTAGCCTACCATCGTGCAATCAACTGTGGACAATTCTCAACTGTATGATCATTAACAAAACAGAACGTACACTGATTCTATAGTAGCGGACAGTCTAGTTGATAATGCCCCAACACCGCACAGTGATAGCATTGAACAGGTCCACGGCCACCTCGTTCTCCTCCGTGACCAAATCCTCCACTGCGTCCGCCCCGGTATCCTCCTCAGAATCCACCCTGCTGTTGGTACTGCGGCTGCATAGGATTCTATTACATGCCTTGCCCCTGCGGTACATACTTCGATTGCTGGACGCACTATGGTTGTTGTGGAGCCACTTGCATAGGAGCATATTGCGGCACGAACTGCTGCGGTACAAACTGCATCTGCGGTTGAGGTAGTGGCTTGGCTATCTGCGGTTGCAGTTGTGGTTGTTGTACGGCACGCTGATCGTCCTTGATGTAGAATGCATCACACATTCTTTCTTGTAGCAACCCATATGCACGGCAATCTTTGTCATCGTGACCCACCAACTTGCAAAATGTGCAATAAAGATTTCTTGGGGTTGTGACCATTTTCTGCATAAAAGGGCAATTTTCGTGACTGTGCCCATATGTTAACACCCAAAAAATGCTCACTAGCTCATTTCCTTATTCACATGACCCATTTGTCCACTTTTTCACCATTTGAGCCTCTAAAGCCATCAAAAGGTCACCAAAAGACCATAATACACCCCTTTTTCCCCTCAAAATGAATATTTTTCCTCAAAAAGCATAAAAAAACCCTCAAAAAGGGTCCAGAATTCCCAAAAATATTAAAAAGGGAATAAAAATATTCAAAATATTCAAAAAAGGAAAAAGGAGGGAAAAAGGTACCTAAACCATGTTGGTCAATACCATTGGTTTCCTCAAAACCATAATGGTATTCCCCACCACCAAAAACTATAAAAAGGTGGTAGGGGCTCCTCACTTTCCATCCATCCATCATCCTATCCTCACGCTATCAAAATCTCTCATGAGACTTTTGGCCATTTTCAACATCTTGGAGAAGAGACCATTGGAGCTTGGAGCTACTCACCCTTGGAGTTGCTCAACACAAATCCTTACTATTTGAGGTATCTTAATACAAAACATCTATTCTTTTTATTTCTTGTTTCCATGAATCGTTTTTAAATTTATTTGTTATATGCACATGTTAGTTTAGATTTAGATTTAATTCCTAATCATTTTTGCTTTCTCTATTGAAACTGCTATCACATTGTTGATAGGTTCCCATTGCACAAAGCTTGGTTGCAAAACCAAGCCAACAGTTTTTGGCGACTCCGCTGGCTTCGAATTATTAGATCTCAGTTTTTTGCTTTAGATTTTAGTTTTTGTTAGTTTTAGTCATTTTAATTCATAGATCTGCCATCCTAGACAGCAGATCCATTGTTGTTCTAGATCTTGGCCCTTTCTATTGCCATTAACAGCCTGAAATTTCCATTTTCGGGTTTGTTTTTTGGCTTCCGTTTTCGGCTTTCGCCTCGCGGCTTTTCGCCCGACAGTCGCGCGGCTCATCGCGACCTCGCGGCCTTTTTCCGCGCAGCGTGCCGCGGCTTTGTGGCCATTTTACGCGCTGCACATCGCGGCTTCGCGGACATTTTCCGCGCTGCACATCGCAACTGTGTGACCGAAACCCGCGATGCACATCGCGGCTTCGCAGCCATTTGTCGCGCTGCACATCGCGGCTGTTTCCCCAAAACCCAGGATGCAGTTATTTCGAATTCGACCAATTTTTTAGAAAAAATTTTGCTGTATGTTTTGCCAAGTTAGCCTATTTTACAACATTATTTTTTCTGCACTTTTACAGCCATACTAAATCTTTTTCTATTTATATATGCTCCATAAAAGTCTTTTTAAAAAATTTCAGTAATTGAAAGAAAGATTTTCTGCATTCTATTTAGATCAATATTTTACTGTTTATTTGCTCAATACTTTGCCCAAGCAATTTTCCAAGAGATCCATTTATTTCTTGAAATATTTATGTTATTTGCTTCCCTTTAAATTATTTCAAAGATCCATTATTTTTTAATAGTTTTTTCAAGCATTTACATTTCAAAAAACGCCTTTATTTTTTGCAAACTGGAAGCGTCTTTTCTTTCATTTGTAATCAATCGCCCAAGAGGCAAATCAATTTCAGTTTAAATATCACACTTGCACCCACTCTGCCACATAATTTAAACTAAGCCTTAAAATTTACCTTAACTCAACAAACTTTTAACCCCACTTGGGGAGCACTTAAAAGAATCTTGTAGTTAGGTAGAATTGAGGGGATAGGTGTACCAATAACACCCCTCAATTATTTACATTTGAGACATAGTGGTTGTCTTTAGGGTCCAAAAAATGCCTTATAATTTTGACACGGTTATCAACCAATTTATCGGGAAGGCCTCTCCCTTAGGAGGGTTGAAGTAGCCAGACTGTTTCCGGAATTCTGAGTGGAATACGGCAATCCATTCAGTAACCGAAGGATACCTTTCGAAGTTCTCGGTGTACACCCGAATGGGGGTACAGCAGCGATAGAACCAAACTGCAGATTCACCCAACCGAACGTGTCATGAGCGAGGTATCCTAGTTGACACTCTTTAGGATTGTCTACCCGGTGTCCCTCCCGGTAGGGGGATATCTAGCTGTTGATGCAACACTCTATATTGTCTGACTTGGATTTCATCACCTTGCAGAGAATATCGTTTGTTGACTCACAATACTCCTAGTTAGGTGTTTGCATGATACAATACCCACCTTTGGTCTAGTAACACCACTTTTTTCTAGGATCTGTTTGACTTTTGGTATTCTGACCAATTTTGTTGCATCCCTCCACTTATTATAGCACAGCTACTATAATAAGTGCTTTTTGAGGTTGGTTGTTGGCCTGAGAGCCTTTACTTTGTCACTCCCCTCTTGCACTCATTATTGCACTAGGGTTTCGAGTTTTTTACATCACCACCTTACACTGAAATTTTTAAAATATTTCTCACCATTGAGAATTTAAGACGATCTCGCCGTCTTCAGGGTGAACCCCCTCAATTTGGTACACTTGGCTGTACACGTCATAGACGTAAAGCCTTATCCCTTGACTCGACACGTCATCGGCCAAGAACACAGTCATCGGCCAAGAACACAGTCATCCGATTCTGACACGCCTCACTTCACATTTGATTCTGAGGCTGAATCTGAAAACCCTACTGAAATATCACCAACCAGCCCCATGGCTGGATCACAATACGACCCACTCTTCACCAGTGTTATTGGAGATACATCGACAAACCCTTCTACTACTGTTCCACCCATGGTAACAACAACTCCTTTAGGCATGCCTAATATAGGGGCCACTCCACCTTTAGGTATGCCCAACACAGGACTACCTCCTATTACGGGTATGCCCAACATAGGAATCACACCCCCTCTCATTACCACAACCCATATCCCAGGAATTCCTGGCACTATTCCTAACCCCTATGCAACCCATGTTGCACTTGGGAACGCTGGACCATCCCACACCACAACAGTTGGAGGACACATACCTTCAATACCTAGCATACCCTTAGGGGCCACTGGACCACTACATAATGCCACCATTAACAGTTGTGTCCCAGTCACTACGCCACACCCATCTGCTAGTTTACCATACATGGCTAGTCTGAACTTACCAGACCTAGCCAGGTTAACCAACGATCATATCAGGCACAACCCTACATGGCCACCCATGCCTACAAAGCTCCCCTCGGACATCCCCAAGTTTGAAGGAAAACTTGGGGAGGATCCCCAAAACCACATAACGTCATTTCACCTATGGTGTTCATCTAACTCCATAGTGGATGACTCCATTAGACTAAGACTATTGCAACGAACGTTCACTGGCTCTGCAGCCAAGTTGTACATTGAACAACCACATGGGACCCACCATACATTTACGTTCCTCGCCTCCACTTTCCTTTAGTTTTTTCAGCTACCTGTACGCTATGATGCAGGAGTTGAAATACTGTTGTCTTGCAGACAAAACACAGCTACCCACATCACTGACCATATCCATGAGTGGCGCAAGCATCATAGCCTCTGCAAGATAAAACTGGATGACCGTATATTTTTGGACTGGTTTCTTAAATCACTCCTACCCCTCATAACCAAAGATGTAGCTTTCGAATGACCCCAGTCAGAAGAGGAAGCTATCTTAAAATCTCAACAGTTCGACCTGATTTATGCCCAGTCAGGCTATCTCTACACCGTCATACCAGACGCCCCACAAGGCGATTCTTCACGCGGTGACGCTCTGGGGGCATCACACGTCGCTGATGGTATTATCGGCCAAGTCACAGCACAAAACAAAACTTTTAGCATGGTGAGCACCATAAATGCCCCAGACCTCTCTAGGGCTACATCTAATTCTGGAGCGACGACTCCGTACGCTCCAACGAATCAGACTCATCACACTCATGGACCCTCTTGTCCACAACATTGCTATGGGCAAGCGCCATCGACATATATACCACCCACATACTATAACCAACCGGCCACCCAGAACCCAATTCATTTACCGGCCCAACCAATGTATTGCCCACAACAAGCTACACCAGCTAACGCAACACTTCCAATAGCTCAGGGTTACCAACAACCCCAGCAGGCAACTAGACCTCCTCCAGCCCCACCAGCTTATTATCCACCGCAACCTGCTCCCACACCTGCGGCACCCCAAAATACTCCCACTACTCAAGGGCAAGTGTACACACAACACAATCAGCCCCAACACCAAAATAACCAATGAAATCAGGGCGGACAGCAAAACCGCGGAAGAGGACGTAACCGCGGTAACAACCAACAACATAATCAAGGCCCACCACCTCCCAATCCTCCAAATAATAACAATGCTGCTCCTCCCAACCAGAATCCTGATCATCATCCCAAACAGGCAAAAAACAATAACCTGAGAACAAACCATCCATGTTCTATATGTGGATTCTATGGCCACTACACTCACAACTGCCCCCATTTAGAGAAAGCACGTAAGCTTTGGGTTGACGATGCCTAACGCCAGGGCCACGCTGGACATCTAGCTCCACTTAATTAACCGCAACCCATGATACTGCAAAACCCATTGCCAAACCAGGGAGTAGTAAATGCTCGCCCAATGGATCCCCCACAAGGATCTACTACACCTCAGCAGCAAATCACCTACGCCGCAACTGATTATCAGCATACGGATTTAGGCACACACCATTTATTAATGATGTCATCCAATGACATTAATCTCCAGACCCGCAGGAATCAGTATGGCCCACCCCCAGAAACTCCTCCCAATGACGCATCCACCTCCCTTCCACCAGATCAACCACTACGCATACCAAATATGTCATTGGACGGAGGACCTAAAATCCCTCGCATCCCTTTGCGAAGGATTAACAACAATCCTAATGCTCGCGCAACATCCAATTATAACGTCGTGGAAGACCTAGCACAATCCCCCGCTGCTATGTCTGCTTTAGAGGTACTGAAAACATGCCCTGCACAACGAAAACTACTACTATCCGCCATCGGAGAAGTAGACCCTGACGATACACACATGATGGCTTTCGACTTAGACCAAGCCGAACCTAGATTGCCATCAAATTTGGCCTTCCAAGTATCAGTAAACATTCGAAACCTTGTTGTGCATCGATGCATCATCGATGAAGGAGCTTCAACCTGCATTATGTCCACTCTTGTGTGGCAGAAACTTGGCTCCCCCGCTTTACAACCATCTACCACAGCATTACGAGCTTACGACGGGCACTCAGCTCAACCATAAGGCCTCTTAGCGAACATACCCGTAGAACTAGGCGGCAAATTAGTTCTCATCGACATCGAAGTGATCAATGCCCAGCTCGACTACAACCTCCTTCTTAGACGTAGCTATATGTACAAAATGAAAGCCGTCGCTTCATCTGTGTTCCACCTCATGATGTTCCCACATGAAGGATGCATTATCAAGATTGATCAACTCACATATTATGATCCTAATGGCCCCGCAGCCCCTCAAAATGTGCTACCAATGATTGAACAAACCGTTCAAACTGCACCAACATCATTTGTCTTGTCAATTGGTCCTGGAATCTACACCGAGTCACCTATGACTTCCACATTTCCATCGATCCCACCACCTTTACCGATAACAAAAACATCTGATTTGTGCACCCTGTCACACACCACACAGCATCCTTCGTCACTACCACAAACACCCACAGTGCCTACTCATATTGGAACAACGCCAATTCATACTATCCCGTTCTTATTCCCATTTTCTGGAGTTGTCAGTTCGCTAGTAATGGCTACACTCAACCTTCCTGGTTTAACATTAGGGATACATGTATGGTACTTACCTGCTCCGAGCCCCCCGCCAACTCCGACTGTTATTTTACAACGGGTACAACCTATCCCTACTACCAACCACCCACCCCCTCCTGTCACTCATCTGCAAAACAAACCACCCCCAATAGTGACTACAGCATCTACGTCTAGAAAGGCCCCACCTCCGTTACGAAACACAGGGGGCAAAGGCCCACAAACTTATAACACTGGACCCATAACTCGCACCCCCCCCAGCAACCCCCAAGGTATCCAAGAACCCCCCAACTATTCGCATTCCCCCTAAGTGCTCGTTGTGTGACGACATAGGCCATGCCACTCATCAATGTCCACAATTACCTGCACTCCAAGAACACATGAATATGTTGGATGACGACACCGGAATCCCAGTGATAAGACTTGAGCCACCTCCTCAACCTCGCAACAAAATGCTTCGCACTAACCACCCTTGTGCGATATGCGGCATTTATGGCCATTATTCACACCACTACCCTGATCTCCTAGATTATAGAGTAGCCTTATACGAGATGAACAATGCTGACTTAGAGATATCTCCTCCCCTCATCGAGGAGATCTACCCTCTGAAATCATCTTCTTCAGAAGAAATCAATACCATCTATATGATTTCAACCACGTACAAACCCAAAACCGTTGATTTATGGTCTGATTACTTTCGTACTGATGAGAAAATTCTAGAAACACTCACTGCACTAGACTACCCTTGGGACGATATGCACCATCGATCATAATTCCTCCCTGAGGCGTCTACATCCACCGCGAAAAACCAGCTATCAGTCGAATCAAAAGATTTTCTACCAACTAAGGTTGATTGGTTCAAAGACCCCATCCCAGCACCAGATGCCTTCGAAGAGGGGAATATGTCCAACATTTCCCCTATTATACAAATCGACATTTCCACCACACCTGGAAAACCTGATCTCATCTCGCTAGGCACATCATGCACTCAAGCGGAAACTCAGGCATATAAGAAACTCTTCCAAGAGTTTCGTGATGTCTTTGCCTGGTCTTACACCGAGATGCCCGGCCTCAATCCTAACATTGTGGAACATCACATCGACACTTGGCCCCATGTGACTCCTATCCGATAGAAACAACGCCCAATTCACCCATCTAAACTCCTAGCTGTTAAGGCTGAGATTGAGAAACTCCAAAAAGTAGGATTCATATATCCTATTGCCTACACCACCTGGGTTTCAAACCCAGTACCAGTAAACAAGAAAGTGGGAACCATATGCGTTTGTACTGATTTCCGAGACCTCAACCTAGCTTGTCCGAAAGACAACTTCCCCACACCATTCATTGACCAACTAATCGATGAATGTGCGGGGCATGAGGTTCTTTCTTTTATGGATGGTTTCTCCGGATATAACCAAATCAAAATCCGTAAAGAAGATCAATACAAGACAACTTTCACTACCCCATGGGGCACCTTCTCCTATCACATCATGCCTTTCGGTCTCAAGAATGCTGGAGCCACTTTCCAACACGCCATGACTTATTGCTTCCACGATTTACATAGAATCATAAAAGTTTATCTAGACGACCTCACCGCTCGATCTAAGAAACAATCTGACCATTTAGACGACCTTTGACAAGTTTTCTTGCATTGTCGAAAATACAACATCCGCTTGAACCCACTCAAGTGTGTCTTTTGTGTTACAGCAGATCACCTGCTGGGGTTTTTCATTTCAGAAAAAGGCATCACTATAGACCCCTTGAAAGTCCAAGCCATTGTAGACTTACCGTCACCCCGCACATTAAGACAACTTCAAAGCCTCCAAGGGAGGTCCAACTTCCTCCGCCGCTTTGTCCCTGACTATGCCACGACGGTCCACGGTTTCCTTCGACTACTACGTCTGCATACCCATTTCATATGGGACCAACAAGCAGAATCAGCTTTCACCGACTTAAATAAAGCACTCACGAACGCCCCGTTGATCTCTCCTCCAGATTTTACAAAAGATTTCACCCTCTATGTTTCAGCATCCGAATATGCCGTATCTGGAGTTCTTGTCCAAGAAGATACTGCTCGCCAAGAGCATGTCATCTACTATGTGAGCCATACCTTGTCAGGCCCACCCCTCCGCTACCCACATGAAGAGAAGATGGCCCTCGCCGTCGTCTTTTCAGTACAAAAGCTACGACATTACATTCTCCTCAGTCACACCACGGTTGTCGCCAATTCCAATCCAATGGTTTACCTCTTGACACGTCGCCTCCTTCAAGGCCGCGTAGCTAAATGGGTGATTATCTTGCAAGAATACGACCTAACTTTCAAAACCCCAAAGAGCACCAAGGCCCTAGCACTCACTCAACTCATCACAGATCTTCCATCCTCTTCATCATCACCCACTATCCAAACCGACCTCATTGACGACCACATTTTCATCATTTCCTCTAACGACCCATGGTACAGCGACATCTTAATCTACCTCCGCACACAAAAATTTCGACCCAACATCGATCGTGACGGACGTCGTCGTATACGACACCATGCCCCCCGATATATCCTATTAGGCGATGTACTTTATCGACGCGGCGTCGATACCATCTTACGACGCTGCCTTTCTCATGACAAAGCAGAACAAGTCCTTAATGACTGCCATAGCAGTGCCTGCGGAGGCCATTTCTCCGGCATGGCCACTGCCCAAAAGATCATCCACACAGGTTACTTTTGGCCCTCATTATTTACTGATTGCATCACCACAGTCAAACATTGTCAAAACTGCCAACTTTTTTCCCCCAAGGCAAGAACACCACCCGCCCCCCTTCATCCAGTCGTCACTATCAAACCATTCTGCAAATGGGCCATCGACTTCCTAGATTGCAATCCCACGTCAGCCGGCAGTCATAAACACATCATTGTGGTCGTAGATTATTTCACCAAGTGGGCGGAAGCCATGCCAACTTACAATTGCAAAGCCGACACTTCAGCACGTTTTTTCCTCAACCATGTTATCGCTCGTTTTGGAGTGCCAAAGCAACTCGTCTCAAACCCGCGATGTTCATCGCGGAAAAGGACGCGAAACCCGCGATATTCCACGTTGGAAGGCCAACATGGAATTTTGCGGCCTTCGGGGGCCCGCCGCTAACCAAAAAAGACATAATTAAAAAGGCTAAGGCGAATAGGGTTACCTGAAACTCGCGGAATCGAAAACCAACGGTCGAATCTCCCAGAAATCAAGAAAGAGCTCTGATTGCTTTGCCAAACTCGCACGTAACAATGACACGTCATGTTGGCCCCACACCCTATTTATAAAGATTTGACCATTTTTCAAACAACCATTGCGGTATCATACGACGTCCGTTCCTCAAACCGTTGGTATCGTTGGAATCAGCACAACAAGAACTTCATGATAGTCCTTTCCTTTTCCTATTTTCACTAGGTCCATTTTTTCACGCCCTCGTTGCCTCGGTTTGCGTGCCACTTCGGTCGTTCTCCATTTTTTACGAGTCTTATATCATCGGATTCAGTTTTTCGCACTCGTGATGATGCTTGAGATCATTTCTCTCTCTCACCTCCATATTTTTTGGGCATTTTTCCCATGCCCCCTTGTTGCCTCGGTTTGCGTTCCACATCGGCCGTTGTCCTTTTTTGACAAGTTTGATATCGTCGGATTCAGTTTTTCGCGCTCGTGATGATGCTTGAGATCATTTCTCGCTCTCACCCCCATAATTTTTGGGCATTTTTTCAAAATGCCACTCATCACCTCGGTTTCCATGCCACATTGGCCGTTGCCCGTTTTTTACAATCTTTATGTCACCGGATTCAGTATTCCACACTCATGACGATGCTTGAGACCTTTTCTCGTTCTCATCAATACCTTTTTGTTCGATATAGTTTTACCCCTTTTTTCGGGCCGAGCAATTCCTTTTACGAAAAAGGCACTTAGGGAGTTTATGTTAAGCTCTTTTCTGACTCCTAAAACAATGAAAAAATCGTCGAGCAACTTTGCTTCCTTTCATGCTCGCTAAACATATCTGAAAGGGTGTCTACCTGGTATAATTTTACCCCTTTTCCGAACCTTGTAGACTAATTACGAAAAAGGAATACTCTAGTCACAACGGCTAGAAGAGTTCTCCATTTGCATCATTTTATGCTTTTTCGGGCCTTGGAGACTAACTTACGAAAAAGAACACCAATGGAGTCCACTTACCGCTTTCAGACTCTCTAAACATGAAAATGACCACGAGCAATCACCATCCTGGGCTCGTAAAAAACCCACAAGACGGTACTCACAACCACTGCAGAGTCTTCTTATCGTTTTCAGACTCCTTAAAAATGAAAGCACCCATGAGCATGAACAGTCCTGGGCTTACAAAATCCACAGGACAGTACCATTTCAGAGCACACTTTTATCCCTTCTTGGAGCTCATTAAAACTATGAAGAAGGACCCAATGGTGTTTCTCGGTGCCACAACAGATCACGTCTACTCATATGGTAGTTTCCCCATTTTGGTCACCTTTGTTCAAAGTATTCTGCAGTATGTCACCCTGAGAATCCCTCGACAGCACCCATCAGCTTGACCCCCCAGAGTCAATACATACCCTTCAGTCCTTAAAAGCTATGATCCCCATACCTACAAGTCAGCTCCCTACGCTGCCAGGTCAACCATGTCATCATGCTCTGAACAAAGGAACTTTGAGTCCACCCAATCTATGACCCCAGTTACTTCCCATCCCCATAAGTATGTCAGTCCTACCATCAGTACTACCACACTTCAGTTCTACACCTCGTGCTCCTATCAAGGAAACATCATTGCCTTTTTAAGTTGTTGGTCTCCCTCTGTCGACGACAACCAAATTTATTCCAGAGGATAGACCTAGAGGTCCCTGTGTCTTGGACTCATCACCATTTATGGTGAGTGCCTACGAATCATTTCGAGAAGAGTCCTCAATGCCTCTCCAAATGGTTGTTTCTCACATGCTCGACTTCAACACCTTGATCGCATCGTTGAGACTCACACAGGGTATTGGTCCTTTCAATTGTTTGTTGAAGACCCCGGATACCACCTGACTCTTCCACATTTAAGAGTCTACTCATGGAAACAACCAGTTACATTTTTCCTATAGATATCCAGGTTGCGCATGGCGATAGTATTCAGATGTACCCCAATTTTATACTCCCTCGAGTATACAGTTACATATACTCCTCACAGTTGATTCAGAGTCATTGAGTCCCTACAGATGTTAGACACCTTCAGATTCAGCAGTTCATCAACCCTTCTGAGACCTTGTTCAGAACGGTTGTCAATTTATTCCAGTGTATCAGTTATTGAGATCAGTCATGTTATGATCATGAGTACATCCCAAACTAGTGTCCCCTTTGGACCATTACGATGTACCAGCAGATTTTTTATGTATTATTCAGGTCCCCCTTCTTGGGACTAATTGTTATGTATATGTCTTGATACGAGCATGGGTATGCTCGCCTCGTCCATTATCAGAGATTATTCCTCATTCATATTGAGGCGATGTAATATTTTTTCTTTTTAACAGCTTCCAAGGGCCGTGGATCTAGTCTCCAACCGGTCTCTTCTCTTCCCCAAACCCCAGGAAAAAGACAAAAGAACTATGATGTCTATCGGCCATACGATGAGCTCCTGCCCTCACACATCAGGGGGCAATCTGTTAACACCCAAAAAGTGCTCACTAGCTCATTTCCTTATTCACATGACCCATTTGTCCACTTTTTCACCATTTGAGCCTCTAAAGCCATCAAAAGGTCACCAAAAGACCATAATACACCCATTTTTCCCCTCAAAATGAATATTTTTCCTCAAAAAGCATAAAAAACCCTCAAAAAGGGTCCAAAATTCCCAAAAATATTAAAAAGGGAATAAAAATATTCAAAATATTCAAAAAAGGAAAAAGGAGGGAAAAAGGTACCTAAACCATGTTGGTCAATACCATTGGTTTCCTCAAAACCATAATGGTATTCCCCACCACCAAAAACTATAAAAAGGTGGTAGGGGCTCCTCACTTTCCATCCATCCATCATCCTATCCTCACGCTGTCAAAATCTCTCATGAGACTTTTGGCCATTTTCAGCATCTTGGAGAAGAGACCATTGGAGCTTGGAGCTACTCACCCTTGGAGTTGCTTAACACAAATCCTCACCATTTGAGGTATCTTAATACAAAACATCTATTCTTTTTATTTCTTGTTTCCATGAATCGTTTTTAAATTTATTTGTTATATGCACATGTTAGTTTAGATTTAGATTTAATTCCTAATAATTTTTGCTTTCTCTATTGAAACTACTATCACATTGTTGATAGGTGCCCATTGCACAAAGCTTGGTTGCAAAACTAAGCCAACACCATACACCTAGAAAATGCGACACCATGGCATGCTGCCACCATTCAACGGGTTTGGCGCACCTGACACCAAATGATTGCAAAAAACTGGGCAATTGTCCTTTGTATGCCCTTCTCCTCGGCATCGCGTACACCAAACTTCATCGCGTTGTTCCTTGTTCTTCTTCAAATATTGCAACTGCATATTCAAGTTAGCGAGTTGTGTCTGTATCTGCGACATCCCGGCTGCATTATCCCCAATCGGTGATGCCTCCAATCGCATTGCAATATCTAGAGCTTCGTTGGGCGTCGAAATCTTTTGCTGCATCAGCGGCAGTCGAATGTGCGGGAGCAATGCCGCAATGAGCCACTCTTTATGTTGGACGGCGCTCATATCGAAACTAACCTTTTCCATCAGCGTCTTTAATCGCTGGTCGAAATCCCATACCGTCTCATTGGGATACTGCTTAATTTCCTTCAATTTTGTGATGTATTGAGCTTTGGACTTCGGCCGTCTAAATTCAGCAATCATCCCATCCCGAATCTCATCTAGTGACTTCTCTAGGGCTCCCGTAGGGACTAGAACAAACTTCATGAACCAATCGAATGCACGACCTCACAGAGTCGTGGCTAACTGTCCTTTCTTAGCATCAGCATCAGTGATCTGTTTCACGGTCCAGACCGCTTCACACAAAAACCAATACTGTTCTGGGTTTTTTGTCGCACTTCCATGGAACAACGGTAACTTAGCATCATCGCCCGCCATTCTGGGCTTCCTTCCTCCTTTCGCTGTGCTACTACCAATTAACTTCTGTGGAATTGTTGAACTTGGCCTTGTCGAAGTGGTATTTCTTATTGTTTGTGAGATAGTGAGCGGAGGTGTGGGTACGTTGGTGCCGGGGTTTGGTCCTGCCTCTATCCTAGGTGTAGCCTGGCCGTCCCTGTCAGGACTATGAGGTTGCTTCGTCCCATTTGGTCTTCCTTCACGGTTGTGCGGTTCGATCGTAGCAGGACCTTCTCCTGTCCTCTGCCTCTTCTCCTGTCGAAACCTCGCTCCTCCTCTTGTAAGCCGACTTTCTTACTCGGCTTCGCTCACAGTCTCCTCATGGTATGCACCCATCTACCCCTTATTGTTCCATGTACTGTTCCCAAACAGTCGCGATACCCACGGCCTCCGCCCACCAGGTTGTCTAATAATCAAGATGCATCTTCAATATACCCTTCTCACATATTAGCATCTTAATCGATAGTTGGAGCGACAGCAGAAACCTTCCCCTTGGTCCGCGGAAGAAATATCTTTCAGCTTCACTATAGGATTTCTGTGTGTCAACCGTAAATTCAGTGATATATCCCTCCAAGATGCTATCGAGCCAAACTTTGACAGCTCGCGATGCCTTGTTATCGACTTCCTACAGCTCCTGAATCAATTCCGAGGTCCAAGCCGTCGGCTCACCACCCTGGAAATTCCTCTTCTGGAAGGTCAGCTTTGATAACCACTCGTACAGAATGACTGGGAATTCACAGAAAAACCATTCGTGCGAACCGTCATGAATATACCTTCCCACCCAGTGATCTACTGTCAGTCGCGTGTTTCGGCTTTCTTCTTCAGCAAACTCCCGCAACTTCTGATCAAACCAGCTCTGTATCTCTGGCTTCTTCGGGTGCCACAACATGTCCTCCTTTCACTCTTCACACGGTCCCGGCAACGGAACCATTTGTTGACCAACGCAACTCCATTCGATAGGGGTTCCACTTCACTGTCGACACATGCCACAGTCTTCCTAGGCACTCGCCCGGATAGGTTTTAGCCCGCCCAGCAACACCTGCAAAGCAGATGAGGTCTCACCCGAGGCGTCCAGGAAGAGTAGACGGAACCATGTTTCCGCCAAGGAAGGAGGAGGGTTGCGGCTATATGAACTAACTCTATTGCAACACTAAACCGAAATCTCAAACATTTGACATGTATTCATAATGCATTATTTAATCGCAGCATTCATTATCACAGCAGTAGTAACAGTAAAACAACATTGCATCAAGGAAACATAGCATTATTTATGAAGTGCGACATTGCATTACCATAAATAAACAGAAAGAACCCAGGAATTGCACCAGAATAGTTTCATCATATCATATTATCACTGCAAAACCCTAGATACAATATCTCCTCAAGATTAGGTCTTGGCAATATCTCACAGATGTGCAGAAACAACCAAAA
Organism: Larix kaempferi; assembly: GCA_027924585.1. Taxonomy (NCBI): domain Eukaryota; kingdom Viridiplantae; phylum Streptophyta; class Pinopsida; order Pinales; family Pinaceae; genus Larix; species Larix kaempferi. The sequence goes on from BSBM01000705.1 coordinate 4,096,757, forward strand.
CATGTGCTTCTTTTCACCTTGATTCCACTCCTATCTCCTTCTCCCTACAATACCTACGACTCTTATCTATATATAGACTTCCGCCATTACAATGCTTGTCCACTTACTAACAATTTCCTAACCGACATTTGGACAAGTGACCCAATATCTAACTAACTTGGTACAAAACCGACCAAAAACCCGCATTCTGCGGTATAACTGACTCAACATTACATAATATGTGGTCCAAATGACCCAAAACCCGCATTCCGCGGTATAATTGACCCAAAATACATAGCTAATCTTCTGCTCCTCGCCATTCGCGTCATCTTCTCGCCATTCGCGCCATCTTTTGCCTTGTCACAGCATCGGAGATGCTACGATAGCAATCTACCAAACCGCCTGCTAACATCACTGATTCATCCCCCCTCTCAGTGAGCCATTGTGTCCATCATAGTCACCATGTGATCCTATTTATACGGGCTACACCATTCATTGTAAACATCATCTTTCATATATTTATCAATTATCCATCAATTATATTTGTACTATGGATTTATCATCAATTGGATGACTTATCCATTTGGATAGTCTCGAGTACAACCAGATAGGTTGTAACACCTAGCATTAGGATTGTGTGTTTACCTTCTTAAAAATTTATTTTGGAAGGTCAAGCATCATATCAACTAGTGGCTTCTCTATCTGAAGAGGGACAACTAGTTTCTACGTAGATGCATCCTTATATGAATCTCTAATATGCAAAGCATCATAACTATGAACCCAATTTTGGAGATGGCTTCTTTCTCACACATGTAAATATTTTCATTCGATGCATTTCCCCCTTGGGGAGGGGCACCTTGATTTCCCCTTGTGCAAGTGCAAGGTTACCAGGATTAGTAAGGATCGTAGGTTGCTACTAGGTTATCCCATTGTGCCAACAATCTCTATGCTTCCTCCATTTTGGGGCATTGGTGGGTTAAGTGGCCATCCTTGCACAACTTACAAGGAAATTTGACCTTCTTCTTTTCCTTATCACCCACGGCAACATTATTTGCATCATTGTTTGTAGCATGCCCCGGCTTAGAATTTTTATTCTTCCCTTTTTTCTTTCCTTCAGGTTGTTGTTGTACCATGCCCCTACATATAATGGGGGGATGAGAAGAGAGATATTTAATATGATAAATCAAATATGAATAACAACTATATACCTAAATTAGTTACCAATATCATCATCACTCTAGCTTAGGTTCCTCCAGCCTCGACCACTTATCAATCTCATATGTATCAGAAATGGAATCAAAGTAAGAATCAAACCCTATTATTTTAGGAAAAAGTCCCAAGAAACTTAGGGCGAATTACTAATAGATGAAAAGAAATATAGCAAACTTCAATTATAAATTGATTGGTTACCAAAGTAACTACCAAAAAGAAGAGGAAAGAGGAAAAACGCGTGATTGCACTAACAATCATTTTTTCATTCTTTATGTCCAATTCACATTGCCTCTTGTAATTCCAACTTGTTCTCCAAACCTACACACAATACAAACAACCACCCTTCCTCAAACCAACCAAGGCAAATAAAAAGACAAAATGAAAAAAATGAAAAAGGTAATAGATGTTAAAATTGTGATGATTGTGCAAGCACATTCATAATTTTCATTGTCTAGAGAGAGAGAGAGAACATGAGCAAGTCAACAATTATGTTCTAAATGATCTTTCTATAATAAAAACACTCAGAGAACGTGAACTCCTAAGATTCTTCAGGTGTCCTAACATGCCATGTGATTTGTCATTCTTGGAGACTGATTAGATATTAGAAACTTGATTATAAAGTTTTTTGTGTTGGACAATGAGATTCTAAAACTCAAGGTGGAGGACATCTATTTTTTAATTGGTCTCTCTTGTTGAGGAGAGCAATCCATTTTCACAAGTGGGGGGTGAGGTGGTGCAGTCCACACCATGATCAAGTATGTCAATATGTATTGTAGCAATGAATCACAAAATGGTACCAACTAAGTCCCCATTGGGTAGGTGGTTAATACGTGCTTAAACATTATCCTTTTCACTTTGACTCAATTATCAGGATAAAGAATCTCCACACTTGGCATATTATGCTCCAATTCAGTATGGGAAAAAGTTCTTGAGATCGATTATATTTGACTAGTATGTCAATATGTATTGTAGCAATGAATCACAAAAGGGTACCAACTAAGTCCCCATTGGGTAGGTGGTTAATATGTGCTTAAACATTATCCTTTGCACTTTGACTCAATTATTAGAATAAAAAATCTCCACACTTAGCATATTGTGCTCCAATTCAGTATGGGAAAAAGTTCTTGAGACCGATTATATTTGACTAGCGCACCACATTACTAGGTAGCATGAAACCAAACTAATTGATTGTAGGTCAAGGAGAGCCAAAATATTCAGTTATGGTAGTGTATTTTTTCCTTCTTCCTGGAGAGGCTTCCAGGAATGCACCCCTAAGTCCCCTACCTTTTATCAAGCTAAGAGAGCCTAAGATGACCAAGTGGACTAATATGATGTACAAGTTGGGTGGCAGAGTGGTCACTAATGCATTCAACATTCGATTTCTTAACTGGTGGTATGATCAAATCATTGATATCAATTATTACCCCTATACCGGGACTGAATTTTGTTGGGATTTATATCTAGTGCTACCACCAAGGTCCTAGTGGGATGAGATGGGTAAGCAATGTTTTAAGGTTTTTGAAAATTTCTTATGATTTTTAAATTTTATAATATATTTGATTGTTATGAATTTTTTAGAGGTATATAATTTATATGATAGATGTGATTCTAACAAAAAAATTGATGATACGTAGGCCTGAAGAAATCAATTGAGTTTTTCAAAAAAGAAACATAAGCACACATGATCTGTTAAGGGCCTATGTTGCAGAGACCACGAGACTATTTTGGAGAGTTCGACACAACCTAGAAGGATTTAACACGAGAGTGCCCATGACCTAGGTTAAGGATCTCCAAGAGAAACTCCAATGATATGTGGTGGAGGTATCATGTCTATGGGTACAATTGCTATGGTGGATATCCAATGTCATAGTATGATAACACGAGACACATGTTGCACTAGATCTTAAGAATTAGGCCTCATGGTGTCTTAAATTTTATATTAGTGATTATAGGATTATTTTACATTTTATGTATGACACGCCATATTTTCAACATGATGAAACGCATTATTATTGTATATATACATGGTCTTTTCATCCCTACTTATATGTGAAAATTGGTGTGATTACTTTATTTCATGTTTCATGTTTTATATACATGCATGCTTTATTTTTACGTTAATGCAATAAATGCCAATCTAATATATCATTAGCTAATGTGTTAGTTACTTCATTCATCCTTCTTGAAACATGAGTATATTTAATAAATTTGAAAAATATTGCTTAGGAAGGCTCACCCGCAAATACTTCCTTAGAAGCATAGGATCACAAACATGATAAATGTTATTTAACTACAACAATTGTGAAACCAAGCAAACAATCATGCACCAAATTTCAAATGAAATGGATTTGGATAGGTGTTCAATGGATGCACTATATTCAACAACATTATTGGTCAAGGGACTAAGACAAATGCCTCCCAAGTTCATAAGTTGGCATGTGTGAGAACAAATTACCCAAGTTGTGGAGGCCATGTTTTAAGTGTGATGACCAACACCATATGCAAATTCCACATATACAAGTGTGTCTAATGACATATTCCAATCAAGCACAAAGCATGATAAGGGAAGATTGAAAACCAAGAGAAAAATATGTTAATAAAAGTCCATGTTGTTATGATATATATATGTGTGTGTGTGTGTGTGTGTATGTGGTAATAAGAATGATTGATCTATTACAATGAATGTGCCAATATATATAGCACTTATGGTGACTATTCGTAAGGGTTACACCCCTTAGTCACTCTAATTATTAATGATTATTTAATAATTATTATTATTTATTATAAATAAATATTTATTATTATTTCAATATTATATTTGTTAAATTATCTCCCTCTTAAGAAAAGCTTTGTCCTCAAAGCTATGTTAAGAACTTCGTCTTAACCCTTATATCTTACGGTTTTCTTATGAAATTTGTCTCTTTATCCACCACTTAATTAGTTCCTTTTGAATTAGAATATTCATTTTCCATAATCAATCTTCCTTCCCTTAAATACTTACATATATTTATCTTCCTAGTTGGCACTTAGACTACTTAAGTCGATCACATTGTATAGGTACCCTTGTGATAAGACAAGGTATTATAAAACCCTTAATAAAGAGTTTATAAACTTGAGAAAGCACGATAAATGGTTTTCTCTTTGAAGTCACTCGACGATTGCTAGGTTTAAAAAGACTTTAAGCTAGATATCGAATGATATTAGGATTTTCTTGGTCATGTTCTAGGTAATCTCTAGAAATAAAATCTCTAATCCGTCTGTGCAGTAACTTAAAATATGGTTCACATGTGAGTCCCACTTGCTCAACGCATTCTCTTTGTAATTATTGGGTTGTTAACATTTTTCTACTCTTCATTATTTGAACAATTGTGGCTTCTATAATATAATATCTCTTTTGCTCACGAGGTAGAGCAATTGGTAATGAGTAATTAAGATGAGAAGTTGTAAATGAACGGTCATAATTTTAAATCCCTGTGGGTACTTGCTTAAAAAAAAATAGCATCTTTTCTCCTGAACACTTTCTTCTTCTTAATCTCACTCTCACTCTCCATAACCAGAATCTTAATCTTCCTCAATTTACATGTAAACTTATGATTGAATTCAAAAATATCATTTTCTGCTATGGTTTCGTCAATGGGCTCTCTGGAAAGAATTTTGTATTTTTTAGATACAATTGAATGTAGCAGTTTGACAACATCTCCATCACAAAAATTAAATTGATATTTTATGTCATCATAACTCACCCTCTCCAACTCATTGATATCAATAGCATCACTCCAAGATAAGTTGATACAGTCATTTCTATTGCCTTAGAGCCAAACTTGTCAATGATATTGCAGTTTTCCAAAGAATATATCCATGTGAGCTTACAACGATTATATTTGTAGAGTAAAAGCTTTTGAATACCTCAATGCATTTAATCATTTCCAATGGTAGATTCTGTTCAGAAGACTTGTAAGTTGGCCAGAAGCCAGTAGTTAATACTATAACAACAGACTATGTTCCGGGATGGCTATTTGAAGAATATTCAAGGTATGTCCTAAAATCAGATTGAGTCTCCAGGGAAAGTGTAAAATCATTTAACATGCATTCCATATTTGATGTAAAGTCTGAACCACAATGATGATTGATCTTTGACAATATGCTTCGCGCAATTTGCTTTTTTATCAAATAATAGCCTACTACCTAGTTTTGTCCTTTAAAATTCAAGAAATAAATATTTTTCGCTGATATAATTAATAAGATTCAGTGCCTTTTCAAGAGTACTCTCAATCTCATCATAGATAATATTTTTAAGACTACTCTTTTTCAGGGTTGTATCACAAACAATAGCCAGCAACCATGCACTGGTCTTTTCTCCAACTCGTTTATTGCATAGTACTTTAAATGCTTCCTTTAAAGCCGTACCAAAAATAGTATTATTTTAAAATGTATCCACAACATAGTCCATGTAAATGTCATGCAATTCAATAATCTTCCCCACAAATTCAAGTTCCTGAATTGCAGCTATATCACTTGCGTGTGCATCATTATTTACAGCATCTTCCACCCATTTCACCAAGCTTAATCCTTGACTGGTTACATGTTGTTTAAATATATCTGCAACTATTTCCAATCCATTGGGTGTTCTAGAGAACAGCCTGTACGTCCTTGAAAAATCATCTTTCTTCTTATCCATGAGCAAGTCATGGCAATTGGCAGCCATAATCTTCGTTTTCCAAAACTTGAGTTTGATAACGGGAGATTATTTCGCTTTGCACTTTCTCCATTAAATTATGCTCTGTGCTAACGTGCAAATAATGGGCAACTCTTTCTTTTTCATGTTTCCAACATTCTTCAGCCTTTAACATATACTATGGACAAGAATCCTCTGCAATCCATAGAGCAGCCTTTCTAGAATAGTAAGTTCCATTATTTTCCAACATGGAAGCTTCAAAGTCATTCTTGTAGAAATCCATGCCGATCTCAAAAATTTTGAGAACGTTTGTCAACAAAGAGCAATCAATTTATAATCAGCTCAATCACCACATTTTTCACATTACTGTGCATGCTATCATAGACCAGCCTATGGAAACACTTGATTCCAACTTGTATTTAGCGAATCTAGATATTCTTTTGTCATGAAGAAAAGATCAAAATAATAATAAAACCTATTTGACATTTAGCATACCATGACCTTATGATTTTCCCAACATTTCACAAGTTGTATCAAAATGAACTCATCATGCACTTCTGCTAAAGCTGGTAATTATACACTGAGAGTGGTGTATTCTTCAAATGAGTCCTTGTACTTGTCATAGAGTTCATGTGCGTAGCGATGAGGGGGATTTTGGTTGCACATTTTCAAGACAATATCATAAATGCATGTATACTCGGATACAGTAAACCCATCTAAATCTCCTGTCAAACCCTTTGTAAATCTCGTCAAACCCTATGTAAACTTGAAGACAGCCCTTTGAATAATATCCCATCCTTCCTCGAATTTTATAGGAATAGGACTTCTCAATCTCATCGTCATGATATTTTTGTAGAAGTAATATACTTCCTTGAACTTCCACTTTTGTTGAAGAGGATATGCCAATGTTACTAACAAGGTTTCTACTTCTGTCAAGCTAGACCAAACAACGTTATTAGCTAGGTGTGCTGATGATATTTAGGGATGTGAAATCCATGTATATGATAGGTAATTAATGTGGACTATAGATGTTGTATATCATATGAGCAACTAATGAGTAAAGGATTATCTTTTCTAGCAATATACCTTGTTAATTCCTTAACTTGCTCATGCATTATAATTTTATAATGCCCCTTTGATAATACAATAGGTATGGAGATATTAGCAATGAAATCACTAATGACATGACAATCCCCTGCATCAATTTGAGCGTCTTCAACTATCTCAACATGTAACGGTTCCTTCAGTTCAGGAACTACTTTTTCAATTACATTCCCTTTGGAAACATCGAGGCTTTCACCTTCCCTCTGGCACGTGCATCTGTATAGCGTTATTGGTTCCATTGTCTTGGTTTTGTTTTTTTCTATTTTATGTTATCGAAAGTTTTGTCTATTCGATCGCACATTTCATATATCACTTTCTTTGATTGCTCAAATTTGTTATTCATCTCTCTCTTTGATTGTTCAAGAATGGCAATCATTTCTTCAAAAATTGAGTCCATGGAAGATGCATGCGGCTAGATCAAATAGCTCTAATACCACGGTTAAGAACAATCCATGTTCTTACGTAAAAGACAAATACATATGTATATATCTGAAATATATATGTGTTTGTGTGTGAATAATAGTTGATCAAATTATGGTAATAAGAGTGATTGATCTATTATAATGAATGTGCCAATATATATAGCACTTATGGTGACTATTCGTAAGGGTTACACCCCTTAGTCATTATTTAATAATTATTATTATCTATCAATATTAAATATTTATAATTATTTTAATATTATATTTATTACAAAATACAAAATAATTGAAAGTGAAAACCTACATACATATGACATCTCCAAGGGTATCACCTCGGCATTATTGTCAAGACATAATATTTCTTAAGAAAGATCCCATTATAATATGTGGATATATAATATTTTTTATATAGGACCTTAATTGTAATTGTACCATTTGTCTCCTATATATACCAAGGAGACCTAATTTTAGAGATCATATCATCTTGCGTAATTCATATATTTTAAAAGGAGGTTCCCCCCTCGAAGAGGCTTCTTATTCATTCTCTCTATTTCATTGCTTGGAGTTATGTTTTATTTTTATTTTTATGCTATTTTGGGAATTTGGTCCATAACAACGATTCAACAAATAGGAGTGCATATACAACCAAGGAACTCTAAAGAAACTTGTGGAAAGAAAGCTAGATCTCAAACCACCAGATATGATTCAATGTTATAAAATCAAGGAATTGTAGAGGTGATTGATTAACTATGATTCTCAATAGAGATAGGTGGCATCGATGAACAACATTACAACATTGAAGCACAAGTGGGTAGCTCAAATATAGAATGAATGTACGATAGGTAGATTATATGATTATCTTTATATACCTTGAAGTGTATCTAACTCCCATAAAATGAGGAAGACTTAGTCCACTTTGAACACCTTAGGCATGGTCAAGATCTGAGTTTTATACCTCAACAATGGTTAACAATGGTCAACATTAGTCAACAATGGTTGACAATGTTTAATATGTATAGTGATGGTCAAGCTTGAGTGAATTATTATGATTAGTGGGTTAGGTACTAATTAATGGGCTAGTGAGTGGGTAAAGGGTACATGGCTAGTTATATTAATTGACCTATGTTGATTAATAATCCATATAGGTCAATATGGTTAGTGGGTTACCTAAGTTAGCGGGTTTGCAACGTATGATAATATAAGGCTATTTTATTAATTATTTAAGGAAGTGAAGTCAAGAACAGTCAGCCATAGTTAATGGTGGTTAATATGGTCAATGAATATGGAGGATTGATGGGTCATCGGGTTTCTTGGGTTAAGAGGTTTACGATGATGGGTTTATTGGGATACGTGGTTAATGGATTAGTGGAATATAAGTGGAGACAATGCTTGTGGGTGAGAAGGTCAGGGATCAATGGGTTAATGCAGTTAATATGGCGAAGCATGGCGAATATGGTCTATATGTCCAATATGGTCAACAAGGCTGCACCATTGTTAATGATGGTTAATGGTACACATGTGAACCATGGATAATGGTGGCAATGGTGGTCAACAATGGTCGATATGGTAAATAATAATCAAGTATTAACGAGTTACTAATTTTAGTGTATTAGAAGTGTATATTGTAGGTTGTTAGGGGCTCGTTGGTGGGTCAGGGGTAAGTGACTAGCTATGATAGGGGAGCAATGTTGATTAATAGTTGGCATTAGCCAACATAGGTCAATATGGGCTAGGAGGTTATGAGTGAGTCAGTCACTAGATCAACCTTAGTCAACAATGGTCCCCATGTACAACAATGGTCTCCATGTACAACTATGGTCCACCATGGTCAACAATGGTCAACCATGGCCAATGGTGTTCAATAATGGGTAACAATGGTCAGTATGGTCAATAAAGGTGGATGGTTGATGGGTTATTGGGGTTATTAGGTTAGAAGCTTTGTATGTGATGTGGTTACTGGACTACATAATTAATGGACTAGTGAATAAGTAGGCATGATGTTTGTGATCGAGTGGGCTAGGGGTTAGTGGGTCAATGCAATTAATATGGTATATATAGTCAATATGGTCAACACAGGTCAACCAAGTTCAATTATGGTTGACGTGGTTGATGATGGTCAATGATATTGAGTTACTAAGATTAGTGGGTTGGGGAATTAGTGGATTAGGTTATTAATGGCTTAGTTCATGGGAAAAGGGTAGGTGGCTAGTTATGGTAGATGATCGATGTTGATTGATAGTCAACATTAATCAACATATGCCAATATTGTTTGGGGATTATAGGTCAATGGGTTACTAAATCAACCAATGTCAACCATGGTCTACTATGTTCCACAATGGTCAATGAGGTCAATTGTGGTGAATGATCACTATGGAGCAGTGAGTCACTAAGGTCAATGGGTTTGGGGGTTATGGTAGATTGGGTGGTTAATAGGTTAGTTGGTGGGTAAGGGGTAGGTGGCTAGTTGTCATAGGTGATCTATGTGACTAATAGTTCGCATTTGCTAACATAGGTCAATATAAATGTTTAAGGGGTTAAGAGTGTGTGGATTACTAGACTAACCATGATTAATAAGGTCAACAATGGTCAGTCATGGCCATCGGTGGTCAATAGTGGGCTATAATGGTCAATATGGTTAATGAGAGGGGAGGGTTTATGGATTAATGGTCTTATTGGTTAGGAGGTTTATGGGTGATCGGATTATCAATTATGTGTTTAATGGATAAGTGGGCACAACATTCGTAAGTGAATGGGTTAAGGTTTAGTGGGTAAATGCAGTTAATATGGTGAACCCTAGTCAATATGGTTTGTATAAGCAACATGGTAAACACAGGTCAACCATGGTCTATATGGTCAACGAGGGTAGAGAATTAGTGAGTCACTTAGGTTAGTGGGTTAGGGAGTTATAATGGATTAGGTTTTTAATGGGCTAGTTGGTGGGTCAAGGTTAGGTGGTTAGTTGTTGTAGGTGATTGATGTTGACATAGGATAATGGTTTGAGATCACAAGGTGTTAGGTGGTGATTGCAAGAGGGGTCATGGGAGTTAAGGGTCAACATGTATCAAAGGGTTAATTTGTTGGGGGTCATAGTGCATTAAGGTGTTAGTTTCTTCAAGGTCATTGTGTGTCAGGGGGTTAGTGTATTCGAGGTGATTGTGTCAAGGGTCATAAAAGTCAAGGAGTATACTAGTGTCATAGAGGTTAGGGGTGATGGTATCTATACCATAAGAGTTAGGTGGTGTAGTCTATATGAGGCACAAGAGTTAGGATTCTTGTTGCGTTAAGGGGTTTCTCCATTCACGCATCATAGCGTGTCAACAAATGATTGTATGAAGGGTCATACGAATTAAGGGGTATTATTATGATTATTTTATTTTGTTCATATGATTAGTTTAGACATTTATTTGGTGTCAAAGTAAGACTTAACAATGTATTCAACATAGATATTATTGTTTTTGTGCATGAATATGTATATGTAGACATTTCTTTAGATGATACAAGGGATGTTGTAGTAGTTCCAAAAGATTTTACCACTTACTCTATAACATCTAAAGTTGAAACCATTGGTTGTAAAATCAACCATTTCAATGGGGTGTTGGGGCTCCATTGGGGTAGATGGATCTATTGGACATTTTTTTGATTGTAAATCCATCAAAATCTTGTAGTGCAAATGGGTGCTATGAATGACAAAGAGCACTAGAAGGTAATAATGAGGAATTGTATTTCTTTTGGCGGTTCTTTGAGCAAAAAGTATTGGCAAGGTCTTACACCCCAATTTCTCATAACTACTCCTGCTATGGTTTGGTTAAGATCAAAGTCTCATTTGTGACCCAAAGCACATGGAAGGCCATTAAACTATTCTTACTTTGGCAAGATCTCTTATTAAGCGCTTGGTTATCCTTTATTGAACATTGTCTAATGGACTCGCCTTTTGAAATAGAAAGGTAAGACCTACTTTAGGTTTTATGTTCTTAGTCCTTAGGTTCTACAAGAAAACTATTTTTGGAAACTAGTCAAGGCACTTGCTTCCATGGCCAGAGTTAAGGACACGTTTGGGTTTTATAACATTGAAAATATTATTCTTGATAGAGTTCATAGTTTGATTCCTAATGACCTCTCTATTAAACCACGACTTCAACTTCTTAGGGCATGGTGGTGGGATTGGAAATGGAACATATAAGAATCCTTCATTAAGTATAACCCTATTGATAAGTATAGGTGGTTGTGTATAAGGATAGTCTTGGATGGTTGCTTGAATAAAGTATAGAGCCTCAAGTACAAGCATCTTTGTAGATTAAGCCACATAGAGCATGAAAGCTAGTATTGGATGAAGAAAGATTTTTCGCACGGTCATTAATCACGTGAGGTTTGCCTATATATACTAGATTTACTCACATTAGAGTTCATAATCCTCCCTGTCCTTAGTGTGGGTGTGCTAAAATACATAAACACATTTTCCAATTCTACCCCCTTGCCACTTCTACTTAAGAATGGGCAAATTCATTATGTAATCAAATTCTCCATACTACTATTCCCTTAAGAGCATCTCTCTTAGGAGATAAACTCTCTTTGGTTGTTAAGTTTTAAAATGCCTATGACCTTGTATATGTATATAAAGGTGGAAGAGGAAGAATAACATTTTATTTAATAGGAAAGAACCTTCTATGGTTTGTTCTGTCCTTATAAAGTCTCACATAAGGATGGAAAATGCAAATATATATAGGCACTTGCAACATTTACTTGATTTTTAGGAAGATACCCCTGCAACATGAGTAGGAAGCCACCTAGCGCGTAGGATAAAGACAAACCAAATCGCCCCCTTATTCGGGTCAACTGTTTGCTAAATCCTACAAATTGCAGTTTTTGCAATATTGCAATACATCAACAAACAGCGAGTAAGCTATGTTATAGAGTTCGTTATATGGTCCCGAAAAGATGCAAGCACATCTAACCTCCTCCCTCGATATAAATTCATTCCGTAGCTCTTGCCATCTCTAAGACCACTAAACCCCTTGGCCTTAAAACGAGAATTCATGTGAAGTCCAAACTCATGAAAGTACGACTTTGGAAATAAATTTTCTGCATCAGAACAGAGTGTTTCGAGGAAGATTTGGCTCATCAGGCCAAGGCGCTATCAGGAAACATGTCGACAAGGGTTCGAATCTTGAAATCCAGCGAATGATATCAGCATTCTGGAGGTTGTAGACTGCACCCGCAATTAAGAAGAAGAATATATATTCTGTGCTTTCAGTAACTGCAATGGCTTCTTCCACTGACCTCGAAGCCAAGCGCACGGAGCGGATATCTTCCAGTAAACTTTACATGGATGTTTCTCCCTCGAAGGTAACTTGAAAAAAGATAAATAAAAGTTTGTTCTTTATTCAGTTCTATAGCGTTTAAGTCGAATTACATATATAAATGTTATCATTATCAATAATGGGCAATTGTACTGTAGGTGCCTGTAATCTATTCCTCCTCCTACAACATATCTTTTATGGGACTTGAAAAACTGTAAGTTTACAAAAAATTTGGCATCTAATTTTAGTCGTTTTACTTCATTCATATCCATTGTTATGTTTTTGTCATTGTCATTGGTTATTGTTATGTTTTTGTCATTGTCTGTAGAAATATCACAATAGGTAAAACATGGTGATAAATCCACAGTCAATCAATCATAATGTTAACAGGAAGGCTTGACTTTTGTGGATACCCCATTGACATAAGAATAGTGGTACACTAGGGCTTATATGTTGCCACAGACCAGACTCCACACCCAATGTGGGATAACACGAAATTGCTGCCAAGAGCCTCAGTTGCTCTGACTCACCATTCGAAGTTTGATAGGTTTAATAATATTCCCTGCCCTGCATTTGAATGGACAGGGAATTGAAGCCAAGCCAATTTCTTACCTTGATTGGGAAGGGTATATTTCTATAAACCCAGCGTATTGTTGCTCCAATCCTACATTTCGGCTGGTTAAAGTTGAAAATTGTAATAATTCTGACTGCAAAAGAAACTAGCATGCAACAGAGCAGATGACAAGACGAGATAACGTGAGCAAGGAGGTTCCGTCATCCATGTTCAAGCTATGTTCTCTGAGTGTGTTGATCAATAATGAGTATAATGCAGCAGACCTGTAAAGGTACAGCAACTGTATACTGCAAAATTCATTACAGATCTAGTAGAGTGGAGGCTTTTGCAGTTTGCCATATTGTCATAGTTTTTGGTTTGAACTGTGTAGAAAATTTTAGTTTGACACATTTCAAGTGAACACTTCACTCATCCTAAGGGAAATACCAGCAAGACAGAGAGTAACCAGTAGCGCTCTTCTGTTTCTTCCAATATTGTCATGAACCCTGTAGTACAATAGCACAATTAAGTAGATATGTAGCCAAGAAACACATTTTCCATGCCTGAATGATCTGTTTAGGTAATAGAGCCGTGGCTTTTTTGTTTGCAATGGAAACAGGTAGAAATTTATATTAAAATGGGCTGTGGCGAACCAAACAGCCTGATAATACATTCTGACCATTTTTTTTTCAAAATTGCTCTCGAAGTCTAAGCTATCATAACAAGATCTCCCACAGGGATCAAAAGGGAGTCCAAAAACCTAAATGTCTATAAGTATATTGCCTAGTAAACTGTCCTAACAGCAGCAGCTAACATGTAAAGAACATATGACAGAAAGACTCAGTAAAGTGATGGCCACTGTGACCTTCCTCCATGAAGTGCTCTACTTGTTCCAGATCAAGAGCAGCTTGTGAAATTGACTGCTGTATGATAGAAATTGCTGGTTGCTGCATTGTCTCCACCTCAAGTTGTTTGGAGCCTGAACTTTGAAGAGACCAGATTCTGCCCTGCAACTGACTGTGCACCATGAGCACACCCGAGAATGATATTGTAGTGCATCTCTGTATCTGAAATCAACTTCTCAATCTCTTCCCCTTTATTCTTAACTGTAGTTTCTAGAATATCTTGCCTTCTCTCTAATTGCTTCATATGCCAGCTGAGGTATTGATGGCTTGATGCATTCCCTCCATTTGACTCTTCAGATGCTTCAAGATGTGGCTAATTTCCCTTATCCCATCATCATTTGAATGACCTGAATGCATGGAGGCCATTAAGTCTCTGGACCACTGACTGCAAGCTGAGAGGTGAACAGGGAAAGCCACTAAAACGCCCAGACTCCAATAATTCTTTAACACATAAACATAGTCTTGATGTTTGTAGCTCGGACAAGAACTTTTGCATAGGTTTTGTGTCAAACATGTGTGAAGTCGTCCAAGTCAAATCTATTTTGTAATTCACTTTATTTATAAAGCGAAAGTCTTAATTAGCTGTTCAGTCTAATAAAGTGCATTTTTAATGCATTAGTGATTTAGACTAAACTTAACTGTCGATCTCACCGAGAGATTAGGGTTTTGGTAGATTAGGGTTCAACAAAAGTATATAGGGAGGTCAAGGTAGAGGGAAAAGACACATTCATTTTCACTTGAAGACAGTTTGGTTGAAAGGTGAAGAAACTCATCCAAAGGGTGAAATTAGAGCACCGAAGGGGAGCCCAATCAACAACCAGGCAGATTGCAGTAAGCTTGCAGCAACAGGGACAGATCTGTATAGTCGTACGGGGCCGTACATCAGATCCATACAGCGATGCGGATCGATACAACAGGTCTATATAGTAGTAGATCCGTACAGACATGTCCATATAGGTGTGTAGACAGTCCGTACCACAGCCAACAAGCTTTAGGTGGATTTCTCGGTTGATTGAGGGCAGTTTTCCTTAGTAAGTTTGTTTTTTCCCCATTTTGAGTGTACCATATTGCTGTAAGCTTTTGCAGATGTGGAGGTTTCCTTGTAAGCCTAGATATATTAATTAAAGGCTGATTTGAAGGTGTAAATCATCTGTGTGTTGTGTTCTGCGTTCGCTGTTCATTTTCAACTACATGTGTGCTTGTTGCATGTTCATAAATATTCATTTTTTGGATATCATTAAGGATGTGGTGGCTTCGTCAAGAGATCTGCAACTTTTGGCAGTTCACAAAAAGAAAGAAGTGAGAGCCCAGCAGATAATCATGCATGCTATAAAGGATCATTTGATCCCTCATATATTCAAGAAGAAGACGGTAAAGGCTATGTTCGATGCTCTAGTTATCCTTTACCAGAGCGAGAACATTAGCTGGAAGATGATATTGCACAGTAGGCTCAAATCTGTTGAGATGACTAGATCAAACACCATCACCAGTTACCTGATGAAGGTCACGCAGATCCATGATCAACTTGTAGCAGTTGGGGAGAAGGTTGAAGACAAAGAGTTGGTAAACAAGGCATTGAATGGTTCCCACTTCAATGGGAAACACTTGTCCCAAGGTGTTTGTGCTCGGGAGAACCTTCCCTCATGGAAAAGACCGTGGGATGATTGTATCCAAGAGGAGACTCGGATGGAGTCAAAGGCTAGCAGACAGGGAGGTGACAGTGACAATGCCCTCATTGGTCAGGCAAAGAAGGGCAGAGTTAAAGGACCCAACAAGGGTAAGGTAAAGAGTGAGTAGTCATCCTCACAATCAGGGAAGAAGGACTTGAGTAAAATCAAGTGCTTCATATGTCCTAAGAGCGGCCATTATGCATCACAGTGTCTAGAGAAGAAAAAGGGTAAAGGGAAGCAACAATACCAGGTAGCAACCTTAGCTAAAACTCAGATGAAGTGGATACTGTTATCACACAAACTCTAGCTGCTTAGTGCATGTATCCCAATAGGGACGGTAGAGGAGCACAGCTAGGCAGGTGTAACCAACAACAACCAAGTCCTCTGTCCAAGGGACAGAAGTCACACCGGACAAGGCTGCAGTCACTTTAGACGAGGCACTTGGCCTAGTCAAGGGGGAGACCCTCTCAACCAATGAAGGTTGAGACTCAACAATCAGACACCCTAAACCCAGTAAAGATGATCAAAGCAATAGACAAAATGGATGACTGAAGGTGAGAGTTCTTCCAGCCTTAGTGGAATCAAGACTCTGGGTAAGAAGATATGCTAAATAAAACGACTCAGATTTGATTACACACATATAAAAGATGAATGAAATGAAGAATTAGAAGGCTGGAAATTAAATCAACAAACATAAAATGTTAGAATAGTGGTTAGAGACCTTGCCTATGGGGAAATGAAGCCCATAATGATTTATCAATACATGGCAGCGGTAGATAAGTTATTTAGACACATATTCGAGTAGTCGTATCTTAATTAAATGGCTGATTTAAGACACAAAAAACAGATCAGCAAGCAAATGAAATGAACAGCCCTAGGGGGATGAGCTAAACAGTGAAAATGTGGACCTAGGGCAGTCAAAAAAGGCGTTTCTAAGCATTTCCAGCTGTTGAAACTTGATACTTTAGGGTAAAATGATATTACGGAACAGATTAGAGAGTACCCATCACCCCAAAATGCACCCAACAGGCAGAAACAGAAAAATGCCCTAGAGGGGTGTTTTTGACCTAGTGACCAGCACCTAAAAATTGGGTAAATGGAGTTGAAATCTAACTAAACTTGAGATATAAGGATTTAAAGGCAAATGATACGCAGGTTTTAAAGAACTAAAGATTTTAACGGTGGGAAAAAGAAATATTAATTTTTTGGGTTTTTTATATGAGTTTTTTCTCTTAGCAAGCACACCAGAAATCTAACTGGAGAATTGAGCATGAGAGGAATACCTGAAACAAAGGCGAATGGACGAGTAATTGTGTGAAGACCACTTGCCGAATCCAAATGGTGAGCAGCCAGCGCTTTTCCTAGGCGTTTGAGTCAGCTGGAGAGCAAGTGCGCCCTAGGTACCTGCCACAAGAGATGAAAGATTAGAAATCTGCAGCAAATAAGTAGTTAACACAACAAATTGAAAGACAAATGATTAGAAATTGAATAACAAAACAATAGATTCAACTCCCTTTTTGAAATCCTTGAGGAAAAACCCAAGTGTGGAGTTCCCACTCCAAGAAGTGCGCCCCTCCTCAAGTGGACTTCCAACCTGCAAATCGATTCAGCTGTAGAAGATGGATAATACCACTAAAATGCTCATCAATACATCAGCAAATGGCATCAATCATCACAACACTCATCCAAGCAAAATGTCTCAAGAGCTCTCTAGAATCTCTTCTCTATTTTAGTCTAAGTGTTTTCAAAAAATGCCAAGAGAGGCAAAATGGAGGTGAGTCCATTCTCTTATAGAGATGGCTCACTCTCTAGCTAGGTTTCCCCCCAAAATGGAGGGTTGAGATCATCTCCCCATCCACAAAATCGAATGGTGGAGATGAATCCCAAGTGGGGGGTGCGAATTGCCCCAAGAGAGCGCACTAGTGGGTGAGAGGGGCCCTTGTGGGCCATACAATAATGCAAGGTGGAGTTGGGGGGTGTCTATGGGATGTTTTATCCCCCCAACTAATACAACATGGGTCCCACACACCAACATAACCATGAAACAATGCCAAGTTGAATTCCCCTAGTGGAGAAAACGCCTCCTCTATGGATGAACTCGCCCTCTAGTGAGCTGGGCAAGTGAGGGCCCCACAAACATGAAATACAATGTGAAAACATACCAAAAATACCTTATGAATTACCTTTACCCATGCCAACCATTGATTTTGCCATTTCACTATAGTTGCCTTAGTCAAAATTTTGATTTCCATGTAATTTATGCTGGTTTATATGGCTGAAGATGAAAATTGGGCTTTTAACCCACTTTTATTGCCCGGATTGCCGAACCGACTTCTGCAATGTGATCGTGGACCCCAAAAGTAGTAGGGATGACTACTCGAACGATCCCGATCCATCATTTTGGCAATATTTGCCCCAAATCCATGATTTTTAATTAAAACAGGTCAAAGTTGACCAATAATAATTAAAAATCTCTCAAATGGCTCAATGTTTTGCAATTCCGTCAGTTGTATGCTTCTATGGAACCCCTGTAGATAATAAATGATCGAAATCGAAATTCCGATCGCAACATTTTTTCGGGCCCATTTTTGGTCTAGTCAACCCAGTTTGACTAAGTCAAATCTGGTCAACTATAGTGCTAGCTGAAGCCTGTATGCAAGCATGAAGTGATAAGGCTCAATTAAACAAGTTAGTACATTACTAAGCAATAAATGATATCATGGTGATCAAAAATACATTAAATCTTGAAATAGTACAAGGCCCTGGTGAAGTGGGCCCACCACCTCCAAAAGACTAGGATGCTATACACCTCCATAGAATTGACCACCTTGCTGACTCTAGGTGATGTGGACAACATGGTAAAAGATAGGGAAAGACAGGGATAAAGATCATGTGACCACTAAGACAACTTGGGAAAGCGGGGTCCACTGAGGTAAGTATGCCATGACAAAACACGGGGAAGGGCGGTGCCTCACAAATGGGTATAGTGCAGGGAAACCACCACTAGTCATCTAACAGGTATCCCACAACTCACATCCATATCCGAAGACTCCGTGAGGTTCTTTTCTAGAGCCGCCAAACTGGGTGTTCGACAAACCGTAACTTGAGACTCTAGGGGGCAATCTTGAGCTTGTCCCTTGCTCCTTCTCACCTCCTTGTTCCGCGGGACTAGGTGAGGAATAACCACCACAAATGCTGACATGTATAGCTGACCAAAATCCATGTGTGTTCATAAACACATTGCATGGATTTTACAATGAATTTCATACTTAGCCCTTTTTTGGCTATATTTTACAATTTACAATACAATGGCCTTTTTAGCCTGATTTACATTTCATTTCTTCATGGCCCTCTTGGGCTACATACATATCTCAAAAGATATAAACATGGCGCTCATACTGCAAAGCTAATGGGGGTGGGTAATACAAGCTTCGACGACAAGTGGGGAGCACCCGGTGAGGCTACACAATCCTAACTGCATTGCAACATCGGGGGCAACCGACAGGAGCAAATCCCAGGTCTAACCGTGTATCTCACACACTAAAGAGCCGAGGCACAATAAACAGGGAGTCATGGCAAACTCAGAGATCAGTGGGGAAAGGGGGTCCTCGTGATCACAAATCAAAATCCAAGTCAGGGAAGAAGTGTCATGGATGAGTCTGATGAGTGGAGGAAGTGAAGATGGTGCTAAAGTCAGCTACCAAGGGGCTAAGTGATCAAGTCTAAGCCAAGTATACAGGACATGACTCAGCGTGCATATACATAAGTCTAGCTAGAGGGGTGGACTGACATCACCAATAGGCCCAAAAATATCATATCATAAGCAGATCACCAAATATATCATCTCATGCAAAGTTAGTGTACTAGCAAGTGTAAAAGAGTCTAATCTACAACATGAGTAATAATCAATACATCCAATACCTGCTGCCACTGAACCTGTATCTGAGCTGGATCTCTGCTAAATCGGGGCATACAATAAACCAGCACTGTACTGTGACAATCTCTATTAGAATATGACTAGGCACTATCTCAAATGGGCTTGTGTCAAAGCTTGGCAAGGGAAGGTAACCCTGTGGTAGATGGTAAGTCCAACTGCCTGTCCCCTCTGATGTATCTGCTAACGAGGAATCTGAACAAAAATGCCTCCTCTGAAGGCAGCTGATCTCCTGATCTGGAAAAAAGTACTTTGCGGTCCTCTGCCGCACAGTCTACAGTGTGGAATCTGCTCCCGACATAAAATGTGATAACAGATACCACAGTGATTCTATGTGATAACCAAAGCTGCATGAAGATGACAGAGAAACCCATGTTCCATGATAAGTTGAAGAACGTAGAAATCCGGTATTTCTACATTCGTGATATGGTGCAAAAGGGAGCTGTAAAGCTCCAATATGTGAGCACAGATGAGCAAGTTGCAGATGTGTTGACTAAGAAGTTTGAGCACTTCTGTGACAAGCTTGGTGTAGTCTGTAAGAACTTCCCTCGAAAGGGGGAGTAGTGTTGATGATACTATGGTATCCTAATCACTACTCTCAGATGAGATCATGGTTGACCCTAGACTGAAACATCCACCTGAAGTGCTCTTTTTGTCTGAGACACTTCCTGCCCAATCTGAATCGGTATAACCATACAGTCTGAAGTCATGATCTCTAGTATAACTGAGACCATAGTCTACCGTACCTTTTAGGTACCTCATCACATGCTTGGCAGCTATAAGGTGAACACAACTGGGCTCAACCAAATACAGACTCAAGGTGTTCACAACAAAGCATATATCTAGGCTGGTATTCGTCAGATACATCAATGACCCAATAATCTGCCTGTATAGTGTCACATCCACTAACTCTGATGAAGCATCAGACAACAACTTCAAATTTGTATCCATGGGTGTGGCCATGGCTTTACATTCCAACATATCAAACCTTTTCAGTATTTCTACTGCATACTTCCCTTGGTTAAGGATGATTCCTTCTGGGCTCTGCCATACTTCAAGACCTAGAAAATAATGCATCAAGCCAAGGTCTTTCATCTCAAATTCTGCAGTGAGCTTCTTCTTGCACTCCGAGATTTGCTTCTCATTACTTGTCAGGAATAAGTCATCCACATATAACAATAATATGACAGGTTCATCACCATAACCTTGAAGTAAAGGTTAGGATCAACTTTACTTTTGGTAAAGCCCAAGCTCGTCATAAAACTATCGATTCTTCCATACCAAGCTCTTGGAGCTTGCTTCGACCCATACAGAGCCTTCTTCAGCTTGCAAACATGCGCCTTTCTGTCTTCAACTTTAAATCCGTGTGGCTGTTCTATGTACACTTCTTCTTCAATGACACCATTCAGGAAAGCTGTTTTCACATCCATTTGGTGTAACTTCCACTTCATCGTGGTTGCAAGTGCCATGATGGTTCTAATGGAAGTGTATCTTACTACGGGAGCAAATGTCTCTTCATAATCGATTCCTTCTTTTGAGAGAATCCACAAGCCACAAATCTAGCTTTGTATTTTTCAATACTTCCATCAGCTGCATGTTTTATCTTGTCCCAAATTACCCACAGATTTGATTATTTTATATTATTTTTGTTTTAATTTTAAGTTGGCATTTTATAATTTCAAATTGACATTTTAAAAGGCATGTCGGCCTAGATATTTTAAAAAGTGAGTGTGAGAAGGTATAAATATACTTCTCCTCACTTCATTTTTACATAACAACTTATGGGACAAGACTTTTTATGATAATTTTTCCCTCATTAGGGCTCTTGGATTGATGCGCACCTCTTGAGGAAGGGATTTTCTTGTGGTTTGGAGCAATTTCTTTGGAGTATCTTTTGTTCATGCTTCTTGCTAAGGTGATGCTAAGAGTTGTTAGTATAACACATGCACAAGGAGGTATCTATGCTTTTTTTTGATGTCCCTTTGTTAATTGTTGGAGAATGATGCTTGTTTAGGGTTGAATGGTAGCCATTAATGCTGCATTTTGTCTTAACTAGGTCTTTCTCTACCTTTGGTCACCATAGTATTTGTTAGGACCTCCTTCAAAGGAGTCCTTCTTAGGCTTGAGCTTTAGGTCTTCAAGTTTTACCATGTCTAGGGCTCCATTAACCAACCTTTGAGGTTGTTAAGAAAGGCCCTAGTTGCCAAACTTGCCAAGTACTATCTCAAGAGGGGAAGCCTCTTTCCTTGATACCCTAGGTGTTGAATTATGAGTTGGCATTGATGTCAACAAGGAAGATATGCCCGCAAGGATCATAAGGATATGCCCACAAGGCCCATAAGGAAATGCCCGCAAGACTCATAAGATATGCCCGCAAGGCTCATAATGATATGCCCCCAGGCTCAAGAAATGTGCCCGTAGTTTATGCTCGCAGGCTCAGGAAGTGTGCCCGCAAGATATGATCACAAGCTCTAAAATATGCCCGCAGGCTCAAGAATTCCACGATGCTGTTAGAAGAATAACACAGTAATTAAATTCCATGTGTTAATATTTAATTAAATATATGCCCGCAGGCCCTTGTACATGCCACAGATTTACAATATACCCGAAAGGCTTACAATATGCCCGGAAGACATACAATTTGTCTACAGAGATAAAATAAACAAATTCAGTAATACCTTTTGTCTACAGAGATATAACAAACAAATTCAGTAATTAATAAACAAAGATTTAATTATTGTAAAAAGACACGAGCTTTAGAGTGAAGAGATGCGATTGTAAAAATATGAGATACATGGTGTTATATAACCAGATATTTGAAATGGAAGAGGAATGTCTCTACAGTGCAGATCACAAAAGCATCAAGAAAGGAAGAGACCAGAAAAATGAAGAATTTTTAGAGGAATAATTGATGAATTTAGAAAAGGATCTAGAAGTTAAAAATATCAAGGGACGCTGGGTGGTGCTAGGGGCAGGTTGAAGCCTGCCAAGAAGGTTGTAGCCTCCTTCCAGTAGTGGCTGGAAAACAAGGTTGTTGTGGCATCCTTATCTGTTGGTGCAGATAGAAAACTGGGATGTTGGTGCATCCTTTCTATTGTAGCAGGAAAGCAATTTTGTAGAAATCATCTTATTAATGAGTTTGATTCTGTGGTTTTCCCTTTGAGGTTTCCACGATAAAATTATGTGTCCTTACTTGTTTGATCCATTATTTATTTGTTTTTAATGCTAATTGTTTAATAAAAGAGAAAGTAGGCAATATTGATTCACCCCCCCCCCCTCTCAGTATTGTTGGATAAACCAACAATTGGTATCAGAGCAGGATCCTTCACTACGGTTTAATCACGGGAAGGAAGATCCTATTAAAACCACTATGGATCAACAAGAAGGTTTAGCTGCTAACAGACCTCCATTATTCACAGGAGAGAATTATGCATATTGGAGTGTAAGAATGAGATGCCATCTAATATCTCTTGGATGCAAAGTTTGGAATGTTGTTGAAAAAGGTTATAAAATACCAGACAACCCACTTACAGATAGAGACGAACAAGATAAATATGAAGCCAATGCAAAAGCGTTGAATGCAATTTTGAATGGATTATCAAATTCAGTGTTTGTTAAAGTCATGCAATGTAAGACAGCCAAAAATGCTTGGGATAAATTAAAAAATGTTTATGAAGGAGCTACCTGTTATCACCAAACTTGTAGTTGTCCCTATAGATGGATCCGTAAGGATGGTAGAGGAGATGGGAAACCAAAAAGGTGAACCAAGATAGCCTCGACTCCCAAATAGATGGTTGTTACGCCAATGGAGGCAATCTTCACTTGATGTTGTCCTAACCCAAGACAACAATGGGGGAGACCCAGATCTACTCCTGACAAGAGAGATCAAACCAGGACACTAGATCAAATGAGACATGGTGAAGTGCGTAAGGTGTTAGGTATGCTGAATCCTAGATCTATGGATGAAGTCACAAGGTGAGTAATGGGTTGGATCAAGAGGCTTAAGAAATATAGGTTTGATCCAATATGGTTATGCAAGTGACTTATGATCTTAGTTAATAGATCCAGAATCAAGGTACCAACAAATGATATGAAAATCCATTGCCTTGGGAATCGTGTCCAATGCATGGAGGTTAAGAACAGGATTGGGGCTATCTAGTACCTTTGGATAGACTTGAAGAGAGATATGACAATATCAAAACACACAAGCCTCAGAGACAAGATCAAAATACAGAAAAATTGGCCAAGTGGGGAAGTGCGTTAGGGTTTGTAGATGAGTGCCTTGGGATTTGGGTCCTGTGGAGTCCTCCAAACTTGATGCCTAGAAGAACCCACTTTGGGTTTGGTCCAAGCTAAAATACCCAGAAATGGTTTGCCAATTGATCAAGGGATTTGATCCATGGAATTTTCCGAATAAAAATAGTGAGGGTTTTGACAGTAAAATAATGATGCTAATGGATTGGGACCAAGAAATAATCAACAAACCTGTAGATCTTACCTGAAAAACCTTGTAGATACCTTGATGATAATGATCTATGCCTTCCCGATCAATTTGAGAAGATTTGAGTGAGTGCTCTATGCAAATCGATTTGCCCAAGGAAGCCAATGCGCCCTCTCTCCTACACAACAAACGTCAACAATATCAGATTTGATGCATCAAGAGAAATAGACTAATGTAACAAAAGAAATAACAAGATGAAATCATAGATCACAATGATACTAATGAAAACCCCCTGATACAAGCGATCCCAAGAAAGCGAGTTGAGGAAGCCCTGCAAAAATGTCCAAGTGAAGTCACCCTCCTGTAAACAAGACAAAGTATTCCACGAAAAATATAGATATCACCACAAATACTCAAATGCTAGGATGCAATAGACTTTCCAATCACCATCTAAGAATATCAATGCAAAGGAGACCCAAGAATATCTGCAAGAAGTTTTTTATTATCAAGATTCCAAGAGCCAAAGACCCTTTACAATGAGAAGCTCTCTCCTTTAAATAGGATGGAGAGATACCAAAACCCTAACCACCTTTTGAATGGATGGCTAAGATTAAAAGATCATAATGTTCTAATCAATGGTTGAGATGAGCTCAACAATAAAGTACATGGATCAACTCAAAAATATAACACACATGGACAAAATCGCCCTAGGAGAGGGGGTCCCACTCAATGTGACAAATAACATAAGATAAAGCTCATGGTGGGTTTAGGGGGCAATATCTAGCCTCCCTAGTCAGTCCCCATGGCACAACAACATCAAAAGACCAAGCTAAGCACCAAATCGTGCTCCTCTAGGAAAGTCGTGAGTCTCCAAAGGCTCCAGAAAATCATGAAATGTGCCAGAGAGATGGGTGTGGGCCCCACTGAATGTTGAAACTGCTATGGAAGGGGTGGAAGACATCACACTCATCATCAAAACTCATCCCATGCTATTTTCTTGCCTCAGTAACCCAAATCGAATTCTTTAGTAGCCATTTAACCATTTTTTTATCCTTTGTAAATCCTCTGGAAAGAATCAAAATGCCTGTAACTGTCTTCCTGGTCACATGGGGCCAAAACTGACTGCACCAATGTGTCCGGGAACAAAGCAATATAGTAAAAACAAGTGGCTACACTGCATGTCCCCTCTGTAGCGCCCTAGGCTAACCAATCAAACCATCAGTTTGCTCTGACAGGCCATTTAACATGGCAAAGCTGCACCAAAATGATAAACTGAGGAAAATAATCACTGTAACTGCCTGGAATTGAAAACCAACTCTCTCATTGGACTCAGAGAGCCCAAATCCACTAGAAGTGTATACTCATACACCCTATGGATCTCTGCATGGTCATTAAAATATCCAATATATCCAGACAGACAAAAATAATAATAATCTGTAAATGATCAAATATGGTGAAAACCACAAATCATCATCATAAACCTGTAACCAATGCATGGAACCATCTGGTGACCTGTAATAGACCATATATCATCCATCTGCATCATCCGAGGTGACTCTATCCACCTCATGTCCTGTGGTTGACTTTGGTCAAACTAGGTTTGACCAAGTCAACATGACCAATAATATGGCCCAAACTGCGAATAAGCTGCTGCAAGTGTTAGGGGCTAAGACATGCTTTACAAATCATTCAAGTAGTAATTATAACAAATAGTAATCATTTATCTGGCGACCTAAAACCAAATATATAATGTTTTTCAATATTTATTATGACTCAGACTAGACTTTCAAGACCATACTCACTTCATAGTTGTGACTAGTTTGCTAGTGAAGGGTGAAGGCTTAAATATTAAAAGGCTTAGGCTAAAGGATGACTACTGACTTGACACTGTGACACTTTGGAAATGGAAAGGGAAAACACACTCTAGCATATGTTGGACAAGCAGTAACATAGGGGATGGCAGTGTCTTACAAATGGGTAAGCTACTTCAGAAGTGCTTATTCACCATGACAGATTGCTACAACTCACATCCAAGCTGATACTGTTCCGTGAGGATCTTTTCTAGAGCCGCCATGACTAGGTGCCTAACAAACCGTAACTTGAGACTCTAGGGGACATAACTCGAGCTGTCCCTAACTCCATCTCACATGATAACTCGCAAGCTAGTGAGGAATAAATCAATACAAGTGAGGCCATCAATAATTTAGATATAACATTTATGAACCATTGCTTTTTGGGCCTTTGAATTTCCATAGCCTTGATCCACGTGCGTTCAAAAACACTTGTTACATGGATTTACATTTATTAGGCTTTATGATCTATGTGTGTTTAGAAACACGATTCCATAGATTTACATTTCACATTTCACATTTACATTTCAAAGCCAATTTCATTAGGCTTGCCTTGCATTCACGTGTGTTCAGAAACACTTGTTACATGAATGGGATTTCATAAGATATACATTTCATTTCCATATACACTGTACTGATGGTAGCACTATTTGTTTTAGGTTTAGCCAACACAACTTAGGCAACTCAGAGCCGAGACACAATAAACAGGGGGAAGCTCATCCAACAAAGGGGCTAAAGTGGGGGAAGGTCCTCCATGCCACTAGTCAAGTAGCAAGTCAGGGTAATAACATAACTGGAAGGTAATGGATGGGTGGAGAAAGTGAATAATGAGACCAACACTAGCAAGCCAAAATATGGTGGGAATGATCACCTCTATTCTCCCTAAGGAGGGTAAAACCAATGAGTATAGGTCAAGAACTTCTGAGTGGGGACATATATATATATACAATAAATACAACCAGGTCCACATATCTATATGATCGCCAGATCATGATACTAAATGCTAAGACATGCCACAAGAATGAGTATAAAAGCAATAATAACCATAACACAAGATAATACCTGCTGGGTCATATACCTGTGCATAATAATTTGAACCATCATCTGTCCACTGAGAACTTGTTGCTGCAACTCTGGGCAATACCAACTACTTTGTCAATGGCGAAAGGGCTACATCAGTCATCAAATCTGAGTTTCCTGAGACTCAGTCATGGCATGGGAATAATACTGTTGTCCATAATCAAATAGTGATCCAATGTAGATGCTCATCTCGGCATTTCATATGCAAGGGAACTGGCTGAAAAGTGTATTGGAATCTAAAAATAAAATATGGTAGCTCAGCTACTATATATGTGATAACATCTGGCTCCAGCTGGGACAAGTGCTTTGCTGAAAAAGAGCGCTAAAGAACCTTAGAATCTTTGGTCCTCGCACTCTGCTACTCGTATCCTCGATCTAGCACTCTAACTCTGCAACTGCTACCAAAATGTCACCTGCTATCTGCAAAATGTCCAGAGCTATACCAAACTCACCGACCAGTCGTCAGAACAATGCATATATATACATAAATCTAAAAAATAAAGACAGTACTGAAACTGAAATGCAGAAAGGAAAGCTAATCTACTAAGATAACTTGAAAAGTTTTATTATTATTGTGCAGGAAAAAAGAAAAATGGCAAGTACTCAGGGCTAAACTAAGAGCTTCAAAGGTGAGCTTAGAAAAAGACAAAAAGTGCCAGACTCAATGGCTGAAAAGGACTAACTACTGCCCAAGCAGGCTTATTTGGATCCTACCTACTCTAACCTACCAAGCAAGCAAGGAAGTCAAATACTAAGTGAGGTCATGGATGTAATCCCTTAACTCCCTTTGGTTGACGGGAAACAAAATTTGTCGTCCACTACCAGTAGTTAAGAAGCACATGTCACCAAAGCATTGCTCTACTGTGAAGGGTCCAACCCAAAGATCATCAGCTTGTCCAGATCTGATATGCAATAAGTGGTTTGGAATAATGACTTGACTTCCGGTAGGAAATCTATTCCTATTTACAGATTCAGGAACAACTCCAATGTTACGTATAGGCGTAGGATGGATTTTAGCAAGGTTTTGCGGCTGAGGGGTGACATTGCTTGAGTTCCTCCTAGGAGGGATTGCATTAACTATGGGTAAACCACCTTCAATGGAAATGGCTATCCTACCAACCAGGACTTCTCTAATCTCTCTTCTCGTCTCTTGGACATTTTCATTAGGCTCATCCTCATGGGGAGACATTACATGTTCGACGGTTTCACCTACAGTCCAGAAATCTCTATGTTCTTCCAAGTGAGGTGGCGTTTGTGATATGACAATATTAAGACTAGAGCCTTCCCCTGTAGGAACCAAGATGTGCATATTTTTCAACTCAGTTGGAACTACTTCTGAATGAGAAACCAAGGAACTAGGAATGTGAGAAGGATCATGACTGTGATGACTAGATGACTCAGGTGGTAGAAGAAAATTTGGGACAAGAGAATATGTAGACAAAGCATCGTTTAGATTATGTGAAGGAGGTTGAAAAATAACAAGGTTGTTTAAAGCAAAGTCTCCTTCAGGGGCATCATTTATTAAAACATCCTCTTCCCAGCTAAAGGAATTGTCATGAATTTGACTTAAATTACCATCTTCTAAAGATAAATGAGATAAAGAATCATGGACATCCGAATAATGGGATTCATTGATTTCACTATCACTTTCTAAAACACTTGCTTGCTCAGAATGGTTTGCCCATGGGATAATGGGCTCAAGCCTTGACTCTCTCTTAGTAGGTTATTATCATAAAGCGCATTGAATTCCCTAATTGTTTTGGGCCTAATATCATCCAAATCATCAACTACTTCAGGTGTTTGATTTTCAATAACTTGTTCTTGATTAATTCCATTATCAGGCTCTTGACCCTGAGGTTGATTTTCATTTCTTCTCAATTCTTCTAATTCTTCAGCAAATTCACCCCTAAGTAATTCCAGGTTGATTCTCCTAGCAATCTCAGCTATCTGATCCACTTCATCAAAGGAATCAGAATCTCCCATTACCATAAAAACATTTTCAGCTTGTTCATACTCCCAAATTTCATCCTCATTATTAATCATATTAGTTTTGGCATTATTTAGTAATTCATCCCCATATGTGTTTTTAATCCCTTCCTCAAAAGTTTCCAAATGCTTATCATAGCAAGGTTCTCTATTAATCCTAATTAAAGCACCGTCATAGTTTGGAACACAGATGTATGAAAGATCCATCATAAGGTATCCACCTAGACCAGCTGCCCACTTCCTGGATAAAAGCATTCCATATGCTGGGGGCAAATCAATGACAACTACATCCATCATAGTGGAAATGTCTGAACATGCAAAAAGATCAACCCTAAGGTTTGTGATCAAACCATAAGACTACACACGTCTAGAGTCGATACCACAGACATTTCCATAAGGCCTAGTCACCTCTAATCCCATTTCCTTCATGACAAGTAAAGGCATGACATTCATAGCTGCTCTAGAATCCAACATGCAATTATGCAGGAGCATATTCTGAATGTGCAATGTGAGGTAAAAGGGAGGGTGACCACCGTTCTTTCTTTCATAAATTGCCGAATGGATGTTGATAGGTGGATCCTTCTCAATTTTTCTAGGTTTTGTTCCACTAAGGCTCTGTATATGACAGGATTCTAAAACAACCTCAGGAGTCTTTTCTTGGCCAATGCCATCAAATAACTCCTCTACTTGGCTTCTTACTGAGGGAACCTTCATTAACTCGGTGACAGGGATGTTACACATTATCTTTCCCAATTCTTTCTTTATATCAATATTCATATTATAATCATTTGGGGTAGATTCCTCTTCTTCCTTATTATCTTCATTACTCATATTGCGTTTGTCTAAGAAAGAAGGCTGTTGGGAATCACTTCTTCGTTTATAGATTTGAATTTTGGGTCGTTCTTTAGTTTCTGGGAGATTTATGGCACAACATGAGGAGCTAGGTTCATCAATTAAATCTTCCTGCTCCCATGGCTCTTCTTCTAGGAGAATTCTTCCAAAATCATCATCGTAAGATAAATCATTAATGAAGTTGATGTTATCTAGTTGGTCATTGGGATAATTGGTATCAGAATGTTCTTCTTTTGTTTCATCACACCAATTCACATTCTTCTTCTTAGAGTTCTCTGGATACTCGGGACGCCTTCTATCTCCCTGAGGTCTTCTATTGTTGTTCCAGTAAGGTTTAGGGCCATAAGGGTTTCTATGTCTCTCCGGATCATGAAAACACGCGACATTTTTTGTTAGGACAGTCAATTGTCTCATCATTTCTTGCATGGTTTCTAACATATCCTTGGTGTCCTTTGGCTCACTCACAAGTTCCTTAGGCTTTCGGAGCTTAGGGTCAGATCTAGAAGTGGATGGGGCAAAGTGATCGAAAAAATTCTGTTTACCCATAGATGCTGCATTTTGCTCAACCATCTTTGCATTAAATTGAGCAGTCTTCAAGTCATTGGGATTCTTATCCTTTAAGTGATATCCGAGCCATCCTTCAAATGCATTCAAATAATGAATAACAATTGCTTGATCTTTCAGTTTAATTTCTTCTGGGATGTTGGCTACAGTCTTGTCAAATCTTATGTTAAACTCATGGACTGTTTCACTCTCTTTCTTCTTGGTATCAAATAATTGATGCAAGAGGAATTTCCCATCTAACTTGTGAGACCACTCTCTACTTAGCTTTGTGACAAAATTGTCATACCCATCGAAGGATGAGGCAGGCAACCTATCAAACCACTTCCGGACATCTCCTTCCAAAGATGCCAGAAGGCCCCTCATGAAGACATCTTCATCAGATGCTCCATATGCTTCCATGTGTTCCCAGACTTTATCAACATGATCTTCTATGGAGATAGCAGACACTCCATCAAACTTGGGAACTTTCTCAAAGTACTTCTCAGGCATGTCATGGGGGGCTCTCTGGATCTGGGAAAAATCTAAAGGAGATGGCTTAGCCTTCCTTCCAAAAATCCTAGGGTTCTGTGGAGGAGGAACGTTCTGGTTTCCACCAGTGTTTGTTTCGGCCATTGAACTAGATGAAGGTGAAGGAGATCCAAAAAGATGACTCGGTGAAGCAGTAGGACTAGATATCTTCCAAAAGAAATTGGAAGAGTTCTCTTTAATTTGTCTTCGGTTCCGAGTATAGGTTGTGGGGATTCCTTCAGAATTAGTAGGACGTTCTAAGAACTTAAGATTAATACGTTGGGTTCGGTCCTCAGTAGAGTCGGGTGGAGTTGCCAGGTGAACCACACAAGTAATTCACCGAAATGATATATGTTGTAGGAGAGGTGAGATGAGTGAATTAAGATGGTGATTGATAAAATTATTAATTTAGAAATGCAATCACCAATGCAAAATACCAGATGCGATAATATATGGATTAATGCATAGACACTCGCAAACACCGAAGGTAAGCCTCTACCTCCCTGGCAACGACGCCAAAATGTTATCATCAAACTTGTAGTTGCCCTTATAGATGCATCCGTAAGGATGGTAGAGGGGATGGGCAACCAAAGAGGTGAACCAAGATAGCCTCGACTCCCAAATGGATGGTTGTCACGCAAATCGAGGCAATCTTCACTTGATGTTGTCCTAACCCAAGACAACAATGGGGGAGACCCAGATCTACTCCCGACAAGAGAGATCAAACCAGGACACCAGATCAAATCAGACACAGTGAAGTACGTAAGGTGTTAGGTATGGTGGATCCTAGATCTATGGATGAAGTCACAAGATGAGTAATGGGTTGGATCAAGAGGCTTAAGAAATATAGGTTTGATCCAATATGGTTATGCAAGTGACTTATGAGCTTAGTTAATAGATCCAGAATCAAGGTACCAGCAAATGATATGAAAATCCACTGCCTTGGGAATCGTGTCCAATGTAGGGAGGTTAAGAACAAGATTGGGGCTATCTAGTACCTTTCGATAGACTTGAAGAGAGATATGACAGTATCAAAACACACAAGCCTCAAAAATAGGATCAAAACACAGAAAAATTGGCCAAGTGGGGAAGTGTGCTAGGGTTTGTAGATGAGTGCCTTGGGATTTGGGTCCTGTGGAGTCCTCCAAACTTGACGCCTAGGAGATTGGGTTTGGTCCAAGCTAAAATACCCATAAATGGTTTGCCAATTGATCAAGGGATTTGATCCATGGAATTTTCCGAATAAAAATAGTGAGGGTTTTGACAGTAAAATAATGATGCCAATGGATTGGGATCAAGAAATAATGAACAAACTTGTAGATCTTACTTGGAAAACTTGTATATACCTTGATGATGATGATCTATGCCTTCTCGATCAATTTGAGAAGATTTGAGTGAGTGCTCTATGCAAATCGATTTGCCCAAGGAAGCAATGCGCCCTCTCTCCTGCACAACAAACGTCAACAATATCAGATTTGATGCATCAAGAGAAATAGAATAATGTAACAGAAGAAATAACAAGATGAAATCATAGATCACAATGATACTAATGAAAACCCCCTTGATACAAGCGATGCTAAGAAAGCGAGTTGAGGAAGCCCTGCAAAAACGCCCAAGTGAAGTCACCCTCCTGTAAACAAGACAAAGTATTCCACGAAAAATATAGATATCACCACAGATACTCAAATGCTAGGATGCAATAGACTTTCCAATCACCATCTAAGAATATCGATGCAAAGGAGACCCAAGAATATCTGCAAGAAGTTTTTTATTATCAAGATTCCAAGAGCCAAAGACCCTTTACAATGAGAAGCTCTCTCCTTTAAATAGGATGGAGAGATACCAAAACCCTAACCACCTTTTGAATGGATGGCTAAGATTAAAAGATCATAATGTTCTAATCAATGGTTGAGATGAGCTCAACAATAAAGTACATGGATTAACTCAAAAATATAACACACATGGACAAAATCACCCTAGGAGAGGGGGTCCTACTCAATGTGACAAAATAACATAAGATAAAGCTCATGGTGGGTCTAGGGGGCAATATCTAGCCTCCCTAGTCAGTCCACATGGCAAAACAACATCAAAAGACCAAGCTAAGCACCAAATCGTGCTCCTCTAGGAAAGTCGTGAGCCTCCAAAGGCTCCAGAAAATCATGAAATGTGTCGGAGAGATGGGTGTGGGCCCCACTGAATGCTGAAACTGCTGTGGAAGGGGTGGAAGACATCACACTCATCATCAAAACTCATCCCATGCTATTTTTTGCCTCAGTAACCCAAATCGAATTCTTCGGTAGCCATTTTAACCATTTTTTTTAATCGTCTGTAAATCCTCTGGAAAGAATCAAAATGCCTGTAACTCTCTGCCTGGTCACTTGGGGCCAAAACTGACTGCACCAATGTGTCTGGGATCAAAGCAATATAGTAAAACAAGTGGCTACACTGCATGTTGTTAAAATTTCATCAAGTTAGGGTTTTGTACAGAAAAATAACAATTCATCATATTCTAATGCAGAAAATACATTTAATAAACATTTACAAATATCGAATATTAAACAGTGCAGTAGTAAAAACTATCATAACATAAATTTCATGTCTTTAGCACTCTCAGGTCACGGTGTTAAAGTACTTTTAACACTACCCGTTAGGTCACTGTGCTAAGTTAATCTTCAACAGCATGTAACGTAGAATAACTAATAATAAAAGAGAAGATACTTACCTGTGTGTGGGACCATTCCTATAAAATACTCAGAAGAGTTACTTACCTTCAGTTATCACCGTGCCTCAGAGAGGCCAGCCAAATCTGGAAACTAACAGACCCTACAAGAGGGTAGTACATGCCAGAGAGAGAGAGATGGCAGGGCAGAGGTAAAACCAAATAGTCAATGACAGTCAGAAACACAGTGATAATTACAATCAAGACCAACATAATAAATGTTCAATAAATGTAAGCCCAAGAGGTCTAAACCCTAGGTGATGACCTCAATCAATCAATATAAAGGATCAACACAAATACCAAATCCTAATTAATTCTCAGCACAAAGATCAAACCAAAAATCAAGTCTCAGCAATAAGGATTTGGTCAACACAGATCTCAGTAGTAAAGGTCTAGAACTGAAATAAAATAGCTAGCAGATCGGTCACCACAACAAACAGATCTGACCCTTACGCCTCACAGCCTCCACAGAGCAGACCAAATCTGACTCCCAGGCCTCACGGCATTCACAAGCAAGCTCACGGTGAGGCAGAAGGACCCTCAACAAAGTCACAACAAGGCAGCAATAAGTAGATCGAAATTCAAGTAAACTTTAAACCACAGATCAGACACCAGTCAAGTCACAATCAACAGATCGGATCACAGTTAAGGTAGATCGGGTCACAGTCAAGGCACAATCAGCAGATCGAATTCCTTTTGCAGCAGATCGAACCTCATATAGGCAGATCATGCCCCTTCAACAGCAGCCCGAACCTCAACCAGGGCTATACCTGGTAGATCGAGTCTCCACAGAGATGGAACCAGCAATAGGGCCTTCACTTCATTCCTTAAACCAACAAAATAATCAGATCTGGGCTATAACAGGTGATCTATAATAGGGCCTTTACTTCATTCCTTAAACCAACAAAATAATCAGATCTAGGCTATAACAGGTGATCTATAATAGGGCCTTCACTTCATTCCTTAAACCAACAAAATAATCAGATCTGGGCTAGCCTCAACAAGCAATCAACATGTAACCTAGAAGCCATGACGTCAAGCAGAGATCAGACCAATCTGAGATGTAGGATAGACTTCAGCAGGTAGTTGGCCTTCATAACAAATTGTGAAGGTGCAGCAAACAGCCTCTAAACCCTTGACGTCAAAACATAATAAAGGACAGAGCTGAGATATGTAATGTATATTAATTGATAAACAAAAGACCTTTATTTATAGGATAATAGGATTATTAAAATAATCCTTTAAATTAGGAAACCATAGAATTAGGAAAAAAATTAAAAGATAAAAAATAATAAAATAATAAAATATTATTTCATTAAATTAGGGAGAGGTCACTTTAAAATAAAATAAAAGATAAAAATAAATAAAAATAATAAAGGATAAATAAAAATAATAAAAGATAAAAATAAAAATATAAAAATAAAAATAAATAAAAGACAAAAATAAATAAAGGATAAAAATAAAAAATAATAAAAGATAAAAATATAAATATAAAATAAATAAATAAAAGAACCCTCAGAAAGTGGTCAAACATTTAAAGTACCCATAAGATCAAAAGGTGGGTCAATGACCCTAATTACCACAAATCAAAAACAGGGTACCACAACACTAAAAGACCAAAAGTAAATCACCCAAGGTGGAAAGGTTCAACCAGTCATCTCTCTCTCAAATGTACAAAAGTTTCATATACTACTGAAAGTCCATCATCATTGTATAAGGAAGGGTTCACACAGATGATGTGATCATTTGATCCTCTCAACTGCTCCTTAGGTCAAATGTTAGTGGCTTCCACAAGGGGTGGCCAATCCCTTGAGAAGACCAACCAACTCATCCATCTCGAAGACCTGGGAGAAGAGGACATCACACATCATAATCTTGGTAACTGACCAAGTGCCTCCATTCTCAAGGAATGGCTCTCAGCCCCAGGCTGATTTCCCAGTCCCAGACTGGGTCAATATCCTGGTAACTGACCAGGTGCCTCCATTCTCAAGGAATGGCTCTCAGCCCCAGGCTGAGTTCCCAGTCCCAGACTGGGTCATGTTGATCAACCATCTGGTCCATGACCAGGTTCTCCATTCTCCCAGAGAATGGTCCTCAGCCTCAAGCTGAGCATTCAGTCCTAGACTGAATGTTGATCAACCATCTGCAGGACCTAGGAAGTCTCTGTCTCAACCTGCAGGATCTGCTTGGTCCTCGACCAAGAAACTGTCTGGTCCCAGACCAGAATACCCTCGAGACAAATAGGGGCCCTAGCTACATGCTAGGGACTTTGCCATGGCATCCAACTGCTTGGTCCTCGACCAAGAACCCCAGGAGACAGCTGGGGGCCCTAGGGTACCTTCTAGGGTCTTACTTATTACTCTGCCTGGTTAACATGACCAGGAACCCTAGTTAACTGACTAGGGTACCATTCTCTCTGAGAATGGGTCTCGCAGCTGCACTAAAAATTAACACTCCCTCTCAGCAAGAGAGGCATTCTCAGCAACACTAAGCTTGTCGAAGACAGGGGCTTAGTCAACATAACTGACAACTGTACCATGTCCTAGTCATGGTAAAACAACCTGTCATAGAATACAGGATTTTCATAGAGCTTCAAGTAGCTCTGAATGTCAGTAAATACCTTGATCTTGTAGATCCATTTGGAAGTTACAACTGGCTTCCCTTGCTGTCTGAGAATCATTATCCAATGTCAACAGGATGTCCGTTATCATAACATCTTTCCAAACTTGATGTTTGGCTGCCTTCACATAAGTGAATGATCCTGAATCAGTGATATGGCTCTTACTAGAGCACCCTTGAAGCCTCTCAATAGGCTTCTTTAATGAGATCAACTGAAGGCTTCTTGGCCTTCTCCCTTTGTTTCTCTGAACGAGATGTCTCATGGACTGGTGCTTCTTGCACTTTCATATCTATACCACTGAGAGGTCATATCTCTTACCTCTTTTCTGCAATCCCACTCTGATGGGGATTCAAGAGCACGTATGGCTCCCTATTGATCTCTGATCTTCCCAATTGTTTCACAAACAATATGATAGATTCTCTTTTTTTTTTTGCTGACACATGGGAGAATACAATATTTGATCCTGCAAAATGTGGAGTCTCTTACTCCCTCTGTACCTGAGCACTTAGCTCCCTCTGTAGCTGTGCACTTAACTTGTGCAAAAGCAGGATCTGTAAACTTATTATTAGAGCAAGTCACATCAAAATTCAACTTCATAGTCAGCAATAATCAAAATTGAATTTGCATCCATTCATATATATTGGATAACTATCTAGAATTAATCAAGATCATATAACATGCCATATGTTTCATCATGACAAATTAAAGAATCAAAACTAGTTGAGATAGAAAAATTCTACCCTCTTTATATTTGCCCTTATGCAGAACTCACAGTGTGCATCTTGATCTTGTTATCATACTAAACATGTGTAATGGCATCATAATATCATTCATTAGCACAATCTAGGTTAGATCACAGTCCTAGATATAAGAAATAAGATCCTGATAATTGTATGCATGGATGGATACTAAAATTCTTTACACTTACATATTCAGATCACAATGAATCATAGGATTTCTAGAAAGTACTATGATCATGTAAGCTTTTGATTACTAAAGATCAGGTCATATAAAGATTTAGGCTGGCTCCTTACTCACCTCAGAGATACATACCTGAGATAAACCTTCTAGTAATACTAGTAATAATTTTTGGAGAAGGAAGTTTGCAGCCTGCTAACTTCATCATATATTTTCTGCTGTCATATGGATTAGTAGCTTACTACCACAGCCAATAATACTCATATGTGTTCATGCAATTCTGATTTTCTGATTCCTAATATTCAAACCCTTCTTGCCGACTGGATGAAACCTTTTGAAATCAAGTTGGTTAGAATTCAAAACCCTATCTTAGGATCTATGTAGACTCTGATAGCCTGCAAAACAGAGTTAGCTACAAGCCCTATGCTCTGATACCATGTTAAAATTTCATCAAGTTAGGGTTTTGTACAGAAAAATAACAATTCATCATATTCTAATGCAGAAAATACATTTAATAAACATTTACAAATATCGAATATTAAACAGTGCAGTAGTAAAAACTATCATAACATAAATTTCATGTCTTTAGCACTCTCAGGTCACGGTGTTAAAGTACTTTTAACACTACCCGTTAGGTCACTGTGCTAAGTTAATCTTCAACAACATGTAACGTAGAATAACTAATAATAAAAGAGAAGATACTTACCTGTGTGTGGGACCCTTCCTATAAAATACTCAGAAGAGTTACTTACCTTCAGTTATCACCGTGCCTCAGAGAGGCCAGCCAAATCTGGAAACTAACAGACCCTACAAGAGGGTAGTACATGCCAGAGAGAGAGAGATGGCAGGGCAGAGGTAAAACCAAATAGTCAATGACAGTCAGAAACACAGTGATAATTACAATCAAGACCAACATAATAAATGTTCAATAAATGTAAGCCCAAGAGGTCTAAACCCTAGGTGATGACCTCAATCAATCAATATAAAGGATCAACACAAATACCAAATCCTAATTAATTCTCAGCACAAAGATCAAACCAAAAATCAAGTCTCAGCAATAAGGATTTTGTCAACACAGATCTCAGTAGTAAAGGTCTAGAACTGAAATAAAATAGCTAGCAGATCGGTCACCACAACAAACAGATCTGACCCTTACGCCTCACAGCCTCCACAGAGCAGACCAAATCTGACTCCCAGGCCTCACGACATTCACAAGCAAGCTCACGGTGAGGCAGAAGGACCCTCAACAAAGTCACAACAAGGCAGCAATAAGTAGATCGAAATTCAAGTAAACTTTAAACCACAGATCAGACACCAGTCAAGTCACAATCAACAGATCGGATCACAGTTAAGGTAGATCGGGTCACAGTCAAGGCACAATCAGCAGATCGAATTCCTTTTGCAGCAGATCGAACCTCATACAGGCAGATCATGCCCCTTCAACAGCAGCCCGAACCTCAACCAGGGCTATACCTGGTAGATCGAGTCTCCACAGAGATGGAACCAGCAATAGGGCCTTCACTTCATTCCTTAAACCAACAAAATAATCAGATCTGGGCTATAACAGGTGATCTATAATAGGGCCTTTACTTCATTCCTTAAACCAACAAAATAATCAGATCTGGGCTATAACAGGTGATCTATAATAGGGCCTTCACTTCATTCCTTAAACCAACAAAATAATCAGATCTGGGCTAGCCTCAACAAGCAATCAACATGTAACCTAGAAGCCATGACGTCAAGCAGAGATCAGACCAATCTGAGATGTAGGATAGACTTCAGCAGGTAGTTGGCCTTCATAACAAATTGTGAAGGTGCAGCAAACAGCCTCTAAACCCTTGACGTCAAAACAGAATAAAGGACAGAGCTGAGATATGTAATGTATATTAATTGATAAACAAAAGACCTTTATTTATAGGATAATAGGATTATTAAAATAATCCTTTAAATTAGGAAACCATAGAATTAGGAAAAAAATTAAAAGATAAAAAATAATAAAATAATAAAATATTATTTCATTAAATTAGGGAGAGGTCACTTTAAAATAAAATAAAAGATAAATAAATAAAAGATAAAAATAAATAAAAATAATAAAGGATAAATAAAAATAATAAAAGATAAAAATAAAAATATAAAAATAAAAATAAATAAAAGACAAAAATAAATAAAGGATAAAAATAAAAAATAATAAAAGATAAAAATATAAATATAAAATAAATAAATAAAAGAACCTCAGAAAGTGGTCAAACATTTAAAGTACCCATAAGATCAAAAGGTGGGTCAATGACCCTAATTACCACAAATCAAAAACAGGGTACCACAACACTAAAAGACCAAAAGTAAATCACCCAAGGTGGAAAGGTTCAACCAGTCATCTCTCTCTCAAATGTACAAAAGTTTCATATACTACTGAAAGTCCATCATCATTGTATAAGGAAGGGTTCACACAGATGATGTGATCATTTGATCCTCTCAACTGCTCCTTAGGTCAAATGTTAGTGGCTTCCACAAGGGGTGGCCAATCCCTTGAGAAGACCAACCAACTCATCCATCTCGAAGACCTGGGAGAAGAGGACATCACACATCATAATCTTGGTAACTGACCAAGTGCCTCCATTCTCAAGGAATGGCTCTCAGCCCCAGGCTGAGTTCCCAGTCCCAGACTGGGTCAATATCCTGGTAACTGACCAGGTGCCTCCATTCTCAAGGAATGGCTCTCAGCCCCAGGCTGAGTTCCCAGTCCCAGACTGGGTCATGTTGATCAACCATCTGGTCCATGACCAGGTTCTCCATTCTCCCAGAGAATGGTCCTCAGCCTCAAGCTGAGCATTCAGTCCTAGACTGAATGTTGATCAACCATCTGCAGGACCTAGGAAGTCTCTGTCTCAACCTGCAGGATCTGCTTGGTCCTCGACCAAGAAACTGTCTGGTCCCAGACCAGAATACCCTCGAGACAAATAGGGGCCCTAGCTACATGCTAGGGACTTTGCCATGGCATCCAACTGCTTGGTCCTCGACCAAGAACCCCAGGAGACAGCTGGGGGCCCTAGGGTACCTTCTAGGGTCTTACTTATTACTCTGCCTGGTTAACATGACCAGGAACCCTAGTTAACTGACTAGGGTACCATTCTCTCTGAGAATGGGTCTCGCAGCTGCACTAAAAATTAACACATGTCCCCTCTGTAGCGCCCTAGGCAAACCAATCAAACCATCACTTTGCTCTGACAGGCCATTTAACATGGCAAAACTGCACCAAAATGATAAACTGAGGAAAATAATCACTGTAACTGCTCGGAACTAAAAACCAACTGTCTCATTGGACTCAGAGAGCCCAAATCCACTAGAGGTGTATACTCATACACCCTATGGATCTCTGCATGGTCATATAAAATATCCAATATATCCAGACAGATAATAATAATAATAATCTGTAAATGATCAAATATGTTGAAAACTACAAATCATCATCATAAACCTGTAACAAATGCATGGAACCATCTGGTGACCTGTAATAGACCATATATCATCCATCTGCATCATCCGAGGTCTATCCACCTCATGTCCTGTGGTTGACTTTGGTCAAACTAGGTTTGACCAAGTCAACATGACCAATAATATGACGCAAACTGAGAATAAGCTGCTGCAAGTGTTAGGGGCTAAGACATGCTTTACAAATCATTCAAGTAGTAATTATAACAAATAGTAATCATTTATCTGGCGACCTAAAACCAAATATATAATGTTTTTCAATATTTATTATGACTCAGACTAGACTTTCAAAACCATACTCACTTCATAGTTATGACTAGTTTGCTAGTGAAGGGTGCAGGCTTAAATATCAAAAGGCTTAGGCTAAAGGATGACTACTGACTTGGCACTGTGACACTTTGGAAATGGAAAAGGAAAACACACTCTAGTATATGCTGGACAAGCAGTAACACAGGGGATGGCAGTGTCTCACAAATGGGTAAGTTACTTTAGAAGTGCTTATTCGCCTTGACAGATGCCTACAACTCACATCCAAGCTGATACAGCTCCGTGAGGATCTTTTCTAAAGCCACCATGACTAGGTGCCCGACAAACCGTAACTTGAGACTCTAGGGGACATAACTCGAGCTGTCCCTAACTCCATCTCACATGATAACTCGCAAACTAGTGAGAAATAAATCAATACAAGTGAGGCCAACAATCATTTAGATATAACATTTATGAACCATTGCTCTTTGGGCCTTTGAATTTCCATAGCCTTGATCCACGTGCATTCAAAAACACTTGTTACATGGATTTACATTTATTAGGCTTTATGATCTATGTGTGTTTAGAAACACGATTCCATAGATTTACATTTCACATTTCACATTTTCATTTCAAAGCCAATTTCATTAGGCTTGCCTTGCATTCATGTGTGTTCAGAAACACTTGTTACATGAATGGGCTTTCATAAGATATACATTTCATTTCCATATACACTGTATTGATGGTAGCACTATCTGTTTCAGGTTTAGCCAACACAACTTAGGCAATGTTGCCGCCTGGTTCCACACCTGGGAAAACGCAGCAGAAGTCTTCAAGCTGCTGGTGTGGCCTTGGGGGCAAGTCAAAGTCAAGTGCTGTCACTTGGGACTCGACTCCTCCGTCTAGGCTTTCCTAGCGAAGCCAAGGGGGGTAGACCCTAAAATTAAAAGAAACTAAAGCCTCTAATCTAGGAATTAGAAAAAATACTTTTGCAACCAAGACAGACAACATATACCCTTTTCAAATAAAGAACATCATTTATCATTTTCTCCCATTTAGAATAATCATCATTTCAACTGCATACTAGTCAACAATAAAATGAAATTTGCATCAGGACCAGTGCCTTGCTATGGAGTCAAATAACAAATGCATAGACAGAAAAGTAAATGTTGTGGAGTGTTCTTGGTTTATTTTAAAATTTAATGTGATGGTGATCTTTTTTATTAAGGCATGTGGGTTCCCGATATACGCAAGGTACGGGGGAACATGTCCGGAAATTTGAAGTGTGGCTTCCCTCTCAGGCTTTAGGCTGGATCGGAGTCTCGAGGAGGTGTTCAGATGCTATACCAACGAGGGCAAGCCTAACGGTTTCCAAGAGGTCGCTATCCAGTTTTATCCCAAGCCTTCTGGGAAATTTGCCCACGACAACAAATTGCGAGTTGTGCCGGATTTTCACAAAGGGTTTTTTTTATTGGGGTGGTGTTAAGTCCTATTACTAGTCATCAACTCCTTTCTGGTGTGTACCAACTGGATCAGACTAAGCTGCAAGTTGGCCACAGAGCATACGGGAGAAGACCTTGGTATATTTTATAAAAAATTTTAAGAACCCAAATTTTATCTTTTATAACCCCAAGAGTCTCTTTTCAGGCATGCATTTCGGGCAAGCCCTCATACACAACCCTACTTCGGGAAAGCAAGGGGGGCGTTATGAAATTGTAAAAAAAAATGTGAAAAGCTAGGTTGTGAGTGAACTTGTGGCCCGCTAGTGAAACGGACCAACAAGGTTTATTTTAATCCTAATTGATTTTATTAATGCCGAAAAACAAGAAATAAAACTACTCTAACATTCACGCCATGAAAATGAGACGACACAGGCCACCCCTGGGGGGATGGGGTATGGGCGCTGGCTAGCCCACTTGCTCTCGTTTAAAATGTTTACAATGATAACGGAGAAGTGCCCCAAGTCTACTTAATGTGACTTGGTAGCTTACAAAGTTATAGAAAAATATGCCCGGTTTTGGAAAATATGGAAATTTGTGTTCCGGATCGCCTGGATGCTCGAAATTTTGCCAGCACCTCCTCCTACCTGCTCATCTTCTGCTGCAAACCAGCAAGCAATAATTAGAACAAGATGCCCAAAAACACTTTAAGAGTGTCTTTGGAACACCTCCTAAGAAACCCAAAATTTTCTAAGTTAAAAACTAGGTAAAAAATGACAAAAATAACCAAGTAAAACAAGCTATGGAGCTTGTCTACTTGGGATCTTTGCTAGCCCTTTAATGGCTGCAAATTATCAGCTCTATGGCAGCCAGATAACACTTTGCAATCAGATCTAATACTTCTTTAT
Organism: Larix kaempferi; assembly: GCA_027924585.1. Taxonomy (NCBI): domain Eukaryota; kingdom Viridiplantae; phylum Streptophyta; class Pinopsida; order Pinales; family Pinaceae; genus Larix; species Larix kaempferi. The sequence continues at coordinate 4,140,127 of BSBM01000705.1, forward strand.
AAAATTTTGAAAGATTTACGACAACTTTAAACTAGTTTTTTATAAAGAAAGTACTAGTAAATCAAAAAATTTGAATTTTTTATAAATGAGAGAGAGAGAGATGGAACAAATCCTTGTTGAAAATAGAAGCCTTGAAGACGGTTCAGTGATGTTTGAAGGGACTATATCTGCAAATAATTGTTAGTAAAAAGTGGAAACAAACAAGATCCTACTTTTCGCCAACTCAAGAAGACACCTGCACATCACAAATCTCACCAAACAAAGATTAAATGTAGATATACATGCTCATAAGAAACTAAGCTGCTACAAATAAACAAATTTGACAAACAACTTATCTCATGGATGAGCAAACCACATCATTGAAAAATAAGACTTATGCACAAGTCACCTTGGAAAAAAGATCAAGATACTTCATCCACATGTAACCAAGACACCACAAGTTGACCTCCAAAGTCTTCTATTATTCAAAATGATAAAACTATTACAATCATAAGTTAGCTGCTCCAAGTCTCACTAGTGAACAATGGAGAGCAAGCTTCAATTTATAGGAAAAAAATGGCTAAGGAGGGAGGGCGCACTTGCCAAAAAGGGTGGAAAAGCGTGGCATGGATGGTGGAGGGAATGGGGCTGCCATCCCCATGTCTCTAGCTGCCCATGGCAGCCCCAAAACATGCTACTACATCAGCACAAATAGTGCTGCTCCTCCTTAACTCGTGGGCTGCCCATTGAGTGAATGCGCCCCTCCTCATAAGGTGAAATGCGCCCCTCTCATAAGCATTAGTTCCTCCTTGTTTGGGGCTGCCAAAATGGCACAAAAATAGCCCAATGCACTCCTATAACCATGCTGATCCAAATCAGACCCCAAAATCTCTCCAAAAATTAATAATTTTTTTAAGTCATTTTTCACTTTTTTGATTTTTTTATGACCTTTTGGGGATTTTTTGATTTTTTTGATTTTGACCAAGGTAGAAGTACCCAAACATTAGGAAAAGTGGGTTTAGGGGTTTAGGGGGTGCTCTGAGTTAGAAAACGAGCACCCCTAAGACAAAAAATACCTCCAGACGCCCCAGATAGGCCAATTACAAATTTTTTAATTGAACCATTAAAAAATGGCCCAATTTACGGAAAAATTAAAACTTGCCGAAAATTAAAAAAAACACCTAGGGGGACTTAGACATGTCCATATGACTCAAAATTAACGCCTAGCATGTTCATATACATTGACCCATAGACTCTAATAATTCCCTAAGGCCCGTCAGCCTCCCCAGGCATTCCAGCTTTGGAGGAGCAGGAGAAAAACCAATTAATTATGGAATGCAGTGATGCAAAACATAATAGATAGGTGAAAAAACTCCTTGGAATACCTGACTTGGCCAAAAAGTCCTAAGGAACCGAGTCTTTTACAAAAAACCATGCTAGCACGTTTTATTACAAACCCCGCAGGGCCATGGACATGTGGAAAAAAATTAAAAACGGGGGCCTTTAAAAGGCCAGCTGGACATCAAAACATCAAAATTGAACATGTGTCATGTTCTACTTTGCCCGCTCGCTTGATAATCCAACCAAGTACAACTTAGTTGGCAACAGGCAACTCAGAGCCGAGACACAATAAACAAGGGGAAGCTCATCCAACAAAGAGGCTAAAGTGGGGGAAGGTCCTCCATGCCACTAGTCAAGTAGCAAGTCAGGGTAATAACATAACTGGAAGGTAATGGATGGGTGGAGAAAGTGAATAATGAGACCAAGACTAGCAAGCCAAAATATGGTGGGAATGATCACCTCTATTCTCCCTAAGGAGGGTAAAACCAATGAGTATAGGTCGAAAACTTCTAAGTCTGAGTGGGGACATATATATATACAATAAATACAACCAGGTCCACATATCTATATGATCGCCAGATCATGATACTAAATGCTAAGACATGCCACAAGAATGAGTATAAAAGCAATAATAACCATAACACAAGATAATACCTGCTGGGTCATATACCTGTGCATAATAATCTGAACCATCATCTATCCACTGAGAACCTGCTGCTGCAACTCCGGGCAATACCAACTACTTTGTAAATGGCTAAATGGCTACATCAGTCATCAAATCTGAGTTTCCTGAGACTCAGTCATGGCATGGGAATAATACTGCTGTCCATAATCAAATAGTGATCCAATGTAGATGCTCATCTCGGCATCTCAAATGTAAGGGAACTGGCTGAAAAGTGTACTGGAATCTGAAAATAAAATATGGTAGCCCGACTACTATATATGTGATAACACTACCAAAGTCAAACAATCCAAACTTCAAACATACAAAGGGCAATTCGAAAGTTTAAAAATGAAAGAAGAAGAAATCATTGCAGAATATCTTCTAAGCGTAGATGAAATTGTCAATGCTATCAGAGGCCTGGGAGGACGGATACAAGAGAAAGAAGTTGTTGAAAAGGTACTAAGAACCCTACCAATGAAGTATGACTCAATAGTGTCTACTGTAGAAGATCGAGATGATCTTGAATTTCTGACAGTGGATGATTTACATGGGATCTTTACTGCCTATTAGATGAGAACATAACAAAACAGACCATCAAGAAAAGAGGCAACATTTAAAGCCACAAAAGAGTCAAAGAAATCTGAAGCATTACCCAAAAACCACTTAGAGAACTTAGATGATGAAGAAGCTCTTTTCATCAAGAAACTTGAGAAAGGTACTGGCAAGTATGAAGGAAAGCTACCCCTGAAGTGCTTTAACTGTGGAAGAATTGGGTATTTTGTCTCAAAATGTCCATATCCTAAACAAGATGATAGTGATGATAGAGAAACCTCTAAGAAATTCAAGAAAAACAAAGCACCAAACAAGAAGAAGTTTAATGGGAAAAAGAAGATCCTTTACACTATGGAAGATAGTGAAGATGAAGAAGAAGAAGATGAGGAAACAAAAATTCTATTCATGGGAATAGAAACTCAAGCTCCAGATGATGAATCAGATATGGAAGGAGAGGTGGACCTAAAGGCCGAACTCATAAGTGCTCTTGAAGAATTGAGAAAAAGTAAAAGGAAGATTAAATATTTAAGATCACAACTAGCTGATTATGAAGAAGGACAAAAGACAAGAGATAAAGAGTCAAGCCAAATCATTGTTGATCTGAAGATCCAGCTCCAAGAGGCTAAGAAGATCAAAGAGAACCTAGAATTGCAGCTCAAAGAAAGAATGCAAGAATCTGAAAGACTTGAAGTAGAAATTATTCAGCTTAAAAGGAAACTATGAGAAATCTATTAAAACAAAGTTTGAGAATAGCTCGAAGACTCTAGATGACATCTTAAGTGGCCAAAGACCATCGAGTGACAAAACTGGGTTAGGATATAACAAAAGGAGTTATGTTGCTGCACTTATGAGTCCAATTAAAACAAAGGATATTCAAAAATCTACTTCTCGCTTACATAAGACAAATATGGTGCCTAGAAGATCAACGACAAGCAGGTATCCACAAATATTTTTGGGTCACTGCTACTCATGTAATAATTTTGGACATAAAGCCCTGAATTGCAAAGCAGATGGAAAGGTTCATTTCCATAAGAAGAATACATCTAGTAACTATCCAAAAGAAAGAAAAGGAAACCATAACTCCTTTGCACCCTACAAAGCTATGATATAGAATGTTACAAATGCAATAACCATGGACATATAGCTAGAGAATGTAAGTTGATGACTCCTACAGAAAATAATTCTGCAATAAGGTTTCAAGACAAAGAGCAGAGAAAAATTTGGAAGGAAAAGGAAGTAGTAGAGAGGACAAAATCCATGATAGCTCTATGTGCGACAAAAAAGCAAAATATATGGCATGTTGATAGTGGATGTTCAAAACACATGACAAGAGACCCAAACAATTTCATAAGCCTAAGAAGAGATCAAAAGGGAAAAGTCAGTTTTGGAGATAATATGTCTTCTAAGATAATTGGAAAGGGTACAGTTGCTATCATAAATAACAAAATCAGAGCTGAAAATGTGTTGCTAGTAGAAGATTTAAAGCCTAATCTTCTCAGCGTGAGTCAAACATGTGATCAAGGGCACATCTTTGCATATTTGATTCCGAGAAATGTGAAATCAGAAAGAAAAAATCAGGAAAACTTGTTGGGACTGCTATAAGGAATTCACGCAATGTATACATTCTAGAAAATGAAGAACAATGCTACATGAGTCTGATTGATGAAAGTTGGCTATGGCATAGAAGGATGGGACACTTAAACTTTGACAATCTTATGAAGGTGAGTAAGACGGAAGCTGTAAGAGACTTGCCAAAGATTGTGAAGCCTTTAAATTCAGTTTGTAAACATTGTCAACATGGGAAGCAGACTAAAGCTAGCTTTAGATTCAAAGAACATACAACCTCACAGCCATTGAAAATAGTTCACACTGATCTTTGTGGACCAACAAGAACTACAAGTTTGCAAGGAGAGTATTATTTCAGGTTGTTTATTGATGATTATACAAGGATGACTTGGGTAACATTCCTCAAAGAGAAATCATAAGCTTTTGAGAAGTTCAAATTTTTTAAAGCAATGGTTGAAAATGAGACAAATCTGAAAATCAAATGTTTAAGGTCAGATAATGGAGGAGAGTTTACCTCAAACGAATTGAATGAGTTTTGTGAAACCCATGGAATTAAAAGACAATTTTCAGCTCCAAGGGCTCCTTAGCAAAATGGCGTTGTGGAAAGAAAGAATAGGACAGTCCAAGAAGCAGCCAGAACTATGCTTAATGAAGCAAAACTTTCAGATGCATATTGGAGAGAAGCAGTATACACAGTTGTTTATATACTCAATAGAGGACAACTCAGAGTAAATAATGACAAGACTCCTTATGAACTATGGTATGGAAGACCTGCCTCTGTCAAATATTTTAGAGTGTTTGGTAGTAAGTGCTACATAAAGAGGGATGAAGATGATCTTGGAAGTTTGACTCTAGAACCGATGAGGTTTCTAGGATATTCATCCACCAAGAAAGCATACAGATGTTACAATCAAAGACTACACAAGATCATAGAGAGTGCAGATGTAAGAGTAGATGACATGAAGCCAAGAAGAATTAGAACTCAAGATGATGAGATAGCAAATAATGATAAGGAAGAGGAAGACTCGCAAAGGAAAGAGGATTTACAAGATGAAGAAGAGATTGAACATGAAGAAAAAGAAGATGAGGTATATCAAGAAAATGAGAATATGATCATTGTTGTTGTCTATGTAGATGATATCATATTTGGAAGTGATCTACAAATTCTGAGTGTAAATTTTGCCTCAGATATGAAGAAAGAATTTGAAATGTCTTTGTTGGGAGTGTTACCAATTGAGTTGCACTACAGGTGGACTTCAGTGAGCCGCCAGTATTGCACATTTACTTGTGCCTTTTTCAGAGTTCAGAAGTTCCAAGTTTGGCCTTTTCAGGGCCCATTTGTCAGTTTTTGTAGTACATGACTGTGCCCCACGGGGTTTGTAATAAGCGTACTAGCATGGTGGTCTTTGAGTGACTCGGTTCCCTAGGACTTGACAACCAAAGAAGGTATTCCAAGGAGTTTTTTCCCTTGTCGATTATGCCTTGCCTTTAGCCGAGTATAATCAATGAGGTTTTCTCCTGCTCCTCCAAAGCTGGAATGCCCAAAGTGGGGGTTAGGCCTTAGGGGATTATTAGAGCCCATTTTGTAACATGTATAAACATGCTAGGTGCTAGAGTTTTATCGTTTTGTCATGTACTAGGTTCCCCTGAAGTTTCAGTCGATTCCGAGAAAAAATATTTTTTAGCATTTTAAGCCATTTTTTTAATGGTTTAATTAAAAAATTTCAAAAGGTGATAAAAGTCTTATTCGGAGTCGGAATTTGACGCAGGGATGCTCATTTTCAAGCTCAGAGCATCCTCTTTACTCTGGTACCCGGTTTTCCTATCTTTCGGGCAGTCAAAGCGCCCCGTGGAGCAGTTTTGCCTATCAGAGCTACAAAGTGGCACTTTAATGCCAAAAAAACATCAAAATGCACTTTGGGCAAATGATTAAAATATTTAAAACGTGAATATTGGCACATGCCAAATGAATTGGAATAAGTCAATTTAAGGTGAACGACTACATCCAAGTGAAAAGCTTATGATAAAAGTTGGTTTAAAAATAAAAAATTGGAATATTTTATTCCATGCTTCACGTTAACTCCCTCACGGCCATACGAATTGAGACTTGAAGAGTAAATTCGAAGGTGGGGCCACCCTTGGTGACATGGCATAAAGTCAAAATGTATGAGCGACTATATGCTAAGGCAAAGCATGTATTAATTTCATGTCTTAAAAAAGTTATGAGCAAATGGAGGGCCGTACGGATCTCTTCATGTGGGCCAGCTCCCTCCACGTTTTTGGCCATGCTCGAGTTGGCATGTGATTTTAAAAGGTGGACGACTAAGCAATAGTTTGAAGCATATATTAAAATTTATGTGATGGTGGTAAGGTTTCAATTGCCATACGAATTAGCTATCTTTTACATGGACCTTCAAACTTCACGTGGGCCGTACGGATATGTTGATAAGCGAGTTCTATTTTGAGGAGGCCCACATCATATGACATGGCATATTTCCATTAAGTTGAGCGACTATATCATGGTTAAAGGTTAAAGTTTAAAGCTAAGCGAGTTTTTCATCACGACCTCAACCTTCACGTGGGCCAACGCTTTCATCAAACTCGACTTATGTGGATTTAAAATGATAAACCATATGGTGGGGGCGGCTACCATGAGGAGGTGGCACAAAACATATGTTCCATCTGCTAATTATATCAACCGATCCAACCCCAGCTTTCAAAAGCAAGGAAACATCATTCATACTCGCTCTCTTCCTCACGTGTGGACTGTCCACAATTCGGCAATTTCTAAATTGAGGTGTTTTTGTCCAAGAGAATGGTGCTTCTCCATTGGCTTATGAGGTTGCTTGCTCTACAAACAAGGAGCTTTGTCTCCTTAGGGTTTTGCGCCCTAGCTTCATGCCATTTGCTATATATTGAGGAGCTTGGCTCCATTGTAAGGATCTGAAGGTGGAACCTCTGCACTTATATTGTTGTATTATCTCTGTGTCATTGAGAATAAAGTTAAGGCTTTGGAGGCTACCCTAGTGTACTTGTTGTGTTGGATCTCAGTTATGTTGCATCTTATGAGGTAAATTTGTATCGTACATTATGCTAGTGTATGTTGGATTAATCTGTCTTCAAAGAGAAATTATTTTTATTAAGAATGGTAAGTAGTGCTTTATAGTCTATCTTATCCATTGTAAACGTCATTAGGATACTAGAGGTAGAGAAAATTCTTGTTTGAATCCATCATCTCTATTTTTCTTTTGGTTATTTACACAGGTTATTTTTATCCCTTTGCTAGTCTCTTTGTGATTTTATAGGTGGCTTCAAGTTGGATGAACAGATGAACATGTTAGATCTACTGTTCTTTCAACAAACTTAGGCAAATTGGTAGATCCCACCGGTACACCAAGAAGTTGACTCCAAGGCCCATTCTTCACTTGCTCAAACCCCCCAGGGTTCAGTCTTCAAGATCCAAAATTCTCCATCTAAATCGGTTACTCTTTCCTTATATCTTTTTAGTTCTTGAATTATAAAGTTTCATTGATAGATATATCTAAAGTTGAATTTGCAACCTAATAATTTTAATACATTTGATAATCTAGATCTTGGTTGTTTAAGTTCTCTATTTTGCAATTTCGAAGTAGATCCAAAGCATAGTAGAGTATTTCATTTTACAACGTCCTTTACCAAGCAGTTTAAGTGCCTAAATCATTTACTCGTTATCTCTTAAAGAGACAAGTAAAGACCCTAAGAAGACAAGTTTTATAGCTTGCCTCACTTAGTTGTTTATTTCATTTTAGTTTAGCCAGTTTGCATCAATCTTTTAGGCATATTTTACATAAGTGGTCAAATCACTTTCTTAGTGTTTTTGGCCATTTTATGATAAAAAGAGCTCGCTGGTTTTTTGGTTCTGCACATAAAAAGTTCATTGAAAGTTAGTTTAAAAACTCAAAAAGTTGCCCCAAAACATGTTTTTTGCATACTAGTTGCATTGGTTTTGATTTTGACAGTTTGTAGCATTGTCAGAACACTTTAAGAGTGTTCTGATTATCATTTTCTAACCAACATACTTCGCTGATCTGTTTTGATTTCATAACAGGTTGGAGTAAGAAATTTAAATAAAACTTGCATTTGGAGCTTCCTGAACCACCCAGAGAGAACCAGTTTCAAGCACCATCGTTATTTCTCTCAAACATTGTAAACTGACTTGTTCCCTAATGATAAAGGGCAAGCAGTATTTCTCTTAAGTTTCCAAGTTGTAATCAAAAAATAAAAAGAGCACAACAGGCAATTCCAGCGCCTGAACCCAATCCCCCCAGGGGGGATTCGCACCCTTTTTTTATTTTTTTTTATTTTTTCGTTTTAGATTAGTTTTCATTCAAGCAGTAGTAATTAAATAACTCACTCAAGCACACAACGTCCTCCCAGGACCTGTTTATCATTTTATATGCTTTTGTGTTTATTTCAAATTATTATTCTGTGCTTAAAATTTAATCCTAAAATTAACCCCCCTTGCTTTATGCTTGGGGTTTAGTGTAGAATAATCATCCACTCACACGTCTTAATAAAACGAACAACGCCCCAAACCCGGAGTATGCTCTTGACTACTGCAGCTTAGTCGGAACAGTTGGCTCAATCAGAAACGGGTGCAAGGTAATTAGTGTTAATAGGACAATCCATCAGAATCCAATCCTAAGAACTCAGGAGGTTGCATGGACTGAATCCACAGAGTCAGCAGGTTCTTAAGCGGGTTCATCCTCGCCTGGTTGGACACTTGGTAAGGTTGCTAGAGCACTCAGTTCGAAGTTTAGTTTTCTTTTGGGCCAAACCAAGAATTAACCCACTCCTTAACCACTCATTTAATAATCATAAAAATTACCAACCGAGCCACTGCAATACTTTCACTGAGACTACACAAGCAACCCTACACAACAACAATTGCAAGCTTTTTTTTTTTTTTTACTTTCTCGGCACTGGTCTTCAATTTTCCATGTTTAAGTTTCAATCTTGAATGTCGTGAATGCTTAACTATCTTGTGTGGTGTTAATCAATTGATTTAAATTGCAAGTAGTGGTTAGTTGTTAATTTTTCATCTCATCATCTTTTTAACTCCTAGAATAGACTTTTATCCTTTGTTGTAGATTAAAAGCCTTAGATTATTTTATAGGGACCACCCCCCTTGGCTTCGCTAGGAGTAAGCCTAGACGGAGGAGTCGAGTAATCAGGTGACAACACTTGACTCTCACTTGCCCCCAAGGACACACCGAGCGGCTTGAAGGTTTCCTGCTGTGTCCCCCCCAGGTGTGTATTAGGCGGCAACAAGGAGAACTAACATTCTTCTTAGGATTACAAGTCAATCAATCAGACAAAGGGATCTTCATTTCTCAAACCAAGTACATTAAAGAGATGCTAAAAAAATTTAAGATGGAAGACTCCAAGCCTGTTAGTACCCCCATGATCACTTGTTGTAAGTTAAGCAAGGATGATGAGTCTTTGGAAGTGGATCATGCTATGTACAGATCTATGATAGGTAGCCTTCTATATGTGACAACTACAAGACTGGATGTGATGCAAGCTGTAGGATTGGTTGCTAGATTCCAATCAGCTCCCAAAGAAACACTTGTAACAGCAGTAAAAAGAATTCTCAAATATTTGAAAGGTACTATGGAGTATGGTTTATGGTACCCAAAAGGCCAAGACTTCACTTTAAAAGCATTCACTGATGCAGATTGGGCAGGAAGTGTTGATGACCGAAAGAGTACCAGTGGAGCAACATTCTACTTGGGAGACTGTTTGGTATCATGGCTAAGCAAGAAACAACCCCCCATTGCACTATCTACAACAGGAGCTGAATATATTGCTGCTGCATTATGTTGTACTCAAGTCATTTGGATGAAGCAGACATTGGAAGACTTACTTGTGAAGTATGAGCATCCCATAATGATAAACTGTGACAATACCAGTGCCATAAACATATCAAAAAATCCTTTCATGCATTCCAAGACAGAGCATATTCCAATAAAATATTACTTTCTAAGAGACCAAGTGTCACAAAAGGTTGTCAAACTGGAATATGTTGATACAAAGGAACAAATAGCTGATATCTTCACTAAGCCACTACCCAAAGAAGCATTTGAGCATCTTAGACAAAAGTTGGGAGTAATCTCCCTACAGTAAATAAAAAGGAGAAAAGGCATGATGACAAGGGGAGACATGTTGACAGGGGGAGCTGTCAAAAGGAATATTGGGAAATTGCAGGCAGAACAGGTTACCCTTTGTCATTGTTGTCAAAGGGGGAGACTATTTTTATGTTGCCATCAAAGCAAAAGGGGGAGAATGTTGAATAATGAGTTGGCATTGATGTCAACAAGGAAGATATGCCCGCAAGGGAGTCATAAGATATGCCCGCAAGGCTCATAAGGATATGCCCGCAAGGCCCATAAGGAAATGCCCACAAGACTCATAAGATCTGCCAGCAAGGATCATAATGATATGCCCGCATGCTCAAGAAATGTGCCCGCAGACTCAGGAAGTGTGCCCGCAAGATATGATCACAAGCTCTGAAATATGCCCACAGGCTCAAGAATTCCACGATGCTGTTAGAAGAGTAACACAGTAATTAAATTCTGTGTTAATATTTAATTAAATATATCCCCGCAGGCCTTTGTACATGCCGTAGATTTACAATATACCTGAAAGGCTTACAATATGCCCGAAAGACGTACAATTTGTCTACAGAGATAAAATAAACAAATTCGGTAATACAATTTGTCTACAGAGATATAATAAACAAATTCAATAATTAATAAATAGAGATTTAATTATTGTGAAAAGACACGAGCTTCAGAGTGAAGAGATGTGGTTGTAAAAATATGAGATACATGATGTTATATAACCAGATATTTGAAATGGAAGAGGAATGTCTCTACAGTGCATATCACAAAAGCATCAATAAAGGAAGAGACGAGAACAATGAAGAATTTCTAGAGGCAGAATTGATGAATTAAGAAAAGGATCTAGAAGTTAAAAATATCAAGGGAGGCTGGGTGGTGCTAGGGGCAGGTTGAAGCCTGCCAAGGAGGTTGTAGCCTCCTTCCAGTAGTGGCTGGAAAATAGGGGTGTTGTGGCATCCTTATTTGTTGGTGCAGATAGAAAACTAGGATGTTGGTGCATCCTTTTTGTTGTAGCAGGAAAACAATTTTGTAGAAATCATCTTATTAATGAGTTTGATTTTGTGGTTTGTCCTTTGAGGTTTCCACGATAAAATTCTGTGTCCTGGTTTGATCCATTGTTTATTTGTTTTTAATGCTAATTGTTTAATAAAAGAAAAAGTAGGCAATACTGATTCACCCCCCCTCCCCCTTAGTATTGCTGGATAAACCAACACTAGGGTTAGGATAGAATCTTTTAAAACCCTAAGTTGCCCTACTTTCTAACTTTTTTTAAAACCCTAGTTTGTATATTTTGTAAATGTTAGACTAACTTTCATGTTATTTGGTTAAGTTAGTTTTATTTTTATATTTTTATGAGCATTTTTATCATAATTTCAAAAGCTAAACCCTATTTTTCATCCAAGAAAACCCCAAAAAGTTGACCTAATTCCAATTTACAGACCTAAAAAACCCTAACTGCAGTTTTCTTCGTTGCCCTAGCGGCCTCCCTTTCCCCTCGCTCCTACCTTCGACCTCCCTCTTTCCTAGCTCACCCTCTCGTCTTCTCTCATCCTAGACCTTCGCTCCCCTTCCATTCCTCCTCGCTCTATCCCTTTTCACCTCGCTTCCCCTTTTCTTTTCTGCTGGCTGCTTACCTCTTCTCCCCATTTGCTGTTTCTTCTTCTCCTCAGCTCCCTTCCTCTCCCTATTTCCTCTTTCTTGCCTGATCCTCGGTCCCTCCTTCCCCTCCTTCCTAAGCCCTCGGTCACCCTGGTTTAGACCTCGGGCCTCCATTAACACCTTCGCCCTAGGCCTCTTAGGGTTCGGGTCTCCCTTTGGGGCCTTGTCCTTACCTTTGTTTTCCTTTGGGCTGCCCTAATAAGGCTGCAACAGCCTTGTTTCAGTCCTCTTTCACCATTTACTCAGATCTGAAAATTATTACAGACTTGTGCCCTTTGACTGTCCATGAACACCACTGCCACATCAACATAAAAAGTAACAAACAAAAGTTTAGTAATTGGTTGTGTGCCTTGCTTCTGCTAGAAGGAAGAAGTATCAATGGTCTGAAATACGTACTATACTGTTCAGGAACATATATATATTGATTGTCCTACACATGCATAATGAGCTGATTTGGTTGACATTGACTACAAATATATCTGATATACATCATCACGTTAGTAACCTAGCTGCTGTGCTAAAGTGCTTCTTATTTATACTATTGTTATCAATTCTGAGGTACTGCTATACCATTTTGCTAAGAGTATGCTTACAAGTTGGTGAATGAAATTTGAAAGATAGCAAAGGGTCTTACTCCAACACTTATATTGCAGCTAACCTGGTGGTACTGTATTGACTGTGAGGTTCATCATCAGTTTATTTATGCAATTGTTGATGCAACTATATCGATTAGTACATGGTCATCTTACATGCCTGAATGTTTCTTCTGAATGCTGCATATCATTTGTTAGGCATATCCTGGATGATGGTTGGAGTCATATTGGGAGGCACATGTTTCCATACTTGTTGAATGATGTTTTCATATGCTAGCATACAATTAATTGCTTACACAAACACTTTGGACACCTACGTTTCATCTAGCATCCATATAACACTTTTCATGAAAAGCATGTCTTCTCTGTTTGTTTAAGATTATCGTCTAAGGCACTTGTCATTGATATTGTTGTCAAGAAGACATATATTCCCTTGTCCTAAGGTGTTTAGCAGATTACATAAGGGCTCTTCCCCTTGGAGGTTCCGACTGTCCTAAGAAGTTAAAGGTTTGGCTAAGGTGACAGTGGTCATTCCTCTTACATTTGTCATCAGAGGCTAGCCCGCTAGTTCATCCGGTAACACAGAGTAACCCCAAAAGCTAACAATTATTTTAATAGCAGTTGCTTGGAGTACTAAAAGGCAACCCACAATTTCACTCTCCGAGTCTCCATAGTGAAATCAAAGTATATAGAAAGAACCACAACAGCATGTGAAATAGTTTGGTTAAAAAGAGTTTTGCAAGATTACATGAATAGAAAGAACAATCCACACTACTGATTTGTGATAATCAAAATCAAAATGTTATTCAGATGACTAAGTCTGGTTTTTCATACCAAGACTAAGAACATTGAAATTTAGTATCATTTTGTTTGAGGCTTGGTTTAACAAAGGTTGTTTGAGATTATGTATTGCAATATAAAAGAGCAAGTGGCATATATTTTTACCAAGGCGCCACCAGAGGATAAATTCTACAATTTCAGAGATGATCAAGGAATCTCCCCAAATGATTATCATGGACGAGAAATGCGGGGTTAATGATTCAATTGGTTATTACTGTATTTAGTCTAACTAGAGATTTGGTTGTTGGTGTGCTCACTTATCAAAACACTTATTTGAGATTATGATACTTCTAGTTGAGTGATTTTAGGGACTAGTTGTTTAACGAGATATCTCATCCATGTGTAAATATATGTTTTCCATAATGAATAAGATTGCACTGCTTGTGCATCATTGTAAAATTATATTGTTAATCCTCCATCGCTGGTGTACTCTTCATGCACTTAATAGATAATCATTATTCTACTGGTAGTAGCCTTTAGTCTATCCATATGAATGGTGTAACATATCTATCATGGAAAGACCATAAGAACTTATAGTTTCAAAGGACCAAGGTTGATTCCATTGTAGCATTAGTATATTTAGTCAAGTATGATGGATTCAAGGATCTAACATTTTCACGGCAATGAATATTAAACTAATTAGAACTTTTTAGCATATATTTAGTATTTCCTTGCGTTTTTGAGTTGTCTTTGTTAATTTAGAATCAAATTTTCTTCAAGCCTACTTTGTTCATTGATATTTGAAGGTTGGTGTGAAGTTTTTCTTTATATTTTCACAGTATTCTAATTATCATGTATGTTTCTCGTCTTTTTAGGCATCCCTTTGATTCTTCAAAGTGGGGCCGAATTTGTCAATTTCTCATTTCAGAAGGCATCCTAGACCATAACAGGATTGTGGAACCTAGCGAGGCTACTAAAGATGATTTGCTTGTGGTATCCTTCTAATCTGAACAGCAAGAGTGGTAAAATATGCATTTCTATTCTATACATGGACGTCGCAAAGTGTTTGGCCAACTTGAAAAAATTTCCTTTTAAAATATATATTTGTTAAGGAATGAAGGAAAAATTCAAGTAAAGTTGAAGGGCTTTTCTCAATAAGCTCTATTTCCTACTTTTATTATATGCTTAATGCTTTAATGGCATGTTCCTATCGTTTTTAATGAAGTTGTGGAGTACAAGTCTTGATATGCTCATTGCAATTGACATTAGTGCAAAATAAATTATCTATGACTGATAGGTTTGTTTTGTTACCATATGCACACTATGCATGATGATTAACTGCCGTTGCACTAGGTCAATGTTCTAGGGCATATGTTCATGATAGATTAGATCCAATGGATTAATTGTGATTGGGTCAGTCACAAATTATGTATAAGGCATAAGAGCATAAAGGCGGCCAAGTCTTTTATTAGTACATGGAACCCTTTTTTTTGAATAATATGCTTTCTTTGACTATTAAGATAAATGAGACGTGCACATATAAGCCATTTTATACAAAAAAATAGGTGTGTCATAGAAGCAACCTCCACAAGTTAAGTGATTGAGTAGAAATTGCCCTAGCTAAGAGGATGAAATTGCCACATAGGCTTAGATGTTGTACATAAGCATTAATAGGCAATAATATTAACCGACCAGCCAGCCCACAAACCAAGAAAGTCTTGAGTTCAATAACCATAAGTCATGTTGTCAAGGTAATCAAGCTTGCAATGGGTGACAGCTTAACACATGACACTGGGAAAAGAGACATGCAGGACACTAGGAAATGAGTGTCCAATCCGGGATACATTGACCCCCAAAACGCGACATAGAGGACACATTATATATATATAATTACAATACAAAAATAGAATATATAGACATAAAGATCTAAATTTTTAGAATATTTACAAAATATTGATACAACTAGTTACCACATTAAACACACAAGAAATTAGAATATTCACTACAGATGAAATAAAAGTTCAGAAATTAGAACTATAAACTGCAGTTTTCTCTTTGAATCATTTGATGTCATCAAAATCAAAATGTATTACATAGATTCTGATAATATAGGTGGAAATACCAATGGAAAATACAAAATAGGGTAGATACTAAACCATAGATGGAAGAATCTCATAGCTCGTAAGTTGTCCTCCTCCATGTCATAATCATCAAGATCACCAGCCCTTCCATTGCTCCCTCATCCATCCTCCTCCTCCTCCTCCACATCCAATCCAAGAGTTGCATTTGTTGGTGTGGATGATGACCCCTCAAGAGGATCACCATCATCAAAAGTGATCAGATCTAGAATTGGTAAATTAAGATCCAACTTGGCTAAAGCGAACTCAATGTTGTTTTCCATATCCATATCATAAGGGAATACATCCCACATCTTTGTCTTTCCTTTCAACCACTCATCCCTCATCCCATATATTCGATGGAGGTTCGAGTGTACATACACCATTGTCTCTACTCTAGACGACTCTAGCCCGCTATTCTTCAAAGTGTGTAGATTCTGGTATGTGCTCCAATTCCTTTCACAGTAAGAGGATGAAGTAACCTAAGAGAGGAGCCTCATGGCTAACTACTGTAGAATAGTGCATGTTGCTCCATGAGTTCCCCACCAAACATACAACTTCAACTTCTATCTAGAGTTTCCTTCCTTTGACCTTGGATGCTAGAAGAGCAAGGTTCCCTTGCTCCTTTGTCTCCCTCGGGATCGCACCCTTAGATCCCACCAAGGTGCTTGAGGACTCCAATAGAAAGCCGGTGCTTCCTCGTTCACCCTCCTCGCCCTTGATGATCGGTCCCCGGAGATTTGACATCATCCTTAGATCTCTCTCTCCCTTGATCAACATCAAGACGCCTAGTCTTCTAGCCTTAGATTCACTTTGAACCACTGCACTTATGATATATATATCTTTTAGTGTTGGTTAGACTTAGAGATTAGCTTAGTTAGATCAGTGTTGCAAACATCAGCCGAGAAATCGCGAGGTGCCAAGAAATTGCGATTTTTGCTGCTTGCCGATTTTTTCTCAAAAAAAGGCCTAAAAAATCGGGCTGATTTTTTCTTGATTTATCCCGAGATATTGCCGATTTTTTCTAAAGGTGATTTTGACTTTGTGGAGGGTGGAGTGTGAGGAGCCTGTTATGAAATTCGCCCTTGCAAAGCATTCTTACAACACTACTTAATTAATTTCATAGCATTCTTACAACACCAATTAATTAATTTCAATGCATTCTTATGGCACTAATTAATTAATTTCAGAGCATTCTTACAACATTAATTAATCCGCCCTTGCAGAGCATTCAGTATCTTAGTCGAATTAATTAATTTCATTTATTATTATTATTATTGACTCGTGTTGATCATGAGATACATTTGTTATATTTTTTGATGACTTGGGAATTAGGATTCAGGACATGATCCATTTTTGATGTGTGATGTATCTCTAGACATTGTATATATCTTATATATCGGTTTTCTTTCCATATTCATGTGGCAATGTGTTTATTTGATGTTATTGTTGCTTTAGATGTTTACAAAATTGAAAAAAATGAATATTTTGTATTTTTTTAAGTTTGCCGATTTATTGCCGATGTTTCCCGATGTGCTGCCGAGATATCCCGAAACGATGTATTCTTGGACCCTACCGATTTTTTTGTTGCGCCGATGTTTGCAACATTGAGTTAGATACCTATCTATGTTGCATCCTCTCTTATATTTTTTTGTTGGCTAGCAGTGACCACTTTACATGCTCCAAGCCTCGTTCTAAGGCCCAACAAATGGCCCTTAACTTGGTAGTAGGTTTGCTTGAATTTGAGATGGTGGAAATTACATGTCCAAATGACATTTCTTCCCCCAACAAGCTTTGCTTCCGGCCTTGTTTTCTTGTTACATATTTCCACAACAAATACTTCTTTCCTAAGCTTGCTATCTTGCTATAGAATGTTTATTTGTAGCACTAGAGCTCCACTTGCAACAAATGGAGTAGTAAGAATAGTAGATGCACTTGGACGAGGGGGGCAACCCCAACATTGACATCCTTCCATTTCCTTTGACCATTACCAACAACCCTTGATGATGAGCCATGATTTTTGTGTTAGAGATTATGGTATCTCGAGATGTCCTCCATGATTCAAATTCCTTGCATGGAGGTACATCAACAG
Source organism: Larix kaempferi (assembly GCA_027924585.1). NCBI lineage: Eukaryota > Viridiplantae > Streptophyta > Pinopsida > Pinales > Pinaceae > Larix > Larix kaempferi. The sequence continues at coordinate 4,157,631 of BSBM01000705.1, forward strand.
TATAGGCATCAGGATGGAGTAGAGGGTGAGATGCACTCTACTCAGTGGCATGAATCTATTGGCAGATGCATGCGGACCTTCCGGGGTGTTTTGCTTCATGCATGCATGAGATTTACATGTACAGTTAGTAATTAAAAGATGCATGCAAAAGTGACTTTTTGCATGCACATATATTAGGTTTTTGGTAAACCTAATTGATCAGTGAGATTATATATAGAGGTAGGAGGTCCTCAGATGAGGTTGCTCAGTTATCCAGAGAGGAGCTGTTGAGTTGCAGTACATATCCATTGATGAGTAGGTTGCAAATTTCCTTATGAAATCTTTGGGGAAGAACAAGTTTGTCTTTTTCAGAGATAAGTTAGGAGTGGTGAAGAACACTTTCCTCGGTAAGAGGGAGTGTTGATTTTTGTACCTTTCAGAGATAAGTTAGGAGTGTTTCCCTAGTGACTTTGTACCTAAGTCATTAAAAAGGGAAAAGTGACATGACCCTTAGCATTAATTTCATATGTTTTGAAGTTAAGTTCACTTTATGAGTTTTAAAGTGACTTTTTGATTATTTAATGAGGTGGTGAGAGAAATTAATTTTTGAGTTGGTAAAAGTGATTTTTTCCTCAACCCTTGATTAGACATCTCAAGATTCAATTTGGGCCCTTGGATCTTGTGACCATTCATTTACCCTCATTAAGCAAACAAAAAGGCTGGGTCAAGCAAAGAGGCACATTCAATTCTTCCATGAGCAATTGGAGAGGTCGACTTCTTGAGCAAGAGGAGCAGGAGAGAGAAGAGACCGTGGACATGCATTTCAAGGCACCTACAGGAGTAAAACAACACCACGAAAATCGAGGGAGAGGCACATAGTTCGAGGAAGGAACAGTTGCACGAATCCCAAGGCAGTGGCATGATTTTTGAGGAGCAGAATCAGAGCATTTAATGCATTCGTATAGACAATCCGTACTACATTTCATGTAGTAGAGGGCGTGAGTTTCGAGGCTGGGATAGCATGGAATTCGAAGCTGTTTTATTGCTATGACAATAGACACAGAAATCGAGAAAGAAGACTGTGAAGGGCATGAAATTCGAGGAGGTTTTCAAACTGTAAGAGGCAGTTTGTACTATGCTGAAAAGGGCATGTATTTCGAGGCTGAGTGTGCATAGAATTTAGGCAGTCCTGACACTATTTTCAACAAAGATTCTTTGTCTTCATTGGTTGAGATAGTTGTGCATTAATTGCTGTTTAAATACTGCTGTACATTTTCAAGAAGAAAATAAAAATACTCTCTCTCACAAGTTTTCCCCTTAGGGGGTTTTTCTAGGGGCATTTGCCCAAAAATACTGAGTCTGATTTTTAATGCATGTGATATTTTTATGCTCAGAAATTTGTAAACTTGTCATGTGTTTCAAGTTTAGATGCTGTTTATGAGATTAACAATCATTTGCTACAGCTAGGTTACGGGGAAGTGCCCCCCCCCTCGCCCCCGCTCCAAAAGCTAGATTATGGCCGAAGCTAAGCTGAAGCTATTCTGAATCACGCTTCCCTTTCACTTCCGTCCAAGGTTATTTTTTCAGAGCGTGCTTCGATGCATTTTGTAACGCTCCCTGCCTCTGTGTGGAAGCGATCGAAAGCGTTCGCTTCCTGATTGCTTCGCTCCCACTTCCTTTCACTTCCCGAATCGCTTCTCATAGCTTTCGACCATGATTAAAATCGCTTCTCGTCGATTCCTGCAAGGCTTCCCATAGATTCGGTCAGTGCTCCACGTCAACCCATGAAAATGAGAAGGAGAAAGTGTGGTGGGGTCCACGTTTGGACTTGTTATCACATATATAGTAGCCGAGCTACCATACATTATTTTTCTAATTTCAGTACACTATTCAGCCAGTTCCCTTGCATTTGAGATGCTGAGATGAGCATCTATTATGGATCACTATCAGATTATGGACAACAGTTTTATTCCCCATGCCATGATTGAGTTTTAGGACACTCAGAGAGATGACCGATGTAGCCATTTAGCCATTTATACAGAGCAGTGAGTATTGCCCAGAGTTATAGCAGCAGTTTTAATGGACAAATGTTGGTTCAGATGATGAGCATTCAGGGATATGACTCAGTAGGTATATTTTGGTGTTATGGTTATATTGCTTTTATATTCATTCTTATAGCATGTCTTAGCATTTAGTGTCATGATCTGGTGATCATATAGACATGTGGACCTGGTTGTACTTATATATTATTATCATATTGTCCCTACTCAGACTTAGAAGTTCTTGACCTATACTCATCGGTTTTACCCTCCTTAGGGAGATTAGAGGTGATCATTCCCACCATACCTTGGTTTGCTAGTGTTGGTTTCATTACTCACTGTCTTCATCCATCCATTACCTACCCATGTTTGTTATCTACCTTGACTTACTACTTGACTAGTGGCATGGAGGACCTTTCCCCACTGTAGCCTCTGTATTGGATAAGCTTCCCTGTTTATTGTGTCTCGGCTCTGAGTTGGTGACAAAACTTACCTTTGGTGAGTTGGATTTCCTCATGAAGTTACCCTAGTCACTAAAGATGTTGTTGGCTAGACCTGAAACAGATAGTACTGCCATGAATGCAAAATTGTGAAAAGAAAATGTTATATCTATTGTGAAAATCCAAATGAATCTGGCAAAGAAATATCAAATGTTATATCTATTGTGAAATGTAAATTCCTAGGTAAACAAGCTGTCTAAAGACACACCTAGAAGTGCTCAGGTAAACAAGTGCCTTAAAAACACATCTGCAGCAAGAAGCCTAATGAAATGTAAATCTATGCAATGTGTTTATAAACACACATAGATCAAAGGCTATGGAAACTATAGGCCCCAAAAGCAATGGAACTTAAACTCTATATCAAAAAGATTGCTGGCCTCATTTGTATTATGGATTGTGAGCATCTGCCAAGGTGAATAAACACTCTTTAAACAACTTACCCATTTGTGAGACACCGCCATTCCCTGTGTTATTGTTTGTCTGGTATATGCTATGGTGTGTATTTCCTTTTCCATATCCAAAGTGTCACAGTGTTAAGTCAGTAAGTCATCCTTTGGCCTAGCCATTTTATTTTTAACCTTCACCCTTCACTAGCAAATTGATCACAACTATGAAGTGAGTAGGGTCTTGAAAGTCTAGTTTGAGTTATAAATAATAATTAATGACCTTATATATTTGGATTTAGATCGCCAGTAATGATTACTTTTGTTATAATTGCTATTTGAATGGATTGTAAAGCATGCTTTAACCTTTGACACCTTGCAGCATTGTGATGATAGCCAGAGTTATATTTTGGTAATTGTTGACTTGGTCAAACACAATTTGACCAAAAGTCAACCACAGGATATGTGGTGGCATATCTCAGATAATACAAAGATACGATATATGGTCTGGTACAGGTCACCATGGTGGTTCTATGTAGTGGTTTCAGGCTTATGATGATGATTTGTGCTTTTCAGCACTTTTACAGATTATTATTATTTGGTCTACCGAAGATGATGAGTATTTATTTTTGACCATGCAGAGGTCTATATGGTGTATGAGTACACATCTTAGATGGATTTGGACCTTCTGAGTCCAATGAGACAGTCTGTTTTCAGTTCCGGGCAGTTACGGTGGTTTTTAGCCTCAGTTGGCTATCCTAGTGCAGTTTTGGCCTATCAGAGGCCTTGTCAGAGCAGAGCAGAGATTTGATTGGTTCACCTATGGCGCTGTGCATGGAGGGGGTAGTCCAGCCACTTGTTATTACCATATTACCCCCCTCCCAGAGAGCCTTGTGGCCTCACCTTGACAGCGCAGGCACTCCAGGAGGCAGTTTGGGCAGTTTCATGCTTCCTGAGGCAGTCCAGAAATGGTGAAAATGGCTGCTGAAGGATTCGATTTGGGCTACTGAGGCAAAGTTTTGGCATGGGATGATTTGTGATGATGAGTGGGATGTCTTCCACACCTTCTCCAGTAGTTTCAGCTTCATTGGGATCCACACCCATCACTTATGGCATTTTATATTGACTTCTGGAGCCTCCTAAGGCTCATGACTTTCCCAGAGAGGCACGATTTGGTGTCTGGATTATTTATTTTTGGATATTGTGCCATGGGGATTGACCAAGGGTGTTAGAAATTACCCCTTGGACCCACCATGAGCTAGATCTTATGTTTTATCATTCACTTTTGGTGGGACCCTCTCTCAAGCTAGAAAACTCCATGTTGAAAACCCACAGAATTTGGCTAATGAGTTTGTGCATGAAACAGACAACTTTGGAAACTATGCTATCTTATCAAATTTCATAGCACCTTTTAAGGAAGTATCTAAAGATGAAAAGAAAGATGAGGTATGGAGGATGAGTTTTGATGGGGCATTTTCTATATATGGAAAAGGAGCTGGGAGTGTTATAACTTCTCCCTCTAAGAAAACCTTTAAATTTGCTTTCAGACTTGAGTTTGATGCATAAAATAATGTGGTTGAGTATGAGGCACTTTTGCAAGGGTTAGAAATTGCCAAAGACATGGGGATTAAAATTTTATCTATTAAAGGTGATTCTGACTTAGTGGTTGCTCAGGTTAAAAACATATTTGCTTGCAAAAGTCAAAGGTTGAAAAAGTATAGGAATGCTGTATGGGACACTATGGAATGGTTTGATGCTATAAATATCATGGCAGTTCCTAGAGAAGAAAACACTGAGGCGGATCAACTAGCTGTGGCAGCTTCTACACTTCAAACAACTGAGGAATTATTGAAGGGAAATGGGAAATTTGAAATCAACTTTAGACCTTTAATCCCTGACAACATAAATCATTGGCAAGTGTTTGATAATGACAAGCAAATTCTCAACTTCATTCATAATCTTCAAGAGTTTTCAGATTGTCAAATCACCTATCAGGAAGAGGGCAAAGAATATCCGGAGGAGGAGGAGCAACCAAGAAACAAAATTCCCAAAGGCATCACCTGGCTAGAGCAACTTTTTGATAGATAAGATGGCCATAAAAAGAAAAAGAATTCAATAAAACCAGGTGAGTTTATTGAAATAAACATAGGAATTGAAACAGAACCAAAAATGATAAAAATTGGAAAAGGAACTTCTGAAAAAGAAAGAAAAGCCTTGATTGATTTGATTTATGAATATAGGGATGTATTTGCTTTTAACTATGATGAACTTAAAACATATCGAGAGTATATTTTTCAACATACAATCCCTTTCAAACTAGATGTCAATCATTTTCGCCAAAAATTGAGGTGAATAAATCCCAAGTTGGCTCCCATGGTTTACAAAGAACTTCAAAAGATGTTGGCAGCATGCATCATTGCTCCAACAAGACATTCTACATGGTGTTCTAACTTGGTTGTTGTTAGAAAAAAGAATGGGGATATCAGATTGTGTATTGACTTCAGAAACTTGAACTTGGCATGCATGAAAGATAACTATCCTTTGCCAAATATGGACACTTTGCTTCAGAAAATAACTGGGTCTGGTATGATGTCTTTTCTTGATGGGTTCTCTGGATATAACCAGGTGTTAGTAAGCAAAGAAGATTAGCATAAAACTACTTTTACTACACCTTGGGGTACCTTCATGTACCTTAGAATGTCGTTTGGTCTTACTAATGCTGGTGCTACCTTTCAACGTGCTATGGATGTTGCTTTTAATGGATTTATTGGTAAAATAATTGAAATATATCAAGATGATCTAACGGTATATTCTAAAGATAGATCAAATCATGTTGGTCATCTCAGAAATATTTTTGAGAGATGTAGAAAATATGGCATATCATTAAATCCAGCTAAATCTTGTGCTTTATGTTGATGAAGGCAAACTATTGGGGCATATTATCACTAAGGATGGTGTGAAGGTTGATCCTGAAAGAGTTGAGGCCATTAAGAAGGTTCCTATCCCTACCAATGTCAAAGCTCTCCAATCCTTTAATGGCCAAATTAATTTCATTAGAAGATTTATTCCAAATTTAGCTAAACTAATGAAGCCTTTGCAACTCTTACTTAAGAAAAATGCTAAATTTGAATGGAGCAATCAAGGAAGAGAAGCTTTCTCAGGCATCAAGGATGCTATATCTAGAGCCATTGTGTTGATAAGCCCTGATTATTCCAAAGAATTCCAAATCTTCTCCTTTGCTTCTGAACATACTATTGCTGGAGTTTTACTTCAGAAAAATGACCAAGGCCAAGAACAACCCATAGCATTCTTCAGTAGAGCTTTGCAAAATTCAGAACTTAAGTATACTATAATGGAGAAGCAAGCTTATGCCCTTGTCAAGTCTTTGAAACATTTCAGAATATATATTGGGTATTCCAAGATTGTGGGTTATGTTCCTCATACTGCTGTCAAAGATATATTAGCTCAACAGGATTGCCTTGGTATAAGGGGTAAATGGGTATCCAAAATACAAGAGTATGACTTGGAGATCAAACCTATTAAGTTAATTAAAGGTCAAGGTCTTGCGCGCATGATGACACGAAGCAATGAGAAAGCTGTAGGAATGATATGTCAAAATGATGAGTTGGCACCTACCATATCTGAAGAACTTCAAAGATTGAGTCAAACACAATGGTATTCCGACATTATCTACCTTTTTAATAATTTTACTTGTCCTAAACATCTTGTTGGTCACAAAAGGTCTCTAAGACTTAAAGCCACTAAGTATTGTATAACTTAGAATGGATTAGGTTGGAGAAATCCTGATGGCTTAGTTCTTAGGTGTGTTGATGAACCAGATTCCAAAAAGCTTCTGGTTGAGTTGCTTACAAGATTTTGTGGTGGGCATTATGCAGCAGACACCACAACCCACAAGATCCTTAGATCAGGTTACTATTGGCCTACTTTGTTTACTGATGTGCATAAGTTTGTCAGATCTTGTCCCCAATGTCAGTTATTCACTGGGAAACAGAAGTTGGCAACTTTACCTCTTGAGCCAGTAGTTGTTCAAGCCCCTTTCCAACAATGGAGTCTTGATTTTATTGGTCAATTTAAGGAAAACTCAAGCAATGGTTATACCTAGATCCTAACTGCCACCGATTATTTCACCAAGTGGGTGGAAGCAATCCCCACTAAGTATGCACCAAACAAAGTAGTTATGGACTTTCTTGAAAATAATATCATAACTAGATTTGGGGTGCCATCCAAGATAACAACTGACAATGGTCCTACCTTTAGTTCCATGGCTTTTTCTTCATTTTGCTTCAAGTATGGTATAATCCTTTCCCACTCATCCAATTATTATTCCAAAGGAAATGGATTGGATGAATCAACCAACAAGACCTTAATGAACATTTTAAAGAAGACTGCTGGGGATAACAAGAGGTCTTGGGATTCTAAGATAAAATTTGCTATATGGGATGATAGAATAACACAGAAACATGCTACCAGGAAAACCCCTTTCCAGTTGGTTTATGGTTTAGAAGCTTCTGTTCCCATTCATATTCAATTGCCAGTGTATCAGATGTTGCACGATTATGATCCAAATGATGATGGTATGCAAAACAGAATTGAGCAAATTATGAAATTAGATGAGACCAGAAGAAAGGCCTTAGACCAAAGTATCAGGAATCAGGACAGGGTTAAAAGGACCTTCAACAAAACTGGCAAGCCTAAAGACTTCCATCCAGGTGATTGGGTTCTTTTGTGGGAAAAGCGAAGGGATAAGCCAGGAAAGCATGGAAAGTTTGATAGCCTATGGTTGGGACCATATGTTATATTTGAACCAACAGGGGTTAATTCTTTCTTCCTCTGCACTATGGATGGAGAAAGATTGATTTTACCAGTCAATGGACAACATCTCAAGCTGTTCTTCAAAGAAGATCTTCTAATGCCCATGGGGGCAGATTGACAGCAGGGCCATTTCTAAACCTTTGCCTTGCAATTTTTGTACATTATATTTTGTATACTATTGATGTATATTAGTTTCATTTACTTGTTTTAGTTTTATTTTTGAATAATGTTGCAACTTATGTTTCATTTGGCAAAATATGTGGGACTGATGCATTCTAGTTTTCATGCAGGAACCATAGATTCTTGGATTCTCACATACTCTCTTTAATTGAGAGAATCAGATCGAGTACGCGTCCCGCAGTTGAAGCAAGGGTAGTTGGAGCAAGACCAAGTTAAGTTTATTACCCTATTGAAGCAGCACCACCTTGTCCAACATCCCTTATTCTATCAAGCGAGTGGGTAGAGTTGAACATTTCAGTGTTCATTTTTCGATGATTTGATGTCCAGTAGGCCTTTTAAAGGGCCACTTTTTTAATTTTTCCACATGTCCATGGCCCTGCGGGGTTTGTAATAAAATGTACTAGCATGGTGTTTTGTAAAAGACTTGGTTCTCTACGAATTTTTGGCTAAGTTAGGTATTCCAAGGAGTTTTTTCACCTATTAATTATGTCTTGCATTAGTGCATAACATAATTTTTGGGTTTTTCTCCTGCTCCTCCAAAGCTGGAATGCCTGGGGAGGTTAACGAGCCTTAGGGGATTGTTAAAGTCCATGAGTCAATGTATATGAACATGCTAGACATTATTTTTGAGTCATATGGACATGTGCTAAGTCCCCCTAGGTAGTTTTTTAATTTTTAGCGAAGTTTATTTTTTCCATAAATGGGTCATTTTTTAATGGTTTCATTAAATTTTTTTGTAATTGGCCTAGAAGTGGCGTCTGGAGGTCTTTTTTGTCTTAGGGGTGCTCATTTTCCAACTCAGAGCACCCCCTTAACCCCTAAACCCACTTTTTCTAATGTTTGGGTCCTTAATTTTTCACCTATGCCCAAAAAACCCAAAAAAGTAAAAAAGGTCATGAAAAAATGAAAAAAATGAAAAAGTGACTTAAAAAATAAAAAGTTTTTGGGAAAGTTTTAATGACTGATTTGGATCAACACCTTTTATGATGCAAATAGGGCTGATATGTAAGAGTTTTGGGCAGCTTGAGTTGTGGGTATGACATGCCCATTGAAGTAGGCGTTTTCCTCTTGGAGGATGGGTGCATTTGGTAAGTATGGCTGCCCACTTGTTATGGAATGTGCAGCATGTTAGTGCTGCATTTTAGCAGCTAGGAAGGTGGGAGTGGGCAGCCCATATCACTCCATGAATCGTGCCACCACTCCCCCACTCCTCTCCTTGACATGGGCGCACTCCCTCTTGGAGTTTTCTATAAATTGTGAGCTCTTCTCCTTTGTTGCTAGTTGGAGAGGGAGCAGAACTTTGATGTAAGCGTTTGCTATTTGGTTTTATGAATAAAAGACTTTGGAGGTCCATTGGTGGTGTGCCTTGTGAGTGGTTTTATGATCTCTTCGTATGAGGTGATTTGTGGCTAAAGCAATCTGTGTTCAAGTAAATTTTCAATCATCAACTGAGCTCACTTGAAGGATTGGTAACGGTTTTGTGAGGACAACTAATTATTCATGTTAGATTTAATTAGTTTTCTATTTGTCATTTCGTTAGAGATCTGAAATGTACATGTATCATTTGTTTATGTGCTTGTTATTTTGATTTCTGATCTAGTGCATTTCTAGTTGATGGGTGCTTTGTAAGTGTTTTTTGCTAGCTACAGGTTGGCAGGTAGAAGAAAAGATAGCTTGTTTGCTCTCACTTTCCTCACCTATGCATGCTTTGGTGAATCTTACTCTCGGTGTCCCACTTCTAAGCTTTCAAAGTCTTCGATTTCGAGAACCATTCTGCTTCCTTCATCCTTCTCAACAAATTTTGAAAATTCAACAAAACTTTCTCGGTTACTTTGGTTTGCAATTCTTAGATCTGGTTTCTCTTTAAATACCTTAAGTAAATCTGATTTATATGTTAGATCTTATGTATTTTTGAAGTCACATCTAATCTAGATCTAACACTAGCCTCTACTACTTCTAAAAGTTAGAATTTTTGATGCATATTTTGAGTAACTTGAACAAGTAGTACTTTCTGATTATAAAAGGTTTTATCTAGCTGTTAGTAGAGCTTATAATTTGCAGGTCACCAAGCTTGCAAAGATCCCAAGTAAACAAGCCCCATTGCTTGTTTTACTTGGTTAAATTTTGTATTTTTAAGTAGTCTTAACACTTAGAATTTTTTGGGTTTTTTAGGAGGTGTTCCAAAGACACTCTTAAAGTGTTTTTGGGCATCTTATACTAATATTTGCTTGCTGGTTTGCAGCAAAAGACGAACAGGTAGGAGGAGTTGCTGCCGAAATTTCAAGGATCCAGGCAATCCGGAGGACCAATACTGAATTTTTGTAAAACCGGTTAATTTTTTCCTTCAAAATTGTAAGCCACCAAGTCACTTTAAAAGATTATTAAACGAGAGCAAGTGGGCTAACCAACGCCCACACCCCATCCCCCCAGGGGTGGCCTGTGTCGTCTCTTTTCGTGGTGTGATTTTTAGAGTAGTTTTTATTTCTTTATTTTCGGCATTTAATAAAACTAACTAGGGTTTAAAATTTACCTTGTTGGTCCATTCCACTAGCAAGCCACAAGTTCACTCAGGACATAGATTTTTATCATTTTTTTTACAAATTCAAACACCCCCTCGCTTTCTCGAAGTAGGGTTTCAGGACAAGGGCTTGCCCGAGTAATGGCCTGAAAAGAGACTCTTGGGGTTTTAAAAGATAAAATTTTGGTTCCTAAAAACTTTTAAAAATTTCCAAGGTCTTCTCCCGTATGCTCTGTGGCCAACTTGCAGCTCAATCTGATCATGTTGGTACGCATCAGAAAGGGGAAGATGACTAGTAATAGGATCTAACACCACCCCAATAAACAAACCTTTTTGTGAAAATCCAGCACAATGCGAATATTTTGTTGTGGGCAAATTTTTCAGAGGACTTGGGACAAAACTGGGTAGTGACCTCTTGGAAACCGTTAGGCTTGCCCTCGTTGGTACAACATCTCTGAACACCTCCTTGAGACTCCGATCCAGCCCAAGTCTGAGTGAGAAACCACACATCAAAATTCCGGACATGTTCCCTGTACCTTTGCGTATATTGGGAACCCACCAACCTTAATAAAAAGATCACTACCACATTTAAATTAAAAATAAACCAAGAACACTTGCACAACATTTACTTTTTCAGTTCATGCATCTATTTCGACTCCATTATAAGGCACTGGTTTATATTGTTGTATTTCATGTTGTTGATGAATATTGCAAATGATGATGATAATAATGATGTATTGATGAATGATGTTTTGCTTTATATAAATGTATGTTGCATTATCTTGGTTTCAAAAAATAACTCTAACTCCTAGATTAGACACCATAGTTTCGTTTTCATTTTTAGGGTCCACCCCCCTTGGCTTCGCCAGGAAAGCCTAGACAGAGGAGTCGAGTCTCAAGTGACAGCACTTGACTCTGACTTGCCCCTAAGGCCACAGCAGCAGCTTGAAGACTTCTGCTGCGTTTTCCCAGGTGTGGAACCAGGTGGCAACAGGCCCTCATAAAACCAACATGAAGCATCCCCTCGTAAAGAATAAGCAAACATCTGTATCATATGATCTTCATGGCGTATGTCATATTCCCTCATTCGTGCAAGGAAAGTCAAAACATGGAATCTGGCTGAATAATTCTCATCATGACAATAAAACATAGGAAGGGGATAAGATGTCTTTTCACCCTGAATTTTATTCGGAAAGCCTGGAATTCTAAAGTAATCAATGGGCGGATATGCAAGGGAGATCCGAGCAGCAGTTTCTCTTCTCTTAATATCCATGTCATAGTAATTTAGGCCTTGGTTTGAACTGATCATGTAGAATCTCAAGTATTGAAAGAACGAAGCTATCCAACAATGAGCTCTTTAAAATTTTCCGTATTTGTATGGGCTCATCTACACACAAATCTCAACAAAATATGAGATACACGGGTTTTATCCCTTCAATGGAGTCGCCATGTGAGAATAAAAAATATGCATTTGAAATACTCACAAAATTTCTACTTTTTATTTTGACAATTTATAAAAGGAAAAATGTTAGTGGCCATAAATTATCTATTTTGACCTCTATAAAAAGACTATGGATGTCCGAAATAGACTCAGATCCAAGATTTTCAAGGATCCTACGAGAAGCTAACCTATTTAATCTCCTCCTATAAACCTTTTCAGGTTCAGGGATGAAATCAAGTAGGCCTACAAAGTTTCTTCTTGTTGAATACCTTGGTGTGTTTATTGACAGTGGAGTCGCCAGATAAAAATTAGAGAGTTGTTTAAACTAAAAACCTATAAAAAAGGTAAAGATCAAAAACTAAGAAAAAACTAAGTTAAAAGTAGTCCAGGAACAAAAATTTTGTCCCCGACAACGACGCCAAAAATGTTGCCTGCCGAATGTGCACACCAACAGCAGAAATCTTTTGAAAGCTGTTTCCCAAGTGGGAAAGGTGTGGCCTGGGGGGCAAGCAAAGAGTCAGGTGCTGTCACCTGATCCTGACTCCTCCGTTTAGGCAAATTCCTAATGAAGCCAAGGGGGGTAGACCCTACAAAGAGTTTCTAAGGCTCTGATTTTAAAGTGTTTTGATGGTATGTGATGCGGATGGGTCTTATTTAGGAGTTTTTATGAAGATTTACAATAACAGTTTATAGATTCCAAGCACGCACTTGCAAAATTAAGTGAAGATGCACAACCTCTGATAATGATAGTTTTAAATAGAAAGCATCCACAGCATGATACAACTTAAGCAGATAAAATAATACTCCAGATAGATAATAAGCAAATAAATGTTGAGTTAAGGACCAGTGCCTTATGGAGTCAATTGTTGTGCTTGGGATGCTGAATACAAGTCTTGGTGTGCTTGAGAACTGTTATGCAAGTGTTCTTGGTGAATTTTATTGTAAATTTTAATATGAGTTGATTATTACGGGAAGGGAATCTCCAAGATATACCTTTCGGTACAAGAGATGTGTCCGGAAAATACCCTAAGTGGTTCCTTACAAGGACATGTTGGCTGTCCGAGTCTCCAGAGCGTGTTCAACACTACATCAACCAGGGATGTAGTCTAACGGTGCCCTTAAGATCTCGGTACAGTGGTTTTAGCTTCCCCAGGCAAAATTTGCCCACTTTCGAATATTGACGATCAACGCCGGATTTTTGTTGATTTTCAGGGAGAGTATTTTATTATGGTTTGAGTGGATTTAAATGTTGAGAATTAATAAACCTATATTGTTTCTGAGTATCCCACAAGTGGGTAGAGCATACGTAGTATAGAAAATGTAAATTCCAATTTTATTGCGTGTGATGAACAAGAACCATTGTAAAAACTCTCCGACAGAGAGCACTCTTGATCTGCCTTATGGCGAGATTCAAGAGATTTATGAAAAGAAAAAATGCTTGAAATAAAATCTACACTACCAAAGAGTCTCTTTCAGGTCTAAGACCGTACTCGGGAGAACAAGGGGGTTACTAAAATCAAAGCAAGTAAACTCTCCGACAGAGAGCACTCTTGATCCACCTTTCGATGAGACTCAAGAGATTCTATGTTCTTTTTATTTAACAATTTATATCAAATTGAATTTAAACTAGAATTTTGAAAAAGACAAGTAAAGCTAAGTAAGCTACTTGCTTCTAAGATCTAGCAATTTATTGAAAAATGAAACTGCTCTAGCAAAATAAACTAAGTTAATTGCGGAAATAAAACTAAAATAATGCAAAAAGGGGACAAGAGACAACACAAGCTTCCCCCAAATGGGGGAAGTAGGGGTGTGGGAGCCTTTATCCCACTTGCTTTTTATTGGTATTTTACAATAATTTTGGTTTTCTTCCTATCTTGAAAGCACTTAGAATAGATAGGGGATGAAGAAGAGGGAGCTAGAATGAGAGTGCTTTTCAAGTTATCTTTGGTTTTGCTCTTCGTTTGTTTACTTGCTTGCTCTCTTTGGTTTAGCATTTAGGCTTTTTGCTTTGCTTAGATCTTCTTTGTTCACCTATGCATAAGAGCTCTAAACACACACTTTATTAAGAGATAGCAAATAAAATCAATGGAACTAGGCTACAATAAATGAAAAATTAAACTAGAAACAAGTTGAGATCTAAGAGTTAAACTAACATGCAAGCTAAGTATGAGTTAAAAAGGATTTTTAAAAAATGAACTAAGTATGAAGTTTAAGCTACTAACAAAAGTAAATGAAACTTTTATGTTTTTTTGAAATTTAAACTAAGCTAAGTTTAAGCTACAAACAAGAAATGAACAAGATCAAAGAGAAGAGAAGGCTAGAAGAAAAGAGACAAGTAGAAGAGAGGTAAACAAAGCAAAGAGAGGAGGGCAAGAAAGATAGAAAAGAGGAGTAGAATGAAGAGCAAAAAGAGGGCTGGAAAAAGTGGTAAAAAAGAACAAAAATCAGACCTTGAAAAGAGGCTGAAAATAGACAAAAAGAGGGCAAAAATCAGACCTTGAAAGAGGCTGAAAATAGAGTCAAAAAGGAGATAGAGGGCAGCCAAGAATGAAGAGATAAGGCAGTCAACAAAGGAAGGCAGCCAATGAAGAGATGGCTGAAAATTAAAAGTAAAAAAATCAGCAGTAAGCAAAGGAGAGGGCTGTTATCACACTATCTCTAGTTGTCGATGGTAGCTGTCCCAACAGGGATGGTAGAGGGGAACAGCTAGGAAGGTGTAACAAGCAATAGCCAAGTCCTCCGCTCAAATGAACAAAAGTCACACTGGACAAGGCTACTGTCGCTTTAGACGAGGCACTTGGCCAAGTCAAGGGGGATGCCCCGTTCAACCAGTTATGGTTGAGAGACAACAAATACACCCAAACCCAAAAGAATAATAGATAAGAACAAAGAATGAGTGTAGATGAGCTCCTGAGTCTAATTTTAGCCTATTTGATGGACACAAGCAGTGAGATAACGGTAATGTGATGAGTGACCAGCAATAGATTACGATAAATGAAATGGATTTAGATGGCTGAAAGTCAACTAAGGTAGCAAATAATGCAAGAAGTGATTAATAAATGAAAATTTTCCCAAGGGAGAGATTGGTTCTGAGACTGGTGGACCTAGGGCAGCATAAAATTAGTGTTTATATTCACTTCCAGCTATTGACACTTGATTTCCTAAGGTGAAATGACAATATGAATCCAAATCAAGAGTACCCAAAGCCCCCAAATGACCCAAAGTCAGCTAGATGGTCAAGTCTATAGGTTGTGCATAGCAGTTGAGTCTTTTGGATGTGGTGGGCCCACCTCACCTGGGGCTTTGTATTTTTCCGAGATTTAATGCAGTTTTTGATCACCATATCATGTCATATTGTTTAGTAATGTACTAACTTGTATAAGGAAGCCTTTCACTTCATGATTGCATATAGGTATTCAGCTAGCACCATTGTTGACTAGATTTGACTTGGTCAAACTAGGTTGACCAGGCCAAAAATGAGCTCGAAAAAATGTTGCGACTGGAATTTCGATTTTGGTCAATTATTATCTACAGGGGACCCATATGAGCTTCCAAGTGACAGAATGCAAAAAGATTGAGGCGTTTGTGAGATTTTTAATTATTATTGGTCATTAATGACCTGTTTTAATTAAAAATCATGGATTTTGGGCAAATAATGTCCAAGTGATGGATCGGGGTCGTTCGAGTGATCATTCCTACTATTTTAGGGGTCCACGATCACATTGCAGCAGACGGTTCGGCAATCCGGGCACTCTAGGTGGGTCAAAAGCTCAAATTACATCTTCAGCAATAAAAACCAGCAATAAAATACATGGAAAATAAAAAATTGACAAGGGAAACTATAGCAAAGGGAAAAAATTAAAGGTTGGCTAATACAAGGGTGATTTCTAAGGTAATGTTGGTAATGTTTGGACATCTATCCTGTGTTGTGGGTCCCTCTATTGCCCAGCTCACCATGAAGGGCGAATTGGTCCATAGGGGCGTTTTTCCACTTAGCAAAAATCAATGATTTTTGATGTTTATTGTATTGAGATCATAATGTATTGGTATGGGGGGCTAAAACAGCCCATAGGCACCTCCCAACCACATTTTATGTGCTTTGTATGGGCCCCACGAGTTGGCCCCATCTCCACATGGGCGTTTTTGAGGGTAATTCGCCCCCCCTCTTGAGAGTGATCTCCACTGTTCGTTGGGGTTGAGAGAGAGTTAATCTCAGCCCTTAGTTTTGGGGGGAAAGAGGTTTGAGAGTGGTCTTTCTCTATAAGAGAAGACACTCATCTCATTTCTCCTGGCTCTTGGCATATTGTACATTTGACATTTGAGTGATATTGAGACAGTCTTCTTCCGATTTCTTGAGAGAACTTGTGTGAATGTTGATGTATTTGATTGTTAGTTGATTTCCATTGCTTATTGAGAGATTTGGATGAGTTTGCCGCCCTTGGTTGACCAACACGAATTGCAGGAAGATTGGCCATTTGGAGGGAGGCGCTACACTTGGAGTGGGAGCTCCACCCTAGCGTTTTCTCATCAAAATAATCACAAGGGAGTTGTCTATTGCTGTTAGCTAGTCAATTTCCTCACTTTTAGCCATTTATTTTCTGTTATCACTTGTTTATTTGCTGCACATGCTGATTTCTCTCTTTGTGGCGGGTATCCAGGCAGAAGTTGGTCACATAATTGCTCAAACGCCCACACAAACTCGCTGGTCACTCTATCACTGAATTGGAGTTGGTCTTCAAGTCATCTCAGCCATATGCTTTCATCCCAAGTACTCTTCTCTTGCTGGTCTCATAGACTTAATTTCCATTTCTGTGTGTCAAGCTGCAAAAATCCACTAAAACCCTTAAAAATTAAAATCTCAAAAATCAACCGTAGGAATTTATTTCTGTTTAAAACCCACAAATCTTTTGATAAAAGAACCTCATCTCTAAAATCTTTTTCCTTTTCGACTCCATTTACCCTCTGAAACAACACTGGTCAATTTGATAACCTTCGTAGCCTTGATCAATCTGATACACTGCGTACCACACCTATCACTTACGTCAGACGAAAATTCTGAGAAAACTCTCCCTTACGCCTGTCAGTATGCTCGCTCCCGAAAAGGACACTATGGCATACGGGATGACCATGAAAGTACTATCTCAACTAGTTGAGTTGGTCACCAATGTCACACTCCTGCTAAAACAAGAAGATGAAGACAATAGGGAACGCGACCGACATATCCGATACATTTACGAGGGAGCCTATAGTTGTTCCACCACGTCCGCCCAGGTCCTCACCCGGAGCCAACTGGCTAAGAAGAGAGGTGGCCCAATTGACTGTGGCCATACGAAATCCAATCCTGAAATCCTTAAAAGGAACAATCCTCAGCCCGCTTCTGGTCCCGAGAGATCCTAGGGAAAGGATAAACCTAGCCCAAAAGGGCAAACGATCCCGAAACCTAACCCCGAGATTATGACTAAAGAAAAGGGGGACCCTCAAACAAGGGAAATGGGTGCACCTAAAGGTGCAACCAAACCTAGCTCAGAACCTCAAGCAAAAGCCACTCCTTCGCAAGCCAACAGGTGGAAGAGGGAGGTCAAATGTCCTGAAGGGACCCTGGGTAAGGAGCCCCCTAGTCTTGGCCCCATTAAGGTGAACATATCAGGCAAACTGTCCAGCTCCTCGATCCACGTCCCTTTTAAGGAATTAATCAAAATCCCGATCATCAAAGCTCAGATCATGGAATTCCTCGGCATAAAGCCCCCTCCAACTAACGAACTGAAACAGCATGCCTTTCAATATGACATAGAAAACTTTCTCTCCAAACTTAGCATGCCCATACCCCTAAGTGAGATTTTGAGGATTCCTAAGATGCATGATAGAGCCTGTACCTTTTGGGGGATACAACCAAAGGGAACCCCACCTAGGAAACCAATTGAGATTGCGCCTGACCCGCCAATAAACATCCATAGTGTATCAGGTAACTCTGAGGGGTGCGCCCCGTTTTACGTTGCCCTCGAGGTAAACCAACTTATACTCTATAATTAAATGCTTGATTCGGGGGCCGAGGTCAACGTCATGCCACTACGTGTCATGGAACAACTCGAGTTGACTCCTCCCAGGCCTTTTAGAAATGTGTGTGGGATGGACTCTCGATCGGTAAAAGCAGTAGGAGTCATTGAAAACCTCCATATGAAGTTGGCCGCGTGCCCCGACATCGAGATGTCCATGGATGTTCTCGTCATCGACGTCCCAGATGTCTGGGGCATGCTCCTATCCAGAGAATGGGCCGCTAAGTTGGGTGGACACATCCAAATGGACCTCACATATGCAACCATCCCAAGGGGACCTGGCAAAGACATCACCTTACTTAACGAACCTTCGATGAAAGAACATGTGGAAACCCCCAATTACCTTTATGAAGAAGCAATCCGCCCCAGGGCTGAGGTCGGAAACTTTATGGTGCTAGCAAACTACTGGGAAGACATTAGGCTGCACCCTTTCCCGCCTAGTGAGGTATGGAAGATGCATTTCGATGGAGCTCGCTCCAGGCACGGTGCGGGTGCCAGGGTGGTCATAACTTCGCCCTCCGGTGAAGAAACCATATCTTCTTTCCGCTTGGAGTTTGATTGCACTAACAATGTGGTAGAGTATGAGGCCCTTCTCCTCGGACTCGAAATTGCCAGAGACCGCAAAATCAAGTGCTTGAGTGTTGTGGGTGATTCTGATCTCATAGTCTCCCAAGTTAGAAACCAGTTTGCTGCCAAGAACGATAGATTGCGCACCTAAAGAAATGCAGTATGGGACACTATCGAGTTATTCGATGCTTTTTCAATTAAGGCTGTCCCTAGGGAAGACAATTCCTTGGCAGATGCACTAGCTGTGGCTGCCAGTACCTTGGAAGTCCCGGATGTCTTAACTGAGCGAAAATGCAAAGTCGAGGTCCTATTTAGGCCTTCTGTGCCCGATAACCAAGACTACTGGCAAGTTTTCCAGGATGATGTCCATATAGTGTGTTTTCTGCAAGGAGTGGAAAACACCCTTGATCCAATGATCAACCTTGAGGACCAGTCTTCGGGACGATCACTGTGCGACGCAAACCTATTGGGTTTGTCCTTACCGCTTGAAAAGAATTTCAACAGACACGACGAGTACAAGGGGGGCAGAGCTCAGCCTGTTGATGAAGTAATCGAAGTAAACATAGGCTCTTCGGTTTCCCCCAAAATGATAAGGATTGGAAAGAATGCATCCAAAGAGGAACGCAGAAGAATCATTGAGTTGATTCTCAAGTACAAAGATGTTTTCGCCTGGACATATGATGCTTTAAAAACTTACGATAAATCCGTCATCGAGCATACTATCCCACTAGTAGAGGGTGCGAAACCATACAGACAAAAGCTGAGAAATGTCAACCTGAAGCTAGCCCCTTTAGTCAAGAAGGAGATTGAGAAGATGCTGGCGGCTGGAATCATTAGACCTGTAAGGCATACCTCTTGGGTGTCTAACCCAGTGATAGTGAGGAAGAAAAATGGTGAAATCAGGATCTGCATTGACTTCAGGAATCTGAACCGGGCTTGCCTCAAGGACAACTACCCTTTGCCCAACATGGAAAACCTGTTGCAAAGCGTCACCGGAACAGGAATGTTGTCCATGTTAGATGGTTTCTCCGGGTACAATTAGGTCCAAATCAGGAAGGAAGATAGGGGGAAAACTACGTTCACCACCCCGTGGGGAACCTATGAGTACATCCGCATGCCTTTTGGATTACTAAACGCTGGATCCACGTTCCAGAGGGCTATGGACCAGGATTTCAGTGATCTGATTGGGAAAATCATCGTGATCTACCAGGATGACCTGACTGTTTTCTCCAAGGAATGGGCCGATCATGTAGACCACCTGAGAAAAGTTTTCGACAGGTGTCGGAAATTTGGGATTTCCCTTAACCCTAGAAAGTCGAACCTCGGGATTGATGAAGGAAAGTTATTAGGACATATTGTGTCCAAGGAGGGAATTAGGATTGACTCAGAAAGAATCCGTGCCATCATAGAGATCTCACCCCCCCACAATGTCACCTCGCTCAGGTCTTTCTTTGGGAAGATTAACTTTGTGAGAAGATTCATCCCTAACCTTGCCGAATTGGCAAATCCTTTGAACGCCTTGTTGAAGAAGGATGCCAAGTTTGTGTGGGACAAGAGGTGCGAAATTTCATTCAAAAGGTTAAAAAGGGCCATATCCTCTTCCCCTGTCCTAGTCCGCCCTGACTACAACAAGGAATTCCTGATCTTTTGATATGCCTCTGAGGATACTATTGCCGGAGTCCTGTTGCAAAAGAACGAGGACAATCACGAACAACCCATTGCCTTCATGAGCAAAAACCTCAGGGATGCAAAACTCAAGTACACCACCATTGAGAAACAAGCCTACTCTTTGGTCAAATTTTTAAAACATTTTTGGACTTATGTGGGTTTCTCCAAAATAAAAGCTTATGTACCCTACCAGGCTGTGAAAGATGTTTTGTCCCAGATAGACGGAATCGGTGCAAGGGGAAACTGGATCTCCAGGATCCAAGAGTACGATTTGGAAATCAAACCAATCAAGATTGTGAAAGGACAAGGACTGGCCCAACTCCTAACTGAGAAAGAAAATGGGGCCTAGGTTAATGAGGTAATTGAGAACAGGGATGATGGAGTGATCATTAACGAGCTAGAGAACCACGAATGGTATAGGGATGTAATTTTCTACCTAAAGTACCTAACTTGCCCTGATCACCTGGTTGATCACCAAAGAAGGGCTCTCAGGTTAAAGGCCTCAAAGTTTGTTCTGACTGAGAGCGGTCTCGGGTGGAGAAACTCGGATGGAATTATCCTAAGGTGTGTTGTACCTGACGAATCACAGGTAATAATTAAAGAAATGCATTTCGGGCTATATGGTGGCCATTATGCCCCCAGAGCGACTGCAGCCAAGATCATGAGAGCGGGTTACTACTGGCCCACGCTATTCCGGGATGTCTACAACTACGTAAAGACATGCCAGGAGTGCCAGTTCTTCACAGGGAAGCCAAGATTAGCCGCTTTACCTTTGAACCCATTAATAGTAGAAGCCCCCTTTCAGCAGTGGGGAATGGACTTTGTGGGTCCATTTGATGTAAATTCTAGTAATGGTTACAAGTACATCCTCACCTGCACTGACTATTTCACCCGTTGGGTTGAAGCCATCCCTTCAAAGAAGGCCATGGCCGATGTCATGGTGAAGTTCCTAGAAGAGAATATTGTGGCAAGGTACGGATGTCCCCTCAAACTCACTACGGATAACGCCAGGGCATTCAGTAAAATGGAAATGTCTATTTTTTGCCTCAATCATGGCATAGTGTTGTCCCACTCCTCCAACTACTATCCCCAAGGGAATGGATTAGCGGAATCAAGTAACAAGAACCTTATCAGGCTCCTCAAACGGATGGTGGGGGACAACAGACGAAGTTGGGACAATAAGTTGAAATATGCTGTCTGGGCCGATAGAACTATGGTAAAAAGGATAACCGATAAAACTCCGTTTGAATTAGTATATGGACAAGATTGCAGGCTACCCATCAACTTGCAGATCCCTGTTTATGAGTTGTTGCACCAATGCCGATCTGATCAAGAGGTGATCCAAGCAAGGATTGATAAACTAGTCGAACTGGATGAAAGGAGAAGAGATGCCTTTAACAGGACAGTCATAGAACAAGAAAGAGTAAAAGGGACCTTTGATCAAGGTACCCGAAATGAGCAATTCAAGATTGGTGATGTGGTTTTGTTATGGGATAAACATAAGGAGAAGCTCGGAAAACACAGTAAGCTAGATAGACTATGGAAGGGCCCATATGTAGTTGCAAGGATAGGTGGAAAGGGATCCGTGCATTTAGATACATTGGACGGTGAAGAGTTGGAATTACCGGTAAATGGGAGGTTGTTGAAGCACTACTTCCCACCTATGAACAATGAGTGACCCGAGCCCATGGATCGCTCTTTTTGTGGCCAATAAGCTCTCGAGAGCAGCAGCCGGTTGTCCCCCGCCTTTTGACTGCCCCACCTTTGTTTGATGACCAGTTGCCCTTTTTGTTTTGTTTGATCTCGTAGTCATTTCGCACCTGTTTACACCATTTGCCCTTTTTCTAGTGTCTTTTGTACCATAGTTTCTTTTCAGTTGTTTTCGCCTCTATTACACCTCATGTGTCGGCCTAATAATTAAAAAAAAAATGTTGTAGAGTTAATTTCAATATTGATATATTTCATTTCAACATTGTCATTTTGTTTATTTCTACTGGATTATGTTATATATATGATGTATGTCCTGACGAGCGGTCTACAGAGATTGGTATAGCATCTGCATTTTACAGGGATAGGTACATATTGATGATAATGATGCAAATAGCATGCGTGCGCATGTACCTTGATGATGATGAGAGGGGTGCTACGGACTAGAGATTATGTGGTTCTAAAGCACTCCCTCCCTTAGAGCACTTGTCCCAGCTGGAGCCTGATGTTATCACATCTATGTTAGCTGAAGCTACCATACTGCAGACTGTGCGGCCGAGGACCGCACAGTAACTTTTTTTTTCCAGATCAGAGATCCGATGCCTTCGGAGGAGGCACACAGTTTTGTTCAGATTGCCTCGAGCAGTTACATTAGAGGGGACAGATGGTTGTACAGTGGTCCAGACATGTCACTTAGCATTTACCGCAGGGTCACCCTCCCATGCCAGGCTTTGATATAAGCCCATTGAGACAGTTGCCTAGTCTTGTTTTGATTGAGATTATCACAGAGTATTGCTGGTTTACTAGTTTACTATTTGTGCCCGGATTCAGCAGAGATCCAGTTCAGAGATAGCCTCAGCAGCAGGTATATGGTGCGGCAGGTATTGCATGTGATATATATATTGCTCATGATTGTTGCTTAGACTTGTTTATACATGATAGTACACTAACTCTACATATGATGATTGATTTGGTGATCTAGCTATTTTCATGATATGTGATTGGGCCTTTGGTGATGTCAGTCCACCTCTTCCTAGTAGGCTCCTGTTATATGCACACCGGGTTACACCCCTATTTCTGGTATAGACTTGGTCATTTAGTCCCCCTAGGCAGCTGACTTTGGATCCACCTTCACCTTCTCCATCCATCCGAATCATACATGATGTACTTTCCCGACTTGGATTCCGATTTGTGACCTTGAGGATCCCTTTCCCCACTGATCTCTGAGTATGCCATGATTCCCTGTCCATTGTGCCTCGGGTCTTTAGTGTGTGAGATGCACTCTCAAACCTGGGATTTGCTCCCATCGGTTGCCACCGATGTTGCAATGCAGTTAGGATTGTTTAGCCTCATCGGGTGTTCCCCATTGGTTATTGAAGCATGTATTGCTCACCCCCCATTACTTTGCAGTATGAGCACCATGATGATATCTATTGAGATATGTATGTAGCCCAAAAGGGCCTTGATGTAAATTGAAGAAATGAAGAAATGTAAAGCAAGCCAAAAAGGCTTTTTGTAAATGTAAATCCAGCCAAAAAAGGGCTAAGTGTGAAACTCATTGTAAAATCCATGCAATGTGTTTATAAACACATGGACACAGGTCAGCCATACATGTCAGCATTTGTAGTGCTTATTTCCTCACCTAGTCCTACGGGGCAAGGAGGTGAGAGGGAGCAAGGGACAAGCTCAAGATTGTCCCCTAGAGTCTCAAGTTACGGTTTGCCGGACACCCAGTTTGGCGGCTCTGGAAAAGAACCTCACAGAGTCTTCGGGCACAGTTGTGAGTTGTGAGATACTTGTCAGATTACCAGTGGCGATTTCCCTGCACTATACCCATTTGTGAGGCACCGCCCTTCCCCGTGTTTTGTCATGGTATACTTATCTCAGTGGACCCCGCTTTCCCCGAGTTATCCAAAAGGTCACATGATCCTCATCCTTGTCATCCCTTATCCTTCGCCATGTATTCCACATCACCCAAAGTCAGCGAGGTGGTCAAGTCTATAGGTTGTGCATAGCAGTTGAGTCTTTCTAGATGTGGTGGACCCATCTCACTTGGGGCCTTGTATTTTCCGAGATTTAATGCAATTTTTGATCACCATATTATTATCATGTTGTTTAGTAATGTACTAACTTGTATAAGGAAGCCTTTCGCTTCATGATTGCATACAGGTATTCAACTTGCACCAGTGTTGACCAGATTTGACTTGGTCAAACTAGGTTGACCAGGCCAAAATGGGCTCGAAAAAATGTTGCAACCGGAATTTCGATTTCGGTCAGTTATTATTTATAGGGGTCCCATATGAGCTTCCTAGCGACATAATGCAAAAAGATCGAGGTGTTTGTGAGATTTTTAATTATTACTGGTCATTAATGACCTGTTTTAATTAAAAATCATTGATTTTGGGCAAATAATGCCTAAGTGATGGATTGGGGTCGTTCGAGTGGTCATTCGTACTAGTGTTGGGGTCCACGATCACATTGCAGCAGACGGTTTGGCAATCCGGGCACTTTAGATGGGTCAAAAGCCCAAATTACATATTCCGCAATATAAACCAGCAATAAAATACATGGAAAATAAAAAATTTACAAAGGCAACTATAGCAAAGGGTGAAAATCAATGGCTGGCAAATAAAAGGGTGGTTCCTAAGGTAAATTGGTAATGTTTTGGCATGGTATTATATTAAGATATATTGTTGGGCCCTCTATTACCCTACTCACCTAGGTGGACGAATTGCCCATGGGGGGCGTTTTTCTCCACTTGGGAAAATTCGATTTCATGTTTATGTTGTATGTGGGACCATATGTATTGATTTGGGGGGATAAAACCCCATATAGACACCCCCAAACATTACTCTATCTATTGTATGGCCCCCAATGGGCCCCTCTCCTCCACTTGTGCGCTATCATTGGGCAATTCACACACCCACTAGGAGAGCTCTCCACCATTCGATTTACTTGATGGAGGAGTGATCCTAGCCCTCCATTTTGGGGGGAAATAGGTTTTTAGAGTGCCCCTTCTCTATAAGAGAAGGCACTCACTCCATTGTTGAGTCTCTTGGCATTTTTGTAAACTTGTGACTTGTGAATAGAGAGACATTTCTACCGATCCACTTGTGTATATGGTGTTGAAGTGCTTCGATGTTGATTATTAGCATATTGTTGGTTCATTGTTGAGTGTTTAGGTGGTGTCTCTATCCATCCTTGGCCAAAACAAATCTGCAGGTGAAAACGACCATCATTGGGGGACGCAGCTCTTGAGCCAACAGCTCCACGTTGTGCTCTCTCCGGGTTTCAGCAAAGGGAAGTAAACTTACACTTATTTTCTTGCTTTTCTTCATCATTTGTCGTTTACTTGTTGATATTTCCTTTCTATTTGCCATAGTTTCTGACTTACCTCTCTCTCTGGCAGGTACAAGGACGCACTTGGTCATCTGGCTACTCCGAACACTAAGGGAAGCGCATAGCTTCTCAACACTTAGGCTTCAACATTTGTTTTCATCATCAAGCTCCTTCATCTTCATTGCTTCAGGTAGGCAATCTCTGCTTGTTTCTCTTATTTCCATTTCCATTGTGAATGTTAAGCTGCAATACATTAATAAAAACCCTAAAAATTGATAACTTAATTTCCAACCGTCAAAACCTTTTTATATTGAAAACTCGCTTATTATTCATACTTAAATGCTTAAATATAAAGTTTCAGATCCATCAGACTCCATTTACCCATTGGTCTAGCACTGGTCTTTTTGCCAAAAACGCCCCAAAATGACCCAAATGACCCAAATCAACTGAAAGAGAAAAACGCCCTAGAGGGGCGTTTTTGGCAAAAAGACCAATGCTAGACCTATGGGTAAATGGAGTCTGATGGATCTGAAACTTTAGATTTAAGCGTTTAAGAACGAATAATAAGCGGGTTTTCAATATAAAAAGGTTTTGACGGTTGGAAATTAAGTTATCAATTTTTAGGGTTTTTATTAATGTATTGCAGCTTAACATTCACAATGGAAATGGAAATAAGAGAAACAAGCAGAGATTGCCTACCTGAAGCAATGAAGATGAAGGAGCTTGATGATGAAAACAAATGTTGAAGCCTAAGTGTTGAGAAGCTATGCATTTCCCTTAGCGTTCAGAGCAGCCAGATGACCAAGTGCGCCCTTGTACCTGCCAGAGAGAGAGGTAAGTCAGAAACTATGGCAAATAGCAAGGAAATATCAACAAGTAAACGACAAATGATGAAGAAAATCAAGATAATAAGTGTAAGTTTACTTCCCTTTGCTGAAACCAGGAGAGAGAGCACAACGTGGAGCTACTGGCTCAAGAGCTGCGTCCCCCACTGATGGTCGTTTTCACCTGCAGATTCGTTTTGGCCAAGGATGGATAGAGACACCGCATAAACACTCAACAATGCACCAGCAATATGCTAATAATTAACATCAAAGCACTTCAACACCATATACACAAGTAGATCGGTAGAAATGTCTCTCTATTCAAAAGTCACAAGTTTACAAAAATGCCAAGAGGAGCAACAATGGAGTGAGCTCATTCTCTTATAGAGATGGCTCAAAACCTAGCCTCATTCCCCCCAAAACCAATGGCTGGGATTAACTCTCCCAATTGCCAAATCAAGGGTGGATATGAGCTGATGGAGGGGGGTGCGAATTGCCGCAAGAGAAACGCACAAGTGGAGAGGGGGACCCATGGTGGGGTCCATGCAATACATGAAACAATGTTGGGGGGTGTCTATAGCATGTTTTATCCCCCCAACATAATACATCAAGGCCTCATATACAAAGTATCAACCAAATCAAATTCCCCTAAGTGGAGAAAAACACCCCCTATGGGCAATTTGACCTCCAATGGTGAGCTAGGAAAGAGAGGGCCCCACAATGTACAAATAATATATCAAACATTACCAATTTACCTTAGGAATCACCCTTTACTTTGCTGGCCATTGATTTTCACCCTTTGCTATAGTTGCCTTTGTCAATTTTTGATTTTCCATGTATTTTATTGCTGGTTTATATTGCTGAAGATGTAATCTGGGCTTTTGACCCATCTAAAGTGCCCGGATTGCCGAACCGTCTGTTGCAATGTGATCGTGGACCCCAAAAATAGTAGGAATGACCACTCGAACGACCCCGATCCATCACTTAGGCATTATTTGCCCAAAATCCATGATTTTTAATTAAAACAGGTCATTAATGACCAGTAATAATTAAAAATCTCACAAACGCCTCAATCTTTTTGCAGTTTGTCCCTTGGAAGCTCATATGGGACCCCTGTAGATGATAATTGACTGAAATCAAAATTCCGGTTGCAACATTTTTTCGTGTCCATTTTGGCCTGGTCAACCTAGTTTGACCAAGTCAAATCTGGTCAACAATAGTGCTAGCTGAATACCTGTATGCAATCATGAAGCGAAAGGCTTCCTTATACAAGTTAGTACTATTATCACACAACTTGTAGTTGCCCCTGGAGGTATCCCATCCGGGACGGTAGAGGAGGCAGGCAACTAAAGAGGTGACCCAAGAGATGCCACGGTTCCCAATGCAAGGTGGGAGTCACGCCAACCGAGGCACTCTTCGCTTTAGGTCAAGGTGAAATAAGACCTAGGGGGAGACCCTATAACCAATCACAGTTGATTGGATCCAAACAAAGGTTTCTAAGGGTAAGTAAATGAGGAGTTACGGAAACCAATGCAAGGTTAAGTGGACCTAGAAGTTGAGGTATGGTTGAAGGTGGTTTGAGAGTTTGCTAGTGTTTCAACCAATGTATAGTTTAGGCCACATAATTGGGTATGCTGACAAGGTGTAGTACCATATGCTTACACAAGTGGGTCTTCTTTTCTTGTGATGTGTGAAATGATTTCAAGTGGCCCACAAGGTGAAGCTTAGGTGTGAAATTGGTACTAGAGGATAGGTAAAGACTAGATCTATGGATCTAAGTTGATTCTAGGAGTACCCATGTACTAGATCTAGGATTTGACACAATTCCCAAAGAGTGCGACTTGCTTTGAGGAGGACTAGTGCCTTGTTGGATGGGCTAATGGGGTCAAAAAGTATGTCAAAGTGTAGATCGGGACACCTAGAAGCCAAGTCAAGTGGGCTAAATGAGATCTAATGGTTGGATCTTGCTAGATCTAGGTTTTCAAGAAATGACCCTAAGTGGACCACAATCCCTTGAAACAAGGAATGCTACCCCCAAGGCAGATCGTCACAAAAAGATACCCTAGGCCTAGGTTTCAAGGTATGGCCGTTTCAAATCCACAAGAATCTCAACTACCCACCTCCTCAAAGTGGACAAACTCACCTTCCCAAGGGAGTGCGACTTGCTCAAGGAGGGCTTAAACAAGGGTTAAGTGGACCAAATCAAGTCCAATGGCCACCAAACTATAGATCCAAGTGGCTAGTACCCCGATCTATGTAGATCCCAAAAATCAAGTCAATCCAAGGGTTAGATCTTAGTAGATCTGAGTTTTGAGGTGCCAAGAAATTCAAAAGGGGGTTTTGACCCCTTAAAACATGGAATGATGTCCACAAGGTAGAATTCACCAAAGTAACAATCTGGGGGTAGGTTATCAAGTGTCTAGATTGCAAATCAAGTGGGATCTCACTTACCCATGTGCTAGATCTAACCAAACACGCCTCTTACTAGGAAGTGCGATTTGGGTTCAAGAGGGCTTTTTGCCTTGAAAAGTGTGTTAATTTTAAGCCAATCACCACCAAACTATAGATCCAACTAGGGGTGGATGCTATAGAGGTGGGTTTTCAAGATCTTCTCAAAAGCAAGGCTAGATCTAAGTAGATCTAAGAAATACCAAAATTGGGGTTTTAATGAATTAGGGTTTTATGAGCAATGAAGATAGAATGGATGAAAGAGGTACATACCTTGTAGATCTTACCACAATTGCTTATGGCCACCTTGCAAATTGATAGCATTCTCCTATGTGTATATTCAAGAGTGAGATCCAAGAGCTCCAACCAAAACGTCCTTCTCCAAGATAGCCAAATCGTCCTCCTCCTACAAGACAAGATCAAAGAAACAAGTCAAGTAAGATGATTATGAAAATGGTAGAAAGATGTAATAGAAAGCATCAACTATGTCACTAAGATACAATAATGATACTCCCTGTCACAAGATCAACCCAAGAGAGACTATGTGGATCCCTCCAACAATAACCCTCAAGAAGTCGCCCTCCTCTCCACCAATTCGACTTTCCTGTAAAAAGATTAGTAGAAGCACCAAAATCCACAATGATACATAGAAGAGATACTGTATATTCAATATGCAAGAGAATCCACAATACAAGAGAGATGTGCTCCACAAAGAATTTTTCTATTCCAATATTCCAGAGCTCCAAAGGTGAGCTATACAATGGGGGGTCTCCTCCTTATATAGGATAATACAGACCAAAACCCTATACCACTCCACAATACTACATCAAATGAGTGGTTGAGATTAAAAGATCTCATCATACAATCAATGGCTAAGATGAACCATAACAATATATCACATGGATCACCCAATATAATAATAGCGCCCCCACTAAATGGTACAAAAAGGGGGTGACGTCATCCACTAGAGGGGTAAAAGTACAATGATCCACCTGATGATGACTAGGATATGACAAAATAAGCACATGGTGGGGCTAGGAGGCATCAATCCTTACTAGCTCATCCCCAAGGCACAATAAAATAATAAAATATGTCCAAGATAATATAAATGACTAAAAACTGTCCTCCAAATCCATGACAGTCAAGCAGTAAATGACCTCCTGTGATCAATGTGGGCATACCCACATGGTGAAAACTGACTGGAAGATAGTGAGATCACCCTGGAAGACCTCTGTGAAGACCAAATGCCAAAACCTTGCCTCAATTGCCCAAATCGATTTCCTCAGTGACCAGTTTATCCCATTTTTTAACTGCCTCGGTAACTGTGAAAGTGCCAAAACTGCCTCCTAGGGCACCTGCGCTGTCTATCTGAGCCCACCAGGCTCTCCAGAAGGGGGGGTAAATGGTAAAAACAAGTGGCTGGACCACCCCCTTCATCATCAGCGCCCTAGGTGAACTGGCCTCTCAGGGCCCCTGCTGCTCAGGCTGGGAAATCAGCCCCAAATCTGGTCAACAAGTGTAAAACTGCATCAATCACTGTCAGAAGTGCCCGGAACTGAAAGATAAGTGTCTCATTGGATCCAGAAGACCCAAATCCACTAGAAATGTGTACTCATACACCATGGGTTGCCCTAATGGGCCAGCTGTAGGGTCCACCATATATGGACAATGTACAAACTACTGATCTGAAATAATAAATAAACCTGCTGAACTGCATCTATCATCATCTGCATCATATGTCCATCATATGATATCATCATCAAGCATGTGGGACCATGAATCATCATCAATAAGCATATATATATGGTCCACATCATCACGGATCCCAAGAATATACAACCAAGGATAAATCCCATCAGTAGACTAAGACATGCTTCTCTAATCATTCTCACAGCCAAGCTCAAAGTATAACATCCATTCAGTGGCATTCATCAAGTTAGCATATTCTGTTGTTATATAAAATTACTTGCACAATAGTTCAAATGACAAACTCACCCATTGGATATGGTCAAACTGCTAGTGAAGGATGAAGGCTAGGAACAAGGTTGGGCCAAGGGGTTGACTTGTCTAACTTAACTCACAAATACTTTGGACTGGGAGAAAGGGGAAAGCTACAAACTCTGTGCTGGACAAAATAACACGGGGGATGGTTGTGCCTCACAAATGGATAAGTTGTTCAGAGAGTGCTTATTCAACTTAGGCATCATGTCTACATCAAGTTGATCCAGGTTCATTAGGATCATTCAATTTTTTCATGGCCTTTTTGGCCCACATAACCCTTCGGATCTCAGGTGTGCTGATAAGCACAACTAGTTGCAGCTTTCATCTAGGGCATGTTTTTCCAATACATATAAGGTCAGCAATTGTTTAGATATAGCTTTTAAGAACCATTGCTTTTTTTTTGACCTTTCTTATACTATTCGAGGAGTATTTTTTTAGCTGTTCATCGCTCTTACCCTATTTTTTGTTTCCATGGGCGAATTTATAAGTTTCCATAGGTAGAACATGAGCTTTCAGTTTTAGCCAACAACATCTCAAGTGACTAGGGGGAGTTCGAGCCAATGCCAAACATCGGGACAACCCACCAGAATGATTTAGGCCTACAATCCAACTCACCAAAGGCAAGTTTTGTCACCAACTTAGAGCCGAGACACTGAATATACAGGGATGCGGTCCAAACACAGAGGTAGAAAAATGGAGAAGTCCTCAGTATCAGAAAGTCAAATGAGATAAGTCAAGGTTTAAAGTCAAACAGGAAGGTCATGTATGGATGGAGTCAAGTGAATATGGAACCTACACTAGCAGACAACTGGTGTCAGGAAAGACCATATCTATGTAAGGTGGAAAACCAGTGGGTTTTGTTAAATGACCTAAATGTGCAAGCAATTGTCCATTTTATGATTTATAGTTCATTTTAAAAAGTTTGCCACATCAGGAATAATATACCAAGCAAATGCTATGAACATGACTAAATCAACAAGATAATAATCCACAGTCAGTGATAACATATTTATAGATCATACAACATCATCATAATAATAATCATCATGTACCATCTGAAACACTGCTGCAACACATCTCTAAGCACTGAACTGAAACTGTATGGGATAAAGGGTCACATCGGTCATCAAATCTGAACTCTCAAGGCTCAGCCTTAACATAAGGTCTAACATAAGTCTGAATAATACACTGCTCTGATCAAGAGTGATCACAAAATATACAATCATCATAGCCATGCTCTGAATAATGGAAGCTCTGGAATGCACAGATATCTGCTAAGCAAGAATAGTAGTCCTGCTACTATGGTGTGATAACAAGTACATTACTAAACAATATGACAATAAAATGGTGATAAAAAACTGCATTAAATTTCAGAAAATACAAGGCCCTAGGTGAGGTGGGCCCACCACATCCAAAAGACTCAACTGCTATGAACAACCTATAGACTTGACCACCTAGCTGACTTTGGGTGATGTGGAATACATGGCAAAGGATAAGGGATGACAGGGATGAGGATCATGTGACCGTTTGGATAACTCGGGACCGTTTGGATAACTCGGGAAAGTAGGGTCCACTGAGATAAGTATACAATGACAAAACACGGGGAAGGGTGGTGCCTCACAAATGGGTATAGTGCAGGGAAACCGCCACTGGTCATCTAAAAAGTATCTCACAACTCACATCCGTGCCCGAAGACTCTGTGAGGTTCTTTTCTAGAGTCGCCAAACTGGATGTTCGACAAACCGTAACTTGAGACTCTAGGGGACAATCTTGAGCTTGTCCCTTGCTCCCTCTCACCTCCTTGCCCCGTAGGACTAGGTGAGGAAATAACCACTACAAATGCTGACATGTATGGCTGACCTGAGTCCATGTGTGTTTATAAACACATTGCATGGATTTTACAATGAGTTTCATACTTAGCCCTTTTTTGGCTAGATTTACATTTACAAAAAGCCTTTTTGGCTTGCTTTACATTTCTTCATTTCTTCAATTTACATCAAGGCCCTTTTGGGCTACATACATATCTCAATAGATATCATCATGGTGCTCATACTGCAAAGTAATGGGGGTGAGCAATACATGCTTTAATGACCAATGGGGAACACCCGGTGAGGCTACACAATCCTAACTGCATTGCAACATCGGGGGCAACCGACAGGAGCAAATCCCAGGTTTGAGAGTGCATCTCACACACTAAAGAGCCGAGGCACAATAGACAGGGAATCATGGCATACTCAGAGATCAGTGGGGAAAGGGATCCTCCAAGTCACAAATCAGAATCCAAGTCGGGAAAGTACATCATGTATGAGTCGGATGGATGGAGAAGGTGAAGGTGGATCCAAAGTCAGTTGCCTAGGGGGACTAAATGACCAAGTCTATACCAAGAGTAGGGGTGTAACCCGGTGTTCATATAACAGGAGCCTACTAGGAAGGGGTGAACTGACATCACCAAGGGCCCAATCACATATCATAAAAATAGCTAGATCACCAAATCAATCATCATATGTAGAGTTAGTGTACTATCATGTATAAACAAGTCTAAGCAACAATCATGAGCAATATATATATCACATGTAATACCTGCCGCACCATATACCTGCTGTTGAGGCTGTCTCTGAACTGGATCTCTGCTGAATTCGGGCACAAATAGTAAACCAGCATTACTCTGTGATAATCTCAATCAAAACAAGACTGGGCAACTGTCTCAATGGGCTCATATCAAAGCCTGGCATGGAAGGGTGACCCTATGGTAAATGCTAAGTTACGTGTCTGTACCACTGTACAACCATCTGTCCCCTCTGATATATCTGCTTGGGGCAATCTGAACAAAACTGTGTGCCTCTGAAGGCATCGGATCTTTGATCTGGAAAAAAAAGTACTGTGCGGGCCTTGGCCGCACAGTCTGCAGTATGGTAGCTCCAACTAACATAGATGTGATAACATCAGCCTCCAGCTAGGACAAGTGCTCTAAGGGAGAGAGTGCTTGAGAACCACAGAATCTCTAGTCCGTAGCACCCCTCTCATCATCATCAGGGTACATGCACATGCATGCTATCTGCATCATCATCATCAATATGTACCTATCCCCGTAAAATGCAGACGCTATACCAATCTCTGCAGACCACTTGTCAAGACATACATCATATATATAATATAATCCAGCAGAAATAACAAAATGACAATGCTGAAATGAAAATATATCAATAATGAAATCAACTCTACAACATTTTAAATTTTATTAGGCTGACACAGGAGGTGCAAGAAAGATGAAAAACAACTAAACGGAAACTATGGTACAAAAACAAACTAACAAAGGGGAAATGGTGTCAAAAGGTAAGAAAAGCAAAAACCAAAACAAAAAGGACAACTAACTACTGCTTACGAGAACTTATTCAATTTACCTACCCTACTCTAACCGATTTAGACAAAAACTAAATAAAATCATAGATCCAGTGCAACCACTCATCCAATAGATCAAATGTTCTTCTTTGATGTTGTTTAGCAAAACAAGCAAGATTGGATTAAAAATTAATGAGTTTAAGATCAAAATTCTCGACTTGTTCCTAGATTGGAAAAGGGGTAGAGTGGTGCAAGATGAAATCATGCCGAGGTTGAGATTGAGTTTCGCAGGACACATCCATCAATAAGCCAAAAGGATCATGAAAATGGTGTGAGTTATCTTTAAAATTTGATGGAGGAAAATGATATGACGTTCGACTCAACTCTTCTTGAGACACATTGTTTTCCTCACACCACTCTATTAAGCTGGCATTCTCAATGTCGTACATCCTAGGATTGATGAAAGAACCAAGTGGGGACAAATTGGAGTTTACTAAACCTAGGATAAAAATTACTCCCACTTGTTGCTCAAAAATTGCGAAAAGATGAAATTGATCTTTGAAAAGTTTCTCGGTCAACCAATCAATCAGACTATTGGTTTGGAAAATAGGGTTAACCCAAGATGACTGAAAAAGAAAATAAAAGGTTTCACCATTAACCGCTTGGCACTCTACAAACTCCTTACCGAACCCTTTGCACAACAAAATTAGGTTTGAAAGAGGCATTGACTTCATGAGTTGGGATGGGAGGGAGGATCGAAACATTGAGGCTTGTTTAGCATTTCCTAAAATTGCCCCCCCCCCATTCTGCATGAGATAAGGGACACTTGTCAAAGAAATCATCAACATCAGCTTCCCAAAGACAAAACTGACTTTGGATCACATTTCCAATCGCTTTGTTTTGACCAAGGGTAGAGCAAGGAATCGTGTTGACATCAAGCATGACTCTTTTTGAAGGTTCTTTGTGACATTGATTCCATATTGCAGGTTGCAACAAAGAACACTCAAGGTTGAGTTGGTACATAACTGGATCACCCTCATCCTGACAGGGAGGTATATTGATGTAATCATTTTTAAAACCCCCATCATCTTCACACATTTGACTTTCAAGCACATGATGATCATTGGATCCACTCTCAACAGAAGTCTGATTATTTTCAACATTTTCTTTTTCTTCTTCTTCAAAGGTATGATTGGAAAGTGAAACAAGGCCAGGATCACTTGGGCATTGACTTGAACAATCGCTAACGAAGCATTCACGATGGGCTTGCCCCTCAAGAGGACCTCTAGTGGATTCACTGATCGAAAGCTCAGCCACAGAATTTTGTCTCTGATGATCAATGAGATCCCCTTCTTCATTTGTGCCTTCTTCGGGTAAAGATGACAAAGTGCTTCGTATGATTTTAGTAAGTTCCCCTTCTAGGTCAATATCAAAGTCAAAATCTTGAGGGGTTGAGATTTGCTCACTATCATACATAACTTCATCATGAGATTTATTTCCTATATTCTTTAAATACTCTACCACATTCTCATAGACCGAAGGCTTGTTCAATAGTTGAATCAAGGGCACACTCACCATTGGTTCGGGAGAGGAGAAATCAAATTGATAAGGACAATCACTACTCATTTCAAAATTGTTATGCTGATCGTCTTCATGACATTGATCCTCCACCACATAATCCTCATTTGATTGTTCTTCCATGGATTCATCAATGCTTTCACCCCATTCATCTTCACAAAGGTGGTTTTCAATTACATGATGATCACTAGACTGTTTCTCACATGAAATCTGACTACCCTCACCTTTCTCTTCCTCTTCAGAGAGATGATTAAGATCTGAGTCAAAATTTGGATTGTTTGAACATTGAACAGGACAATTGTCAACCATGTGATGATTGTGAAGTTGCTCTTCTGGTGATCCTTCAGTGGAGTCACCAGTGGAAAGGTGGATCAAATCTAGAATTCGGCTTGCAACTGCCTTAGGCAATGATAACAAAGTATCTCGTATGATTCGATTGATGCCTCTTTTAATTTGCACACAAGGTTTTGAAGTTTATTCTCAAGATACTCTATAACAATCCTATGGATTGTAGGCACACTCATAATTTGGAACATCTCAGGAGAGGAATGATCCAATCGAGAAAGCAAATTATCAATATAATCATCATCCATGACACAATCAGTGCTAGATTGACATTCCAAAGACTCATTAATGTTCTCACCCCATTCACTTATTAACAAATCCATGAACATGTCATACCCAGTGATGGATCCTGGGGCCAAATTATCAAACCATAAACAGGCATCCCCTACCAGGGACGCACCAAGGGCTCGCATATAGACATCCTCAGCATCATCACCCAAAGATCCCATATGGTCCCAGAGGGCATCCAAATGACTTTTAATAGACGTTCCATCATTTCCATAAAAGTGGGGCAACCTCTTGATGTATCCATTTGGCATAAGATGAGGTGCCCCATGTATTTCTGAAAAATCAAAAGGGGATGGCTTGGGTTTCCTAAAGGCTCTCGTTGCTTGAATTGGGCGAGAATGATTTACTGAAAGCCCTG
This sequence comes from Larix kaempferi, assembly GCA_027924585.1. Classification (NCBI taxonomy): domain Eukaryota; kingdom Viridiplantae; phylum Streptophyta; class Pinopsida; order Pinales; family Pinaceae; genus Larix; species Larix kaempferi. Next base: position 4,194,019 of record BSBM01000705.1, read on the forward strand.
GCTGGGTTTGATATTGGCTAATTTGTTCATTTTGGAAAAAATTATTAGACAGATGAGGTAAATGATGGGAATCATAAGAATTTTGATATGCAGGCTCATACCCATAATTATGTTCGTAATCCTCCCCATACTGAGATTGTGCATCCCATTCATTTATTTCCTCTTGTCTCCTTTCAAACCTATTCATACATTCTTTCAATTCTTTTATGCCTTGTGAGATGCGAAGGAGAACATCTGGGTCCATTATGATTTCTCAATTTAAGATTTCCCAGTGGAGTCTCATGTGAGATGTCAGAATGGTCTAAAGCTTCTAAGGGTGTGTGGATGGGTTTGGCCTCCAGTGGAGCCACGGGGTGGAGTCGCTAGGTGAACTAGATACCTTGTTCACCAAAGGTAAAGGTGTCGTAGGGGAGTGAATGAAGCAAAAATGCCAGCTGTAATAATTTAAGCAAGCAAAAATCAGCCAGCAGAAAGTTAAGTTTGAATGTGATATGATGAAAAATAAAGCAAAAGACTCAAACTCAAAAGACCGCGGGGTAAGCCTCTACCTCCTCGACAACGACGCCAAAAATGTTATCACACTATCTCTAGCTGTCGATGGTAGGTGCCCAACAGGAATGGTAGAGGGGAACAACTAGGAAGGTGTAACAAGCAATAGCCAGGTCCAACGCTCAAATGAACGGAAGTCACACCGGACAAGGCTACTGTCACTTTAGACGAGGCACTTGGCCAAGTCAAGGGGGAGACCTCGCTCAACCAGTGATGGTTGAGAGACAACAAATAGACCCAAACCCAAAAGAAGAATAATAGATAAGAACAAAGAATGAGTGTAGATGAGCTCCTGAGTCTAATTTCAACCTATTTGATGGACACAAGCAGTGAGATAACGGTAATGTGATGAGTGACCAGCAATAGATTACGATAAATGAAATGGATTTAGATGGTTGAAAGTCAACTAAGGCAGCAAATAATGCAAGAAGTGATTAATAAATGAAAATCTACCCAAGGGAGAGATTGGTTCTGAGACTGGGGGACCTAGGGCAGCATAAAATTAGTGTTTATATTCACTTCCAGCGATTGACACTCAATTTCCCAAGGTGAAATGACAATATGAATCGAAATCAAGAGTACACAGAACCCCCAAATGACCCAAATCAGTTGAAAGAGAAAAACGCCCTAGAGGGGCGTTTTTGGCAAAAAATAGTGCTAGACCTATGGGTAAATGGAGTTTGATGGATCTGAAACTTTAGATTTAAGCGTTTAAGTACGAATAATAAGCGGGTTTTCAATATAACAAGGTTTTGACGGTTGGAAATTAAGTTATCAATTTTTAGGGTTTTTATTAATGTATTGCAGCTTAACATTCGCAATGGAAATGGAAATAAGAGAAACAAGCAGAGATTGCCTACCTGAAGCAATGAAGATGAAGGAGCTTGATGATGAAAACAAATGCTGAAGCCTAAGTGTTGAGAAGCTATGCGTTTCCCTTAGCGTTCGGAGCAGCCAGATGACCATGTGCGCCCTTGTACCTGCCAGAGAGAGAGGTAAGTCAGAAACTATGGCAAATAGCAAGGAAATATCAACAAGTAAACGACAAATGATGAAGAAAAGCAAGATAATAAGTGTATGTTTACTTCCCTTTGCTGAAACCCAGAGAGAGAGCACAACGTGGAGTTGTTGGCTCAAGAGCTGCGTCCCCCTCTGATGGTCGTTTCAACCTACATATTCGTTTTGGCCAAGGATGGATAGAGACACCGCATAAACACTCAACAATGCACCAGCAATATGCTAATAATCAACATCAAAGCACTTCAACACCATATACACAAGTAGATCGGGAGAAATGTCTCTCTATTCACAAGTCACAAGTTAAAAAAAATGCCAAGAGGAGCAACAATGGAGTGAGCTCATTCTCTTATAGAGATGGCTCAAAACCTAGCTTCATTCCCCCCAAAACCAATGGCTGGGATTAACTCTCCCATTTGCCAAATCAAGGGTGGAGATGAGCTCATGGAGGGGGGTGCAAATTGCCCCAAGAAAAACGCACAAGTGGAGAGGGGGACCCATGGTGGGGCCCACGCAATACATGAAACAATGTTGGGGGGTGTCTATAGCATGTTTTATCCCCCCAACATAATACATCAAGGCCCCATATACAAAGTATCAACCAAATCGAATTCCCCTAAGTGGAGAAAAACGCCCCCTATGGGCAATTCGACCTCCAATGGTGAGCTGGGCAAGAGAAAGCCCCACAATGTACAAATAATATATCAAACATTACCAATTTACCTTAGGAATCACCCTTTACTTTGCTAGCCATTGATTTTCACCCTTTGCTATAGTTGCCTTTGACAATTTTTGATTTTCCTTGTATTTTATTGTTGGTTTATACTGTTGAAGATGTAATTTGGGCTTTTGACCCATCTAAAGTGCCCGGATTGCCGAACCGTTTGCTGCAATGTGATCGTGGACCCCAAAAATAGTAGGAATGACCACTCGAACGACCCCGATCCATCACTTAGGCATTATTTGCCCAAAATCCATGATTTTTAATTAAAACAGGTTATTAATGACCAGTGATAATTAAAAATCTCACAAACGCCTCGATCTTTTTGCATTCTGTCGCTTGGAAGCTCACATGGGACCCCTGTAGATTATAATTGACCGAAATCAAAATTTCGGTTGCAACATTTTTTCGGGCCCATTTTGGCCTGGTCAACCTAGTTTGACCAAGTCAAATCTGGTCAACAATAGTGCTAGCTAAATACCTGTATGCAATCATGAAGCGAAAGGCTTCCTTATACAAGTTAGTACATTACTAAACAATATGACAATAAAATGTCGATAAAAAACTGCATTAAATTTCGGAAAATACAAGGCCCCAGGTGAGGTGGGCCCACCACATCTAAAAGACTCAACTGCTATGCACAACCTATAGACTTGACCACCTACTTGACTTTGGGTGATGTGGAATACATGGCGAAGGATAAGGGATGACAAGGATGAAGATCATGTGACCGTTTGGATAACTTGGGAAGGTAGGGTCCACTGAGATAAGTATACCATGACAAAACACGGGGAAGGGCGGTGCCTCACAAATGGGTACAGTGCAGGGAAACCGCCACTGGTCATCTAACAAGTATCTCACAACTCACATCCTTGCCTGAAGACTCTGTGAGGTTCTTTTTTAGAGCCGCCAAACTGTGTGTCCGGCAAACCGTAACTTGAGACTCTAGGGAACAATCTTGAGCTTGTCCCTTACTCCCTCTCACCTCCTTGCCCCGCAGGACTAGGTGAGGAAATAACCACTACAAATGCTGACATGTATGGCTGACCTGAGTCCATGTGTGTTTATAAACACATTGCATGGATTTTACAATGAGTTTCATACTTAGCCCTTTTTTGGCTAGATTTACATTTACAAAAAGCCTTTCTGGCTTGCTTTACATTTCTTCATTTCTTCAATTTACATCAAGGCCCTTTTGGGCTACATACATATCTCAATAGATATCATCATGGTGCGCATACTGCAAAGTAATGGGGGTGAGCAATACATGCTTTAATGACCAATGGGGAACACCCGGTGAGGCTACACAATCCTAACTGCATTGCAACATCGGGGGCAACCGACAGGAGCAAATCCCAGGTTTGAGAGTGCATCTCACACACTAAAGAGCCGAGGCACAATAGACAGGGAATCATGGCATACTCAGAGATCAGTGGGGAAAGGGATCCTCCAAGTCACAAATCAGAATCCAAGTCGGGAAAGTACATCATGTATGAGTCGGATGGATGGAGAAGGTGAAGGTGGATCCAAAGTCAGCTGCCTAGGGGGACTAAATGACCAAGTCTATACCAAGAGTAGGGGTGTAACCTGGTGTGCATATAACAGGAGCCTACTAGGAAGGGGTGGACTGACATCACCAAGCGCCCAATCCCATATCATAAAAATAGCTAGATCACCAAATCAATCATCATATGTAGAGTTAGTGTACTATCATGTATAAACAAGTCTAAGCAACAATCATGAGCACAATATATATCACATGCAATACCTGCCGCACCATATACCTGCTGTTGAGGTTGTCTCTGAGCTGGATCTCTGCTAAATCTGGGCACAAATAGTAAACCAGCAATACTCTGTGATAATCTCAATCAAAACAAGACTAGGCAACTGTCTCAATGGGCTCATATCAAAGCCTGGCATGGAAGGGTGACCTTGTGGTAAATGCTAAGTAACATGTCTGTACCACTGTACAACCATCTGTCCCCTCTAATACATCTGCTCGGGGCAATCTGAACAAAACTGTGTGCCTCCTCTGAAGGCATCGGATCTCTGATCTGGAAAAAAAAGTACTGTGCTGTCTTTGGCCGCATTGTCTGCAGTATGGTAGCTCCAGCTAACATAGATGTGATAACAAGGGCAGCGAGGAGAAGAAGAAGAAAAAGCGAGGAAAAACAAGAAGAAAAGAAAAGGGAAGAGAAGAAAAATGAGAAAGAAGAGAGCAAAGGCTTCTAGAAAAGATAAAACCTTTTAAAGATCAAAGGCTTTGCTAGGTAACCAAGTAACCAAGATTTTAAGTTTGATTTTAAAGGTGGAGATGAGAAGAAACAAAACACTTTTCGGATCTTTGGACTTAAAAGAGCCTATGTAGATGCCAATGAGCATTCAAGGACAATGATCCCCTTGAGGTTTGAAGAAGGGGGAGATGCAAACTAGCTCATCCCTTACTCTAAGAAATAACTTGAAACTTATACACATGCTTAAACAAAAGAGCTTAGATAGAGTATGTTAGTATAAAGAAAATTCAAAGAGCATGTATTGAGTCCAACTAAAGCATGCTACTTTAAGATCTTTTAAATACTAAACATCAACAAATAACTTGAAGCCTACAAATATTTGTCCTTTGTGCTTGATAACAAGCCTTCTAAGCTAGATCCAAACTCAAATAGATAAGCATGCATAAACATTGGAAAAATATTACCTCAACAAGTCATCATGAACCATGCATGCACCAAATGGACTTCCAAAGTCTCAATTTTATTCAATAGCAACAACAAATGAGCAGAGTATCCTTGCACAAAAATTCCACCCTTAACAGTGAAGCAAGACTGTATTTATTCAATGAGAAGAGGCCGATAACCTAATTCGAATTGGCATGAGAGAGAGAGCCAAGCTAATGATTTGATAGTTAACTGGCTCTTCTGGTGGGTAGGAGTGGTGAGGTGGCCTCCACCTAGGTAAGGTGCCCACCACTCTACCTTGAAGTTATCACCCATCCAACCAACAACTTCCAACAAGGCAAGACGCCCAAGATAGAGAGGATGGCACAAATCCCAAGGCAATAGAGCTTGCAGTGCTCCGATTGCTGACTGAAATCGGTTGGTGAGATTTGGAATATTCTCAGATGCCCTGTGCCATGTCATTTAGCACTTTATTTTATTCAATTTGGTCTTTTGTGGAGAGATTTGGATTTTCTCCAATTTATTATTTTCTGTTTATTTTTAATTAAATATTCCTCATTTATTAATTTTGAGGAAATATTCAATTAAGTGCAAAATAATCATCAGAAACTTAGGCTAAGAGGGTTTAGGGGTTAAATGGATAATTTGGCTTAGAAAATGAGCCTTTATTTGCCAAAATTTACCCCCAAACCACTTAATTATTACAACTTGAAAATTTTCAATTAAACCATGTAGAAAATGGCTTAATTAATTGAAAAATTTAATAATTAAAAAATAAAAAAATAAAAAAATTGAACACGTTTGGTAAATTTTTTTTCAGACAATGTTTTAACACACCTAGGGACCTAGGAAATGACCATAGAACATATCAATAGTGTCTAGTAGGTTCATAATTTACAGTTGGGCTCTAATACCCCCCCAAGGCCTAACCGCCAAATTCGGGCATTCTAGCTTTGGAGGTTTTAGGAGAAAAACTCATCAATTATTACTCGGCTACAGGCAAAGCATAATCGACAAGGGAAAAAACTCCTTGGAATACCTTATTTGACTGTCAAGTCTTAGGGAACCGAGCCACTCAGACCCCCATACAAGCACACTTTATTACAAACCCCATGGGGCATGGTCCTTTCAAAACATAAAATAAAAGTCTAGCCAAAATAGGCTAAGTCTGGAACATCTGAACCTCTGAACTCTGGAGATGAACATGGATCATGTTCAATAATTGGCGGCTCAATAGAAGTTCAACTATTGTACAAAATAGTTGGTAACATTTGGCTCCAACTGCGAGACGTGTGCTCGATCTGGCATTCAATGGAGTTGCAGTACATTCCTATTGAAGAGCAGGTGGTAGACATTCTGAGGAAGTCTTTGTAGAGGCAAGTTTGACCATTTTAGGGACAAGTTGGGGGTTGTGAAAAACACCTTCCTCGGTAAGAGGGAGTGTTAAATTTTGTACCAAGGCAAGTGTTTTTCCACCTTGAGATCCCTAGGGGTGGATAAAACATTAAAAAGTGGTCCCTAGCACTTTATAAAATCGAGTTGTACTTTATGTTTATAGAGTCACTTTATAAAGTCCCTTTAAGTCATTTTCTTTTTAATCCTAAGTTCACTTTATAAGAAATAAAGTGAGTGATTAATTAAAAAGGGAACTCATGTAATTAAATGATATTTGAGCATTAAATATTATTTATTGAGTTTTTAATGAGCAATTAATGTGAACCCTTGATCATGTCTAATCTAAGCCAGTGGATGAAGAGGAGGAAGTTGCCATGAACAAAAAGGGAGGAGTTAGCGATTGAAGGTATCATTGTTCACTTTCACCAAAGAGATTTTGGAGAGAGGAGAAGAGAAAAGAAGAGGGTTTGGAGAGAATTCAACCCAAGAGAAATTCTGAAAAATTTTGAGAGGAAGAAGACAATCTAGGGCACAAATTTCAAGAAGAGTTTGCACAGTTTTCGAGAAGAAGTACAAGTGCATTTAATTCAGATCGTACAACAACCATCCATACAATAGAGGCACATTTTTCGAGATAGGCCGTATAACAATAAATGCAGGCCGTATAACATGATTTTCGAGGTACATAAATCAAGGTGAAGGTACAACATTTAATGCTATTCGTACCGTGATTGTACATGCAAAAAATTGGCACAGTTTTCTAGGCAGCAAAAGGCACAAGAAACGAGGTCTGTACAACCACACGTTTGAGGCCGTACAACACAGTTTTCCAGAAATCCATAGAGCAGACTATTGGCACGTTTTTCAAGATGGAAAATAGATAAGTATTGCTATTGTTAAATTTGTAATTCTGTCCCTGAAGAAATAAAATTTCTCTCTTAACAGGTTTTCCCTTGGGGGTTTTTCTTGAGCCAAATTGGCTAAAAATTCCTGTGTCTAAATTTTTCATGTGGCTGATTTAAAATTTCTGTAGATGATAAAGTTGTAAAAATCTCACGTGTTTCAAGCAAATTGTTTTTTTTTTATGAGAAGCTGATGGGGTTTGGGCATTAAACTCTATGTGAACAAAAATTAGAACCGGGTTGGGGTTGGAAAATTAATAAGGAGCATATCATAACCATTTGTACTTGAAGCAACAGTTATTTATGGGCTGGATCATTATTTTGATCATTTTTTACTTGGTCAACCCTGTTTGACCAAGTCAACCGCATGGTCCGAGATGAGTTTGGGCAGACAATGTTCGAGATGGATTATTCATGGCCCATATGTATCCATTAGATGGTCCCATGCCTCAGATAGCAGTTTCATATGATGGTTTGATGGATTTTTATCATTATTATTATTTATAGGCCATTATTTTATTATTCCGGGCATGGATGAGCTTACAGAGCTATCACTTGATGGTCACGTGGTGTATGAGTACTCATTCCTAGTGGATTTGGGAGTTCCGAGTCCATTGGTGCACTTGGTTATCAGTTTCGGGCAGTTTTAGGTGATGATATGGTCAGATTACGACTTTATTGCATTTTTCTATTCAGAAATGGCTTGTCCAGCGCTTTCATTGAGCATGCACGTTCTCCTAGGGCGCTACAGAGGGAGATGGTGGTCCTGCTAATCGTTGTTACCATATTACCCCATCCCCAAACATTATGGTGCAGTCAGTTTGGTGCCTCGGGCATGTGGCAGAGAGTTACAGGAATTTTTGTACTTTCAGAGGTGGTTTTCTGGCAGTGAAATGGCTAGTAGAGGAAATCGATTTGGGTTAGTGGGGCAAGGAAATGGCATGAGGTTGGTTCAGGATATTTTGATGATGATTTCCACACCTTCTAGCACTTGTTCCGGCATTAGTAGGGTCCACACGTCCTAGCATTATCATTTTGGGCGTTTTTATTGTGTTATTGAGGGGCCATGATTTGTTCATTTGGTCACATTATGATATTATATTGACATATTATTTGATATTGTGCCTTGGGGTCATGCTAGTGAAGGATATGATACACCTCCTAGCCCCACCATGTGCTATTTTCATGTGTCTTAGTCATATGTCATGTGGTGCATCTCCCTTGGGCGATTTAGTGAGTGCGCCCCCTCTATTTTAGGGTTGATGCATGTATTGTATTCCGGCTCATCTTAGCCGTTGATTATTATTGTTATATCTTTTGATATCCACCACTCAGTTGAAAAGTGGTTAGGCTTTTGGTCTCTCTCATTCCTATTTAAGGAAGAGACCCCCCTCATTATAAAGGGACTTTTGGCTCTTGGATTTCCGGCATAATAAAAATATTTTTGCAAAAACTCTTGCAAGCTTTGTGAATGTTCTTGCAAGTGATTGTAAAGTCTTTTCTCTTCGACATCATTGTGGATCTAGCTCTCTCCATAACTATTTTTGCAGGGGCCATGTGGTAGTGAAGGAGGACGATTTGAAGGGGGCACTATTGTGGGGAGACCCCATCTCTCTTCCTCAAGACGTCTTGCATCTCAGGGAGTATCTTTATTGTATCTTGGATCATTTTGATGCTTCTTGATTTATCTTTGCTATCGTATAGTTTATTTCTTGCTTGATTCGATTGTAACTGCAGATCGTTTTGGCAGGGAATGGCACATTGGCCATCTTGGGAGCATAGCGATTTCACTTGGAGAGGTTGGATCTCACTCTTGATTGCTTCGGTTTGGGAAGATCATCAATTTGCAAGGCGGGCCGCAAGTATTTCTAGGTGTGATTCATTTTATTTTTGTTGTTTTGGGATCTATTCCAATTGTCACCATTAAAACCTTCATAGTTAAAACCCTCATTTTATAGATCTGATAGATTTGGTGATATTTTGGGATTAATCTTTAAAACCCACTTTAGAAATAATTAATAAACACTAGATATCAAATTTGAACTTAATCCGACTCCATTTGACCTTGGATCTAGCACTTCACTTCTAGGTGGGACACCCTCGGTTTTCTCATTATTTCTTCAGATCTATCACATGGGTCTTGCTTGAACCCTCTTTAATGGCCATATCTAATCTCAAGCTTTCATCCTGGTGTCATTTCATCCTGAAACTCCTCATTGGGGTCCACATATCCATAATTTGCCTAAACCCTAGGTGGGTCCCATTCGGGCATCTTCATTTGCCACTAGATCTATCTAGATCTACTAGCATAAGTTCATTGTGGTACATTTCTTCTACGGTTGAGAATATCTATCGTGCCTAAGCCTCCTCAACCGGATCTTGACTCCTATACACCATTACATTTCCCTAGATCTAGATTCATCCACCCAAGATTTACCCTTGTACCTCACTCCTAGTCTTTAGAGTGTCTTGTGTTGGTTCGCTAGCCCTCATAGGCTAGTAAGGGTCTCCCCCTTGATCTTGCATTAGCTTAATCTAAAGTGACAAGATCTCGTCTAGTGTGACAACTACCCCTTTACAGTAGTGGACGAGGCCCTTGCGGTGTCACTTGGTTCGCTACCCTACCTCTACCGTCCCGGATAGGATACCTTTAGTGGTAGCTACACTTTGAGTGATAACAAGTCCCAATTTAAGTGATGTATTTAATAATTAGTCTTTTATTATTAAAAAGTGCATCTAGTATTGACCGTAGATCTTATAATCTAATCCTACCCATTAATGAGGTAGTTAATGGTAGTTAGGGTTAGTTGATGAAAATTAAAGTATAAAACAATGAGAAGGGACAAAGGAGACATACATTCACCAAGAAGAAGAGAAAGAGGAAAGATAGAAGGAGAAGAAGGGTTTCCCAAGGCAGATTGCCACATTTCCCAAGAAAACTCAGTAGCACTCATTCCAAGGCAGCTTGAAATAGTCCGTACAACAATCTGAAGTAGGTCGTACAATCACACGTGTGGGCACATTTCCCAAGGCAGCTGACTATGCATTAATTGCAGACTGTCTAGATCGTACAGCAAGGGTTTCTGGCACTTGTGGGCTTGAATTTCAAGGCAGCAAGGTGACTGTATAGTACAGGCCGTACAACAATTTTTCAACACGATTTTTGAGGTAGTTTGTTTCTGCTATGATTTTGTTTGTAAGGGAAAGAAGAAAAATTCTTTGTAAAGGAAATTTCTGAGTGGTCTCTTAATAAAATTTTTCCTTTTTTGGGTTTTCTCCAGGTTGGGGTTTTGCCCGGTCAAGGTTGACCAAAATAGCTGTGTTTCAATATGCTTGTTCAATTTCAGTGTTTGAAGGGCTTTTAGCATGGTGGTTTTAAGTTTCAAAGATTGCATGTGATTCTTTAACTAAAACCCTAGTTGTTGAAAGTGTTTGACGAAATGTGTGAATGAGAATTTTCATGGTTATGTGATTTTTCTTCAATAACCGATAATGCTGCTAATTGTAAGGCAACGAGAGCAATCATTGAAGTTAAATCCCCCAACACATTTTGGTCTAGGTGTTTGGTTCACACATTGAACCTTTTGATGCATGACATCATTATGTTGAAGGAGAATGATTGCAAATGGATTAGTGAACTATACAAAAGGGCAAGTACATGATAAGATTTATTACCAACCATAGCAATGCCCATGCCATTTTCTGTTAAGATTATATGCTACCATAGACTAGATTGCAAATTCATTAGCATTCAATACATTATTCACAATAGCAGCATAATAAGGATCTCTGAAAGATACATAATCACAAAGCACAAAACAATATATCCTGGGAAACCCTCAAGGGGAAGAAAACCCAACAAGAACTTCCTCAATATAGATGATCAAGTACAATGCCCCAAAAATATGTCTCACAAATAAGAGAAACAAAAAAGACCAAACTCTAGATCCAAGCCACTCCTTATCCTTCGCAGATATCTTTCTCTCTCCTCTATGCGAATTGCACAAGTGAGTGAAATTAATAAATGAGAGGAACTCACTCTCTATTTATACATTACGTTTCACTTAACCTTTAACTCAGCTAGGTCGGCCTCAATAATCCTAACTAGGCCTACTTCTCTAGGGAGACTCAATTACCACTTATATTACATTCACTTGGGTGCTAACGACCAGACTTACAATGGAGGTTTAACTTCATGACCTTTACATGACCAAATATAATAATGACATCCCCGACGGAGTTACAATAATAAAATACAAGTAGAATATTCTTTGAAGTTACATTAATTTAACACTCCCCCTTAACAAGAAGGGTATTCTACTAACAACAACATATGCATGTGTAACTCTACACAACATCATCGGAGGGAGGAGGGCATCAACAATAACATCATTTGATACATCTATAAATCATTGGAAGTTCTTCAACATCATCATCAGCAACTTGAACAGCTGCTGTAACATCATCTACATCATCTTCAGTACAGAGCTAAAGTATCATCATTTGCAGCACTAGAGCATCCTCATCTTCAGTACTAGAACATCATCATCCGCAACACGGAAGCATCCCCATCTTCAGTACTAGAACATCATCATCTGCAACACTGGAGCATCCTGGAACCTCATCATCTGCAACACTGGAACATCCTCATCTACAGTACTGGGACATCATCAGGAGCATCAACACCTGCAGCACACATATGATCCTTCCTTTCGGAACTAGGGATCATGGACAATCCTTCCTTTCGGAACAAGGGATTAAGTCCAACACTCAGACAATCCTTCCTTTCGGAACTAGGGATTCACTCTAAGGATCATTTAAGACTATCCTTCCTTTCGGAACTCGGGATCTCTGTATAGGGATGATCAATCCCACCACAATCATTACGACTATCTTTGTCTAGGGATGATCGATCCCAGCACAATCATTTAAGACTATCTCAGTCTAGGGATGATCGATCCCAACAGAATCATTTAATACTATCTCAGTCTAGGGATGATCGATCCCAACACAATCATTTAAGACTATCTCAGTCTAGGGATGATCGATCCCAACACATCACAATATCATCGACACTACTCTCCCTTTCAAGGGAAGTCCTTTTGGACTACACCAAGCTTGTCACGAAAGTGCTCAAACTTCACTCGATACAAAGGCTTAGTCAACACATCTGGAACCTGCTCATCAGTGCTCACATATTGGAGCTGTATAGCTCCCTTCTGCACCATATCGCGGATGTAGAAATACCGTATTTCTATGTGTTTTGACTTATCATGGAACACTGGTTTCTTTGTCATCTTTATACAACTCTGCTTATCACATAGAATCACTGTGGTATCCAACTCTAGATCAAACAGACCTGATAACAACTTCCGAAGCCATATAGCTTCACAACTCGCAGAACAAGCTACAATATACTCTGCCTTTGCAGTGCTGAGAGCCCATGTAAATTTTCCTTAAAACCCAGCTAGGAATAAAAGCATGCAATTAATTACTTTCAATCACCCAAGGGTTTCTTCACTCATAAATTTACAGCAGAATTAAAACACTGAGAGATATACCAATCATTCACACCAATAGAAACAACACAATATTTTCGGCTATAAACCCCTGGAAAAACCCAAGATGGGAAAACTGGTGAAGTAGTATAAGAGATATTCTATTCAGAAAATATGGAGCCTTTTACAAAACAGAAATATCAATTTTCAGCCAACAATGGCAAAATCAAAACACACAGAAATATTGAGAAAAACATGTCAAATGGGCATAGATCCCAATGCAACACTCTGCTGTAACTGTACGGACAATACAGATTGCTGTACGGATCCGTACAACCTGCTGTATGGAATTCGTATGGACTGTATGGAATCCGTACGGTTGTACAGATTGTACTTTCTGACGTTTGTACGGAATCTTCTGCCTACTCACACCGCCCCTCTCACTTCTCTGCGTTGCCTTCTTCTTCGAATGGCTGCTCCTCCGTCTTCTTCGCCAAAAACCTTCTCTCTCACAATGCTGCTCTCTCAATCTCTATCGGAATGAATGTGTGTCCTCTCAACCAATTGACCTTTCCTTTATAATCATTAGCTAAGCGAAAAACCTAATCTCACTATAGATCTATGGATGAGATCTTCTGGTGAGATGAATGGCTAAGATTAATTCAACCATTTACTCTTTATTTTTCACTTTTAGTTTTATAAAAAAGTATTCCAATAATTAATTAATAATCACTTTAATTAATTTTCCAAACCTCAGGAAGAATTAATTAAATACAATTGGTTTCCAATTAATGTCTTTTGCATGCAAGGACACATGCATGCACAGAAGACCTTCCTCAGTTGTCATAATCTAACACTCCCTCTCAACGAGGAAGGGATTCGGTAACAACCCCAACTTGTCTCTGAACTTCACAAACTTGAGTTTGCAAAGTGCCTTGGTGAATATGTTTGCCACCTGCTCATCTGTCTGTATGTACTACAACCGAATGGTTCCTCTCTGAACACAATCTCTGAGGAAGTGATACCCGATGTCAATGTGCTTGCTCCTGTCATGGTACATTGGATTCTCAGAAAGGTTGATACCACTCTGTTTGTCACAGTGAACTATAGTAGTCTCTAGCTCACTCTCGAATAATCCTGAGAGCAACTTCCTTAGCCACATCCCTTCACATGCAGCCATGCTGGCTGCCATTTACTCAGCCTCAACAGAGCTCAATGCAACTGACTTCTGCTTCCTGTTGAACCAAGAGACAACTCCTGACCCAATGCTGAAGCAGCAACCTGAAGTGCTCTTTCGATCCTCTACACATCCTGCCCAGTCAGCATTCGTGAAACCTTCCAACTGTATACTCCCACTGCGCTCATAAACCAATCCATACTCCATTGTACCTCTGATGTAGTGAAGTATATGCTTCGTTGCTATCCAATGTACTCTTCAAGGGTTCACCATGAATTGGCTCAAAGAGTTGACTGCAAAGTTGATGTCTGGTCGAGTGTTGACTAGATACATAAGCGACCCGATAAGCTGCCTATATAGAGTAGGATCAAACTCCTCTGATCTTGATGCATCAATCTTACTCCAGTTGGAAACTAGAGGTATAGCCATGGACTTGCAGTCCTCCATCCTAAATCTCTTCAAGATCTCAACTGCATACTTCCCCTGTCCAATGAAGAAGCACCCATCTCTCTGCCAAACCTCTAGACTCAAAAAGTAATGCATCAACCCAAGGTCTTTCATCTCAAATTCTACTGCAAGGTTGGACTTGCAGTCCCCAATCAGCCTCTCATCTCATGTAAGAAAGAGATCGTCCACATATAGGACCAGTATGAGAGGTACCTCACCTGACAAGAAGTACAGGTTATGGACTGCCTCACTCCGCTGGAAACCCATCTCTCGTAGATAGCTGTCAATCCTCGAGTACCATGCTCGAGGTGCCTGCTTTAGCCCATAAAGAGCTCTCTGCAGTCAGCATACATGAGACTCTCTACTCTCCACCTCAAACCCCTCTGGCTACTCAATATAAACCTCTTGCTCAATCACTCCATTGAGGAAGGCTGTCTTCACGTCCATCTGATGAACGTGCCAACCCATCTACGCTGCCAATGATAGGATAGTCCGAATAGAAGAATACCTAGCGATAGGGGCGAAGGTTTCCTCATAGTCAATATCTTCCTTCTGTGAATACCCCTTCGCCACGAAGCATGCCTTGTACTTCTCCACACTTCCGTTTGCTGCATGCTTTACCTTATAGATCCATCTAGAACCCACCACCTTCTTACCTTGTGGTCTCTGAACAACCTTCCATACCCGATTCTTCATGATTGAGTCATACTCCTCAACCATGGCCTCTTGCCACACATCATGTTGTGCAACCTCCTCGAGACTAGAAGGTTCAGAGTCAATCAACTCCGTCATCAGTGCCATATAACTCAGTCTATCTGGCGGTATGCTACATTTGAAAGATCTCTGAGGAAGACTCACCTGTCTGGAATCCTGAACTGTGGACCTATACCACTTAGGCCGTGGCCTAGTGTCTGTCTGCTGCTGGATATCCTCCTCCTGCTGCTGCCCATTCTCCCCATCAAAGATAGGAGGATTCTGTCCACTCGACTCCCTTTGACTATCAAAGCCTGTGCTCTGTGTCTGAACCTGTACCTGTGACTCCTCCAACTTGACTCCTCCTGAGTCCTGTGCTGGCTGCTCTTGTGCTGGTAAGTCCATAGATCTTCTCAAGGCTCTATCCTCGTCAAACTGGACATCCCTGCTCACAATGATCCTCTTGCGAGTTGGGATATATACTCTATAAGCCTTAGAAGTCTCACTATACCCAACTAGAAACCCCTTCTCTCCAGAAGGATCAAGCTTCTTCCTAGTGTCAACATGAATGTGATAATAGCAGATACTCCCAAATATACGTAAATGACTCACGTCTGGTCTAGTACCTGTAAATACCTCCTCAGGTGTCTTCCTCCCCAATGCAGTGTGGGGACACCTGTTCTGGACATATACTGGAAAGGTCTCCTGATGTTCTTCCCCAACGCACAACCCTTGTAGTGGTTGTGCTTGTCCTCCTGAACTGAAGGAACTCCAATGACTGCCTGTCTCAGATGCCTCACTACACCATGGTGTAAGTGTGCCATCCTCCCATGCCACAACTCACAATCACTACTGCTACTACTAACTAGAGCCTTTGCATGCTCAAACTGAAGTCTGTAAACCTTCCCGCTCCGAACCCCAATCACTCTGTCCAATCTCTGATTTGACCCATTAGGTCTGAAATATACTTTCCTGTCACGGAAAGTCACTAGAAAACCCTTGTCTTCTAGTGTGGATACTGATATGAGATTCTTGGTCATGTGACAAGATGCACTGCTATCAACATACTAGATACTGCTGCCGACGGAGCTTGCCATGCAAGCTACCAAACAAAAGTCTTCCTCAAAACTAGTGCTGAACTCATCCGCCTTTGCAGATTCTGCCATCTGTGTGTTGTTGTTGTTGTTCTTCTTCTTCTCTGGGCACTGGGAAGCAAAGTGACCCTGCTTGTGACAAATAAGCACTTGACTTTTGCCATGTCCAAGTTCTTCTTGCCACCTATCTTCTTCTTTTCCTACCCCTTACCTTTGCTCGATAGGGCTAGAGCCTCTTCATCCACGATCTGTGTAGTACCGCTGGATGAAGCTAAACCTTGACCCATGAGGGTCTCTTCCTGTGCGAAGTCATCCCACAATCTCTGCCAGTCAGGGAGCTTCTCCCTAGCCACCACGCCTTTAACAAAGACATCCCATGGCTTAGAAAAGCCATTGAGAGCTATACGAACTAGCTCCTCATCCTCCGTCTTAGAGCCAACTGCTCCAAGCTCATCCCTAATCTGTGTGAGCCTTGTAAGATAAGACACCACTCCTTCACCCTTGGCCATCCTGGTATTGCGCAATCTCTCCTGCAGTACCATCTTCCGGTTTTCATTTTTGCTCTGGTAAAGACTCTCCAAAGCCTTCCACATCTCTAATGTGGACTTCTTCCCAGACAGGTGAGGGACTATGTGGTCCTTCACCCCATCTAGAATGATCAACATTGCCCTAGAATCAATCTTCTTCCAAGCAGCTAAATATGCCGGATCTGTGGGAGCAGCCTTGGTACTATTAATGTGCTCTTCAGCATCACTGACATCCAGGATCCTGGTGATCCTCTCTTTCCAAGTAGGAAAGTTCTGTGCCCCCTGGAGTCTATCCTCAACTCTCAACTGTACGGCCATAGTGAATAGTACCAATAAACCCTTGGATAGATATGCATTGATCTATCCAAGCACTCTGCTACTATCTCTCAGTCTGCTTAGAAGAGCTCTGATACCATGTAAATTTTCCTTAAAACCCAGCTAGGACTAAAAGCATGCAATTAATTACTTTCAATCACCCAAGGGTTTCTTCACTCATAAATTTGCAGCGGAAATAAAACACTGAGAGATATACCAATCATTCACACCAATAGAAACAACACAATATTTTCTAGTATAAACCCTCGGAAAAACCCAAGACGGGAAAATCGGTGTAGCAATATAAGAGATATTTTATTCAGAAAATATGGAGCCTTTTACAAAACAGAAATATCGATTTTTAGCCAACAATGGAAAAATTGAAACACAGAAATATTGAGAAAAACTTGTCAAATGGGCACAGATCCCAATGCAGCACTCTGTTGTAACTGTATGGATAGTACGGACTGCTGTACGGATCCGTACGACCTGCTGTACAGAATCTGTACGGACTGTACGTAATTCGTATGGTTGTACTGATTGTACTTTCTGACGTCTGTACGGAATCCTCTGCCTACTCACGCTGTCCCTCTCACTTTTCTGCGCTACCTTCTTCTTCAAATGGCTGCTCCTCCGTCTTCTTCGCCAAAAACCTTCTCTCTCACAATGCTGCTCTCTCAATCTCTGTCGAAATGAATGTGTGTCCTCTCAACCAATTGACCTTTCCTTTATAATCATTGGCTAAGCGAAAAACCTAATCTCACTATAGATCTATGGATGAGATCTTCCGGTGAGATCAATGTCTAAGATTAAATCAGCCATTTACTTTTTATTTTTCACTTTTACTTTTATAAAAAAGTATTCCAATAATTAATTAATAATCACTTTAATTAATTTTCCAAAACTCAGGAAGAATTAATTAAATACAATTGGTTTCCAATTAATGTCTTCTGCATGCAAGGACACATGCATGCACAAAAGACCTTCCTCAGTTGTCATAATCTAACAAGCCACACTGGACTGCTTTCTGCTTATCCATGAGATCATGGCCGACCCCAGACTGTAACATCCACCTGAAGTGCTCTTCCTGTCTGAGACACTTCTTGCCCAATCGGAATCTGTATAACCATATAGTCTGAACTAATGATCTCTAGAATAATTGAGACCATAATCTATTGTACCTTTTAGATACCTCATCACATGCTTTGCAGCTACAATGTGAACACGTCTAGGCTCAACCAGATATTGACTCAAGGTGTTCACAACAAAGCATATATCTGGCCTCATATTTGTCAGATACATCAACGATCCAATAATCTGCCTGTATAGAGTCACATCCACTAATTCTGACGAAGTATCAGATAATAACTTCAAGTTGGTATTCATGGGTGTGGCCATGGCTTTACACTCAAACATATCAAAACTTTTCAAGATTTCTACTGCATACTTCCCTTGGTTAAGGAAGATTCCCTCCGGGCTCTGCCATACCTTAAGACCTAGAAAATAATGCATTAAGCCAAGGACTTTCATCTTGAATTCTGCAGCGAGCTTCTCTTTGCAATTTGAGATTCTCTTCTCATTACCTGTCAGGAACAAGTCATCCACATATAGCAATAATATGATTGGTTCATCATCCATAACCTTGAAGTAAAGGTTAGGATAATCTTTACTCTTAGTAAAGCCCAAGTTCGTCATAAAACTATCAATTCTTCCATACCAAGCTCTTGGAGCTTGCTTCAACCCATACAAAGCCTTCTTCAATTTACAGACATGCGTCTCTTTGTTTTTAACCTCAAAACCTTGTGGCTGTTCTATGTACACTTCCTCCTCAATAACACCATTCAGGAAAGCTGTCTTCACATCCATCTGGTGTAACTTCCACTTCATCATGGCTGCAAGTGCCATGATGGTTCTAATTGAAGTGTACCTTGCTACAAGAGCAAATGTTTCCTCATAATCGATTCCTTCCTTTTGAGAGAATCCTCGAGCCACAAACCTAGCTTTGTATTTCTCAATACTTCCATCCACAACATGTTTTATCTTGTCTATCCATTTAGAAGATACCACACTTTTACCTTCTGGTTTGGGAACTATGTCCCACACATCATTCTTCATTATTGACTGATATTCTTCCGTCATAGCTTCTACCGATTCTTTCCTTTGAATGGCCTCTTCGAAGCAAGTAGGTTCTTTATCTACAAGATCACACATCAAAGCCACATAACTGGAAAATGGCTTTGGCCTCTTGCTTTCTCTTGTGGAACCTTCTGGAGCTCCATACCTCTCAGCATCTTGAATAATTTCACGAGCCCAAGCTGGTTTTCTCTTGCGAGATATAGTCATGGATGGAGGTTCTTGGGGCTCCAATATATCATGATCTTCCGGAGTCTCATCATCGGGAGAGGGTGCAACCTCTGCAACTCTAGTAAGTACATCTTCTTCATATACTTCTTCATGCTGGCATTTTCTGGATTTCTTAAGAGCTGCATCTTCATCAAATGTCACATCTTTGCTAATCTCCATGTGATGATAGCCTGGTATATAGATCATGAAGGCCTTGGAGACCTCATAGTATCCAACATAGATTCCTTTCTTTCCAGAAGTATCCAACTTGGTCCTTTTCTCTTTTGGAATATGCACAAACACTGGACAACCAAATATCTTGAGATGACTTACCTTTGGTTTCTTTCTTGTGAACATCTCTTCGGGGGTTTTGAACCCAAGTGCACTATGGGATACCTATTTTGGACAATGTTACAAATATCGGTGCGGCGACAAAATCGGCAGGGTCCAGCAAACATCGTCTCGGGATATCTCGGCAGAACGTCGGCAAAAATCGACAAACTTAAAAAACACAAAAATATTCATTTTTTTCCATTTTTTAAACATCTAAAGCAACAATAACATCAAATAAACACATTGCCACATGAATATGGAAATAAAACTGATATATAAGATATATAAGATGTCTTGAGATACATCACACATCAAAATGGATTGTGTCCTAGTCCTACTCCTGAATAGTGAATACTGAATGTCTGAATCATCAAAAATATAAGTTATAACTTATAACAAATGTATCTCATGATCATCATCATGACTCATGAGTCATCTTCAATGAAATAAATTAAATAAACTATCGATTCCCTCTACCCCTTTTACGGGAAAAGGTAATCGCTGTGGAAACAACCCTTGCCCTTCCTCTAGGACTAGGTGCCCTCGAGGCTTGTCGGCCTTGTATTGGTATCTGACGTCCTCTAGAAGAACTAGAAGACCCTGCAAAATGATGTCCTCTAGAACCTGAAGGCGGTTGAAGTTGGTGTCCTGAAGAAGAAGAAGGAGCTCGAGGAGGTAGTCCTACAGCTACTCCTCTACTAGTAGCAGTGCTACTATCGGGTCTATCTCCCTCTAACCCTGCCTGTGGCTCTAGATCTAACTGTGGCACACTCCTAGACTCAGTGTGAAACTCCTCTGGAACCAGATCACCCTCATATGGAGCCTCTGTAACATCATCATGATCACGATCATGATCATCTGCTAGCCAATCAAGGGCTACCTCCATAGCAGGCTCCTCACACTCTGTCCTCCAAGCCGCAGTGGTGTCGATCTCATCTAATGAAATGGCCTTTGCATCAACTTTTCTCTGAAATTGCTTCACCCACAACCTGAGATTGTAGTGGACGTAGACCAAATCATTAAGGTGCGAAGTATCCAACCTATAGGAGGATCATAGAATTAGATATTAAATTATAAAGTTAATAATTTCAATTTGTAATGCATAAATTAGAAGGCAAAGGGGCATAATGATAAATGATAAAATTATAAACTAGAATTCAATAATTTATATTTTATAATGAATTTGAAAATTCTCTAACCTGTTGCGCTTTTTGGAGTGTACTTATTCAAATACACTCCAGTTGCACTCGCAACCGGAAGAGCTACATGTCTAGCTGAGCACTCGAATGGAAAGCTTCTGTAGAATAGGTATGGAACCACCATAGTTTTCCCACCAGGAATCTACAGCGAATTAAAGAAACATAAGAAAAAACAATTTAATTTAAAAAAAATAATTAGAAAAAGAAAACGACCTTTGAAACAAGGTGAAGCTT
Source organism: Larix kaempferi (assembly GCA_027924585.1). Classification (NCBI taxonomy): domain Eukaryota; kingdom Viridiplantae; phylum Streptophyta; class Pinopsida; order Pinales; family Pinaceae; genus Larix; species Larix kaempferi. The sequence continues at coordinate 4,215,141 of BSBM01000705.1, forward strand.
ACTTGGCATCAGGTTGGCTTTGTCATGTACTGTCAAATCAAACCCAAGTAATCCTGTGGCTCTACTTCAGCCAATAGATGCATAGGAAGATCTTGATCATGGATCATTGTTTTCACTGCTTCCATAATAGATCGATTCTTTCTTTCGGCAACACCATTTTGTTGAGGGTTGTAGGGAGTGGTAAGCTCCCTCTTAATTCCAACATCCTTGCAAAAGGCTTGAAAATATTTTGAAGTATATTCTCCTCCATTATCTGACCTGAGTATCTTGATCTTTCTCTCTGAAAGATTCTCTATCTATCAAGGCATTGAATTCCTTGAACTTCTCGAACACTTAACCTTTTGATTTCAAAAAGTAAACCCAAGTCTTTCTGGAATGATCATCAATGAAAGTAACATAATATTCATACCCACTTAATGATGTTGAAGGCATTGGACCACATACATCTGAGTGAATGAGTTCCAATATTCCTTCTGTCTTGGTGTCGCTCTTTGGAAATGGATTCTTTATGTTCTTTCCCTTTGCATATCCTTTGCAAATTCCTTCATGATTAATCTTTAGATCGGGTAAACCTGTTACTACCTTACTCACATGTGGTAGTGCTTTGTAGCTAATGTGAGCAAGTCTTCTATGCCATAGTTCGCATGGACTTGTAGTTTCATGAATCAAAGCTGCTTCTAAATGTCCTTTGAGTTTGTATAGATCTCCTTCTTCTATCCCAATAACAACATCATCTTTTATAGATTTTCCTTTGGGCCACATGAGAACTTTTTCGTCTATAAAGGAAACCCTAAATCCTTTCTTATCCAAAACTGAGATAGAAAGTAGGTTCTTCTTTAGGTCTGGTACATATAGTACATCCTTCATCTTCATCGGGGTTCCTGAATCAAGCTTGTAGGTAGCTTCTCCTATTCCCTTGATAGGATATTGATAATCATCTCCTAATGATACCTTCTGATGGGAGTTCTTCTCTTCTAAACTGTCATGTGCTTTGAAGCACACACTATCAATTAACCATGTGTCATCTCCAAGTGTCACGGACCCAGAGAGAGCAGAGAATAAAACATATTATTCTATTTCTTCCTTTGCTTGCTTCCTAGGAGGTTCTTCATCTTCTGATTCTTCGACTAAGTGAGCTTGATGTCTTTTATTGCTCTTTCTCTTGTTTTCTTGTTTTCTATCTTTTCTTTCTGGACAATCTTTGGCAATATGTCCCATCTTATCACAACGGAAACATTGATAAGAAGAGTAGTCTTTTCGCTTGTAGTTTCCCTTCTTATACTTTTGAAACTTCTTTGGAGGATGGAACTCCTTATGATTTTCCTTCTTGAAATGAGGTTTTCCTTTTCCTCTCTTTGTATGGGTAGTTAGAGCTTGTTCATCATCCCTGAGTAGTGCTTCTCGATTTGCTACTCTAGCTTCCTCCTGGACACATTCTTCCCATACAACTTCGAATAGTAGACTTTCCTTTCTTGCACACAGTCTGGATAAAGGAGTCCCAAGGTCTAGTAAGACCATTGAGGGTAGTCATTACCAACTCATCTTCATCAAGGGTGTCTCCAATAGCTTCTAGTTGTTCCTTGAATTGGGAAACCCTTGTAAAATATTCTTGGATAGATTCTCCTTGGCTCATCTTTGTGCTTTTGAGTTGAGCTCTCAAATTCATCTTCCGATTTATGTTTCTCCCTTCATACATTCTAGTTAGGGCATCAAACATCTCCTTTGGAGTTTTCTTGGAGGACACTTGAGGAATCAAGTGATCTTTAATGGAGTCGGCTATGATCCTCATAGCCCTAATCATATCCTTCTTCTGTTTCTCCTTAGCTTCAGCTTCTTCGGGTTTAGGTACAACTTCTTTAAAAAACTTGGTATGATCATTCTCTTCCAGAATGAGTCCAATCCTATACTTCCAAGCACGGAAGTTCTCTATGCCTTCCAACTTGTCATCAAGCTTGGTGCTTGGTGCCATCTTAACCCAGGGAGCAGAGAATAACCAAAAAACAAAATTTCTCAAAATAAAAAACTTAACTCACCAAAAGATGCGCTTGACTGAGGCGAGTATGCTGTGGTGTACTTGGTATTTGAAGATTCCAAAATTTCACCCTTCAAAATTGACTTGCGAATCTCGGATCTGCAGTTTTTTGGTTCACTGGTTTTTTTGCAGTTTTCTGGTTCAAGGTCAAACTAGGGTTTGACATTCCGGGAGTTCTACCCACTCAAAAATTTCGATCTTGATACCAAAATTTCGATCTTGGAGAGGCGCACTTCCCTATGCCAATTGCACTCCAAAATTCCAAATTTGTGAGAAGCCCTAATTTTTCACTTCTGGACAGAGAGGGAGAGTTTTACCTTGTGAAAGTTGCTCTTTTTAGGCAAGCTCTGATACCATGTTAAGATTATATGCTACCATAGACTAGATTGCAAGTTCATTAGCTTTCAATACATTATTCACAATAACAACATAATAAGGATCTTCGAAGAGATTTTGGGCGATGAGGATGACCATGCAACAACAATGCCACCGCCATCTTCTACCTTGTTTCCAGATGCACCGCCTTTGCCTAGAGGTTCAACTTCACGACCTCCATTTGCATCAGTGAGGGGTGGGTCGTGCAAGACCGAGTCTTGGACATGGCTCAACATTGGTGGCTACTGGGGATGATAATCCCACTCCCATTGTTCATAGAGCACGGAAAAAGAAAATATAAATTTCCCGTGTCAAGAGGAAACATCCATAAAATCTACTTTTCTTGTCTTTTCTTGTTTACAGTACTTTCAAGGTTTTGCACTATTGACTCTTTTATATTTATTATGGTATATTTTGTAAACATTACATGGCAATTCAAGTTTGAAGTTTGAAGTTGAACCTACCTTTGAAGTTCACTATTTGCAACTTTGTAGGATTGAGTCATTGACTGCATAAAAGCATATTATAACTTTTTGGTAATGAATATGATGCTTCGTGAATTGTTTCAACTTTCATTTCATGGTTGATATTCTCTGTTATAGACTATGTCACTATAGTTTGGTAACTTTGGTGACAAGTACTAGTGATGACAAAATGTTATATATTGAAAATTTGAAGCTTTAAGGTTGAATCTTGATGTTATGGAATCATGGATACTGGACCTATGGTTGATGAATTCACTACTAGATGATTGATGAATGATGTTATATGCTAAGTCACCACATTCGCCGGTTTTCAAGGTTCAAATTCGAAATTCGTCGAATTTGATTGGACCTCAAATTCAATCCTTTAAATTTGGCAAATTTCATGGCTAACTTCAAGTCCAAACTCGAATTCGTCTCATTTGTTTCAATTCATCTGAAAAATCGAGTTATTTCCTTTCAGTTATTTAAAAATCGAAATAATTCGTTATGGGGAAACGAAAACCCTAGCCCACAGTTTCAGTTGAGTCATTGACTAAGGCGCACTGTGAAACCGTGAGGTGAAAGTTGGAACTTGTAGCCGCCTTTTTTTCCATCGCTAATTCGCCCAATTCCCTCGGTCGAAACTACAATCTATAGTAGAGATTGCCGACACTGATATCGGGCTCTCTTTCAGAAGCACTCAGAACCTCCTAATTATTGACGTTCATTGTTGGTCCAACTGTTCGACGGTTCGTGGCTGTTCTCATTCTAGCTTTATTTTATGCTGAAATTTTTATAACATTTTGATATTGTGGTTTAAAATTGTGTTAATATTAACATTTTAAAATGTGTATAACATTTTATATCGTGTTTAATTTGTATAACAGCGTGTTTTAAAATTTGTTTAACAATTTAATATTGTTTTTTACATGTGCATGCTTTAAATTTTGATTTGAAAAAGCTAAAGTGTTTTTAAATATATGTTTAATTATTAATGAATGATTAATATTGATATATGATCATATTGAGTTTTATTAAAAAAAAATTATATATATATATATATATTTTTATTTTCAAATTTTATAGTGTCTCGAATTTAATGCCGAATTTTATCACCAAAATTTTCATTGCCGAATTTTTGTTGTATTTGAATGTCGCCGAACTCGAACACGAATTCGAACTAGGTGACTTAGGTTATATGGTATTATGGTTTATTTCATGTTTTTATGCTTTCCATAACTAATTCAACATTCTACATGCATTTGTTGACATATATGCATCAAGATATATAAAAAATTTATATTATATAAAAACACTTCCAAACCGGAAGCTTTTGAAAATTTTGCTTTTCACTCCTGCTCCTGCTCCCGTCTCTTGCTCCCATTCCCGCTCCCAAGTAACCTTGTGCAGCAGTTACATGTTGAATGGGGTTGGGCATTAAACAATGAAAATCTGAGAAAACTTGAAACTGGGTTGGGGAATGCAGAATTTTTACACTTTGTTTATGTATTTTTTTTACGTTCTTTCATGGTTTACAATTTTTTGTCTTCTTTTGGTAGTAATATTTCATTCTCTTTTTTCAACCAGGTGCATACAGAGTCTTATTTGGACAGCCTGAAATGCAGTTCAACTATTGCTTTTATTATTGAGGTAAACATAGATTAGAAAATGAATGATACTATTTCCTAAATAACTTCAAGTTTCATTTGAATTATGATTCCCCCAAAATATAGGCAACTCTACCACTAAGTTGAGAGTGAAACCTCTAATCTTATTTTGAAAGTCTCCAGTAATGGGCAGTCTTGTATTAGAGTAATGTTTTGTCCAAGAAGTGTAATGAGTTTATCTTTTTCAGGTGCCTCCTGTAGCATTGCTACCTAATTTTATTGTGCGGCAAAGGGTTCTCCAACCGTTTTGTAAGCAGGTAAGACTGGTAGTACATATAGGCAGCTATTTGCTTCATTGGCTTAAGATTCATAAATAATTAAACCTTGAGAGTGTCTGGCAGGTGGGAGGGACTGTTCTAGCTGGGAAACTTGCCAAGGAGAGAGGCTGGGCTATCAACCTAGGAGGAGGATTTCACCACTGCAGTAAGAATAAAGGGGGTGGCTTTTGTGTGTATGCAGACATTTCTCTTTGTATACAGTTTGCCTTTGCTCAGCTGGGGATCTCCAAGTATGTTCTAGAATTCATCAATAACTTCAGTACTATATATCATCCTCTTTAATATAAGAGAGGCATTGATGTTTCTTTATTTCATTAATTGTCGTTGCTTGCCTTTACTCTGGCACTCTTTGACACACTGCAATTTCAAGTTTCATCTTTCTGATTCAAACATGCAGAGTGATGATAATTGATCTAGATGCCCATCAGGGAAATGGACATGAAATGGACTTTGCCCGTGATGGTATGATCCAAATTGTACTGGTCATTTAATGTTTTCTTTTGATTGTAGTTTTCCACGAGGGGTTTTCTTTCTATTGATAACTTGATGCACTACCCTTTTGTCTCTCTCTTTAGCTTTGGATTTTTTCTAATAAAAAGCTCGATGATTTTTCGCTGGCACAGGGAGGGTCTACATATTCGATATGTATAATAGTGAGATATATCCTCTGGTGAGATTATCTAAGCCACAACCATTCACACATGATGGCATTTTTAAGTATTCAAAAGGGTTGAGAATCAGGACTAATGATTTTGTTTCTAAACTTACAAGGCCCTAGGTAAGTTTTTTTTTTTTATTAGTCCTTTTGTTTTTATTGCTTTTGGTTTCTCCAGGATTATGCAGCAAGGAGATCCATTCACCAAAGAGTGGAATTATTGGTATGTTGCTAGGAAGCTATTTTATCAAGACAAAGAGTTTCATACATTAACAGCCTTATGCTTCCTCGGTAGCATGATATTCTATGGCTGCATCATAGATAGGTTCTCTGTTTGTATTAATTGGCAATGAACAAATATGGGATGCATTTAACCTTATACCGAAAATTGCTTTCATATGTATTTTGTTGGAACTGAAAAATCATAACATACATCTACAGAAGTTTTACGTCTTACAGTTTAATGCCTCTACATTACTTTCCAGAGTGGAGCTTCAACTGAAGAGTACTTGGAACGCCTGGACAAAGAACTTGAGGTATGCAGTTTAGCTGGTCATGATCACATAATTTATAAATTTGGAGCTTTATCGAGTTTGGCTCTTTTGATGGCAAAATAACCTAAATGGGAGGCATACAAGTGACGTTACATTCAGTCTAGTGATGAGGAACTGTAATCATAGGTAAATATTTTTTATGGACGTGATTGTATGCATATAAAGTTAAACACAAATAGACTGTACAATATACAATATCCATAAGCAAGGTGCAAAAGAAAAAGACAAGACGAAGTAAGACAATAGGCTTATAGCCTTATACACTAAAGAGCCTTATCGGTTTTGAGTTATTTCTTGATATATAGCAAACTGATATCTAATCTATTTAAGCTCTGAAAATTCACAGTTTGTGTTTTCAGGCAGGCTTTTGTCTTTGCTCATGATTCCATTAATAAAGTCAAGCTATGTATTGTTTCTAAGCCTCATTTGGTAGAGATTGGTTAATATTTTGGAGCAAAGTCACACTACCTGGAATTAGTGTGTGACCTGGCTTGCACTAGTCACGGGATGCCGTAGGCATTCCTATCAGAAGGGGCAAGTCCATGTTGTCCAAAGGGAAAAAATAATAAATAACAAATGTGAAATATAAATGAATTGATTGATATGTAGTCAAGACTCGAGACCACTGACATATATAGTACCTAAGAGACATGAGTATGCTAAAAGACACGATCTTTCATTATAATTATAAATATATTAGTAATAATCTAGATATATTACATGACCTCCTATCTAGGAAGGCTTCGTCCTTGAAGCATGTGAGGAAACAAGGCGAACAGGTCATTGAAGCTGTTGGATTTTGTGCAACTTCGGAAGATATTAGGAAGGCTTCGTCCTTGAAGCATGTGAGGAAACAAGGCGAACAAATCATTGAAGCTCAATGCATTGTAGAAGCTGTTGGATTTTGTGCAACTTCGGAAGATATTATTCATTATATTTTATTGTACTTTTATTGTACTTGATTGTACCTCCTAAGGGAGATGAACTGGATTTCATTATTTATGTAATCACATGAAAGAGTCAATGTAAACCTTGGGGTGCAAATAAACAAAAGAAAATTATTAAAATAAATTATTTATTGCCCCCAAGTGAAGTCGGCCCAGTTAGGGAATTTCTGGTTTTTGCACTTGTATAAATAAGAGGCTAGTGCACCTCATTATCTCATTCTCACACTTGCCTTTTGCGCATCACTTGGAGAGAGCTGATTTCGCATCACTTGGAGGAGGTAGCTGTTTTTGGGGTTTCTACTTGTGGAAGACATTTCCACATTTTCTTCTTTTCATATTTGTACTCTGATCTCGGGATTATCATCTCTATGCGAAGGTTGTTGGGTTTTTCCCAATTGGGTTTCCCAGGGTAAACTCTGTGTTGTTGTTTTGTGCTTTGTCTTGCTTCTAATGATCTTGGTTATGCATTTATATTATTATGCTTGAATGTATGAAATTTAACATGGTATCAGAGCAGTTCTAGAAGAAGCCATTGCCAAAGCATTGTCGGAACCCTGCCATAATTAGGGTTTCATCTTGTGAAGTCTTCACCCATCATTTTGAAGAAAAAGAGCCATGTAAATTTCGTTTTTGGCAAGGCGAATCTATTGGTGAAGATGAAATTCAATTCTCTATTTCGTTTTTTGACCTAACTCTGTGGCTGCAACAGAATTAGGGTTTCAGTTTTAACTCATTTCTCTCCACAGATTTGGACCAGCTCACCCTCTATTCAACTCTCCTTGGCAAGGCAAATTTATCTGTGAGTTCAGTTTTTCAAATTATTAACTTTCATTTTTGACCTAGCTCCTGCTAGGGTTTCTGAACCAGATTTGCAATCAAGATGATTGGGATGAAGGTTGAAGATCGTTTGGAAGGAGCCTCCAACTTTATCTCCTAGAAGAAAATGATCTCTTGCTATATGTAAATGAGAAGGTCCCTGAACCAGAAGCCGAAGAGGATAAATCCTGATGGAGGAAGAATGATGCTAAAGCAAGAAAGATTCTTGTGGATTCAGTGAGATACCATTTGGTTCCTCAAATCTCAGGAAAGAAGAATGCTAGGAAAATGTTCAAGACCATTATGAAGCTGTTTGAACACACTAACCTAAATGTATCCATGACTTTGAGAAACCAGCTCTCAAATATGAAGATAGCAAAGTCAGAATCCATTGCCTCATACTTCATGAGGATCACAGAACTCCGGGACAAGCTCAACATCAGTGGAGATCCTATTAATGATAAGGAACTTGTTCTCCACACTCTAAATGGTCTTCCACCATCATGGGAGTCCTTTATCCAAAGCATAAGTGGTAGATCCAAACTACCAAAGTTTGACAAGCTTTGGGTAGCTTGCTCTCAGGAAGAGACAAGGATTGCAGCACGACAAAGACTCCATGGCACTCAACTAGAGGAGAATGAGAATCAAGCATTCATATCCCATGCCAAGAAAAGAAAAGGAAAGGGAAGAAAGTTTTATAAACATAAGCACCAAGATAGGAGATCTAGTCCTTCCCCAAATCGGAAGAAGGAGAAGAAGGACTTATCTCAAGTTCAATGCTATAGGTGCAGGAAATATGGACACTACACCAATGGCTGTCGAAGTTCAAGTAAAAGGAAGCATGAAGCTTCAACTGTTGATGTAGAAGAAGACCATCATCACAAGAAACCAAGGGATGATGATCGTTCGGAGTTTCTCTTCTAGAAGTTATGAAGATCCAGATTGCAAGGACAAAGACCTCTTATGGTTCCCACAAGAAGACAGTGGGAGCCCACACCCCAAAACACTAAGAGATAAGTATTTGATTTTCTTGCTTATATAGATCTGTTTTGTCTTATATGTCTTCATAACTATTATATGCAGATCTAATGTGTTGAGCAGTTGATATAGTTTACATTGTTATATTATGCATATGAGCTACACAACATTCATGAAGCTAGTCCAGATGATATCTCCTTTCTGCATGCTTAGGGTAGTGCACACTCTTGATGGCATGTTCTAGTGGAGATAGCAGACATCTAGATAGTTCCTAGATGTGTTTGGTAGATATGTTCATGATTGTTGTGATAAAGTATTAGCTAAGATGCTTGTGTAAACTATCGTCATTACATTTGATTATACAATATCACTGATCATCAGTCGGGATTTGACTTGTAGGGAAAAGACCATGTGATTTGGCCTACAAGAGAAGAATTGTTCCGATGGACATATGAATCTCGTTGATGTTCAACAAGAAGCTTTCTGGAATATGACTCAGCCTAGAAGGATGACCTCGAAGGAAGCCTTCACAAAAGTAAAACAAGTAGTGAGCCACCTTCAGATATTTGGTTGTCCAGTCTATATACATGTGCCCAAGTTGTAACCTTCAGAAAAGAAGGGAACCTTTGTGGGATACAATGAATCTTCAAAGACTTACAGAATCTACATCCCATGATCCAAACAGATTGAAGTCAGTAGGGATGTGACCTTTGAAGAAGGAATAGCTGTCAGGAAAGGCAAAGGATCAGACATGGAGATCGATGATGAAATACTAGAACCAAAGGAGATGAGATCATCTCCCCCTCCGGTTCAAGAGGAAGTTAGCAAAAAATGATGAACCTATCGATTCCATGGATCCGGTTGATATCTCTAGAAATGTTGCAGTAGGTCGGAAAAGACCTAGATGAGCACAACAGACTTAGCATGGAGCATATGGGAAATATAAGGCCAGATTTGCTGCCAAAAGATTCTCTCAGAAAGAGGGAGTCGATTATGCTGAGACATTTGCTCCTGTGGTTCGATATACTTCCGTCAGATCGATCATTGTTATTGCTTCAGCTATGAGATGGAAGGTGCATCAGAATGATGCAGACCCCAACCTTTGCTTCAAGGTTGCAGATGATGAGCCACTGATTTTGGTACTATATGTTGATGACCTGTATGGTGTAAGAAGAATCTTGCCTTTGAGTTTGAAATAAAAGATCTTGGATTGATGCACTACTTCTTGGGATTAGAAGTATGGCAGAGGCAAAAAGAGATTTTCCTAGGACAAGGAAAATACACCATTGATATATTGAAGAGATTCGAGATGTTGGACTACAAGTCCATGGTTACTCCAATGGATGCAAACTGGAAGAAGTAGAGAATTCTACTTCAGATTCTGATTTGATTGATCCCACCATGTATCGCCAGTTGATTGGGTCATTGATGTATCTGACCAACACCAGATCAGATATATGTTTTGCTGTGAACGCCCTTAGTCAGTTCATGTGCGAACCAAGGCAGATTCACTGGATTGCTGCAAAACATGTGCTCAGATACTTACGTGGCACTGTGGGATATGGTTTGAAATATGCTTCAGATAGTGACCTGAGATTGCAGGGGTTTACAGACTCAGATTGGGCTGGATGTGTTGCAGATCGGAAGAGTATTTCCGAATGTTGCTTCAGTTTGAGTTTTGCGGTTATTTCCTGGTGCAACAGGATGCAGAACTCGGTAGCACTTAGTACTGCAGAGGCCGAGTACATGGCTTCTAGCACAGCAGCTCGAGAAGCAGTTTGGCTTCGTAAACTCCTGGCAGGATTGTTCGGCCAGATTCCAGAGCCGACTGTGATTCACTGTAATAACTAGAGCTGTGTGCAGATGTCAGTGAATCCTGTATTTCACGATAGGTTGAAGCATATCGAGATTCGATATCACTTCATTCGTGATATGGTGCAAAAAGGTGCGGTCGAGTTACAGTACGTGTTGACAGACGACCAGACTGCAGATGTTCTCACCAAGGCTCTTCCCAGGGTGAAGTTCGAATACTTTCGCGGAAGACTTGGAGTCGAAGAGAATGTATCCCTCCTTGAGAGGGAAAGATGACATTGAGATGCTTGCCCTGCTTTGCCTAGGTGCCTCTGCTGTCCAGTTACTCAGCCAGATATGGGAGAAATCCCATAGGCAGATGAGTAGGATAGTTAGCAGTTGGCCGGGCTCACCCAGGTACCTTCTACAGTCCAGTTACTCAGCCAGATATGAGAGAAATCCCATAGGAAGATGAGTAGGACAGTCAACAGTTGGTCGCGTTCACATAGGTGCCTCTGCAGTCTAGTTACTCAGCCAGATATGGGAGAAATCCCATAGGCAGATGAGTAGGACAGTTAGCAGTTGGCCGTGTGGTTCACACAGGTGGCTTTGCAGTCCAGTTACTCAGCCAGATATGGGAGAAATCCCATAGGAAGATGAGTAGGACAGTCAGCAGTTGGCCGTGTGGTTGCACAGGTGCCTCTACAGTCCAGGTACTCAGCCAGATATGGGAGAAATCCCATAGGTAGAAGAGTCGGATAGTCAGTAGATGGCCGTGCCCTTTTGCTGGTCTGAGATCTCAGCCAGGTATGGGAGGACCCCATTGGCAGATGAGACAGACATGTAGCAAGTGGTATAGCAGAGACGGCACACTTGATTATCTTAGATATCCAGGATTGAGTGATTCTCTTGGATCCAAGATCGAGTGATTCTCCTGGACTCACCGAAGGACTGGTGAGGATGTCACAGATATTCAGGATTGAGAGATTCTCCTAAAATCCAGGATCGAGTGATTCTCCTAGACTCACCGAAGGACTGGTGAAGATGATACACTGAGACTGTGTTGACAACCTTCAGTATGCATAGAGATGATGGAGATAGTGTAGAGTACAATATGAAACCCAGATGATTGTGATGCTGATGAAGAGCGAAGAATACCTTCCTCGTTGAGAGGGAGTGTTGGATTTTGTGCAACTTCGGAAGATATTATTCATTATATTTTATTGTACTTTTATTGTACTTGATTGTACCTCCTAAGGGAGATGAATTGGATGTCATTATTTATGTAATCACATGAAAGAGTCAATGTAAACCTTGGGGTGCAAATAAACAAAAGAAAATTATTTATTGCCCCCAGGTGAAGTCGGCCTAGTTAGGGAATTTCTGGTTTTTGCACTTGTATAAATAAGAGGCTAGTGCACCTCATTATCTCATTCTCACACTTTCCTTTTGCGCATCACTTGGAGAGCACTGATTTTGCATCACTTGGAAGAGGTAGCTGTTTTTTGGGTTTCTCCTTGTGGAAGACATTTCCACATTTTCTTCTTTTCATATTTGTACTCTGATCTCGGGATTATCATCTCTATGCGAAGGTTGCTGGGTTTTTCCCAATTGGGTTTCCCAGGGTAAACTCTGTGTTGTTGTTTTGTGCTTTGTCTTGCTTCTAGTGATCTTGGTTATGCATTTATATTATTATGCTATGAATGTATGAAATTTAACAGAAGCATCAATCCATCTTAGGTATACTTTTATTGGAATTATCTATTGATAAGACTCTAGATTGGAACTTCTCATATTATGACTCCAAGTATTTCTTTTGAAAGAAGCCATATTGGAATTCTATTTATTTTTAACATTAACGAAGTGTTGTCTTTCTGCGAAAGAATGTTGATAAGTTGATTGATCATAGAAACCATCTTATGATTAGGATGACGATAAGGTTTTTATTGAGATATTTTTCTTCTTGATCTCTGTTGACCACCAAGCCAACTAGGTGGGCAACCATGTAACATGTACCTTGAAGACGAGAAAGATGTACTTAGCAAAGTTTTTCAAGCGAGGCAGTTTTTCCTCTTTCTCTTCTTAATTCTTCTCCATGAAATTTTCGCACCCCTGCGAGGGATTTTGTAATGATATGTTAGCATGATGGTCAATTTTTGTAAAACTTAGTTTCCTAGGACTTTATCATTAGGGAATTCCTTTCATCGAGTGTTTTTTCCCTTGGATAATTAAAATTCTTTTTTAGTGATTTTAATTATCTGAGTTTTCACTAAAAAATTCCTCTAAAGTGGTGAAAGGCGTTCTAATGATCGAGTCCATGGGGTGATTAGGGCCTAGGAATGTTTTGTATTACCATGCTAGACATTATCCAGAGTCTTGCGGAATTTCATTAAGTTTTACTTAGGATTTTTTTTTTTTTGTAATTAAAAAATGTCCCTCAATATAAAAAAGTTGTAATGTAAAGAGGGTGAAGTGGCACTCAATGCCCATAAATAAGGGTATGGGTACTCAAAATCAATGGCATGAGACCCCCTACACCCTTGGACCAAGTTTGGAGCTAATTTGTTGAGTTTTGACAAGGTTTTGGACATATTTTCCTAAGTCATTCAAGACAATCAGGAAAATTGACCATTAATTAGAATGGAAAAATTTAGTAAAGTGACTAAAGTCACTTGGGGAGGGGAAATTATGTTTCCTAAAGTCATATTATGTACCAAGAGGGAAATCAAAGGCAAAAATGAGGCCCCCCATGTAAAGTTTCAAGAGTTTGAAGTTGTCTCCCTAAGGGGGAAACCCTCTCTCACCATGGGAAATGAGAAAAATTGAAATAACCCAAAGGGGGGGTTCCACCTTCATGATTCCCTCCCCTTTGCCTAGCAATAAATGTTAGAGTTTGCACTTTAATTCAATTTAGTTAGATCTTTATATTGAAAGATAGACAAACACAACAAAACACAAAAGACGCAAGAATTTTCCTCGGGGAAACCATAAAGGAGAAAACCCCGCAACTTCCTCAAAGATATATTCGTCACTAGTACAATATCAAGCAAAATGGAAAACCCAAAATATAAGATGTCTTCTACAACTCTCTCTCTTTCTCCTCCAACAAACTTGTCTTTTCTCTCTCCTTATGCGAATTTGCTTGAGTGAGTGGTGTGTCCAAATGAGAGAGCAAGGCTCTCTATTTATACTTTATGTGTAGGTGACCTTTTTCCTAATGGGGCCGACCTCACTAACTTAACTGGGCCGACCTGTCCTAGGGAGACTCAATAATACAATTTACATTTGACCTTTGGGGATCTAATGCCACGACTTACAATGGAGGTTTTACCTCAATAATCTTGCATGACCAAACACAATAATGACATCCCCGAATAGAGGAAAAACATCTCCGTTGGAGCTACAAAAAAAATACAATAATAATATAATTATAAAATACAAATGAATATCTTCTGAAGGTGTTACACACTTAAACATGTGTCGGACCAAGATACACAGGGAATGGCGGTGTCTCACAAATGGATGAGTTGTTTAGTGAAGTGTTTATTCAACCTTGGCAAAAATGTCTACTACGAGAACCATCACTCATGGCTCTAGGGGACACTTTTATTTAGCTGTCCCTTACTCCATCTCAAGTCATAACCCGTAGGCTCAATGAGGTATTTTTCCATGAGGTCAACAATCTTTAGTTTTAGCATTCGCTTAGCCACTACTTTTTAGGACCTTTCATTTCATATAATTTCATGGCCAAAAATCCTCAGATATAGCATTCATTTATCCATTGCTTTTTAGACCTAATACAACCCCTCTGCGATTTCACATGCGCTAATAAGCACAACTAATCGCAGCTTGCATTTGGGGTGCATTTACATTTCACAGCATTTCATTGCATTACTTTTCATAGCCCTTTTCATTGGGCTTCCATTTGTTTCCAAGGTAGTACATTTTGCTTCAGGTTTTAGCCAATAACAACTCAAGCAACTAGGGGGGAATTCCGTGCAAAACCACACATCGGGGCAATCGACTAGAATGATAACGACATAAAATCCAACTCACCAAAGGCAAGTTCTGTTGCCAACTCAGAGCCGAGACACAAAACTAACATGGATGCAAGTCCAACACAGAGGGAGAAGCGGGGAGGTTCTCCATATCACAAGTCAAGGTGAAAGCCAAAACAGGGAAGGTCATGGATGGATGGAGTCAAGTGAATGTGGTGCCTAAGCTAGCAAACATAAATGTCAGGAAAGACCATGTCCATGCTCGTAAGAGGGTAAGTGAAACCAATGAGTATAGTCAGTAAACCTCTAAAGTGCAAGTAATACATCCAATGTATTATTTAAAACCAACCAAGATAGTTCATTTTATTCATTTAAATGATACTTCCACATCATGAGTTATATAGCAAGTTAATGCTATCAAGATGATTACAACAACAAGATAATAATCAAATGCTAACAATCACAAGTCTAATAGTCATATCACTGCATATCTCAATCAATATCATCTAGAACCAATGAAACACTGCTGCAATAAGAACATCTGGAACTCTGGGCACTGAACTGAATCTGTATGGAACAAAAGGTCATATCGGCCATCAAACCTAAGCTTTGAAGGCTTAGCCTTGGCACAAGGTCTGCACACTGTCTGATATAACTGTTCTGATGTGTAAGTGATCATAAATAATGCTGCTCATCATAACTGATCTCACTGAAACTATGTAAAGGAAAAGCTTTGAAAAGTGCAGATATCTGCTCAACAAATATAGTAGCCCATCTACTATGGTGTGATAACAGGACCCTGCACATAGATCAAAGTTCTACAACAACCTGACACTCCTTGTTACTTTAAAGCCTTGGGCTTGAGATATTTACCCTTTATGGTTTATTTTCTAGTTGTATATTTTATTTTCATCTTGTATCATTTACTTTCATTAACATTTATTATTTCACTAAATTGTGTCTTTTATATTGCATTGAATATCTTTAAATAGGCACATTAATCCAAAAATATAGCTAGGTCAGTATTTAGGGATAGATAGGTATTCTTAAAATCCTTAGAAAAAGCTTGGCTAGGGCTCTCCCGTGGTTAGTTTGGGCTTGTTCACTGTTGAGCCTAGGAAACCTAAATAGTGAGTTCCTTTCCAGTAGTGACATGTTGGGTTGGGAACTCATAGTTGTGCCGTTTTAGCAGTCGATTCACTTGCCTATCTCGAGGTTGCTAGGTTGTGCATTAACAGTAAGCATGATAAATCATGGATGGTTCAGTTGGATATTGGGACAAATAGGAAAATTAATGAGTTAGTAAAAGGCTATCCATTAAATATGAATGGACTCAATACATTGGCAGATTTGAACATAATACCACTTGGCTCATATGATGTTTTTAATTGTATGGATTGGTTGGATGCACATCATGTTGTATTAGATTGCCATAACAAAACCTTTATCCTTCCAGTAGTGACACGTTGGGTTGGGAACTTGTAGTTGTGCCGATTTAGCAGCTGATTCACTTGCCTATCTCGAGGCTACTAGGTTGTGCATTAACAATAAGCATGATAAATCATGGATGGTTCAGTTGGCATTTGGGACAAATAGGAAAAATAATGAGTTAGTAAAAGGTTGTCCATTAGATATGAATGAACTTAATACATTTTTTGATTGGAACATAATACCACCTGGCTGATATGATATTTTTAATTGTATGGATTGGTTGGATGCAAATCATGTTGTATTAGATTTCCATAACAAAACCTTTACTTGACTTGATGAAGAAGGAGAACAAAATATAGTGAAAGGCGTTCCAAAGCTTATCTCTATAAGGGAGATTTTATCTTTGTAGTTGAAAAGATGCTTCAAAAAAGAGTGGCAATTTTATGCAGCCCATGTGGAAGAGCCAGGAAAGTGTAAAAGCCCAAGTATTGAAGACTTTCTAGTATTACAAGAGTTTGCTGACGTGTTTAAAGAAATACCAGGATTTCCACTATGACAGCATGAACTAGTACGTATAGTTAAAGCCCCAAAGAACATGGCTAGCCTAACTACAACCTATAGTTTTTACCTACTGTCACCTCGATAACCGTCTCTTTGCACTTCCGGTTGGCTCTTCTTGAACTTGAGGGGGGATTCCCTAGATAGATTTGCTAGGCTATGGCAACGAGGGCATAAGGTGATTTTGAAGAGTTAGCCTTAGCAAAACTTGAGGTCTTTCTTTGTAGTATAAGTGATGGGAGGACCATGAAGACCAGTGCCAATCCCTAGGGCAGAAATGGAGTCTCAAGATAATCCCCCCATGCAGTGAAGCAAGCATTAAGTTTTTACCCCAAGTCTCCAAATGCATGCGCCCCTCAAAATACTTCTTATTGTCCACAAGAAAGAAATTGAGGTCCTTTGGGTAGTGGGAGGGTTTGGAACCATGATTAATTGAAGGTTGCGTAGGAGCCTTATGATTCTCAACATTGTGCTCCAAAACAACGACCCTCTGAGGATAGGGTAGACCATTACCTGTATCTACTCCCATTCCCATAATCTCCAAACTAGCATTTTTTGTAGGACCACCCATAGACTAGTGACCCCCCTCAAGACATAGCAACCCATTTGTTGGTAGATCAATTGGTGTTGGACTTTGTCTACCTCCTTCGAGTCTTGGCTCAATTTGACATCAAGGCCTTCCTCCTTAGCACCCACTATGGTTGAGAAGGGAGATGTAATATACCTAAAGTATATTACATCTATGTAATAATATATAAACATTTATACTATAATAGTAATCATTTAGGGTAATATTCAATAATTATTTTATTGTAATTAATGATAGTCATACATTTTACCAAAGGACATGACTTATTGATAATTATTTTATTGTAATTACTGATAGTCATACTTTTTACCAAAGGGCACGACTTATCATCTTTTATGTGTATTTAACACACGTCCATTGTATCACAAGACATATATGAGTTATAACTTATAAATAAATAGTAAGTATTTATCCCTTGAGGAATTATATGGATTTATCCTAGTTATAATGGATTATCAAGTGAAGTGATCCATTGGGTTTTGTTACCACCTAAAGTTGCACTTCAGAGAGCCGCCAATGTTGCACAAATTACTTGTGCTTATCAGTGTTCAGAAGATCCAAATTTTGGCCTTTTGAGGGCCTCTTTTTAATTTTTGTAATGCATGACCATGCCCCACGGGGTTTGTAATAAAGTGTGCTAGCATGGTGGTCTTTGAGTGACTTGGTTCCCTAGGACTTAACAACCAAAGAAGGTATTCCAAGGAGTTTTTTCCCTTGTCAATTATGCTTTGCCTTTAGTCGAGTATAATCGATGAGTTTTTCTCTTACACCTCCAGAGCTGGAATGCCCAAAGTGGTGGTTAGGCCTTGGGGGGTTATTAGAGTCCATTTTGTAACATATATAAACATGCTAGATGCTAAAATAATGTCGTTTGGTCATGTACTAGGTCCCCCAGGAGTTTCAGTCAGTTCTGAGAAAAATAATTTTTCCGCATTCTTAAGCCATTTTTTAATGGTTTAAATGGAAAATTTCAAACGGTGATAAAAGTGTGATCCTGAGTCGGAATTTGGCACAGGGATGCTCGTTTTCACGCTGAGAGCATCCTCTTTACTCTGGTGCCTAGTCTTCCTATGTTTCGGACGATCAAAACGTCCCGTGGAGTAGTTTTTCTTATCAGAGCTACAAAATAGCATTTTAATGGTGCTACAAATTGCACCACGATGAAAAAATTAAAATATTAAAAAATGAAATAAAACACATGCCAAATGACATGGCATGAAGGCACATATGATTGGAGACTATGCTAAAAGGTCAAGACATTATGTTATAGAGTCATACGATGGGCAATTAAAAGTTTGGGTAAATATATGTCCAAAGTTAAGAGTGTGCCCTTTATCTTCACATGGGCATCATCCACGAGGGCAGCTCGTGATTGGATATGATGGAGTGTGCCTACCTCATGGAGAGGTAGCGCTAAGTTTTGGGCTTGGCTTCCAATCGTGGGCCAATCAACTTTTGGAACCTCACGTCAACCCCATTCACGTGGTCTCCCATCGAGCATGAGCGCCCTCTCCTTCACGTGGGCAGCTTCTCCACACGGCAGCTCCAGATTCGGTGGTGATAGTTCCAAGGTTGGGCTGCCTACCCCATGAAGAGGTGGCACCATGCTATTGTTTTGGCTTCCAATCAGTTTCAGATCAACGCCAACCATCTAAACATCGAGCTAGTGTGCCCTTCCTTTGATCATGCGCCCCCCTCACTCTGTAATTTCTTATTTAAGATACATCCCTCTTCCATTGTAAAGGATTGAAAGGTGAAACCTCTGCTGGCATCATATTGTATATTTTTTTCATTGAGTTACTAAGAAGGATATGTAGGCTTACCCTGTTGTTGTCCTTGGTTGGATTTGGTGCGCTTTCATAACATGAGGTAAGCTGTATCTCTTCTATTTCATGCTTGTAATTGTTGGGATCCATTTGTCCTTTAAAGGGAAGTTATCTTTCATAAGGAATAGTGAGTAATGCTTTATAGGTTGCTTACTTTTGTCAATGATATTAGAATGCTAGAAGTAGTATGATATCTTGTTTGAATCTATTATTTCTCAAGTTTTCTATTGTTCATTTACACATATGCTTTTAATCCTCTTTGCTAGTTGTGTTGTGATTCTGCAGGTTGCTTAAGCTGGAGGATGTGGTGAGCATTTTAGCTCTATACTCCATCCAATAGATTCGATCAAGACACTCGATTCCATCGGTGCATCAGGAAGGAGACTCCATTGCCCATCTTCAATGCTCAACCCCCATGGGTTCAAACCTCTCGATCTACTTCTTCTATTCTAAATCGGTTACTGGTTCTCTTTCCTATTCAGATCTAGATTCAAAGTTAATTGTTAAGTAGATCTGAATAGTAGCAATCTAAAATCATAAAGTTTCATTTGATAAATCTAGATCTAGGTTGCCATTTCTCTATTTTGAAAGTTTTAAAGTAGATCTAAAAAGCATAATAGAGTTTCGTGTTCTACAAAGTTTATCTAAGCAATTTTGTGCTCAAATCATTTACTTGCCATCTCTTAAAGAGGCAAGTAAAGATCCTAAGAAGGCAAGCTTTCTAGCTTGCCTTACTTAGTCATTTTTTACTTTGATTTAGGTCCATTTTTTATAGCTAGTTTAGAGCATTTTAGAGTATTTTTAGAATTTTTAAGCTTGTTGGTCTGTTTTGCATGCATGTCAGTTTTGCATTTTAAATTAAATTAAAATTTGATTTCAAGTCTTTAGAAGTCATCCAAAAAATCTTTATTACATACTGGTTCAATCTGCAATTTTTGTAGGCATTTTGTAGTATAACCAAAGCACTCTTAAAGTGCTTTTGGTCCCTTTTTTACTAATAGTAAAGCTTGCTGGCCGCTTTTAGTTGTTTAGTAGGTCTGAAGATTAAAAATCACAAGACTTTTGGGTTTAAGAGCTTCCGGGACGATCCAAGGAACACTTTTCGAACACTTTCTTTTACGCAAACTTTTTTTTGTAAACTGACTTGTTCCCTATTCAATAAAGGGCAAGCAGTCCCTCTTCAAGGTTAATCATTGTAATCATAAAATAAAAAGAGCTAAGCAAGCAATCCCAGTGCTTGACCCCAATTCCAGTGGGGGATTCGCACTTTTTTTTTTTTTTTTTTACTTTTTTCGCATTTTTCTATTTTTCTTGTTTTAGATTAGTTAATTATTGAGCATTAGTAATTAAATAACTACATGAAGCACACAAAGCGTCCTTAAAGGACTTACAATCAAATTTTCAATCATTTACTTGTTCGTGCTACAAACAACTACCATTGTTCGAAAATTTTAAACTAAAATTTATCCCCCTTGCTCTACCGAAGTAATCCACCATTTTGGTGTGAAGAAAAGATATTCTTGGGGTTTAGCTTAGATTAATCATCCACTTAAATTTTTTAATAAAAGGAACCAACACCCCAAACCCAAAGTATGCTCTTAACCTCTGCAGCTTAGTTTGAACAGTCGGGTTAATAAAAAATGGGTGTAAGGCACTTAGTTTAATAGAAAAATCCAATCGAACCAAATTCTAAGAACTCGGTAGGTTGCATGGGCAGAAACTATAGAGTCAGCAGGAAACTTTAAGAAGGTTCATCCTCGCCTGGTTGGACACTTGGTGAAGCTGCTAAAGCACTCAGTTCGAAGGGTTAGGTCTCTTTTGGGCCAAACCAAGAATTAACCCACTCCTTTAATACTCATTTAATAATTTTAAAATAAACCAACAAGCCTCTTGCAATACTTTCACAACCCTACACAACAACAATCGCACGCATATATCTCTCGGCACTGGTCTATTCATCTTTTATCTTTAATTATATATTGTCGTGAAGTTTCATGTATCTTTTATCGAATCATGTGTAGTGATTGATTAAATATTTGCAATGATGTATTGTTGAGTTATTTTTCCATCTCATCATCTTTTAACTCCTAGAATAGACTTTTACTTTTGTTATAGTTTAAAAGCCTTAGTTTAATTTTCATAGGGACCACCCCCATTGGATTCACTAGGAGTAAGCCTAAACGGAGGAGTCGAGTAATCAGGTGACAACACTTGACTCTCACTTGCCCCCAAGGACACACTGAGCAGCTTGAAGGTTTCATGCTGCGTCCCTCCTAGGTGTGTATTAGGCCGCAACAGGTTCACTTGAATTGGTATCAATGGTTTTTACGTTGACCTGTGGTCAATTTATTTTTACGGGCTTGTGGCTCCAGTCATTTACTAAATAGTTATTTGAAGACTTGTGGTAAATTCTATATTCTATTTTTCTAGTGGCAAATAAATTCCGTGCTTGTGATTAAATATTTGAAGAAAGAAAGGAAGTTGCTTGTGGGAGAGAAGAAAAATAAAAGATGAAGAAAAGATAATATTTTTTTAACTCCAGGCTCGTTGCCCAAAGGGGGGAAAGTAAAAAATAAAGGAAGTATGATATTTACCACCCAAAAGAAATAAAGAAAGAAAAATTCTTTTTTTTTGGAGTTAAAAATAAATCCATTTTTACTGCAGTAAGAAAAAAATTCCATTTTTTACTGCAATAAGAAAAAAAATCCGTTTTTATTGTAGTAAGAAAAAAAATTCATTATTACTGTAGTAAGAAAAAAATGAGTTATTAATAAATAGTAAGTACCTTGAGGTATTATATGGATTTGTCCTTGTTACAATGGATTCTCGTGTGAAGTAACCCATTGGGTTCACTTCAATCTGTGTGAAGTAAAAGTATCGGTTTTTACTGTAGTAAGAAAAAAAGTTTTTACTGCAGTAAGAAAAAATTCTTTTTTTTACTACAATGAAGTTATCCATATATCGTGGAAGATAAACATATACAAGTCTAAAAGTGAAAGAGGTATCCAAGTTAAAAGAAGATTCCATATTCCATTAAAGTTAAGTTAAAGTGAAGATTGTGCATGGAAATTCTTCTCTATCTATCATATATTTCTCATAAAGTGATTTTGAAATAAAAGTACCTTCTAAAGTGGATGTGAAGAAGTGGGTACATTATAATAAAAGTGCCTTCTAAAGTAGATGTGAAGAAGAGGGAACATTATTCACAGGATTGTTTTATAATATATATTAAGAAGTGAAAGGATATCATTTTAAATTGTAAATTTTGTTTAGTTGAAATGGAAACGAAGGTTCAATTCACTTCCAAGTATGTTGTGGGACCAAACAATTTCATACGTCTAATAGGGAGGATCTAGAGGGAGCTTGTAAACATTTCCATTGATCTCACTATTGAAGAAAATTGCATTAATATTGAGTTGGCAAATAGATTACAAATTGTGAAAGAAGTAGTTACAAAAGATTATGGACAAAAGTGTGTTGATGAGATTCACAGGATTGTTTTTATAATATATATTAAGAAGTGAAAGGATATCATTTTAAATTGTAAATTTTGTTTAGTTGAAATGGAAACGAAGGTTCAATTCACTTCCAAGTATGTTGTGGGACCAAACAATTTCATACGTCTAATAGGGAGGATCTAGAAGGAGCTTGTAAACATTTCCATTGATCTCACTATTGAAGAAAATTGCATTAATACTGAGTTGGAAAATAGATTACAAATTGTGAAAGAAGTAGTTACAAAAGATTATGGACAAAAGTGTGTTGATGAGATTGATAACTTAGAATTGAACATCAATGAGTACTCCCAAAAATACAAATTTGTTGTCTTACATATCAATGAAGTTGACGTAATTCTAGGGAACTCTTGGTTGAAATCTCTCAGTACTTTTACCATAAATTTGGATAAAAAGTACATATCATTCGAGCACCTAACCAAGAAGATAATATTGCAAGACAATAATTCAGAGCATTTTGCCCTCTCAGAGAATCTAGAACTTGAAAGCAAAGATGACAAGATAGAAATGGGTTCTCAAATAAATAATTTATGGGAAGATAATCAATGTCTTGCCAATAAAGTCAATGAGTTAACACAAGAAGTTGCAAATCATAAGGCGGAAAAGAAAACCCTCACAATGGAAATTAAAGAACTTAAAATTTTCACAAAAATGAGATTGAAAATATTAGTAAAAATCCTATTGACCAAGGATGATAAAATTTCTCGTTTATGAAATCATAATAAAACTCTACTTACAGAGATGAAAAAAATGAAGAATGAGATGACACAACAAGAGTATCAAAATCTTGAAAGGGGATTATTATAAAATGATGAAGAAAGTTCCCTCTTAAAGATCCTTATTCAGAGATTGTTAGAACAAATCAAAAGTTTCAGAGAAGAGAAGTCAAGGAATTTAGAGAATAACAACAGAGTACTTGACAAATCAGACGCGACAATCTAGGGTGACCAATATTCACAAGAGAGGAAGGATACTGAGGAAAAAATTTTAGAAGATCTTATTAGCTAAAGACAAGGAGATAAATCATTTAAAGAGTCATGACCAAATTCTGCTTATGAAAATAAAAAAAAACTAAAACGTAAGGATATATCAATCTTTAAGGTGGATAAAGGAATTGAATGATACACCAATTGAATCAAGGAAGTTTTTAGAAGTTGAAACTGCAGATAAAGGGACTTCAATAGAAGGGCTCAATACTCAAAATCAATGTCATTGCAAATGAAGTTTCATTAGTGAAGGAACATCTAGCAATTGAGTTGAAGCAACAATTCAACGACATGTCAACATCAACAGATTTAGAGAGGCATTAGAGGAAATTTGAGGTCTAAAATGGGCCTTATAAGAAAATGAGCCGTCATATAAAAAAACGAGCCAACCATAATTGCTTGATGAGTTGGAATTCAAGAACCAATAGAATTTCAATAAAATGAGTCAACCATAATGGTTGACTAGAGATATTTGTTCTAAAAAAACTATTTTTTTTGTTCATATTTTCAACATATCTCCCTATGTTTTTACTCAAATTTCGAGCAGGAGCACTTGTTGGATGCGGAATTAAATTCTGCATCCAACGAGTACCCACACTGCATACTTTTGACGGACCTCGCTGCCCCAAAAACAAGTCACATTTTTTTTCAGGTATTTCTTGCTTTTGGGGTAGCGGGGTTCGTCAAAAGTATGCAGTGTGGGTACTCGTTTAAATCTGCATCCAACAAGTGCTCTCGCTCGAAATTTGAGTAAAAACACAGGGAGATTTGTTGAAAATACGAACAAAAAAAGTAGTTTTATTCTTTCTTCCTCCAAAATTAATAAATATTATTTTATTATTTTAACTATTATTTCATTATTTTAACTATTATTTTATTATTTTCCTTAAGAGGACCATTTTAGACCTCAAATTTCCTCTAATGTTTGATGTTTTGCCACCCACTACTAATGACGACGACATTACACCCGTCAACACAAAATTATAAAAGATCAACATGATGACACATGTTCATTGTGATAATATCAAATTATAAATTAAGAAGGATCAACTCAAGAGGGTACCATATCAACCCCCAAATCATAGAAGTCGTAGCATGCAAGAACCATTGTACCAATATCCAATGGTTCCTAACTAGAGTCAATATTATACTTACATATCGAAGCATCTGAAGACCAATGAAACTCGAAGCCAACAACAAAGAAGATCATGTCCACAATCTTATCTCTAGGAAGTTCCAAAAAGAATCCATCTAGGATGGATTGATCCTTTTTCAATGCGACACTATTGTTCAAGACTTCGAACATCATATTGCCTCATGTCCTCAGTCGTATCTAATCCACGACAACTACAAGCAGAATTTTCATTCTATCAGTAGAAGTCTCCTTGACCATGCTTTGAGGACAAAGCATTTTTAAGGGAGGAAGACTTGGAATATACCTAAAGTATATTACATCTATATAATAATATATAAACATTTATATTATAATAGTAATCATTTAGGGTAATATTCGATAATTATTATATTGTAATTAATGATAGTCATACCTGTTAACAAAGGACATAACTTATCATGTTTTGCGTGTATTTATATGCACATTCATTGCATCACAAGACATATATGAGTTATTAATAAATAGTAAGTGTTGCCAACTAAGTTGTACTTGGTTGGACTATCAAGCGAGCGGGTAGATTTGAACATGATACATGTTCGTTTTTTTTGATGATTTGATATCCAGCAGGCCTTTTTAAGGCCCCCGTTTTATCTTTTTTCCACGTGTCCATGGCCCTGCGGGGTTTGTAATAAAATGTACTAGCATGGTGTTTTGTAAAAGACTTGGTTCTCTAGGACTTTTTGGCCAAGTCAGGTATTCCAAGGAATTTTTTCACCTATTGATTATGTCTTGCATTAGTGCATAACATAATTTTTGGGTTTTTCTCCTACTCCTCCAAAGCTGGAATGCCTGGGGAGGCTGATGGGCCTTGGGGATTGTTAAAGTCCATGGGTCAATGTATATGAACATGCTAGACATTATTTTTGAGTCATATGGACATGTGCTAAGTCCCCCTAGGTAGTTTTTTAATTTTCGGCGAAGTTTATTTTTTCCGTAATTGGACCATTTTTTTAATGGTTCAATTAAAAATATTGTAATCGGCCTAGAAGTGGCATCTGGAGGTCTCTTTTGCCTTAAGGGTGCTCGTTTTCTAACTCAGAGCACCCCCTTAACCCCTAAACCCACTTTTCCTAGTGTTTGGGTGATTATTTTTCCACAAAAACCCAAAAAAGCCAAAAAAGTCATAAAAAATGGAAAAATGAGAAATATGACTTAAAAAATTAAATGATTTTCATGTGAGTTATTGGTCTGATTTCGACCAACATAAAGTAAGGAGTGTTTCGGGCTGAAAATTGTGTCATATGGGCAGCCCATAACATGGGCGTGACTTCCCCTTTTTGGGCTGGGCGCATTTCATGAAGGAGGGGCACATTTAGTGTTATGGGCAGCCCACGAGTTAAGGAGAAGCAACACCATTTGGGATGATTGAATGGGCACCTTTGGTGCTGATTTGGAGCAGCTATTTCAGTGGTAGGGGCAACCCCATCCACTCCCTCAATCGTGCCACTCATTCCTTCATGCATTCACGCCCTCTTTTGGCCATTCTCTATAAGTTGGAGTGCTATCTCATTTCTTCACTAGTTCGAGTTGGGAGGAAGGAATGCTATTGTAACTTTGTTCTATTTTGGAGTTAATAAAAGAAGACTTTGGAGGTCATTTGTGTTGTGCCATTGATGAGTGGATGTACCACCTTATGTAATGTCAAGGTAACTTGTGCATAGGCTGCAATTTTTCATAGATTTTTGTACTCATTGGAAAGATTGGTACCGATTTATGAGATAAGCTATTCCAATTTGTTTATTGAAATAGTTTATTGGTATATGCTTGTTAAGAGATTATCATAGTATTTCTCATTTGTTTATGAAAATGCAATACTGATTTCTTGTGAGTGTATATCTACATTTGATCTGTGTTGGTGAAGTTTTTAATGTGCAGGTGGTCTTAAGCGGGAAAAGAGAGTGATCTTGTTTGCTTCTCTTTTTTTTCTAATCTTTGTTTTGTAGGTGTAGTCCCTCAGTACCACACAAAATCAAATCTCCAAAGTTTTCAATGTCCAGGAGTCATTTTCTCTCCATCTCTTTCTCTCATAAGTTTTAAAATTTCTTTTTGGTTAACTGGTTACTCAAATTTCTGATTTATATACTGAGTTGCATATTTTAAATAGATCAAAATATGCTATCAAGAAGTTTCAGTCTTTCAATTTATAAAGAGTTCATTTTCATTAGATCAAAGCTTCTTGTTTATCTAGCACTTTCCTTTTGAAAATTGTTTAAATCGTCAAAATTTTTCAAAGTTTTTAGGAGTAGTGTTTGATCTGATTTTAAAAGTGTTATCTGGCTGTCCTAGAGCTTATAATTTGCAGCCATTAAAAGCTAGCAAAGATCCCAAGTAAACAAGCCCCATTGCTTGTCTTACTTGGTTAATTTCCGTCATTTTAACTTATAAATTTAACTTAGATTTTTCTGGGTTTTTAGTAGGTGTCCCAAATGCACTCTTAAAGTGTTTTTGGGCATCTTTTACTGATGTTTGCTTGTGGTTTGCAGCATTTGACGAACAGGTAGAGAGAAATGTTGGCCAAATTTCGAGGATCCAGGCCATCTGGAGCACCTAGATTTTAAAATTTTATGAACCGGTTACTTTTTCGCTCCTATTTTGTAAGCCACTAAGTCAATTTAAGACTAAGGCATTTCTTTCGCATTGTAACTAAAGTATCAAACGAGAACAAGCGGGCTAATCAAGCGCCCACACCCCATCCCCTCGGGGGGGAAAACTGTGTCGACTCAATTTTCGTGGTTTGCAATTTTTTTAGTTTTGATTTCATTTCCACACTTAATAAAATCAAACTAGGCTTAAAATTAACCTTGTTGGTCCGTTCCACTGGCGGGCCACAAGTTCACTCAAAACATAGTTTTATCATTTTTTTTACAAACTCAAACGCCCCCCTTGCTTTCCCGAAGTAGGGTTTCTGTACAAAGGCTTTCCCGAGTACGTGCCTGGAAAGAGACTCTTGGGGTTTTAAAAGATAAAATTTTGGTTCATAAAATTTTCTAAAAATACCAAGGTCTTCTCCCGTATGCTTTGTGGCCAACTTGCAGCCCAGTCTGATCCAGTTGGTACGCATCAGAAAGGGGGAGATGACTAGTAATAGGATCTAACACCGCCCCGAATAAAAAAACCTTTATGTGAAAATCCGACACATCGCGAGTATTTTGTTGTCGTGGGGAAATTTCTCAAAAGGCTTGGGACAAAACTGAGTAGTGAGCTCTTGGAAACCATTAGGCTTGCCCTCGTTGGTACAGCATCTGAACACCTCCTTGAGACTCCGATTCAGCCCAAGTCTGAGAGGGAAGCCACACGTCAAAATTCCGGACATGTTCCCCGTACCTTTGCGTATATTGGGAACCCACCAGCCATAATAAAAAGATCACTTTCACACTAATTCTAAAATAAACCAAGAACACTTGCACAACATTTACTTTTCTGCTCATGCGTCTATTTCGACTCCATTATAAGGCACTGGTCTATATTGATATTATTTCATGTTATTGACAAATGTTGCGAATGAATGATGATAATAGTGAATGGGAGCAAATGATGTATTGATGAATGATTGTTTTGCTTTATATAAGTATATGTTGCTTTTATCTTGGTTATCAAAAAATATTTTTTCTAACTTCTATATTAGACACCTTAGTTTTTATTTTTAGGGTCCACCCCCCTTGGCTTCGCTAGGAAAGCCTAGACGGAGGAGTCGAGTCCCAAGTGACAGCACTTGACTCTGAATTGCCCCCAAGGCCACACCAGTAGCTTGAAGGCTTCTGCTGCGTTTTCCCCAGGTGTGGAACCAGGCGGCAACAATAAGTATTTATCCCTTGAGGAATTATTGTTAAAATATTAACCAGGAAAATGTTCGAGAAGAAATGCATGCAAAGGTTTGCATGCATGCATGCAAAAGTGCGTTTTGCATGCACCTACTTTTAGGTTTTTGGTAAACCTAATTTGACAGTGAGATGATATAAGGAAGATAGAAGGTGTCTGTCTTCACTACTGAGATAATTGATTTGAGATAGATCAGAGGAAGACGACTTTCCTTGAGAAGGAGGGCGCATTCCTCAAGGAGGAGGAAGCTCTTACCGCATTCGGTTGAGCGATTGAGTGTCTGTAACTTGCAGTGTATCTTTGTCTTAATGATTGAGGAAGATCAGTGACGATCAGAGCTCAGATTTGCTGAGATCTGATTTAGTACGAGTCATTCTTGTTTGGAGGGAGGGCGCACTTGTGCATGCAGAGGAGGAGGTTTTCAGCAGTAGGCTTCTTCAGTTACAGAGCAGATCAGAGCAGAGGATAGAGAGAGACAGATTAGACAGAGCCGGATGCAGGGATACTCAGATCCAGTTTTTCAGTTAGGGCTCATTCTTCCAGTGCATGCATCAGTTGATGCATGCAAATCTAGAGTTTGCCTGAAGTGATTTCTGAGGTAACCCTGTATTGTACTTGTCTCATTTCCTATATGCTCTGGGCTCGAGAGAGAAGATAGCCCCACAGTTTGCTGGTTTTTCCCGAAAGGGTTCTGTTATCACACCATA
Organism: Larix kaempferi; assembly: GCA_027924585.1. Classification (NCBI taxonomy): domain Eukaryota; kingdom Viridiplantae; phylum Streptophyta; class Pinopsida; order Pinales; family Pinaceae; genus Larix; species Larix kaempferi. The sequence goes on from BSBM01000705.1 coordinate 4,244,301, forward strand.
GTAGCAGGGCTACTATTCTTGTACAGCAGATATCTGCACATTTCAGAGCTTCCTTTTTCCAGAGCATGGCTACATGTATTTTGGATCACTCATGATCAGAGCAGTATATTATTCAGATTTGTATATGACCTTGTGTCAAGGCTGAGCCTTGAGAGTTCAGATTTGATGACTGATGTGACCACTTATCCCATTACAGTTTCAGTTCAGTGCCTAGAGATGTACTTCAGCAGTGTTTCAGATGATGCATGATGATTGCTATTATGATGATGTTGTATGATCTATGGATATGTTCTCACTGACAGTGGATTATTAGCTTGTTGATTTAGTCATGATTATAGCATGTGCTTGGTATATTATTCCTGATGTGGCAAACTATTTAAAATGAACTGTAAACCTTAAAATGGACAATTGCTTGCACTTTTAGGTCATCTAACAAAACTTACTGGTATTTCACCTTACATAGACATGGTCTTTCCCGACACCAGTTGTCTGCTAGTGTAGGCTCCATATCCACTTGTCTCCATCCATACATGACCTTCCTCTTTGACTTTAAACCCTGACTTGTCTTATTTGACTTTCTGATACTGAGGACTTCCCTATTTTTCTACCTCTGTGTTTGGACCGCATCCCTGTTTATTCAGTGCCTCGGCTCTGAGTTGGTGACAGAACTTGCCTTTGGTAAGTTGGATTGTAGGCCTAAATCATTCTGGTCGGTTGTCCCGATGTTTGGCATTGGCTCGAACTCCCCCTAGTCACTTGAGATGTTGTTGGCTAAAACTGAAAGCTCATGTTCTACCTATGGAAACTAAATGAATTCGCCCATGGAAACAAAAGAAAAAGGGCAAGAGCAATGAAAAGCTAAAATACTCCTCGAAGAGTATAAGAAAGGTCCAAAAAGCAATAGTTCTTAAAAGTTATATCTAAACAATTGCTGACCTTGTGAAAATATGAAAAACATGCCCTGGATGCAAGCTGCAACTAGTTGTGCTTCTCAGCACATCTGAAATCCGAAGGGTTATGTAGGCCAAAAAGGCCATGGAAATAAATTGAATGATCCTAATGAACTTGGATCAACTTGATGTAGACATGATGCCTAAGTTGAATAAGCACTCTCTAAACAACTTATCCATTTGTGAGGCACAGCCATCCCCCGTGTTCTTTTGTCCAACACAGAGTTTGTAGCTTCCCCCTTTCCCAGTCCAAAGTATTTTTGAGTTAAGTTAGACAAGTCAAACCCTTGGCCCAACCTTGCTCCTAGCCTTCATCCTTCACTAGCAGTTTGACCATGTCCAATGGGTGAGTTTGTCATTTGAACTAGGGTGCAAGTAATTTTATATAACAACGGAATATGTTAATATAATTAATGCCACTGAATGGAATTTGTACTTTGAGCTTAGCTATGGAATGATTAAAGAAGCATTGTCTTAGTCTACTGATGTGATTTATCCTTGATTATATATATTCTTGGGATCCGTATTGATGATGATTTATGGTCCCACATATTTGATGATGATATCATATGATGGACATATGATACAGATGATGATTGATCCAGTTCAGCAGGTTATTATCATTACAGATCAGCAGATTATACATTGTCCATATATGGTGGACCCTACAGCTGGCCCATTAGGGCAACCCAGGGTGTATGAGTACTCATTCCTAGTGGATGTGGGTCTTCTGGATCCATTGAGACACTTATCTTTCAGTTCCGGGCACTTCTGACAGTGATTGATGCAGTTTTACACTTGTTGACCAGATTTGGGGCTGATTTCCCAGCCTGAGCAGCAGGGGCCCCGAGAGGCCGGTTCACCTAGGGCGCTGATGATGGAGGCGGTGGTCCAGCCACTTGTTATTACCATTTATCCCCCCTCCCGGAGAGCCTGGTGGGCTCAGATTGACAGCGCTAGCACCCTAGGAGGCAGTTTTGGCACTTTCACAGTTCCCGAGGCAGTTAAAAAATGGGATAAAGTGGTCACTGAGGAAATCGATTTGGGCAATTGAGGCAAGGTTTTGGCATTTGGTTTTCACAGAGGTCTTCCAGGGTGATCTCACTATCTTCCAGTCAGTTTTCACCATGTGGGTATCTCCAGATTGATCACAGGAGGACATTTACTGCTCGACTGTCATGGATTCTGAGGACAGTTTTGGTCATTATCATTATATTGGACATATTTTATTATTTTATTGTGCCTTGGGGTGAGCTAGCAAGGATTTATACCTCCTAGCCCCACCATGTGCTTATTTTATCATGTCCTAGTCATCATGAGGTGGATTATTGTACTTTATACCCCTCTTGAGGGATGACGTCACCCTCCATTGTACCACTTAGTGAGGGCGCTATTGTTATGTTGAGTGATCCATGTGATATATTGTTATGGATTCATCCTAGCCATTGATTGTATGATGAGATCTTATAATCTCAACCACTCATGTGATGTAGTATTGTAGAGTGGTATAGGGTTTTGGTCTTTATTATCCTATATAAGGAGGAGACCCCCCATTGTAAAGCTCACCTTTGGAGCTCTGGAATATTGGAATAGAAGATTTTTTTGTGGAGCACATCTCTCTTGGCTTGTGGATTCTCTTGCATATTGAATATAAAGTATCTCTTCTATGTATCATTGTGGATCTATGTGTTTTTGCTAACCTTTTGACAGGAAAGTCGAATTGGAGAGAGGAGGGCGACTTTTGGAGGGTTATTGTTGGAGGGATCCACATATTCTCTCTTGGGTTGATCTTGTGACAGGGAGTATCATTATTGTATCTTCGTGACATAGTTGATGCTTTCTATTACATCTTTCTACCATTTTCATAATCATCTTGCTTGACTTGTTTCTTTGATCTTGTCTTGTAGGAGGAGGACGATTTGACTATCTTGGAGAAGGGAGATTTGGTTGGAGCACTTGGATCTCACTCTTGAATATAAACATAGGAGAATGCTATCAACTTGCAAGGTGGCCATAAGCAAATTGAGGTAAGATCTACAAGGTATGTGCCTCTTTCATCCATTCTATCTCCATTGGTCATAAAACCCTAATTAAATCAAAACCCCAATTTTTTGTATTTCTTAGATCTACTTAGATCTAGCCCTCATTTTGAAAAGATATTGAAAACCCACCTCTATAGCATCCACCCCTAGTTGGATCTATAGTTTGGTGGTGATTGGCTAAGAATTGATCCATTTTCTAAGATAAAAAGCTCTCCTTGACCTAAAGCGCACTTCCTTGAGAGAGGCTTGTTGGGCTAGATCTAGCACATGGGTAGGTGAGATCTCACATGATTTGGCATCTAGACACTTGATAACCTAAACCCATGTCCTTACTTTGGTGAAAACTACCTTGTGGACATCTCTCCATGTTTTGAGGGGTTGAAACCCCCTTTTGATTTCATTGATAACTAAAAACTTAGATCTACTAAGATCTACCCATTCGATTCACTTGAAACTTTGAACATGCATAGATCGGGGTACTAGCATCCCGGATCTACATTTTGGTGGCCATTGGACTTGGTTTGGTCCACCAAAACCACTTTTTGCCTCTCCTTGAGAAAGTCGCACCCCTTGGGAATTTTGAGTTGGACCACTTCTAGGAAGTGGGTGTTGGAGATTTTTGTGGATTTGGATCGCCCATGCCTTGAAACCTAGGTCTAGACTGTCCTTTTGTCCCGATCTACCTTGGGGATTGCATTCCTTGTTTTGAGGAATTGTGGTCCACTTTTGGTCATCACCTAAAAACCTAGATCTAGCAAGATCCAACCATTGGATCTCATCCAAACCACTTGACTTGGCTTCTAGGTGTCCCGATCTACACTTTGACATTCTTCTTGACCCCATTAGCCCATCCAACAAGGCACTAGTCCTTCTCCAAGCAAGGCGCACTTCTTGGGATTAGTGTCAAACCCTAGATCTAGCACATGGGTAATCCTAGAACCAACTCTAACTTGTAGATCTAACCTAGATCTAGCCTATAGTACCATCTTCACACTTAACTTCACCTCGTGGGCCTTTCTAGAACCATTTCACACTTCCCAAGGCAACAAGACCCACTTGTGTAAACACATGGTACTATACTTAATAATCATACCCCATCAAGTGGCCTAAACCATACATAGATTGAAACATTAACTATCCATGATACCACCTTCAACCATACCTCAAACATTAGGTCCACTTAGCCTTGCATTGGTTTCCGTAACTTATCATTTATTCACCCTTTGAAACCTTTGCTTGGGTCCAATCAACTGTGATTGGGGTATTAGGGTCTCCCCCTTGGTCTGGTTATACCCTGACTTAAAGCGAAGAGTGCCTCGGTTGACGTGACTCCCACATTGCATTGGGAACCGTGGCATCTCTTAGGTCACCTCTTTAGTTGCCTAACTCCTCTACCGTCCCGGATGGGATACCTCTAGGGGCAACTACAAGTTGTGTGATAACATTTTTGGCGCCGTTGCCGGGGAGGTAGGGGCCTACCTTGGTTCAACACATCTTTGTGTCTCGCTACCTTTCTGCACTTTAAAACGACATACCTCTTGGTAGTAGAGCTTGAAAATCTACCTGGCGACTCCTAACCGTGACTCCGCTGAGGAGCGAGCTCATAATCATCCTTATAACACTCGAAGTAAATCAAATTCAAATCAATTAGAAGGAACCCCACTCACATATCACAAAAGAGATCCTAGAACCCAGTCAACTAACTTCTTGTGGAAACTTGTTAACTCAGGTTCCCCAAACCGTACTTTAGGATCCCCTTTGTTCAATCCGGTTCCTCCTTTATCACCTAATCATAACTCCAGTTCAAACCCAGTCAATCCAATGGCTGGACAAGGTCAATCAAACGCCGGTGTAAACAACCAAAACAACCCTCCTGTTGCTCGGGCTTTTGGTCATAAAGCTAGAGCTTCTCCCTTAGACTTCTCTCAGATCTTGGGTGCTCCCCATAGCATGCCAGACAAGTACTTTGAAAAGATCCCAAAATTCAATGGCAACTGTGCCACCTCTATTGAGGACCACATAGACAATGTTTGGGCTCATATGGAAGCATATGGGGCTGAGGAGGAGGATGTGTTTATTAGGGGTCTCTTTGCATCCTTGGAGGGTGATGCTCGCAAATGGTTTGACCGTTTGCCTCCATCATCAATCAATGGATATGATGTATTCACCGATAAACTCAAGCAAGAGTGGTCAGTCAAGTTAGATGGGCGTTTCCTTTTACACCAACTTTTTGACATCAAAAAGAAAGAGAATGAGTCTGTCCATGAGTTTAACCAACGCTTCGATAGGACTGTTGCCAACATCCCAAGTAACATAAGGCCCCTTGACCAAGCTATCTTGATCCATTACCTTAATGCTTATGAAGGTTACCTGGGTTACCACCTAAAGGACAAAGACCCTAATAATTTGAAGGAAGCCCAAGACAACGCCAAGAAAGCTGAGGCAAATGTTGCCTCCATGGGAAAACAAAACTTCTTTGACCTAATTAGTGGACCTTCTTCCTCTAGATCTGAGCCTAAGTTTAAGAAGAGTAAGGAACCTAGCAAAGAGCCCAGTGAAATGATGGAGAGTATGCACGAAATGATGAAAAACTTAACCCTCCTAACTAGGGACCTAGCCAAAAACAGAGAAGGGGATAGATATAGGCAGCCCTATGGTCCTAAACCTTATTGGAATCAACAAAAGAAACCTAATGAAGGAGATAGAAGAAACCCTATGAATCAAGAACCTCCTATCATAAACTGGTCTGAAGAGCAAAAGTTGGAAGATCCTGAGTATACCACCCATGGTGATGATACTCCGGATTCTCCAAAGAACATTAATTGGGTTGATGACTTAAAATTTGACAAAGACTTCGGAAGAATCCTGATTGATCATGAAGAAAACACCATAGAAGAAACAAACCCTAGTGGTCCCATCTATGCTACTGAACAAGTTAACAATGACCAAGCTCCTTTTAAAACTTATCAACGAAGAAAGGATGGCCCAAAGCCTACCCCTTTTAGTGAAAAGAAAAACAAAGAGTTGCCTAATCCAGTGAGTGAACCAATCCCTTTGCCTGAGTATGACTTTGATATCAATATCGAAAGAGAGTTAGACAAAGTTATGCATAACATTCCACTCACTGAGTTAATGAAAATCCCTTCCATAAAGGAGCAAGTGGTAGAGTTTTTCGAGAGTATCCCTGAGACCGCCACGACTAGTGGTGAGGATCCATCTTCTCAAAACCCAGCACCTTGTGATGTGGTTGAGGAAGAGGATGACCCTCCCATTAACATCCAAACTGCCTTGTATGAGAGGAAGAATGGGGGTCATCAACCATTTTACCTTACACTGCGCATAGGTGATCTCCTCCTTCATAACTGTATGTTGGATTCTGGTGCCTCCATGAATGTGATGCCTTTACAAGTCATGGAAGCTATGGGATTAAAAATAACTAGACCTTATGGGAACGTTTGTGGAATTGACTCTAAACCAGTCAAAGTTTTCGGCTTGATCAAAAACCTGAGAGCTGACCTGTTTTCATGCCCCGACATATCTATGCTTATGGATATAGTAGTTATAGATCTCCCTCCAGCCTATGGCATGCTCCTTTGTAGGAAGTGGTCCGCTGGGCTAGGGGGACATCTTCAGATGGACTTATCATATGCTACCATCCCCAACTCTGATGGGTCTTTGGTTAGGGTGTATCGGGAGCCATTTTATGATGGACATCTTGAGAATTATGAGGATGGCGTGAGAAACACTTTTGGTGAGGGTGAGTTATTACCGGAGGGTATCTTTATGGTCATGGGTGGTCATGATGATGATCCTAGTATGGTAGAAGAAAGAATTATTGAAGTTGACCCTCAGTCCATTCAAGTGTCAGAAAACCTTAGGACCTCGAACCAACCAAATAGTGTAGAGCCAAACATTGACCAACCTGCACCTCCCATTCAACTAAACACTTCGGAGGATAACTTTGATCAAATTAGAAGGGGTGAGTATATACCTAGGACTGTACATTAGTGGCTTTTCCTAGTTGACCTTAACACAGAAAGAGGAAGACAAGGCTTACCTCACATCACTCCTTGGACAAATAACAATGAAGGAACACACCTCCCCTCACCTGAAGGGAATGATGAAGAACTAGTTGATTATCACTTTTCGGATATGCCTGATCATTTGTCCCGTTTGTCCTTGGAGGATGGGGTTTTGAGGCAGGTGAATGACAACTCTATAAGTTGGCAAGAACATGCCTTGATCCATGATGCCCCTGAGGAAGACTTTTCTTTGAACAATCTAGCCCTTTTTCAAGAAGAAGCCACTGACTCACACTTACCCCCTTATTACGCTAGTTTCCTCCTACCTAGTGAGTTACCTAGTGGTGAAGAGGATATGGATTCCACAGACACACCTTATTCTTCACCAACACCTTTGGATATGAGGGATCACAATGCACCTAGCACAGTTCATATTCCCATTCCTGCTGACCATCTGGAACTCTTAGAAAACATGATTATGCCTATCCCATCAGGAGAAGGTAGTAGCAGAAGTAGTGAAAATCAAAGCCCTCCACCCCTAACCCAAGCTAAAGTTTTGACCATAGGGGAAACACCAAAGAATATCATACACCCACTAGAAGAAAGTCCTCCTAGGAGAACTGTAGGAGAAGTCTTGATTGGTAGCGTAGTTGTACCGTTAGACGGTGGACTTCCCAGATTTGATGAAATTCCTCCTAATAGGAATTCAAATATAGTTACACCTCAACCTCAATGCACCTCTGATGTCCAACCTTTTCCTGAACATGTTATTGAAGCCATCCCTCAATCTGTGAATCATCAAAAGTTCAAAATTGGTGATAAGGTCGTAATACCTAATGATTTATTCTATATACGATCTAGGGGATCAGGTGACTTTTGGGTTGGACCACTTACTGTTGAGCGCTGCATTGATGAGATGTGTTTTCTCACCACTGGGACTGGCCAACGCATCTTACTCCCTATCAATCAAAGGGAGCTAAGGGATTATTATCCCTGACCTTCCTTGCCTTGCCTTGCATGTTTAGATTAGGTAGGTTCTGAATAAGCTCACTTGAGCAGTAGGATTTGTGTGATTTTTCTTTTTCTGTGTGCCGAGTATTGTCCCGTTTTTCTTCTTCTGCCTGAGTTGAGTCTTGCTCCTTCCTAAGCTTGTTGCTCCTCCTGCATGCATTTAAGAAATTTTAGTTGTCATTTTTTTATTGTTGGCTGCCTGTGCAAGTTTGCCTGCTTGAAGAATTTCTCTCTTCCTCCTGCACAATAAAAATGATAAATGAATAATATATGCCATGATTAGTTATATTTATATGCATTTCAGTTTATGTTCTAGATCAGATTTCAGTTCAGTTTTATTTTATTTTTATCCCATACATGCTCCATGATGGTATTCTAGTGTTTGTGAGAGCAGGAACAGGTGCAAGATAAAAGCTGAAAGCAAGGATGGTGCAGTGCTGGATTGAAGATTGATGCAGAGCAGTTCGAGACCAGAGATTCTGAGGTTCTCAAGCGCTCTCTCCCTTAGAGCACTTGTCCCAGCTGGAGCCAGATGTTATCACACCATAGTAGCAGGGCTACTATTCTTGTACAGCAGATATCTGCACATTTCAGAGCTTCCTTTTTCCAGAGCATGGCTACATGTATTTTGGATCACTCATGATCAGAGCAGTATATTATTCAGATTTGTATATGACCTTGTGTCAAGGCTGAGCCTTGAGAGTTCAGATTTGATGACTGATGTGACCACTTATCCCATTACAGTTTCAGTTCAGTGCCTAGAGATGTACTTCAGCAGTGTTTCAGATGATGCATGATGATTGCTATTATGATGATGTTGTATGATCTATGGATATGTTCTCACTGACAGTGGATTATTAGCTTGTTGATTTAGTCATGATTATAGCATGTGCTTGGTATATTATTCCTGATGTGGCAAACTATTTAAAATGAACTGTAAACCTTAAAATGGACAATTGCTTGCACTTTTAGGTCATCTAACAAAACTTACTGGTATTTCACCTTACATAGACATGGTCTTTCCCGACACCAGTTGTCTGCTAGTGTAGGCTCCATATCCACTTGTCTCCATCCATACATGACCTTCCTCTTTGACTTTAAACCCTGACTTGTCTTATTTGACTTTCTGATACTGAGGACTTCCCTATTTTTCTACCTCTGTGTTTGGACCGCATCCCTGTTTATTCAGTGCCTCGGCTCTGAGTTGGTGACAGAACTTGCCTTTGGTAAGTTGGATTGTAGGCCTAAATCATTCTGGTCGGTTGTCCCGATGTTTGGCATTGGCTCGAACTCCCCCTAGTCACTTGAGATGTTGTTGGCTAAAACTGAAAGCTCATGTTCTACCTATGGAAACTAAATGAATTCGCCCATGGAAACAAAAGAAAAAGGGCAAGAGCAATGAAAAGCTAAAATACTCCTCGAAGAGTATAAGAAAGGTCCAAAAAGCAATAGTTCTTAAAAGTTATATCTAAACAATTGCTGACCTTGTGAAAATATGAAAAACATGCCCTGGATGCAAGCTGCAACTAGTTGTGCTTCTCAGCACATCTGAAATCCGAAGGGTTATGTAGGCCAAAAAGGCCATGGAAATAAATTGAATGATCCTAATGAACTTGGATCAACTTGATGTAGACATGATGCCTAAGTTGAATAAGCACTCTCTAAACAACTTATCCATTTGTGAGGCACAGCCATCCCCCGTGTTCTTTTGTCCAACACAGAGTTTGTAGCTTCCCCCTTTCCCAGTCCAAAGTATTTTTGAGTTAAGTTAGACAAGTCAAACCCTTGGCCCAACCTTGCTCCTAGCCTTCATCCTTCACTAGCAGTTTGACCATGTCCAATGGGTGAGTTTGTCATTTGAACTAGGGTGCAAGTAATTTTATATAACAACGGAATATGTTAATATAATTAATGCCACTGAATGGAATTTGTACTTTGAGCTTAGCTATGGAATGATTAAAGAAGCATTGTCTTAGTCTACTGATGTGATTTATCCTTGATTATATATATTCTTGGGATCCGTATTGATGATGATTTATGGTCCCACATATTTGATGATGATATCATATGATGGACATATGATACAGATGATGATTGATCCAGTTCAGCAGGTTATTATCATTACAGATCAGCAGATTATACATTGTCCATATATGGTGGACCCTACAGCTGGCCCATTAGGGCAACCCAGGGTGTATGAGTACTCATTCCTAGTGGATGTGGGTCTTCTGGATCCATTGAGACACTTATCTTTCAGTTCCGGGCACTTCTGACAGTGATTGATGCAGTTTTACACTTGTTGACCAGATTTGGGGCTGATTTCCCAGCCTGAGCAGCAGGGGCCCCGAGAGGCCGGTTCACCTAGGGCGCTGATGATGGAGGGGGTGGTCCAGCCACTTGTTATTACCATTTATCCCCCCTCCCGGAGAGCCTGGTGGGCTCAGATTGACAGCGCTAGCACCCTAGGAGGCAGTTTTGGCACTTTCACAGTTCCCGAGGCAGTTAAAAAATGGGATAAAGTGGTCACTGAGGAAATCGATTTGGGCAATTGAGGCAAGGTTTTGGCATTTGGTTTTCACAGAGGTCTTCCAGGGTGATCTCACTATCTTCCAGTCAGTTTTCACCATGTGGGTATCTCCAGATTGATCACAGGAGGACATTTACTGCTCGACTGTCATGGATTCTGAGGACAGTTTTGGTCATTATCATTATATTGGACATATTTTATTATTTTATTGTGCCTTGGGGTGAGCTAGCAAGGATTTATACCTCCTAGCCCCACCATGTGCTTATTTTATCATGTCCTAGTCATCATGAGGTGGATTATTGTACTTTATACCCCTCTTGAGGGATGACGTCACCCTCCATTGTACCACTTAGTGAGGGCGCTATTGTTATGTTGAGTGATCCATGTGATATATTGTTATGGATTCATCCTAGCCATTGATTGTATGATGAGATCTTATAATCTCAACCACTCATGTGATGTAGTATTGTAGAGTGGTATAGGGTTTTGGTCTTTATTATCCTATATAAGGAGGAGACCCCCCATTGTAAAGCTCACCTTTGGAGCTCTGGAATATTGGAATAGAAGATTTTTTTGTGGAGCACATCTCTCTTGGCTTGTGGATTCTCTTGCATATTGAATATAAAGTATCTCTTCTATGTATCATTGTGGATCTATGTGTTTTTGCTAACCTTTTGACAGGAAAGTCGAATTGGAGAGAGGAGGGCGACTTTTGGAGGGTTATTGTTGGAGGGATCCACATATTCTCTCTTGGGTTGATCTTGTGACAGGGAGTATCATTATTGTATCTTCGTGACATAGTTGATGCTTTCTATTACATCTTTCTACCATTTTCATAATCATCTTGCTTGACTTGTTTCTTTGATCTTGTCTTGTAGGAGGAGGACGATTTGGCTATCTTGGAGAAGGGAGATTTGGTTGGAGCACTTGGATCTCACTCTTGAATATAAACATAGGAGAATGCTATCAACTTGCAAGGTGGCCATAAGCAAATTGAGGTAAGATCTACAAGGTATGTGCCTCTTTCATCCATTCTATCTCCATTGGTCATAAAACCCTAATTAAATCAAAACCCCAATTTTTTGTATTTCTTAGATCTACTTAGATCTAGCCCTCATTTTGAAAAGATATTGAAAACCCACCTCTATAGCATCCACCCCTAGTTGGATCTATAGTTTGGTGGTGATTGGCTAAGAATTGATCCATTTTCTAAGATAAAAAGCTCTCCTTGACCTAAAGCGCACTTCCTTGAGAGAGGCTTGTTGGGCTAGATCTAGCACATGGGTAGGTGAGATCTCACATGATTTGGCATCTAGACACTTGATAACCTAAACCCATGTCCTTACTTTGGTGAAAACTACCTTGTGGACATCTCTCCATGTTTTGAGGGGTTGAAACCCCCTTTTGATTTCATTGATAACTAAAAACTTAGATCTACTAAGATCTACCCATTCGATTCACTTGAAACTTTGAACATGCATAGATCGGGGTACTAGCATCCCGGATCTACATTTTGGTGGCCATTGGACTTGGTTTGGTCCACCAAAACCACTTTTTGCCTCTCCTTGAGAAAGTCGCACCCCTTGGGAATTTTGAGTTGGACCACTTCTAGGAAGTGGGTGTTGGAGATTTTTGTGGATTTGGATCGCCCATGCCTTGAAACCTAGGTCTAGACTGTCCTTTTGTCCCGATCTACCTTGGGGATTGCATTCCTTGTTTTGAGGAATTGTGGTCCACTTTTGGTCATCACCTAAAAACCTAGATCTAGCAAGATCCAACCATTGGATCTCATCCAAACCACTTGACTTGGCTTCTAGGTGTCCCGATCTACACTTTGACATTCTTCTTGACCCCATTAGCCCATCCAACAAGGCACTAGTCCTTCTCCAAGCAAGGCGCACTTCTTGGGATTAGTGTCAAACCCTAGATCTAGCACATGGGTAATCCTAGAACCAACTCTAACTTGTAGATCTAACCTAGATCTAGCCTATAGTACCATCTTCACACTTAACTTCACCTCGTGGGCCTTTCTAGAACCATTTCACACTTCCCAAGGCAACAAGACCCACTTGTGTAAACACATGGTACTATACTTAATAATCATACCCCATCAAGTGGCCTAAACCATACATAGATTGAAACATTAACTATCCATGATACCACCTTCAACCATACCTCAAACATTAGGTCCACTTAGCCTTGCATTGGTTTCCGTAACTTATCATTTATTCACCCTTTGAAACCTTTGCTTGGGTCCAATAAACTATGATTGGGGTATTAGGGTCTCCCCCTTGGTCTGGTTATACCCTGACTTAAAGCGAAGAGTGCCTCGGTTGACGTGACTCCCACATTGCATTGGGAACCGTGGCATCTCTTAGGTCACCTCTTTAGTTGCCTAACTCCTCTACCGTCCCGGATGGGATACCTCTAGGGGCAACTACAAGTTGTGTGATAACAGGTTCTAGGCTATATTTGTTGTTTATGTGTGATTGCATTTATGTTTCAGTTGGTAAATGCAGATCTAGTTGTTTGAGTTTATATTCTTATGAGCATATGTTGATATCGAGACTCATACCACTCGAGATCTCATGGCGATTCAGAGGGAGTAGTGATCTCTGAATCAAATATTTACATGGTATCAGAGCCCTGGTAAGGGTTAGGGAGAGCATCACACTCAGATCTACAGCTACGGCATCAGATCTACGATTATGGGGGAGGATCATATTGCTTGCACGTCTTACTCCGCTATGGATATTGATGAGTGTGCTACCGATGGGATTGACAGGGAGATGGCTGTCAACTCCTGTCAATCATTGATGGCCTCCACCTCTAGTGTATGGTACATAGACAGTGGAGCTTCTAGTCATATGACGGGTGTTCGAGGATACTTTTCTGACCTAGCAGAGGATGGGATAGATCTTGAGATTGTCGTGGGAGACAACTCTACGGTCAAAGCTATAGGACGAGGAACTGTGTCCTTTCAGAAAGACTCTGGAGAACAGTTGAGAGTTCATGATGTCCTATATGTTCCAGGTCTTAAGAAGAACTTATCTCCGTATCTACTATTGAAGATCGAGGACTATGGGTGATGTTCAGAGATGGAAATGTGCTAGTTCATCCCAAGGGATCCAGTGTTGCCTCAGCTGAGAGGATTGGAGTCTGCAGTGGGAAACTGTACAAACTGAGTTTCCAACTACATCATGCCCTAAGTCATAGCAGTCGAGATGAGGAATGTGACCCCATCACAAAGTGACCCAAGTGGGGCTCAACCCTCAAAATGAGGAATGGGGCCCACAAGGTGAAAATCATTGAAGTGACACACTAGGGGTAGGTTATCAATTATGGAGATGAAGGATCAAGTGGGATCTCACCTACCCAGGTGCTAGATCCTTGCAAACTCACCCCTCCTAGGAAGTGCGACCTCCCTTGGAGAAGCTTCTTTGCCTTGGGAAATGGGTTAAATGAGGGCCAATCTTCACCAAACTATAGATCCGGATCGCCGTGGATGCTATAGAGGTGGGTTTTAAATTTTATACCCAAAAACCAAGTGGATCTTGCTAGATCTGAGAAATTGTAAAATGAGGGTTTGAAATATACGGGTTTAATCAATGAACTAGTTGTGCCAATGGATTGGAACCAAGACCAGAAGAACAAACCTGTGGATCTTACCTGGATAACCTTGTAGATGCCTTGATGATGATGATCTATGCAAACCCGATCAATTTGGAGCAATTTGAGGTAGTTTTCTATGAAGTTGATTTGCCCAAGGAAGCCAATGCGCCCTCTCTCCTGCACAATAAACGTCAACAATATCAGATTTACTGTGAACAAGAGATAAGACTAATGCCACAAGAGAAATTACAGAAAGATAACATAGATCAAAATGATACTAATGATAACCCCCTGATACAAGCGAATGCCAAGTGGAGCGAGTTGAAGAAGCCTTGCAAAAATGCCCAAGTGAAGTCGCCCTCCTATAGAGAAGACAAAAGTTTCCAAAAAGATAGATCTTACCACAAATACCCAAATGCTAGTGTTATCCCTAAAGTTGAACCTGACTACTAGGGTCAAGCTTAAGGAAATCTTAGATGGTAGGAATGGGACATCTACAGAATAATTTTTATGTTTTTCTGGTGGTAGTTGAAGACATGAATTAAGTTGGATAATTAAAAACCAGAAGACAGGGATGATTCCAATATATAAATAGAAACAGAAAGATGACTGTGATCATAAACTTACGAATATAAGAGCTCAGATGTCATTTCATAATTGGGGCATAGTTGTATACTATTAAGAAGAATCACAACATGAAATTTAGACCATGTATAGACAGAATACTGAAAGCATATACTTCACAGATTAAAACAAGACATGCTCTAAGTTCATAATCCATTGCAAAAACCAGTAATCTCTGATCAATATGAAAATAAAGACCACATACGGGCCGACAAATATCTGTATCAAACTATACTGACCCCTGCCTCAGCCCTCTCGGCTGGAACTCTACCTCTCCCTCAGATTACATTTCCACAATCATTTATAGAGTTACATGACATGAATCTCTTACGGGATTACTAAACCAGAGATAAAATAAGACTCGAATCAATTGCCATAAAATCTGCAGCTATCTGGAATAAGTCTTAATTTGTTGATTACCCTGCCCATAAATCTGAATTTAGATGAATGTTGCTGTTCTTTATTCCTGAATTGCTCTGCCATCTGTATCCTTGAATATGGAGCCACTTGTGACTTCCTTCCTGGAAATACTGAAGATGATCCCTTGAAATCTGGAAGTAATTTTCCACCTGTGCATTCGATTTCCTCTTCTTCAAATCTGGCACAACCACTTGATTCTTGATTTATTTAAAAGATGTGACACCTGCATACTTTTAACTACCATCTCATCATCAATCGCACTTAGAATGCATAATTGTTAGTGGATGATGATTATTCTGTTTTGGAAAGCATAAACTCTGCCTTAACATTTGAAAATGAATCTTAATTGTTGATATTTAATTCACCTAATCGGCCCAATGACTTGTGAAATGAGAAATGCAACATATTTGCATTCATAAAATTGCAAGCCACATTCTGAATCTGCTTCGAAAATAACAATCACTATTGTAAGACACTTGGTTCTCATTTGGGAAAGTGACAATCTTCAATGCATCACTTTCAATAAAGTTCATATGAGACACTCCTTCTGCTTGGTGCACTTCAATATTGGCTATCAAAAGATTTGGATTGCATTGACAGTAGTTTAGACTCTCACCTCTGACATCTATGTGTTTATAACTTTGCTTTTGGTCGTGACTCATCATTATAGACTTACCTTTGGCGATGGCGAGTTCCAGGCATTTAATATTTGAATAAATGCCATGTTTTATACAATGGACAATACCCTTCATAGGATAACACTAAAGATACAAAAGTTTTATGGTAACATCCGATCCATCTTTGGCCAAAAGCACATCAACTGCGTGATGATCCAACAGCTCTAATGGTCTTCTCTTGGAGCTCATTAAATTCCTCCTTAGTATTTTCTTCATTCTTCACCGCATCCACAATATTGCCAACATCATCAGAGTTTTTCACTTTTCCTTTACGCCCTAAAATATCACTATTTCATTCACCGCCAGCATCATCATTGCTCTCTACCTTCATATGTGCCTGCTTTTATCATGAGAATGCTTAATTTGATACAACAACCATATGCTCACAACAACCAGTAAGACTATATGAAACGCATGCTTGACCTTGAATCCCTTGGATCTCGGATATCAGGTAAATGCCTGCCTAAACATGATACTAATAGCCCAAATTTTTCAAAGCAAAAAAGCCAACTTGCAGCAGAATAATCGCAACAAAATCCCCTCAAGACGTATTCAAAGTCTTTACTATATGGGGTTTCCGAAGCCTTAAATAAGACACTCAAAAATGCAAATTTCGACTAGTACATTGTTGAATCAATCCCGGAGCAATAGCCAAATAAGTATCCACCATCAATCTCTTCAACAGCCTGAATATTAAAATTATAGAGAAGAAGATCATCCTAGATCACAGACTCTGTAGTTGCAATACCAAAATCAAAGCCAGCAGGAGAAACATAAAGATTTGGAAGTACTTCAGTGAATATTGTTAGAATACAAATCTGGTGATAACAACTAGGATGCAATAGACTTTACAATCACCATCGAAGAACACCAGATTCAAAGGAGACCACAAGAATTTCCACAGAAAAGTTTTTCTATATCAAGATTCCAAGAGCCAAAGACCCCTTTACAATGAGAAGCTCTCTCCTTTAAATAGAATGGAGAGAGGCCACAATCTAACCACTTTTTGAATGAGTGGCTAAGATTAAAAGATCAAAAGATCTAATCAATGGTTGAGATGAACTCAACAATACAATACATGGATAAATAATAAAATATAACAATAAGTGGACAAACTCACCCTAGGAGAGGGGATCCCACCAAATCATAATGATAAAACATAAGAAATAACACATGGTGGGTCCAAGGGGTAATTTCTAACACCCTTGGTCAATCCCCATGGCACAGTATCCAAAAATAATCATGCTAGACACCAAATTGTGCCTCTCTGGGAAAGTCGTGAGCCTTAGGAGGCTCCATAAATCATCAAAAAATGCCATAAGTGATGGATGTGGGTCCCGATGAATCTGAAACTGCTGGAGAAGGTGTGGAAGACATCCCACTCATTAGCACAGATCATCCCATGCCATAACCTTGCCTCAGTAGCCCAAATCGAATTCCTCTGTAGCCATTTTTACCATTTTTGGACTGCCTCCGGAAGTGTGAAACTGCCCAAACTGCCTCCTGGAGTGCCTGGCTCCAAAAAATAAAATCACCAGACTGTCTGGGAGGGGGGTAATATGGTAATAACAAGTGGCTGGACCACCCCCTCCATCAATAGCGCTCTAGGTGAACCAATCATATCTCTTCTCTGCTCTGACAAGGCCTCCGACAAGCCAAAACTGCACTAGGATAGCAAACTGAGGCTAAAAATCACCGTAACTGCCCGAAACTGAAAACAGACTGTCTCATGCGACTGAGAAGGTCCAAATCCATCTAAGGTGTGTACTCATACACCATATAGTCCTCTGCATGGTCCAAAATAAATACTCATCATATCTGGCAGACCAAATAATAATAATCTGTAAAAGTACTGAAAAGCACAAATCATCATCATAAGCTTGAAAACACTGCATAAGCCCACCATGGTGACCTGTACCAGACCATATATCATCTATCCGTAACATTTGAGGTCTGCCACCTCATGTCCTGTGGTTGACTTTTGGTCAAACTGGTTTTGACCAAGTCAACATGACCAAAATATAACTCAAACTGTCATCAAACTGCTGCAAGGTGTCAAAGGTTAAAACATGCTTTACAATCCATTCACATAGCAATTATAACAAATAGCAATCATTACTGGCGATCTAAATCCAAATATAGTAGGTCATTAATTATTATTATTACTCAGACAAGACTTTCAAGGTCATACTCACTTCATAGTTGTGATCAATTTGCTAGTGAAGGGTGAAGGCCAAGAATAAAGTGGCTAGGTCAAAGGATGACTTACTGACTCAACACTGTGACACTTTGGATATGGAACATGGAATACACACCATAGCATATAGTGGACAAGCAACAACACAGGGAATGGTGGTGTCTCACAAATGGGTAAGTTGTTCAAAGAGTGTTTATTCACCTTGACAGATGCGCACAATCCATAATACAAATGAGGCCAGCAATCTTTTTGATATAGAGTTTAAGTTCCATTGCTTTTTGGGCCTATTGTTTCCATAGCCTTTGATCTATGTGTGTTTATGAACACATTGCATAGATTTACATTTCATTAGGATTTTTTGCTGCAGGTGTGTTTTTAAGGCACTTGTTTACCTGAGCACTTCTAGGTGTGTCACAGATAGCTTGTTTACCTAGGTATTTACATTTCATAAAAGATATAACATTTGATGTTTCAAAGCCATTTTCATTTGGCTTGCCTTTCATTCATGTGTGTTAAGAAACACATTGCATGAATGGGCTTTTCATACAAGATATAACATTTCATTTCCATACTTTGTATTCATGGCAGCACTAAAAGTTTCAGGTTTAGCCAACAACATCTTTAGTGACTAGGGGGACTAAGCCAACTCACCATAGGTAAGTTTTGTCACCAACTCAGAGCTGAGACACAATAAACCGGGAATCTCATCCAATATAGAGGCTACAGTGGGGGAAGGTCCTCCATGCCACTAGTCAAGTAGTAAGTCAAGGTAATGAACAAACTGGGTAAGTCATGGATGGATGAAGTCAGTGAATAATGAAACCGACACTAGCAGGCCAAAGTATGGCGGGAATGATCACCTCTATTCTCCCTAGGGAGGGTAAAACCAATGAGTATAGGCCAAGAACTTCTAAGTCTGAGTAGGGACATATATATATATATATAAGTACAACCAGGTCCACATATCTATATGATCGCCAGATCATGATACTAAATGCTAAGACATGCTAAGAAAATGAAAATAAAAGCAATATAACCGTAACACCATAATATACCTACTGAGTCATATACCTGAAAGATCATCATCTGAACCATCATTTGTCCTCTAAAACTGCTGTTGTAACTCTAGGCACTATTGACTGCTCTATACAAATGGCTAAATAGCTACATCGGTCATCTCTCTGAGTGTCCTGAGACTTAGTCATGGCATGGGGAATAAAACTGCTATCCCTAATCTGATAGTGATCCATAATAGATGCTCATCTTAGCATCTCAATGCAAGGGAACTGGCTGAATGGTGTACTGGAATCAAAAAAATAATGTATGGTAGCCCGGCTACTATATATGTGATAACAGGTATGATGAGACTTTGAAGGCCTATCGCATTTACATCCCTGCTCTCAAAAAGACTGTTGTGAGGCGAGATGTGAAGTTTGAGGAGGATCAGGCCTTTCGAAAATCATGTGAGTCAGAGAAGGGAAAACAACAGGTTGCTACTTCCCTTCATGACACAGGTTAGAGTACTGTTCAGCAACCAACAGGGTCCCAAGTGTTAGGAGTGACAGATGCATAAGATTCGGGTTCCATGGGCATAGGAGCAGGAACTAGCACAGGTTCTCAGATTGGTGATCAACTGAGATTAGGGTCCCAGATTACAGGTTCACGAGCTACAGGATCGACAACTACAGGCACCTCTACCGGAGGTACTCATTCTCATACAGGTCATTGGGACGAGGATGAGGAGTTCTCCTCACAAGATGTCACTTCAGGGAAGAGAAAGCCTAAGTGGCTTCAAGATATCTTGAAGGACGCTCAAGCAGTAGGAGCTCCCAAGAAAGACGTAAGAGAAAGAAAGGCTCCACAGCGATTTTGCAGTTACTTAGCTCTAGTAAGTAGTATCAGTGAGTCAGAGCCATCCTCTTACGAACAAGCAGCAGGTAAGCAAGCCTGGAGAGATGCCATGTTGGAAGAGTATTCTTCCATCATGAAGAATGATGTCTGGGAAGTGGTACCCAGACCTGAGGGAAAATCTGTGGTCACCTCTAGATGGCTTTACAAAATCAAATATGCTGCAGATGGAAGCATTGAGAAGTACAAAGCCAGGTTTGTTGCTAGAGGGTTCTCACAGATAGAGGGAGTTGACTATGATGAGACATTTGCTCCTGTGGCCAGATACTATTCCATCAGGACTGTGATTTCTGTTGCAGCAGAAATGGGATCGGAGATTCACCAGATGGATGTCAAGATAGCTTTCCTCAATGGACTCATCGAGGAGGAGGTATACATTGAGTAGCTAGAGGGCTTCGAGGTACGTGAGTGAGAGTCTCATGTATGCAGATTGAAGAAAGCCCTGTACGGTTTGAAACAGGCACCCAGAGCTTGGTATTCTAGGATAGATACCTATTTGCAACAACTAGGGTTTCAGAAAAGTGAAGCAGACCCAAATCTCTACTTCATTATGGTGAGAGGGGACCCTCTCATTCTTGTGCTTTATGTAGATGACCTCTTTATTACAGGGGCAGAGAAACTCATCAGTGATTGCAAGAAGGATCTTGCATCTGAGTTTGAAATGAAGGATATAGGGTTGATGCATTACTTCCTAGGGATGGAAGTCTGGTAGGAGGATGGGCATATCTTTCTCAGTCAGGGCAAGTATGCAATGGACATTTTGAAGAGATTTTAGATGCAGGATTGCAAGCCCATGACTACCCCTATGACAACCAACTGGAAGAAGCAGGTGGCTTCTGGGAGCAAGTTGGTTGATTCGACGAGGTATCGACAGCCCATCGGTTCCCTGATGTATTTGGTCAACACCAGACCAGATTTGAGTTTTGCAGTCAACACCTTGAATCAGTACATGGTAGAAACCAAAGATGTGCATTGGGTGGCTGCAAAGCATGTTTTGAGATACATCAGTGGAACAGTAGAATATGGGCTGAATTACGTGAGGCAGGGAGAAGTCCAGCTTGTAGGGGAGAAGTCCAGCTTGTAGGGTTCACAGATTCAGATTGGGCAGGTAATGCAGGTGACATGAAAAGCACCTCCGGGTGTTGCTTCAGCTTAGGATCGGCAGTTGTGTCATGGTTCAGCAGGAAGCAGAAGTCCGATGCATTGAGTTCTGCTGAAGCAGAATATATGGCGGCTAGCCTAGCCAGTTGTGAAGCCATCTGGCTTCGCAAGATGTTGGTAAGTCTATTTGATCAGCAGTTGGAACCTACGGTGATTCACTGTGACAATCAGAGTTGCCTCAAACTCTCTGAGAATCCAGTATTTCATGATTGATCCAAACACATTGAGATCAGATATCACTTCATTCGTGATCATGTTCAGAAGGGAGCAATTGAGCTCCAATACATTTCCACATATGAGCAGGTTGCAGACATTCTGACAAAGTCCTTGATGAAGAATAAATTTGAGTACTTTAGGGAGAAGATGGGAGTGGTGCAGAATCCTTTCTTGGTTAAGAGGGAGTGTTAAAATATTAACCAGGAAAATGTTCGGGAAGAAATGCATGCAATGGTTTGCATGCATGCATGCAAAAGTGAGCTTTGCATGCACCTACTTTTAGGTTTTTGGTAAACCTAATTTGACAGTGAGATGATATAAGGAAGACAGAAGGTGTTTGTCTTCACTACTGAGATAATTGATCTGAGATAGATCAATTGAGAGGAGGACGACTTTACTTGAGAAGGAGGGCGCATTCCTTAAGGAGGAAGCTCGTACCGCATCCGGTTGAGCGATTGAGTGTCTGTAACTTGCAGTGTATCTTCGTCGTAGTGATTGAGGAAGATCAGTGACAATCAGAGCTGAGATCTGCTGAGATCTGATTTAGTACGAGTCATTCTTCTTTGGAGGGAGGGCGCACTTGTGCATGTAGAGGAGGACGTTTTCAGCAGTAGGCTTCTTCAGTTACAGAGCTGATCAGAGCAGAGGATAGAGAGATACAGATCAGATAGAGCCAGATGTAGGGATACTCAGATCTAGTTTTCCAGTTAGGGCTCATTCTTCCAGTGCATGCATCAGTTGATGCATGCAAATCTAGAGTTTGCCTGAAGTGATTGCTGAGGTAACCCTGTATTGTACTTGTCTCATTTTCTATATGCTCTGGACTTGAGAGAGAAGATAGCCCCACAGTTTGCTGGTTTTTCTCGAAAGGGTTCCAGGGTATATTCAGGAAGAGAACGTTCACAGGAGCAACCACGCCTCTAATACACGTCTTTCCTTCATTTGCAACCCAATATCGAGCCTTAGACATTATTCTTGCCCCAAGGCTACGTATACCAATTGAGAAGTTGAGCTTCTCTCCAAAATCGACCTCCTTGTTAGCATTATCCATTAGAGCAATTTTGGGGTCTAAAATGGGCCTTGTTACCACCAAAAGTTGCACTTCAGAGAGCCGCCAATGTTGCACAAATTACTTGTGCTTACCAATGTTCAGAAGATCCAATTTTGGCCTTTTCAGGGCCCCCTTTTTAATTTTTGTAATGCATGACCATGCCCCACAGGGTTTGTAATAAAGTGTATTAGCATGATGGTCTTTGAGTGACTCGGTTCCCTAAGACTTGACAACCAAATAAGGTATTCCAAGGAGTTTTTTCCCTTGTCGATTATGCTTTGCCTTTAACCGAGTATAATCGATGAGTTTTTCTCTTACACCTCCAAAGCTGGAATGCCCAAAGTGGTGGTTAGGCCTTAGGGGGTTATTAGAGTCCATTTTGTGACGTTTATAAACATGCTAGACGCTAAAATAATGTCGTTTGGTCATGTACTAGGTCCCCCAGGAGTTTCAGTCAGTTCTGAGAAAAATATTTTTTCCACATTTTTAAGCCTCTCTTTTTAACGGTTTAAATGGAAAGTTTCAAGTGGTGATAAAAGTGTGATCCGGAGGCGGAATTTGGCACAAGGATGCTCGTTTTCACGCTCAGAGCATCTTCTTTACCTTGGTACCCATTCTTCCTATGTTTCGGGCGATCAAAAACGTCCCGTGGAGCATTTTTGCTTATTAGAGCTACAAATTAGCAAAAAAATGCCAATGGTGCTACAAATTGCACCATTATAAAAAATTGAATTTTGGCACATGCCAAATGACATGGCATAAGTTCAAATAAGGTGGACGACTACATCAAAAGGTTAAAGCATATGTTGGTGGTCGAATTGAAGTCAAACGTTGAAGATATTAAATCAAGGAAGCGCCCATCCCTCACGTGGGCATCAAAATGACTTGGCATCAACTGTATGGTGGGCGATTAAATTTAAAACCTTATGTATAAATTATTTGATGGGCGACTATCTAAAAGGCCAAGTTATTACATTACAAAGTCGTATGGTGAATTTCCAAAGTTTGAGCGAGTGTATTTTTTCAAAAGGAAGTTTACGTGGGCTAGCTTTCCCCACATAGCCGCGTACGGGTTGGGTTGATGATAAGTTAAATGGTGGGCGCCTACCTCTTTGGGAGGTGGCACAACCCACGTGTTTTACCTTCCTTTTAAACAACCAATCAGAACTCGCACGAAAGCATGAACGAGGAAGGAAACATCACCATTTGCCTTCCTCACGTGGATAGCTCTTTTTCCATTTGGCACCCACCAACGATTATTCCTATGTGGAATGGAAACATCACTCTCGCCCTCCCTTCGCATGAGTTGTTTGCTCGTCACGACATCTTCCTCTTTCGAATTGATTTTCTCCAATGAGGAGTGCCCCCACCTCTCTTGAGGTGGCGCAGATCCATTGGGTATGAGCTATCTTGCTCTACAACCAAGGAGCTCACCCTCCTTAGGGTTTTGCGCCCTAGATTGCTTTCCTTGTGCTATTTATTGAAGAGCTTTGGTCCATTGTTAACATCTGAAGGTGGAACCTCTACTCATAATTATTGTAATATTTTTCTGAGTTTAATAAAGACGACTTTGTAGGCTAGTCTAGTGATTGTCTTTGGTGAAGGATCTTCATGCTTGTATACTTGAGGTAAATTGTATCATGTTTCATAGTTAGTATTGTCGGGATTGTATATCTTTTAAAGGGAAGTTACCTTCTTAAAGATCTGTAAGTAATACTCTATAGTTTGCTTACTCTTGTAAATGATGATAGGATGCTAATAGTAGTGTGAATTCTTGTTCAAATCCATTGCTTTACTGCTTTCCTTCAATCATTTACACATATGCTCTTATCCCCTTGCTAGTTGTTTGCAGCTGTTTACAAGTAGCCTAAGCTGGATGAGTCAATGAACATGTTAGTTCATCTCTTTATCTAGTATATTCGAACAAAGCAACTGATCTCACCGGTGCATCAGGGAGCTTGACTCCATTTCCTCTTCTCAAACACTCAATCCCCACTGGTTCCATTTCTTAGATCCAACTTTCTTCTGCTACCTTTGGTTACTGGTTACTTATGCTCTGATTTACATTATATCAAGCAAATCTAAAGTAGATCTAAGTTATTATGTTAGATCATAGTTCTTTCAAAGCATAAATAATTAAATCTAGATCTAATTACACAAGTTTTCCTTTTCAAGCTTGTTTTATCATAAAATCTAGAGTTCTTGATAGGAAAAATTTGTTTTGGTTGAATAGTATATTTGGCATTTAAGTGCTTTGGTTCGCTTATCTTTTCCAAAAGCAAACAAAAGATTCTAGGGAAAATAGTTTTCTAGCTCACTTTCCTTAGTCATTTGACTCCATTTTTGTAGTAATTAAGTTAGAAATTTTTGACCTTTTTGCATCTAAACTGAACATACTCTTAAAGTGTGTTTTGGTCAATTCTAGAAACTTTAGCTCGTTGGTTTTTATTGCATGCATATCAGTTTTGAATTTAAAAGTTAATTAAAATTCGGTTAGAGACATAAAAAATCATCTAAAAAGTAGTTTGTTGCATCCTAGTTTGATCCCTTATTTTTTAGCCATTTCTGTAGCATTTGATTATCTTTTCTAACCAACATATCTTGCTGGTCTGTTTTCATGCCTAGCAGGTTGGGACAAAAAACTTAATAAAAATTTGCATTTGGAACTTCTAGAACCATCCAGAGAACCGGTTTGAAGCACTATTTCTTTTGTCTCTCAAATATTGTAAACTAACTTGTTCCCTTTTGATAAAGGGCAAGCAGTATTCCTTCTAAAGTTTCTAAGTTGTAAATAAAAAATAAAAAGAGCTCAGTAGGCTATTGCAGCGCTTGCCCCCAATCCCCCAGGGGGGATTCGCGTCGATTTTCATTTTTTCTTTTCTTTTCTTTGTTTAGATTAATTCCTTTATGCTTTAGTAATTAAATAGCAAACACTCAAGCACACAACGTCCTCCGAGGACTCATTTATCATTTTGTTATATGCTTATGTGTTTTTATCAATCATACAATTGTTCTTAAAATCTGATCTTAAAACTAACCCCTTGCTCTACCGAAGTACTCCATCACTTTGTGGTGCGAGGAAAAGATATTCTTGGGTTGTAGCTTAGTTAATCATCCACTCACACATTTTAATAAAACGACCCAACACTACAAACTTAAAGTTGACCGTTATAGCTTAGTCGGAACAGTTGGGCCAATCAGAAACAAGTGTAAGGTACATAGTTTTAATAGGACAATCCAATCTCATTTTTCTTGGCGGATTCGGGAGGTTGCATGGGTGTATACCGTAGAGTAAGCAGGCTACTTTAAGAAGGTTCATCCTTGCCTGATTGGACACTCGGCGAAGCCGTTAAAGCACTCAGTCCAAAGAGCTAGATTTGGTTGGGCCAAACCAATAATTTTACCCAATCCTTTAATACTCATCTAATAATCTAAAATAAACCAACAAGCCTCTTGCAATTCCTTCACGACCCTACACAGCAACAATCGCATGCATTTATTTCTTGGCACTGGTCTATTTATTTTTATCATTCTTGCAAAATGTCATGAAATGTATCTTTACCAATATCATGTGTAGTGTTAATTGAATATTTGCAATGATGTATTGTTGAGTTATTTTTCCATCTCATCATCGTATAACTCCTTGAATAGACTTTTACCTTTGTTATAGATTAAAAGCCTTAGTTTATTTTTTTATAGGGACCACCCCCCTTGGCTTCGCTAGGAGTAAGCCTAGACGGAGGAGTCGAGTAATCAAGTGAACACTTGACTCTCACTTGCCCCCAAGGACACACCGAGCGACTTGAAGGTTTCCTGTCATGTCCCCCCAGGTGTGTATTAGGTGGCAACAGGCCTCATAAAAAAATTCCATAGATGAGTTGGAATTCAAAAACCAATAGAATTTCAAGAAATTGGGTCAGCGATTATCATTGAGTTGGACATATAAAAGTCAAAGAATATTATGTGTCACATTTTTATTTGGCAATAGTTAACTATATATAAAACTCACATTGTTTAAGTATCAATAAAATATCATAAATATTCTTGACATACTAAATATAAAATATTTTATATTATCACTACCTCCAACCATTATAAAAGTAAATATCACTTTAATTAAAATTATATTGAAATTATTTAGAAATACTAAAATAATTTGTATCATTAATTTTATTTTAAAAATATATATATATAATAACCAGTTATTTATGTATAAAGCAAATAACAACTTATATTATATAATTTAATAACTAACATGTAACAAATATTATAATAACATGGAGTCTATTATAATAACATAATATGATAATAACTAACACAACTAATATGAGGTATATTTTTTTACAAAGAATATATAACAACCATTTATTTATATATAAAGCAAATAACAACTTATATTATATAATATAATAACTAAAACATAACAAATATTATTATAACATGAGGTTTGTTATAGTAGCATAATAACTAACACGTAGCTAATATGAGGTATATTTGTTACGTGCTACGTGTTAGTTATTTGTTATATGACGTTTATTAAACAAATATTATAATAACATGAGGTTTATTATGTTTATTATTTTTAAATATTATTACAATTAATTATAATTATATTTGTTTATCAAGTTTTAAATTTATTATTAAATATATGAAAAGTACTAATATATTGAATCAAAAATAAATTATTTTAAATATATAATGACATAAATTTAAATTTCTTACCATTACATCATTTATTTTGTGTGCACAAGAATCTAAGTCTTTCATTATTATTTTCAACCCTCACCTCTTAGCTCTACACTAACCCAACATGCTTTTTCAACTATCATTAATGAGACAATATAGATTAATCTTCACTAGATAACACCTCTAAGATAGTTTGATGTGGCATATGCTTAGTGTGACATGGTATTTTTTAATATTTTCCTTTGGAGGCCCATTTTAGACTTCAAATTTGCTCTAATGATTCAAATCTGAATTATGCACCAGCAGAAAAAACACTTGTATTTGCATTTGTGGCCATACCAGCTGTGGAAATAGTACCTACGGCCTTACATACCTCAAGAGGAACACCCTCAATCTTCAGCCTATCAATAGACTTGTCTATGGTCTAATTTGTGGCCCACACATCCAAACAAACCCCCTGGTGGCTCTATGCTCATTGGTACCACGGATCTGTCCTTGCTGAATTGTACCATCTTGCCCCACATCCTGCAGAGCCTTACCACGGCTCTGCCCCACGTCCAGCGGAGCTGTTCCATTATATCTCCCCTCGTGTATTGTACCATCTTTTCAATCATGAGCTATATCCCCGCTCAAGCTCCCCATCATATCCAACACTCTGCTAGTTGTTATTATATAAGCGAGAGTGGCAAATCTATTGTTTGATATTTGTTAAGAGCAATGACTAAAAAGTCGATCACTACAACATTATCTTAATCTTGTAGTGATTGAAGAAACTTTGTTTGTTTGAAAGAAGTCCTTTAGATCAACTTTCATATGCTTAAAAATCGAGAGCTTAATTCAAAATCCAGGCAAGATAGTCTTTGTCTCTTTTATCATATGCTTCACTCACATACAAGGTGATTAGGTCTTTGTAATGGTTAGTTTTTGAATTGAATGTGGTAGCATCATGAAGTTGAAGATCAATGCATAGCGGTCAATTCTTATGGGAAATGTTTTTTTTTCTCATACATTTCGATTTATTTCTAACTCTATTTGGAACACAGGTTGCTCAAGATGCCTTTGACCCAGAGTTGATTCTATACAATGCAGGGACTGATATTCTTAATGGTGATCCATTAGGTAGGCTAAAGGTTAGTTTCCTTTTACCTCCTAGTATGAAATGTATGTGACATCAAATTCATTCTCCTCCCTTCCACAAACTTAAGATTCTATCCTATGAGGTTTACTCTTTTATGTGCTGAATTAAAGTTAGCGACTCGTTCTCTAATTGGCCCTTACATGCATTTGCTAAATGTGTAGAAGCATTGATTTTTGTCAATTTTGTTTTGAATTGTAATTCTTGTTTCATACATATAGTAATGTTTTCTTATATCATTTCTTTAATGAATGAACCTTCTTGCAGTAAATGTAAAAGAACTCAAGAAATTTGCTTCCCTTTTATATGAGTTTCTTACTAAGTTGGGTTTTAATGTTAAACAGTTCTGCTACAAATTTTTTAACTATTCAAGTTCAATTGCCATGGCACGTAAGATTAAATAACTTTATGCAAGAGTCAATGAATTATGGAGGAAGATAAATTAACCTAGTTATGAGGTAAAATGTAAGGCAATTTTTTGGTCATTATGCAGCATAGGAGGGAAGCCATTATGGATTTTATGGCACCCATGATGTAGGCTCTGATCCGGTAGATATTGGTTAAATCCTTGAACAGAGAGAATAGTTGAGTTGAAATAAGTTAATAACATAAAACATAATGACAACACACAACACTTTTAGATGCTAAAACTACATGATAAAGTGCATGACATCGAAACACCTATACTGGTTGTTACAAGGAACAGGAGGTTGTCTTGTGATTGTCTTCGTGGTTATGTAAAATTGCCACAACATCGTTAGTTGAGAATTTGATGTGATGACCTAAATTTGACATAACATAGGTTTATATAGTCATGTATAAAGGCTACCCTAAATTTGGGCAATGACAATTGAGAAATTTATTTTCTTGATTAATTTTTGAATTACTCAGCGCTCCCTTTTGCATGCAACCGTGAAGATCAGTAAATTCTCCCATTTTATATAGACTATGTATAGCTTCAAAAATGTTAATGCAATGTTAGTTATACGATGAAGGGTGGCACTGCTAAGTATGACTAACATCTTGATGGAAATAGATCAAGCTTAAAACACCATAATCATTGAATGCAAGTAAATAAGTACAACTTTTAGATTAATGATAAACTTGATTAATTTTTGAATTACTCAATGCTCCCTTTAGCATGCAAAACACATTACGCAACTTGACGAGAACTTCATACTCAAACAATAACTCTAGCCATAAAAGCTCATATATTTGCGTCAAAAACAACACCCAAATTGAAAATTGTTGCAACCAGTAGATTTTTTTTTTTTTTTTTGGGGGGGGGGCCTAAAATTATAAGTTATTACAAGCTTTTAAAAAGCCTAGCCAGTGCCATTGCAATCAAAACCATAAATCGACCCCCGAATCGAAAAGGGATGCTACGGGCAACGCCCTTTTTTTTTCCAGTGTTCCATGGGGACGCGTTTCTTGCGTCCCGGGGACTTGGGGACTCTTGGCGAAACGTTTCCCCCCCCTCCATGCCCTTGAGAATTTTTGTTTTTTATGTTTTTCCATTATTTTCACTTTTTACAATCCCTACATGGTACTACTTAGAAAATAAATCAATAGATTTAGTATTTACATGGCACAATCATGAATATACATCAAATGGATTATTATTTTTGGTATTTTATTTTAATTTGTAATTTTAGAGAAGTTCCCCCGTCCCCCCAAAATTTCTTTAAGAATTGGGGGTGGTCTCCACGTGTCCCGAATGTGCATTTCCCCGCTCCCGTGTCCCCCCGTCCCGAAAACTTGGGGGAACATTGTTTTTTTCGGGGCTAAATACATATTGTTTGAGACCCTAGCCTCAACAACCAGTGTCGCTGCATTCAAAAACCCTAAATAAACGCCCAACCGAAAAAGTGGTGCTACCATTGCACCCCAATTTTGTTTTCCGAGGCTGAAATTACAATTGCTTTGAAACTGTGGCCTTAACAGTAGGTGACATTGCAACGAAAATGTCAAAATCGACCCCCTAATCGAAAAATGGCACTACCAGTAGCAACCCTTTCTTCCATGGGGTTAAAATTGCAGGTATTTCAAAACCACGACCTAAAAAATATATTAAAATTGAAAAAATCTGTCTCCGGCATGTTTCCTCGAAATTAGGGATGCCAATTTAGACTTTATTATGTCTTTTTTGGCCATTTATTTTGTCTTTTTGGCCATTTTCGAGAGAAAATCATATTAAGTGATAAATAATCACCCATTTTACTCTCAAAGTGGGTTTAGGGGTAAAGTGGGTGCTCTGAGTTAGGAAACGAGCACCCCCGTGGCAAATTCAACCCCCTAGTACCTCTTTTATGACATTTTTATTTTTTACAATTAAAATATTCCATTTTTTAACGGGGTTTTTTTTTTGCGGAAAATTAAAAACACCTAGGAAGGACTTAGCACATGTTCATATGACTCAAAAACAGTGGCTAACATGGTAATATACATTGACACCTAGACTTTAATAACCTCCTAAGACCTAACCACCAAGACAACTACTCCAGCATTGGAGGATTGAGTGAAAACTCGAAAATTATAAGTCGTTGAAAGGCAACATATAATTAACAAGGAAAAAATGCTCTAGAGTAGTTAGATTGATATTTAATATGTGAACATGTGGATCTAGTCATATAGATTGAACGGGCTATTCATGGCCAATCCAGACAGGACTGGGGCTGCCACAAGATAAACCGTATCCATGCAAGTTCATATAGTAAGAGGTAGATATGCAAGTTCAAGTTTCCTAGGAAAGTCGATTCTTTTACATAAGTTCATCATGCTACGACACTTTATTACAATTCCCCCAAGGGGGTATGAACATGCGGATTTTTTTTTAAAAGAAGGGGCCAAAAGGCCTGCATGGACTTCTGAACTCTGATTACGAACAAGTGGCTTGTTCATACTTCAGCGGCTGAACTGCAAGTCCAACTAAGTGCAACTTAGTGGGTAATAGAGTGATTGCCCAATTTTATCATGCCATAATATTTGTTTAATCTGTGCATTCATTTTTGTTTGAGTTAACTTAAGGAATTTCATTGCACCATAATCTAGTGATTGTGCATGTGAGTTGAGCTCATTGCAACTGTTGCTGTGGTCACATTAGTTCCAATAGAGTGCATTTGGATCAGTAAAAGAATACATATTTTGTTGAAATATTGTAACTTCAAAGAATATTCTATTGTATTTTATTATTGTAATTTATTCGGAGATTTTTTATTCCTCCGTCGGGATGTTTGGTCATCATAGAGTCATGAGGTAAATCCTCCCATGTCAGTCGGGGCAATAGATCCCCCAGAGTCAAATGTAATGGGTTTTTTAAGTCCCCTAGAGGAGTTGGCCCAGTCAACATTAGTTGAGTGGTAAAGTTAGTTGAGGTCGACATGCCAAGTTGTAAAATTAAAGTAGAAGTGAATGTATAAATAGAGAGCTAGGCTCTCTCATTTATTCATTCATTCATTCACACACACACACACTCACTTGTGTAATTCGCAATGGAGAGAGAGAGAGATATCTACAAGGAGAAGGAGCACTTGTTTGGGGTTTTGTCTTTGTTCTTTTGATCATCTATATTGAGGAAGTTTTGTTGGGTTTTCTTCCCTTAGAGAGTTTTCTAAGATAAGTTTGTGTCTCTTGTGTTTATGCTGTGCTTGTTATTCTTTCAGTGATCTTGTATATGCTATTGTTGTGAAATTGAATTGAAAACTGATGTTATCTATCTTAGCATATTGAATCTTAACATGGTATCCGAGCTAGCCTGAAGGAAGGCAATGTATGGCATTTACAACACTTGTTTCACTTCCGACAATTTGAAAGCTAGGGCTTTGTATAGCAAAACCTAGTAATCGTGGAACTTTCGCTATAAATCACTTTTGGCCAAGGTTCAGGATCTGAAACTTGGACAGAACAAAGATGAAATGTTCATGTACCTTGTGTCCGAGTTTCAACCTAAGATTCGTTGTACTTTGTGAGATATGATCCGTACAAGTTAGGGTTTCTTCCTCTTCCAGAATGCATCCCTAAACAGGTGACCTAGGAAAAAAGGTCATATCTCGGGCTAAGAAGCTCCAAATGGAATTCCGTAAAAAGTTAAAGTTAGGGCACAGACTGTAGTTTCACAGGTTCGAGTATCAGAGGCCGAAGTTGAAACAGTGACACGTGGCACGTCGTACAAGTTCGCTATTCTGTTTCATCCCATAAACAGATGACCTAGGGAAAAAGGTCATATCTCGGGCTAAGAAGCTCCAAATGGAATTCCGTAAAAAGTGGCAGTTAGGGCATAGACTGTAGTTTCACAGGTCCGAGTATCAGAGGCCGAAGTTGAAACAGTGACACGTGGCACTCCGTACAAGTTCGCTATTCTGTTTCATCCAATAAACAAGTCATGTTGGGAAACTTAGCATATCTCTCTCATGGAGAATCCAGTGAAGTTCAAATCTGTGGGGTTGGAAAGATGACAGGTCAGGCTACCACAGGCCGAAGTTTCAGACCCTAAGGATCCGAAATTTCAGAGATACACCAGAAACAATAAGGCACATCTGAAATAGCTCAATGGAGGAAATCAAAGAAGAGGAGGAAGAAGCTCTCACTTAGGGTTTTCAGTTTTTTAGGTATGACATGACCTGATACAATGTTGGAGACACCTGATGCAACATTGGAAACTTTGAAAATGGATTTGGAATCCATTCATCTTAGATATTAATCTTCCATCAAAATATTGTGGGAGGTAGGAGATTGAAAATTAGGGTTTCCAAGTAAGAAGAAACCTTAGCAAAGTTGGGAGACTCATAGGGTAGCAATGAAGGAGGTTTAAATGGCACTGATATTCTATCATCCTAGAACCATGACCTATATAAGATGTTTACAAGTGATCTACCTTGGATGATTAGGGTTTTACCCTTGTATAAAAAGACTACAAGCAATCTCGACAGGTATGACTTGAGGAGATGCAGGTATGTT
This sequence comes from Larix kaempferi, assembly GCA_027924585.1. Taxonomy (NCBI): domain Eukaryota; kingdom Viridiplantae; phylum Streptophyta; class Pinopsida; order Pinales; family Pinaceae; genus Larix; species Larix kaempferi. Next base: position 4,277,496 of record BSBM01000705.1, read on the forward strand.
TTGAAATCTGTTTCATTTATCTGATGATTAAGTTCATGATATGTTTGTATTCATATTATTGAGGTTAGTACAATCATGATTAATTTTAGACTTGTCTGATCACCTTAGTAAAAGTATGAATGCATGTGAATGATAGAAGACATTCATTGCTTAGGGTTATGGCACTTATGATTGTACTAATGCACTTGTGGTGTTGTATGAGGATGATGTTGTCTGCTAACATGAAAGGTATTGTTATCACACAACTTGTAGTTGTCCCTAAAGGTATCCCATCCGGGACTGTAGAGGAGATGGACAACTAAAGAGATGACCCAAGAGATGCCACGGTTCCCAATGCAAGTTGGGAGTCGCGATAACCAAGACACTCTTCACTTTAGATCAAGACAAATCAAGACCAAGGGGGAGACCCTAGCCAATCAATGAAGATTAGCTATCACAAAGGTTCCTAGGGAAATGTGTAAGTTAGGTTACGGAAACCAATGCGTAAGGTGGATTAAGTGGACCCAAGAGTTTAAGTGTGGTTGAAGAGGCTTAAGATTTGACAAGTGTTTCAACCAATAGATGACTGAGGCCACTTATTGAAGCGCAAATGAATTAGATCTAGTACCATGAAAAGACACAAGTAGGGCCCACTCGTTAAAAAGTGGAAAATGGTCCAAATAGGGCCCACTTGGTTGGATTAAGGGTGAGATGGCACTAACTGGATGAGATGAGGTAGATCTATGGATCTAAGCCAAGATAGACAACACCCACATATGGGATCTAGGAAAAGGCCACCAACCCAAGGAGTGCGAATTGCCCAAGGGAGACTAGTGCCATGAGATGAGAGGGCAAATGGAGTCCAAATTATGCCAAAATGTAGATCGGGGTAGATTAGGCAATTATCAAAGTGGGTTTAAAGTGGCATGCCCCAACATGAGCTAGATCTCCATAGATCTAAGGTTGAAAATGCATCACCCAATGACCCAAGTGGGGCACACCCTCAAAATGAGGAATGGGGTCCACAAGTCAGAAATCAAAGAAGTGAAGCACTAGGGGTAGGTTATCAAGGTAGGAAAATGCAAATCAAGTAGGATCTCACCTACCCACGTCTTGGAAGTAGCAAAACTCATCCTCCCAAGGAGTGTGACCTCACCTAAGGAAGGCTAAGTGCTTTGGGAAAAGGGTCAAATGAAGGCCAATTGCCACCAAACTATAGATCCGAAGTGTCGTGGATGCTATAGAGGTGGGTTCTTTTTATTATCCCCAAAGCCAATCTAGATCCAAGTAGATCTAGAAAAAAGTGAAAAAAAGGGTTTTGATTTTAAGGGTTTGATGACCAATGAAGAAGAAGAAGAGTAGATCTAGGTACATACCTTGTAGAACATAACTCAAATGCTTGTGGCCACTTTGCAAATTGATAGCATTCTCCTATGTGTATATTCAAGAGTGAGATCTAGTGCTCCAAGCCAAAACGTTCTCCTCCAAAGATAGCCAAATCGTCCTCCTCCTACAAGACAAGATCAAGTGAAACAAGCCAAGTAAGAAAATTATGAAAATGATGAAGAGATGTAATAGAAAGCATCAACTATGTCACAAAGATACAATAATGATACTCCCTGTCACAAAGATCAACCCAAGAGAATATATCTAAGTCCTCTCAACAATAGCCTCCTTCAAATCGTCCTCCTCTTCACCAATTCGGCCTCCCTTTAGAAAAACATGTAGCCCAAGATCCACAATGATACATAGAAGAGATACTGTATATTCAAAGTGCAAAAGAATCTATCAAGACACGAGAAGTAGATCCACAAAGAAGTATTCTATTCCAATCTTCAAGAGCTCCAAAGGTGCTTTACAATGAGGGGGGTCTCCTCCTTATATAGGATAATAAAGACCATCTCAAAACCACTTTTTGAAATGAGTGGTTGAGATTAAAAGATCTCACAATATAATCAATGGCTAAGATAAGCCTAACATAAAATCACATGGATCACTCAAAAGAGGGATGACGTCATAGCTAAAAGTGACTAAGTGAGGGTGACGTCATCCTCTAAAGGGGGCTAAGATACAATGGCCCACCAAATATGACATGGACATGACTCAAGAAGCTCATGGTGGGGCTAGGAGGCATCAATCCTTACTAGCTCATCCCCATGGCACAATAATATAGAAAAGTAGGGCCATGACATGTCCACATAACACAAATGATCAAATCCTGTCCTCAAAATCTGTGAGAGACATGCAGTAAAAGGCCTCCTGTGGCCACTGTGGACTCCACTGACTGATGCCAACTGACTGGAAGATGGGGGGTTCACCCTGGAAGACCTCTGTGAAGACCAAGTGCCAAAACCTTGCCTCAATTGCCTAGATCGAATTCCTCGGTGACCCTTTTATTCCATTTTTAATCCTCCTGAAAAACACTAAAACTGCTCAAACTGCCACCCAGGGTGCCTGCGCTATCAAACTGATGGCACCAAGGTGTCTGGAAGGGGGGTATAATATGGAAATCAAGTGGCTAGACAACCCCCTTCAGACATAGCACCCTAGGCAACGATTGGCTTCCAAGCCTCTGCTGGACAGGCTAGCTCAGCATGCCCAAAACTGGTCAATAGGTGGATAACTGCATCTATCATCATCAGAAGTGCCTGGAACTGAAAGATAAGTGTCTCAATGGATCCAGAAGACCCAAATCTACGAAAAATGTGTACTCATACGCCATGGGTTGACCTGAGGGGTCAACAGTAGGGTCCACCATATCCGAACAGTGTAACATATGATGATCTGGAAATAATACTAAAACTGCTGTACTGCATCAACCATCATCTGAAGCATATGTCCACCATATGGAGTCATCAACAAGAGTATGTGGGACCATCAATCATCATCCATAAGCATACATGGCCCACATCATCACGGATCCCAAGAATGACCATGGTCAAACTATGTTTGACTAGGTCAATATATAACCAAGAACAAGATTATGACAAAGACTAAGACATGTTCCTTTAGATCATATTCACAGCTTAACTTAAAGTATAAACATCATTCCATGGCAGTTTAATACATATATATAATTAGTGTTATTTATATTTTACTTGCACAAAAGCTTCAATGACATACTCACCCATTGGACATGGTCTAACTACTAGCTAAGGGTGAAGGCTAAGACAAGGTTGGGCAAGGGGATGACTTGACCAAACTCAACTAGGTGACACTTTGGACGGGGAGAGGGGGAAGCTACACTCTGTGCTAGACAAAAAGACAAAGGGAAGGGTTGTGCCTCACAAATAGATAAGTTGTTTAGAGAGTGCTTATTCAACTTAGGCATCATGTATACATCAAGCTGATCCAGGTTCATTAGGATCATTCATTTCATTTCCATGGCCTTTTTGGCCTATATGACCCCTCTGGGATTTCACATGTGCTAAGAAGCACAACTAATTGCAGCTTGTATCCGAGGCATGTTCATAAATACAAGGTCAACAATAATAGATATAACTTTGAGAAACCATTGCTTTTTGGACCTTTTCTATAATCTTCGAGGAGTATTTTAGCATTTCATTGCTCTTGCCCTTTACTCACGTGTGTTTAGAAACACATTCTAGAGTTTACAATTTCCATGGGTGTATATAAAACATTTCCAATATAAAGTAAAAGTAAAACATCTCAAGCGACTAGGGGGAGTTCTGCACAGTGCCAAACATCGGGACAACCGACCAGAATGATTTAGGCATACAATTTAGCTCACCAAAGGCAAGCTCTATCACCAACTCAGAGCCGAGACACAATAACAGACATGGATGTTGTCCAACACAGACGTAGTAATGGGGAAGTCCTCAGTATCAAGAAGTCAAGAAGGCAAGTCAAAAGGTAAAAGCCAATTTAGGAAGGTCATGGATGGATGGAGTCAAATGAATGTGGTGCCTAAGCTAGCAAACAAGAATGTCAAGGAAGACCATATCTATGCTCACAGGAGGGTAATGAAACCGGTGAGTATTGTCAGAAAACCTAAGTGTGCAAGTAATACATCCAATTTATGTTTATAACATCATCCAAGATATTTCATCTTATTTTAAATAGTACTGCCATGTCCTGAATCATATACCAAGTCAATGCTATGAAGATGATAAGACGACAAGATAATAATCCAAAGCCAATAATCAAGAGTCCATAGGTCATATCACATCATAATAATCATCAATAAACATCTGAAACATTGCTGCAATATAATCACTGGGCACTGAATGGAAACTGTATGGAACAAAGGGTCACATCGGTCATCAAATCTAAGCTCTCAAGGCTCAGCCTTGGCGCAAGATCTAACAAAAATATGATACAATATACTGCTCTGATCCATGAGTGATCACAAATAACAATCTCATCATAGCCAATCTGTGCAAAACCAAAGCTTTGAAATGTGCAAATATCTGCTCAGCAAGAATAGTAGCCCAGCTACTATGGTGTGATAACAGGTACATCAAGAAAGACAAATCAAGTTCTAGATCAAGAATATATGACCATGATGACATGAAGACTCATCCATAGTCTTTGATCACATAGAAGATCTACTTATGAGGATGGATAGAAGTTCAAAGACATAATCATGATGCTATCATAAAGGGAAAATAGAGATCAAGAGGGAGGCAACCACACAAACATAACAGATAAGTATTTGAGTTGTTATTTGAATTACTTCTTGAATCTCTGAATAGTTAATGATATTGCTCGTAATAGTTGTATGCATATTTGTATTCCTAGAATCAAGAAATATATCACGCATAGTGTAAGCATTCATATAGCATTGAACAATATACTACTAATATGCATATGATGGTTAAGTTGGACAAACATTCCATTGTTGCTTGTCTAGAATGAAACCTCTTTGCTAACATGCTGGGAGCTGTGCACGCTCTTGATAGTATGTTCTGGTAGAGATGGAAGGCATCTAGATAGCCACTGTATGCATACAGGATATGGAAAAGTGTTGTGCCAAAGTATCGGTCAAGATAGTTGCATAACTATGTGAACCATATCAGTATGCATAATAGGTTATAATTGGAATGTCAACATGATTTGATAATTATGAAGTGTTACTAATCATGTAATTGAATTTGATTTGTAGGAAAGATCGTGTGCTATGATCTACCAAAGAAGGATGATGAACACTTGTTCTGAAGAACAAGTGATGATTGTTCAACAAGAAGACTTACAAATCAAACATACTATATAAGTACAAAGCAAGGCTCGTGGCTATAGGATTCTCTTAGAAAGAGGGAGAGGATCATGATGAGATGTTTGCTCCAATGGCTAGACACACTTCCAGAGATAGATTACACCCATGGATGACAAGACCGTTCTCTTGAATGGTGTAATTGAAGAAGAAGTGCATATCGAGCAAACTCCCAGGATCTGAAGAGAATCATATGATTGAAGACGGCTTTGTACAGGTTCAATAGGTACCCAGGATCGATAGTCATTTGACAAGCTTGATGATCACCACGGGTGATGCAGATTTCAACCTTTGCTACAAGGTTGAAGATGGTTCCTACATACAGATGACATGCTTCTCTCAGATGGATGCAAGAAGGAACTCACCATAGAGTTCGAGTGATTTTGATGCTCATATCAGTAGACCCATCTGACGAGAGATGGCATGGATAGATCTGCAGAAGATCACTCAATGCAGAGTGTGAATGATGTTCAGTCACAGATGGAGGAAAATACTCAGATGTAGAAAACTCCACATCAGAGGGAGTAGATCTCAGAGTTAAAGAATCTTGGCGTGATTCTTGTGATTAGATATGTGGTTGAGATCAAATGAGATTTTTCCTTATCCAAGGAAAATGTGAAGTAGAGATCTGGGATGATGGATAGTGGTTTCTACAGTTTACAGACAGATGACTAGTTCGTTGATGTATTTGACAAATACCAAGCCAGATATATGCTTTGCTGTGAACACCCTGCGTCAGTATCTAGTTGAGCCTAGACGTGTTCATTTGGTAGCTGCAAAGCATGTGATGAGGTACCTGAAAGGTACGATCATAGTTTTAAAAATCGGCAAAATCCGAATCGGAATCGGCCGATTTGCCGATTTATGGCGTGGCCGGTTCAAACCGGTCTCAGAATCGGATCGCTGGCAAAAAATCGGTTTAGCCGGCCGATTTTTTACATAAATCGGTCCGGCCAGCCAAATCGGCCGGTTAGACCGATTTACGTAAAAAATCGGTCGGATTGGAAGGTGGGCCCACGGGGCATTACACATTGATTTAAAAATAAAAATAAAATTTGTTTTTTAATTTTCTAACCTACACTACGTGACTACCCTACCCCGAGCCCCCAACCCAACTCATTTGTTGCCCTAACTATCCCGTGATAGCACTGAGCAGCCGTCGGAGTGGTTGAAGGAGCCGCCGGAGTGGTCGTGGTCGTGAAGGAGTGCCGAGTGTGTCGTGGAGGAGTGCCGAGTGGAGGAGTGCCGGAGTGGTCGTGGTCTTTGTGCCGCCGGAGTGGTTGAAGGAGCCGTGAGGTAAAGCACTGTGTATGTAAAGCATATTTGTATGTAAGAGAAACCTTAAAATAAAATACCATTGGGTCCAATGCAATAACATAAGGTACAAGTTTCCTGCAAATTAGGGTTTGACAAAAGCAAAAACACCGTTGGAGAATAAGCTAGAAAATGAAAATAAAGCTTCTCAAAATCTTCTCTTTTATGTTTTCTGAAGTCCACAAGGAATAATGCTCATACAATCTAAGATGAGGGAAGTGCCCCATTATTTTTTTAAAATAAGTCATTAGACAGAAAAATGCTTAAGTTTCTTACTTTCTAGTTAGAGAAGGAGTAGCCCAAGGAAACCTGTGATGCATCAGGTCAAGACTTTGGAATAAAGTCTCTACTTGAAGTTCAGACATCTAAAAGATAGACCTTGCTTAAGCCAAAAGTTAAAAATAAGTTTTCCTCTTAGTTTTGGAGATGGTGCAAAAAGGAAACACACTCATTACTGCCATTTTGATATATTGACCCTTATATGGTATATACATGAGCAGAGATTGGATATTTTGTTTCTAATGCTATGGAATCATGAATTAGAAATTTAGAATATTGAAAATGTTGTTTTTCTTAAAAAAAAAAAAAAAATTATGTATTTTTGAGCAAACCGATTCATTAAATTCAAATCGACCGATTTATGACCGATTCATTACCGATTCCGATTCCGATTCCGAGTTGACCCTTGACCGATTCCGAGTCCGATTTCGATTTTTCAAACTTTGGGTACGATAGACTTTGGTCTATACTATGTTGGAGATCATGACTACAGATTGTATGGTTATATAGATGCAGATTGGGCCGGAAGTGTCTCAAACAGAAAGAGCACCTCAGGTGGATGTTATTGTCTGGGATCCGCCATGATTTCATGGTTTAGCAGGAAGCAGTCCAGTGTTGCTCTCAGCACAAGCTGAAGCAGAGTATATAGCAGCTTGTTCTGCTAAGTTGTGAAGCCATGTGGCTCCAAAAGTTGATGTCAGGTCTATTTGACCTGGAGTTGGATACCACAATGATTCTATGTGACAACCAAAGTTGTACAAAGATGACGGAGAACCCAAAGTTCCATGACAAGTCAAAGCACATAGAAATCCAATATTTCTACATACGAGATATGGTATAGAAGGGAGCTATAAAGCTCTAGTATGTGAGCACTGATGAGCAAGTTGCTAATGTGTTGACTAAGCCTTTGTCTCGAGTGAAGTTTGAGTACTTCCGTGACAAGCTTGGTTTGGTTTGAAAGGACCTTCCTCGAAAGGGGGAGCAGTGATAATGATGTTGCAGTGGGATTGTATCATCCCTGGACACATGGCCTAACGGGATCCGTAGACTCTTGTCTCCGAGAATGTGATGATGATGATGTTGCAGTGGGATTGTATCATCCCTGGACACATGGCCTAAAGGGATCCGTAGACTCTTGTCTCCGAGAATGTGATGATGATGATGTTGCAGTGGGATTGTATCATCCTTGGAAACATGGCCTAAAGGGATCCGTAGACTCTTGTCTCCGAGAATGTGATGATGATGTTGTTGTAAATCCTAGATTTGATCTAGGTCACATCCAGTATGAAAAAGGATTGGCACTATGGTTGTAAATCCTAGATTTGATCTAGGTCACATCCAGTATGAAAAAGGACTGGCTCTGTGGTGGTAAATCCTAGATTTGATCTAGGTCACATCCAGTATGAAAAAGGACTGGCACTGTGGTTGGGATTGCATCATCCCTGAACATCAGTTTAGAACGGATTTGGAGACTTTTTCTTCGTGAGGTTGGGATTGTATCATCCCTGGACATTAATTCAGAACGGATCCGGAGACTTTGTCTTCGTGAGGTTGGGATTGTATCATCCTTGGACATTAGTTCAGAACGGATCCGGAGACTTTGTCTTCGTGAGGTTGGGATTGTATCATCCCTGGACATTAGTTCAGAACGGATACAGAGACTTTGTCTTCGTGAGGTTGGGATTGTATCATCCCTAGACATTAGTTTAGAATGGATCCAGAGTCTCTGTCTTCGAGAGGATAGGATTGTATCATCCTTGGACTTATGTCCTAAAGTGAAAGGGATTGATCACCCCGTAATCGGATCATGTGTGCTGCATGTTATGTTGTTGCAGAAGAAGATGTTGATGTTGTTGATAGAAAGATCGAGATGATGTTGTTGTAGAAGATTGAGAGATCGAGTGCTGCAGAAGAAGATGTTGATGATGTTGTTGACCGAGAGATCAAGTGTTGCTGTAGATGATTGAGTGATTGAGTGCTGCAGAAGATGAAGACTCGGTGCTGTAGAAGATGATGCTCCAATACTGAAGATGTTTGAAGATATTGAAGGTGTTCCAGTTGCTGATGCTGTTGAAGAAAACTTCCAATGATTTATAGATGTATCACCTTGATGTTGTTGATGATGCTCTCTCTCCTTGCTCCTTTAGTTGATGTTGCTGTAGTCAGAAGAATACCCTTCTCGTTAAGCGGGAGTGTTGAAATATTGTAACTTCAAAGAATATTCTATTGTATTTTATTATTGTAATTTATTCGGATATGTTTTATTCCTCCGTCGGGATGTTTGGTCATCATAGAGTCATGAGGTAAATCCTCCCATGTCAGTCGGGGCAATAGATCCCCTAGAGTCAAATGTGATGGGGTTTTTAAGTCCCCTAGAGGAGTCAGCGTAGTCAGCATTAGTTGAGTGGTAAAGTTAGTTGAGGCCAACATGTCAAGTTGTAAAATTAAAGTAGAAGTGAATGTATAAATAGAGAGCTAGGCTCTCTCATTTATTCATTCATTCACACACACACTCACTTGTGTAATTCACAATGGAGAGAGAGAGAGATATCTGCAAGGAGAAGGAGCACTTGTTTGGGGTTTTGTCTTTGTACCTTTGATCATCTATATTGAGGAAGTTTTGCTGAGTTTTCTTCCCTTAGAGGGTTTCCTAGGATAAATTTGTGTCTCTTGTGTTTATGCTGTGCTTGTTATTCTTTCAGTGATCCTATATATGCTATTGTTGTGAAATTGAATTGAAAACTGATGTTATCTATCTTAGCATATTGAATCTTAACATATTTAGTTATAAAAGGGTCTTTCTACCCATACATGGTAGCTTCCAATTTTGGATAATCTAGGAAGCTTGGTGATCTGTTAGTGCACAGTAACTTTTGTTAATGAAAGGCAAACAATCAAATATCATATGGATGTTATAAAAAGGGAAGCCTCTAGTGATTTTTCAACAATTTCGATGACTATGATGTGACAGCAAGGGCTGGGAGTGCTATCTAGGTCAATGCAAAAAGGTAGGTCCTCCTCTATGAGGCTTCCCAAGGCAAAGACAGTGCTTGAGGGAGAAGAAAAAGATGTAATTTAAGAATTTGTATACTGGAGAAAAGGGATATCTATAAGGGTTGTCCTGAAGTAGAAGAAAACGAAATATAGTTTCATGATATTTAGGGAGAGAGAGAATTTGTCTTATAAAAATAGAATTAACACGGCAATATAATCACACGTTAGACAATTCTTTTGCCATTCACCAATATTCTTTTTGTAAGAGTAGCAGAGTATGTCATTGACCATAGAAAAACCCTACATCGCTATTACAAACTATCTTCCCAAAAAAATCACATGCACAAATACTATGTGTGGACAGGCCACACAATACACTAAATTTATAGATTCAATTTGACATCAACATATTCTATCACTATCTTCCCTTCTCCTTTCATTCAAGAAAGATGACTTGGATATGCTGGTTGTCTAGCTAGTTTTACAGACAACATTCCTCATTTCTTATCCAATTGGAAAGATTTTTATTCCAACTAATATAAAAGATATGAAAGGAAGAAATTGTGTTTATATGTAGGTTGACCCAGATGGAGTAATTAAGCGAGATGAGAAGGTTTTTGCATTTGCTCAGCAAAAGAAAGTTCCCATTGTGATGCTTACTTCAGGTCATCTTCATATCTATGCCATTGCTAACATAGCCTCAAGAATAAGATGGGAACGGTTTGTTTCATGTTCATCTTTTCTGTTGGTAGCATACTGAGTTAACTCAACATCCTTGCTTGTTTATGATCAGGTGGATACATGAAAAGTAGCGCACGGGTTATTGCCAATTCAATCATAAATCTTTCTAACAAACACTTTATTGAGTTAAACAAATAGAGAGCATGCTTCTAGTTCTCAAGCTGTTTTGTTTCTTGAACACAGTCATTGTATAGCTAACGCCTGTAAAGTATTGTTCTGCTATTGTTAACGAAATTCTGAAAAACATATGAGAGCAGTTTATACTACCCCTTTTCTAGAAGGATAGCATTGCACCTAACAGAATTGAAAGTAAAGTGCTATTTTGTTTTGTTATTGGTCATGCTATTTGTCCTACCATAATAGATAGCTTACATATCAACAACTTTCTTTAGTAAAACTTTTCAAAGTTGAAATTTTTAATATGGACAATGTGATAAACAGGCAGTTGCTGTGTGGAACAATATTGGACAGATTCTAGAGACCTCAAAGTTGTTATGCATGCAATCTAATAAACAAAGGTGGTGTTATATTCTATCTGAACCAGGCTAATCTTGAGAAAATCAGGTTTCGTACTAATTGTATTATTCTCTTGTTCTCCTCAAGCATAAAATATCAACAACTTCCTTTGACTTCAAAGACAATGATAATGTTTAAAAGTTTAATCTATTTAAGTATAGGAGATTGGATGGACTTATCCATTTAAGTAAAAACAAAATTTGCTCCATCTTCACTCTATGGGTGTCAAAACTATGAGTCAAAATTGATAGTGGCTGTCTTTATGCATGTTATTGCCTTTTTCTCCCTAGAAGAGGGTTTCCTTGAAAGCTAGCTTAGTTTCCAATTTTTAATGGAGCCACATTAAGACAACACCCCACCACTAGGGATTTAATGAATGCAAACTCTTCAGGGATAGAAACATGAGAAATCACGAACAATTTTTAAATTAAGGTGGTGCTTAAATGGTCGTTAAGCTGAGATTGAATAGATAATGGTAATTATGGTTTGGTTATAGTTGGAGATGTGTAAGCCAATGCATGAGAATTTCTTACAAGTAAAATATAGGTTTCTTTCACATATAAGATGTTTAAATATTTATTGGAAAGTCGTACCTTCAAGTGTACATACATAATTTTGTTTCATTTTCTCATATTATGATTCATAACAATATCTAGTGTCACTGAGTTTTATGAAAATGAAACTTTAAACCCAAAGCAATAGATTTTTTAGATCTTGGAGCTTTACAAATATTTTTTCTCCAACAAGAAATAATATATTTCATTGTGTTCTTTTGTAATTACTTTTAATGATGATTTCAATCATCTTCAATCTCATTCTTTTTATGCTCCCATTCAAACAGTGAAGAATGGGCAGTACCTAACAAAAATAGGAGGATGTTATTAACCAACTTTATAGTGTATTTCATGAGTTGTATAATATCTAGTCGCTTTCCTTGCCAAGGATTCCACAATTTTGGAACTTCCCCCATCGTCCAATTTCTGTAGGTACTAATTGAACTTTTGTGATGATGTTTCTCCAACATAGCACTCTTGCAAAATAGTTAGCTTCAGATTCAATGGGTAGTAAACTTGGACCAGATATTTTCATTCTATCAAGAAGTTTGGGGGCCACGTGCACATTGCAACATCTTTTAAGATAGAAGTTTGGGTGCCACGTGCACATTGCAACGCACATTGCAACATCTTTTAAGATAGAAGTTTGGGTGCCACGTGCACATTGCAACATCTTTTAAGACATTCTTTAGGAATGACTTCAAGCCCATAGTTGATAAAATCACCAAAAAACGGCAACATCATGATTTTTCGCAATGCAAACCCTGAAACGAAAAAACAGCCTGAAAAAATCGGCAAAAATTGGCAATTAGGGGAAAAATCGATAGGCAATTTTTTACCCTATTAAGGAGCTAATTTTTTATTTATTTATTTTTATCTTATTTGTCTTGTTGGGGAATGAGGGGCTGTTTACTAGCATCAACAACCCCAACCATTGTTCTCATCAAAATCGGAGTTTTTTTAGCTTAGAGACGACCCCAATTATTTTCTTGCACACTTTAAGTGACTATCACCTTCAACTTTTGCAATGCTATTGTTCAATAGGAAGACACCAAAACATTAGCATCCTATGTATGCATTCAGCCTCATGGCATGGCTCAGATACTTCCAACGGAAGCCTTGAGAAACACAAAGGGATTATGAACATATCTAAGAGGACAAACCTCTTCATTTATTGGACCGTGGACTGTACACCTACCTGGATTCCTCTCCTCTCAATCACCCTATACAAATGCCAAGTGGTACACCATGGTTTTGACGCATGATTATGAGATACATTTATATATTTGATGTCATTTTGTATTGGTTGTCCACTTTTGAGTCCTTGATTGGACAACTATCAAGGTTAAGGTTTTAGCATTAACTTTAATGCATTATTTTTTATTTGGCATCTACTACATAATATATCTATATATATATATATATATCTATATATATATCGGTGGAACATATAAACCAACAACAACATCAAGTAAACACATTGGCACATAAATATAGGAAAACCACCAATATATATATGTGTGTGTGTGTGTTTAAAAAATGATGAAAAGATGAAAACAAATTTATTTTTTATTTGTTAATGCTTGCCTTGGTTTGCCGATTTTTTGCCGATGTCGATGTTATCAACTATGACTTCAACTACTACACAACGATTCATAAATTTCTTAATGCTGATCATAAAGATTTGCATTGGAAATTTGAACAATAGTAACGGGGGGGGATCCAAGAAATGCTTAAGAACCTGTTATCACACAACTTGTAGTTGTCCCAAAAGGTTATCATATCCAGGATGGTAGAGGTTTTGGACAACTAAAGAGGTGACCCAAGAGATGCCACGGTTCCCAATGCAATTGGGTGTCATTATAACCGAGGCACTCTTCACTTTAGATCTTGCCTAAGCAAGACCAAGGGGGAGACCCTAGCTCGCCAATGAGGGCCATCGAACCTACTCAAGACCTCTTGGGAAAATGTGAAGATGAAAAAGGGGAAGATCAAGAGTGGATAGATCTAGATCTAGGATGGATAAGTGGACCCAATGAGTTAGGGCTTGGTTGAAGAGGCTTATAGAATGAGAAAATGTTCAACAAATGAAAGATAAGGCCACTCAGGTTTAAATTAGTAGATCTAGATAGATCTAATGCCAAGTAAAAATATCCAAGTGGGGCCCACCCTTAAATTAAGGAAAATGGTCATCAATGACCTTTTTATCCCATTTTTATCCCACCTAAAAACCACCAAAATGCCTGTAACTCATTGTCTGATGCTTGGGCACAAAATATGACTGTACCATCATGTTTGGAGAGGGGTTAATATGGTAATAACAAGTGGCTGGACCACCCCTCTCCTCTTTAGCGCCATAGGCAAACAAGCAAGCTCAAAGCAACTGCTAGACAAGCCATTTCTGCATGGCAAAACTAGCCAAAAGTGGAAATATGCCTCTAACATATCTGGGAGTGCCTGAAACTAATAACTGAGTGTCTCAATGGACTCGTAAGGTCGAAATCTACTAGAGATGAGTACCCATACACCCTGTGGAAACCTGTAAGATCATATGTAGTCTCAGCCATACCCGGACAATAATAAAATAAATGATCTGAGAACAATAATAACCATAAAAAGGTGCATCAATCATCATCTGAAACCTGTGTCCATTGTATGGAGTCATCAAAGGTGTATCAAAAGACCATAAATCATCATCATTGGTCCAACTCATTACGAATCCCAAGGTTGACTTGGTCAAACTGAGTTTGACTGGGTCAAGACTGATCAAAATATGACCGAGGCTAGAAAATCCTGCCACTGCAAGTGCAAATGGTTAAGACATACTATTTTAATCATTCTCATAGCAAGACTTAAAGTATTAAGCATCATTTCACTGGCAGTTAATAGATAATAGCATAAAGTTATATAATCATTTACTTACAAAAGAACCTCAAGGATATACTCATTCTGCAAACATGATCAATTTGCTAGCAAAGGGTGAAGGTGGAGAATGCAAGGCTAGGACAAGGGGATGAATTAACTAACTCAACATTGTGATACTTTGGATAAGGGAAAGGGCATACACACTTGCATATGATGGATAATAAACACACAGGGAACGACAATGTCTCACAAATGGGGTAAGTTGTTTAGAGGAGTGCTTATTCAACCTTGGCAAATGTCTACAACTCACATCCAAGCTGTATCAACTTCGTGAGGATCTTTTCTAGAACCGTCATGGACTGGGTGCTCGACTAACCATAACTTGAGGTTCTAGGGGACACTTATAATTAGTTGTTCCTTACTCCATCTCACATCACAACCCGTGGGGTCCGTGAGGAATTAATCATTACATTTCATTTCCTTGGCCAACAGTCTTTAGATTTAGCATATATTTAACCACTGCTTTCATATTATAACTTATTAGCACCTTCTTGCTACGGGAAAGGGATAACCTTTTCTAAATAAATGTAAGGCTAGGCTTGCCCCTAGAGGTCGGAAGGAGGAGAACTGCTTGTGCCCGACCAGCCAGAGTTTATATAAGGGTTTGAGATCATGAGGAGAGGGCCTAGAGGAAAGGGCTTTCATAATGAAAGGAAATACTATTGGGGAGGTACCCAGGAAAGACTTATGCCGATAGAGAGAGAGCAACACTATTTACCACCTAGGAGAGGACTACTATAGACCTCAATAGGGTACATTTATAGAGGGTAAATACCATATAAGGATACCATATTAGGGATCTTCTACTAGACTTTACTTAACTTCTACTTGATGATATTATCGCCCATTATAATAAGAAAAATACAAAGGAAGGCCCGACTTGCAAGTAAACCACGTTAGATCTATCTTCCTATGGTTATTCCTGCACCCCGAGGTTTAATGGTAACGTGCGTTCAAAGTAAAGTTCAAAGTGCTATTATTCATTCCCTACTATTATTAAATAGAAAAGGGGGCCTCCTAACTAATAAAAATAAAAAAGGATGTTAGAGTGGCTACGGCCTACATGATCCTTTTGGGGATTTTGCATGTGCTTAGAAGCACAACTACTAAATTTTTCATCCAGGGTGCTTTTAGTTTCCATTTCAATTCATTTCATAACCCTTTTGGGGATTTTGCATGCGCTTAGAAGCACAACTACTCAAGCTTTCATCCAGGGTGTTTTTCATTTAAGTTTCCATAGTTTCCATAGCCCTCTTTCATTGTGCTGAGAAGCACAGTTTTCAAAGTACTTTCATGGGCTTTCACAAAAGATATAACAATAGTTTCCACATGTAATGATGGTAGTACAATTTGCTTTAGATTTTAGCCAACACAACTCAAGAAACTATGGGGACTCTCTACAATCAAGACCAAACATCGAGGCAACCGACTAGAGTGATCAAGGTATCAAATTCAACTCACCACAAAGTAAGTTCTGTTGCCAACTCAGAGCCGAGACACAAACTAACAGGGATGCTATCCAACACAAAGGCAAAAGTGGGGAAGTCCTCCATATCACAGGCTGAGGTGTAAGTCAAGGAAAAAACCAAAATTGGGAAAGACAACGGATGGATGGGGAAAGTGAAGGTGATGCCTAAGCTAGCAAGTCATGAAGGTGGGAATGATCATGTCCACACTCCTCAGAGGGTAAAACCAACGAGTATAAAACAAGAGCTTCTAAATGTAAGTAATTCAACCATTTAGATAATCAATAAAAACCTTATTCATTTCATATAGATATACTGCCAGATCATGATTACTAGATATTAAGTCAAGCTATCAAAATGACCAAAAGAACAAGATAATAAACCCGTGCACATCATATACCTGCTGGGCCATATACTTGTATCTGCTATCTGGACCACTTGTAACCATTGAAACACTGTTGCTGATACTCTGGGCATTGCACTACTCTGTATGGGATAAAAGGTCATCTCGGTCATCAAATCTGAGGTCAAGAGGCTCAGCCGTGGAAAAAGGTCTACTGCATGTCTGATATGGTGCTGCTCTGATGTGTGAGTGATCATAAATAATGTTGCTTATCGTAGTTGATCTAACTAAAACTGTGTAAAGGCAAAGCTCAAAAATATATACTGAACTGCTCTGAAATCATGGTAGCCCAACTATAATGGATGTGATAACAGAACCTAAATAGTGCACGAAAGTGAAAGCATGACAAAAGGAAGGACAATAGACGAAGTGCAACAAATGTAATAATAGGGGGGAAAATACGACTGTGATAGTAGAGAACATGCAATTTTTGCATAAAGGGAGAAAGTGTACAATAGTTGATGGATCTCACAAAGGATGTTGGCATGGAGCACAATGCTAAGCATGTAGGATGAGCATGACAAGGAGCACACATATGAGCATGATATCAATAAACAATACATCTAATAACAATGCATTGAAGGAAGTTGAAAGGTTGAGGGGGGAGCTAAGCAATCAGAGAGGAAGTTGAACAACTAGATTGGACTATGAAGAGGTTTAGAGGGTGTTGAAGATTTAGCGGTGAACCAATAAATAGGATGCTAGGAAACATTGCAAATGTCTTTGATTTCTATGAATATTTGTGATGTTTCCCAAGCTTTTCAAATTGTTGATTTGTTTGATATTTTTATAGTTACCTAGGTCCATGTTTATTCTTGCTAGTATTTTGTGATAATTTATGATACTTTCCCTAATATTTCCAGTATGTTTATTTTTGGATCCTCGACAATATATTTCCCATATGATATTTACAAAATTGATGCTAGGCATTAGATCCAGGTAGCTGATATAGTTGATCGCGATATCAAATGGAATTTGAGTAGAAGTTGACTAGGAGGCAAAGTAGTAGAGCATCAAAAGTATGAAGTTTGTAATTTGTATTGGATGTATTTTGACAATGATTGAGAATGAGTAGACCCATTTCCCTAAGTTGAATAATTTGGTTATGTACTCTTGTGTGTGACTAAATGCATGCATATTTCAATTCAATATACTTGTTTTTTGTTGAATAGTTGTTGTTCACAACTTCATAGACCAAGAAGGTTAAGATTTGGGACCACCTCATCTTGTTATTGTCATTTGATATCGGAGAGTTTGAGCTTTAGGAGAAGGGGAACTAAGAGAAAATAAGGCTTAAAGAATACAATAGAAGTTGTATAAGAGGAATGGAAAGGATGCGATGGAATGATAGGGAATAAAGAATTGTGGGTGATAAGAGGATGCAAAAACAAGTTGGAGACTAGACAATTAGCTAGAGAGGCTAAAGGGAGTGGCTTACATTAAAAAAATGAAGAAGAACAGAAAGTCAAAGATGTAGATGTCAAAGGGAAAATTGTGAGAAATTGAAGAACAAGAATTCTACAATGATTGAAGTTTCCAACCGTTAACACCTAGATTGGATATCTTCAAAATCCCTTTTAAAGTGCTTATTTTAGTTTGTTTGTGGGTACATTATGGGATGGATTGGTTATTCTATCCATTGTTGTGACATTGACGATTTGTGGAATACCTTTTAGACTTGGCACATGGTTGCATATTTTGTTATTGAAGGGTTGATGGTAGGGTAGGTTCTCAAATAGGTAGCTCATATACAAGTATATTTAATGACAACATTTTCAGAAGAGCAATTTTGATATAATTGTAAGTTCAGTGTGGTATTCAAAGTGAGTATGGGAGGTCAAATACCTCCCAAAGAGTATGCAGGGAAAATTTTAAGTGTCCATAATTTTTTTAAAGTGTAGAAACCTTGGCAAATCTTACAAATTCTTAAATTTCCAACCATAAAATGTTGGGTGATATTTTTGCAAAAATATTCAAATTTCTAAGGATTTTATATAGTTTATGGACAATTTTGGTGATTCTTAGATTTTAAAAAATGTTATCTCATGGAATTTGGGCGAATCAACTTAGAAAAAAACGGAAATTGGCGAATCTGTTTTTGGAAAAATAGGTTGAAAATTAGCCCATGGGTTAACTTTCGCCCCTAAAATTTTCCTTGGTCAGGTTGGTTCTTGGAATTTTTTTACAGTTCATTTCTGAGATCCGATCATAGTTTTGGATACCCTTTGGGGAGATGTGCATGGAGTTCGAATTTGAGGAAAATATGAGAAGTCACTATTTTTAGTAATTGTTATTTTTAGCGATTTTTTTACTTTGGGCTGAGTGATAAGATAACTACATATTTGAGCACCCAGTTGGGATATTTGCATATGGTTGGAGTTACAACTAAATTAAAGAGCATGGATTTTCAACTACTTTTAATAGTGTTATTTTGAGTGTGGTGATTGGACTTTTTCATACCTAGTCTAGCATACAACATTAGTGTTAGATTTCAAACCATTTTGAGCATTTCAAAATTATAAGGACTAGTTGTGTTTTGGCATTGTTGAGGGCACTTGGTGGGACCACATGAGTTTCACTTACTATTTTTTGAAATATTTCCTTTGGGAAACTCTTGTGATAGCTAACTTAGTGTGTCATCCTATATGAGCTTCTTTCCCTTCTATAGAGCCTTGTTCATTGCTAATTTTGTTCTAAACCTCTACTCACCCCCTTTGAGAGCCACTTATAGTGTGTTTTATTTAGCATTGAATGGTGGTTACTATGTGTGAGGGGATTGAATTTTGACCTAAGGAATTTTTCTTGTGCTTTCATAAGGCCATCATTGTTATTTTTGCACCCCACATGAGGATTCTAGTTAATTTTAATGACTTATATTTCCAAAATAAGCCTATCCCACCATATTTTTTTTATCCTAACTCATTTCCATGATTTAAGGCTTAATTTTAAGGGATTCTCTCCTTGGGAAATTCATAGGGCCTAATTTAGGCATGCAAAAATTACATGTAAAGAAGAAAATAGACATACACATACATATTTTCTCTTGCAAGTGGCAATTATGGGAATGCAAACTTTAGGAGTAGTGTCAACCTAATGAAAGGACCACATTTGTTATGAACCAAATCAGTAAGATAACATAACAGAGTACATACCATGTACATAAATGTAAAAGTGGAGAACAACTCCAATATAGATAAGAGATTTAGCCCCATATATGTCCCCCTTGGTGTCATATCATATACATTTATCCCCATATATGTCCCCCTTGGTCCATAGTACACTCTTTCAAAAATCTTTGTCTTCAAATCTTTGCAGTTAAGGGATTTACATTATGAAACCAAGTAATGGGATTTCCTTATATTCTTGCTTTCTTGTTGTCATTGATGATGATCCATCCATCCAAAATCAATTATTTCCGGTCTTAATCCTTGATAGCCGGTGGTTGCATAATTTTTATTACATGTGTTTTTGTTGTGATTTCTCCAATTTGTTGAAGTTTCTAGTCTTTAATACTGTCTTGTTGAATAATGGTTTTGTGGTGCACTACTCCATGAATATTGTTGATTATTCCATCTTCTTCCTTGGTAGTCTTGATGTAGATCTTCTTGTCTTTCTTGGAAGCTTTCTTGGTAATGAGGATGTCAATATGGTTTCACCTTTGGTGGTTTACCTTCACTCTGAACACTGATATCAACAATCATCTTTTCAAAGATAATGATGTCCTCTAACCTTTGTGCATGGTCTTCAATACTACTTGCTTTTGCAATAATTCCCCTGTATTTGACTTTGATATTTTCAAGTTGGTTCTCAACTTCAAGTATTTTCTACTGACCTTCTCGAATCTTGTTTTCCTTCTCTTTTTGAAGATGCAACATGATGTCATCCATCAAATTCTTATGTCCTTCAATTCTAGATTGCAATTTTGATTTTCCCTCGTATGCATTTAGAGTTTCTTCAACCTTGTTGCAAATATCCTTTCAAGTCTTTTGGTAGTCTCTTCATCCACGATCCTTGTTTTTTCTTGATTTTGAGCATGTTTTTTTTCTTCTTTCAATTTCTTGACCTCATCAAGTAGTTTTCTATTTTGGTTTCAAAATCTGCATATTTCTTCAACTTTCCTTTTCAATTCTTCCATTGACTCATCATTTTCCCACTTTCTTTTGCTG
Source organism: Larix kaempferi (assembly GCA_027924585.1). NCBI lineage: Eukaryota > Viridiplantae > Streptophyta > Pinopsida > Pinales > Pinaceae > Larix > Larix kaempferi. Next base: position 4,298,066 of record BSBM01000705.1, read on the forward strand.
TTATTTTATTTCTTCAATTTATCAATTTTCTTATTCAGTGATTCATTAATGGTTTGTATTTTGGACAACTCCTCACATTTTTTCTTGAGTTCCTCTTTTTGCTTTTTTCAATTCATCTTTAGTTTTAATAATCTCTTCCATTTTTAAGTTCTCGATCCATCTTGTTGAGAAGAGCTCTTCAAATTCTTCCCATGTGGCATTTAGTCTAGTATTTTTATCAATGCTCATCCACCACTCCCAAGCTTCATCATCAAATTTAATACTTTCCCCAAAATGAGTCTTACTGGCTTCTCTTATCCTCAACCATTTCATAAGATTGATTTCTCTTCATTTCCACTAACTTAGGTATTGTCATTTTCTTAATTGAGATATAATAAAAACCCTCAATCTTCCAACCTCATTATATTGACAATAATATCAATAATGGATAATATTATTTTTGCAACATATTATCCTATGTTTCCTCTTTCCAACAATGTTTGAATAATTTAAATTGGACCTTTCAACCAAAAGTTAATCTTGTTGGTCGACCTTCCAACTTAGGTAACTCTGCAATTTTTGTCCCTCATCTTGTAGTAGCCTAGTATGTCTTCTTTGTAATTCCACAGGTTTATCAAGTTTTGATAATCCTAGATAAAGATATGGTAACTTTTCCAAGACTTTTTGTTTTTTTCTTATTTATGAGAGAAACTTATATAGCATGCTGCATGTCTGGTTTTTATTTTCTTCTTCTAAAATTTTTACTAGAATTACTATGTGTTTTCTTTTTTATTATGCAATAGGTAGCACTCATTTTGAAGCTCACAAGCTTTAGATATACTGGTTTTACCTAGAACACATGTTTGGATCTAGTTTTTGGACTAGTAAAAAACAATAATTTCCACAGACTAACTTCAAACTTATAATGAACCGGAATTGAAATATTTACCATAGTTACTTTGCTATGTGTTCTGAAACTCCTAATTTTTTTGTTCTCTAAAACATCCTCGAGAAAATTTATAGCGGAAAGTGTCTATGATACCAAAATTTTATGAACCAAATCTTTAAGATAACATAATAGATTAGAGTACACACCATGTATAGAAATGTAAACATGGAGAACATCTCCACTATAGATAAATGGGATGGGTTACATAATAACTAATTAAAGAATAGGAGAACCTCCTCCAAATTCCCCAAAACATTCATACGTTAAATTCATGTGTTCCCTTAACATTGACTACATTACCTCTATATAAAGTTATTCACTCATTGCACACGTGGTCACTTCATTAGGCTTACCATTATTACATATACATTTACTTCATTACATATCATATATGCTCCCCTTGAGGTCGTATCATATACATTTAACTCCATTTATGCCCCCCCTTAGAATCATGTCATATACATTTAACCCCATACATGCCCCCTCCCCCGGGCCATAGCACCAACCGCATTCATTAGAGGAAATTTGGGGTCTAAAATTGGCCTCCTGAGGAAAAAAAAAAAAACCACGTCACACTACAAATATGCCATGTCACACTAAGTTAAAGGTGTTATTTAGTGAAGGTAAACCTATAATATCTCATTAATGTTAGTTGACAAGTATGTTGGGTTGGTGTAGAGTTAAGAGATGATGGCTGAAAATAATAATGAAAGGTTTAGATTCTTGTGCATACACAATAAATGATATAGAGGTAAATTTTTTAATTTTTTATTATAATTTATTTAATTTTTTTAGTAAATGTACCACTACTTATTTTTATATATTTAATAAAATCTAAAACTTAAAAAAACTAAAATTATAATGAAAATTTATAATTACAATAATACTAAAAATAAACAATCACTATTTTTATTTTATTTTATATTATCACTACTTCGAAGTCTTTTAAGATACAAATCTAACATTAATTAAGATGCTAGTGGAGTAATTTTGAAATAATAAAAGAATTTACTAAATCAATCTCTTATAAATAAAAATAAATAAATTTAAAAAAGTATCATAAAAAAAATAGAAGAGAGATAAAATAAGCTTTCGCTATTTTTGTGATAACTTTATCCTACGAACTTAGAATTTGACGCTTTTTGTACCATTGGAAAGGTCTCATCGAGACCTTTCCAATGGTATCAAAAGCGTGAAAGTCTGAGTTCATATGAGAAAGTTATTGTTAAAATAGTGAAAGCTTATTTTCTCTCTCTCCTATTTTTTTTTATTTATGATACTTTTTTAAATATTATTTATTTTTATTTTTAAGAGATTAATTATATAAATATTTTTATGATTTCAAAATTACACTACTATCATCTTAATTAATGTGAGCTTTATATTTTAAAGAATTTAGAAGTAGTGATAATATAAAATACTCTATTTATTACTTCAAAATTACTCCACTATCATCTTAATTAATGTGAGATTTATATTTTAATGAAATTAGAAGTAGTGATAATATAAAATACTCTATATTAATTATTTCAAGTATATTTATCATATTTCGAGATGAACTTTTCAAAATCTTAACCAAGGTGAGGGTTATATGAAGTTAGCTATTGTCAAATAAAATTATGACACATAAGCATCTTTAACTTCTTATGTCCAACTCATCTATAATGGTTGACCAAAGTTATTTAAATTCTCTTGGTTTTAGAAATGCAACTCATCCATGAGAAATGCAACTCATCTATGGCACAGTTTTTTATAAGGCCCATTTTAGACCTCAAATTTCCTCTAATGAACCACTATCTGCCTAACATTATCCATCTCACCAATTTCTAGAGTGCAAAATCTTATTTGCAATTCTGAGTTTTGTATTCATATGGGAACCATTGAGCCTAGTCTACCATCAATTTGGAGTCAACTAAATGATGAAGGGAAAATTACATATGGAATTTGGATCAAGGTAGTTGGATAAATGTTGCACTTGAAGAAGAAAAGTACTTGCTCATACAAATTAAGGATCTCATAGGAGCAGCCCACTTCCAAATTTTCTTATTGAAGAAGTTCAAATGCCACCACCTAAAGGGTGTGAAGAAAATGCATGACCTAGAAAAAATAGATTGGTAAAGTACAAATATTAAAATGTTGATAGACAAAAGAATTTGACCAAAGAAAAGGTAGTCGAGAGGCATTGATTGGATTCATTTGCAATCTAGGGACAACACAAGTTGAAAATTTGAAATAGTTGGGAGATAATGTCATGTCCCAAATTTGGAATTGGGTCACAATGGCCTAATCACATTGGCCATATTCATTAGAGTTTGTAAAATTGATGTTAAGTGTCAAATAATTGCCAAGTAGAAAAATTACTAGTTTTCTAGGTTTGGGGTGGAAGCTTTGGGATTTGGAATAAGGGGGATAATAAATGATGTTTGAACATTAGAATGGCATAAATATTTAATAAAGGAGCTAAATAAATATATACAAGTGAAAATCAAAGTGGCATTTGATCATGAAGACACATGGAGGAAGTGGGACCCACATATGGCTAGATTTCCCCACTACACTTGGCATCATTCTCTCACCAATTCGAATTCAAGGTGAATGGTAACATACTTGGGGGAGTCCAAAATGTATTATTCATGGCATGACTCATCCAAGGTCGAAATATAGAGGAAGAGTAACTTCCATGGAAGAGGAAGAGGCAATTTGGAGCTAGTGAGACACTTGGGCTAGATTCCCTAGCTCTATGACAACAATGATGAAGATGCTATGACACCTATGACACAAATCAGACCTGAAGGTTGACATATGACATATATGACATGTCAGGGCTAAAAATAGACTCCAAGAGGGCGCTCAAGGGTGTTAGGGCAGCTAAGATGCTTCCACATGTCATTTGGTGGAAGTGGGAGACTAGGAATTGTTGTACAATTGGCGTTCTTTGGAATCTCTTCCCAACTTGAGTTGGCATGAGTCTTTTGGAAGGAATTCGACCCATGGAGGACATTAGAACTTTATAAATGTCAATAAAAAAGAATGAAACCAGCTTTTGTTCATTTGTAGAATTTGCAATTGCATTTGTGAAGAGGGAGAGCTAGTGGATGACTAGTTTCTTGCCTTAGCCAATTTCGAGGGTGAAAGATTCCCATCCAAGTTGGTAATTGGAAAGGCCATTCAGAACTTTCATTTGGAGTTTTAATGGAGTCTTTATTTGCAAGTATAAGCTACAGGGAAGCTCATGGTTTCTTCTATTGTAGCTCACTCCTTCAACCATTTCTAGTTTTGATGGCATATTCTTGATCCTTGAGGGAGGGCATTTTTGGTGAGCTATTGTACTCTTTGGGGGAGCTTATAATGCCCCATTTATTTTGTAATATGAATTAAATACTCTTTTCTTCATCTCCAGAAAGTTTCAGGTCAAAATTCTAAGTAGAAATGTATAAATCTCATTTTTAATGAAAGAACCGTGCCATTTCCCCATTATCTTGTTGTGAACCAATGCAATGCTGATGATTTCGAATGAATGGATGATTCTCTGATGCATTTGTGATTAATGGACTACCATGGATGTATTTTACAAGTTTCATGTACTGTACTTGAGCATTTGAAGTATTTTTACTCAGTTTAATTGCATTGGGAAAAGAAATAGTGCCATTTCCCCAAGGGTTGAATTGGTGATTTTTGCAGTTGAATGGGAAAGAGTTGGAACAGATATAATAATAAATTAATGGTGCACATGAGACCTTAATAACATCCTTAATACATTCCCTACCTTTTTTTCATAAATTTGAGTGGGTTTGGAGTCATTTGGGAAGCCATTTTCAGTACTTACCCCAGGGGGATTTGAACCCCAAATTACTAGTAAAATTGCATACTTGGTCCAGAATCTTAAGAGAGTTTGTAGTGGTCTTTTGGTGGCCATATATCATTCCTGAACATCATATTTAAGTCCTAATATCATTAATACACCCTCCCTAAAGATTTGGGACCATTTGGACCAAAATTGGGACCTAGGCATCAAAACTAGTCAAAGGTCGAAATTGGGGAAAAAGTGGAAAATTTGGCATTTTCTTAAATTTTTTAAAAAAGGGACAATACAAGTGGTATCAGAGCATGGTCCTTTCACCTGTGGATTAGGTACATACATTCAAGAATAATTGGCAGTCATGTCTTACTATTATGATGAATCCTATGAGTACAATTCTTATGAGGAATATGCAAATGCTTATGAGCAATATGAAGCAGAATGTGAATGGTACGAGGAAGAGGTGCCATCATGCAACACTTTTTACAATTTCAAGAGAAATGAAGATTATTCTTATGACTTTAAATCTGATGACTATGAGTGTGTCACACCAACCAAGGATAATTCTATGAGTGAGTTCCAAAGATGGAGAGCAACATATAAAACCTTGCCCCAACAATATAAAAAATATCAAGAATATCTTGCTTCAAGCAAAAATACACAAAATGCCATGTCTTTTGAGTACTATGCTGAACATGTTTTTGAAAATAGGCCCAAAAATGAAGATGTGGAGTTAGTAAAGAAAGGTTTATGCCCTTCTTGTAAAGAACCTTGGAGTGAGTATCATATATGTGTGCATGAAATTATGTCCCACTTGAGGAGAGCTTTTGGGAATTCTTCAAAAAGAGATTCCAAATATATTGATCATAAGGAAAACAAGGGGCAACATGCATCATCTTGCTTGAAGGATAAAAATGAAGAGACATCACAAGAACATGAAGAATATTCTATTGAAAATATAGAAGATCATTTCGAGACACCTTCTAGCTTAGACATGAACCAAAGAGCATCTATTGATGGATGCTTAAACTATGAAGGAGTACCTACTGATGGGTGCTCGCACCTCTATGTTGGTGACATAGAGATTACTTTTGAAATTGCTGCTGCAAACCCAAGTTCCATTAAGCATGATAATGAAGACCTTGTAGCAGTTGAAAAAGAACCAAGATCAACTTCCCCATCACCACTTAAGCTTCATGAAGTTGGTCCAAGCAAAAATGAAGAAGATGAGGAGGTTCAATTGAAAGAGCCTCATTTTCTTGAAGGGTCCTTAAAGATGAATGAAAATAAGATCCAAGAGTCCCTCAACATTCTCCATGACACTCAAGCATTGGTGTCAAATTCTTGTTGGAGAGCTACTTCATTGGAGGAAACATCCTTCCTTGAAGACATGGAGAAGATTTAAAGAGCAATGTGCCACATCAAAGGTAATTTCATGTCTTTGCTTTTTGATAGAAACCATTTGTTTGAGCTTAATGAATTGTTACATGATGCATACTTGAAGAATAATGAGGATATTCATAATCTCACAATTCAAAATGAGCAACTTCTTGAAAAGTTGCAAGATACTTGTTTTTCCTCCTATGTTTCAGATTGTCAAATGGTAGATTGTTTGGAGGATTCTCATGACATGGTGGATTATGATAAATGTGGAAATTTGAATGTGCTTAATGTGTTTGAAGATGAACTTGAAGAGATCCAAACACTTGATGTGGTGGAAGAGGAACTTGAATTGTCTCTTGATGAAGGTTATGCAATTTTTAAAGAAAAGCATGATTCCTCTACATTGGAACCAATCTATGACAAAGGTTTCACACTTTTGAAGGAGCTGCATGATACTACCCATATGGATCCTTTCCATGATGAAAATTTTGCACTTTTTGATCATTTGGGTGAGTTAGTTCATTCTCCTACATCCTACAATTCCATGTTTTGTAGCATTAGTCTCAATGAAGTATGGGTGAAAGGGTTCTTTTTTATGGTGCCACATGAGGAGTATGGAACTCCTAGATTTACCTTCTATGATGACATGGTTGGAACACATTCTTATTCACATTTGCAGCAACATCATTTGTCACTTTATGATGATGCACATCTACATGGATGCACCTATGATATGCATTTGAGTCACTTGAAGACTCATGGTTTTTCTTGCTCAACACTTGGTTCATTTGATGTTAGAGGAACTTCATTCAACACTTGGGTGAATAGATCTATAATGGGAGAAAATGTTTGTTGGAAGCCACATACTTTGTTACATCTTTATGATTCTCACATTCATGGATGTATGGGTGAGACTTATTTGAGTCCTTTGAAGTCTCCTTGTTTTTTATGCTCATTATTTGCTTTAGATTTTAATGGAGACTCTTCATTCACTTCTTGGATGAAGGAATACATGGATGAATATTTTGATGCATATCACATCCATTTGGAGCAGCATTATAGGACATGGGATCCTTACCTATGTCATTGGAGCAGATTTGATGGGTCACATGAAGATTGTATGCACTTGGAAAATGGTGGTCTACATGCTTGGAGGTATAAGCACTTTCATGACTCTTTGATGAAGCATCTCCTTGATGTACATTTTCATTATGTTGTTATGTACTTTGATGATATATATTTTGTACTCATGATGTTTGGAAGAATGCATACAAGAAAATGGGATCCAGGAATCCTCTTATCTGATGGTATGGATTGGAGAGCACTCTTAATTGTTGGGGTGCAATACAAGCAATGGGACCCTGGAATAATTTTTATCTCATTGGTTTCAAATTTTTTGGGGAAACAAGCAGTATGGGAGATTGGATTTCCCACTTAATAAAGTGATTTTTATCAGAGTAGTGCAACAGCAAGCATGGCGGTTCCTCTCTAAAATCTTCATGGAAACTCAAAGACTCAAGGTTGGGCAATTCAATGGCAACTTCAAAGAATTATACATAAAGCAGGTTCTTCAACACCCATGTTTGAAATTGCTTGAGGACAAGCAATATTGGGAAGGGAGGATTTGTCATGTCCCAAATTTGGAATTGGGTCACAATGGCCTAATCACATTGGCCATATTCATTAAAGTTTGTAAAATTGATGTTAAGGGTCAAATAATTGCCAAGGAGGAAAATTACTAGTTTCCTAGGTTTGGGGTGGAAGCTTTGGGATTTGGAATAAGGGGGATAATGAATGATGTTTGAACATTAGAATGGCATAAATATTTAGTAAATGAGCTAAATAAATATATACAAGTGAAAATCAAAGTGGCATTTGATCATGAAGACACATGGAGGAAGTGGGACCCACATATGGCTAGATTTCCCCACTACACTTGGCATCATTCTCTCACCAATTCGAATTCAAGGTGAATGGTAACATACTTGGGGGAGTCCAAAAAGTATTATTCATGGCATGACTCATCCAAGGTTGAAATATAGAGGAAGAGTAACTCCCATGGAAGAGGAAGAGGCAATTTGGAGCTAGTGAGACACTTGGGCTAGATCCCCTAGCTATATGACAACAATGATGAAGATGCTATGACACCTATGACACAAATCAGACCTGAAGGCTGACATATGACATATATGACATGTTAGGGCTAAAAATATACTCCAAGAGGGTGCTCAAGGGTGTTAGGCCAGCTAAGATGCTTCCACATGTCATTTGGTGGAAGTGGGAGACTAAGAATTGTTGTGCAATTGGCGTTCTTTGGAATCTCTTCCCAACTTGAGTTGGAATGAGTCTCTTGGAAGGAATTCGACCCATAGAGGACATTAGAAATTTATAAATGTCAATAACAAAGAATGAAACCATCTTTTGATCATTTGTAGAATTTGCAATTGCATTTGTGAAGAGGGAGAGCTAGTGGATGACTAGTTTCTTGCCTTAGCCAATTTCGAGGGTGAACGATTCCCATCCAAGTTGGTAATTGGAAAGGCCATTCAGACCTTTTATTTGGAGATTTAATGGAGTCTTTATTTGTAGGTGTAAGCTACAGGGCAGCTCATGGTTTCTTCTATTGCATCTCACTCCTTCAACCATTTCCAGTTTTGATGGCATATTCTTGATCCTTAAGGGAGGGCGTTTTTGGTGAGCTATTGTACTCTTTGGGGGAGATTATAATGCCCCATTTATTTTGTAATATGAATTAAATACTCTGTTTTTCATCTCCAGAAAGTTTCAAGTCGAAATTCCAAGTAGAAATGTATAAATCTCATTTTTAATGAAAGAACAGTGTCATTTCCCCACTATCTTGTTGTGAACCAATGCAATGCTGATGATTTCGAATGAATGGATGATTCTCTGATGCATTTGTGATTAATGGAATACCATGGATGTATTTTACAAGTTTCATGTACTGTACTTGAGCATTTGAAGTATTTTTACTCAGTTTAATTGCATTGGGAGAAGAAATAGTGCCATTTCCCCAAGGGTTGAATTGGTGATTTTTGCAGTTGAATGGGAGAGAGTTGGAACATATATAATAATCAATTAATGGTGCACATGAGACCTTAATAACATCGTTAATACATTCCCTACCTTTGTTCATAAATTTGAGTGGGTTTGGAGGCATTTGGGAATCCATTTTCAATACTTATCCTAGGGGGATTTGAACCCCAAATTACTAGTAAAATTGCATACTTGGTCCAGAATATTAAGAGAGTTTGCAGTGGTATTTTGGTGGCCATATATCATCCCTCAAAATCATATTTAAGTCCTAATATCATTAATACACCTTCCCTTAAGATTTGGGACCATTTGGACCAAAATTGGGACCTAGGCATCAAAACTAGTCAAAGGTCGAAATTGGGGAAAAAGTGGACAATTGTGCATTTTCTTAAATTTTTAAAAAAAGGGACATTACAAATAATAAACCAACAACTCTACTATTATGAACATAAATACCACTAATACTACTACTACTACTAATAATAATAATTAATGAAGAGACATATTGAAAAGGTGCGCCTTATCGAAAATATGTGACTATTAATGAAAGGGAACTCTGTCTATATATATATATATATTTATATCATGCCCTCAGTTGTAATCCATCATCTCATTCATTCATATACATTTTACTCAATATATTATTATTTTAAATGGATTACTTTATATTCCAAATACTTTGGATAGTTTGCGTGTGAAATGTTGAGTATGGTTGTCATTGATGACAAGCCATTAATGACAAAGGAGTAACAAAGTTGATGACATGGCAAGAAGGACATGGTTATCTGGGCATTGGAACACTAGGTAGTCCAAGTGACCCATAATGACCCATTATGTGGTCTTTTGTGGCTTGATGGGGTCATAGAACCCTTAGATGGTTTGATGGTCCATGCTACCACTTGATGACAATGAGATGGTGTACATATGCATGATATGGAGACCTGGAGCCCTTGATTTGTTGATAATGAAGCCATTACCCTTGAGAGGTCCTTGATGCCTATTTCTCATAAGAAATGCTTGAAGCCATGGTCATAATGATGTTAGAGCCCACAAGATCTTTTGGTGCTTGGTGGTGGTGTCCTTGATGTGGCCATAACACCCTCTTGGCCTTAGACAAATTCCCACAAGTCTTGCACAAATGCCCGCATAATTTGTGAAGAAAATGCCTGCAACATGACTAAAGAAATGCCCGTAGCATGACTAAAGAAATGACCGCAACATGAAATAAATATTCTTGTAGGCCAAATGGAAAAATGCCCGCAGGCCCAAAGAAAAAAATGCCTGCAATTGCTTTGAAAAATGCCCGCATGATAATAGAAAATGCCCACATGAGCTAATAGAAAATGCTAGCAGGCCCTATTGAAAATTCCCGTAGGCCCCTTGAAGAATATGCCCGCAGGCCCTATGGAAAATGCCCGTTGGCCCCTTAAATTTCCCATTAGCAGAATTAGAAGATGTCTGCATAGCTTGAGGAAAAATGACTGCATGCCTTAGCTAGATGATATGTGGTTCTTGAAGCTTGGTTGATGAAGTCCATGATGTTGATGACGCTATTACATTCCTTCATGTAACCTTGTTGAAGAATCCTTGGAGGGTCGTGGACATGATGTATGAATATCGTAGTGCTAATGGCACCTTGGACCATAAAGACTTGATGAACATGCCTTGCACATGAATATTTGGGTCTTGGAATGACACCCTCTGAGGAAATTTTCTGGCATACAGTAAGAGTTTCGGGATGGATAGAGATAGTTAGCTCATGGATACTACAGGCAACAACATTAACCACAGATGAAAATATATTCTGAGGCAGTTGTTTAGCTATGCTCTGAGAACATTGATGACATGTTTATGTGACAAGGAAGTGACAAGTTAATGAGAAGTATTGACAGAGTAATAGAAGTGGACAAGTTTGTTGAACCAGAATTGATGACAAGTGCAGCAGTTGACGAAAAGTGCATGACAGTAACTTGGCAAGGAGTGACATGATTGAGTTGATGACATTGATAAGTATTTAAAGGAAAGTTGGGTCTTGCTCACCTTTTTTTCTTAGTTGGATCTAATAAAAGACTAAGCTGGGTCTTGGAATAGAAGTTGGTGCTTCTCAGTTAGTTGTAGCTAATGCTAACCTAAAGGTTGTGGCTTGATTGTAATTCATATCAAATTAAATAAAGTTTACAATACTTATGTTGTGATGTGTCTCTGATGGTTTGTTTTGATTAATTAATGTTGATACATTTAGTAACTTGCAATTGATGATATTTGATTAAGTATTGAAGAAGTGAAATTGTAAAAAGTGTTGGCCCACTAATTCACCCCCCCCCTCTCAGTGTGCCATTGTGTCTAACAATTGGTATCAGAGCGAGCCTTCATCACAAGCCTAACTAGCTTGAAGGAGATCCGTGGACACAAAATGGAAGGACCAACAGATTTCATCAACAATGAGGTTCCAATTTTTGATATATCATATTATTTTGGTTGGAGAAGCAAAATGAAAACCTACTTGAATAGGTTTGTTGTTTGGGAAATTGTAGTCAATCCACTCGTCTAGTCCAACAAGAAGACAAAGACAACTGCTCAGAAAGATGTCGAGAAGGAAAACAACATTGCCTTGAAGTTTCTAATGGATGGAATCTCAAGCTCTGTCAAAGAAAGTGTAGGAGAATACACCTCTGCCAAATATATTTGGTTCAAGCTGGAATGTGAGTACCAAAGGAGAAGCCAAGACACAAAGAAGGAAATAGAAGCTAAGCCCACTGAAGATGTGATGCAAGAAGAAAAGATTCAAATATCAGTAGAGGTAAGAAAACTTCTAATTGCAGTAGCAATGATTTTGATAAAATGTTAAATGATCTTAAAGATGCTAAGAAAAAACTCCTAGAACCCATTTTAAGGGAAGAGGATGTCATGGACAATTCTATACTTAAAAGGAAAATTTTGTAGTCCTTCGAAAAATACCATGAGATGTAAATAGATTTGTTCAAGAAGCTCAAGTCAAGATTATAGGATGAACTAAAAGACAAAAATGATGAAGTTGAAATATTGAAGATTAATCTTAACAATCAAGAAGAGACTAGCGAAGACTCTAAAGAGCTTGAAGAAACAAGAAGGGACAATATTGAGTTGAAGACTCAATTGGAAGAATCCAAAAGGATAGAAGAAGTCTTGAAACACCAATTAGATGAAAAAGTGAAGATTTGTGAAAATATTGAAATGGAAGTGGTTGGACTCAAGAAGAAAAATAAAAAGTCTGATGCTCATGTCAAGTTCAAAAACAACTCAGTTATCCTGGATAAGATCTTGGATTGTCAAAGATCTCCATTTGAAAAATCCGGTCTTGGCTTCAATAAGGAAGAAGGAAAATTTGATGTTGGTACTTGGTCCCCCAAGACTCCTGAAGAAGGCCTCTCATCCTCCAGGAGTGAAAATCAAGCTTCCTTTCATATACCTGCACATGACAACAAGGATCTTGGAAGCTCAAGAATGCATCAAGAACTTGGTCTTACTCCTCAAAGCAGATTTAGAAGGGAAACAACTCCAAGATGGAACCAGGCATCCAAGTATGAAAAAAGATTCAATGGATATTGTTTTTCTTGTACTAAATTTGGTCATAAAGCATTGGAGTGCATATCTCATACAAGAAGTGTTGGGTTCCATGAAAACAATGTTAGATGTTGGACATGTAATCGTATTGGACATATTGCTGCTAATTTTCACACAATGAGATGTTACACTTGTAGTGGCTTTGGTCACAAAGCCCAAGATTGTACAAGTCCAAGAAGACAACCTATGAGGAGTTCTTCATATCCATCAGCAAAGAAAGTCAATGAATCTTGGATGATGAATAATGCAGGAAGATCTAAAACCCAAAAGACATGTGATTACAGTCAAGGACATCCTCAGGTATGGATGAAGAAGAATGTTTTGTTAAATTTGGATGAAGTTAATCATAACAGAGAAGATGGATGCCATATGGAAAGCCAAACTTAAGGTCTCTCAAATACCTTAGCACACCTTGAGTTTATGAATATGGAGGATGAACTCAAAGGCAATAAATGGCTACTCCAAGCAAAGAAACAAGTCCAAGGATCATGGCATGACGATAGGGGGAGCAAGATAAATGAAATCTATCTGAACATACAGTTGAAGCAAATGAAGTGAAGTGAAGATGGAAGAAAAATACAGCACAACAGTAAGTATGGAAGAACCGAAGGAGCCATTGGACTAATCACTAGCAAGTGAAGCATCTAGATTTAAACTGAGGTTATCATCAAGTTCTGAATTGAACAATGGAGGAGTGACAAGTGAAGGAAGCTACAATTGTGAAGAACTTAAAGGAACCTAAGTGAAAACAACTCCAAGTCAAGACAAATTCATTTTCATCAATCTTGGTAGCCAAAGATATTGCATAGACAAAGCATATATCAGAGATCAAACCTTTTTGCAGTCACAGGTACAATCATATTCTTGGTGATAAGCAAGAAATCTGGTGAAGCAAGAATGAATAGCAAAAATTCTTGAAGCAAGAGAAGATCTCTGAGGACATCCAAGAGCCTCTTCACATAAAGAGTAGCAATGAAGTAGTGTGATATTTGTATGAGCAACAATCTGGACAAGATTGGAAAATGATTAAGCAGACCTTTAATGATATCATTGATAGGGGGAGCATCCAATGAACTACAGAAGTCCTGAAGAAAACACAACATTTGATAAATTTTACAGCATAAATGCTTCTTAACTACAACAGAAAGCACATAATGTTTGGTATTGAGGCAGTCAAAGATTGTGGTCAACATGTTTTGAAGTTCATATTCTCCAGGCATATACAAATCTCAGATGTATAAAGACAGAAAAAGGAATTATGCAAGCACTGGTATAGATCCAACTCCTTAATACAATTGAAGACACATAAAAGCCTAATATTATAGCCAAAGGATAGGAGCATCCTAGCTATCATTCATGAAGAGTTTGAAAAGTAAAAAGGGAAATTTATTAGCAGCCAAGAATCTGATCCATAAATATGAAATTTGTAGAACAATAATCTTGAAGGTATGACCCACTTTTGGGTGTAGTTGCATTGTATTGGTGGGCCTTGTAGTTCAAGCTCTATAAAATCAATTAAGAAGACACTTGATGACTTGGGGGAGCAGACATGTTAGCAAATGAAGAAGTATACATGAAAGGGGGAGCTTGTTTAAAGTAGCTACAACAACATACTTGATAGGGCGAGCATCACTCAACAAGTAAAATGATAATGTGGAACAACATGACATGAAAAAATCTCTTCATGCCAAGTAGAGAAAACATTTCAGGATGATCTCAGATGTATTCAAGGATATAATTTTTTTTGGTTATTGTGAAGCTTTTGATGGATTAAGGATTGTCCCTTTGTCATTAATGTCAAAGGGGGACATAAATTAAAAGAAGGTTGCCATCAATGACAAAGGGGGATTTTGTTGAGTATGGTTGTCATTGATGACAATCCATTAATGACAAAGGAGTAACAAATTTGATGACATGGCAAGAAGGACATGGTTGTTTGGGAATTGGGACACTAGGTAGTCCAAATGACCCATAATGACCCATTCTGTGGTCTTTTGTGTCTTGATGGGGTCATAGAACCCTTAGATGGTTTGATGGTCCATGCTACCACTTGATGACAATGAGATGGTGTACATATGTGTGATATGGAGACCTAGAGCCCTTGATGTGTTGATAATGAATCCATTACCCTTGAAAGGTCCTTGATGTGTATTGCTCATAAGAAATGCTTGAATCCAGGGTCATAATGATGTTGGATGCCACAAGATATTTTGGTGCTTGGTGGTGGTGTCCTTAACACCCTCTTGGACTTAGACAAATTCCCACAAGCCTTGCACAAATGCCCGTAGAATTTGTGAAGAAAATTCCCGCAACATGACTAAAGAAATTCCCTCAGCATGAAAGAAATTTGCCCACAGGACAAATGGAAAAATGCCCGCAGGCCCAGTGAAATATGCCCGCAGGCCCAAAGAAAAAATGTCTGCAGGCTAATAGAAAATGCCTGCATGAGCTAATAGAAAATGTCCGCAGTCCCTATTGAAAATGTTCGCAGACCCCTTGAAGAATATGCCCGCAATCCCTATTGAAAATGTCCGCAGACCCCTTGAAGAATATTCCCGCAAGCCCTATGGAAAATGCCCACATGCCCCTTAAAATTCCCACCAGCAGAATTAGAAGATGACCGCGAGGCTTGAGGAAAAATGACCGCATGCCTTAGCTAGATGATATGTGGTTCCTGAAGCTCGGTTGATGAAGTCCATGATGTTGATGACGCTATTACATTCCTTCATGTAACCTTGTTGAAGAATCCTTGGAGGGTCGTGGACATGATGTATGAATATCGTAGTGCTAATGGCACCTTGGACCATAAAGACTTGATGAACATGCCTTGCACATGAATATTTGGGTCTTGGAATGACACGTGTTGTTTCTTGAGATTGTTGACTGAAGCCCTATCCCATTGATTGAAGGGTCGAACACCTAAAATGGAATTATTTAATTCTTGCATGATAAAAAATAAAAATAAAAATGATAATTCTTTGACTTGTCGGCCTAGTAGATTTTTATGGAAAATGTGTATAAATAAAGGAAAATCCGCTTCATTTTGTGAGTAAAAAAAAGTGAAGAGTGAGCTATGATTTTCGGACTATATGTTAGGATATTCCTATACTCCATCCTAGCCCTACTAGCATTTTCATCCTTTGGATTTTTAGTCATGCATGCACTTTTAGGGTTTGCATGCATTATTTAGGGTTTGCATGCATCCCAGTCATTAGTCCCAGCACCTAGCCCTCAATTAGCTAGCCCCTGGAGCTTCCTTCCACTCAGTTTCAGCCCTCCTAGAGCTTAGTGCGCCCTCCTTTCACCTGCTGCATGAGAAAGGCTCCCTTACTTACCTACCATTCAGTTATCTTCAGTTCTCTCCTTGATTTAAGGCTAGATTGACTCTCAACTGGCTATATCACTCCGATGAACCTCCAGTAAGACTTGACTGCCCATTCTGACTTCAGTTAGCTCCTCATGCGCCCTCCACTAAGCCTCCTTCATTCAGGTAGTTCCAGTTAGACCTACCACACTCAGTTAGACTCAGTTTGACTGATGGTTGACAGTTACTTGAGCATTGATG
This sequence comes from Larix kaempferi, assembly GCA_027924585.1. Lineage (NCBI taxonomy): Eukaryota > Viridiplantae > Streptophyta > Pinopsida > Pinales > Pinaceae > Larix > Larix kaempferi. Next base: position 4,314,398 of record BSBM01000705.1, read on the forward strand.
ACTCCACTGATGATGAGATAGACTACTAGTTGTGCTCTGATGACACTCTAGTGATCTTTTGATCACTCCATGAAGGCTAATTCGAATTTCCACCTTGGAATTTGAATCCTCATGCATTGTACTACTTATTTGTCCATATTGTGATTAATTAATTAGTGTGTGTGTGAAGTTATTTTACTTCTATCCGAGTTCTACTGTATTATTATTTTGTTGCTCATTTTACTGCATTGACCACTCTTAATCTTATTCCTAAAAAATTTCATTGTGAGGTATACATGAGATCTTAGATCTGCTATGAGGATTTTCACATGGTATCAGAGTGAGTTGAGAGTATTGTTTATCTCCATTCCTGAGAGTTTTTTGCAGGTTATTATCAAGATTTCGAGTGCAGCAGTTTCTGCATTTTTGCAGTAGTAGCAGTTGCAGATATTATCTATTGTTTTTGCAAGTCTTCTACAACTTCCATGAATTCAGAAGAAATCCCTCCTCTTTCTCCATTCAACTATGATGAATGGAAACCAAAAATGATAGCATATTTGAATAGACATGATCTCTTTGATTGTTATTTGGAAAGAGAGTTCAAATCCTCTGAAGAGAAGATTGACTGGTTGAATAAAGGTGACAAAGCCCTTGGAAGAATGATGCGTTCTTTGCCTGAATACATGATATACCAATACCTTGATGATGTTGAAACTCCAAAAGAGCTATGGTCCCACCTGGATGAAATATTTGGAAGACAGAATGAAGGGATTGGTCCAAACCCTTTCGAGAGCAAGCAAAGTGATGCATTCACCCTCCTTGATGATCTCATTGATCATGAATTAGTATCAAACATATTGCATATTGAAGTTAGCCACAAAGAAGAAGAACTTGCAGATTCTACACTCATGTTCCAAATTTCTTCTATTTCGAATTCTGTGCCAGCTCACACTCTAGAAATTGCAGAAGGTCCTAAATCCTCTCTTGCACCAGAGTTTGATGGTTTGCATCATGATCTATTGAATGTTTCGGAGGTCAAATCAGTCATTGGAGGTAATGCATTCGCTCTCCTTGATGTATCACCTCTTATTCACTATTATATGATCATTATTCCATGCTTTCAGAAGGTTATTGAAGAATATGGTCATTGCCATTCGCTTGGGATAATTTCTCATGCACATCATGGTTTTGATCTCACCTCTTATGGTTCAAAGGAGATCTCAAGAAACCATTGCCATTCGCTTGGGATAAATTCTCATGCACTTACTGGTTTTGATCTCACCTCTTATGGTTCAAAGGAGATCTCAAGAAACCATGATTCAAGTCTTGGATCTAATTTGGATTCTAAGCAATCACTACTTGGGATAATTTCTCATGCATATGATGGTTTTGATCTCACCCCTGCTGGTTCAAAGGAGATCTCAAGAAACCATTCTTTAAGTCTTGGATCTGATTTGGATTCAAAACATTTACTATTATTTGATGGTTCTTTTTGGAACAATCTCACCCATGATGGTTTGAAGGAGAAGACAAAAGACTATCTACACATTCATAGATTTGATCCTACCTTAGCTGATTCGAATCACAGGTTCAAGGATCATCCTCATACTTTTGTATTTGTTCTCATCACATTCGATCTGAAGAGCAAGTACAAGCACATGCTTTTTGAGCATGATCCACTTCTTCCCAAGAAGAAGATACCTCCAGACATATGACCAAGCATCACACCTGCTTGAGTTTGGAGCATTTATTTTTGTGTGTGCCTTACAGTCTATTTTGAGGGGGGGTATTTTTCCCATGAGGTTTTCCCCATTTCCTCAGTTTATTGACTGTTATTATTATTCATTGTATTGGGTGACCTTTGGTCTTAGTTACCAGGGCCCAGGATGGATTAAGGGGGGGTGTTAGGATATTCCTATACTCCATCCTAGTCCTACTAGCATTTTCATCCTTTGCATTTTTAGTCATGCATTCACTTTTAGGGTTTGCATGCGTTATTTAGGGTTTGCATGCATCCCAATCATCAGTCCCAGCACCTAGCCCTCAGTTAGCTAGCCCTCGGAGCTTCCTTCCACTCAGTTTCATCCCTCCTAGAGCTTAGTGCACCCTCCTTTCACCTACTGCATGAGAAAGGCGTCCTTCCTTACCTACCATTCAGTTATCTTCAGTTATCTTCAGTTCTCTCCTTAATTTAAGGCTAGACTGAATCTCAACTGACTGTATCACTCTGATGGACCTCCAGTGAGACTTGAATTCCCATTCTGACTTCAATTAGCTCCTCATGCGCCCTCCACTGATCCTCCTTCATTCAGTTCGTTCCAGTTACACTCAGTTACACCTACCACACTCAGTTAGACTCAGTTTGACTGATGGTTGACAATTACTTGAGCATTGATGACTCCATTGATGATGAGATAGACTACTAGTTGTGCTCCGATGACACTCCAGTGATCTTTTGATAACTCCATGAAGGCTAATTCGAATTGCCACCTTAGCATTCGAATCCTCATGCATTATACTACTTATTTGTCCATATTGTGATTAATTAATTAGTGTGTGTGTGAAGTTATTTTGCTTCTATCCGAGTTCTACTGTATTATTATTCTGTTGCTCATTTTACTGCATTGACCACTCTTGATCTTATTCCTAAATTCTTTCATTGTGAGGTATACATCAGCTCTTAGATCTGTTGTGAGGATTTTCACCCTATACTGAGGAGATTTTTCGGGTACACAGTGAGGCAGCTGCAGCATGAAGATAATAAAGTTTAATCTCTAATTTTTGGGTGAAGAAGAGGAAGCCACAAATGAGATAGAAATTGATTTAATGAAGTTTCCTTTCTCTCTTTTCTTTTCTCAGAATTTTGGGTAAGACATTGACAAAAGCAAGTCAAGAGTTCGAGCATACTATAGCATGAATTGCAAATTATGAACTCTGAATTTGGAGGAGAGATTTAGTAGATGGAGCTTTGATTTTCGGACACCCTTGGAGGAAATTTTTGGGCATACAGTAAGAATTTTAGGATAGACAGAGACAGTCATCTCGTGGATACTGCATGAAGCAACAATAACCATAGATGAAAAGATATTCTGAGGCAGTTGTTTAGCTATGCTATGAGAACATTGATGACATGTTTATGTGACAAGGAAATGACACGTTAATGAGCAGTATTGATAGAGTAATAGAAGTGGACAAGCTTGTTGAACCATAATTGATGACAAGTGCAGCAGTTGATGAAAAGTGCATGACAATAACTTGGCAAGGAGTGACATGATTGAGTTGATGACATTGATAAGTATTTAAAGGCAAGCTGGGTCTTTCTCACTTTTTTTTCATAGTTGGATCTAAGAAAAGACTAAGTTGGGTCTTGGCATAGAAGTTGGTGCTTCTCAGTTAGTTATAGCTGATGCTAACCTAAAGGTTGTGGCCTGATTGTAATTCATATCAAATTAAATAAAGTTTACAATACTTATGTTGTGATGTGTCTCTGATGGTTTGTTTTGATTGATTAATGTTGATACATTTAGTAACTTGAAATTGATAGTATATGATTAAGTATTGAAGAAGTTAAATTGTAAAAACTGTTGGCCCACTGATTCACCCCCCCCCTCTCAGTGTGCCATTGTGTCTAACATGAAAGAAATTTGTTCGTCTCATTTGGTATTAGAACAAGTACCGATCCATCCTGTGTCCATACATCTTATTGAACTTTGTCTGACTGAGCCTTTGGCCACATCGTTCTTTTGTCAAAGGTTCTTTGAATTATGTCTTTGACCATAACAGGGTGTTGGCCATTTCAAAATTAATTTATGTGAAGCAAGATCATTATCCGCTAAAGGAAGACTCCATTATGAATAGTGAAAATAAACCAATCTTGTAGTCTGCCAATACCACGGTGGCAGAAAATCATATAGGAACAGAATTACAGTCGGCTACTAAATCAACAAGATACTTGAAAGTTGTGGAGGTGTATCTTAGAAGACACCAAAAAATTATGTCATTGAATTCAACAATTGCACGCTAATTTAAATTTATTAAATTTTGGCATCCCTTCTATCCGATCCTAAATCCCCGATCTTTGTTTATTGTTTGGCTGCTATCCATCTCATCCATAGTAAAACGACATTGAGGTGAACAATTAAGGTCATTAGAGAAAATTTGGGGTCTAAAATGGGTGTTATAAAAAAATGTCCCATGGATGAGTTACATTAAGTTGGATTTCTCAAACCAAGAGAATTTTGTAACATCCCCTAACCTCCCTGGTGGTCTTCATAGGCCATGGAACCCCTTGATACATTTGTTTTTCTTCAATTTCTTCCAATTCCACACACAACCACAATAGGCTTAGATCCGCAATCCACCATTGTGATCCGCAATCTGCATTCCACATTGCAGGATTTGGAATGCAGAATCCTCAAAATGATCCTTCCAACGATTTATCTTTCCGCATTTTGCGATCCGTGATCCGTATTGCGGATGCGGAAATTCGGAAATCCATATTCCTTCTTTGGAAAACTTTTCAATCTGCAATCCACATTGTGGGTGTGAAAATCCACACCGGACGACTTTACCTCCCGCAATCCGCAATCCGCATTGCGGATGCGGAAATGTGGAAACCCATATACTTATCTCCGATGGTCGGACCCCTACCTCTGCAATCCGCAATCCACATTGCGGATGTCGAAGGGTCCTTGCGGATGCGGAAAGGCCAGGATCACTGACCCTTGCTCCAACAAGCTTCTAAGGAAACGTCAGAGGGTGATAACTTCCTCATCCTTGGTCAAAATTGGACAAGGCTGGTACTGTTGGAAAGCTCTTGGAGATATCTATCCAATGTTGCAAATAGTCACTCCATCTGGGCACTCCAACCATGCCAATTTTTCAACTGAGTTTCTATCCATTATCCCACCAAGGTGACTTACACTTATGCAAGGTTTCTGCCTCCTTCCTGTCATAACTTATTCCTCCACCTGACCTACATAGGGGTCCTGAAACACATCAGGGATACCCCCTTTCCTTCCCCAAGCCTAGGTGAATTCTAGTCATCCTTTTGAAGGGTGAATACAAGGCATAAACAAACATATCTACTGAACTAAGCTAGTTAACATATCAACCACTTGCAGGGGTTATCCATGCATACCATTCACGGAACAATGAAGTATTCCAACACACATTCAATCATGCATTCAACCTCATACCCATACATATCTCTCTAATGAGCAATATCATGAAACCATCCATTCATTAATCTAGGGCATGCCAATCATAACAATGCATAAAGTATATGAAGTTAGGTCTAACCAATACATCTACCACATGCAAGATTTATAATGCATTAAACTCATGAAAATGGATGAGGCATCCAACATGAACTCAACCTTCTACTTAGGATTATACATAGTAAACCTATTGCTCACATTCATATAAACATTTATTCAACAACATGAACAAAACAAGCATAATATAACACATGAAATAGCAACATTCACTCCACGGAAACACTTATCATTGGATCTTGAAGTTTCCCAAGCAACTAGATAAGTGAGAGAAACGTTCCACCCAACCTTAGGTCTCTGTCCAGCCTATACTCTTTCAGTTGAGAGACCACCTCGAGCTGGGATCTGTATCCACTAAGGAGGGCTAACTAGGCTCTCTAACAATCAAGGTCCACCTTAATGCTAAGCAAACCTACAGTTGGGTTTATCAATCATATAGGGGAAGTATGGAGGATATTTCTAATCTAGTGAGTTCAATCCACATAACTATAGGCATCTCAACACTCAGCATACATGGAACCCACATTATCTACCTCACCCAACACAAGGAAGGCCCTCTTCTCTGCTACATAGTCCCTCAAGGCCCCTTCCCTTCCAATTCTATTCAGGGTGGGCATAAGAAGGTCCAACTGCTATTTCTATGGGATTACAGCCTTCACTAGGTTTATCAAGCATTCCAACCCTAACTCTGACCTTCTATATCTGTTACATAAGTTGGGCTCTTCAAAGGGTTGCGGATTCGACTATGTCCCGCAACTCGACTCTCTGCACACCGATTCGGATCTTCTCACGTCTTTCTCAAGCTGTTAACGCTCTGTAACTTATTCTAGGGTTTACTTACAAGGAATTTATCAATAGATAGTACATCCGCATAGGGTTTTATATGTCATTCAGCTCTGTGATCTAGATTTTACACAGAATCACGTTTTTCTTCTCTAATTCCCCGTTGGGTTATGTAATTATTTCCCCATGGAATTCAAGGTAACAATAGCATAGCATAATATGGTTTCAAGTTCTTAGATCATTGAATGGATTCCAAGGTGAATGGGAAGAACCCCCATTTCGGATCTTAGGGCCGTTTTTATCCACCAATCCATCTCTGCACCAACCTTCCTTCCCCACTCTTTGTAACCAAGTTCCAGGTCAGGATGGGGAATCAAAACGGTTTCTCTTGTACATGTGGAAACATGGGTTCCCATCCCATAACCCCCTCACCTCTCCCTAGTGGATACCATAGCCCCTTCTCATTAGCTTCCTCACTTAGCCAGTGTCCTTAGTATTTCATTGCAATAATAAACATTTACATCAATTACAATATCTCATGGCTTAGTAGCACATGAATAGTTTAAATGTAAAATACTTTCCTATGCAACAAACTTTAAGAAGCCGCTAGTGGGGCCTTGGCCTTGAGATCCACACTAGGGAAAACACACATTTCATATACACAATATTTACATTGAGGCCAATAAACACTAAGGCAAGGTAGGGGTGTTACAACTCCCTCCCCCTTAGAACAACACCGTCCTCGGTGTTCTCAAAATTGAACAAAAACGAGAATGCCACTCTCTTGGCATCCTCCAGCTCCCATGTAGCCTCCTATGAACTAAGGTGCTTCCATTGCACCTTTACCTGTATAATGGCTTGCTTCCGGAGCATGTAACTTTCTTGTCGAGAGTGCACACAATATATACTTGGAACTCTCCCTCGGGTTCCACCTGTATCACATGCCAATCAATGAGGTGATTATGATCATGTATATACTTCTTAAGTAAAGAGACATGGAAAACATTATGAGCACTCATGTTAGCAGGCAATGCAATCATATATGCAACTGGTCCTATTTTATCAAGGACTTCAAATGGTCCACAATATCGAGGTTCCAACTTGGCACAACTTCCCAACTTCATGGAACTCTTCCTTGGTCTCACTCTCAAGTAGACATGATCCCCAATCTGGAATTCTTTGTGTACTCTCTTCAAATCTGCATAACTCTTCTGTCTGTCCTGGGCTGTCTTCAAATTCTGCCTGACCTTAACCACTTCTTGCTCCATCTCTTCAATCATTTATGGACCAAGCACTACCCTATTCACTGGGTTGTCCCAACTCACTGGAGTTCTGCATCCTCTGCCATACAAGACTTCAAAAGGGCTCATTTTCAATGATGCTTGACATCCATTGTTGTAGGAAAACTATACCAAGTGTAGGTAGTCTTCCCACTTGGATGGCTTATCCATCACATACATCCTTAACATGTCTTCAAGAATCTGATTTACTATCTCACTCTGACCATCTGTTTGAGGATGATAGGATGTACTGAAATTAAATCTAGTTCCCAATTCCTGAAACAATCCTTTCCAAAAGTTGGAAGTGAATTTTGTGTCCCGGTCTGAAATTATTGCCTTAGGAAATCCTTGCAACCTGAATATCTCTTTCATGAAGATATTTGCAATATCATTTTCCTTGTGAGTATACTTAACTGGGATAAAGTGAGCTACTTTTGATAGCTTGTCTACCACAACCATAATGGAATCATGCTTCTTTACAGTCATGGGCAAACTTGTTATAAAATCCATAGAGATCACTTCCCATTTCCACTCTGGAATGGGAAATGGCTGCAAAAATCCTGCTGGATGTTGATGTTCTGCCTTGACCTATTGACACTTTTGACACCTAGGAATATACTTTGCTATGTCCTTCTTCATTCCATGCCAAAAGTACTGCTTCCTTGCTGCTGTTATAGTTTTCTGATATCCTAGGTGGCCAGAATATGGATTTTGGTGTATCTCACCCAACACAAGCTCCTTCAATTATGCACAATTTGGGATTTCCAGTTTGGTATCTTCATACATAAGAACACCATCTTCTCCAATATAATATCTTGCACACTTGTCATCCACATTACCTTGCTACAAATTCTCTTTGATTTGGAGGTATGCTTCATCATTAGCTTGAACTTCATGGATCCTTGCCTTCAAATCTAATTTACAAACACTCATTGTTGCAATATGAAATTTTCCGCTGAGTTCATCAACAACCTTATTCTCTTTACCTTTGACATGCTTAATTTCCAAGTCAAAATCACAAAGAAACTCCATCCATCTAGTTTGTCTAACATTCAGATTTGGTTGGTCAAATAAATATTTTAAACTCATGTGATCAGTCATGAGTTCAATTATTCTCCCCAAAAGGTAATGTCTCTAGTTCTTGACAGCATGCATTATGGCTACTAGATCCAAGTCATGTGTGGCATAGTTCCTTTCATGCTCTTTCAACTTCCTTGACTCGTAGCTAATTACAATCCCTTCTTGCATGAGAACTCCACCTATCCCTTCAATGCAAGTATCTATGCGCACCACAAAGTCCTTACTTGGATCTGCAATCTTTAAAACAAGGGAACTGGTAAGTAATTATTTTAACTATTGAAAGCTTCTTTCACATTTTTCAAAACATATAAATTTGACTTCCTTCCTCTGTAATGAAATGATTGGGTGGGCTATCTTGGAGAAGCCTTCAATGAACCTTCTGTAGTAACCTGCAAGGCCCATAAAATATCTAACATGTATAACATTCTTTGGAGTAGGCCAATCCATTATGGCCTTAATATTCTCTGGATCTACTGGAATACCTTCTACTAAAATAATATGACCAAATATTGCACCTTATCTTGATAAAAGTCACACTTGCTTAGCTTTGCATACAACTGGTTTTCTCTAAGGACTTGCAATACCATTCTCAAATGCTCATTATGCTCTTCTTCATTCCTTGAATACACAAGTATGTCATCCAAGAACACAATCACAAACTTATCCAAATATTTGTTGAAGACAATGTTCATAAGACACATGAAAGTAGCAGGTGCATTGGTGAGACCAAATGGCACCATAGTGAACTCATAGTGTCCATATCTAGTTCTAAAATATGTTTTGTGGATGTCTTCATCCTTTATCCTCACTTGATGGCAGCGAGACCTCAATTCAATTTTGGAAAATACCTTAGCTTCCTTCATCTGATCAAACAAGTCATCAAATCTTGGCAATGGATACGTGTTCTTGATTGTTACCTTGTTTAGCTTCCTGTAGTCTATACATAGTCTCAAAGTTCCATCCTTCTTCTTAACAAATAACACAGGTGCGCCCCAAGGAGATGCACTTGGTCTTATATATTCCTTGTCCGTTAATTCTTGTAGTTGCACCTTCAATTCTATTAGCTCAGGTGTGCTCATTCTATAAGGAGATTTGGAACTTGGTGTTGCCCCTGGAACAAGATTAATGGAGAAATCAATGTATCTCTTGGGTGGCAGTCCTGGTACTTCATCTAGGAATACATCCTGGAACTCTTGTAACAGCTGAAAGTCTTCTAACTTTGGTCCTTTATCTTTTGTTGAATCTGATATATGCACAACATATAATTGGCTGTTGTTTTTATAGAACTTTCTCAGTTGTAAGGCTTAAATATGCCTTATTGAAACTTGCTTTGCGATTCCTTTAACCAACCTTAGTCTTCCTTCATCATCAATGCACTCAGGCACCTTCTTACAGCAGTCAAGCTTGGTTCTATGTCTTTCCAACCAGTCCATACCTATCAGGGCGTCATAAGATACTAATGGTAGGACATTCAAGTTCACCTTGGTGAGAAGTCCATTCAACTCTATGGGGCACTCCACCACTTATTCACTCACCTTCCTCTTAGTTCCAATGTCTAGTTGAAATAACCAAGATTTACTATGCTTCACTTTGCTAAGAGAGCAACTTTCAACCACCTTAGGAGACGCATAACTATGAGTAGATCATGGGTCAATTAAAACAGAAATAGATTGCTTAGCAATATTACCTTCAACTTCTACCACTGTTGATTGGTGGTCTGCTTGGTGATCATCCAGTGCTGCATAGATTCGAGGTGTTGCTTTGGCCATATATTCTACTGTGGTTGCTTATCTTAGGTGGTGCAAGCTTTGGGTGTTCTCCCTTCGGTGTGGAAAATATCTAAGCATGTGGTTGTCTCCACATCCCAAGCATTGAAGTGGTCCCTTTGATGTTTTCTCTGTTGCCACAACTGGTTTGAATCCACTTCTTGTTTGCTTTCCTTGTGGAAAGGTTCTGGATTGATTCTCGAATGGTTGCTTGAAGCCACTTTTCCTTGGTTCAAAATTTCCTCTGGGATTTCCTTTCCATGTTGGTTGAGTTTCTAACTTTCCTTTATTCTGCTCATAGCAGTGCATGGCCATTCTAATGGCTTCATCCAAACTTGGTGGATGGACAAACTCAATCCTATATCTGAAATTTCATGGTAGGATTCCAAGGAAACATTGAATCTTCACTCTTTCATCCTTGATGTAGTCCACATACCTCAATAATTCTAAGAATTTATGAACATTCTCCTCCATGGAATTCTGCCCCAACTTGAGTTCATTGAACTCCTTTCTCTTGTTGTCATAATACCTAGCTGATAGGTATTTTTCCTTGAAGTATCTTTTAAACCGCTCCCAACTAATCCTTCTTTCACTGGTTCTCTTCACTTTCATGAGGTGTTCCCACCAAATGGAAGCTCTTCCATTCAAATTGTAAATGGAAACCCTAGCTTTCTAACTTTTTTATTAATCATGCATTTTTAAATACTTTTTCATCCAAGTAGCCATGCCTCTTCCTCTTGTCCTGTCTTGATTTCTCCATCAAAGGTAGGAGGTCTTGCTTTCCTAAATTCTCCTTGTGGGATCCCTCTGGACTTCCTTCTTCGCTCAGTCCTGTTGTAGGTGTGTCGTGGACTCCTTTGAGAGTCTCTAGAGTGTCTTGACCTGCTGGAAGGAGATCCCAAAGAGGATTTTATGTGCCTTCTGCTCATAGAACCCCTTCTATAGCTTGGAATCCTCTTCCTAGAACGACCTCTAGAGTGACTAAATGCATTCCTTTCTTCTCTTCCCATATTACTTGGATTGGACCCCAAATTTACCCTCTAATGCATGTCAGTAAGGATCTGCAGAAAGGCTGCATTGAGCTGGTGCTACTCTTCCTGAGCCTTTATCATCCTCTCATTAAAACTTACCATGGTCTCAACCAAGTTTTGGGGAGTCAACTGATCCCTTATTTTATTAGACATTGTTTCAATGTGCTCTTCCTGCACGTTTTCCCCCAACACGTCTTCTTCAGAATCGTAGGGATCCTGTGTTAATTTTTTAGCATTAATTCAATATACTCTAGGATCTTAACTGAGAGAATAACATGTACAGCATATCTACAGCATATCAATCATGGACACAATAATGCAAGCACACAAGAGACACTAAGTTTCACCGGGGAAAACCAAGAAGGTGAAAAACCCCGCAACTTCCTTAGAGATAGATAGAGCAATGATGCAACCCAACCCAAGTACAAGAGATAGTCCTCCTAGATGCAGCTTCTCTTCCTCCACTAGTGCTCCACTCTCCATTGAGTGTGTGAGAGAGAAGTGAATGATCAAATAGAGTGCCTCCCGCACTCTATTTATACTTGACTTGACTTGCCTAATAACCTTTACTAGGTCGGCCTCAACTTAACCACATAACATAATGCTGGCAGGGCCGACCCCCAATAGGGTGGTCTAATAACCCTTTAACCCACATGACTTATACAAGGCCGACCCCGTCAAGGTGGTCTAATAACCCACCAAGTATAAGTTATGACACTTATGTATAGAGGAATAATAACATCTCTATAGGAATACAATATACATATATGAAATACATTCTGAAGTTACAAATACATCAACTCCATCTTAACTAGGAAGGTATTTCTCGACACAGATTTGCTAGCACAAGTCTTCTTCTCTGGATCATCGTCACTAGATCATCACCATCAAATCATTGTCATCGTCATGGTTGCTGCTATCTCAATCAATCTCTCATCTACTAGTCATAGGAAGTTCTACAGAGCCAACCCTTTTTCATGTTGGATGTAGACCCATCACCTGTAGGTCTTCATCATCACTGGCCATACTGTGGAATCCTTAGGACTGATTACATGAGTCAACAAAACCTCGATAGAGCATCCCAGGACTTTTACGAGCACACTGCTCAACCTATTGGATCTCCTAGGATCTTTTACATGTAACTGCACAACCTGTCCACGGCCTCGAAGTATCATCCTGATACTCATGATCATACTGATCATCTCATCGTCTACGAAGCACAGTCCAAATGCACACAATACAACACTTACACTCATCGGCATGGGAAGACACACTTCAACCATCCGTGAAAGGCTCAACACTCACATCAACGCACATGGGAGAACACATCTACCACCATGTCGGAAAGGCTCTGCACTTACATCAACGCACATGGGCGAACACATCTACCACCATGTTGGAAAGGCTCTGCACTTACATCAACGCACATGGGAGAACACATCTACCACCATGTCGGAAAGGCTCTGCACTTACATCAATGCACATGTGAGAACACATCTACCACCATGTCGGAAAGGCTTTGCACTTACATCAATGCACATGAGAGAACAAATCTACCACCATGTCGGAAAGGATCTGTGCATATGTGTCTTCGGACTCATCACACATGATCCACTTGATCATGTCAAAGCATCTACCTGATGCATGTCATCATAGCATGATCATCCTGATCATCAATGCATACCATGTATCCACCTGATACATATCATTATACATGATCTACCTGATCATACAATGTATCCACCTGATACATATCATCATACATGATCTACCTGATCATACAATGTATCCACCTGATACATATACAAATACATGATCCACCTGATCATATCCAGCATCCAACATGATGCATATACATATACATGATCCAATTGATCATACAAAGCATCCAACATGATGCATATACATATACACGATCCAACTGACCATACAAAGCATCCAACATGATGCATATACAGAGCAGTAATTGGAGCATCGTCCTGATGCTCATCATCCAGCGCTTACATCCACAGCCATGGGAAGGAACCTCCTCACACCATGCTCAGAATGGATCCTACAAATGTGTCCATCACTTCTTCCTCGAAGTGTCGTCAATCTGAAGAACACCAAGCCTCTCTCTGAAGTACTCGAACTTCACTCTGGCTAGTGGTTTCGTCAACACATATACAACCTGCTCATCTGTCGCAATATACAGGAGCTTCACTGCTCCTCTCTACACCATATCCCTGATATAGTGATATTTGATCTATATGTGCTTCGACTTGTCGTGGAACACCGAGTTCTCAAACATCTTCACACAACTCTAGTTGTCACAAAAGATACCAGTAGCCTCCAGCGGGAGATCAAATAACTCAAACAGTAGCTTCCAGAGCCATACTACTTCACAACTAGCCGAACAAGCTGCAACATACTTTGCCTCGGCTATACTTAGTGCTATGCAGGACTGCTTCCTGCTAAACCAAGAGATCACACCTGATCCCATACTGAAGCAGCACCCAGAAGTGCTCTTCCTATCTGCAGCATTGCCTGCCCAGTCTGAATCACATAACCCTGCAGGTTAAACTTTTGATTCACATCATACTTGAGCCCATAAGAAATTGTACCCTTCAGGTACCTCAGAATATGCTTTACAGCAACAAGGTGAACACCTCTGGGATCCGTCAGGAACTGGCTCAATGTGTTCACCACAAAGCAAATATCTGGTCTCGTGTTCGTCAGGTACATCAAGGACCCAATCATCTGACGATACACCGTGAAATCAACTGACTCAGATGAAGCATCACACAGAAGCTTCAAATTCGATGCCATAGGTGTGGCCATGGCTTTGCAGTCCATCATCCCGAATCTCTTCAGGATCTCTACCGCATACTTCCCTTGTCCAAGGAATATTCCATCTATACTCTGCCACACCTCCATGCCTAGAAAGTAGTGCATCATTCCCAAGTCCTTCATCTCGAACTCGGCAGCAAGCTTCCTCTTTGTGTCAGCAATCAATCTATCCTCACTTGTGACAAACAGGTCATCCACATACAAAAGTAGTATCATTGGATTGCCTTCCTCAACCTTGTAGTAAAGGTTGGAATCCGCTTTACTCTTGGTAAAGCCCAAACTGGATAGAAAGCTGTCTATCCTACCATACCAAGTCCTAGGAGCTTTCTTCAAGCCATACAAGGATTTCTTCAACCTGCACACATATGACTCTCTGTCATGTGTCTCAAAGCCAAGTGGTTATTCCACATACACTTCCTCCTCGACTACACCATTCAAGAAAGCTATCTTGACATCCATCTGGTGTATCTTCCATTTCATCATTGCAGCCAGGGAAAGTACTGATCTAATGGAAGTGTATCTGGCTATAGGAGCAAAAGTCTCTTCATATTCTATCCCTCTTTCTGGGAGAAGCCACGAGCTACAAACATTGCTTTGTATTTCTCTATGATACCATCTGCAGCATGCTTGATCTTATAGATGCACTTGGAAGTCACAACAGACTTCCCTTCAGGTCTTGGGACTACATCCCAAACATCATTCTTCATGATCGACTGGCACTCCTCAATCATGGCATTCTTCCCGAATCCTAGGAACTTCAATATCTTCAATAGATAACTTTGTTGCTGAACAAATGTTGTCATCCTTCTTTTGTAGGTGATGGTATACGATCTTTCCTACAAAACAAGTTAAATTGCATGATTAGAAAACATCCCATAGTTTTCAGAACAAATTCTTGCACATAAAGAAATATGTCATACAGTCATGCAATTATCTTAGCCAATGCTTCAATACAACATTTATCCATATCCCATAACTTTCTAGATGCCTTCCAATCTCTACCATAACATTGTTAAGAGTGTGCACAACTCCCAACATGTTAGCAAAGAGGTTTCATTCTAGATAAGTAGCAATGGAATGTTGTACAGTGCCATAGGCCACTTACCCATCACATGCATATTAGTAGTATACTGTTCATTAATGCAATTATTCTATTATGCATAATACACACCCTAAGTCTAGGAACATAAGCATATACATCATTGAACAATATTATTTAAACAAACAAACATGCAAGAAATGATAATTCAAATACTTATCTTTGTTTGGTTTGTAGGGTGGACTCCCTCTCAATATTTTCTTCCTTGCAGGAACTACTAGAGTGTGCTCCCTCTTGATCTTTGCTTCCTGGATTACCTATCCTTGAACTTATATCCATCCTCGATCACTTATGCATACTTACTAGTATCATCATTGTGCTATCCTCGAGGTCTCATACATACATTCATTAGTATAGTCTCAATACTATCAAAACACAATAATCTTAAACATGTATAGTCATGATCATTTCAAACACAGATAATAAACATTACTATTCAAGGTTTCATGGAATACTTCTTTTACTCATGCATATTCTTTATTTGACCAAAGGACTTTTCTGGTTAGTCATATCATCAATCAAGGTAAGAGACATAATATGCATAAACCCTTGATTACTTAAATTTCTAACTTCATAAATAATCATTATCAATCATGCCATGTATACTTATATAAGAGATCCTAACACAAGGTAGGATTCTAACTTGATATAGGAAAAACATAACTGGATTAATATGTTAGCCGGTTATGTCTAACATACCCACATGATGTCTTCTTGTTCTCTTAAATGACTTGTGCTAGTAACCTGCATATCTCATAGGTTAACCATTATAGAACCAAGTTATACATACCTCGTAAGTAGATCTTCTATGTGATCCATGATAATGGATGAATATTTGTCTTCATGTCACCATGGTCATATGTTCTTGAACTGGAACATGATTTGTATTTCTTGATGTACCTTTCATGTTAGCGGACAACATCAACCTCATACAACACCACAATGCATTAGTACAATCATAAGTGTCAAAACCCTAATCAATGAATATCTGCATTCATAATTTTATTAAGGTGATACGACAAATCTAAAGTTAATCAAGATTGTACTAACCTTAATGAAGACAAACATACCATAAACTTAATCATGAATAGATCTCGAAACATACCTAGATAAGTCATACCTGTCGAGATTGCTTGTAATCTGCTTATGTAAGGCCTTAGCCTCATCTCCCTCTGAAACAGGAACTTCTTCACTTATGCAGGTGACCAATCCATTCTCTTTGAGGATTAACCCAATCCACTTGATTTGCAGAAACTGGATCTGGAGCTAGATTAGAGTTTGTCAGGGAAACCCTAAAAATTCAAGCTTTGAATTTCAAACTTTTGAAAGGATAGAAAGATGTGCCTTGATGAGCTGGTCAAGCTGGTATATTCAAAATTTGAAAACTGCAAAGTTTCACCCCTCAAAATTGCCTTTGAAACTTCCGGATCTTCTAGACAGAATCCTGAACTAGGGTTTGATAAATCCCACCCTTCTGCCCAACCAAAAGGTTCGATCCAAAGCTCTAAACTTCAATTTTTCTGAGGAGCTTCCAGCCGTGGTCACAGATTTAAAAAATTCCCATTTTTGCAAAAGCCCTAATTTTCCACCTTTCCGATCAAAATCCCGAACTAGGGTTTGATCAAGCCCGGTCTTCTGCCCAACCAAAAAATTCGATCTTGGTCTCTAAATTTCAATTTTGATGAGGAGCATCCAGCCGTGGTCTCTGATACAAAAATTCCAACATTCTCCAAAACCCTAAATTCCCGGAGCCATGAATGAAGGTGCTCAAAATCCAATTCTGTTTTGACAGAAATATGCACCTGATTGTTTCTAGTGTAACTCCTAAATTTCAGATCTACAGGGGCTGAAAATTCTACCTTTGGTATCCTAACCTGTTATCTTTCCAACCCCATAGGTCTGACCTCAAATGGATTCTCTGAGAGAGAGTTATTCCAAGTGTCGCAACCTGACCTGTTTATGGGATAGAACCGGAGAGCAAACTTGTACGACGTGCCACGTGTCACTGATTCAGTTTCGGCCTCTGAGAAACTTACTTGATAAATTAAAGTCCGTTCCCTACCTGTCATGTTTTACAAAATTTCATTTGGAGCTTCCTAGCCCAAGTTATGACCTTTTTTTCCTAGGTCACCTGTTTATGACTGAGATCGGGAAGAGGAAGAAACCCTAGATTGTACAAATCATAAATCACAAATTACAACGCATTAGAAGTTGTGCTTCTGATACAAGGTACATGTGGATGTTATCTACAACCTATATAGGTTTCAGATCTTGAACCCTCTCCAAAATGGATTTATAGCGAAAGTTCTATGATGACTGGTTTTTTCTATATCAAGCCCTAGCTTTGCAAGTGCAACAAGTGTCATAAATGTCATATCATTCCTTCTTTCAGGCTAGCTCTGATACCATGTTAATTTTTGAGCATTAATTCAATATACTCTAGGATCCTAACTGAGAGAATAACATGTACAGCATATCTACAGCATATCAATCATGGACACAATAATGCAAGCACACAAGAGACACTGAGTTTCACCGGGGAAAACCAAGAAGGTGAAAAACCCCGCAACTTCCTCAGAGATAGATAGAGCAATGATGCAACCCAAGTACAAGGGATAGTCCTCCTAGAAGTAGCTTCTCTTCCTCCACTAGTGCGCCACTCTCCAATGAGTGTGTTAGAGAGAAGTGAATGATCAAATAGAGTGCCTCCCGCACTCTATTTATACTTGACTTGACTTGCCTAATAACCTTTACTAGGTCGGCCTCAACTTAACCACATAACATAATGCTGATAGGGCCGACCCCCAATAGGGTGGTCTAATAACCCTTTAACCCACATGACTTATATAGGTCTGACCCCATCAAGGTGGTCTAATAACCCATCAAGTATAAGTTACGACACTTACAATATAAATGACGACACTTCCATATAGAGGAATAATAACATCTCTATAGGAATACAATATACATATATGAAATACATTCCGAAGTTACAAATACATCAACATCCTATGCATCATTAATGGTCACCATTCTTGATTTCCTGCACACGGACTTGTTGTACGATTCAAATATAACCTGCTGCAATCATTGTGCATTATACAAATATTTATTAGACAACATAGAACTTGAAAACATCCATACAATCTGGAGAATTATTCATTAAATAGATAATAATAAAAGTTTTGTTAGGTTAAAACGATGCCATGACACTTCTTTTCTCCCCTGGTTTGGCCCTAACAACCCCAATGTTGTAACTAAAGCTATGATACCACTTTGTAATGTCCCCTGACCTCCATGGTGGTCTTCAGAGGCCATGAAACCCCTTGATACATTTTTTTTTCTTCAATTTCTTCCAATCTCACACACAACCACAATAGGCTCGGATCAACAATCCACCATTGCGATCCGCATTCCACAATGCTAAATACACATTGCGGGATTCAGAATGCGGAATCCTCAAAATGATCCTTCTGACGATTTCTCTTTCCGCATTCTGCAATCTGTGATCCGTATTGTGGATGCGGAAATGCGGAAATCCCTATTCCATCTTCGGAAAACTTTTCCTCCTGCAATCCACATTGCGGGTGCGGAAATGTGGAAATCCACACCGAGCGACTTTAACTCTTGCAATCCGCAATCCGCATTGCGGATGCGGAAATGCAGAAACTCATATACGTCGCTCCAATGGTCGGTCCCCGACCTCCACAATCCACAATCCGCATTGCGGATGCGGAAGGGTCCTTGCGGATGTAGAAAGGCTAGGACCACTGACCCCTACTCCCGCAAGCTTCTAAGGAAACTGTTACCACACCATAGTAGCAGGGCTACTATTCTTGCTTAGTAGATATCTGCACATTCCAGAGCTTCCATTGTTTAGAGCTTGGCTATGATGATTTTATATTTTGAGATCACTCATGATAAGAGCAGTGTATTATTCAGACTTATGTTAGACCTTGTGTCAAGGCTGAGCCTTGAGAGTTCAGATTTGATGAGCGATGTGACCCTTTAACCCATACAGTTTCAATTCAGTGCCTAGAGATGTATTGCAGTAGTGTCTCAGATGATATATGATGATTATTCTTGTGATGATGTTGTATGACCTATGGATGTTTTATCATTGACTATGGATTATTATCTTGTTGCTTTAGTCTTGTTCATAGCATTGGCTTGGTATATAATTCATGATGTGGAAAAATGTGTAAAACTTAAAATGAATTATAAAATGGACATTTACTTGCACATCTAGGTTGTTTGACAAAACTCATTGGTTTACCACCTTACATAGATATGTTCTTTCTTGACACCAGTTGTCTGCTAGCTTAGGCTCCACCTTCACTCGACTCCATCCATACATGACTTTCCTTATTTGACTTTAAACCTTGACCTGTCTTACTTAACTTTCTGGTACTAAGGACTTCCCCTTTTTCTACCTTTGTGTTGGGACCGCATCCCTGTATGTTTAGTGTCTCGGCTCTAAGTTGGTGACAAAACTTGCCTTTGGTGAGTTGGATTGTAGGCCTAAATAATTCTGGTCGGTTGTCCCGATGTTTCGCACTGGCTCGAACTCCCCCTAGTCACTTGAGATGTTGTTGGATAAAACTGAAAGCTCATGTACTACTTATGGAAACTTATATAAATTCGCCCATGGAAACTAAAAAGGGCAAGAGCGATGAACTGCTAAAAATAATCCTCGAAGAGTATAAGAAAGGTCCAAAAAGCAATGGTTCTTAAATGCTATATCTAAACAATTGCTGACCTTATATTGATATGTAAACATGCCTTGGATGCAAGCTGCAATTAGTTGTGCTTATCAGCACACCTGAGATCCGAAGGATTATGTAGGCCAAAAAGGCCATGAAATGAAATTGAATGGTCCTAATGAAGTTGGATCAACTTGTTGTAGACATGATGCCTAAGTTGAATAAGCACTCTCTAAACAACTTACCCATTTGTGAGGCACAACCATCCCCCATGTTATTTTTTCCAGCACAGATTTTGTATTTTCCCCTTTCTCCTAGTCCAAAGTATCTTTCAGTTGAGTTTAGACAAGTCACCCCTTTTCCCAACCTTGTTCCTGGCCTTCATCCTTCGCTAGCAGTTTGACCATGTCCAATGGGTGAGTTTGTCATTTAAACTATTGTGCAAGTAATTACAACTAACAAAGGAATATGCTAACATGGTTAATGCCACTGAATGGATGTTATGCTTTGAGTTAAGTTGTGAGTATGATTAGAGGAACATGTCTTAGTCTACTGATATGATTTATCCTTGGTTGTATATGGACCTAGTCAAACCTAGTTTGACTATGGCCATTTCTTGGGATCCATGATGATGTGGGCCATTAAGGCTTATTGATGATGATGTATGGGCCCACATACTCCTATTGATGATACTATATGATGGACAAATTATTCGGATGATGATTGATGCAGTTCAACAGGTTTTATTATTACTTAATATCATCAGATTATGCACTGTCCACGTATGGTGGACCCTACAGTTAGCCCATAAGGGAAACCCATGGTGTATTAGTACACATTCTTAGTAGATTTGGGTCTTCTGGATCCAATGAGACACTTATCTTCCAGTGTCGGGCACTTCTAACAGTGATAGATGCAGTTTTACACTTATTGACCAGATTTGGTGTTGATTTTCCAGCCTGAGCAGCAGGGGCCATGAGAGGCCAGTTCACCTAGGGCACTGTATGAGAATGGGGTGGTCTAACCACTTGTTATTACCATTTATCCCCCCTTCTAGAGAGACTGGTGGGCTCCGTTTGACAGCGTAGGTGCCCTAGGAGACAGTTTAAGTACTTTCACAGTTACCGAGGTAGTCTAGAAATGGGATAAAAGGGTCACTGGGAATTCGATTTGGGAAATTGAGTCAAGGTTTTGGCACTTGGTTTTCACAGAGGTCTTCCAGGGTGAACCCCCTATCTTCCAACTAGTTTTCAGGTCCACAGAGGCCACAGGAGGCCTTTTACTACTTGTCTGTCACAGATTTTGGGGACAGATTTGATCATTTGTATTTATTTTGGACATATTATATTATTTTACTGTGCCATGGGGATGATCTAGTAAGGATTGATTCCTCCTAGCCCCACCATGAGCTCCATGTGTCATGTCCTAGTCATATGAGGTGGGCTTTTGTACTTTTTCCCCCTCTAGTGGATGACATCTCCCTCCTTGAGTATCTTTAGCTATGACGTCATCACCTTTTTGAGTGATCCATGTGTTATGTTATTATGGTTCATCTTAGCCATTGATTATGTATTGAGATCTTTCAATCTCAATCACTCATTTTCCTATTGTATTGTAAAGTGGTATAGGGTTTTGGTCTTTATTATCCTATATAAGGAGGAGACCCCCTATTGTATAGCTCACCTTTGGAGCTCTGGAATATTGGAATAGAACACTTCTTTGTGGAGCATATTTCTCTTGTCTTGTGGATTCTCTTGCATCTTGAGTATACAGTATCTCTTCTATGTATCATTGTGGATCTTGGAGCTACATCTTGTTTTCTTGCAGGAAAGTTGAATTAGTGGAGAGGAGGGAGATTTATTGAGGGTTATTGTTGGAGGGATCCACATATTCTCTCTTGGGTTGATCTTGGTGAAAGGGAGTACCATTATTGTATCTTTGTGACATAGTTGATGCTTTCTATTACATCTTTCCATCATTTTCATAATCATCTTACTTGGCTTGTTTCACTTGATCTTGTCTTGTAGGAGGAGGACGATTTGGCAATCTTGGAGGAGGACGTTTTGGATTGGAGCTCTTGGATCTCACTCTTGAATATACACATAGGAGAATGCTATCAATTTTCAAGGTGGCCATAAGCAATTGAGGTGAGATCTACAAGGTATGTGTCTATATCCATCCATTCTTTTTCATTGGTCACAAACCCTTAAAAGTTAAAACCCTCATTTTTCTTTTCTTAGATATACTTGGATCTAGCCTTGCTTTTGAAAATATATTGAAAACCCACCTCTATAGTATCCACGGCTATTCGGATCTATAGTTTGGTGGTGATTGGGTTCCATTTGACACACTTTTCAAGGCAAAATATCCCTCTTGAGGAAAATTGCACCCCTTGGGAGAATCTAGTTGGGTTAGATCTAACACATGGGTAGGTGAGATCCCACTTGATTCACACTCTCCTCACTTAATAACCTACCCCTAGTGCTTCACCTTGTTGATTTTTTCCTTGTGGGCCCCATTCCTCATTTTGAGGGTTGTGCCCCATTTTCAATCTCAGATCTATGGAGATCTATCCATTGGATGCCCTTGATTTTCAAGATCCACATTGATATTTGACTAAACTACTTGGATCTACAATTTGGTGGCCATTGGACTTGATTTGACACACCTTGACATGCTTTTAACCCTCCTTGGACAAAGTCGCACTCCTTGGGTGTTTGAGTTTGCCCACTTCTAGGACATGGGTGGTTGTGATCCTGCTTGATTTGAAAAGAGCATACCTTGAAACCCCCACCTAGTATCTCACTTTGTGAAGTTCTGCCTTGGGGGTATCATTCCTCATTTTGGGGATTGTTGTCCACTTGGGTCACATAGTGAAATATTAGATCTACCAAGATCCAACCATCACATCTGAAATAGCCCACTTGATTTGCATCCTAGGTGTCTGGATCTACATTTGCACATCTCTTTTGACTTCATTAGCCCATCCATCAAGGCACTAGTCCACCTAGGGCAATTCACACTCCTTGGGATGTGTGTCAATTACTAGATCCAATATGTGGGTATCTCTATTTTCACCTTAGATATATAGATCTGCTCTTCACATAGCCCTTAGTACCATTTGCACCCCTAACTTCACCTTGTGGGTCCCATTTGAGCCATTTCCATATCCCAAGGAAGTGGGTCCCACATGTGTATTTCATGGTACTAGATCTTGTCATCTTATCTTATCATGTGGCCTAAATCATTCATTGGTTGAAACACTAGTCACTCCTTAAGACTCCTTCAACCATACTTAAACTTCTAGGTCCACCTAACCTTTCATTGGTTTCCGTAACTTGTCTTTTACGTATCCCTAAGAACCTTTGTTGGGTCCAATCACCTTTGATTGTTTATAGGGTCTCCCCCTTGGTCTTGATTCATCTCGATCTAAAGCGAAGAGTGCCTCAATTGATGTGACTCCCAGCTTGCATTGGGAACCGTGGCATCTCTTGGGTTGGGAACCGTGGCATCTCTTGGGTCACCTCTTTAGCTGTCCATCTCCTCTACCATCCCGGATGGGATACCTTTAGGGACAACTACAAGTTGTGTGATAACATTTTTGGCACCGCTGCTGGGGAAGGTAGAGGCTTAACTTAGGTGTCTGCGAGTATCCATGCATAATTCATATCTTATCGCATCCGGATTAATCTAGATGGTTATCATTTCAATCCTTAATTTAAGCATAGCCATCTATTTTTCACTCATCTTCTCCCCGCTTATTAACGACATACATCTTGGTAGAAGAGTTTTAAAATCTTTCTGGCGACTCCACATAAGTGACTCCACTGGTGATCGATCTTATCATTATCTAGAACCCATGGGGTGCGTCATTTTGTATTTGCGTTCTTGATTTAAAAATAAAAAAATAAAAAAAATTTGCCATCAATAGCTGCTTCTGAGCGGCTTAGGACTTTCGGTCGATTAAAATTTTTTGACTTCTCAAAAATTATTGGGTATCCTCATCATATTCCTCATCAAGCTCGTGAAAGGTTTCCTAAATTCGATGAAAGTTATGATAATTCTAATAAAAGGCACCTTCTCACCTGTAGGGAAATTTTGAATGAATTGTCTATAACCCATGAGGATGTATGTATGAAACTATTGGCCTCATCCTTCCAAGGAAGAGCTGAGCTTTGGTTCCTAAATTTAAAGACCACTAGCATTTCTGGATATGACATGTTTGAAAGTAAATTCTTAGAAGAATGGGAAAGTGAACTCGATGATATTTATTCTTCAATTCAAATCCAAGATCAAAACCTTCCCCTTTCTGATCCTATCATTGAATCAATCAATAATCAAATATCAAATGAATTGTCAACATCCGGAGATGACCCCTCCTGCCCAATTTCTTTTGAGGATGAGTCTTCCACTTCTAAGTCAATCGAAAGTCAAATCCATAATCATTGTATAAATCATAAGTTTTCAGATTTTTTTTTAGGTAGCTTTAGTCCTGATCCTGAGGAAATTTCTGAGGATAAGCCTTTAGTTAGTCAGTCTATTGAAGTTCCTCCCTCATAGAAACTCATTAGTCATTCTATCCTTAGTGATCATTCAATTCCCTATCACCTTATTGAAGAAGAAGAAAGTGGGAACATTGATCAAGATCATTTAGTAGTGATTCGCATGATCATGGTGTAAATAATCAGGATGTTTTAAATGAATTTGTTAATTTTATCCCTGATCAATTAAATGAAAATGATCAAGTATCCTCTTGTGATTTTAATGATGAATCAATAAAAGGTAAGGATGAGTCAGTGAATCACACTAGATACTCTAATCCTTGTTCTACTTCTTATAGTGAGTTTTTAAATTTTTCTTTTTCCATCCTTAGTCAAGATAACTTCATCCAATCCTAGAATTAGAATCTTGTCCTCAATTTGTAAATATTAGACTTCATCAAATGTTTGAAATCATCCCTAGGGTAAAGAGTGTTTTCTTTTGTCAAAATCCAAGGTCAAACTTGTTTATCCATTTGGGAGAATTTTCATGTTTGCAATCCACTCTCCCTTCCCAACTCTTTCAATCATCTTTGGGTTGGTGTTCTAGTCAATCTTTTGCCTTGGAATTTTTCAATAAGAAGCATAAACATGATTACATGTTTGGAGAAAAAGCACTTCATTTTCCTTTTTAGTCACTTTGGAAACATAACGCTTGTTGTCAAGTTATCAATCATTCTTGGTGGATAGAAAAGGTATTCAAAGATCAATCTCATCTTTTCTCCATTTTTGAGCATCAAGTGGGTTTGATTTTGATCCTTCATTTTCTAAGATTTAATTTATCCCCACTTGGTTTTTATTTGATCATCATTCCCAAGGAGAATCAAATTGAATATGTAAGAGAAGTAAATGAGGAAGTTATTTTTTGGGAAAAATTGAGTCGCATGCCTTATATTTTTCCTCCATCAATCTTAAGCAATAACTTGCGTGAATTTTATGACCCTATCAATTCTTGGATGAAGAATGTTTGCATCAGTCAGTCTTTCCCTTGGCATGATTTCATTTTGCACCATTCAAACCCTTCTTCAATTTTTGAACAAGCCAGGAAGATTGTGTTATTAAATTCTCTAATCTCAAGTCCAATCATGACTTGTTTCATTAACCAAAATCAAAGAAGAATCACTAATTTGTTTGATGAATGGCTACATTGGATTTATGATTTTACCTAACATTTGTGTTGACTGGTTAGAGTAGGTAGGTCCTTGAATAAGCTCACTTGAGCAGTAGGATTTGTGTGCCTTTTTCTTTTTCTGTGTGCCGAGTGTTGCCATTTCTTTTTCTTTTTGAAGTTGTCTGTTTGATTGTTTGCCTGCTTAAAAAAGTTCTCTTTTCCTCCTGCACAGTAATAAAAAAATAATGACTCATGAATAAATGATATATGCCATGTTAGATTTAAAATTTCTTTTATGCATTTCAGATTATGCTTTAGAGTAGATTTTAGTTTCAGTTTTATTTTATATTTTTCCCATACATGCTCCATGAGGTATTCTAGTGTTTGTGAGCGCAGATACAGGTGCAAAATAAAACCTAAAATCAAGGATGGTGCAATGATGGGTTGAAGATTGATGCAGAGCAGATCGAGACCAGAGATTCTAATGTTCTCAAGCGCTCTCTCCCTTAGAGCACTTGTCCCAACTAGAGCCAGATGTTATCACACCATAGTAGCAGGGTTACTATTCTTGCTTAGCAGATATCTGCACATTCCAGAGCTTCCATTGTTCAGAGCTTGGCTATGATGATTGTATATTTTGAGATCACTCATGATTAGAGCGGTGTATTATTCAGACTTATGTTAGACCTTGTGTCAAGGCTGAGCCTTGAGAGTTCAGATTTGATGAGCGATGTGACCCTTTATCCCATACAGTTTCAATTCAGTGCCTAGAGATGTATTGCAGTAGTGTCTCAGATGATATATGATGATTATTCTTGTGATGATGTTGTGACCTATGGATGTTTTATCATTGACTGTGGATTATTATCTTGTTGCTTTAGTCTTGTTCATAGCATTGGCTTGGTATATAATTCATGATGTGGCAAAATGTGTAAAACTTAAAATGAATTATAAAATGGACATTTACTTGCACATTTAGCTTGTTTGACAAAACTCACTGGTTTACCACCTTACATATATATGGTCTTTCTTGACACCAGTTGTCTGCTATCTTAGGCTCCACCTTCACTTGACTCCATCCATACATGACTTTCCGTATTTGACTTTAAACCTTGACCTGTCTTACTTAACTTTCTGGTACTGAGGACTTCCCCTTTTTCTACCTCTATGTTGGGACCGCATCCCTGTATGTTTAGTGTCTCGGCTCTGAGTTGGTGACAAAACTTGCCTTTGGTGAGTTGGATTGTAGGCCTAAATCATTTTGGTCAGTTGTGCCGATGTTTGGCACTAGATCGAACTCCCCCTAGTCACTTGAAATGTTGTTGGCTAAAACTGAAATCTCATGTACTACTTATGGAAACTTATATAAATTCGCCCATGGAAACTAAAAAGGGCAAGAGCGATGAAATGCTAAAAGTACTCCTCGAAGAGTATAAGAAAGGTCCAAAAAGAAATGGTTCTTAAATGCTATATCTAAACAATTGCTGACCTTATATTGATATGTAAACATGCCCTGGATGCAAGCTACAATTAGTTGTGCTTATCAGCACACTTGCGATCCGAAGGGTTATGTAGGCCAAAAAGGCCATGAAATGAAATTGAATGATCCTAATGAACTTGGATCAACTTGTTGTAGACATGATGCCTAAGTTGAATAAGCACTCTCTAAACAATTTACCCATTTGTGAGGCACAACCATCCCCCATGTTATTTTGTCTGGAACAGAGTTTGTAGTTTCCCCTTTCACCCAGTCCAAAGTATCTTTCAATTGAGTTTAGAAAAATCACCCCTTTGCCCAACCTTGTTCCTATCCTTCATCCTTCACTAGCAGTTTGACCATGTCCAATGGGTGAGTTTGTCATTTAAACTATTGTGCAAGTAATTACAACTAACAAAGGAATATGCTAACATGATTAATGCCACTGAATGGATGTTATAATTTAAGTTAAGCTGTGAGTATGATTAGAAGAACATGTCTTAGTCTACTGATATGATTTATGCTTGGTTGTATATGGACCTAGTCAAACCTAGTTTGACTATGGCCATTTCTTGGGATCCATGATGATGTGGGCCATGAAGGCTTATTGATGATGATGTATGGGCCTACATACTCCTATTGATGATACTATATGATGGAAAAAGGATTTAGATGATGATTGATGCAGTTCAGCAGGTTTTATTATTGCTTCATATCATCAGATTATGCACTGTCCATGTATGGTGGACCCTAGAGTTAGCCCATCAAGGAAACCCATGGTGTATGAGTACACATTCTTAGTAGATTTGGGTCTTCTGGATCCAATGAGACACTTATCTTTCAGTTATGGGCACTTCTAATAGTGATAGATGCAGGTTTACACTTATTGACCAGATTTGGTGTTGATTTCCCAGCCTGAGCAGCAGGGGCCATGAGAGGCCAGTTCACCTAGGGAGTTGTATGAGAAGGGGGTGGTCCAGCCACTTGTTATTACCATTTATCCCCCCTTCTGGAGAGCCTGGTGGGCTCAATTTGACAGCTCAGGTGCCCTAGGAGGCAGTTTCAACACTTTCATAGTTACCGAGGTAGTCCAGAAATGGGATAAAAGGGTCACTAAGGAATTCGATTTGGGAAATTGAGGCAAGGTTTTGGAACTTGGTTTTCACATAGGTCTTCCAGGGTGAACCCCCTATCTTCCAACCAGTTTTCAGGTCCACAGAGGCCACATGAGGCCTTTTACTGCTTGTCTGTCATAGATTTTGAGGACAGATTTGATCATTTATATTTATTTTGGACATATTATATTATTTTATTGTGCCATGGGGATGAGCTAGTAAGGATTGATGCCTCCTAGCCCCACCATGAGCTCCATGTGTCATGTCCTAGTCATATGAGGCGGGCTTTTGTACTTTTACCCCCTCTAGTGGATGACGTCTCCCTCCTTGAGTATCTTTAGCTATGACATCATCACCTTTTTGAGTGATCCATGTGTTATGTTATTATGGTTCATCTTAGCCATTGATTATGTATTGAGATCTTTTAATCTCAACCACTCATTTTCATATTGTATTGTAAAGTGGTATAGGGTTTTGGTCTTTATTATCCTATATAAGGAGGAGACCCCTTATTGTATAGCTCACCTTTGGAGCTCTGGAATATTGGAATAGAACACTTCTTTGTGGAGCATATTTCTCTTGTCTTGTGGATTCTCTTGCATCTTGAGTATACAGTATCTCTTCTATGTATCATTGTGGATCTTGGAGCTACATCTTGTTTTCTTGCAGAAAAGTCGAATTGGTGGAGAGGAGGGCGATTTCTTGAGGGTTATTGTTAGAGGGATCCACAAATTCTCTCTTGGGTTGATCTTGGTGAAAGGGAGTATCATTATTGTATCTTTGTGACATAGTTGATGCTTTCTATTACATCTTTCCATCATTTTCATAATCATCTTACTTGGCTTGTTTCACTTGATCTTGTGTTGTAGGAGGAGGATGTTTTGGCTTGGAGCTCTTGGATCTCACTCTTGAATATACACATAGGAGAATGCTATCAATTTGCAAGGTGGCCATAAGCAATTGAAGTAAGATCTACACTGGTTATGTGTCTATATCCATCCATTCTTCTTCATTGGTCACAAACCCTTAAAAGTTAAAACCCTCATTTTGTTTTTCTTATATTTAGCCTTGCTTTTGAAAAGATATTGAAAACCCACCTCTATAGTATCCATGGCTATTCAGATCTATAGTTTGGTGGTGATTGGGTTCCATTTGACACACTTTTCAAGGCAAAATAGCCCTCTTGAGGCAAATCGCACCCCTTGGGAGAAGCTAGTTGGGTTAGATCTAACACATGGGTAGGTGAGATCCCACTTGATTCACACTCTCCTCACTTGATAACCTACCCCTAGTGCTTCACCTTGTTGATTTTTTCCTTGTGGGCCCCATTCCTCATTTTGAGGGTTGTGCCTCACTTGGGTCAATTTGGTGATGCATTTTCAATCTCAGATCTATGGATATCTAGCCATTGGATGCCCTTGATTTTCAAGATCCACATTGATATTTGACTAAACTACTTGGATCTACAATTTGGTGGCCATTGGTCTTGATTTGACACACCTTTCCATGCTTTTAACCCTCCTTGGGCAAAGTCGCACTCCTTGGGTGTTTGAGTTTGCCCACTTCTAGGACATGGGTGGTTGTGATCTCGCTTGATTTGAAAAGAGCATACCTTGAAACCCCTACCTAGTATCTCACTTTGTGAAATTCTACCTTGGGGGGATCATTCCTCATTTTGGGGATTGTTGTCCACTTGGGTCACATAGTGAAATATTAGATCTACCAAGATCCAACCATCACATCTTAAATAGCCCACTTTATTTGCATCCTAGGTGTCCCAATCTACATTTCCACATCTCTTTTGACTCCATTAGCCCATCCATCAAGGCACTAGTCCACCTAGGGAAATTCGCACTCCTTGGGATGTGTGTCAATTACTAGATCCCATATGTGGGTATCTCTATTTTCACCTTAGATCTATAGATCTACTCTTCACATACCCCTTAGTACCATTTGCACCCCTAACTTCACCTTGTGGATCCCATTTGAGCCATTTCCATATCCCAAGGAAGTGGGTCCCACATGTGTATTTCATGGTACTAGATCTTGTCATCTTATCTTATCATGTGGCCAAAATCATTCATTGGTTGAAACACTAGTCACTCCTTAAGCCTCATTCAACCATACTTAAACTTCTAGGTCCACCTAACCTTTCATTGGTTTTCGTAACTTGTCTTTTACGTATCCGTAGGAACCTTTGTTGGGTCCAATCACCTTTGATTGGTTATAGGGTCTCCCCTTAGGTCGTGATTCATCTCGATCTAAAGCGAAGAGTGCCTCGGTTGACGTGACTCCCAGCTTGCATTGGGAACCATGGCATCTCTTGGGTCACCTCTTTAGTTGTCCATCTCCTCTACCATCCCGGATGGGATACCTTTAGGAACAACTACAAGTTGTGTGATAACAGAAACTTCAGAGGGTGATAACTTCCTCATCCTTGTTCCAAATTGGACAAGGATGGTACCATTGGAAATCTCTTGGAGATATTTATCCAATGGTGCAAATCCCCACTCCATATGGGCACTCCAACCATGCCATTTTTCCAACTGGGTTTCTGTTCATAATCCCACCAAGGTGACTTAGCCTTCTGCAAGGTTTCTGCCTCCTTCTTGTCATAACTTCTTCTTTGACCTGACTTACAGAGGGGTCCTAAAACACATCAGGGCTACCCCCTTTCCTTCCCAAAGCCTAGGTGAAGTCCAATCATCCTTTTGAAGGGTGAATACAATGCATAAACAAACATATCTATTGAACTAATATAGTTAACATATCAACCACTTGCAGGGGTTAGCCATGCATATCATTCACGTAACAATGAAGTATTCCAACACACATTCAAGCTTTTCCCATACATATCTCTCTAATGAGCAAGATCATGAAACCATCCATTCATTAATCTAGGGCATGACAAGCATAACAATGCATAAGGTGTATGAAGTTAGGTCCAACCAATACATCTACCACATGCAAGATTTATAATGCATTAAACTCATGCAAATGGATGAGGCATCCAACATGAACTCAACCTTCTACTTATCACATTCACATTCATATAAAAATTTATTCAACAAAACAAGCATAATATAACACATGAAATGGAAACATTCACTCCACATAAACACTTATCTTTGGATCTTGAAGTTTCCCAAGCAACTGGCTAAGTGAGAGCAACGTTCCACCAAACCTTAGGTCTTTTTCTAGCCTATAATATTTCATCTAAGAGACCACCCCCGAGATGGATGTGTATCCACTAAGGAGGGATAACTAGACTCTCTAACAATCAAGGTCCACCTCAATGCTAAGCCAACCTACAATTGGGTTTATCAAGCATACAAGGGAAGCAGGGAGGATATTGCTAAGCCAGTGAGTTCAATCCACACAACTACAGGCATCTCAACACTCAGCAGACATGGTACCCACATTATCTACCTCACCCAACAGAAGGAAGTCCCTCTTCTCTGCTACACAATCCCTAAAGGCCCCTTCCCTTCCAATGCTATTCAGGGTGGGCATAAGAAGGTCCAACTGCTAGTTCTACGATATTACAACTTTCACTAGGTTTATCAAACATTCCAACCCTAACTCTGACCTTCTATCTCTGTTACACAAGTTGGGCTCTTCACAGGGTTGTGGATTCGACTCTGTACCGCAACTCGGCTCTCTGCACACTGATTCCAGTCTTCTCACGGCTTCCTCAAGCTATTAACACTTTGTAACTTCTTCGAGGGTTTTCTTACAAGGAATTTATCAATAGATAATACACCCACACTGGGTTTTATATGAAATTCGGCTCTGTGATCTCGGTTTTACACAGAATCATGTTTTCCTTCTCTAATTCACCACTGGGTTTTGTAATTCTTGCCCCATGGAATTCTGGGTAACAATAGCATAGCATAACAGGATTTCGGGTTCTCAGATCATCGAATGACTTCTAGGGAGAATGGGCAGAATCCCCATTTCGGATCTCATGGCCACTTTTATCCACCAATCCATCTCTGCACCGACCTTCCTTCCCCACTCTCTGTAACCGAATTCCAGGTTAGGATGGGGAATCAAAACGGTTTCTCTTGTACATGTGGCAGCATGGGCTCCCATCCCATAACCCCCTCAGCTCTCCCTAGTGGATGCCATAGCCCCTTCTCATTAGTTGCCTCACTTAGCCAGTTTCCTTAGTATTTCATTGCAATATTAAAATTTGTATCAATTACAATATCTAATGGCTTAGTAGCACATGAATAGTTCAAATGTCAAATACTTGCCTATGCAACAAACTTTAAGCAACCACTAGTGGGGCCTTGTCCTTGAGCTCCACACTTGGGAAAACACATATTTCATATACACAATATTCACATTGAGGCCAATAAACACTAAGGCAAGGTAAGGGTATTACAAATTTAAATAGCTTTGGTCAACCATTATGGTTGAGTTAGACATAGGATGCTTATGTGTCATATTTTTATTTGACAATGGCTAACTCTATTAAAACCTCGCCTTGGTTAAGATTGTGAAAAGTTGATCTTGTAATGCAATAGATATACTTAAAATAATAAATATAGAGTATTTTATACTATCACTTCTTCCAAGTCCCTTAAGATATAAATCTCGCATTAATTAAAATGATAGTGGAGTAATTTTGAAATACCACATTTATATAATTAATATTTTAAAATGAAAAATAAATAATATTTAATTTTAAATGGAAATTAATTTCAAATCCATTTAAATATCTAAAATAATAATAATAATATTTAATTAATTTTAGATGTTTTTCTCCTGGAAATACTAAAATGTTTGCCCCTGGAAAATCAATGCAGAATATTGGAAAACTCAAAACGCGAAAGTTCTACCTCTTGTCAAGACCTTTCCAGCAATACCGAGAGCGCCCAATTCTAAGTTTGGAAGCGAAAATTATCACAAAAATACTGAAATATTATTTTTCTCTATCCTCTTTTCTTATTTAGGATACATATTAACGTTGGGTGGTTTCTTATTAATCTTCATTTTATATATATAACTTGTAAAAACAAAATATTATATTATAAAAGTGATATAATATATAATAATAAATATTGATTATTATTTTTAGTTTATGTAATTTAATATCTTTTATATATTAGTTAAGAATCTCTCTCACACACACATGAAAAGACTTAATTTTTAATATAAAAATTATATAAAATAATAATAGTGATTGTTTAATTTTAGTATTATTGTAATTATATTTTTTCATTATAATTTTAGTTTTTTTTAGTTTCGGAATTTATTAAATATATATACAGAAAACTAAGGGTACATTTATAAAAAAAAAAATTATAATTTTAAAATTATAATATAAATTTTAAAAATTTATCACTATACCATTTGTTTTGTGTGCAAAAGAAGATTTATAAAAAATTTAAATGAATTATAATATAAATTTAAAATTTTTACCACTATATCATTTATTGTGTGTGCACAAGAATTTAAATATTTCATTAATATTTTCAATCTTCATCACTTAACTCTTCATTAACCCAACATACTTGTCAACTAATATTAATGAGACAATTGTTATAACCAAAATTGGCACTTCTCCGTCCGTGATGACACTTGCATGTTGATGCTCTCATGACAACACTTTCATGATGACACTTCATGAAGCTATTGTTGCTCACAAAAAATGACACTATGGATGGAATGACCATAATTTGGTGTTCAATAGTGTGGCCTAAACTTATTCATTGATCATCCAATAGTTAGGGATCTTGTGACCATATTTGGAGACCAAAACACCCCTTGAAAAAACCTCAAAATGGAATTTTTAGCCTATTTTTCCCCCACGAGCATGTTTCACTTGGTTCACTTGCATTTGGTGTGCACATTTCCCTTGTTTCACCTATGTGTGCCTTTAAACATGCCAAAAAATATAAAAATTCTCGAATTTGGGGTAGTTTGGTTGGTTTTGAGAACTTCCTCCTTGGTTACAACTACTCCCTCCTTGAATATAACCATCTCCTTCCACTATAAAAGAAATAGAGATTGGCCATGAGAGGGACTCTTAGCCCATGTATTGTTATGCTGGAGAAATTATCACCCTCTTTATTTTTCCATTTATTCCCTAGTTTCTATCAAAACCTAATGCATCTGAGTTGTGGTTGGGATTCTTGGAGAAGAGAAGCAGGCGATCCTGAATCAAAGGTTTCATGAGGTGCTTGAATAGAAGGAAGGTAACTTTGTATTTGCTTCAATTATTAATGAAAGAATAAACACATTTCCCTTTCCTAACAACTGTGTTTATGCTTGTATTAGATTTGGTTACTTGTTTATGTTCATTAGATTAGGTTTTTATGCTCTATTTGAATTTCAATAATTTATTTGTATCTAAATATGTTTAATGAAGGTTTTTGAGTTGGTTTTATAGGCTCTTTGACTAAAGATCGGGAGAAAAGCTCAAGGATTCAAGGAAAGGTAGGATCAAGCTCCATTAATAAGGTACATGTCCTTCTAACTTTCAAAATATTTGTTTGTTTTGCTTGTTGCAGAACCCTGGATGTCTGCTTTTTCAACCCTAGTATGTTGGTGACCTCAGCCCTGGCCATAGGATCTTTTTTCCTCACAACAGAATTGGCGACTCCATTGGGGAGAAATCCTATCTGCTTTGGGGTTTCCAAGTTTATTTCTTGAGTTTGCTTGAAGTTCTAAGTCTATTTTCAAGTTAGGAATGATCTTAGGGATTTAATAGACACTTCCAATGTCAAGTTTTTGAGTTGGACTTGTTTTTTGGAGACATTCAGTACCCACACACAAGTGAACCTTATGATAGTTGCGTGTCTGTTGGAAAAATGTAGGTGATGCTCTTCTCAATTGTGTGTTACGCCTTACTGTGTCAGTACTTCACCAGCGTGTTGCTCTATAGGTAGTGTTTTTTATTTTGGCTCTACCTGAGACATTTTTGTTGGATTTTTGGGAGTCTTTGGTGATCATTGGTCTGGGTAGGACCACTTGAAAGTGTGATGTCTACTTTTTGATTACTCTTAACTTGTTTTTTTGGATCTTTTTGTGCCAATTTGGACTTGTTTGGACCAATTTTGAGCTTTTTGACCCAAGTTGGATCTGTTTGGACTAATTTGGAACTTTTTGACCCAATTTGGATCTACTTGAATCAATTTGGACTTGTTTGATTTGATTTGGAACCAATTGAATTTGTTTAGTTCAATTTGTATCTCTTTGAGTGAAAAGTCCTCTTTTGGTAGGTTTCTTTTGTTTTCTGAGTTTTTGTGCATTTGGTTACTCCTTTGAAGTGAAATCTCATGGTTTGTTTTAGTTGTTTAGGACCTTGATTACATTTTTTCTATGCATCCCTGGATTTCCTGTTTATCGAACAATCCACTCGAGCGGACACAAGCCAGATCTCCCTAGATCAATGAGAGTCTAGAACAAATAAGACAGGCTACGAATGCATTTCCTAGATCTACTTAAGGATCGAGTACTAGATGTCTTACCTTTCACTTCGCTATCCTTTCTCCTGAATGTTGCTCCACGTCTCACGGTCGTCAGATCCAAGCTGCAAGACCTGTCAAGACAAGAAACAAGAGAAACAAGTAAAGGGCATCTATACAATAAGAGATCAAAGTGAATAGTTAAGCAGGTAAACTACTCAATATCATTACACACATGAACAATATTGGTGGAAAGCATTTGTATTACTGTAAAAATAGGGAAGTACATAGCAGAGATATAGAACTACAACCGAGGCTTAACACTGCAGCCCTTCTCCAACAAAGCCATTTTCCATTTCCTCCTAAGGAAGCTTGAGTCTCTCAAGGATGAGTAGAGATCTATCAAGAGTGATTTCACCAGCATGTAGACACCATAGACTTCCTCCCTTTAGAGAGGGATAGAGCTTCTCTTATATAGGACTAAGTGGATAGGGTATGGATAGGATAGGTTGAGATATGGTAGGAGAGAGATAGGGGATCCTCCCAAGGTATTAGGAATCGAGTACCAACTCCCCTAGAGGTCAAGGATAGGGCCTCAAGTCAGCAAGTTTTGAGAAGAACCTCGAAGAAGCTATTTTCACCCATTAACTGACTTCGTCGCACCCTGCAATGAAGCAAGTTGCGACGTCGCATGTTGCATGAGTGCAACCTGCGACGACCTCTCAAAACCTAGTACAACTGGGTACAAATACACCCAGGTTGATCACTCAGTCAAGATATCTTCAGGGGTGTATACAATGAATCTCATGATGGGTAGATTTTAGGTGTAACAGAATGCCCCCCAAAGCATGAAGTTGTTGAAGATAGACAGGTGAAGTGCTTTGATAGAAGAAATGGCAATAGTCTTGTCGGATGAAGGACACTGCTGCAGTACAACTGACTCCGAACTCACAATTTCATATGAAGTACAACATGGCTGCCGACCAATACAATGCAGATCCATGGTAATAATGATTGACTGAACACAATCATGGCTACTAGACACAAGTGTAGATCCATGATGAGATGATAACACAGCCACGACCAATACAAATGTGGATCGATGTAATATAACTCAATACAAACTCCTTCGCAACCTGGGTAAAACATGACTTCCCAGGGTCTTCAAGCTGAACCCGCAATGATACGAATCTATCCATGTGATTACAAATGTCTTGATGTTGAACATGGTAGAAACCACAATATTAACGGCCATTGATGTAAACCGTTAATAAGCGCAAGGGAGATCACCATTGATGTCAATGATTCCCAAGGTATCACAGTACATATCATCAAGCATGAATAAATGAGTTGAAGTCGAACGCAAGACGAAATCTTTCAATAAAGAGTCAATGATGTAAACTCATGTTGAAAGCAAGGTAACCTGCCATTAGGGCATGCAAGGCCAAGGTACTTGGTTGGTTTCTAGATTTGATCCTCGGATGATGAGTTGACGTTGACAAGGATGAATCCATCGAAGGAGGGCCATGATGAATCCCCCATCAATCGACACGAAACACGACAAAAATGTATAGAGTAGATCAGATGGTATAGTAACATGCAAGATTGACTCAGAGTAGACCGACATGGTGGCGGGTGTACTGACTGTAGATAATGAATGATGGACATATTCTTGAACATGGGCATGGCATGACTTGGCAGTATTGACATGACAAGTGCGACACAAATTCCTAATGCAATTGATGATGGAAGCTTTCTTTGAATGAATCAAAGGAGTAACAAGACTCAGGAAATAAGTGGAACTCGAGGACAAACGGATGATCCAAGTATTGTATGCAAATGCAAATGAGTGCCATGTTCAAGAACGACTACATGATACCACTAACAAGGTACATAACACAAAAAATTTCCTTTTTCCCCATCATGAACGATGAGTACCTCGTGTTTTTTACGAGCTTGATGAGGGTAACCAGATGCTCGGTATAGCTCATCTCATAGATGAGTCCAATACCAAATATTTTTTGAACCTGGGATAGGAGGGGTTCATCCCATGGCGGGCCCTTCAATGCAAAAGTTTAACGAATCCATAGAAGGTAAACTCGGTCGTCATTTAATGTTTAGAGAGTCCGAAAAGAACTAAAGAAGACTCCAACGGTCCTTTTTCGTAAAGTTAGCCTCATCGACCAAAAAAGGGTGAAACAACGTAGGAGAGGACTCTTCCAGTCATGATTGGCTGGAGTATACGTTTTTCGTAACTAGTGCCCCCTAGTCCGAAAAAGGGGTAAACTATCACCAGGAAGAAGACCATTCAAATTCTTTTACAAGCATGAATGCGGCAAGTTCGCTTGGCAATATTTTCGTATTTTGAGAGCCTTAAAAGAGCTTAAAGATAGGCTTCGAGGGGGTTCCTTTTCCGTAGGAGTTTAGCGGGCCCAGAAAAGTGATAAATCGTAACTCGGTAACGTATTCTCATAGTTTCAAGAGCACGAGAAAGAACAAAGAGTAAGCTCATTAATTGCAGTCTATGAAAAAATGGGTAAACGAAAAAAACTCACAAGGGGTGTTCATACCTGAGATGACCATTTCAACATGAAAATGGGGTAGAAAGGCACTTCACAACTCCTACACACTCGGAAACTAGGTCAAATAGTCAACCGAACGTTCAAATACAATAAAACTGACCCAAACTATAGCAAATAGCATAACGGCATCAAATATTTGAAAAAGGAATATTCCATTTGTTTTATAAATAGAAATAGAAACCAAATATAGTCACCATTGTTCTTTTTGCCAAATTTGGGAGGAATAGTGCCATTTGCTGCCAGATTTTCACTTGTCGATTCTGGGAGCTACGATCAACCATTTCACCCGCCGTTAGGAACAGGTAACCCTAAAATTCAGACAGCAAAATCATAGTGGTTTACAATTTTGATTTTCAGTCATTTTTTTGGGTTTTGGGTTGATTTGGGAAGGGCCAGTGCGCCCTCAGCTCGTCGCAGTTGGCCCTTTCGGGAACTACGACGAGACCGAGTCATCACAAAATGGAAAACACATGGATTGCGATGACGTTGCCCTGTTTGCAAAAACGGGGTGCGACGATGGCAACGCCCATCCCCAAACTCAAACAAAACTCAAAAGAAATATTTCCAATGGGTGAAGCAAGTCCTAACATTGTTAAAAACTTCCTGTTGATAGGTTCCAAGCATCCACAATGGTTTTGGAATGGTGGGAAAGGGAACATGAATTAGATGATGAACAAGTTGCAAACAATCCACATTGTGTGGAAACTTTGAGAAACTGTGGGCTTCTCAAGTTCTTTCGCATTCAGGGGATGAGATCCCAGCTTCCACTACTGAACCCTATGCTCCAATGTTAGGATGCGGCCCAGCAGTACTTCCTGATTGGTGAGCATGAGCTTCACATAGATGTCGAGGACATTTATTTTTTGACTGGTTTGTCCCGAAGGGGGGACAATGTGGCACTCACTGGATCACGTGGGAGTGATCAAATCGTGGAAGATTTGATCCAACAGCATTGTGGTCCCAACGCCCGTGCATCTAGCGGGAAGATTTGCATTAGAGATGTACGGGAGCGCCCATTGCAGGCCATTTTATTCACCATTACGAGGATGGCGGGGATTCAAGCTCCTCACCTAGCCACCAGAGCACAGATGCTTTATGCGGAGGATTGTTTGTCTCCAAAGATCTTCAACTGGTACGAGGGGGTCCTCGCAAATGTGCGAGCTCAGCTGACAAAGTGTCGGTGGGGAGAGCTCAAACAGTTCGGCTATGGTTCTATAGTGATCTCGTTCTTGCTGGAACGGGTTCTCCTTTTGCATCCTCAGGTACCACTAGAGGATAGGGACCTCATAGATCCACACATGGTCAAGTGGACCGATGTGATGGCTTGGCATGGTGGGGGTCCTATCATTGGATTCCCTCCTGAGTTTTTCACTTGGATGGCAGGCCAGTTACTGATGGTGGAGGACTTTCCATATAGTGGCATCGACTTCATAGATGACCCAGACTTGTCGGTGCCTGAGGGAGCAGCATGGGGAGACCTCGGTAAGAACAAACGACCCTTGAACTTTTTAAGTTTTGTGCATTTGTGATTTTTTTTGATACAGTGTTGACAGGTGAACAACATGTGTGTGTAGATGTGGGGCCTATATGACCAGTGGGGACCTCTCTTCTAGCTAGGAGAGAGAAAGGAGAGGGAGCGATGGTGTATCCAGCTGTGCATGCTGCTATCGTGGAGATGGAAAGAGTCTATGCAAATCTGAGTGGGTTGACATTGGCTGTTCTTGACCGACGGTAGATGAGGTGTCGCGGCCCATGCAGGTGCACACGGTTGGAGTGACTGCGTGCTTCAACGCACTGCTTCGCAAGGTTGAGAGCAGTGGAATGTTTCCAGACTCATCCAGCTAGGGATGGTAGACCACCTAGGTTTGTACGGGCCAAATGATAGGCCACATGTTTTCATTGTGTGTGTACTGAGAGCTTAGAGGCCTCAGATTTTGTACTACTGAAAGCTGCGAAGCTTCATATTTTGTAGAGACTTACTAAAAGCTATCAGGCTTCAGATTTTTGTATCAGCACTACCTTTTTGAGATTATATATATAGACAGTCCGGTGATTTATACATTGTGTGTTTAAGAAAATAATGATGTGATCTTGTTTATATGCTTGCTTCTATACAACGCATTATTTACATGTTGTGAATGCTTTTACATGTTATGAGTATCATGTGTGTGCGATGTACCAATCTAGAATGAAGTTGGTCATCGAGTCAACAACTATGTTTAACTCTCGTAGAATGTGCAGGTATTGAATGGTTTCAAATGACCTTTCCAAGAGACGAACCCGTATAAAGAGATGGAATAGGGTAGGATCACAGATAGCGTAAACCCAGTTAAGATGGGAAACCACCAGCTGAGAATCCATGTGGATGACAATGCGGTTCATACCTAAGGAAATCGCATCGGTTAAGGTTCCAACAATCGCCAGATATTCTGTGGCATTGTTGGTTGCGAATCCAAGGCAACTTCCTCATGAGATGATGAGCTCGCCTGTTGGGGAATACAGTACCCAGGCTGTCGAGGAAAGGTTACGGGTATGTTGGCTGGCGTCATCCGCGAATCCATA
This sequence comes from Larix kaempferi, assembly GCA_027924585.1. Lineage (NCBI taxonomy): Eukaryota > Viridiplantae > Streptophyta > Pinopsida > Pinales > Pinaceae > Larix > Larix kaempferi. Next base: position 4,355,027 of record BSBM01000705.1, read on the forward strand.
GCATGTCGCCATCTGCACACGCAGACAGAACATGGTATGAGAAGCAAAAACAAGATCTAAAGACACTAAAAAAAAAGTGCGTCACACGACACAAAAACACACAAACACGCCATGTATAGTATATACAATAAAATCTATGCATGAGAGGGTTAGGCATAGTACCTGTTCAGGTAAATCCCATTACGGGGTTCACCCAAATATATTCCGTCATAATCTTCAAGCTCGTAATTCCCTTTTCCAAAACACGTTTGACGATGTAAGGTCCGTGCCACATGGACTCGAACTTTCCTGCTCCTAGTTTGTCATGCTTCTGGTCGTATGTGAGGACCAGGTCAGCCTCGTTGAAGATATGGGGTTCAACTGACTTGTCAAATTGAGTTTTGATGTGTTTCTTGTGTGATTCATTAGCAAGAGCAACATCTCGGCGAGACTCGTCAAGTTTTTCTAAGTACAGGAAACGTTCTTCCTTGGTAGTAGTGTTAGGAAGAAGTTCGACAGCGAGTTGCAGAGATGGAATTTCACACTCTATAGGAAGGACAACTTCCAATCCATACACCAGATGGAAGGGAGTGAAACCTGTGGCGGTTTTAATGGAGGTTCTGTAGGCCCATAATGCTGAAAAGAGCATATTATGCCAGTTGGACTTGTGCGTACCTACCATCCGTAGGACCATATTTTTCAAGACCTTGTTAATGGCCTCGACCTGTCCATTGGACTATGAGTAGTAAGGTGTTGAGTTTTCATGTTGAAAACCCAATCTATCGCCCAGTTCATCAACCATATGGTTCTGAAAGTGAGAACCATGATCGGTAACTATAGTCCGAGGAACTCCAAACCGTGCTATTACATGATTGAACATGAAGAGTGTGGTGGTTCTGCTGTCGTTTTGGTATGTAGGCATTGCCTTGGCCCACTTTGTGAAGTAATCCACAACTACGATGATGTAACTATGCCCCCCGGTCGAGGTAGGCTTACAATGCATAAAATCGATGCCTCATTTTGCAAAGGGGCCCACGGCAATAACTGGGTGTAACGGGGCGGGATGGGTGCGCTTCTTTTAATGGAAGTGTTGGCATGGAGGACATCTTTTCACGGCCTCAATACAATCTTTGGAGATAGTAGGCCAATAGTATCCTGCGCGCAAAATCTTCTGGGCTATAGCCATCCCAGAGAGGTGACCTCCACATGCCCCAGCATGGCAGTCATTCAGAATGTGTTCAACCTCGTCCCGAGTTAGACAACGTCGAAGAATGGAATCGGTGCCACGGTGGTACAAAGTATCACTGATGATCAGATAATACTTTGCATGGTGACGAATTCAACGATGGTCATCGCGAGAGAGTTGAGGGTTGAAGCGTTGGGTTTGAAGATATAACGAAATATCTCCATACCACGGATCTATCGTACTGATGAGAAACAGTGACTCATTGGGAAAGGAGTCATTGTGCTCAACTTCTACATCAGCACAGGGAAAGTCACAAATCAGCTCAACAAACACCAAGGAATTTTTGGACTTGGCTTTCTCGAAAAGAAGATCGAATTCTTGTAGTATCACAATCCAGCGCGAATACTTTCCCCCAAACACCTAATGTGTTAGTGCGTGGTACATGGGGTTTGAGTCTGCAATAATAGTGGTGGTGCGGAGCAAGATGTAGTGTCGAAACTTTTGGACGACGATGACCACCGCGATGTGAATATCTAGTTTTAGTGTCAGTGAGACCCTTACTTGCATAGTATATTACATGTTCCTTGGCGTTTTGATCTTCCTGTACCAAAACCATGGTGATAGTGGTAGCAGAAGCGGCGAGATATAAAATGTAATCTCGAAAATAATTTGGCGGTTGGATTACGGGGGCATGCATGATGGCATGTTTGATGCTGTCGAAGCATTTTTGAGCTTGATCGTCCCAAATGAACGGGATGTCCTTCTTAAGCAACCTCATGTACCCCTTAGTCTTTTCCGCGAAATTACAAACAAAACAGCTTAAATAAGTCGCCTTCCCTTGGAGACTTTGAAGTTTCGTCACCGTGGTGGGAGGTGGGAGGTTGACAATGGCCTCCACCCTTAAGGGATCAATACGGATCCAATCCTTCGAGACTATAAATCCTAAGAGGCATCCGAACTCAACTCAAAAGATACACTTGTGAGGATTCAGACTGATGTTGTATCGTCTGCATCTGAGGAAAATGGTCGTCAAATGATACATGTGGAACTCACACTGCTTTGAATGAGCAGGGAGATCGTCTAAGTAAGGTTCCACAAATTCCTTAATGTCATGGAAGGCATATGACATGGCTCGCTGGAACGTGGCGCCAGTGTTTTTAAGGCCAAACAGGATTTTGCAATATGAAAACGTCCCCCAAGGACAGATGAAATTCATCTTATGTTGGTCGGCTAGGTTGATCTCAATATGGTTGTAACCAGAAAATCCATCCATGAATGAAAAGATGACGCTTCCGGCACAATTGTCGATAATCTGGTCGATGAATGGGGTCGGGGAATTATCCTTTGGTCCCGATAATCGACACAGACACGAATAGTGCCCTGCTTTTAGTTCACAGGGACGATGTTTGAGACCCAATCCGTCAACGGGACAAGATAAATGAAACCAGCCTTTAAGAGTTTTTCAATTTCTGCCTTGATTGCTGCAGTCTTCCGGGGGTGTACTGGTCGCAACTTTTGACATACAGGTTTGATGTTGGAATAGGTTTTTATTTCATGAGAAACAATTGTGAGGTCTATCCCATGCATCTCCTCATAGGACCAAGCAAATACATCTTGGAATCACTTGAATAAGGCCGTACCAATAGCTATTTCTTCAGGGGAACACTTATGGCATATGTGAATGTGTTCCAGTACACTAGGTTTTACTGAGATGTCTACTGGGGTGGTAGGCTCAATGTTGGCCAAGTTACCCTCCGTGTCTAAAAGACATGTAAGTATGGGAGAATGAGGGAACGGGTAGATATCCGGGAAAAAGATGGTGTGAATGTTGTTCTCTATGTACTCCAAAGGTGGAAGAAAAGAGGACCTATGGTGAAGGTCATCCCATGGGCCATCATCAACATTCATAACTTCCATGATGGACTCATCTGAATGAAAATTCTGAAGTAAGAGGTCGAGTAGGGATGATGCCCGTTGTAGAGAACAAGATGGGGAAGCCATGGTTAGGTGGTCCTCCAGTGATGATTAGATAGCCTTGTAAATACATTCAGCGGGTGAAAGAGGCATTGTGTCTCCAATTAGGTGTGTTGTGGCTTCGTCCGGTACAAGCTAAGTATCAGTAGAGCGAGATGAAATCTCCGCGGAGATCATGTTCACCGAGGCAACATGATTAGGCGGGTCTGAAATGGGAAAAACGCCCATGAGAGATGAATCTTTCAAAAGGCCAAACCCTATACTCTCATACTGTTTTGACGTTTGTCCAATGGAAGGAACATTGTCACCAAGATGAGTAGTAGTGTCCGGCATGCAAAAGTCTAATTGGTCAATGGTAACAATTCGTCCTTGGTGGGGAATTGTACCATGCGGAAGGCTGAAGAAGCTACCGCCTGCATGGCGTAAAACCAATTGCGACCAAGCAGGAGATTATAGTCTATTAGGGTGGATACCACTTCTACATTGATGGTTACGGTATTTCTGCCTAGCTCTACTGCAAGAGCTTGTAAGAGCCCATGAGGTTGAAAGCCACGCCCGTCGAATGCTTTCAATGTGGTGGGAGAACGATTCAATTCTGGAGAGCCGATGGCTCTCCAATAGGCGATCGACATGACAGACGTAGAGGCACCTTCGTCCAGAATGGTACGATGGACAATTTTCCCAGCGAGGTTTGCAGCTACTTGAAATGCGAGCTAGTGGGAAAGCCTCGGCTTGAAATGGTCAAGTCGAAACATGATGGTATTGGAAGAATCAAGGTCAACTGCACCGATTGCTGCAAGGAGAGTTTTGCGTTGATTGGGACAATTCTGCAAAACTTCCAGCGTGGACATGGCGCAAGGGGCTTGTACCAAGTCTTCTACGATATTGTAATTTTTCACCGCTCAAGCATTAGGATTAAAAACAGCTTTTCTAATCATGCCCTTGGGCGATCGCAATATCGAATCGAAGTACGGCTTCTTAATGGTGAGAGAAGTTGATGGGACAGTGACATCAGGTAAGGATTTGGAAGCTTTTCCAGCATTACTTCCAACAGGCTCCTTCGAAGGGACCATGTCGTATGATCGTGAGCGAGTGTTCAAATTGATCATCTCATTTTGCACCATGAGAACATGCGCGGTATTGGATGATTCCCCCTGGGATGGGGGAGGTTGAGCAATCATCTGCTAGTTTTGAGCGAGAAACGGGTCGTTGAGGACTGCGGGAGTGGGTTTACCCCTAAGAAAATTTTGGACTTCGTCTCTATGGGGACACTCTTTAGAGAAGTGATCATCTCCACACAGTAAACAAGGATATTTTAGCTTCCGTTTTTGTTTGGCATCATCAGGAATGCTCTTCTGTTCCTGCTGGGTAGAAGATTTCTTAGGTTTTCCCTTGTTTTTCTTCTTACTGCCAGACTTATGAGGTGAAGCTGATGAGACAAAATTCACCTCTTCAGTAGTAGCAAGAGCGGATGACTTGGTGGTGCTGAGACCAGCCTGTGTTGGTAATGGGGACGAACCCTAGGGGTTCGAAGAGCCAATAGTTTGATGATAATTCTGGGTGTGAAGGGATCCGATGATGCCATCAGTTTAGGGTCCCTTAAGTGGTTTCGTAGGATCGTTAGCGTCATGGGGTGCATCAGGAAGAATGTCAAACAAAGTGCCAGATTGAGTGTAGACTAGGTCTAGTACATGGGCACTTGCGATGGCTTGTTCTTCGGTGATAGCACCTCGAATGGAAACATCTCTTACTATGACGGGGATGAGTGACTTCGTAAACTAGTCTGTTAGGAGTTGATCTGGAATGGGAGCTTTGATGAGATGATGTCTCCTTCGCCACTCATGGATATGATCAGAAATATGAGTAGCGGTATTCTGACGGAGCCAGGTCAAAAGCTCGGTACCAGTTTCATACCGTATAGGCAGCTGGAAATGAGTCAAAAAGTTCATGGCAAGAGAGCCAAAATCAGGAAAAGAGTGGGGTGGCAAGTCAATGTACCACTTGGCAGTCGAACCGGTGAGATTCCTTTGAAACAATCTAAGACGAATCGAGTTGTCCATTAAGGAATTAGATGAACACCATAAATGGTAAGTCATCACGTGGTTTTTAGGATCTTCACCCGGCTTGCCGTCAAATTTTGGGATATCAGACGGAAGTTTCACTGGAATAGGTGGCCAATTAGTTCCGTGGTAAATGGGGTCGTTGGTTAAACGAGATAGGTCAGGTAGGTCCAAGGTAGCCAAAAAGGGCAACTGTGGACTAGGTTGCGCGTATTGATAATAGGGATAAGGTGTGTAAGGACCAGTATGACCGTAAGGTGTACTAGGAGGAAACTGGCTGTAGGGGGGTGTGCCGCCCGAACCGTAAGGGGGTCTGCCACCATAAGGTGGTCCATTCCAATAAGGTGGGGGTCCACCTCCACCACCGAGAGGAGGTGGAGATCCGCCGCCACCAACAGGAGGAGGTGGGGGTCCATAACCATAATAAGGCAACCCACCACTGCCTCTGCCTGGAGGGGGTGGTGGAACACCTCTGTCGCTAGAAGGATGGGGGCCCCCACCACCTCCACCATCGGAAGGATGAGGGTCTCCACCACCACCACTGCCACCATAGTAATTAGGTCCTTCACCGCCTCCGCCTGGAGGGGGTGGTGGACCACCTCCACCACCCGAAGGGAAATGTCCTCCTTCACCATAATAGGGTGGTCCCCCACCGCCTTCGCCTGGAGGGGGTGGTGGACCATTCCCACCACCGTCGGAAGGGTGAGGGACATGGTTGGTAAAATGAGGTGGGCCTCCACTAAAGTTAGGTGGGGGCCCACCGCCTCCAGCAGGACCGATCGGGGGTGGTGGTGCTTGAGGGATAGTTGGTTGGGGTCCATGTTGCAACACAAGCTGTCGCCCCCATAGAGTGTATGGATTCGTGGGATAAGGTATCCCGTATAGTGTGTTTCCGGGATGAGATTGGCCCGACGAAGGGTTAACAAAACCTGGATACACTTGACTCCATGAGGGCTGGGTTACATTGGATGGCCCCCCAACATGAGATAATCCCATGGTGGATGGTCTAGTGGGTTGAGAAGTTCCAACAAAAGGTCCGTTGGGGATTCCACCGCCTACATTCTGGTTAGGAAATGGGGGTTTCCCCCCAGCTGCAACAGGCCAACCACTATTCAAAGGTTGAACCAACGTAGGTTGTTGATTAGCTACCATAGTAATAACGTTACCAATGAGATAATATGTGGGAATAGAATATCCTCCCCTCAAATTTTGAGGTGGGGGAGGAGCTGGTAAAGTAACTGTGGTAGTAACAGGTGTGTTGGACTGTTGTCCTTCCAATGATTGGTTCGCTTGAAGAGCAGGACTGGACTCTTGTGAGGGTTGACCAGTCTCATTAATGGTTGCATTGTGGGAGGATTGTTTTGGTGATCCAAAAGATATTGGATGATTTGGGATGGGTTGGTAAGGGGGTAACGATGGGTCTTCAACCCTTCGTTGGAGACTTGACTGCCAAGCCTCCTCAGCCATAGAGTGAAGGTGAGCTAATTGGTCATGATAGTAGGCCAAAGCATCATCTGGAGTAGTTCTGTTGGGTGGTGATGCGATGGCAAAATGAGCCACTGGGTGACCAGTAGAAGATGTCCAGTAAGCTGTTGAAGGACCAACAGCCACTGTAGGGTCGTCCCGGGGTTGGTTTATCCATTCCAACGATCCAAGATCTCTCGGTAAAATGGGAGACAGGTTTTGTGAAGTGGAAGTGTCCACCTCTTCACCTTGTGTAGGTTTAGAGGCAGGTGAGTCTGAAGGAAACAAAAGTCCGCCAATATTCAGAGTGGGGTTTTCCACTTCAGTGACTACGACCGTGTTACGCTGATCCATTCTTACCCTCGAAATAACCTCTGGATTAAGGGGATATTTGGGTGATAAGTTTAAGATCCTACGGGACCTTCTCCAAGGAAAATCCTCCAGAATGTCAGGAAAGTCAGCTAGAGTGGCTGAAACAATGTTTCTCCTAAGGGTATGCTACAAAAGAAAAGCAGTCCAGAAAAACCTACTCAAACCTAAGGAAACAAGTAGACTTATGTGACAGAGTGGATTCAAAAGTCTAGAACCTCACGGGATTATCAAGGCATCGCAAACCGCGATATACTGTAGGGTCCAACAATATGACGCGACAAGGAGGATTGGGACCGTACCCTTGCCTGCATACCCGATTACTTGGACAGTACATGCATGCTAATCTTCCCGAGTGTTGTTCTCGGTGTATTGCTTTTCCAAGATGGCCAAAAGGTTAACTCAGTTGGTTTCAGGAATCCTAATGGTGTCTCCCGATATACACAAGGTACGTGGGAGCTCAAATCCGTAGTGGTGTTGTCTAATGCACAACCGTTCGGCAAGAGACCTTCCGATATACTACCGGGTACGTGATACACCCTTCGATATACGCCAAGTATGGATTATGGTACTTGGTGGGTACGTGAAGGAGCTTGATATACCGATAAGTACGTGGAAAACTACAATACCCCCGGGATACAGTGCTGGAAAATAACGACAGCTGCCACGCTTAACGACGTCGGAACATGTCTCTAACTTACACACAAGTTGCTAAAAATTTTACCTAGTTCTACTGTTAATTTTATCTTGGACGGTTAGGTGAATGCATGAGGTGAGTACATAATCAGAAGCATAATGCAAGTCCTATCTACATGCATGAAATATTCTTTTCTTTCAATGAATTCTAGCTATGGGAAGGAGAAAACTTTTTCTTTCCGACGAGATCACCAAAACAACACAATGCAACAGTTCCCAATTCAAACAAATTTGACTATGAAATATTCTTTTCCTTTTTCAACGAAACACAAAAAATCACAACACTTCTATCCAAATCACAACATTTTTTTCTTTTTCTTTTCAAAACGAAAATGATACTAGGTAATGAAAAGAGAGAATTCTAAGATGGGGTATGCAAGCTTTTCAATTTCACCTTCAATGGCCTAAAAGCAATGAAAAATAAAAAATGCACCTATCTTTCCTTAGCATGGAAATACTTTTGCAAAATTGGAAGCGTAGCTTGAGTCTTTCAAGAAGATGAGCGATTCATATTTCAAGAAAAACACAAATGATCATACATTCATTCAATTTTCCAAAAGATTGATAAACGAAACATTCCAATGCAAGAACATTTTTGCTTTCAAAAACACTCAAGAAATGATGGGAAAGAAGCACTTTTTAACTTTTCGATAGATGCATCAAATAATAAACTTGATAACAATTGAGCTTTCAGATCTAAATGAACGAAAAGAAAACACTACTTCACAACTCCATGCACTCATAAAACTCAAGAAAAGACAAGCACTCAATCAAGCTGAAAGACACACTTAACTCAAAATCAAGCAGCAGCAAGCAAAGCTCAAAACATAATGTACACGAGGTCTGGGAGCTGATCTAATGTAATGATCAAATCAGGAATGGAAGGAAGGGAATGCAAGGGTGAGCGGATGAAGGTGGAGGAGACAAGAGTACCCACCACTACCGGTCTCCAGACTTTTCCAAAACGGAACCCAAAATCAATCCAAGCAAAACCAAACACTCAATACACGAATCAAGGAATGAGTTCTCTGGATGGATCTTGCAGCACAGAGGGATTTCATACGGCAAACCAAAGTTCAGAACTGGAAAATGGAGAGGGGATGCTTGCATGTCAGATTTTGAAAAATCAACGCACTCTGTGCTTGTACACAGTGCGACGTCGCAATTCACCAGTGCGGGAAGTGCGACGACGTCGCAGTATACCAGTGAAAAGGCTGCGACGAGTGACTAACAGGTAAAGAACAGAGGCCATAAATGACACAGTGTTGCTCTGTCCCCACTAACCAGGTGCGACGGGCGAGATCTAAGTCCAAAAATGAGTCAGATATCTAAGCAATGACCTGTGGAATGGTTTGGAAATGAGTAGTATAAACTCAGAGGAAGTAGATCAGAGTCTTCAAGACGAAGATCTAATAGCGAAATCAACTCACGAAGCAAATGAAAAACGGAAGGGTTGTGTCAAGCAATCAACTGAAAATGACTCTCAGACAATTACAGAATCAGACAAGTTTTCCCTAGTATGGTCGCCAGATTTGTTTATCAGACAATCCACTCGAGCAGACGCAAGCTGGATCTCCCTAGCTCAATGTGATTCTAGAACAAATAAGACAGGCTACGAATGCATTTCCTAGATCTACTTAAGGATCGAGTACAAGATGTCTTACCTTTCACTTCGCTATCCTTTCTCCTGAATGTTGCTCCACATCTCACGGTCATCAGATCCAAGCTGTAAGACCTGTCAAGACAAGAAACAAGAGAAACAAGTAAAGGGCATCTATACAATAAGAGATCTAAGTGAACAGTTAAGCAGGTAAACTACTCAATATCATTACACACATGAACAATATTGGTGGAAAGCATTTGTATTACTATAAAAATAGGGAAGTACATAGCAGAGATATAGAACTACAACCGAGGCTTAATGCTGCAGCCCTTCTCCAACAAAGCCATTTGCCATTTCCTCCTAAGGAAGCTTGAGTCTCTCAAGGATGAGTAGAGATCTCTCAAGAGTGATTTCACTAGCATGTAGACACCATAGACTTCCTCCCTTTAGAGAGGGATAGAGATTCTCTTATATAGGACTAAGTGGATAGGGTATGGATAGGATAGGTTGAGATATGGTAGGAGAGAGATAGGAGATCCTCCCAAGGTATTAGGAATCGAGTACCAACTCCCCTAGAGGTCAGGGATAGGGCCTCAACTCAGCAAGTTTCGAGAAGAACCTTGAAGAATCTATTTTTACCCATTAACTGACTTCGTCGCACCCTGCAATGAAGCAAGCTGCGACATCGCATGTTGCATGAGTGCAACCTGCGACGACCTCTCAAAACCTAGTACAACTGGGTACAAATCCACCCAGGTTGATCGCTCAGTCAAGATATCTTCAGGGGTGTATACATTGAATCTCATGATGGGTAGATTTTAGGTGTAACATTTCCCAAACCTTGTTTCTTAGTAGGTCTTTCACTTTGGTTGAGTCTAAAAGTATTCATTTACACTTTTCTCAACTTGGAATGTTCTTATGAATGAGAAGTCTAGTGTTTATGGATGATTTTATGGTTTGATAAGGGGATCGGAAGTGTTTGCATTGATTTGGTTGTGTGTTAGTTTGATTTTGGATTTTTTTGCTCATTTTGGAAAAATTAATAAAAAGTTGGTTCAACTTTGACTTAGCACTAGTTGAATACATTGCAAGTGTTTTGAAGCATTTGGAATTGTTTTATATTGAAAACAAAAAATTAGTTTGCATAATGGGTTTTGTTTCTAGATCAAGTTTCATTTCAATTTTGCATTTTGAAGCATTTTGCATGTAGGCTATAAAAATTTAGTTTCCCTTTGCATTGAAAAGACCAAAAATTGCATTATACATTGAAAACTTGCATTTGCATTCTGAATCATATTTTTAGAACTTGCATTGAACATAAATTGAAAATGAAAAGTGCATGATTGTGGCAGTAGAGTGATTCATATTTTAGTTAAAGAACATTCTATCTTTAGTTGCACTTGTTTTAGTTCTTTTGAAATTGCATTTTAAGCAAGCAATCAGTAATTGAGATATGATCCTAGGTTTTATTCTAGAAAGAAACTCGCCTAATAGTTAAGTTAGGATTTTGGAGGTAGGGAGTTGAGAGTTAACTCCTCCAAGATCACATAAACTTGTCAAACATAAGTGTCTTTCATAAGGGAGAAAATCCAGTCTTGTAAGAAGTGTGGTCGAGAAGCTCCTCTAACACAAGAGTTAAGAACGAGGTTGTGCAAGGTTAAGTTGCAGGGAGATCCCTCCAATACTTAATCAAGCATCAACCATATATTTTACGTGTACGGGGACTTTCGGCAGCACACAGTGTTGTTGTAGAGTTTCAAGATTAGCTACCCTGGCCATAAGTACGATCCCGACCTACGACTGTTCCCCCGGATGTTATTTGCGGATTAGTAGCCATAGAATATTGTCTTTAGGGTCAAGACAAGTGATAGCAGAGGGTTTTTTGCGACCACCTTGGGTGGACCTAGTGACTGGAGCATTAGTAACCTTAGAGGGTGTTTTCCGGATCTATCTGGTAAAATACTTTCACCAAGAAGGGAAACACGCCCATCCTTGGTAACTATTCTCTGATATTCATTGATTAGACTTGGGCCCTAATCATCCCAGGATGATCTTTGGGAGAACTTATATGGATATTCATTGGATTGTGCTCACAACCAAGTACTCTTCCAGTGTGCGAGTTGTTTGCTTGTTTGACATCTTTCAGGGAATTTTTAGTGTGTGTTGGTTGATTTTTATTTTTTGTAGATTTTCTTCTTAGTGTCTTCTGCAAGCCACCGTGGTCGATCAACCTTCGCACATGTCCCGAAGAATTCAAGGACACTCTCCTAAATAGAGAGAATTCCTTGAATCAAGGTGAATACTGGATTATACTGATCCACACCCTTAGGGGGTAGAAGAGGAAAATGAGGAACATCAAAATAACAACCAATAGAAGAAAACAATTCTAGGTCATGTGAGTTTGAGATTTCTTATGACGAAGAACATTTTCGAGATACTGAGAAGCAGTTGTATAACTCTCATATAATTTATTCTCCTAAGTCTGAAGATAATTTATGTTCTGTTACCAACTAATTTGTACTTAGTTGGACTTTCAAGTGAGCGGGCAAGGTCTGAGAATGTTTCATGTTCATTATCAGTTATTTGAGGTCCATCAGGCCTTTCTAAGGGACCCCCTTTTTTTCTTCACATGTCCATGACCTGCGGGGTTTGTAATAAAGTGTGATATCATGGTATTTTTATGTAAAGGACTTGGCTTCCTAGTACTTTTCAATCAAGTTAGGTATTCCAAGGAGTGTTTTCACTTATTAATTGTGTCTTGTGTTTTAGCATGTTTCTCTTGCTCCTCCAAAGCTAGAATGCATGGCATGGTGGTTAGTCCTTAGGAGGTTATTAAATTCCATGGTTCAATGTATATGAACATGATAGACACTAATTTTGAGTCGTATGGACATGTGCTAGGTCTGCCTAGTTTTTTTTTATGTTTCAGAAAAATAATTTTTTCCCATGAAATTAAGCCATTTTTAATGGTTTAATTAAAAAATTAGAAAATGTTGTAAAAGTGTGGTCTAGGGGTCTTTTTTGCCATGGGGGTGATCATTTTCAAGCTTAGAGCACATATTATACCCCAAGTCCCACTTTCCCAAGTGTTCTTGCACTCTGTTTTTCTTATTTTTTCACTTTTCCCAAAAAAGTAAAAAAAGTATGAAAAATGCCAAAAAATGAGAAAATTCCAATTCCTAATTTGATGGAATTTGGAAGTGGATAATGTCATATTTATGTAAGGGATGTAAGATCTGAATTCTAGCATATTTTGGGGAAGCTAGACTTAAGGAATCAAGTCCCCACCAAGAGGGGGCGCATTTCCCAAGAGGGGGGTGCATTTATCAAGGGAGTGGTAGCTATTTTGATTATGGCTTATTTTAGCATCCCAAATAAAGGTGGCATCCCCTTCCATCAATCCCAAAATGGTGGCTTGATTCCCTAACACATGTGCGCCCTCCCTCTCCATAACAAGTGCACCCTCTCTCTCATTTTGGCTATTTAAGCAAGGTTGCCCTCTCCTTTTTGCTCTAGTTGGAGTTGGGATTTGAAAGCTTGCTCATTGTATCTCTTGTATATTTTTTTTTAAGAAATAAAGGAGACTTTGGAGGTCACTCGTGTGCATTGATTTTGATGAGTCGATGTACTATATTGGTTTAATGGAGGTAATTTGTACATAGGCTTTGTTTTGCGTTGGTATCACAGTGTACTCATTTGAAGGATTGGTAGCAGTTTTATGAGAAAATTTAATTCAGTTTGATAATTGTTTTAGCTTTTTATGTATGTTTGTGAAGAGATCTTACTTGCATTTTTCATTTGTTTATGAGCATGCAATATTGATTTCTTCCATATATATGTCTACAATTGATATTTTGTTTGCAAATTTTGTGATGTGTAGGTTCTCTCAGTTGGATAAGTGAAGATCTTGCTTGTTTCTTTCCTTTTTCTAACACTTGTTTTGTAGATACAGTCCCTCGGCATTCCACAAGCAAAGCTTTGAATCACCTTGTTTCACCTCAAGTTTTCTCCCTTCTTCCCCTCTCTTTAATCCTTTTATTTTCCGGTTACCGGTTACTGTTGAAAGTGTAATAGTTGATTTACATGCTAGTTTATATTCTCAAGTAGATCTGCCTATTACTCTTAAAAAATCTAATCGATTTCCTGTACAAAAGAGTATCATTCTTAGATTAGATCTTTTTGCTAAAGCATTTTATTTTAAGTTATCAAAAGAAAAATAATTCATTTTAAAGATTGAACTAGAATGCTTGGCTCTGAACTTTAAATTGTATCTAGCAATTTAAAGTGCATCTTATTGTCTGCCTCATAAGCAAGCCAAAATCCCAAGGAAAAGCTTGCTTTCCTTAGTTATTTTTCTGTTGATTTATCATAGGCTAATTTAGTAGTTTTTTTTAGTAAATTTTGTGGTGACCCAAACTCACTTTATGAGTGTTTTTGGGAACTTTTCACTAACATTTTCTCTCTGTTTTGCAACGTTTTATGAACAGGTGGGAGGAAATTCTGGCCATTTTTGGGTAGATTGAGCCATCTGGAGCACTCAAGGACCATTCCCCTTCAACTTGATACTTTTCTATGAATTTTGTAAGCCTTTGAGTCAATTTTAAAGGACTAGAGCACTTAATTTGCATTGTAAAAGAAAAATTAAATGAGAGCAAGTGGGATACCCAGTGCCCACACCCCATCCCCCCATGGGGGAAACTGTGTTGACTCAAATTTTGTGGTTTGCATTTTTTAGGCTTACATTTTATTTTCCGCACTGAATAAAATTTAACTAGGGATAAAATTTACCTTGTTGGTCTGTTCCATTGGCGGGCCATAAGTTCACTCGGGACCTAACTTTTTAACATTTTTGGTTTTACAATTTTTACTTTTAATCAACCCCCTTGCTTTCCCGAAGTACGGATTTCAAGATAATGGCTTGCCCGAGCACTGACCAAAAAAGAGATTCTTGGGGTTTTAATAAACAAGCAAACATTGTTCAAAAAATATTAAAATTAACAAGGCTTTGTCCCTGTATGCTCTAGATCACTGCAGCTTCGACTGAACATGTTGATCATACCAGAAAGGGACTTAGTGGCTAGTAATTAGTTTCGTTTTTCCTAATTAACCTCCTATTTACGAAAATCCGACGTAAACGTTTATTGATAATGTGTGGGGAAATTCTTCAAAGGAATCAAGAACCATTGGGTAGTGACCTCGAGATACCATTAGACTGCACCCTCCTTTGGTGTAGTGTTGAACACCTCCCAGAGACTCTGATCCAACCCCCATTTCCAAATGAAGAGCCACCTTTGTCATATTCCAGACATATTTCCAGTACCTCGCGGTATATTGGAAATCCACACTCCCTAATAATCTACTCATTACCACAAAAAATAATAAAATTTACAAGAAAATTTGCAAAACATTGTCTTTTTTTGTTTCAAGCATTTATTACTGGCACTGGTCTCATTATTGAGTATTTCATGATGTTGGATGTTTATGTTTCAATGATAATGTTGGGTAACGAATGATATCATGTTTAATATTGCATTGTTCTTGTAATAAAATTTCTAACTCCTAGATTAATTATTTTTATATTTCATAGATTAAACACCTTAGATTTTCTTTTTGTTTAGGGTCCACCCCCATTGGCTTCGCTAGGAGTATGCCTAGATGGAGGAGTCGAGTTTCAGGTGACAACACTTGAATCTGGCTTGCCCCCAAGGCCACACTGAGTGACTTGAAGATTTTTTTGTGTTTTCCCAGGTGTGCATCCAGGTGGCAACAGGTTCCATTTCTATTGAAGACCTCTCAAATCCATCTAGACTTTTGAACCCACCACAAAGTCCTAGTTTTTCCCAAATAGTTGGTATCAACGTTCCTAATCCATTGTCGAGGTGGTTTAACATGGAAAACCTAAAACAAGTTTTTACTTCAGGGGAGGAACTACTCCAATTAGTAAAACCTATGTAGGAGGAATTAATTTTAATATGGCATCCAAAACAAGATCATGATGGTCCTCGCCATCCAAGATGATACTTATTGGTACTAGTTCGTCACTCAATTGAGTTCGAACCATTTCTCTTTTGGATTTCCTTTTTCATGGTTTCAACCTATACCTGTTACTATTCCTCCTAGTTCAACCTTGACCACTGCTTCACGTAGTGTCCCATATGTCCCTTTCCATAATTTATCACTCTTCAGTGGACAAATGTCCATTCCTAACCCACCCTTCATTGGAGTTGTTTCTAAATCCACCCTACCCCAGTTAAGATTACCCTTCCAATCTATTGGAGGTATGAGTTATGGTAACCCCTTTGGAGTAAATGTATCACATTGTAATTCATTTATACTAAGGGGCACCAACATTGGATTTCCATGGGTGAAAATGTCACTCAAGTAAATATCTCCTTTTCTGGGATGGGAGGTTCCAATATGGCTAACCCTGTTATGACAAGTTTTATACAAGGTAGTCAACCATTAGGAGGGATGGGAGGGACTTTTGGAAAGAAAAAAATCTTCTCTTCAAAACCACTATGGTCATAACTTTAGACAACCCTATCTGCTTTTCACTAATCCTAGACATCTATATGTTCTAGGACAACCATATGCCATGACCAACCAAGGGGCATCTAATGCTCCCGAACCTAAAACACAATGACTCAGACAAAGTTTCCATTTTTGGCCGCTTTGAATTTGCCCGATCTTTCCAAGTTGACTAATGATCCAGTGTTACATGACCCAAGATGGACACACCTAACCACTAAAATTCCTTTAGACATTCCTAAGTTTGAAGGTAAACCTAGAGAAGACCCAGCTAACCATGTGATGACTTTTCATCTATGGTGTTCATCCAACTCTTTGGTGGATGATTCTATTAGATTGTGTCTTTTCCAAAGGAATTTAACTGGGGTAGCGGAGAAATGGTACATTGAGTTACCACGAGCATATTTTCAAACTTTTAATGCAGTTGCGATGGTATTTTAAAACCACTTCCAACTACCAGTCCGTTATGAAATTGGAATGGAGCTATTAACATCCTCTCGTCAAGATAAATCTACTCATATCTCTGACCACATCCATGACTGGCGGAGGAGGCGTATCTTGATTAAGGCTCAAATACCTAATGAATTCCTTACCGATTGGTTCATTAATTCATTGCAACCTGTTATTGCAAAATATGTGGCTCTTTCTAGGGTTCAAAATGAAGAGCAAGATATTATTAAATCCCATCAATTGGACTTGGTTTATTCCCAATCCAGGATGTTGTATGAAATTTTTCCCACTACTCCTAGAGCAGAAAATGACCCAACAAAACCCATCCCTACACCTCATGTTGATCTTGTGATCAGTGGAATTGAGAACAATCTAGTTACCCAGGTAATAACTTTTCAAGTCAAAATGTTATGGCAACTAGTCAGAATAACACACAGAACCTTAAACCCAACCCTCCTTCTGATGTCCTGTCAGTACATAACACTAAGGGAAACCAACAACCTAGAGGGAAGAAAAATAAGAATAAGAAAAATGGGAATAAGGGGACTAACAATGTAAACAATAATAACAACATTAATGATGGTGAGACAAAATTCCCTTGCTTGTTATGCAAGGAAGATCATTTAACTTATAAATGCCCTAAGATGGAAATGGCTCAGAAGCTATTGGCCCAATAGGAAGGGTCCCCCCAATCTGCTATATTAACTAATCCATTTCCTCAACATCAAAAACAGATGATTATTGGTGCTCACCAAAACCATGCACCCTCCCAAGGAGGAAACCAGGGAATCTCCTCTCAAGGGGGTAATTCAGGACTAGGTGAAGTTTTCATGTGTGAACAGGATATTTATCTCCAGACTAGGAACAACAATTATGAATCTAATTCATCAGAATCCAAAGGTAAGGAAGCCCTTAATGCTGATAATGAGAATTATTTACACATAAAGAACCCTTCCAACGATACTATGCCTAGAATACCAAAGGGTGTTCTCAAGAAAGCCACGTATAATCCTAATGCAAGTGTTGCTCAACATTATAGTATAGTTGAATATTTGGCTCAGGCACCATGTGCAATGTCTACGTTTGAGGTACTCCAAAGTTGTCCCACTCAAAGGATGACCTTACTTTCAGCTTTAGGATCTCTATATCCCGTGGACAGTCAAGTGATTTCTTTATATTTTGATAATTGGAAGCCTCGTTTACCCCACCATGCCGCTTTTAAGATCCAAGTTGTATCTGGAAACACTAAAATTCATCGGACAGTTGTAGGTGAGGGTACCTCCACATTTGTCATGTATTTATCATGTTGGAAGGATTTAGGACCACCTGACGTGGTTGCTCCTGTCACCATGTTGAAATATTTTGACTGCCACCTTCTCCAACCTCATGGAATTATCCCAGCTTTTCCTATAGAGCTAGGGGGGAAAGTAGTCAAAGTGGATGTGGAAGTGGTTGATTCTCCAGTTGATTATAATTTATTACTAGGGAGAAGTTGGACTCAAGCTATGATAGTAGTAGTCTCTTCGATCTTTCATGTCATCAAGTTTCCTCATGAGGGAATGATTGTAACAATTGACCAACTAGACTTAGATAGTGATGATTTCAACCAAGATCATGGATCCAATATTACTTTAGTATCCCATACCACGAGGAAGTGTGAAAACATTGGTGGGGGGATGTATCCTTCATTGATGGGGACTTTTAATCTTCCCCCACCTAATTTGCATGTTAATGCATCTCTAGTACACACAATTTCAACAGTTGCCATAACTTCCACAGATAAGATGTCTCAATTTAAGGCTTCGTACTTTAATAACCCTTGGAAGTGTTCAACCTATGAAGTTGGGTGTAGTCTAATCAACCAACCCTTATATCCCTTGTGTATAATTTCTACTCAGAAGAATCCTTTGTGTTCATTATTACCTTCTTGGGACTCGGTCCCGATAGTTGACCAGGTGATCCATCCAATGGGGTCATCGGAGCCTGATCTCCACCCTATTGATCCAACCGAATGTTTGGACATGTGTTCTATATGGGATGATATACTTCCTTCAGACGAATTTTTCCTAGAGTTTATAATAAAGTCCGCCATTTATTCGGATGTTGATCCAATTGCAATTAAGTCCATCCCGGGTTTTCCTCTGAAGTCTGATCTTACTGATTATAAATCCTCAGAAATTGACATTGTTGAGTCTTTGGACTCTCTTATAGAGCTACAAGTCGGTGTTCCTATTGAGTTTGATTATGTTTGTAGAATATTCGACTCCCACGATGCTCAATTTGCTTCTATAGATTCCATTACTTCTTTCACCTTTGATATTCCTCTCAAGTTTGATTGTGTTGATTGTATATTCTCAGGCCTTGTTACTATAGAGTCTTCATTGGTAAACTCTGCCTCTATTATGCCTGTTGTTGACGATAACAAAGTTGAAAGTATTTCTAGCAAAGTAACCTGTATCAGATATTTCTTTACACATTTTGTGGATATGATCTTGGTGCTATTGTTTCTTGGAGACATGAATCTTAGTTGGATTCATGGTTGCTTATTGGTCCTTTTTGACAGATTGCTCGATTCCTTCAGGTATATTCAGAAACTTTCATATAGGTGTAGGCCTCCCCTTGTTATGATTCATTTGAAACTTTTTCCATCTGGATTCGCCATAGGGTCGAACCTGTTGGGTATTGGTGTGTTTGTTACACAGAATTTTCGCCAGTTGTACAATACCATGTGACTACATGTTGCCACAATCCTTAAAGCCACATCCATCATGAATGATCCTTAACTCTTTTTTCCTTGAAAATAACCCTTTTTATGACTTCGACGTGCTTTTCTTCGTTAGAAACATGCATCGAAGTCCATCGACGCGCTTTTCTCTACTGTCAACCCGCGTCGATGACTCAGTTTGTCTTTACGTCAACTCGTGTCGAGTTCATTTGGCGTAGGTTTCTCTATGTCCAAGTTGCGACGATGTATGTACGGGAAGAAAAAGAGGTTTTTGAGAAGTCTCTAGAACAAAATCTTATCTAGATGAGAATTCCTCCCTATTTGCTAGGATCTCACTCGAATTCCTTACTTGTTGGGAACATACCTCATCCATTATCCCTAAAGATCTCATCTCTCCTCTATTTATATTGTCCTATAAATTCAAGTCTTGGCCATGGGTACGAGGAGGAGGAATTGAGAATAGAGTTATGTTGGAGAAATTACACTCGGAGTGATAGACTTTAGATCCTTATCCTTCCTTCATTCAAGTGACATCTTGGAGCAAAGAGGAATCCATTGGAGAGGAGATACAACACCAAGGCTTAAGTGGTTGTACTCTTTACCATTTCTGTCAATACAATACTATATTTCATTTCCCATAAATGGTTTGTTATTCATTTATTTGTATATCTCTTTGGTCATATATATAACTTAATCTAATCCTAGATCTAGTTTTCTTCTTGCGTTTCTTGGCTTACATGTCTTGTAGGTACTTCTTATAAGTGGATGAGCAAGCTTGCTAGAGCATTGGATCATTGAAGACAACTCACAGTCAAAGGTATGTCTTCTATCTTTCAATTTGTGATTGGATCGAGTTAGGGAAATGTATGTATGCTTGAGTGCTTTCTTCTAGTTTACTGATTAAACTAGGGAGGTCAGCTTATGTCCGCATTTACAGACTAGTCTTAAAAACAAAATTGGCGACCATACTAGGGAAATTTGCTCTCTAGATCTATTTTTTTTCTTTGCTCATTTTTTTCTTAGATCGTGTCACTTTCTAATTTGGATATGCTTTTATAGTCTCACAGGGTCATCCAGATTACTCCTGTCACCCTAGGCCCTGTTATCACACAACTTGCAGTTGTCCCTAAAGGTATCCCATCCGGGATGGTAGAGGAGATGGACAACTAAAGAGGTGACCCAAGAGATGCCACGGTTCCGAATGCAAGCAGGGAGTCACGTCAACCAAGGCACTCTTCACTTTAGGTCGAGATGACTCAAGACCTAGGGGGAGACCCTATAACCAATCAAAGATGATTGGACCCAAACAAAGGTTCCTAGGGATATGTAAAAGACAAGTTACGAAAACCAATGCAAGGTTAGGTGGACCTAGAAGTTTAAGTATGGTTGAAGGAGGCTTAAGGAGTGACTAGTGTTTCAACCAATGAATGATTTAGGCCACATGATAAGATAAGATGACAAGATCTAGTACCATGAAATACACAGGTGGGACCCACTTCCTTGGGATATGGAAATGGCTTAAATGGGACCCATAAGGTGAAGTTAGGGGTGAAAATGGTACTAAAGGGTATGTGAAGAGTAGATCTATGGATCTAAGGTGAAAATAGAGATACCCACATATGGGATATAGTAATTGACACACATCCCAAGGAATGCGAATTGCCTTAGGTGGACTAGTGCCTTGATGGATGGGATAATGGAGTCAAAAGAGATGTGGAAATGTAGATCAGGACACCTAGGATGCAAATCAAGTGGGCTATTCAAGATGTGATGGTTGGATCTTGGTAGATCTAACATTTCACAATGTGACCCAAGTGGACAACAATCCCCAAAATGAGGAATGATACCCCCAAGGCAGAACTTCACAAAGTGAGATGCTAGGTAGGGGTTTCAAGGTATGCTCTTTTCAAATCAAGTGGGATCACAATCACCCATGTCCTAGAAGTGGGCAAACTCAAACCCCCAAGAAATGCGACTTTGCCCAAGGAGGGCTAAATGCATGGTGTTAACACCCAAAAAGTGCTCACTAGCTCATTTACCACATTATATGGCTCATTTGTCCATTTTCCTACCATTTTTCCCTTAAAATCCCAAAAAATCCCATTAAAAAGCCTCCAAAAGGCCTAAAATGCCTCCAAAAGGCCACAAAACCATCAAAATAGCCTAAAAAAGGCTAAAAAACCCCCTTTTCCTCCAAAAATAGAAAAAATCCCCTAAAAAGGGAATAAAAATATAAAATAATGAGGAAAATGAGGAAAAAACCCTATACAACTGCCCAAAACCATGTGTTTCCTAAAACCATGGGTCAGCACTCCACCACCAAAAAACTATAAATAGGTGATGGAGATCCCTTATTCCATATCCACAGTCACAAGCACCCTTACTCTGCCAAAATCTCTCTCGAAACCCTAGTTCACCTTTGAACTATTTTCACCTTGAGAGCCACCTTTGGCCCATCCCCAACATTGGAGAAGGAGAAAGGAGCATTCAGAAGCTTGGAGCATCCTCTTGGACACTGCAAAGGGCTTCACCAACCTTGACACTCAAGGTAACATCAATACAAAGTCATTCTTTCATTTTGGTGTTTATGCTTCATGCTTGTCTTAGAAATAATTTAATTTTTTGTTTTTGCATAATTAGTTTAATATACTGAACTGCTACTAAGGAGTCCATTCTCCTTAGTAGGTGCTCATTGGCACAAGCTAGGGGTAAAACCCTAGCTACAGTTTTGGCGACTCCCCTAGTTTTCGAATTTCTGGTTTCCGTTTTTTAAATTTTTTCTTTCGGCTGTCCCTTTCGGCCGCTGCATACCGCGTCTTTTTCCTCTGCAGTCGCGTCCCGACCGCGCCTTTCAGGCCTTTACCCGCGATCCGACCGTGGCTCTCAGACTGCTTCCGACGCTCCGCCGGCGGATTCAAGTCTGTTACCTGCGATCCGACCGTGGCTAATCAGCCTGTTTGCCGCGATCTGACTGCGCCTGTCGGCCTTTTTCCTGCGTCGCGACTGCGGCTTTCTGCCTCTTTCGCGCATCCCGACTGCGCCTGTTAGCCCTTTTGCCGCGACCCGACTGTGCCTTTTCCCCTGTTTCCTGCGTCCCGACTGCCTCTGTTGGCCCGATAGCCGCGACCTGACCGCCGCTGTTTCCCTTAAACCCGCGATCGGCCTGTTCTAATCCGCCACAGACCCGCGGTCTGATTTCTGCTCTTTTCCTGTTTTGAGCCCAGCCCCTCTTGCTGCAATATTTTCTGCATTTGAACAGCCCTCTGTCCCACCTGCAGCCCACTTCCTTACAGCCTTTCTGCAACATAATTTCTGTTCCTTTTACAGAATCTTTTTTAAAATTTCAGTATTTTTATTTCAGAAAATTTTGCAAGTTAAAAGAATCAATTTCAGCATTATTGTTAGATTGGAAGTTGCCCTCCCTTGTGGCACTTCTATTTTTGGGTTCAACACCTCACGAGCACACACTCTGTCACATTAAATCAAGTGAGCCTTAAAAAGTACCTAACTAAACCAACATTCTAACCCCACTTGGGGAACACAAAAGAATCATTGTAGTTAGGTAGGATCAGGGGGATAGGCTTCCAATAACACCCCTTGGTTATTTCACTTGAGACATAGTTGTTGTCCAAATAGGGAACCAAAATCCCCTAGTACTTTTTGGCACGGTCATGACCAGTTTATCAGAGGGCCTCTCCCTTAGGAGGGTTGAAGTCGGGAGACTGGTTCCGGAGGCCTGAGTCGAATACCGCACTCCATTCAGTAACCGAAGGGCTACCTTTCGCGGTTCGCGGGATATCCCTGTATAGGGGTATTGCGGTCAACGAACTAAACGGCAGATTCACCTTTCTGGACGTGTCATGAACGGGGTATCTTAGTTGCCATCCTTCTAGGATTGACTACCCGGTGTCCCTCCCGGTAGGGGGATATCATAGCCACTTGGCTTTCCTACTCATATTGTCTGACTTGGATTTCATCACCTTGCAGAGGATATGTTTAGTTGAGTCAGAATACTTTTAGCTAGATGTTTGCATGCTCCTTTACCTCCCTTTGGTCTAGTGAGTCCACCATTTTTCTTTTCTAGGAAACCTGCTGCTTGTTGGTATTCTGACCATCTTGGTTGTTACTCCACCTATTGTAGCACAGCTGTTGCAGTGGGTGTTTTGAGTTGGTTGTTGGCCTGAGTGCCTTGCTTTTTAGCTCTCCTTCTGCACACTCGGTTGCATTAGGATTTTTGAGCTGTTTTCATACTCACCTCAACCCACAGAGACTTAGACACCATCTGTCACCATTGAGTCCCCGAGACATTCTCGGCGCCTCAGGGGCGAGCCCCCACAGCACGGTTCTCTCGACACCACTCGTCATAGATTCCGATCATTGTCCGTTGATACCACTCATCACAGATCTAGAGCCTTGTCACTTGACTCCACCCGTCAGCGACGTAGGTCTCCGTCACCAGATAGTGACGCACCTTACTTTACCTCTGATTCTGACGAAGAGTCTGAGAACCCTATTTATACTGCCCCTACTAGCCCCATGGCTGGTACGACTTCCACTCCATTTGTCATAGGGACCATTGGTCGCACATCCACCACTACACCAGTTACTACACCTGTTTTTGGTATGCCCTCCATGGGGCAACCATCTACCGTTCCCCTCACGGTACCTATTCCCACAACGGGAATACCTATCCCCACTACATCAGTGGCTCACACTACCCATGGTGGTGCTGGACCATCCTCCACTACCTCAGTTCCCCCACTTGGGGGCACCACCCTAAATCTTGTCCCTCCACTTGGGGGCACTGGCCCCAACTTGGTCCACAGCACTACTGTGTCACAGCCTTCTTCCAGTTTGCCGTTCATGGCTAGCCTCAACCTACCGGACCTGGCCAGATTGACCAACGATCCTATTCGACACGACCCTATGTGGCCTCATATGCCTACCAAACTACCCTCTGACATCCCTAAATTCGAGGGTAAGGCCGGTGAGGACCCACAGAACCACATCATGTCTTTCCACCTATGGTGTTCCTCTAACTCCATTGTGGACGACTCTGTTCGCCTCCGTCTCTTACAGCGCACCTTCACTGGCTCTGCAGCCAAGTGGTATATTGAGCAGCCTCATGGGACCCACGCCACCTTTTCTTCCCTGGCCTCGACCTTCCTGCAGTTCTTCCAGTTGCCAGTCCGCTATGACGCGGGCGTTGAGATCCTTCTATCTTGTAGACAAAACACGGCTACCCATATCACGGACCACATCCATGAGTGGCGTAGACGCCGTAGCTTATGCAAGATTAAACTAGATGACCGTATCTTCCTCGATTGGTTCCTCAAGTCCCTGCTTCCTGTCATCGCTAAGGATGTAGCTTCAGAAAGACCCCAGTCTGAAGAAGAGGCCATCCTTAAGGCACAGCAGTTCGACCTCATTTACGCCCAGTCGGGTTACCTTTATACCATTATACCTGACGCCCCTCGCGGCGAGTCCTCCCATCATGACGTGCCGGGGGCATCCCACGCTGCAGATGGTATCATTGGCCGTGTTTCTTCGCATCCCCAACCATTTTCTATAGCACGTCCTACCCCTGGCCCCGACCTGTTGAGGGCTACCTCCCAGTCTGGAGCAACCAACTCATATGCTCCCATGACACATCACCATTCCCATGGACCTTCATGTCCATCTCAGTGCTTCGGGTATGCGACTCCTGCTTATGCTCCTCCAGCCGCCCCTCAGCCTTACTACCATCAGCAGGCTGCCCCCGCTCCTGCGCCTCCACAAGCCCAACCAGCTTATTATCCGCCACAGGCAGCCCCTGCGGCACATCCACAACCTGCTCCGCAGTCCTATCAGCAACCCCCTCAAGTTGCTGCACCTGCTCAGCCTCAACCTACATATCATCCTCCGCAGCCTGCTCCTGCGCCTGCGCAACCTTAGAATCCACCTGCTGCCCAAGGGCAAGTTTACGCCCAACAGAACCCGCAGCAAAACCAGAATACCCAACGCAACCAGGGCCAACAGAACCGCGGCAAGGGCCGTAATCGGGGAAACAACCAACCTGCAGACCAAGCTGGTCAACCGGCTAATCCCCCTGACAATAACAATGCGGCCCCCGCTAATCAAAACCCTGATCGCCCGCCCAAGCAGGCCAAAAACCCCAATCTGCGAACAAACCACCCTTGTTCTATTTGCGGAGTCTATGGACATTACACCCATGCTTGCCCACACTTGGAGCGAGCTCGGCAGCTTTGGGTTGACGAGGCCCATCGCCAAGGGCATGCGGCTCCCCAAGCACCGCCCAACCCCCCCCAACCTCAGCAACCCCCTTTGGTGCTGCAAAACCCCTTACCAACCCAAGGCGTGGTGAACACTCAGCCGTTGGCCCCTCAAGCTAACGTGCAACCCCAACAACAACAGATCACCTACGCTGCTCCTGATAAACCCATGTTCGACTCAGGTACCCACCACTTACTGATGATGTCATCTGCTGACGTCAACCTACAGACCCGTCGAAACCAATATGGCTCCACCTCTGAAGCCACTCCCACGGATAAACCTACTAACGCTCATCCCACCGATCAGGCGTTACGTATACCTCCGCCTCCCATAGACGGCGCTGCGAAAGCACCTCGTTTCCCACTTCGCCGAATCAACCATAACCCTAACGCGCGCGCTGCGTCAAACTACAACATCGTAGACGACCTAGCCCAATCTCCCGCAGCCATGTCTGCGTTGGAAGTCTTGAAAAACTGCCCTTCCCAGCGCAAGACTTTACTTTCCGCCATCGGGGGGATTGACCCAACTGATTCGCATTTGATGGCATTTGATTTAGACCAGTCTGAACCACGCCTACCTTCCAGCTTAGCCTTCCAAGTTACAGTCTCCGTTAGGAATCTTGTTATCCATCGGTGCATCATCGATGAGGGTGCTTCCACATGCGTTATGTCTACATTTGTATGGCAGAAGCTAGGATCCCCTCCTCTCCAGCAGTCCACCACTGCGTTACGTGCCTACGACGGTCGTTCGGCCCAGCCCCAAGGCCTTCTACCCAACGTTCCAGTCCAGTTAGGTGGTAAAACAGTTCTTATTGACATAGAGGTAATCAATGCCCAATTGGATTACAACCTTCTACTTGGCCGCAGCTACATGTATGCCATGCGGGCAGTTGCCTCTTCTGTCTTTCGCACCATGATGTTCCCCCACGAAGGACGCGTGGTTAAGATTGACCAGCTCACCTACTATGATCCCAGTGCTCCGGCGGCACCGGAAAACGTTCTCCCCATGGTTGAACAACCTGTTTCTAGTGCCACCACCTCGTTTGTTTCCTCTACGGGGCCTGGAGTCTACTCAGACGCGCCGATGATCTCCACCTTTCAATCCATTCCTCCGCCATCATCTACGCCCGAAATGTCTGACTTATGTACCTTGTCCCATGACATCCTACCACCTAACAATCAACCATCCTTGTTGCCTAAACCACCATTGGTACCTAGTCACATTGGTGTTACACCGATCCATACGATCCCCTTCCTAGTTCCTCCAGCAGGAGTAGTAAGCGCCCCGGTCATGGCTACCCTTAGCCTCCCTGGGTTAACCTTGGGATTACCTGTATGGTACCTTTCGCCTCCCGTTCGCCCGCCGACACCTGATGTCGTCCTCCAGCCGGTGCAACCCATGGCTACTACCACTCAGCCACCTCCCGGTGTCTCTACCCCTTCGTCCTCCACGACACCTCCTCCTCCTCCTCAACCCACTGGGGGCAGAGGTCCACAACCTTACACTGCTGTCCCACCTCCCAAGACAGTCAAGAACCCTCCAGTGTTTCGTACTCCTCCCAAATGCTCGCTGTGTGACGAGTTGGGCCATGCGACCCACCAATGCCCACAGTTACCCGCATTGCAGAAGCACATGCAAATGCTCGATGATGACCCCAACATCCCAACAGTCGAACTAAACCCTACTCCTAAGCCTAAAGATAAGTCCCTACGTACCAACCACTCCTGCGCCATATGCGGTATTTACGGGCACTATTCACATCATTGTCCCGATCTCCCGGATTACAGAGCAGCTCTTTATGAGATGAACAATCTGGACCTTGAGACGGCACCACCTACCATTGAGGAGATCTACCCCCCGGTCTCTCCCCCTTCTGAAGAGGTTAATATCATCTACATGATCTCTTCAACCAACACTCCCACTACCCCCTCGTCAACCGATTTGACGACGCAGACTTTCCGTACTGATGAGGAGATTCTTGAGGCCCTAACTGCCCCGGATTATCCTTGGAATGATATGCACCACCGTTCCTATTTCATCCCAGAAGCGTCTTCCTCTAGCACCGCTACCCAATACGCGGTCGAATCCAAAGACTTCCTCCCCACCAAGGTTGACTGGTTCAAGGACCCTATTCCTGCTCCTGATGCCTTCGAGGAGGGCAACATGGCCAACATCTCACCTGTCATCCAAGTTGATATTGCTGCTCCCGGTCGTGCTCCTGAACTCATTACTCTAGGAGCATTCTGCAGTAAACAAGAGATTGAGGACTACACACACCTTTTCAAAGAATTCCGTGATGTCTTTGCCTGGTCCTATACCGAAATGCCTGGGCTTGATCCTGCCATTATCGAACACCACATTGACACATGGCCTGATGTAACCCCTGTTCGTCAGAAACAGCGCCCCATCCATCCCTCAAAGCTCCCAGCTGTCAAAGCCGAGATTGAGAAGCTGCGCAAGGCAGGGTTCATTTATCCTATTGCCTATACCACATGGGTTTCAAACCCTGTTCCAGTTAACAAAAAGCAAGGCACCATCCGCGTATGCACTGACTTCCGTGACTTAAACTATGCTTGTCCCAAGGACAACTTCCCCACGCCGTTCATCGATCAACTCATAGATGCGTGTGCGGGACATGAGGTCCTCTCCTTCATGGATGGTTTTTCCGGATATAATCAGATTCAGATCCGTAAGGAAGACCAGTACAAAACTGCCTTTACTACCCCTTGGGGCACCTTTGCCTATCGCGTCATGCCTTTCGGCCTCAAAAATGCTGGTGCCACTTTCCAGCGGGCCATGACCTATTGCTTCCACGACTTGGTCCATATCCTGCTAGTCTACCTTGATGACCTTACAGCTCGTTCCCGGAAACGATCAGACCACCTTAACGACCTTCGGCAAATTTTTCTGCGTTGTCGCAAATACCAAATTCGCTTGAACCCACACAAGTGTGTTTTTTTGCGTACCGGCAGGCCGATTGTTGGGTTTCATTGTTTCCCAGAAAGGAATTACTGTTGACCCTCTAAAAGTCCAAGCTATTTTAGACCTCCCCCCTCCTCGCACGCTCCGGCAGCTCCAAAGTCTGCAAGGGCGATCTAACTTCCTTCGACGCTTCGTTCCTGATTATGCCACTACGGTACACGGTTTCTTGCGCCTACTCCGCACCCACGTACCCTTCGTCTAGGATGCGCAAGCAGAAGCTGCATTTGAGGCCCTCAAGAAGGCCCTCACACAAGCCCCTCTGATTTCCCCTCCGGATTTCACTCGAGACTTCATCCTTTACGTGTCGGCCTCCGAGCATGCCGTATCTGGAGTCTTAGTTCAAGAAGACGATTCTCACCAGGAGCACGTCATTTATTACGTTAGCCAGACCTTGTCTGGTCCACCATTACGTTACCCATATGAAGAGAAACTTGCCCTCGCAGTAGTCTTTTCCGTTCAAAAATTGCGACACTACATCTTAATGAGTCATACCACCGTCGTTGCCAACTCTAACCCCATGGTATATCTTCTGAACCGGCGGCTACTCCAAGGTCGTGTTGCCAAATGGGTCATTATCCTCCAGGAATATGACCTTACCTTCAAAACACCTAAGAGCACTAAAGCCCTCGCGCTTGCCCAGCTCATTACTGATCTCCCTTCCCTTCTCCCGGCCAAACCCATCTCCGATGAGTTACCCGACAATCACCTGTTCACTATCTCGTCCGATGACCCATGGTACGGTGATATCTTGTTATACCTACGCACGCAGAAGTTCAGACCCAAAGTTACACGAAATGGACGCCGTCGCATCCGCCACCAGGCCTCTCGATATCTCCTCTTAGGCGATGTACTCTATCGGCGCGGGGTTGACACAATTCTTCGTCGTTGTCTTACCCATGAGGAAGCTGAACACGTCCTTAATGACTGTCATAGCGGTGCCTGCGGAGGCCATTTCTCAGGGATGGCCACCGCCCAAAAGGTCGTCCGCGCCGGATACTTCTGGCCCACACTTTTCACTGACTGCATCACTGCGGTCAAACACTGCCATAATTGCCAACTTTTTGCCCCCAAGGCCCGGACACCTCCTGCTCCGTTGCACCCAGTAGTCACCGTTGGTCCCTTTTGTAAGTGGGCCATAGACTTCATGGAATGTAGACCCCAGTCTGCCAACGGCCACAAATATATTGTGGTCGTTGTTGATTACTTTACCAAATGGGCGGAGGCCATGCCTACCTTCAATTGTACCGCTGACACTGCTGCCCGCTTCTTCTTCAACCATGTCATCGCTCGATTCGGGGTTCCTAAGCAGTTAGTCTCTGACCATGGTTCACACTTCGAAGATGCCGTCTGGCATGAGTTATCCACCCTCCTTAAGTATGAGCACCAATTCTCCTCTGCTTACTACCCCCAAGGGAACGGCCAAGTAGAGGCCATCAATAAAATCCTTAAAACCATCCTCCAACGAACAGTTGACAAGCATAAGTCCAATTGGCACCACATGTTGTTCCCTGCTTTGTGGGCTTATCGCACCTCCACTAAGACCGCCACTGGTTTTACACCATTTCACTTAGTTCACGGTATAGAGTCTGTTCTCCCCATCGAGTGTCAGATCCCTGCCTTACAGATCGCCGTTGAGCTTCTCCCTGACACCACCCCCCTCGAGCAACGTCTGCTGCACCTCGAACAAGCCGATGAAGACCGCCGGGCCACTCTCCAGAACATCGAAGCTGCCAAAAACCGCTCCAAAGCCGGTTATGATAAACATGTTCACCCTCGAACTTTCCACGAAGGGGACCTCGTCCTCGCCTATGACCAAGCCCATGACAAAACCGGTAAAGGGAAGTTTGAATCTATGTGGCAAGGCCCTTACGTCGTGCAGACCTGCCTCGGCAAGGGGGCATTCATCTTAGCTGACTCCGAAGGCCGTCCTTTGCGCAACCCTCGTAATGGGTTGTATCTTAAGCGTTTTTACCCATGAAAAAGAAACCCGCGGCCTCATTGGTCTGCGTTGTACAGTACTTTCCTTTTTGTTTTTACTCTGTCATTTGTTACCCATTTTTTCAGACGCCACTAGTCGCCTCGGTTTGCGTGCCACATCGGCCGTTCTCCGTTTTTCACACGTTTTATATCATCGGATTCATTTTTCCGAGCTGGTGATGATGCTAGAGATCATTTCTCGCTCTCACCTCCAGATTTTTCGGGCATTTTTCAAAATGCCCCCGTCACCTCGGTTTGCGCGCCACATCGGCCGTCACCCGTTTTTGACATCCTTTATATCGCCGGATTCATTTTTCCGAGCTCGTGATGATGCTTGAGATCATTTCTCGCTCTCACTTGGTACAATTTCAACATTGTGTCCCAACACCTTGCTGCCTCGGTTTGCGCGCCACATCGGCCGCCATCGGATTGTTCCACATTTTTTACATGAGCCATTCACTCCTGTCATACTGCAAATGTTTCATTATTTTGCCACCATTTCATCTACCCCGCAAGGAGGTTCATCAGTGTTCCCACCTACCCTCGTTTTTGGTCATCATTACTACACCTTGATTGAACACTTCCTCCTTGCCTGGCCATTCCTTTTGTCCGGTATAATTTTATCCCTTTTTTGGTCCGGACAAGTCCTTTACGAAAAAGGCACTTAGGGAGTTTCCGTTAAGCTCTTTTCTGACTCCTAAAAGAATGAAAAGATCGCCGAGCAATCTTGCTTCCTTTCATGCTCGTTAAAGTACCTGAAAGGGCGTCTATCTGGTATAAGTTTAACCCTTTTCCGGACCTGGTAGACTAATTACGAAAAAGGAATACTCTAGTCACACCGGCTAGAAGAGTTCTTCATTGCATCCTTTTATGCTTCTTTGGGCCTTGGAGACTAAATCTACGAAAAAGCAACCCCCTGGAGTCTTCTTACTTGCTTTCAGACTCTCTAAAATTGAAAGCAACCACGAGCATTAACTGTCCTGGGCTCGGAAAATCCACACGACAGTACCATTCCATCACTTCAGAGTCTTCTTATCGCTTTCAGACTCCTTAAAATTGAAAGCCACCACGAGCATGAACTGTCCTGGGCTCGTAAAATCCACACGACAGTACCATTTTACACACACTTCTTCTAGTTCCTTAACCCATGAAGAAGTTTTCCCCCGTGCCTCTTGGCACTTTGATCTATCATCTCGGCAGCACCCCCAATCAGGTCGCCTTTGTTCAGAGTATTCTGCAGTCTCCTGCCATTGTACCACAGCTTGAGTCTCCCTCAGCCCAGTAACCTTCCCAGAATACAATACAGCTATGATCCATCTCCCCTTAGCCAGTTTCATATGCTTCCAGATCATTTCCATTATCATACTCTGAACAAAGGAAGTTTGAGTCCGCCCGCTCTACTTGCCCAGTTGTCCCCCCACAGTTTATCAGTCCTGCCATCAGCACTATCACATTTCGGTCTTATACCTCGCGCTCCTGTCAAGGAAACATCATTGCCTTGATAGTTGCAGGTCTCCCTCTGTCGACGACAGCTCCTCTATTCCAGAGGATAGGCCCAGAGGTCCCTACGCCTTGGACTTATCACCATCTGTGGTAAGTGCCTACGGATCATTCTGAGAGGAGACATCATTGCCTCTCCGAGTGGTTGTTCCTCACATGCTCGACTTCAGCACCTTGATCGCATCGTTGAGGATCGCGTAGGATTATATTCCATCAGTTTTTAGTCGAAGACCCCGGATTTCCCCCGACTCTAGCACATTGGTGAGTCACTTCGGAACGCCCATTTGTATGTTCCCGTGGATGTCCGGGCTGCGTTGGCGTTTGTATTCGGAAGCCATCCAGTTTCATGCTTCCTTGAGTACCCAGTTTCAGTTCCCGATCAGTTCCAGTTCAGTGTACCATGGAGAGTATGACCCCAGTCACTATGATCCAGCAGCTCATTAGTTTCTTTGGTACCACACTCAGTAGCACTGTTGATTGTTCCGGTGCACCAGTTCTGCAGTTCACACATGATCCGCTCAGCAGTATGTCCCAGATTTTGTGTCCCCTCTGGACCCTTATGATGTACACAGTGGCTATGTATCTTTCAGGTCCCCTTTTTCGGGCCTCACAGTTCTGTTCATGTATCTTGATACGAGCATGGGTATGCCCGCCTCGTCCATATATTGAGATTATTCCTCAGTCAGTATTTGAGGTCATGTATATTTCAGGTCCCCATTTTTTGGACCCCATTATTATTGTTATGTTATATCCTGATACGAGCATGGGAATGCCCGCCTCGTCCATATGATCAGATGATTCCTCATCCATTATTGAGGTTATCTACTTTTAGTTCTTGCAGTTGTTCGGGATCGTTGTTCCGGGCTTCAGTTTGTTTCTTCTCTTCTCTCCATACCCAGGAAAACCATTCATGACTTATGATGTCCATCGGCCATACGATGAGCTCCTGACCTCGCACATCAGGGGGCAATCTGTTAACACCCAAAAAGTGCTCACTAGCTCATTTACCACATTATATGGCTCATTTGTCCATTTTCCTACCATTTTTCCCTTAAAATCCCAAAAAATCCCATTAAAAAGCCTCCAAAAGGCCTAAAATGCCTCCAAAAGGCCACAAAACCATCAAAATAGCCTAAAAAAGGCTAAAAAACCCCCTTTTCCTCCAAAAATAGCAAAAATCCCCTAAAAAGGGAATAAAAATATAAAATAATGAGGAAAAGGAGGAAAAAACCCTATACAACTGCCCAAAACCATGTGTTTCCTAAAACCATGGGTCAGCACTCCACCACCAAAAAACTATAAATAGGTGATGGAGATCCCTTATTCCATATCCACAGTCACAAGCACCCTTACTCTGCCAAAATCTCTCTCGAAACCCTAGTTCACCTTTGAACTATTTTCACCTTGAGAGCCACCTTTGGCCCATCCCCAACATTGGAGAAGGAGAAAGGAGCATTCAGAAGCTTGGAGCATCCTCTTGGACACTGCAAAGGGCTTCACCAACCTTGACACTCAAGGTAACATCAATACAAAGTCATTCTTTCATTTTGGTGTTTATGCTTCATGCTTGTCTTAGAAATAATTTAATTTTTTGTTTTTGCATAATTAGTTTAATATACTGAACTGCTACTAAGGAGTCCATTCTCCTTAGTAGGTGCTCATTGGCACAAGCTAGGGGTAAAACCCTAGCTACACATGGAATAGTGTGTCAAAACAAGTCCAAAGGCTACCAAAGTTTAGATCCAAGTAGTTTAGGCAAGTATGAATGTGGATCTTGAAAATCAAGGGCATCCAATCGGTAGATCTCCATAGATCTGAGATTGAAAATGCATCACCAAATTGACCCAAGTGGGGCACAACCCTCAAAATGAGGAATGGGGCCTGTTATCACCAATCTTGTAGTTTCCCCTACACGTGGATCCAATGTGGACGGTAGAGGGGATAGGAAACTAAACTGGTGAACCAAGAGGGCCTTGGTTCCCAAATGGATGGTTGTCACGCCAACCAACGCACTCTTCGCTTTAGCTATCAAAGCCAAGATAGCAAGGGGGAGACCCAGATCTACTCCCGACAAGAGTGATCAACCCAATCACCAGATCAAATTAATCTAATGAGGTACGTAAGGTGACAGGTATGGAATCCTAGAAATAAGGAATCAAGACCACTGTGGAGGCTTGGGAAATGTATAGTATAACAATTATAGATAATGCACAGTGATTCAATGGTTAAGTATGATTCCAGGATTCAAAGCTAGTTTCAAAAGGTCAAAATCAACTGCCTTGGGAAATGTGACCCTTAAAATAGGGAAAGTGTCCCAAATCAGAGATCTGACAGTTAGGACTTTCTATCTATGCTTGATGAAAGGATATGACAGTTTCAAGGTGTTTCAAGCAACAAGACAAATATCAAGCCACAAGATAACTCAACAATCCAAGAAAGTCGAATTGTCCTAGGGAAGATCAATGCCTTGGGAATTGGGCCAAATGGAGTCGGATGTCCACCAAATTGTAGATCTGGATAGTTGAGGTATTGAGGTAGGTAGATTTGAAAATTAAGGTCATCCAATGGCTAGATCTCAGTAGATATGAGATCAAAATGTGCTACAAAGTGACCCAAGTGGGGCTCAACCCTCAAAATGAGGAATGGGGCCCACAAGGTGAAAATCACTAAAGTGACACACTAAGGGTAGTTTATTGATTAAGGATATGATGGATGAATTGGGATCTCACCTACCCAGGTGCTAGATCAAGCAAAATCACCCCTCCTAGGAAGTGCGACCTTCCTTGGAGAAGCCTCTTTGCCTTGGGAAGTGGGTCAAATGAGGGCCAATCCACACCGAACTATAGATATGAATTGTCATGGATGCTATAGAGGTGGGTTTCGAATATTATACCCAAAATCTAAGTAGATATTGCTAGATCTGATAAAATGTAAAATGAGGGTTATGAAATTATGAGGGTTTGAAGCATTTAGACAAATGGATAGATCATGGAGAGAGAAATTACCTTGAGATCATACCTGAGTGTTGGAATGAGATGCCTTGTTGTTGAGGAAGACTCCCGTAGAGATAAAATTAGAACTTGTTGA
The DNA here is from genome assembly GCA_027924585.1 of Larix kaempferi. NCBI lineage: Eukaryota > Viridiplantae > Streptophyta > Pinopsida > Pinales > Pinaceae > Larix > Larix kaempferi. The sequence continues at coordinate 4,389,880 of BSBM01000705.1, forward strand.
ATTTGCTTGCCGAAATGATGCCCTAGCCCACAAGTGCGGCCTTTTCTACCTGTCAAACCAAGGAAAGTTGATTCAATCAGTCAGATCAAGTATGGAGGAAATACAAGAGAAATGCAATGATAACATGAAATAGAAGGTCATGGGACAGTAATACTCCCTATTACCAACGAAAAAACCCAAGGAAGAAGTAGGGAGGGTCCTCCCCTACCAATACATCCTCCTCAAATGAATTCGGCCTCCACCTATAGATGCAAAAAACGTGGTACAAAAATATAGCAAGACAAAATCTCCAAGAACCTAGTGCAAAGGAAGAATCAATAAATGAACTCCAAAAGCATTCACCACAACACAATAGATAGATGCAATAATAATTTTCTATTCCAATAATCCAGAGCCAAAAGTCCCCTTTACAATGAGAAGCTCTCTCCTTTAAATAGAATGGAGAGAGGCCACAATCCTAACCACTTTTTGAATGAGTGGCTAAGATTAAAAGATCAAAATATCTAATCAATGGTTGAGATGAGCTCAACAATACAATACAATACATGGATCAACAATAAAATATAACAAAAAGTGGACAAACTTACCCTAGGAGAGGGGATCCCACCAAATCACAATGATAAAACATAAGAAATAGCTCATGGTGGGTCCAAGGGGTAATTTATAACACCCTTGGTCAATCCCCATGGCACAATATCTAAGAATAAAAGATCAAGACACCAAATCGTGCCTCTGTGGGAAAGTCGTGAGCCTTAGGAGGCTCCAAAAATCATCAAAAAGTGTCATAAGTGACGGATGTCGGTCCCGATGAAGCTGAAATTGTTGGAGAAGGTGTGGAAGACATCCCACTCATCATCACTGATCACCTCATGCCATAACCTTGCCTCAGTATCCCAAATCGAATTCCTTTGTAGCCATTATTACCATTTCTGGACTGCCTTGGGAAGTGTGAAACTGCCCAAACTCCCACCTGGAGTGCCTAGCTCCAAAAATAAAAATCACCAAACTGTTTAGGAGGGGGGGTAATATGGTAATAACAAGTGGTTGGACCACCCCCTCCAAAAATAGCGCTCTAAGTGAACCAATCATACCTCTGCTCTGCTCTGCCAGGGCCTCCGACAAGCCAAAACTGCACTAGGATAGCCAACTGAGGCTCAATCATCGTTGTAATTGCCTGAAACGGAAAACAGACAGTCTCATTGGACTCATAAGGTCCAAATCCATCTAATATGTGTACTCATACACCATATAAACCTCTGCATGGTCCAAAATAAATACTCATCGTATCCGGCAGACCAAATAATAATAATTTGTAAAAGTGCTAAAAAACATAAATCATCATCATAAGCTTGAAATCACTGCATAATCCCACCATGGTGACCTGTACCAGACCATATATCATCTATTTGTAACATCTGAGGTCTGCCACCTCATGTCATGTGGTTGACTTTTGGTCAAACATCACAAAATATGACTGAAACTGTCATCAAGCTGCTACAAGGTGTCAAAGGTTAAAACATGCTTTACAATCCATTCACATAGAAACTATAACAAGTAGCAATCATTACTGGCGATCTAAATCCAAATATAATATGTCATTAATTATTATCTATTACTCAGACAAGACTTTCAATGTCATACTCACTTTATAGTTGTGATCAGTTTGCTAGTGAAGGGTGAAGGCTAAAAATAACATGGCTAGGTTAAAGGATGACTTACTGACTTAACACTGTGACACTTTGGAAATGGAAAAGGGAATACACACCATAGCATATAGTGGACAAGCAACAACATAGGGAATGGCGGTGTCTCACAAATGGATAAGCTGTTCAAAGAGTGTTTATTCACCTTGCACTGATGCGCAAAATCCATAATACAAATGAGGCCAACAATCTTTTGATATAGAGTATAAGTTCCATTGCTTTTTGGGCCTAGAGTTTTCATAGCCTTTGATCTATGTGTGTTTATAAACACATTGCATAGATCTACATTTAATTTAGGCTTTTTTGCTGCAGGTGTGTTTTTAAGGCACTTGTTTACCTGACCACTTCTAGGTGTGTCACAGACAGCTTATTTACCTAGGTATTTACATTTCACAATAGATATAGCATTTGATATTTTCATAGCCATTTTCATTTGGCCTTCTTTTCATACAAGATATAACATTTCATTTCCATATTTTTTATTCATGGCAGCACTAAAAGTTTCAGGTTTAGCCAACAACATCTTTAGTGACTAGGGGGAATTCACAAGGGACACCAACTCACCATAGGCAAGTTTTGTCACCAAATCAAATCCGAGACACAATAAACAGGGAAGCTTATCCAATATAGAGGCTACAGTGGGGGAAGGTCCTCCATGCCACTAGTCAAGTAGTAAGTCAGGGTAATGAACAAACTGGGTAAGTCATGGATGGATGAAGATAGTGAATAATGAAGCCAACAATAGCAAGCCAAAATATGGTGGGAATGATCACCTCTATTCTCCCTAGGGAGGGTAAAACCAATGAGTATAGGCCAAGAAATTCTAAGTCTGAGTAGGGACAAATATGATATATATATATATATATTTCAACCCGGTCCACATATCTATATGATCGTCGGATCATGATACTAAATGCTAAGACATGCTAGGAAAATGGAAATAAAATCAACATAACCACAACACGACAATATACCTGTTGAGTCATATACCTGAATGCTCATCATCTGAACCATCATCTGGCCTCTGAAACTACCGCTGTAACTCTAGGCACAACTGACTGCTCTGTACAAATGGCTAAATAGCTACATCAGTCATCTCTCTGAGTGTCCTGAGACTCAGTCATGGCATGGGGAATAAAACCGTTGTCCAAAATTTGACAGTGATCCATAATAGATGCTCATCTCAGCATCTCAATGTAAGGTAACTAGCTGAATAGTGTATTGGAATCGCAAAAATAATGTATGGTAGCCCAGCTACTATATGTGTGATAACTTCTAGCTCCGGCTGGGACAAGTGCTCTACTAAAAAGAGCACTTGAGAACCTCAGAATCTCTGTTCCTCGAACTCTGCTACTTGAATCCCCGATCAGACACTCTACCATTTTGCTTTCAGCTTTTTTATTTTATTTTGCACCTGTATCTACGTTCACAAACATCAAAATAACTCATGCAGCATGTATGGGAAAAATAGAAAATCAAACTGAAATAAAATCTATTCTATAACATAAATTTAAATGCATGGATTATAACAGCAGAAAGTAAATTTAAATTACTAACATAACTTGCAAAGTTTGAAATTTATTGTGCAGGAAAAGAAAAAATACAGGTACTCAATTTAAACTAAGAGCTTCAAAAGGAGATTAGGAAAAGACAAACAAAAAGCACCAGACTCAATGGCTGAAAAGTCTAACCACTGCCCAAGTAGGCTTATTTAGTTCCTACCTACTCTAATCTAACTAGTCAACACAAATGCTAGGTAAAATCATAAATCCAATGTAACCATTCATCAAATAGATTAATGATTCTTCTTTGATTTTCGTTCACAGAACAAGTCAAGGTTGGGTTAAAGATTGATAAATTTGAAAGCACAAACTTCTTGATTTGTTGAAAAATTGATGAAGGGTTTGAATGGTGTTGTTATCCCTAGAGTTGAACCTAGACTACAGGGGTTCAAGCTTAAGGAAATCTTGAATGGTAGGAATGGGACATCTACACAGTAATTATAAATAAATCTGGTGGTAAATGAAGTTTTGACTTTGGTTGGATGATTAAAAACAGAAGACAGGGATAATATAAAAATTCCAATATATAAATAGAAACAGAAAATGACTGTGATCATAAACCTACAAATGTAAGAGCTCATATATCATTTTATGATTGGGGCATAGTTGTATACTATTCAGAAGAATCACAAAATGAAATTTAGACCATGTATAGACAGAATACTGAAAGCATATACTTCATAGATTAAAACAAGACAGGCTCAAAGATTATATTTTATCTCATAAACAGTCATTTCTGTAACATATCAATATAAGAAAACATCATACATGCCTGTACAAAAGAGCTTCTAATATCGAACCTCCATCATGTTGTTCAAATTCCAACCACTTCTTTTCAGAAGAAGAGCCCCTTTCTCCCCACTCCCAAATATTACAATCATGCCTCATATAAATATTGAGGTCGAATTTCTAAAGATAGCAGAGATTACAATAAATTTTAGAACTGTCTGCCATGAAAAATGGACTAAATTGCTGAAAACTTGGGCTACAATCATGACTTTATATCTCTTGAATCATGATATCTGTGTACAATCTAGGATATTTTTTAGTGTATCAGTTTATTATGAGAAAAAACCTCTTTCAACTTTCTGAAATTCGTTTGCATTTGCTTGAAAGCTGCATTCTAAAAACAAGTGTCAAAACAGAAAAAGTCTGAAATCCAAACAAATAGGACTCAGTAATGGATTTGATTCTCTCACTCCATGACACCTGTAAGAAAAATGAAAGAGGTTATTATATATAAATAGGTTACTAAGATAAACCTCCTTCAATTTTTCAAAATTCCCCTCCATATGTCCTTAATAAACTCTGCAAAAATATGACTCTGACTGGAATTTCCGTAGTCATAAAAATAGGCTGAAATGAAGAGAATGGATCTTCCAATCCTTAATATCTGTGTAAAAAGTGAGATAGGTTTTTGTATTTCTATATCTTAGGAATAAAAGCCTCCTTCAATTTTCCAAAATTCATCTTCTATTGACCACAATCTGTTCTGAAAAAAGATGACGAAACAGGGAATTTCTAGAAAAATCTGCTTTCATAAATTCTCCAAGTGATATTGTTTTGGACACATTATTCCTCAAAACTTCTCTTGTACCTACAAGGTTCGCTCCATGTTTTACTCTTTTCAAAGTGAACCTGTACCAATGTTGTGAAAACCGTACCCTGCGGGGTTTATTCTCGAAGTTTCATTCCTCGGCCCATCAATTCTGTTGATTTCAATGCCTGGAAAATGTAATTATCAAATATTACCTGTGTACTTGTTCAATTGCCACCTATCAAGTGAAACAGGCTGCCACGCCTTACTGGGTACCAGATTCATGCATCTTGATAATTCATTTCGGATAATGATAAATGCAAATGATAATCATAACATTAAAACCCCTGTTAAATCATAATTTCACATTTCTACGAAACTGACAGCATTTTCAGATTCAAAATTTTCGCACATGTTGTCAGTTTGACATTTAAATCGGATTTGGTGATTTATAAAGCTTCCAAACATTTGCAATGAAACTTTTGAACCAAGAAATCAAAATTTATTTTGAAAATAAATATAAACAAGAGCCTGTCTTATTTAATCATGAAAATATAATAAAAAATAAACTAGGGTAGCATAAAACTGAAGAAAATGAAAGGACTACATGAACTAGGCAAATGGGAAAAATGAATGACAATGAGGTAAGGGCTGTACAAATCTAAAGAACAACTATAGAGATAACATCTGGCTCTGTCTAGGGATAAGGTTCTCCTTGTGAGACCTTAAGAACACGAAGATTAAGTGCCTTTTCCATTCCATTGGGCTGGAGTCTTCATGCTGCTTTGTTAGTATCACCTTGTTGGCCTCCATATACTGTTCCTCTTTTGAAAGTGAAAACCATATATCAAAACATCGCCCAGAGACTGTACACACTAGATGTATCTGAAACAATTTTTTGGCATATATCATCAAACACATGCAGTTGTCCTGTCTTTTCACATAGGAAGGCATTATCATATTACCTTCATGTTCAATATATAATCACTTCTATGCAGAAGATCGAAGTATTCCCTGCAATTTTGTTGGGTAAGACAAACCCCAACGCATACAATATAGCTGACGCCATAGACATATATATGATGATTCATAATTCAAATATTGGTAAACTAAAGCATGGGTTACAAGATCCTCTGAAGATAAAAATTTAAGAATTTTTTTTTTTGAAACAGCTCAACAGATATCTTTGCTAAAAAATCCATTTTCTATGCTAAGTTGAACCTTTATGATGCCAACTACTTCTACAAGTTCTGTTGGACTTTGAAAAGTTGGTCTTAATTTTGGAACAATTTCACCTGTATTGAATGGTTGATTCCCATCTTTAGTGCAGTCCAAGCCTATCTCCACAAATACTGCTTTTTTTTTTTTACCATCTTTCACTTCTTCCTCCACACATCATAATAAAAAATAAAACCCACTAGAAACAAACTGTATACTGAAATCCATGTACTGGAAACTGAAATCAAACTATGTTTGTGGAAAACCAAATTCATATTGAACACCAGATAACTGTTCTACTGCCGAGAACTGAAAGAAGATGAATGCTCTTGAGATGAGCTTATTTATCCACATTATTTACACTAGTCTTGCAAAGATCAAGCTAATCATGTGTAACTCGATTTCCAATGGAACCAAGTTAAGAACTGAATTAGCAATTGAAATCCTGAAACATGCTTCTGTAAAATAAAGGTTGAAGAACTGATAGGCAATTTGTCATGGATCTGAAATCCATATGTGCAGCTGAACAAAACTGAATAGTTGGAATTGATAAAAGCAAGATGCCTCTGGATAAACTCTGACCTCACTATCTCCATAAAACCATCTCCTTCACAATCATTTGAAAACTACTTTTTACTTTCTAAGACATGCATATTTAATTCTTCATTCAAAGCCATGCACATATCTTCATACTGACCATTAGAAATGTTAATCTCATAAAAAATTTGAGAATTTTTATGAGAACCAAATTTCACATTCCAACTCGAGTGTTTTCAGAAGCTTCTTCAAAAAACTAAGTTTATCTTCTTCACTTGAGATATTATAAGAATCTAAATAGGAAAATAAATCTTCCTCCCATTCATCATTATCAGCTTTCCATTCTTTGACATTTTTAAGAAAAGCAAGATCTACCTCAAATCCTGTTGTCTTGGTATATGAAGCAACTCGCTCAGAAACTGAATCTGCCATTTTGAAACCAGTGGAGTCACCAGGTGAATATTGAAGCCCCTATGTCACCAGCCTGTGCTGGATTTAGATCATCAACCTCAGAAATACACACAGATAAATCCAATTTGTTCTCTTCTTGGCTGTTCCCAATGTTTGAAGAGGAAGATCCTAGAAGGTGGAAAGCTGAGGGTTACTGGATGATCAAATATTTAATTTCCTTCTAGCCTCCCTGATTATCTTTTCTGGATCAAAAACTCCTGCATGTAGAGGAGATGAAGGATTTCCTCTTGTACCAATTGGCTTTGAAGCCACTGTAACTTTCTAACTGTCAGGTGAATGTAGTCTGTAAACAAATGTACTGATCTTGTCATCTCTCAAAATCAGCTATAAAGATGTCAAACACCCAGGGAAGATATACTTTCATTTCTCCGTCCCCGGCAACGGCGCCAAAAGATGTTATCCCTAAAGTTGAACCTAGACTACCGGGGTTCAAGCTTAAGGAAATCTTGAATGGTAGGAATGGGACATCTACACAATAATTATAAATAAATCTGGTGGTAAATGAAGTTTTGACTTTGGTTGGATGATTAAAAACAAAAGAGAGGGATAATATAAAAATTCCAATATATAAATAGAAACAGAAAATGACTATGATCGTAAACCTACAAATGTAAGAGCTCATATATCATTTTATGATTGGGGCATAGTTGTATACTATTCAGAAGAATCACAACATGAAATTTAGACCATGTATAGACAGAATACTGAAAGCATATACTTCATAGATTAAAACAAGACAGGCTCAAAGATTATATTTTATCTCATAAATAGTCATTTCTATAACATATCAATATAAGAAAACATCATATATGCCTGTACAAAAGAGCTTCTAATATCGAACTTCCATCATGCTGTTCAAATTCCAACCACTTATTTTCAGAAGAAGAGACCCTTGCTCCCCACTAACAAATATTACAATCATGCCTCATATAAATATTGAGGTCGAAATCATCCCTAGGAGGTCGAATTTCTAAAGATAGCAGAGATTACAATAAATTTTAGAACTGTCTGCCATGAAAAATGGACTAAATTGCTGAAAACTTGGTCTACAATTATGACTTTATATCTCTTGAATCATGACATCTGTGTACAATCCGGGAGAGGTTTAAGTGTATCATTTTATTATGAGAAAAAACCTCTCTCAACTTCCTGAAATTCATTTGCATTTGCTTGAAAGCTGCATTCTAAAAACAAGTGTCAAAACAGAAAAAGTCTGAAATCCAAACAAATAGGACTCAGTAATGGATTCGATGCTCTCACTCCATGACACCTGTAATAAAACTGAAAGATGTTATTATACATAAATAGGTTAATAAGATAAACCTCCTTCAATTTTTCAAAATTCCCCTCCAGCTATCCATAATCAACTCTGCCAAAATATGACTCAGACTGGAATTTCCGTAGTCAACAAAATAGGATGAAATGAAGAGCATGGATCTTCCAATCCTTCAGAGCTGTGTAAAAAATGATATAGTTTTTTGTAGTTCTATATATTAGGAATAAAAACCTCCTTCATTTTTCCAAAATTCATCTTCTATTGACCACAATCTGTTCTGAAAAAAGATGACGAAACAGGGCATTTCTAGAAAAATCTGCTTTCATAAATTCTCCAAGTGATATTGTTTTGGACACATTATTCCTCAAAACTTCTCTTGTACCTGCGAGGTTCGCTCCATGTTTTACTCTTTTCAAAGTGAACCTGTACCAATGTTGTGAAAACTGTACCCTGCGGGGTTTAATCTCGAAGTTTCATTCCTCGGCCCATCAATTCTGTTGATTTCAATGCCTGGAAAATGTAATTATCAAATATTACCTGTGTACTTGTTCAATTGCCACATGTCAAGTGAAACAGGATGCCACGCCTTACTGGGTACCAGATTCATGCATCTTGATAATTCATTTCGGATAATGATAAATGCAAATCATAATCATAACTTTAAAACCCCTGTTAAATCATAATTTCACATTTCTGCAAAACTGACAGCATTTTCAGATTCGGAATTTTGGCACATGCTGTCAATTTGACATTTAAATCGGATTTGGTGATTAATTAATCTTCCAAACATTTGCAATAAAACTTTTGAACCAAGAAATCAAAATTTATTTTGAAAATAAATATAAACAAGAGCCTGTCTTATTTAATCATGAAAATAAAATAAAAAATAAACTAGGGTAGCATAAAACTGAAGAAAATGAAAGGACTACATGAACTAGGCAAATGGAAAAAATGAATGACAATGAGGTAAGGGTTGTACAAATCTAAAGAACAACTATAGAGATAACAGGTGCAAAATGAAACCATGCCAAGGAGAAGACGAACTGATGCAAACATCCTCCATCAAATAATCGATAGGATCATAAAAATTATGCAAGCTAAACTTTGAGATGGATGGAGGAAAAATAGGTGATGAAAAATTTGACTTTATATTTTCTTTATTCACCTCTTTCACATATTCAATTTGGTTCTCCTTGGGATTAATGATCAAATAGAAGCCAAGTGGGGATAAATTAAAGTTTAAAAGATGGGAAATCAAAGTCAGACCCACTTGATGCTCAAAAATGGAGAAAAAATGGAATTGATCTTTAAGCACCTTTTCTAGCCACCAACAAGCATTATGGTTCCAAAGTGACTGAAAAGGGAAATGAAGTACTTTTTCTCCAAACATGCAATCGTGCTTAAACTTCTTATTGAAAATTTCAAAATCAAAAGATTGACTAGACCACCAACCCCAAAAAGATTGAAAAGGATGGGCAGAGAGGGTGGATTCATTTTCTTCTAGATGGATAGAAAAATTTGGTCTTGGATTTTGACAAAAGGAAAGGCCTTTTAAAGCAATGCTATTTATTCTAGGAATGATAAACTTTAGACTAAGTCTAATATTTACAAACCGAGGACAAGATTCAAATTTTAAGAAATGGATGAAGCTTTTTTGACTAAGGATGGAAAAATTTGAAGACTCATTATAAGAAGTAGAACAAAGATTAGAGCATCTAGTGTGATTCACTAATTCATCCTCATCTTGAGATTGACCTTTTATTGACTCATCATTAAATTCACATGAGGATAAATGATCATTTTTATTTAATTTGTCAGGGAGAAAATTAACATGTTTATTTAAAACATCCTGACTATTTGCACAGTGATCATGTGAAATTACCACTAAAGGATCTTGGTCAATGTCCCCCCTTTCTTCTTCTTCAATAAGGAGATAAGGAGTTGAATGATCATTAAATCTAGAATGACTAATGAGTTCCTCTGAATGAAGAACTTCAGTAGACCTATTGACTAAAGGCTCATCCTCAGAAATTTCCTCAGGATCAGGACTAGGGCTCCCTAAAAGAAATTTGAAAACTTATGGTTTGTACAATGATTAAAGATTTGAATTTCGATTGACTCAAAAGTAGAAGACTTATCCTCAAAAGAAATTGGGCAGGATGGGTCATCTCCAGATGTTGACAAATCACTTGATATTTGATTGTTAAATGATTCAACAATAGGATCGGAAAGGGGAAAGTTTTGATCTTGGATTTGATTTGAAAGATACATATCATCGAATTCACTTCCCCATTCTTCTAAGAATTTATTTTCAAACATGTCATATCTAGAAATGCAATTGGGTTTCAAATTCGAAAGCTAGAGCCCAGCGCTTTCTTTGAAAGATGAAGCCAATAGTTCCATACACACATCCTCATGGGTTATGGATGTTGGTTGTGGAGCCAGATCTTCTAGTCTCATAGATGATATTGTATCAGCCGTGTTTGTACCCCAATTTTATATGATATGTAGGTGGATTGTACACTCACCCCAGCGACGGGGTGTGGGGGGGCATCTCCCCCCCACGAGGTTCCAGGGGGGACCATTCCCCCTGGCTGGGGTGTCTGGGGGCCAGCGGTCCCCCGGCGGGGGTTCGGGGGTAGCGCCCCCGAGAAATGGGGGTTCGGGGGCAACTCCCCCGAAGAAAATTTTTGGGGCTGTTTTCGCCAGCTGTTTTGCGGGCCCATGGTTTTGGGTATACCGTGGTATTTTCCCATTGTATTTCCCTTATAAAATAAAGACATTGTAATACGGCTAGGTATGATGTATTAGGTTTTATGCATTGTAAAGATCTCTAAGATCAGGAGAGAGACTGTGAAAACAGAGAAGAGGAAGTGCAGCGGTTGTGCTGCAAGTTGTATCCCTTCACCTTGCTGGACGGTAATAATAATAAGGACTGGCAAATTCAGTGTGGACGTAGCCCAAGTTGGGTGAACCATGATATATCTGTGTCTCTCTTGTAATGTGTATGTGTGATTATATTTGCATTTCTGTTTATTGTTATTGCTCTGCGATCCTGTTTTTCTAACAATGGATAACTCGTTAAGAACTTCCTGAAAGCTTTCAAGGTGCCTTTTAGCAGAGATTTCATAACTTCCATAGAAAATAGGAAACCTTTCATAGGCTTGATGAGGAATATGATGAGGATACACAACAAATTTTGAGAAGTCAAAAAATTTTAAATGACCGAAAGTTCTAGGCCACTCAGAAGCAGCCATGGATGGCAAATTTATTTTTTTTTTAATTCAAGAACCTAAAAACAAAATGATGCACCCCATGGGTTCTAGATAATGATAGGATCAATCACCAATGGAGTCGCTTATGTGGAGTCGCCAAGTGAACCACATAGGTAATTCACCGAAATGAAATGTATTGTAAGGATGCAAATGAGCTTGCTCCTCAGCGGAGTCATGATTCGGAGTCGCCAGGTAAACTTTAAAACTCTTCTACCAAGATGTATGTCATTTGAAGTGCAGGGAGAGAGTAATTGAAACACAAATGGATATGGTTTAATTAAGAATTGAAATAATACCCATCTAGATTAATCCGGATGCAGTAAGATATGATTTATGCATGGATAATCGCATACACCTAAGGTAAGCCTCTACCTCCCCAGCAGCGGCGCCAAAAATGTTATCACACAACTTGTAGTTGTCCCTAAAGGTATCCCATCCAGGATGGTAGAGGAGATGGACAAATAAAGAGGTGACCTAGGAGATGCCACGGTTCCCAATGCAAACTGGGAGTCACGTCAACCGAGGCACTCTTCACTTTAGGTTGAGATGACTCAAGACCTAGGGGGAGACCCTATAACCAATCAAAGATGATTGGACCCAAACAAAGGTTCCTAGGGATATGTAAAAGACAAGTTACGGAAACCAATGCAAGGTTAGGTGGACCTAGAAGTTTAAGTATGGTTGAAGGAGGCTTAAGGAGTGACTAATGTTTCAACCAATGAATGATTTAGGCCACATGATAAGATAAGATGACAAGATCTAGTACCATGAAATACATAGGTGGGACCCACTTCCTTGGGATATGGAAATGGATTAAATGGGACCCACAAGGTGAATTTAGGGGTGTAAATGGTACTAAAGGGTATGTGAAGAGTAGATCTATGGATCTAAGGTGAAAATAGAGATACACACATATGAGATATAGTAATTGACACACATCCCAAGGAATGCGAATTGCCTTAGGTGGACTAGTGCCTTGATGGATGGGCTAATGGAGTCAAAAGAGATGTGGAAATGTAGATCGGGACACCTAGGATGAAAATCAAGTGGGCTATTCAAGATGTGATGGTTGGATCTTGGTAGATCTAACGTTTCACTATGTGACCCAAGTGGACAACAATCCCCAAAATGAGGAATGATACCACCAAGGCAGAACTTCACAAAGTGAGATGCTAGGTAGGGGTTTCAAGGTATGCTCTTTTCAAATCAAGCGGGATCACAATCACCCATGTCCTAGAAGTGGGCAAACTCAAACCCCCAAGAAGTGCGACTTTTCCCAAGGAGGGCTAAATGCATGGAATAGTGTGTCAAAACAAGTCCAAAGGCTACCAAATTTTAGATCCAAGTAGTTTAGGCAAGTATGAATGTGGATCTTGAAAATCAAGGGCATCCAATGGCTAGATCTCCATAGATCCAAGATTGAAAATGCATCACCAAATTGACCCAAGTGGGGCACAACCCTCAAAATGAGGAATGGGGCCTGCTATCACCAATTTTGTAGCTGCCCCTACAGGTGGATCCAATGTGGACGGTAGAGGGGATAGGCAACTAAAGTGGTAAACCAAGAGGGCCTTGGTTCCCAAATGGATGGTTGTCACGCCAACCAAGGCACTCTTCGCTTTAGCTATCAAAGCAAAGATAGCAAGGGGGAGACCCAGTTCTACTCCCGACAGGAGAGATCAACCCAATCACCATATCAAATCAATCTAATGAGGTACGTAAGGTGACGGGTATGGAATCCTAGAAATAAGGAATTAAGACCACTGTGGAGGCTTGGGAAAGGTATAGTATAACAATGATAGATAATGCACAGTGATTCAATGGTTAAGTATGATTCCAGGATTCAAAGCTAGTTTCAAAAGGTCAAAATCAACTGCTTTGGGAAACGTGACCCTTAAAATAGGGAAAGTGTCCCAGATCAGAGATCTGACAGTTAGGGATTTCTATCTATGCTTGATGAAAGGATATGACAGTTTCAAGGTGTTTCAAGCAACAAGACAAAGATCAAGCCACAAGATAACTCAACAATCCAAGAAAGTCGAATTGTCTTAGGGAAGATTAGTGCCTTGGGAATTGGGCCAAATGGAATTGGATGTCCACCAAATTGTAGATCTGGATAATTGAGGTATTGAGGTAGGTAGATCTTGAAAATTAAGGTCATCCAATGGCTAGATATTAGTAGATCTGAGATCGAAATGTGCCACAAAGTGACCCAAGTGGGGCTCAACCCTCAAAATGAGGAATGGGGCCAACAAGGTGAAAATCACTAAAGTGACACACTAGGGGTAGGTTATTGATTAAGGAGATGATGGATCAAGTGGGATCTCACCTACCCAAGTGCTACATCAAGCAAAATCAACCCTCCTAGGAAGTGCGACCTCCCTTGGAGAAGCCTCTTTTCCTTGGGAAGTGGGTCAAATGAGGTCCAATCCACACCGAACTATAGATCCGAATTGTCGTGGATGCTATAGAGGTGGGTTTTGAATATTATACCCAAAAGCCAAGTAGATCTTGCTAGATCTGAGAAAATGTAAAATGAGGGTTATGAAATTATGAGGGTTTGAAGCATTTAGACAAATGGATAGATCATGGAGAGAGAAATTACCTTGAGATCATACCTGAGTGTTGTAATGAGATGCCTTGTTGTTGAGGAAGACTCCCGTAGAGATCAAATTAGAACTTATTGAATTTGCTTGGCAAAATGATGCCCTAGCCCACAAGTGCGACCTCCTCTACCTGTCAAACCAAGGAAAGTCGATTCAATCAGTGAGATCAAGTATGGAGGAAATACAAGCGAAATGCAATGATAACATGAAATAGAAGGTCATGGGACAGTAATACTCCCTGTTACCAATGAAAAAACCCAAGGAAGAAGTAGGGAGGGTCCTCCCCTACCAATACGTCCTCCTCAAATGAATTCGGCCTCCACCTGTAGATGCAAAAAATGTGGTACAAAAATATAGCAAGACAAAATCTCCAAGAACCCAGTACAAAGGAAGAATCAACGAACGAACTCCAAAAGCATTCACCACAACACAACAGATATATGCAATAATAATTTTCTATTCCAATAATCCAGAGCCAAAAGTCCCCTTTACAATGAGAAGCTCTCTCCTTTAAATAGAATGGAAAGAGGCCACAATCCTAACCACTTTTTGAATGAGTGGCTAAGGTTAAAAGATCAAAAGATCTAATCAATGGTTGAGATGAGCTCAACAATACAATACAATACATGGATCAATAATAAAATATAACAATAAGTGGACAAACTTACCCTACGAGGGGGGATCCCACCAAATCATAATGATAAAACATAAGAAATAGCTCATGGTGGGTCCAAGGGGTAATTTCTAACACCCTTGGTCAATCCCCATGGCACAATATCTAAGAATAAAATATCAAGACACCAAATCGTGCCTCTGTGGGAAAGTCGTGAGCCTTCAGAGGCTCCAGAAATCATCAAAAAGTGCCATAAATGATGGATGTGGGTCCCGATGAAGCTGAAACTGCTGGAGAAGGTGTGGAAGACATCCCACTCATCATCACTTATCATTCCATGCCATAACCTTGCCTCAGTATCCTAAATCAAATTCCTTTGTAGCCATTATTACCATTTCTGGACTGCCTTAGGAAGTGTGAAACTGCCCAAACTGCCACCTGGAGTGCCTGGATCCAAAAATAAAAATCACCAAACTATTTGGGAGGGGGGTAATATGGTAATAAAAAGTGGTTGGACCACCACCTCCAAAAATAGCGCTCTAGGTGAACTAATCATACCTCTGCTCTGCTCTGCCAGGGCCTCCGACAAGCCAAAACTGCACTAGGATAGCCAACTGAGGCTCAATCATTGTTGTAACTGCCCGGAACTGAAAAAGACTATCTCTTTGGATTCAAAAGGTCCAAATCCATCTAAGATGTGTACTCATACACCATATAAACCTCTGCATGGTCCAAAATAAATACTCATCGTATCCAACAGACCAAATAATAATAATCTGTAAAAGTGCTGAAAAGCACAAATCATCATCATAAGCCTGAAACCACTGCATAAGCCCACCATGGTGACCTGTACCAGACCATATATCATCTATCTGTAACATCTGAGGTCTACCACCTCATGTCATGTGGTTGACTTTTGGTCAAATTGAGGTTTGACCAAGTCAACATGACCAAAATATGACTCAAACTGTCATCAAGTTGCTGCAAGGTGTCAAAGGTTAAAACATGCTTTACAATCCATTCACATAGCAATTATAAGTAGCAATCATTACTGGCGATTTAAATCCAAATATAATATGTCATTAATTATTATTTATTACTCAAACAAGACTTTCAAGGTCATACTCACTTCATAGTTGTGATCAGTTTGCTAGTGAAGGGTGAAGGCTAAAAATAACATGGCTAGGTTAAAGGATGACTTACTGACTTAACACTGTGACACTTTGGAAATGGAAAAGGGAATACACACCATAGCATATAGTGGACAAGCAACAACACGGGGAATGGCAGTGTCTCACAAATGGATAAGTTGTTCAAAGAGTGTTTATTCACCTTACACGGATGCGCACAATCCATAATACAAATGAGGCCAACAATCTTTTGATATAGAGTTTAAGTTCCATTGCTTTTTGGGCCTAGAGTTTCCATTGCCTTTGATCTATGTGTGTTTATAAACACATCGCATAGATTTACATTTAATTTAGGCTTTTTTGCTGCAGGTTTGTTTTTAAGGCACTTGTTTACTTGAGCACTTCTAGGTGTGTCACAGACAGCTTATTTACCTAGGTATTTACATTTCACAATAGATATAGCATGTGATATTTTCATAGCCATTTTCAATTGGATTTATTTTCATACAAGATATAACATTTCATTTCCATATTTTGTATTCATGGTAGCACTAAAAGTTTCAGGTTTAGCCAACAACATCTTTAGTGACTAGGGGGGATTCACAAGGAACACCAACTCACCATAGGAAATTTTTGTCACCAACTCAGAGCCGAGACACAATAAACAGGGAAGCTTATCCAATATAGAGGCTACAGTGGGGGAAGGTCCTCCATGCCACCAGTCAAGTAGTAAGTTAGGGTAATGAACAAACTAGGTAAGTCATGGATGGATGAAGATAGTGAATAATGAAACCAACAATAGCAAGCCAAAATATGGTGGGAATGATCACCTCTATTCTCCCTAGGGAGGGTAAAATAAATGAGTATAGGCCAAGAAATTCTAAGTCTAAGTAGGGATATATATATATATATTTCAACCTAGTCCACATATCTATATGATCTCCAGATCATGATACTAAATGCTAAGACATGCTAAGAAAATGGAAATAAAAGCAACATAACCACAACACCACAATATACCTGCTGAGTCATATACCTGAATGCTCATCATTTGAACCATCATCTGACCTATGAAATTGCTGTTGTAACTC
Organism: Larix kaempferi; assembly: GCA_027924585.1. Classification (NCBI taxonomy): domain Eukaryota; kingdom Viridiplantae; phylum Streptophyta; class Pinopsida; order Pinales; family Pinaceae; genus Larix; species Larix kaempferi. The sequence goes on from BSBM01000705.1 coordinate 4,406,899, forward strand.
TAGGCACTACTAACTACTTGTACAAATGGATAAATAGCTACATTGGTCATCTCTCTGAGTGTCCTGAGACTCAGTCATGGCATGGGCAATAAAACTGTTGTCCAAAACCTGATAGTGATCCATATTAGATGCTCATCTCAGCATCTCAATGTAAGGGAACTGGCTAAATAGTGTACTAGAATTGCAAAAATAATGTATGGTAGCCCAACTACTATATGTGTGATAACAGGCCCACTCAGATTTGTTGAGTTCAGAGGTTTTTTAGCTTTCATCTTTGAAAAAAATCGATTTTGGAAGCTCGACGTTCTTTACCTTTGATACAAAATGTGTCATCGACGCACATGGGTAGTGTATTAGACCGCGTCGACCCAAAAAGATGCACTTGTTGTACTGACAGACCGCTTCGTACTGCAAAATTTTGTAGTAAGGCATTTGTCCTTGCTCAGACTTGGACCTAGTCATCTTCTGATTTTATGTCAATGTTTGTATTTTCCCCAATCTCTATTTCTGTTTTTATTCTTGGAATTTGGAGTAGTGTGCTTTCTCGTTGAGTCTTTACATTCAAGAGTTTACTTTCTTTGCTTTGACTGATTTTGTTCTCTTGCAAGCATGGCTAGTCTTGTGGACCTGTAGAAGCCTCTAATCTGCTATGTTTTAAGTCTTGAAACCTCCGAAAGTGTGTTGTTGTACCAACTCTTGCTAGTGTACATTTGGTTTGGATTGTTGTATGATTTGAGATTGATTTCTTGGGTGGATACTTTTTGTTTCCAAAAGTTGCAGAACTCTCTCGAAGTGAGGAAAGTCATATTTAGATTTGATTGAACATAGTGTTAAAAGGAATTGGGTTTTCATTCTCTTCATCTTTGAATTATAGCGCTTTGATTCATTGAGAAGATACATCTTTTGGATCTTGGATAATAGTTTGAAAAACTTGAAAGAGCTAAGAATTTTCCATGTTTTCTTCCTTTTGATTTTCTAAAAGTCTTTGAAAAAGAGAAGAATTCTTAGATTGATCATGAAGTTTATATTTTCAAGCATTTTTTACAATTATCGCATGTTCGAAAGATCTATGAAACTGTCCTTTTAACTCCTTTGCTTCTTCGTTTGAAATTGAGGTGTTTTGCAAATTAAAGTATTTCATTGTTCTTTTATTTTTTATTTGCATCATCAAATCTCTTTTGAAAAAACAAGAAGACAATTCTTTCTTTGGTGTTATTTTGGTATCATTGGATTTGATTGAAAGAGTGTTATTCACTTATGTCTTTTGGTTTTGCTTAAGGAGAAAAGTGAAAGGATAGTATTGCATTTCGGGGTAGATTTTGATTGTTTCAACAAAAGATGAAAGATCTCTCTCCTTTTCTTAGATAGTTTTCATCGAAAAATAAAAGACTTGCATCTCATCTAGGTTATTCATGCATATTGGTTCGAGTCTACACCTCATGCATCCACTTAACCGTACAAGATAAAATCAAGTTCTAGTCTAAGTTAAAATCTTTAGAAACTCGTGTTATAGGATAGAGACATGTTCAGACGTCTTTAAGTGTAGGAGCTGTCATTTGTTTCCTGCACTGCATCCCAAGGGCTTGTAGTTCTTCCATGTACTAGTCAGTATATCGAATGGAATTTCATGTACCTAAGGGTATATCGCAGTAGTATATCGCGATTTGTGACGCCTTCACACTCCTGTGAGGATCCATCTCTTTATCCCACTTGTCACATAAGTTTTCTTGCAGCTTTAGCTTGAGTATGACTTGAAGCATGTTTTTCCATAGAAGACTCTTAGGAGGAGACTTTCATCATCCATTTTAGTTGAGTAACCTTTAAGGAGATCCTGTAGAATACAAAACTTGCCACCTGAATACCCTCTCATCAGGGAAGGAAGCACAGGGTTATATATGGACCAACCCACTACAACTAGTTCACGCGAAGAAGGAATTCCAGTTATTAAATTAGGAGGGGATTTTTCTCCTCCAGTAAATCCACCCATCATCGATCCTATGGGACCATTGGTGGTGGAACAACCTTCTTCGCGTGACACATATTTCTACCATTCACTTGAAGGACACCCTGGAGATGTCAATTGGATATTTACTCAACCTCCAGATGACCCGATAGCGACTGTTTTCAGTCCAACCGCTTCAATTTGGGGGACCTACCTAGGGCAAGCTATTTCCGATTTTGGTTCACCATCGAATGTGGAGACACCTCCGCCTCCACATCCTACCGTATTTGTCTCAAACAAATATTTTTTCGGACCACTTCAAGATACCATATCTCACTTACAGATACTTGTAGAATGGGTAAGACACAATATTTTCCCTTTCCAATCCACTCTGTAAGTAATGAACCCCAAACACCATTCTCCCATGTATTTTTTTACTCTTCCTTCACCAGGAATGTTTGTGCCCAACATGACCTCCTACGAACCTGGCCAACCATCTCTTCCATTTGCTTCACATCTTGTCGGTTCTAGACCTCTTTGACCTCAATGACTGGGGGGAACCTTCATCCACAGTTAACTTCGTGACTGGAATGCAACCTTCGAGAAAAAGTATGATCGGAGGCCACCCTCTAGTTAGTGGTCAAAATATGACCACGGGAAAACCTATGGTTAGTGGTCTAATTATGGGGCAAACTTCGGTTGGTAGTCAAAATCTAACTAGGGGGGAACCTCTAGTTAGTGGACAAAATGTAAGTGGAGGAAAACCTTTGTGTATGACTTATAATATGACTGGGAGATCACCCACAACCATGGGACAACCTTTGTGGGAAGATCACACGTGGGGACCATCTGTATGGGCTCAAGCCGCATGGGGTTACACATACCCGGGTAATCAAAATATGGAAATGAATCAAATATTTCAAACTACTCCAAGAAACCTTTATCCCGGAGCACCTTACCCCGAAAACAAAAACACACTGTGGGTTCAACAAAAATTTTCACTAGCTGGACCCCCAACTAGAAGCTCACCCCCTCCCCCACCACCCCCCCTCCGCCACCTGTCCCACCTCCACCTCCACCACCTGTCCCACCTCCATCCACACCATTCGAACAACCCCCTCATTCTGGAGGCGCCCCTCATTCGGGAGGAGGACCCCCATCAGGTCCACCTCCTAACATGGGAGGACCCCCACCATATGGCCAACCCTATATGGGCATACCTTATGATCAATCGATCTATAGTCCTATTGGTACTCAAATGTCGTACCAATATTACCAATACTTGCATCCAAACCAAAAATTACCATTTATGGATACATTAGGTCTGTCGGACCTATCACGTTTGACCAACGATCCCATTCAACATGGCACTAATTGGCCATCCATTCCTGTAAAGTTGCCATTGGACACACCCAAGTTTGACGACAAACCTGACGAGGATCCCAAAAACCATGTGATGACATATCACTTGTGGTGTTCCTCGAACTCGTTAATGGATGATTCTATCTGTTTGAGTCTCTTTCAAAGGACCCTCACTGGCACGACCGCCAAATGGTATATCGAATTACCACCACACTCTTTCACAAACTTTCAATACTTGGATATGTATTTTCTTACGCATTTCCAATTACCAATCCACTATGAAACCGGCACATATCTTTTAACTTCGCTCCGGAAATATACCTCCACTCATATTTCTGATCATATTCACGAATGGAGGAGAAGATGTCGACTCATTAAGGCTCCCATTCTAGATCAATTATTGGCTGACTGGTTTACCAAATTATTATTGCCTATCATAGCCAAAGATGTCACTATGGGCGGGGCAGTTACAGAGGAACAAGCCATTGCAGGTGCCCAATACTTAGACTTAGTATACGCTCAATATGGCACTTTATACGACATTATTCCCAATTCGCCTCGCCCCACATATGACCCAACGAAACCATCCACAGGATCACATGCCGATGGCATAATTGGTTCCGTAAAAACCCATCCTGACACCCAATCGGTTGGATCACAAAGCCATATGGTTTCAACTCCAATTCCGTCACAGGATGGTCATAACACCAACTATTCACCCAGTCATGATCCCACCATAGAGGTGAATTCATTCCAATTTTCTTCATCCCATGAAACTGATTGTAAGAAGAAAAACAAAGGCAAATCCAAGAAATCTTCTAACCAACAGGAACAAAAAACCACTCCAGAATCTACTGATGCCAAACCGAAATGGAAGCCATGTCTACTATGCGGTGATGACAACTTCACAAAATAATTCCCACATCGTGAAGAAGTCCAAAATTTCCTAAAAGGAAACCCTCAACCCATAGTTTTAACATACCCTTCTCCACACAACAGCAGCAGATGGTTGTACAAAACCCAACTCCTTCACAAGGAGAAACATCCACGACCACCCATGTTCTCATGATGCGTATGAAACTGTTAACTTATCCAACAAGGCACACACATACAATTTTGTTTCTAGATAAAGAATTTAATGGACGTTATACTGAAAAATAATCCACATCCGTACCCACTATCCCTCCTATGCAAGGTCCTTTGACCATAGACAAATCGATATCAGATGCAACATTGCGTCCACCCAAAAGCACAACCTGAAAAGTGATTTTAAACCCCGACACACGGGCCGCTCAAAACTACAATATTGTGGAATATCTATCCCAGGCACCATGTGCTATGTTGACCCTTGAAGTCTTCCAAAATTTTCCTAATCAGCGTAAGACTCTGCTATCTTCTATTGGAGCAGTGGATCGAGAATCATCTAATACCATCATGTTTAGATTGAAATAATTTAAGCCGAGGCTTTCCCACCAACTGACATTCCAAATCATTACCAATGTTGCTGGGGAAAATATCCATCGTCTTGTTGTAGACGAAGGAGCCTCTACTTCTGTAATGTCCTTGGCCTGCTAGAGAGCCATTGGTTCTCATGAACTGAACCGTTCTCCTACCACTCTGAAATCATTTGATGGATGTGGATTCCAACCACACGGGATTTTACAATCCTTAGTCATTGAATTAGGAGATAAGATTGTTTCCATTAACGTGGAAGTAGTCCCAGCGCCATTGGATTACAACTTATTGCTTGGTCGAAATTGGTTTTACGCTATGACTATAGTCGCATCTTCTATCTTCCACATTGTGCAATTTCCCCATCAATGGAAAAATGTCACTATCGACCAATTAGATTTTTGTACACTAGACACCACAACTCATCCCACGGATAATGTCCCTCTTCTAGGACACTCTTCACAAATATATGAGAGTATGGGGGTAGGAATCCTTAAGAACTCATCCCTTATGGGAGTCTTTCCAACACCTGATCCCCCATCACAAGTTGCCACCGTGAACATGATATCATCCATGAACCCATCTTCCTCCAACTCAGCAGACCCTTAGATTGTTCCCGATCCGATTGAAGACAACTCACAGTCAAAGGTATGTCTTCTATCTTTCAATTTGTGATTGGATCAAGTTAGAGAAATGTATGTATGCTTGCTTTGTTTCTTCTAGTTTATTGATTAAACTAGGGAAGTCAGTTTATGTCTGCATTTACAGATTAGTCCTGAAAACAAAATTGGCGACCATACTAGGGAAATTTGCTCTTTAGATCTATTTTTTTTCTTTTCTCATATTTTTCTTAGATTGTGTCAATTTCTAATTTGGATATAATTTTATAGAGTCACTGGGTCATCCAGATTAATCCTAGCACCCTAGTCCCACTCAAATTTGTTGAGTTCAGGGGTTTTTTAGCTTTCATCTTTGAAAAAAATCGATTTTGGAAGCTCGACGCGGTTTACCTTTGATACAAAATGCACCATCGACGCCCATGGGTAGCGTATGTCAACCCAAAAAGATGAACTTTGTTGTACTGACAGAATGCATCATACTGCAAAATTTTGTAGTAGGGTTGTAATGTCCCTTTTAAGATTTTTATTAAAATTGCAAATTTTTCACTTTTTCCCCTAATTCGACCTTTGACTAGTTTTGATGTCTAGGTCTCCAATTTGATCCAAATGCTCCCAAATATTCTAAGAAGGTATATGACTGATATTAGTACTTGAATATGATGTTCAGGGATGATATATGACTACCAAAATACTTCTGTAAACCCCTTTAAGGTTCTGGACAAAGTATGAAATTTAACTAGCAATTTGAGGTTCAAATCCCCCAAGGTAAGTACTGAAAATGGATCTCTAAATGCCTCCAAAACCATTCTAAATTCTTAAAATAGGTAGGGTATGTCTAAGTTACATTAATAAGGTCTCATTTTCACCATTAATCAGTTATTAAGTCTGTTCTAACCTTCTCCCAAACAACAACAAAAATCACTAGTTCGACCTTGGGGGAAATGGCATCAAATCTTCCCCAAATGCAATGAAAATTCACACAATGAATTCAAATGATTAGATAATTAATATGAAACTCTTAGAATACATAATTTACATTCCATACATCAATAAACCATCAGTATTTTACTCATTCATTCGAATCCATCAACATTACATTGGTTCACAACAAGGTAGTGGGGAAATGGCACTGTTTGTTCATTAAACATTAGATTTACATCATTCCAACTGTATTTTGGAGCTGATACATTTCTGAATATGAATAAAATAGTATATGAATCTTATTACAACATAAATGGGGCATGAGAAGCTCCCCCAAAGAATACAATTGCTCACTGTAATGTCCCTTATTAAGAATTTTATTAAAATTGCAATTTTCCACTTTTTTTCCCTAGTTCGACCTTTGACTAGTTTGGATCTCTAGGTCCCAAATTTGCCCCAAATGATCCCAAATCTTCTGAGAAGGTATATGAATGATATTAGAACATAAATATGTGTTTCAGGGATGCCTTTGGACCTTTAAAATACTTCTGCAAATCCTCTTTCAATTCTGATCAATGTAGGTAACTTTACTAGTAATTTGCCTTTGACTAGTATTGGTCTCTATGTCTTGAATTGACTCCAAATGCCTTCAAATCTTCAAGGAAGGTGTATGAATGATATTAAGACTTGAATATGATGTTCAGGGATGATATATGGCCACCAAAATACCTCTGCAAACTCTCTTAAGATTCTGGACCAAGTATGCAATTTTACTAGTAATTTGGGGTTCAAATCCCCTTGGGGTAAGTATTGAAAATGGCTTCCCAAATGCCTCCAAAGCCACTCAAATTTCTGAACAGAGGTAGGTAATGTATTAAGGATGTTATTAAGGTCTCATGTGCACCATTAATTGATTATTATATCTGTTCCAACCCTCTCCCATTCAACTGCAAAAATCACCAATTCGACCCTTGGGGAAATGGCACTATTTCTTCTCCCAGTGCAATTAAACTAAGTAAAAATACTTCAAATGCTCAAGTACAGTACATGAAACTTGTAAAAAACATCCATGGCAGTCCATTAATCACAAATTCATCAGAGAATCATCCATTCATTCGAAATCATCATCAATACATTGGTTCACAACAAGGTAGTGGGGAAATGGCATTGTTCTTCCATTAAAAATGAGATTCATACATTTCTACTTGGAATTTCGACCTGAAAATTTTTGGAGATGAAGAACAGAGTATTTACTTCATATTACAAAAGAAATTGGGCATTAAAAGCTTCCCCAAAGAGTACAATAGCTCACCAAAAACGCCCTCCCTCAAGGATCAAGAATATGCCATCAAAACCGAAAATGGTTGAAGGAGTGAGCTGCAATAGAAGAAACCATGAGCTGCCCTGTAGCTTACACCTGCAAATAAAGACTCCATTAAAGCTCCAAATGAAAGGTCTGAATGGCCTTTCCAATTTCCAACTTGGATGGGAATCTTTCACCCTCGAAATTGGCTAAGGCAAGAAACTAGTCATCCACTAGCTCTCCCTCTTCACAAATGCAATTGCAAATTCTACAAATGATCAAAAGCCATTCTCATACTTCATTTCTACATTTTATAACCAACATTAGCCTTCTAAGGGTCGAAATCCTCTCAATAGATTCAATAGATTTCCATTTAGGAAATATTCCACATTTGCCACTTGTCTCCTAGTTCCAACCTTCCATCTTCTCCCAAATTCGATTTTGAGTCTCTTTGGCTTCTCCAACTCCCAAATTCGCCTTATTTGAGCCTATTTTTGGGGCTGACATGTCATAGTGGTCAGATGTCAGAGGTCAGGTCTGCAATTTGTCATAGTTGTCATAGATGCTCCATCATTGGTGTCATAGGGGCTAGGGAATCTAGCCCAAGTGTCCACAAACTTCCACTTTGACTCTTTATCTTCCATGGAGGTTACCAATCCTTCCCAATTCGACCTAATATGCTCAATGACATATTTTATGACTTACCAACTCACCCAAGAGTGTTCACATTCCCATTAATTCGAATTTGCAAAAGAGAGATACCATGTATTATGAAAAATCAAGCTAGTGTGGGTCCCACATCCTCCATATGTCTCCAAAACCATTTGTCACTTAGGATTTCTCTTGAATTTCTTTATTCACTCTATTTATTAAATACTTGATCCCTTCTAATGTCTAAAAATCATTTATTATCCCCCTTATTCCAAATCCCAAAGCTTCCACCCCAAACCTAGGAAACTAGTAATTTTCCTCCTTGGCAATTATTTGACCCTTAACATCAATTTTACAAACTCTAATGAATATGGATAATGTGATTATGTAATGTCCCCATTTTGACCCCCTTTGTATTAAACCGTAAATGATGTAAATATTGTAATTTAATCATGGTGAGGAGCTCAAGGCCAAGGCCCCACCATCGATTTAGCGTTTCATGAATCGGCAATTAAAAATAGATGCCCATGGTTCTTGTGCGAGATGGGCACAATGTAAATAAGACACCATGTAAATACGAATTTTAATGGAAAAACCCACAACCGGCTATGCAATGCAACAAAAGAGATGGGGCATGACTTTACAAGGAATAGGGAGGGAAATTATTCAAAACCTTGAGCCAATGGTGTTAATCCATGTGTCAATGGGGAAACCCATAAACCATCAACTACCCATTTTGTCTCATGTACCCAATCATTTAATTTTTCCAAGAAATTGGTTAAGGCAGTTAATGTCTTGGGATGGGAGAGGTATGGCAGTCAGATTTTCGTGCATGGGCAAGCTACCAACCTGAAAATCGTATTTTTTGGGCTTGCTGGGCAAGAAAAACCCCACGAAATGCTACCCAAGGCATTCCTCATGCATGACGTTCTTCCTCTCACGCAGCTTGAGCTCACAGGAAGTTATCCTCACGTTTTTCACCATAACCCTGTGTTTTTCCATGCCCAGGAACTCGTTTTTGGATTGTGCAACAGCTGGGGAAGGAGGGACGCGAATTGGGATCGAGGGTGAGGGCGTTTTTGGCCCTAGGGCGTTTTTCTGGAATGGGTTTTGTTTCCCCAGTCGAATTTCCAAAGTGCCAATACGTTTTGAGTCTACCCACGTTTTTCTGAAGTCCAGGAAACCCCATCTCATGCATCCCGCTGTTGGAAACGTTTTCTCATGCTCAACAAGTGTAGGTTGCTGCTAGGTGCATCCCTGTTTTGTTTGGAACCCATGAGCAAGAAACTGGAATGGTAGTGGACAGAATTGGCTTGATAAACCTAGTGTAGGGAGTATCCTCTCAAGAAGATTAAGAGGGCTGGCTACTTTTCTATGCACACCCTGAGAGCACTAGAGAGGAAGGTATGGCTTGAGGGACTGTATGGCAGTGAAGAGAATACTTCCTGGTGTTGGGTGTGTAGGCATTGTGAGTGCCAAGCTAGATAGATCTGAGAGAGGTACCCATAGCTCTGTAGTTGAGCTCACTAGCTTAGCAATTCTTCCTTTCCATCTCCTAGCAGCCTGATAAACCCAATTGTAGATTGGCTTGGCTCATTTTGGTGTATGCTTGGCTATGTGTGAGTCTGCTGTTCCCTGGTTCCTTGTAGAGATCATGCCCAGCTCGGGGGGTGGCAGTGGTGCTGAGAGATTAAGGAGCACACTGGCCTATGGTTGGGTGGAACGTTGCAGTTGCATAGCCAGTTGCTTGGGACTGCCTTATTGAGATAAGTATTCTCTTGTGTAAATTGGCAATTATCATTTGATGAATGTTATGAATGTATGTGAATGTATTAAACGAAATTGCTTCTGCTGTGTTCTTAAAAGTTTATGCATTTCCATATGATCTTGTATAGTTCTGCACAGATCTTTACTTCATGGCTGTCACAGAATCTTGAATGTGTGTTAGAGATCAACAACATTGATTTGATTACAGTCGTTTTTCCATAGTATGCATAGATACAGGTCTTTGCATCAATGATTTTAATTCCAACGTTTTGGGGCTAATTGCCCGGATTGTGTACCACGTCCTCTCTATCCTGCTGTATGGTAGGAGGGGACACTACATTATGGTATCAGAGCTGCGTTGCAGCATTGGGCCTCTATGGGCCAAAACTGATAGAAATTACAAGGGAAGATTTTAAATTTCCCAAGTCTGTTTTTGAAAATTTCCGTTTTAAGACTGTTTTTGAAATTTTTGGTTTAAGACTGTTTCGGAAGGAATTCCCGAATGCCTTCCGAAACAGCGGAAGCATTCGGCGAATCGTTCCGAAATTTCGGAAGCGTTCCGAGAATTTTTCCGAAAATTTGCGAAGGGAAGTTTTTCGGAAGGAATTCTCTTCCGAAATTGCGGAAGGAATTCTCTTCCGAAATTTCGGAAGGATTCCGCGAACCGCTCCGAAACAGCGGAAGAAAATTCTTTAAGTGAAAAATTTTTCTAAGTGTCGGAATTTTTCGGAAAGAATTCTCTTCCGAAATTGCGGAAGGGATTCTCTTCCGAAATTTCGGAAGGATTCCGCGAATCGTTCCGCAACTGCGGAAGACTTCGCCGAATCGTTCCGCAACTGCGGAAGACTTCGGCGAATCGTTCCGAAACGCGGAAGAGTTCGCCGAATCATTCCGCAACTACGGAAGACTTCGGCGAATCGTTCCGCAACTGCGGAAGACTTCGCCGAATCATTCCGAAAAATCACCCGAAATCGAGGAAGCTTTGTGGCGGAAGCATTCCGCGAACGGCTCCGGTACTACGGAAGCCGTCGTCGAATGGCTCCGCAACTGCGGAAGCCTTCGCCGAATGGCTCCGCTCGGCAAATCGCCCCGCCGTTGTGGAAGCGTTCGGCGAACTGCTCCGCAACTGCGGAAGCGTTCGGCGAACTGCTCCGCAATTGCGGAAGCCGTCGCCGAACCGCCCCGCAATTGCGGCAGCATTCAGCCAACCTCTCCGCAGTTGCGGGAACATACAGTGAACCGGCCCGCATTGCGGAAGCCTTCAGCATATCACCCCGCCCATTGCGGGAGCATATAATGAACCTCTCCGCAGTTGCGGGAGCAGTGTGTGAACCGCCCATCGCGGCAGGATTCAGCGACAAGGGGGCAAGCCCCCTTGACCCCCTTTTTCTTTTTCCTCATAGTTCGTTGTTGTGATTTGATGAATTGTTAGTATGGCATTTTTTCCCACATGCATGAAGTAATTGTGAATTCTAAGAATGTAATGCAGCTAACAATTGTGTTGATGAACACATTTCAGAGAGTCACAGTTACAGCAGGATAACACTCTAAATAATACAGTGGAAAAATTTTGGATCTTGGTTGGGCCAAGAAAATGCACATCATGAATGATGCACAGGATCCCTATGAACCTGAGACAGATGCCATGGGGGAGAACATACAGGTTGAGAATGCTGAAACAGAATCTAATGGGAGAAGAAATCAAGAGACCCCTCCAGATGTTGCAGCCACCATGAGAAGCCTAAGGGTGGAGTTGCAAAGCTGTAGGGAAGATAATGAAAGGATGATTAAAGCTCAAGAAGAACAAAACCAGCTGAATGCAGCCATGCTGCAGAGTTTAACAGACATCCAAAGGCAAATAAACTCTGGGCATCAGATATCAAATCCAGAAAAGGGTGGAAGTAGCTCTAGAAGAAATTCCCGTAAGAGGGCCAGTAGCCCAAGAAGAATTTCTACAGACAACACATATAGTCCAGAAATCTCTTCTAATGAATCATCTGACTCTGAAGAGTCCATTGAGGGTTCAAGTTCTTCATCTCACAAGAGCAAAAGGAAGAAGCACTATAAGAACAGTTCACATGGGGAATTTAAGAAGGCAAAACCTCCTACCTTTGACGGAGAGGTAAAATCTGGGCAAGAAGCTGAAGCTTGGCTTCTTGGGATGAGAAAATACTTCCAAGTCCAAGACTACTCAGGAAATATGAAGGCAAGGGTAGCCATCTTCAACTTGAACGGAAGAGCATCTATATGGTGGGAACACACCAGGCAAGTGAAGAAGATCAACGAAAGGAAGATCGTGTGGAAGCAGTTCACGAAATACTTCAAGCAGAAGTACCTCTCGGATAGGTACTATGATGATAAGATCAAAGAGTTCCATGAGCTGAGATTGGGACAATTGACCATGGAAGAATATGCAAACAAGTTCTTGGAGCTGTTGAGGTATGTCAAGTATATTCGAGATGATAAGGTCAAAATTCAGCGTTTCCTAAGTGGACTGCCCCAGTCGTATAAAGATAGAATTGAGTTTGATGAACCTCGAACTCTAGAGGAGGCCATAAGAAAGGCCAAGTATTGCTTTGATCAAAACAGAAGCAAACCAGAATTCCATAAGGCGTGGAAGGATAAGAAAAATGAAAAGTTTGATCAAAGGAAGAAGGGGTTCAAGCCTCCTCAATTCCGGAATCAGCAAAGGCAACCATCACAGGTTGTGACTAAGCCAACTAGGATGATGGGAGACAAGCCAAGAGATCCAAAGGAGCCGAGAGAACCACTTCAATGTTGGGGTTGTGGAGGAGAGCACATGCTTAGGAACTGTCCACATAGGAATGGGAATGCAAATCAAGTTCACAACGTCCAAGGAGCTGGAACTGTGGGTCAAGTGGCAAGGACAATCCCTAGAATCTATGCAGCAGTGGACGACCGCCAAGCAGATCATCAGTCAACTGTGGTTGAGGTTGAAGGTAAGATTGCTAAGCAATCTGTTTCTATTTTGATTGACCCTGGATCTACTCACAGTTATGTCACTCCTAGAATTGTTGAGATGTGTGCTTTCAAGAAATTAAAGCATAGTAAATCTTGGTTAGTTCAACTAGCCACTGGAACCAAGAGAAAAGTTAGCGAAATAGTAGAGAAATGTCCATTAGAGATGGATGGGCTGTTCACTTATGCAGATCTGAATATTTTGCCACTTGGTTCCTATGATATTCTCATTGGAATGGATTGGTTAGAAGCACATAGAGTTAAACTTGACTGCTACAATAAGACATTTGAATGCATGGACGAGGAAGGAAACCCGAGGGTTGTAAAAGGAATTCCAAAGGTGACTTCTGTTAGACAGGTTTCAGCCATGCAACTGAAGAAGTTCTGTAGGAAGGGATGTCAACTGTATGCAGCTCACGTTTTAGAGGCAGCAGAGAATGAAACTCTTAAATTGGAGGACTATCGTGTATTGCAAGAATTCAGGGATGTTTTTCCTGATGAGATTCCGGGACTCCCTCCAAAGAGAGACATTGACTTTACAATTGAACTTGTGCCAGGAGCGGCACCAGTATCTAAGACACCGTACAGGATGAGTACACCGGAATTGCTAGAATTGAAGATGCAATTACAAGAGTTGCTGGAAAAGAAATATATTAGGCCAAGTGTGTCCCCGTGGGGAGCACCTGTTCTATTTGTGAAAAAGAAAGATGGAACACTCAGGTTATGTATCGACTACAGGCAGTTGAACAAAGTCACAGTGAAGAATAAATACCCATTGCCCCGAATTGATGACCTTTTTGATCAAATGAGAGGAGCAAAGGTATTTTCAAAGATTGACTTGAGGTCTGGTTACCATCAGGTAAGAATCAAAGAAGAAGATATTCATAAGACAGCCTTTAGAACAAGGTATGGACACTATGAGTTTGTAGTGGTACCATTTGGCCTCACGAATGCACCAGCTACATTCATGTGTCTCATGAATAATGTTTTTAGCAAATATTTGGACAAGTTTGTTCTTGTATTTCTAGATGATATTCTCATCTATTCCAAGAATGAAGATGAGCATGAAGAACATTTGAGAATGACAATGCAGTTATTAAGGGAGCATAAGCTGTATGCCAAGTTGAGCAAATGTGACTTTTATAAAGATAGAATTCATTATTTGGGTCACATCATCTCCGACGAAGGAATATCTGTAGACCCTGAGAAGATTGAATCCATTATGAATTGGCCAACTCCAAGGAATGTGACTGATGTGAGATCTTTTATGGGCCTTGCTGGTTACTACAGGAGGTTTATCGAAGGATTCTCCAAGGTTGCAAACCCGATCACTTCTTTGCAAAAGAAGGGGATAAAGTTTGAATGGTCACCAAGATGTGAGGAAAGTTTTCAACGGTTGAAGAATCTTCTTACAAGTGCACCTATTTTGAAGATTGCAGATCCGGAAAAAGACTTTGTGGTGTGTACAGACGCATGCAATCAAGGACTTGGAGGAGTTCTTATGCAAGACAACCACGTGATATGCTATGAGTCAAGAAAGTTGAAGGAGCACGAGAAGAACTATGCTACTCATGATATAGAACTTGCAGCCATAGTACATGCTTTGAAGATGTGGAGGCATTACTTAATGGGAAGAAAATTTGAGCTAAGGACAGACCATTGTGGTCTGAAATACTTGTTTGATCAGCCAACTTTAAATGCTAGGCAAGCTAGATGGTTGGAATTTTTGTGTGAATTTGATTTCGAAATCAAGCACATAAAAGGGAAAGAGAACAAGGTGGCTGATGCACTCAGCAGGAAGGTACATGAAATGTATGTGGCAGCGCTTAGTACATGCCAACCAGATTTGAAGCAACAAATTGTTAACCATATGGTTGGGGATGAAGTGTATGAGCAGACAAAGGGCAAATTGCAGCAGCAAAACATTGAAAAGAAGTATGAGGGTTATCATTTGGAAGAAGGCGGACTTCTTACTTATAAGAATAGAGTCTATGTTCCAAATGCGGCAGATTTGAGGAGGACTGTTATGGATGAAATCCATAAAGCTCCATACTCTGGTCACCCCGGATATCAGAAAACAATTGCTACAGCAAGAAAATATTATTTCTGGCCAGGCATGAAGAAGGATGTTGCTGAATACATTTCTAAGTGCATGGAATGCCAACAGGTGAAGAGTGAACACCAACACCCAGCAGGTTTATTGCTTCCAGTGCCAATTCCAGAATGGAAATGGGAAGTAATATCCATGGATTTTATTACGGGATTGCCAATGACTAAGAGACAACATGATTCCATCATGGTTGTGGTGGACAAGTTAACAAAGGCAGCACATTTTATACCGGTTAAGTCCACACACAAAGCCGATGCCATTGCAAATATTTTCATGAAGGAAATTTTCAGATTACATGGGTTGCCTAAGGCAATAATTTCTGACAGAGATACCAAGTTCACTTCCAATTTTTGGAAAGGGCTCTTTGCAGATTTGGGTACACAGCTAAGCTTTAGTACCGCATACCATCCTCAAACAGACGGGCAAACAGAAAGAGTAAATCGGGTGCTTGAAGACATGCTCCGCATGTATGTAATGGACAAACCATCCAAGTGGGAGGATTATCTACACCTGGTGGAATTTGCATATAACAATGGGCAACAAGCATCATTGGGAATGAGTCCTTATGAGGCTTTGTACGGCAGAAGGTGTAGGACACCAGTGACTTGGGACAACCCAGTGAACAGAATTGTACTTGGGCCAGAATTGCTTAAGGAAATGGAACAAGAGGTTGCAAAGATCCGGCAAAATTTAAAAGCAGCCCAGGATAGACAGAAAAGCTATGCAGATAAACATAGAGAGCATAGGGAATTCAATGTTGGGGATCATGTATATCTTAGAGTGAAATCAAGGAAGAGTTCTTTGAAGCTTGGGAGTTGTGCCAAGCTATCACCTAGATATTGTGGGCCATTTGAAGTGCTTGAAAGAATAGGACCAGTTGCATATAGACTTGCATTACCTGCTAGCACTAAAGCTCATAATGTTTTTCACGTCTCTTTGCTTAAGAAATATGTACATGATCCTAACCATGTGATTAATTGGGATGTGATCCAGGTGGAACCCGAGGGAGAATTCCAAACCGATCCATTGTGCATCCTAGACAAGAAGGTAACATTGCTCCGGAACCGAGCCATCGGACAGGTAAAGGTGCAATGGAAGCACTACGGTCCCGATGAGGCTACATGGGAGCTGGAGGATGCCATGAGGGTGGCATATCCATTTTTGTTCAATTTTGATGAGCACTGAGGACAGTGCTAATGTAAGGGGAGGGGAATGTAATGTCCCCATTTTGACCCCCTTTGTATTAAACCGTAAATGATGTAAATATTGTAATTTAATCATGGTGAGGAGCTCAAGGCCAAGGCCCCACCATCGATTTAGCGTTTCATGAATCGGCAATTAAAAATAGATGCCCATGGTTCTTGTGCGAGATGGGCACAATGTAAATAAGACACCATGTAAATACGAATTTTAATGGAAAAACCCACAACCGGCTATGCAATGCAACAAAAGAGATGGGGCATGACTTTACAAGGAATAGGGAGGGAAATTATTCAAAACCTTGAGCCAATGGTGTTAATCCATGTGTCAATGGGGAAACCCATAAACCATCAACTACCCATTTTGTCTCATGTACCCAATCATTTGGAACCCATGAGCAAGAAACTGGAATGGTAGTGGACAGAATTGGCTTGATAAACCTAGTGTAGGGAGTATCCTCTCAAGAAGATTAAGAGGGCTGGCTACTTTTCTATGCACACCCTGAGAGCACTAGAGAGGAAGGTATGGCTTGAGGGACTGTATGGCAGTGAAGAGAATACTTCCTGGTGTTGGGTGTGTAGGCATTGTGAGTGCCAAGCTAGATAGATCTGAGAGAGGTACCCATAGCTCTGTAGTTGAGCTCACTAGCTTAGCAATTCTTCCTTTCCATCTCCTAGCAGCCTGATAAACCCAATTGTAGATTGGCTTGGCTCATTTTGGTGTATGCTTGGCTATGTGTGAGTCTGCTGTTCCCTGGTTCCTTGTAGAGATCATGCCCAGCTCGGGGGGTGGCAGTGGTGCTGAGAGATTAAGGAGCACACTGGCCTATGGTTGGGTGGAACGTTGTAGTTGCATAGCCAGTTGCTTGGGACTGCCTTATTGAGATAAGTATTCTCTTGTGTAAATTGGCAATTATCATTTGATGAATGTTATGAATGTATGTGAATGTATTAAACGAAATTGCTTCTGCTGTGTTCTTAAAAGTTTATGCATTTCCATATGATCTTGTATAGTTCTGCACAGATCTTTACTTCATGGCTGTCACAGAATCTTGAATGTGTGTTAGAGATCAACAACATTGATTTGATTACAGTCGTTTTTCCATAGTATGCATAGATACAGGTCTTTGCATCAATGATTTTAATTCCAACGTTTTGGGGCTAATTGCCCGGATTGTGTACCACGTCCTCTCTATCCTGCTGTATGGTAGGAGGGGACACTACAGATTAGGCCATTGTGACCCAATTCCAAATTTGGGACATGACAAATCCTCCCTTCCCAATATTGCTTGTCCTCAAGCAATTTCAAACATGGGTGTTGAAGAACCTGCTTTCTGTATAATTCTTTGAAGTTGCCATTGAATTGCCAAACCTTGAGTCTTTGAGTTTCCATGAATATTTTAGAGAGGAACCGCCATGCTTGCTGCTGCACTACTCTGATTAAAATCACTTTATTAAGTGGGGAATCCATCTCCCATATTGCTTGCTTCCCCAAAAAAAATGAAACCAATGAGACAAAAATTATTCCAGGGTCCCATTGCTTGTATTGCACCCCAACAATTAAGAGTGCTCTCCAACCTACACCATTAGATAAGAGGATTCCTGGATCCCATTTTCTTGTATGCATTTTTCCAAACATCATGAGTACCAAATATATATCATCAAAGTACATAACAACATAATGAAAATGTACATCAAGGATATGCTTCATCAAAGAGTCATGAGAGTGCTTATACCTCCAAGCAAGTAGACCACCATTTTCCAAGTGCATACAAGCTTCAACTGACCAATCAAATCTGCTCCAATGACATAGGTGAGGATCCCATGTCCTATAATGCTGCTCCAAAAGGATGTGATATGCATCAAAATATTCAACCATGTATTCTTTCATCCAAGAAGTGAATGAAGAATCTCCACTAAAATCTGAACCAAATAATGAGCAGAAAAAACAAGGAGACTTCAAATGACTCAAAGAAGTCTCACCCATACATCCATGAATGTGAGAATAATAAAGATGTAACAAGGTTTGTGGCTGCCAACAAAAATGTTCTCTCATCATAAATCTATTCACCCAAGTGTTGGATGAAGTTCCTCTAACATCAAATAAACCCAGTGTTGAGCAAGAAAAACCATGAGTCTTCAAGTGACTCAAATCCATATCATAGGTGCATCCATGTAGATGTGAATCATCATAAAGTGACAAATGATGCTGCTGCAAATGTGAATAAGAATGTGCTCCAACCATGTCATCATAAAAGTTAAATCTAGGAGTTCCATACTCCTCATGTGGCACCATCAAAAAGAACCCTTTCACCCATACTTCATTGAGACTAATGTTGCAAAACATGGAATTGTAGGATGTAGGAGAATGAACTAACTCACCCAAATGATAAAAAAGTGCAGAAGTTTCATCATGGTAAGGATCCATAGGGGTAGTATCATGCAGCTCCTTCAAAAGTATGAACTCTTTGTCATAGTTTGGTTCCAATGTAGAGGAATCATGCTCTTCTTTAAAAATTGCATAACCTTCATCAAGAGACAATTCAAGTTCCTCTTCCACCACATCAAGTGTTTGGATCTCTTCAAGTTCATCTTCAAACACATCAAGAACATTCAAATTTCCACATTTCTCATGATCCACCATGTCATGAGAATCCTCCAAACAATCTACCATTTGACAATCTGAAACATAGGAGGAAAAACAAGTATCTTGCAACTTTTCAAGAAGTTGCTCATTTTGAATTGTGAGCTTATGCTTATCCTCATTATTCTTCAAGTATGCATCATGTAACAATTCATTAAGCTCAAACAAATGGTTTCTATCAAAAAGCAAAGACATGAAATTACCTTTGATGTGGCACATTGCTCTTTGAATCTTCTCCATGTCTTCAAGGAAGGATGTTTCCTCCAATGAAGTAGCTCTCCAACAAGAATTTGACACCAATGCTTGAGTGTCATGGAGAATGTTGAGGGACTCTTGGATCTTCTTTTCATTCATCTTTAAGGACCCTTCAAGAAAATGAGGCTCTTGCAAATGAACCTCCTTATCTTCTTCATTTTTTCTTGGACCAACTTCATGAAGCTCAAGTGGTGATGGGGAAGTTGATCTTGGTTCTTCTTCAACTGCTGCAAGGTCTTCATTATCATGCTTAATGGAACTTGGGCTTGCAGCAACACTTTCAAAAGTGATCTCTATGTCACCAACATAGAGGTGTGAGCACCCATTAGTAGGTACTCCTTCATAGTTTAAGCATCCATCAGTAGATGCTCTTTGGTTCATGTCTAAGCTAGAAGGTGTCTCGAAATGATCTTCCATATTTTCAATAGAATTTTCTTCATGATCTTGTGATGTCTCTTCCTTTTGCTCCTTCAAGCAAGCTGATGCATTTTGCCCCTTGGTTTCCTTAAAATCAATAATTTTTTCCACAAGTTCGATAGAAAACAATTCAAATCCTTCCTTAAGTTGCTTGGTCATATCTTCAAATATTGTTTTCATAATTTTTATATGCTCCTCACCATCATATGAGGCTCCCTTTTCATCCCTAGTCATAGTTTCCTCAAAAAATTTGCTCTTCTTCTCCTACTTTTTTTTTTCTTCAACAAAAGCACTTTTGGTTTCAATATCTAATGGTGGTACCTGAATTATTGTCCTCATGAATATTATACCACATCAGGTGCCAAGATCATGCTCTGATACCACTGTAATGTCCCTTATTAAGAATTTTATTAAAATTGCAATTTTCCACTTTTTTTCCCTAGTTCGACCTTTGACTAGTTTGGATCTCTAGGTCCCAAATTTGCCCCAAATGATCCCAAATCTTCTGAGAAGGTATATGAATGATATTAGAACATAAATATGTGTTTCAGGGATGCCTTTGGACCTTTAAAATACTTCTGCAAATCCTCTTTCAATTCTGATCAATGTAGGTAACTTTACTAGTAATTTGCCTTTGACTAGTATTGGTCTCTATGTCTCGAATTGACTCCAAATGCCTTCAAATCTTCAAGGAAGGTGTATGAATGATATTAAGACTTGAATATGATGTTCAGGGATGATATATGGCCACCAAAATACCTCTGCAAACTCTCTTAAGATTCTGGACCAAGTATGCAATTTTACTAGTAATTTGGGGTTCAAATCCCCTTGGGGTAAGTATTGAAAATGGCTTCCCAAATGCCTCCAAAGCCACTCAAATTTCTGAACAGAGGTAGGTAATGTATTAAGGATGTTATTAAGGTCTCATGTGCACCATTAATTGATTATTATATCTGTTCCAACCCTCTCCCATTCAACTGCAAAAATCACCAATTCGACCCTTGGGGAAATGGCACTATTTCTTCTCCCAGTGCAATTAAACTAAGTAAAAATACTTCAAATGCTCAAGTACAGTACATGAAACTTGTAAAAAACATCCATGGCAGTCCATTAATCACAAATTCATCAGAGAATCATCCATTCATTTGAAATCATCATCAATACATTGGTTCACAACAAGGTAGTGGGGAAATGGCATTGTTCTTCCATTAAAAATGAGATTCATACATTTCTACTTGGAATTTCGACCTGAAACTTTTTGGAGATGAAGAACAGAGTATTTAATTCATATTACAAAAGAAATTGGGCATTAAAAGCTTCCCCAAAGAGTACAATAGCTCACCAAAAACGCCCTCCCTCAAGGATCAAGAATATGCCATCAAAACCGAAAATGGTTGAAGGAGTGAGCTGCAATAGAAGAAACCATGAGCTGCCCTGTAGCTTACACCTGCAAATAAAGACTCCATTAAAGCTCCAAATGAAAGGTCTGAATGGCCTTTCCAATTTCCAACTTGGATGGGAATCTTTCACCCTCGAAATTGGCTAAGGCAAGAAACTAGTCATCCACTAGCTCTCCCTCTTCACAAATGCAATTGCAAATTCTACAAATGATCAAAAGCCATTCTCATACTTCATTTCTACATTTTATAACCAACATTAGCCTTCTAAGGTTCGAAATCCTCTCAATAGATTCAATAGATTTCCATTTAGGAAATATTCCACATTTGCCACTTGTCTCCTAGTTCCAACCTTCCATCTTCTCCCAAATTCGATTTTGAGTCTCTTTGGCTTCTCCAACTCCCAAATTCGCCTTATTTGAGCCTATTTTTGGGGCTGACATGTCATAGTGGTCAGATGTCAGAGGTCAGGTCTGCAATTTGTCATAGTTGTCATAGATGCTCCATCATTGGTGTCATAGGGGCTAGGGAATCTAGCCCAAGTGTCCACAAACTTCCACTTTGACTCTTTATCTTCCATGGAGGTTACCAATCCTTCCCAATTCGACCTAATATGCTCAATGACATCTTTTATGACTTACCAACTCACCCAAGAGTGTTCACATTCCCATTAATTCGAATTTGCAAAAGAGAGATACCATGTATTATGAAAAATCAAGCTAGTGTGGGTCCCACATCCTCCATATGTCTCCAAAACCATTTGTCACTTAGGATTTCTCTTGAATTTCTTTATTCACTCTATTTATTAAATACTTGAGCCCTTCTAATGTCTAAACATCATTTATTATCCCCCTTATTCCAAATCCCAAAGCTTCCACCCCAAACCTAGGAAACTAGTAATTTTCCTCCTTGGCAATTATTTGACCCTTAACATCAATTTTACAAACTCTAATGAATATGGATAATGTGATTAGGCCATTGTGACCCAATTCCAAATTTGGGACATGACAAATCCTCCCTTCCCAATATTGCTTGTCCTCAAGCAATTTCAAACATGGGTGTTGAAGAACCTGCTTTCTGTATAATTCTTTGAAGTTGCCATTGAATTGCCAAACCTTGAGTCTTTGAGTTTCCATGAATATTTTAGAGAGGAACCGCCATGCTTGCTGCTGCACTACTCTGATTAAAATCACTTTATTAAGTGGGGAATCCATCTCCCATACTGCTTGCTTCCCCAAAAAAAATGAAACCAATGAGACAAAAATTATTCCAGGGTCCCATTGCTTGTATTGCACCCCAACAATTAAGAGTGCTCTCCAACCTACACCATTAGATAAGAGGATTCCTGGATCCCATTTTCTTGTATGCATTTTTCCAAACATCATGAGTACCAAATATATATCATCAAAGTACATAACAAGAAACTAGTCATCCACTAGCTCTCTCTCTTCACAAATGCAATTTTCTCAAATGATCAAAATCCCTTCTCTTGGTTTATCCTTGTATTTTATAAAAATACTTAGCCTTCTAATTTTCCCAATCCATCCATAAACTCAAGCCAATTCGAATTATGGTGAGGGCTCAAGATTTGCCATGTGTCCTACCTTTCCTAGCCTTCCACCTTCCACCAATTCGAATAGGGACCCATTGAGCTTCCCCAACTCCGTGAGAGACTTCTTGGATGCTAATTTTAGACCTTAAATGTCATAATAGTCAGATGTTAGCAATCAGATATGCAATTTTTCATAAGTGTCATAGCATCTTCATCATTGTTGTCATATAGGTTAGGGAATCTAGTCCAAGTGTCCAATAACTCCTCATTTGACTCTTCCTTCTCCTTAGGAGTTACACTTCCATCCAAATTTGACATATGATGGATATGGAAAAGTGTATGAGCCTTCTAACTCATTCCAAGAACATTATGCTTCCCATGGATTCGAAATTGCAAGAGGATAATGTCATTTGGCACATAAATTCTAGCTTGTGTGGGCCCCACATCCTCCATGTGTCTTCATGGTCAATTGCCACTTTGATTTTCTCTTGAATTTATTTAATTAGATCCTTTAATAAATATTTATTCCACTCTAATGTCTAGACATCATTTAATAGCTCCCTTACTGCAAATCCCAATGTCTCCATCCAACCTAGGGAACTAGTAGGATTGATGGAATTGTCTAGCTATGCATTTATTTGAAGGGGGACATTACAGTCCTCCCAACCCAAGATTGCTTGCCCTCAAGAAATATCAATTTATCATGCTGCAAACTTGTTCCTCCTCTATCAGGTGGTCTTCCATGAGGAATGTCTCCCAAAACCTTTCCCTTCCGGTGTTTCATGCTATGGGAAGAAACTACCTGATTCCTATAGGTATCTTCCCTCTCACAATCCTTAGTATTCCTTTCGAATCTTGAAATTTCATCTTAGGAATTTGATAGTTTACTGTATTCTCCCCTATAGAGTACATCCATTGCACTCCCAAATCCAAATTAGTATCAGCAACATCAACCACATAAAAGATATCAACAAAAGTATAATTACCTATGGTGACTTGCAGCTGTGGAACCCATGTTTTGCACTCCATTGTGTTGTGACCGGGAATGACAACTGTGAAGCCATTGAATGGTTCAATAGGTATCTTCCTTATCTCCACCAGGTATGCATTAATGAATTTATGTGTGGCTCCTCCATCTACCAAAATTGAATCTCTTTGTCCTAGTACCACACCCTTGCATCGAATAGTGTGATAATGAGGCACTGCTGAAAGTACTTCCATTCTTACTTTGGTGGGTGAGGGATGATTTACCTCTTGTTTCCATTCTTCTACTGTAGTAAATCCCTCTTCTTGGGATGAATTAGGTCCTTCTTCCTCCATGCCCCCTTCATACCCATCATCACAAAATACTTCAATGAATTGGGCCTTTCCCTTAGCACATTTATGTCATGGTGCCCATGGTTGGAAGCATGAGTAACACAATTTCTTCCTTCTAAGCTCTTCCCTGTTAGTTCCTCTTTATTATCCTTTCCATATTCATCTCCTTTCCATGGCTTCTTTTCAGATCTGATTGGGGAGGTAAATTGGGCTTGGGAGGAAACCTTGTTCTAGGAAGCACATTTTGGAGATCCCTAGTCAAGCTCATAGAATCTCTTAATGTAGTTGGTTTGTGGGCATTAACTAAACCTTTAGTAAACAACAATAATAATCTTACCATATATATATCAGCCACCTTGACTGATAATTTTTTAAATTCCATCATATACTCAGCAGGATTTCCGACTTGCTTCATTTGGGCTAGTTCCTTGAAAGGCAATTCCGGATCTTTTTCCTCAAATCTCTCTAATACCTTGTCAACAAATCCATAGGTTTTAACCTGGTCATGTCCCCAATTTTTCAGACCATGGAACCACCATTCATTGGCATCTCCTTCTAAATGCAAAATGGCCATTTTTAATGCATCATCTTCCACCATAGGATTCAGCTGAAAATACACATCTAGTTTTTGCACCCAATTGTTAGCAGAACTTTGAGAGGAACCATCAAAAGTGGGGAGTGGAATTTTACCAATGGCACAATTTAATTCTTTGTTTTGGTGTAGAGACCTATTATCTTCCTTCTTTTTGATTTTGTTTGCAACAATAAAGTACTGATCAAATGGTAGACTTTTCTTACAATCTTCATCCAATTTATCCCATTCTTTCGCCATTGTATCAAGTTCAAATTGAATGTTAGGATCTTCTTTGGCTATAAGAAATTTAGGTGCAGTAGGCCTTGGTGTGATCTGAAATTCATTGGGTCTATTATGGGGTCCTGTGCTTGAGAAAATATGCCCACCCATTGTTTGTTTTTCTTCTGAATGTGAGTTATTGCTGCCTCCCATGACTCCTTTTCATGCTATTTGACTAGCCATTAATTCAAATCCCTCCATCATGTGTTTGTTTATGTCTTCAAAGAAAGGTTTTAGGATTGAAATAAATTCCTCCTTATTTTCTGAGTTTCCCCTTTCATCCCTAGTCATGATTTCTTCAAAAAATTGTTCTTCTTATCCTACTAATTCCTCTTCAAATTCAGGTTCCAAGACCATGCTCTGATACCACTTGTAATGTCCCTTTTTAAGATTTTTATTAAAATTGCAAATTTTTCACTTTTTTCCCTAATTTAACCTTTGACTAGTTTTGATGTCTAGGTCTCCAATTTGCTCCAAATGCTCCCAAATATTCTGAGAAGGTATATGACTGATATTAGGACTTGAATATTATGTTCAGGGATGATATAAGACCACCAAAATACTTCTGAAAACCCCTTTCAGATTCTGTACAAAGTACAGAATTTAACTAGCAATTTGAGGTTCAAATCCCCCCAGGGTAAGTACTGAAAATGGCTCTCCAAATGCCTCAAAACCCATTCAAAATTCTGAAAAGAGGTAGGGTATGTATAAGGTACATTAATAAGTTCTAATTTGCACCATTAATCAGTTATTAAGTCCTTTCTAACCTTCTCCCAAATAGCAGCAAAAATCACTAGTTCGAACCTGGGGGAAATGGCATCAAATCTTCCCCAAATGTAATGAAACTTCACACAATGACTTCAAATAATTAGATACTGAATATGAAACTCTTAGAATACATCATTTAAATTCCATACATAAATACACCATCAGTATTTTACTCATTCATTCAAATCCATCAACATTACATTGGTTCACAACAAGGTAGTGGGGAAATGGAACTGTTTGTTTATTAAACATTAAATTTACATCATTCCAACTGTATTTTTGATCTAGGTGGATATCGGTGGCGGCCCACCTCTTCCAACTGGCTCAAAACAGTCTTCTGGCAATTTTGGTAGATTACTATTTTTAGCAGTTTTTCGGGTCCTGAACTTCCGGAGCCATTTTGAGGCCCTAAACGACATTTTTTGGCGATTTGGGGGACCAAATGGTTGCCAATGTCATGCATTTGGGACCAGTCGAAAGTTTTAAATCTCGGTTAGACCTTTCCAACGGGCTACCGAGCTCCCTAAACGGAGATCGTATGCAAAAGTTATGACCCCGGGAAGTTGACTGTTCAACTAACCACCTTGGGGCCACAAACTTTATGACGGTTCATCTTCTAGGGTTAGGTTTTTGGATGATTGGGATTCTTTCCCTCATGCTTATGATAAATAGGCCCTTTCGGCCTCTCTTTGGATTCATCTTGGCACGAAGGAGCATAGCGGCCACATCTCTTCTCAGAGATAGCTACCACCATTCTAGCTATTGTATTTTACAGTCTGCTCTATTTCCGCTATTTAATAGAATATGTGTTTACTGTATCACTGTGTTATTTGCAATATATCTCTGTATATGATTTTGTATATGCTATCTTTTGTTTCATTCCCACATAAATCCGGATCAGTGGTATCAGAGCGGTCTGCTCTTTGATTGTTTCTCGGTGCATGTCCCCGACGAGGTCAGGGTACAGAGAGTTGGGTCTCGAACTAGTTTTACTTGGGGAAGACCACTCTCGCCGCCCCAAACGGCCTCCCATGGCGGAAGAAAAGAGAGACGACGGAGCAGTAGATCCTATCAAGTTGTTGCTCGAGGAAGCCCTCGCGCGACAGAGGAACGAGATGATGGATAATTTCGCCCAGATCCTTCAACGCATGCCAACAGCGGCAAATGCACCCTCAACGAGCAGCAATTTCGGAGATACGACTCCCTTCAAGGTACAAGTTAATTTTGATATCCCTTTATTTGAAGGCGAAATCGATGCCGATGCCCTAGATAAATGGTTGAATCTACTAGAAGGGTATTTCTCTGTCCACCAATTTTCCGACAGGGAAAAGATCATCTTTGCGCTCCTTAAGGCCGTCCCCCATGTCAAAAATTGGTGGGAAACTTATTGTGAGCAAAACTCATCAGACGAGTCTGGATTGTTTGAATATTCCAATCCCACTTGGGCTTCTTTTATAGATGCCGTCAAGGAACAATATTACCCTGTTGGAAACTATGATGACCAGTACACAAAATGGACCATTCTGCATCAAGAAAGGGACCAAACGGTGTCGGAGTACACCAACAAATTTCATACCTTGCGCACAAAGCTAGGTATCAAGGACTCCGAGTAGCACCTAGTACTAAAATATCGCAGTGGCCTACACTGGTACATCCGAACAGAGATGGATTTCCTGGAAATCTCTTCACTCGGATCCGCCTATCGATATGCTGTCAAAATTGAGCAGAAATTTCAGCAAAAGAACAAGCATGACTTCGGACCTGCACAGAAGCAGGGCAAGGGAAACTCTGGCTCGCAGAACACGGGGCAAGAAAAGGACAACCAGTCCCAACCACAGGCGAAGAAGGGTAAAGAAAAGACAAAGAAGGACACCGGGAAGTGGTGTGAGTTCCACAAAAGTCCCTGGCACAACACTGATGATTGTCGCTCAAAACAGTCATTGGTGGCTGAGATCAAAGCTTCAGAATCAGATCCCAGTTCCGATTCTGACTCGAAACCTAATTTCCCAGCCGCGCGAAAGGGGAAGCAGATCATTGATGCAGAACCCAGTGCTGTTGTTGCCACCACACAGATTCAGCCAGAGGAGCCTGAAGAGTCGGAGGCAGAGGAGCGCCTTTTCCACTCACAGATGTGGGTGAAGGGAATTCCCCTACACTTTGTTGTGGACAGCGGCAGCCAAAAGAACCTAATCTCAGAAGAAGTCATCAAGAGATTGGAGCTACCAATAACGCCACACCCACAACCATACACCATTGGATGGCTAAGCCAAGGACGAAGGATCCATGTCAGTCACCAATGTCGCCTACCATATGGCATCAAGCCCTTCAAAGATGAGGTATTGTGTGATGTGGCCCCACTTGAAGTATGTGATGTTCTCTTAGGACAGCCATATATGTGGAAGCATCATGCTATATATGAATCCCGACCTCGCAGTGTCATTGTCACTTTGGGAGGACAACTCTATCGGATACCAGAGATAGTTGCACCTACCCCAAACGAGCAGGGAAGGAAGATAATCTCCCACACTGGAAAATTTTCCCTATTCGCAATTGCCACTAAAGGTGAACATCAGATCGCGAAGACATCCACAACCTCTGCAGAGTATCCTTCTACTCAGTAGAAACAAGAAAAACACAAAGTTAGTGCAGCATCGCCTATTCGGGTACCTCTACAGTGCAGGGCCACGCATTCAAGGTGCTCCTCCAAAAAGATACCATCCACACCGGTGCATACCAAGAATACCACAACAACCAAAACTGTTGAACAGCTCCAGCGCATCCATCAACAACAATTACAACCCTCTGAAGATGTCAAAGTAAGGCAACCTTTCCACTTCAGCAAATGTCGCACCAAGAGCTCAATTCGACACACAGCTCGACATATGATAGGGGATTTAACGCAGTGGAGACCATTGCTTCCTAAGGAGGGAGGATTGATCCAGGTGGATATCGGTGGCGGCCCACCTCTTCCAACTGGCTCAAAACAGTCTTCTGGCAATTTTGGTAGATTACTATTTTTAGCAGTTTTTTGGGTCCTGAACTTCCGGAGCCATTTTGAGGCCCTAAACGACATTTTTTGGCGATTTGGGGGACCAAATGGTTGCCAATGGCATGCATTTGGGCCCAGTCGAAAGTTGTAAATCTCGATTAGACCTTTCCAACAGGCTACCGAGCGCCCTAAACGGAGATCGTATGCAAAAGTTATGACCCCGGGAAGTTGACTGTTCAACTAACCACCTTGGGGCCGCAAACTTTATGACGGTTCATCTTCTAGGGTTAGGTTTTTGGATGATTGGGATTCTTTCCCTCATGCTTATGATAAATAGGCCCTTTCGGCCTATCTTTGGATTCATCTTGGCATGAATGAGCATAGCGGCCACATCTCTTCTCAGAGATAGCTACCACCATTCTAGCTATTGTATTTTACAGTCTGTTCTATTTCCGCTATTTAATAGAATATGTGTTTACTGTATAACTGTGTTATTTGCAATATATCTCTGTATATGATTCTGTATATGCTATCTTTTGTTTCATTCCCACATAAATCTGGATCAATTTTTGACTTGAGACATTTCTGAAGATGAATAATAGAGTATATGAATCGTATTACAACATAAATGGGGCATGATAATCTCCCCCAAAGAATACAATAGCTCACCAAAAGCGCCCTCCTCCAAGGAGCAAGAATATGCAATGAAAACTAGAAAGGGTTGAGTGAGTGAGCTGCACTAGAAGAAACCACGAGCTGACCTGTAGCTTAAACCTGAAAATAAAGACTCCATTAAAGCTCCATGAAAGACCTGAATGGCCTCTCCACACACCAACTTGGATACGTTTTGTTTCCAAAAGTTGCAGAACTCTTTCGAAGTGAGCAGAGTCATATTTGGATTTGATTGAACATAGTGTTAAAAGGAATTGGGTTTTAATTCTCCTCATCTTTGAAGTATAGCACTTTGATTCATTGAGAAGATACATCTTTTGGATCTTGGATAATTGTTTGAAAAACTTGAAAGAGCTAAGAATTTTCCATGTTTTCTTCCTTTTGATTTTCTAAAAGTCTTTGAAAAAGAGAAGAATTCTTAGATTGATCATGAAGTTTATATTTTCAAGCATTTTTGACAATTATTGCATGTTCGAAAGATCTATGAAATCATCCTTTTAACTCCTTTGCTTCTTCGTTTGAAATTGAGGTGTTTTGCAAATTAAAGGATTTCGTTGTTCTTTTATTTTTGATTTGCATCGTCAAATCTCTTTTGAAAAAACAAGAAGACAATTCTTTCTTTGGTGTTATTTTGGTATCATTGGATTTGATTGAAAGAGTGTTATTTGCTTATGTCTTTTGGTTTTGCTTAAGGATAAAAGTGAAAGGATAGTATTGCATTTCGAGGTAGATTTTGATTGTTTCAACAAAAGAAGAAAGATCTCTCTCCTTTCCTTAGATAGTTTTCATCGAAAAATAAAAGACTTGCATCTCATCTAGTTTATTCATGCATATTGGTTTGAGTCTACACCTCATGCATCCACTTAACCGTACAAGATAAAATCAAGTTCTAGTCTAAGTTAAAATCTTTAGAAACTCATGTGATAGGATAGAGACATGTTCAGACGTCTTTAAGTGTAGCAGCTGTCATGTTTTTCCTGCACTGCATCCTAGGGGCTTGTATTTCTTCCATGTACTAGTCAGTATATCGAATGGAATTTCACGTACCTAAGGGTATATATAAAGGTACTTCACATACTCAACGGTATATAGGAAGGATCTTGTTGAACGGTTGTGAATTAGACAACACTAATATGAATTGGAGCTCCCACGTACCTTGTGTATATCGGGAGACCCCCCTAGGATCCTGAAACCATTCGAGTCAACCATTGGTCATATTAATGTTGCAATACACCGAGAACAACACTTGGGGAGCTACTACGCACGTATTGTAAAGTAGTCGGGTAATATGGTTAGGGTACGGTCCTAATTCTCCCTAGTTAGTGCTCTGAAAGATTGGGCCGATTATTACTATTGGAACCTGTAGTATATTGCGATTTGTGACGCCTTCACACTCCTGTGAGGATCCAACTCTTTATCCCACTTGTCACATAATTTTTCTTGCGACTTTAGCTCGAGTATGACTTGAACCGTGTTTTTCCATAGAAGACTCTTAGGAGGAGACTTTCATCATCCATTTTGGCTGAGTAACCTTTAAGGAGATCCCGTAGAATACAAAACTTGCCACTTGGATACCCTCTCATCGAGGAAGGAAGCACAAGGGTATATATGGACCAACCCACTACAACTGGATCACGCGAAGAAGGAATTCCAGTTATTGAATCAGGAGGGAATTTTTCTCCTCCTGTAAATCCACCCATCATCGATCCTATGGGACCATTGGTGGTGGAAAAACCTTCTTCACGTGACACATATTTCCACCATTCACTTGAAGTACACCCTGGAGATGTCAATTGGATATTTACTCAACCTCCAGATGACCCGATAGTGACTTCTTTCTGTCCAACTGCTTCATTTTGGGGGACCTACCTTGGGCAAGCTATTTTAGATTTTGGTTCACCATCAAATGTGGAGACACCTCCGCCTCCACATCCTACCGTATTCGTCTCATAAAAATATTTTTTCGGACCACTTCAAGATACCATATCTCACTTACAGATACTTGCAGAATGGGTAAGACACCATATTTTCCCTTTCTAGTCCACTTCGTAAGTAGTGAACCCTGAACACCATTCTCCCATGTATTCTTTTACTCTTCCTTCACCAAGAATGTTTGTGCCCAACATGACCTCCTACGAACCTGGCCAACCATCTCTTCCATCTGTTTCACATCTTGTCGGGCTAGACCTCTTTTGACCTCAATGACTAGGGGGAACCTTCATCCACTGTGAACTTCGTGACTGGAACGCAACCTTCGAGAAAAAGTATGATTAGAGGCCACCCTCTAATTAGTGGTCAAAATATGACCACAGGAAAACCTATGGTCAATGGTCAAATTATGGGGAAAACTTCAGTTGGTAGTCAAAATCTAACTGGGGGGAAACCTCTAGTTAGTGGAAAAAATGTAAGTGAAGGAAAACCTTTGTGTATGACTTATAATATGACTGGGAGTTCACCCACAACCATGGGACAACCTTCATGGGAAGATAACACGTGGGGACGATTTGTATGGGCTCAAGCTGCATGGGGTTACACATACCCGGGTAATTAGAATATGGAAATGAATCAATTATGTTAAACTATCCCAGGAAACCTTTATCCCGGAGTACCTTACCCCAGAAACACAAACACCCTGTGGGTTCAACAGAAATTTTCGCTGGTTGGACCCCCAACTGGAAGCTCACCCCCTCCCCCACCACCCCCCCCCAACCTGTCCGACCTCCACCTCCACCACCTATCCCACCTCCACCCACACCATTCAGACAACCCCCTCATTCTGGAAGAGCCCCTCATTTGGGAGGAGGACACCCATCAGGTCCACCTCCTAACATGGGAGGACCCCCACCATATGGCCAACCCTATATGGGCATACCTTATGATCAATCGATCTATAATCCTACTGGTACTCAAATGTCGTACCAATATTACCAATACCCGCATCCAAACCGAAAATTACCATTTATGGATACATTAGATCTGTCAGACCTATCACGTTTGACCAACGATCCCATTCAACATGGCACTAATTGGCCATTCATTCCTGTAAAGTTTCCATCATACATACCCAAGTGTGACGACAAACCCGACGAGGATCCCAAAAACCACATCATGACATATCACTTGTGGTGTTCCTCGAACTTGTTAATGGATGATTCTATCTGTTTGAGGCTCCTTCAAAGAACCCTCAGTGGCACAACCGCCAAACGGTATATCGAATTACCACCACACTCTTTCGCAAACTTTAGATTCTTGGATATGGATTTTCTTATGCATTTCCAATTACCAATCTGCTATGAAACCGACATGGATCTTTTAACTTCACTTTGGAAATCTACCTCCACTCATATTTCTGATCATATTCACAAATGGAGGAGAAGACGTCAGCTCATTAAGGCTCCCATTCCGGATCAATTATTGGTTGATTGGTTTACCAAATTATTATTGCCTATCATACCCAAATATGTCGCTACGGGCGGGGCGGTTACAGAGTAACAAGCTATTGCATGTGCCCAGTACTTAGACTTAGTATACACTCAATCTAGCACTTTATACGACATTATTCCCAATTCTCCTCACCCCACATATGACCCAATGAAACCATCCATGGGATCACATGCCGATGGCATAATTGGTTCCGTAAAAACCCATCCTGCCACCCAATCGGTTGGATCACAAAGCCATATGGTTTCAACTCTAATTCCGTCAAAGGATGGTCATAACACCAACTATTCACCCAGTCCTGCTCCCACCACAGGGGTGAATTCATTCCAATCTGCTTCATCCCATAAAACCGATGGTAAGAAGAAAAACAAAGGTAAATCCAAGAAATCTTCTAACCAACAGGACCAAAAACCCGCTCCAAAATCTACTGACGCCAAACCGAAATGGAAGGATAAATATCCATGTCTACTATGTGGTGATGACCACTTCACAAAATAATTCCCACATCGTGAATAAGTCCAAAGCTTCCTAAAAGGAAACCCTCAACCTGCAGTTTTAACATACCCCTTCTCCACACAACAGCAGCAGATGGTTGCACAAAACCCAACTCCTTCACAAGGAGAAACATCCACGACCACTCATGTTCTCATGATGCATATGAAACTGTTAACTTATCCAACAGGGCATGCACATACGATTTTGTTTCCAGATAAAGAATTTAATGGAGGTTATACTGAAAAATACTCCACATCCGTATCCACTATCCCTCCTACACAAGGTCCTTTGACCATAGACAAACTGATATCAGATGCAACATTGTGTCCACCCAAAATCACAACCTAAAAAGTGATTCTAAACCCCAACGCACAGGCTGCTCAAAACTACAATATTGTGGAAGATCTATCCCAGGCACCATGTGCTATGTTGACCCTTGAAGTATTCCAAAATTTTCCTAATCAGCGTAAGACTCTGATATCTTCTATTGGAGCAGTGGATCGAGAATCATCTAATACCATCATGTTTAGATTGAAATAATTTAATTCGAGGCTTTCTCACCAACTGACATTCAAAATAATTACCAATGTTTCCGGGGAAAATATCCATCGTATTTTTTTAGATAAAGGAGTCTCTACTTCTGTAATGTCCTTTTCCTGCTGGAGAGCCCTTGGTTCTCCTGAACTAAACCGTTCTCTTACCACTTTGAAAGCATTTGACGGATGTGGATTCCAACCACACTTCCTCCAACTCAGCGGACCCTTGGATTTTTCCTGATCCTATTGACATTGATTCGATTCAAGATCGGATGCCACTGAGCCCTGCTGAGGCTACTTATAATGTCATCAAATTGACATCCGATTTACCTGATGACCATCACCTAGTGGCATCAGACCCATGTTCTCTACCATCTTGGTTGAACTCGTCTTCTCCATCATTGGATCATCTCCTCCAAACATTCACCTCCAATGAATTCATCGTGGATATTATGAGCTTGGATGAGCTCCCATGGGAAGACCATCACCATCGATCGTCCTTCCTCCCACCTTTAGACATGTTAGAGAATGATATTCACACTATTATTTCTCCAGATGTCATATCCAACCCTTAGTCTCCTATTCTCACCCAAGATATGGTAACCGAAGGGAATTTGGAAAACATTACGCCTACCACTACCATTGACATATCAGCGAAATCAGTGTCGTGGAACATATCCATATTGGCCAAACTCGTTCTTCTGAAGAAATCAAAACTTATACGGCCTTGTTTAAACAACTTCACGACCTATTCGCATGGAGCTATGAAGAAATTACCAGGATTGATCCTGCCATCATTGTGCATGAGATTGAAACTTATCCCGACGCAAAACCCGTCTAGAAAAAACTCCGTCCAGTGAACCCTCGAAAGACTGCAGCTATTAAAGCAGAAATTGAAAAGTTGTTGAAAGTTGGTTTCATTTATCCTGTCCCCTTGACATATTGGGTCTCCAACACCGTTCCTATTACAAAAAAGCAAGTAACCATCAGGGTCTGTGTTTATTACCAGGATCTAAATAAGGCTTGTCCTAAGAACAATTACCCCATCCTATTTATCGACCAAATCATCAACAACTATGTCGGTAGTGTCATGTTCTCATTTGTGGATGGATTTTCTGGCTACAATCAGATTGAGATCCACCCAGCAGACCATCACAAGACTACGTTCATCTGCCCATGGGATACATTTGCATACCGTAAATTACCTTTTGGCCTTAAAAATGTTGGTGCTACATTCCATCGGGCCATGTCATAAGCCTTTCACGATATTAAGGATTTCATGGATCCCTATCTTGATGATTTACTAGCTTATTCAAATCGTCGTGAGTTTCATATTGATCATTTGATGCTTGTTTTCCTCAAATGTCGATGCGGTAACATCCACCTAAATCCTCACAAGTGCATATTCTGCGTGGAGTTCGGACATCCCCTTGGCTTCATTGTATCAAAATATGGGATCCACATTGTTCCCCTCAAGGTAGAAGCTATTCTAGCCCTAACCCCACCTACGGGAATCACTTAACTTCAAAGCTTGCAGGGGAAGGAAAAATACTTCTGCTATTTCGTGTGTAATTATGTGGAAAAGACACAAGGTTATATGTGGTTATTAAAAAAGGAAGTCCCTTTTGTCTGGGACGACTATGCCCAAAGTTCCTTTGACAATCTCAAGCATGCCATTACCCATGCACCTGTGTTACAACCACCAGATTACACCAAGGATATATCCTTTATCTTGATGCATCTACCTCGACTATTGGTATGGTTTTAGTGTAGGAATATAACAACATGCAAGAACATGTGATTTATTACCTTAGCAAGGGTCTTATCGACTCTGAAACCCATTATTCACATGTCGATAAGTTGGCTCTAGAAGTTGTCATCACTGTCTAGAATTTATGTCATTACATTCTCCTCCTTACAACTACTATCATCTCCAATTCAAACCCTATGTACCACATCTTAACTCATCAAGTACTAGCAGGAAAATATTCGCGTTGGATCATGATTCTTTTTAGATTCGCGTTGAAAAGGAAAAATCTAAAATTCATTAGTATTTTCCAAGCGAATTTGCGATCATCCCCATATTGATCAAGACTCTGATCCCATTGACTCTCTTCCCGATGAGTCATTGTTCCTGATCAGTACCTCCGGTCCATGGTACAGAGATATCACCTTGCATATCCAAACACAATTCTTTGGGCCTCACTTATCCCACGATGAATGCCGTTGTATCTTCCATCATGACAAATATTACCTAACCATCAGCGACACCCTATGTCGTCGTGGTATTGATTCGACCTTACGACGATGTTTGACTCACGACGAGGCCGAGCATGTTTTGAATGACTACAATTCAAGGGCATGTGGCGGTCACTTCTCTGGGATGGCTACAGCCTAGAAGATCTTACATGCTAGATACTTCTGGCCATCCATTTTTTAAGATTGCATGGAATCCGTTAAGAAGTGTCCTCCCTACCAGTTTTTTCATTCCAAAAAGCACACTCACCCTGCCCGTTTACACCCAGTTATTGCCATCGACCCCTTTGTAAAATGGGGCATAGATTTCATTCACTATAATCCTACCTCAGCTGGGGGGCACGGCTATGCTATTGTACATGTTGATTACTTCAGAAAATGGGTCGAGGCTATTCCTTCATATAAATAAGATGACAAAACTCCCACATTCTTCATGTTCAATCATGTTATTGCTACGTTCAGGGTTCCACAAGCCATTGTCACAGATCATGGCTCACATTTCCAAAACCAAATGGTAATTGAATTGAGCGCCGAATTGGGATTTCGCCATGAAAAATCAACCCCATACTATCCCCATGCGAATGGTCAAGTAGAGGCCATCAATAAGGTCTTGAAAACCATGATACAATGCATGGTTGGGACACATAGATCAAATTGGCACTTAATGCTCTTTTCATCCCTTTGGGAATATAGAACGTCCGTCAAAACTGCTACCGGATTCACACATTTTCAATTGGTATACGGACTAGAAGCAGTATTGCCTATAGAGTGTGAGATCTCATCTTTGAAACTAGTCATTGAACTCTTTCCAAACACCACAACTGAAGAGGAATGCTTCCTATATTTAGCCAAACTGGACAAAAACCGTCGTGATTTTGCTCTCGCTAATGTAGCACATAAGAAGCGCATCAAATCCCAGTACCACAAATCTGTTGAACCTCACATATTCTATGAAGGTGATCTGGTCTTGACATATGACCAAAAACATGATAAACTGGGGGTAGGTAAGTTCAATTCCATGTGGCATGGGCCCTACATCGTGAAACATGTTTTAGAAAAAGGGGCCTACGAGTTAGTTTATTATGATGGGACACCCTTGGGGGAGCCTAGAAATGACATCTACCTCAAGAGGTACTATGCTTAGGTAAATCCTGCATAAGTACCTTGTACATTTTGTATATAATGTGTGTTACTTTTTCCTTTATAGGTTAGGGTCTCATTTTCATAGCGTTTGCTTAGACCATGTTCTGCTTGAATGTGCAGATGGCAACCTATTCTGGATTCACGAATGGGGCTATCCGACACACTCGGAACCTTGCTTCAATAGCTTGGGTACTCTATTCCCCTAACAATGAAATCATCAGTTCTGGAGGAGTTTTCCTTGGTCCTGCAACCAATAATTCCACTGAGCATCACGCAGTAATTGGATTATTAACCGACGCCTCTTCCTATGGTGTAAACCACATGATTGTCTATCTGGATTCTCAACTCATGGTTTCTGAATTAAACCGACTCTATGCCATTCACGATCCTACACTACTATGTCTTTTCCGACGCATAGGTCTCCTGGAGAGATTGTTTGAATTTGTTCAATACCAACTGATCCGCATCATAGTTGGAATTTGTGTCGAATGCTAACTTTCCACTGTGACAGGTTGTCGACATCGACACAACTACGACGAGTCTCGACTTCGACATACTACGACACACTCCACACCTTCGACATGTTTAGAAACCTCACAGTTTCATGACATTGACATCCAACTCCCGACAGAAACAACAGATCGACAATATTCTTGATGAGTACCAGAACCTATTTCAAGTTCCAGATGGAGGACCTCTACATTGTCAGGTAAAACACTCTATTGAACTTGCTCCTGGTTCTTCTTTTCCTAACGCATTTGTCTATAGAAGATCCATTCTCTAAAATAAAGAGATTTGCAGACAAATTCAAGAATTAATCGACAAAGGCCATATATGACCCATCTCCTCCCCTTGTGGAAGTCCAATCGTCCTTGTTCCGAAGAAAGACGGGAATTGGCGCATGTGCATCGACTATAGAGCACTTAACAAAATATCGATGAAGAATCAGTACCCTCTGTCGTGGATAAATGAGCTCATTGGCTGTCTGAAAGGTGTTAATTTCTTTACTAAGCTCAACCTTAAGTCGAGATATCATCAGATTCCAATCGAGCCCTCAGATGTATGGAAAACTGCTTTCAAGACCAAGGAAGGATTGTTTGAATGGTTAGTCATGCCTTCGGCTTAACCAATGCACCTGCAACATTTATGTGATACATGGATGACATTCTTTGACCTTTCATTGGAAAATGTGTCATTGCCTACCTTAACGACATATTGATTTTCAGTCGGTCATGGGAAGAACATGTCAGACAACTTCGACAAGTCCTCAACACTCTCCAGCAACATCGACTTTACTTGAACATGGACAAGTGTACCTTTGCGATGAACAAAATCAAATATTTGGGGTTTGTAATTGACTCTGCAGGCATTCATGTCGACCCAAAAAAAGTACACATTCTCAAAGATTGGCCCATTCCTCACAGCATTCAAGAACTGAGAATTTTTCTTGGTTTGGAGAATTTCTATCGACGGTTCATACTCGACTTCAGTCACATAGCCTGGACCTTGAATCAGTTGATGAAATGAAGCGGGAAAACTGTATTTAATTGGACACCGACACAACAATCCCCAGACACATGAATACAGTTTTCGATTCATTGGCCAATTTTATTATAAATTGGTATATCTCACATTCTTAAACATTTCATTGGTTGAACGTGTAAATAAACATAACATGTAAATCATTTATGCATAAATAAGCAGTCCCCGTGTGCTTTATATTGACCATAAACACATTGTTTATAAAACCGATTTTATATTAATTATGATAAAAGTTTCATTAAAAGTATTGAGACAAATATTTGAAGATCATAGATTTCAGTATATCATCATGGAAAAATCTGAAGCTCATAGATTTCAGTACATCATCATGGAAAAATTCTAAAGCTCATGGATTTTAGTACATCACTACATATAGATAATAGGGCTAGTCATGGCGCTCATGATATCATATCACCACTCGAGCTACCCGACGGAACAGACGTCTGATACTCACATAAACTCCCACTGTGTGGCACTGGTACCGACGAGGAAGATCATCCAGTGACATGTCTGGGATGTCAGGAGTCAACCTCTCTAAGTTCTCCTCGGTCTTCGTGAGTATGTCGCTCGCTTCTCAGTCGTGAGTAGAGACGACCCCACCCTCTCCTCGTCGATGTATAGGGGAATCCCCAGGTGGCCTCTCTGGCCCTACATCTGTATTGGTAAAACACAATAAGTCTTAGTACACCAACAAAATCATATATGTGACAAATAGAAAAACACTTGAAAGAGCATGATTATTATTTTTTTACCTATATCGCACCACACAGAACCTTCTAGTAGTGCCAAGTCGATATCTCCTCGGAAATCTGTGCCAACGTAAGCATAATCTTCTACCATCAAAAGTTGCTTGTGCATCTATCGAAAGAAAGTCAACCCATATTTATGAATCAAACCACCATGACAGCTAAAAAATTCAACCCACCTCCTCATGCGTGGC
Source organism: Larix kaempferi (assembly GCA_027924585.1). Classification (NCBI taxonomy): domain Eukaryota; kingdom Viridiplantae; phylum Streptophyta; class Pinopsida; order Pinales; family Pinaceae; genus Larix; species Larix kaempferi. Next base: position 4,446,422 of record BSBM01000705.1, read on the forward strand.
TCCCATGGATCGAGGATAGCTATCTCTATGTGTTGTGGGCGGAAGTGAGGAACCCGCACCATAAACAAGGATACCAAGATATACCCATAACCAAACTGTTTAGTTATACATGTCTAATAGTTGGTGAGTTGATCTTTCATGATGCTCAAGAGGATCTCACACCAATTAAACACAGTAGGTTCCATGCATGCTAGGGAACACAACATCTAAGACCTAGTTTCCTGATGGTGGGACTTATTCCCCGCTGCTCGAACCACTGTGAAGAGCACAGTCCTCAATGGTAGACCATGGACTTGTGCAATTGGGATACTCCCGTCAGAATTCCTAGTCCTAGGCTTGCAATACCAGATGATGAGTTCGTCTGTATTTCCGTCACTTCCACTCTACCCAATAATCATGGCTCGATCCCCTCTTCTTGAAATCTCGTTCAAAAAATAAATTTCATCTATCTCAAGGGTAAGGATGTGGGTCCCTAATCAGAAATATTGTTCATCAAGGTCCCACATGTCCACTAAATACCCCAACAAATGCACTTGGGCCCTCATATTCAAAGTAAGGAAGAATTTATTTAAACCACATTCTTGAAGTGCCAACATTGTGTTGGAATCATTTAATCCTTCCAAATCCTCCAATTCATGGTCTCATTCCTTCCATGCTAGCACCATTTTCCTTGCTTGATGACTTGCAAAACCAAAGATAGGGATTTAAAATCCCTTATCTCAAAGAAAACCCAAAAAAATTTGATACATTTCATCTTTGGGGCCATATTTCACGACTGACGCGGCCCGACTTTGCACACAGTGCGACATCGATGCGCCTAGCCTTTTTCTTGACTGCGTCGATCGGTCGCGACGCAATTCCTGAAAAGGCAAGTCGCGTCGACGAGGGAATGCATTTTATGCTTGAAAAATGACCCAAAATTCATCAAAAATCTTGAATTTGCAGGAATTTAGCTTATAAAATGAAATAAGAAGGTGAATGTGGTTACCTGGAGTTGACAAAGCTTGAATCCACAGCCTGAAGTGCCCACAATCTTCAACACAAACTTTCTACTACTAGGATTTTTTTACCCTTCTTGGTAAAAAGAACAAAGATTTGAATGGTAAAATAAGTCACTTTCACTCCCTTGTATTGGATTGAGGGTGAATATTTTAATATTTTACTTTGTAATTGTTTATTACCTTTTTACCATTTTTAATTTAAGAGACTCTTTATTGATTAATTTATGTAGATTTCTTAACAACTTGTTGTTGAGGTTACAGGTCAAACATAATAAAGAGGTTATGGCCCAAACTGTCTTTTCGTGCTCGAAGACACTATTGGAGTTTTCTTTAAGCCCTTTTTAGACTCTTGAAATATGAAAACGTCGCTGAGCGAACTTGCTTCCTTTCATGCTCATAAAAGTATTTGAAAGGGAATCTATTCAGTTTTGGTTTACCCCTTTTTTGGGCTGAGTAGTATTAATTGCGAAAAAGGAATACCTCAGTCAAAATTTGACTGGGAGAGTTCTTCTAGGCATTTGTTTGGACTTTTTCGGGCTTGGGGACTAAATTTACACCTTGGAGTCTTCTTTAGTCTTTTCAGACTCTCTAAACATGAAATGACACTGAGTTTACCTTCTTTGGACTCGTTAAAAATTAACATTGAATTAGGACCGTTATAGGGACGAATCCCTCCTTCATCAGGTTCGTAAAACATGTGAGATTGGACTCATTCAAAAGATGAGCTATATCAAGCATTTGTTATCCTCCTTAAGCTCGTTAATAAAAAAATAAGTACTCGTCAATCATGATGGGGAATAAGGGAAGGGAAATGCATCTGTGTCTGCATTTATGGAAGCCTGTTGTCACCCTTGAATATGGCACATGTTTGCATTTCATCCGAACAGTTGGGTAATCAACTTTTCTTTGAGTTGTGTCAAGTCTATGAGTCTCTTTACTCATTTGGGTCATCCGAAGAATGATCCATCCATGTTTCAATGTGTCTTGATCTCCATCTCATCGAGTCCATGCTGCCAGGTCATTTGTCGTGCCATAAAATGTTCAAGGGGAGTCCTCCATTTGAGTCAAATGTTGCAATCGTCAAGTTCTCTGTTACATCGGTTATCGTTAAAGTCCAGGTACCTTGTGTCAGTCCACACTCATTTCATTTACCACCCGAAATATTCCTCCTATATAGGTTTCATGTCGATGATGTGGGATGCATCATGGCCCTCCTTCGACGAATCTATCCCTGTCGACACCAACACATCATCCATGGATTAGATTTAGAGACCACCTAGTGCCTTGAAGCTTGCATACCTAAATCGAAGGTCTTATTGCTTTCGACAGTGGGTTCGCATCATTGACGTCAGATCAAATTATTCCATGAATGTTCGACTCCAACTCATTCATTCACATTCATTGGGATGTACTATGATACCTTGGGGATCATTATCATCACTGGTGATTTCCCTCGCACTTGTTAATGGTTCACATCATTGGTCGATAATCAAGTGGTTTCTACCATGTTTGACTTCAACACCTTGTAATCACATAGTCAGATTCGTATCGATTTGAGATTGGGTAGAAGACCCTAGGGATCCTCATGATGTGTTTACCCAGGTTGCGATGGATATTTTTTGAGTAGGTTCCCACATGAATATCATGTCGGTGGCATCATTGATATACTATCACACAGATCCAATCTTGTATTGGTCGTGGTTGTGTCATTATCTCATCATGGATCTATGCTTGTATCTTAGTAGCCATGATTATGTCAGTTAGTCAGTATCAACATGGATCTGCGTTATATTGGTTGGCAGCTGTGTCTCGAGTCATTTAGCTCCAAAGTGTTAGAGCTTGTATTACAAATTCCTTGATTATTGTCGACGGTTCTCCCATCAATGGTTCCTCTCTCCTGTAATCATATCAATGTACTTCACCTATCACTTTTCTCTCTAGCTTCGTACTTTGGGGGGAAATCCATTACACAAAATTTTCGTCAGTTGTACAATACAATGTGACTACATGTTGCCACAATCCTTAAAGCCACATCCATGATGAATGATCCTTAACTCTTTTTTCCCTGCAAATAACCCTTTTTGTGACTTCAACGCGCTTTGCTTCGTTAGCAACATGTGTCGAAGTCCATCGACGTGCTTTTCTCTACTGTAAAGCTGCGTTGATGACTCAGTTTTTCTTTACGTCAACTCGCGTGGAGCTCATTTGGCACAGGTTTCTCTATGTCCAAGTCATGTCAATGTCTATATGGGCAGAGAAAGGGGTTTTCGAGAAATCTCTAGAACGAAATATTATCTAGATGAGATTTTCTCCCTATTTGCTAGGATCTCACGTGAATTTCTCACTTGTTGGGATCATACCTCATCCATTATCCCTAAACATCTCATCTCTCCTCTATCCATATTGTCCTATAAGTTCAAGTCTTGGCCATGGGTGCAAGGAGGAGGAATTGAGAATAGATTTATGCTGGATAAATTACACTAGGAGTGATAGACTTTAGATCCTTATCCTTCCTTCATTGAAGTGACATCTTGGAGAAAAGAGGAATCCATTGGAGAGGAGATATGGCACCAAGGCTTAAGTGGTTGTACTCTTTACCATTTCTGTCAATACAATACTGCATTTCATTTCCCATAAATGGTTTGTTATTCATTTATTTGTATATCTCTTTCGTCATATATATAACTTAATCTAATCCTAGATCTAGTTTTCCTCTTACATTGCTTGGGTTATATGTCTTGTAGGTACTTCTTATAAGTGGATGAGCAAGCTTGTTGGAGCATTGGATCATTGAATACAACTCATAGTCAAAGCTATGTCTTCTATCTTTCAATTTGTGATTGGATCAAGTTAGGGAAATGTATGTATGATTGCTTTCTTTCTTCTAGTTTAGTGATTAAACTAGGGTGGTCAGCTTATGTCCGCATTTGCAGACTAGTCCTGAAAATAGTGTTAGCCATCTCTATATGCATTATGCACCAATATGGCAGCAGATCCTACCTAACATGGGCCACACTATTCAACACCCCTATGCCATTTTGGTGCACATGCTGAGTTTTTCTCATAGGCTCAAGAGCCTTTCTAGTTTTACCATGACTTTGAGAAGAATCCTCATGCCCCTCTTTCTCTCTTATTTCTGGCCATTCCTTAAAAGGATCCCATTTTTTTTTTGAGTTGCATGTGCATTTTCCTCGATCCCGATTGTGCTTATGAGCTTGATGTCAGATTATATGCTTTTATCTTATTATATAAGTCTTCATCTTTTACCTCATTTCTGTTAAGCCATGTATCATTTTTCCTTTGCAACTTGACATAGTTTACTCAAAGGAGACATACCATGAGTGTCCTTATCTTGCTCATGTTCCTTGCACTATGCATAGGACCATTCTATGCAATTGGAACTAGTTTCGCATGTCCTTGACACTCGTCTCCTCCCAGTTTACAAGCATTCTTCCATCCTTCCTTCGAGCTCGTTAAAAACAGAAGGAGGCCTCAAGTTCACTTTTTTGGGCTCGTTAAATTGTTACAAATTTCTTTTTTTATGGAAACTTCTTTAAGCTCTTTTTTGACTCCTTAAATAGGAAAATATTGTCGAGTCATCTTGTCTCTCTCACACTCGTTAAAATACTTGAAAGTTCGCCTATACTGTATAAGTTTATAACCCTTTTCCGGACCGTCTAGACTATATACGAAAAAAGAATACTCTAGTCATACATGGCTAGAAGAGTTCTCTCTAACATTGTTTTATCCTTTTTCGGGTGAGGATACTAACTTTATGAAAAATTCCATTATGGAGTCGTCTTTACGTTTTTCAAACTCTAAACATGAAAACATTAGCGAGCATTTACCAAATCAGGCTCGATATAAAATCCACGAGATAGTGTATATATTTCTTGTTTAAGTTTTTCAGACTCTTCAAAATTGAAAACACCAGCAAGCACGAACAAATCCGGGCTCGATATAAAAGTCACGGATCAGTATATTATCAATCATTCTTCTATCGTCTCTTCAAGCTAGTTAAACAAGGAAGAACGTATCGATATTTCCTTCTATGGAATAGTAAAACCATACATTGAAGGACCCTCCTTTGGACCGAACCCATCCTTTTTCAGGTTCATTCAATATATGTTAAGGGACTCATCATTAGGTGAGGTATATCGAGCAATTTTTTATCTCTTTTTAAAGCTCGCTAAAAAATTAAGAAGGTACTTAAAAAGAGAAAAGGGAAGGGAAGGATCTCAAATGTATTTCAATATATTGGAAGCAAGTAAATATGTCCTTGAACAAAGCACCCGTTTCGAGTCTATCAAACAAGTTGGGCTCTAGTTTTGGCCTTAGGATATGTAATATCCCTAAACTGATTTGGAGTTGAGATTATGCAAAATTACAACTTAACAACACAATTTTGACAAGCAGGAAACTAGTTACACAACTAGTTAGAAAAGAACTGGTCAAAGGCACAATTAAATGACAACGGGATTAAGGATTTGGGATATTAAGGTTCTACCAAATGTATGGAGATGTGTGCAACAAAACAACATGTCAAGGACAAGGCCAAATCTGAGTCCTATGCACAAAGTACTGGGTCCATTTGTGTTTCGAGCATCGGCCAGGCTAAAGTCTACTCCAATGCTTCCTGGGCACACCAACATATGCAAACTAAACTCAGTGTTTACACCTGAATGAAACCAAATGGTGTATATCAGTCCTTATCACTCTAATCAGTAAGTGGACAAAATATTCTAAGAATTTGGGAGGATTTGGGAGTGTGTGGGAGCAAAAGAATCAAGGGTGCTAATTAGGAATACTCAACTAGTGGATTTCCAAGCTCTTCCAAATAGGCTTAGGAATATTTGAATCCTCAGGAAAAGGGTTGGGATAGATTCATTAGTGTCTCGGGATCCTCAAATGACTTTCATATCAGAAAACTAACTCATACTTAGTCATGAATTGTAGAAATGGTAAAACTAGTTAAATAAAAGTGCATAATGAGCTAGTCTTTGAATTACTTGTTCCAAATTGCCTTAAAGGATTACAAAAATGAGTTCTGAAGCATGTGAGGGTTTTGATAAAATTTAATGAATAGCAGAAGGTTGAAAATGGATGTCCTAAGCAAATATTATATGAATTATTACATTCAGAACTTCAGGGAGTCTCCAATGCTCAGAGAAATCTTACACACTGAAAGAATGAGTCTGGGAGGAGGAGAAGAAGATGGAGTTCTGCACCGGATCTGATATATGACTGATAAAAGGGATGATATCTGTATATTAGGTCGCACTGAACTTCATGAGCTTCTCATGTGTGCATTCATCAACTGAAACTTCACACGTGTGCTCCTTAACATTGAAACCTTAGCTCTGGTGAGAATGGTTGTATCTTGGTCATCCGGACACCTTTTTTAACAAGAAAAAAGGCATTTCTTACTAGAAACAACCATTTGGACGCAATGGAACATGTCTCACAACCCATAAGTGATCAGAAGTGCTGAAACCAGAATCTCCATTTCGGCCCTTCCACATTGTTCCCACTGAATGAAGGGAATGAGTAGAGATTTCAAATAGGATGCTTGATATTCATTCTTCTGACTCTCAAATCAGATTTAATGGAATTCGGGACCTACAAATTAGAATATAGATGGCTGCAATATGATCTTCAATGGATGTACAATAGTCTTCAGTACCTGTAAGAGAGAGTGGAAGAGATACTAGAACAATAATGACTAAGGGGAGCATCACCCAAAGCAAGGTTGAGGCACATCACTCAAGAAGAGAAGCTAAATCTCTCACATTCAATTACAAAATGGTCAAAAGATGTGAATTGGAGTTGGAATCATTATTTTATAGAATTTTAGGGTGACGTGCTGAGCAAGTTGAATAGCTTGGTGACCTGTGAGAACCCTTCCACATGGGCCACCCATGAGTGGATATACTTGCCTTGTTTTTTCCTTACAAGATTTTATTTCCTTTAGAAAATGCGCCCCCTTTGTCTCAAGATGTTTCCTTCTTTATTAGAGTTTCCTGCTTTGTAAACTGAGCTCCCTTTTAGAAACTGCGTCCTCCTTAGCTTTTTCAGGATGTTTCCACTTATCTGCTTTTGGCATATTCTTACACCTTCCATGCTTTTCCTCTTTTGCTATTTTCTTGCCTCCATTTCTATTTTAGAAACCTTATCCTCATGATGGAACCCTCTTGATCCACTTGCACAATATTTAGGAATAATTATTCATAAAAATAATTAAAATTAAATAAAATTATTGTCTATACTAGACTTGGGATAATTTTTATTCTAAGTATACAAATATGAAATAAACTTATCTCCTTAGAAGTTATTTTTTCCCCTTTACCCATGAGGACTAAATGAGCCAAAATTGGGGGCATCATAGTCCTCCCCTCCCAAGCTTGCTTGTCCTCAAGCAAGAAACCAACTTCCACTCTAGCCAAAAGTCCACCATGTTTCTGCTGCACCACTCTGATTATAGTCATTCTACCAATGACTAACTCCTTTTTAACAAAATTTTAAACCCAACTAAGATAGATGAGAAGAATTCCTGGATCCCACTGTTTGTGTTGCATGTATCCCAATGGCACGATGACTTGTGGAAAACTGTCATTCCAAAGAATTCCAGGGTCCCACTGTCTCAGCTGCATTCTTCCAAACATCAAGATTAGCATGAAGAATATATCATCATGGAGGATATATAGGTTACTCCACCATACTAGAATTTTATCACTTCCAATGTAAAACTGGACCTCAAAGAGTCCCTCCAACCAAGTATGGAACTCCTTCTACTCCATGTGCAAACCAACACATAGAATCATATCTTCGCTAGCAAATTGACATAGGTGAAAATACCATGTCTTCAAGGCATCATCCAAAAACCATAGATTCCCATGCAACTTCTCGGAAAAAAATTATGATGTGTCATTCAAATATCCACTGATGCAGCCAGAAAACTCACCCTTGGGGGTGCTTAGCTCCAATATGTATCCACTCACCCAATCAATGGATGAACAAACACTCCAACTGAATGCAATAGTATGCATGATGGAGACATTAGATAGATGTCTCTGCTACTGCTCATCAAGATGGAAAGGGAATGGTGCACTTTTCAGGCCACATGGTTTGACCTTGAAGTCATTAATGGAATATGTGGGAGCCTCCTACTCCTCATGTAGCACCCATAGGAAAAATCCTCTTACCCAAAATTCATCCCTATGTGTGTTGGATTCCATATGTATATGGGGTGAAGGAAAGTGAACCAACTCTTGGAAACCATCATCCATCCATCTTGTGGTTGGCTCCACCGGAATGAAATCATGTGTCTCCTCCAAAATTATGCAGCTTCCTCCATGAGGCAACTTATAATCTTTCTGGCAATGAACAGGTGCTTGGCCTTCATCTTGCTTAACTCCAAACTCTCCAAGCACATGTAAATGAGATTGTAATCCATGTGCCCAATGCACACAAGTACCAAAGATCAAAACATTGTTTTCCAAATGACAAGGGTGAAGGTCCCATGCCCAATCACCAAAAGGGTAGGCACCATCAACATTCCATGGATTCCCATGCTGCTAACCGAAGGTGTAAAATGTATCAAAGAACTCTCCACTGATGAAAGCATGACTATTACACATGTGTCTTTTCTCCCAAATAGGAAAATAAAAGACACTCCTACCCAATGGTCCAAATGGAAAGCAAGATGCTTCCCCATGTGAAAATTTCCAATGGCTCAACTCTCTGCCACTGGTCAAAGGATGCCCGCAACCATATTGTGTCCCACTTAATGAAGTCAAATGGGATCCACCTGCATATTTATGGGATGTGGATTCAAACATAGGCATGAGATGCCTATGCAACTACTGGGTAGGGAATGGTGCTTCCATTAAATAAACTAAACTGGATGTGGGAGCCTTCTGCTCCTTTTCAGGCACCATCAAAAAGAAATTCTTGACCCAAACTTTATCCTCAAATGTCATGGAAGAAGTAGAAGGGTATGATTTGTGATCATGGACAAAAATATCCTCTCTTCATGTTATACCTCAATATTACACATTACATATTAGTGTCGCATCCTTGCATTACCGACCTAAACGACAGTTTCCCTTAAAGATCATCTGAACATCCAGAGTGAAAACCATTGACTGAATACTGAAAGCAAAACCTTTTTCTGCCATCTTCCAGCCCAACTTATCCCTGTTTGTGAGCACTACCGCTCCTTGCACATCTACAAGGGCGCGGTAGTTAGCACTACCGCGCGTTGCTCCTTCTCTGGGGCGCGGTACTACCGCGTTATGCTCAGTTATAGGGGCGCAGTAGTCTGAAATTAGCCTTTTTGCCTTGGATTTTGGGATTTCGACCTTCGAGGAGATTTTGTTGGGATTACTACCTTTGGTTCGATCCTAACTCCTTCTTTGTTTAGCTGGCCTGATCCACTAAACCCTCCATAGATCCACACTTCTCTCTTGTTGGTTAGCCTTCTCATGTGCTATAAGAGAGAAGCTTTCCATGGGCCAAAGGGAGGACTTTTGGGGCATCAAACCTATGATCTTTAGACTGCTGCAGAGATAGCTAGAGGAAGCACTTGGAGCTGGAGGATTAGCTTGGACATCAAGCAACCTTTGTAAGCACTCTTCAAGTTGATAATAAAGATAACTTGTCTTGTTTTCCCAAATCATTTGTGTTAATTCTGTTTTAATGATATGATTTGTATCTTTCATAGATTTAGATCCTAACTCATGTTTCAGGTTGCTAGAGAATAGTGCATTCTTGTGTCTTGGTTCCATTTTGACAGGTTCATTTGTGAGGGCTTGGAGACTGGAGCAAATACCAAAAACAAGCGTTTGGATAGAAGGTTAGTTAAACTCCTTCCACTCTCCTTAGCATTTTAATCCTGAGATGTTTGTTAGATCTAGGGATTCAAGGTAGCATTTGTTTCCTTTTTGTCTTAGTATAGAGTCAGTACATCCTGCTTTATCCTAAGAGAGTTTCTACCTATCCGTAGGGAGAAATTTCTACAACAAAAACTGGCGACCATACTGGGGATTTGAATCCATTTTCTTTGCTTGTGAAGTTTGCTTTCAATTTCACTCATTGATTGTAAGAATTGGGTTCTTTCACCTTCATTCACTTCCCTGCTCTCTGCATTAGACTCCTGTTACAGATCAGTAAGTCCTCTGGGTTGGCGAACCCTTGAAAAGTCAAGATCTTTTCTCAAATTTCCGCCTCTTTCCCTGTTCACACAGTGCCGCGCCCCCGTAACTGCCTACAGAGCGGTAGTACCGCGCCTTCACCACTTCCAGAGCGCGGTAGTCTTGCAGTACCGCGCCTTCACCACTTCCAGAGCGCGGTAGTCTTGCAGTACCGCCCCTTAAGCGCTGTCTACAGCGCGGTAGTCTTGCAGTACCGCCCTTTAAACGCTGTCTAAAGCGCGGTAGTCTTGCAGTACCGCGCCTTCACCACTTCCAGAGCGCGGTAGTCTTGCAGTACCGCCCCTTAAGCGCTGTCTACAGCGCGGTAGTCTTGCAGTACCGCCCTTTAAACGCTGTCTAAAGCGCGGTAGTCTGTCAGTACCGCTCCCAGGTGGCCCACGGGCCCGCGGCAGTTCCTGGAAAGTGTGTTTATTTGGTTTGTTTGGTTATTTTTGGGTCTTTTCGAGATTTGGATCCATGTTGGCCCTTTGAATCGATACTAGTGTTTTGCTTGCAGTTTTTAAGCGAAATGGGGGGCCATGAATCGTGCATCCTTTAGTCGTTTTGACCCATATTAAGGTTTTGAGATCATTTTTGGTTTGGTGTGTTTTGGCATGTTTGGATTGCTTGACATCTTATTTCCTTTGCATCCTATCTAATGATTGTTTGAAAAGATTGATTCCTTGCCTCCACTTTAGTTCAAAGAGAAGCTTGATTTTGTCGTTATTTTACCATATTCATGAAATTGAAACACATAGGTATTCTTCTTGCTTTAATTTAATCATTTGACATTTTTGGTATTACATTCATAAGAAGAAGAAATGCTTGTTTCATATTTATGTGCATTTGAGTTAGACAATATCATTAGGTTCTTCTCTTTGTCTTGCATTTGATTGGAAGCATTTGTAGAATCTTTCTTTCCGTAGCTTGGATGTGTCTTTTTCAAGTGTGAAAAGATAGGAAATGGATTAGAATCATTACGTTTGGTGTTCATATGAAGAAATTTTTCATTACTTTGGGTTAGTTTTGGGTACATATTTTACTTCTTTCTATCATTTTGAAAAGAAATAAAATTGCATGTGCATTGGGTTGTGCATATTGGGAACGGAAAGAATTCTTCCTTACTTTAGCTAGTGTTCATCGAAGAGAAAGGCTCATTTCGATTCATCTTCATTTGCATGGTTTGGGTCGTCATAACACCATCAAGTTGCACTTCCATAACCCGATTGAGTAAGACAGCCACTAAAATTAATCTCCCTAATTAAACCAACTTTAACCTCACTTGAGGAAATCAAAAGAATTTGGTAGTTAGGTAGGACACCGGGGATAGGCATCAAAATAATTCCCCCTTGTCATTTTCATCTGAGACATAGTCGTTGTCTTTAGGGAACTAAAATCCTCTAGTACTTGTTGACACGGTCACAGCTAGTTTGTGGAGGGGCCTCCTGACTGTTTCCAACTTTCAGGGGTTAAACGGCCGCGAGATTGAGAACCGGACGGACTCTGTGGAATACCGCACTCCACTTAGCCCTAAGGCAACATCGATCGCTGTCTTCTTCGGAAGGCTGAAGTGCCCAAAACCTTTTCCGACGTGTCATGAACGAGGTAGCTTAGTATCTATTCTACTAGGGCTCTTTTACCCAGGATCCCTTTCGGTAGAGGGATATCCTTCTTATATCGGTCTCTCATGTTGTATTGTTCGACTTGGATTTCATCACCTTGCGAAGGATACAATTTGTTGAGGTCTCTAGCTCCTCGTTAGGAGGTTTTGCTTGCTATCTTGTAGAGGGTCTTTTTCTTTGTAGGGCTGCTTGTTGGCATTCTGGCCGTTTTGTTGTACAGCTCGCTTACTTTGGCAGCGGCCTCAGTATAGTTTTTTGAGCTTGCTCTTTTGGCCTGTGAGCCTTGTCTTTTCCTAGCTCCCCTTTCGCACGCTCGGTTGCCTGAGGGTTTTTGAGTTCTTTTTAACAAAACTTTGTCTACATCACTTAGTTTTGTTCCATGGAGAATCCACCTCCATGCGCCCATGCTCCTTCTGGGACTACCAATCTGGAGACCCCTTTTCAAGGGGTACCTTTTACTTTTCCTCCAGTTGGAGATATTGGTCCTCCCTTTATTGCCACGTTAAATCTTCCTGGATTAACCATAGGATTACCGGTATGGTTGTTCAATCCGGTAATTCCGATTGCGCCCAATGTTTCGAATGTTAACTCTCCACCACGAGAGAGTCAATCCCAAACTAATCCTTCCCCTTCTTCGTCGGATGAATCTTCTTCCGTTCCTTCTTCCTCGCCTGACCAAAGCAATAGTGTTAGTAATCAGGTGGATAAGAAGAAGAAGAAAAGGAAAGTTAAGAAGAAGAAGGATAAAGAAAAGACCAAGCGTAAACCAGTTGCCCCTAATGGCACTCATTCTACGAAAACACCCCGTAAGCCCAAGTTCCCTTGCAAACTTTGTAAGGGTGATCACCTTCTCAAGGATTGTCCTGATCTTTCCCGTGTGTCAGAAGTGTGGTCTAAAAACCCCAAACCAATCGTATCGTCGACCTCTGACCATCATGTCGATAGCACCCCCTCAACCAGTGACCCCTTGGTGAAGGGTCGTAAGGGTAAAGTCCTATATCCCTGTTTGATATGCAAGGGTATGCACCGTACTTTCCTTTGTCCGAGCATGGATGAAGCCTCGCGGTGGTTGGAAGATATTACTAGTTCTCAACTGGTACCTCCAACAGACCATGGTAAACTGTCCCTCGACCCCCCGCTGGTTGACCAAGTGATCAATTCAGTTTCATCTGCAATTGATCCCACTCTCCCTTCCGAGAGTGAAGTGATTGAGTCGCTGTCATCCCCACTCGATCCCGCTCTTCCATTGGAGAAAGTCCAGACTGAAGCAGTCACCTTGACACAACCTTCGTCTCATTCTTATCTTCCAAGAGAGAGTGAATTGGAAACCACTGATGTTTTCCTTATCGGTTCAGAATGTCCTCGGCAAGGGGAAACCCTGTCCATTTCCGTGAGACCCCCTCCAAGTACTGAGGTTATTTCCTTTGATTGGAATGGTCTAACAGAATCTCGTCTTCCTTCGAGCGTTCCTTTTCAGATATCTGTAGGAGTTTCCGATAAAGAAATTTTTCGTACGATAGTTGATGAAGGAGCTTCTGTTAGTATTCTATCCTCAACTGCTTGGCAAGCCTTAGGTTCTCCTCGGCTTGTGCCCGTCACTGACCAGATACTGGCTTTCAATAGAAGGCCTACTGGACCTTTAGGGTCCCTTCCTCAGTTACCTATCACTTTGGGAGGGAAAACTGTCTGTATTGATGTCATGGTCATCCAAGGTCCCTTAGATTTTAATCTACTCCTTGGACGCGATTACGTCCGTGCCATGAAGGCTGTAGTGTCCTCACTCTTTCGAGTGATGTATTTTCCCCATCATGGGAATATTGTGACCATCGATCAGCTTTCCTTTGTGACGCCCACTCATCGCATGACTCCTAGTCACCAGACTTCCCTAAATGTTCCACATGTTTTAGTGGTTTCTTCCCCCTAGGGGGGGGGAATTTTGGAGCAAATTTCTATTCTGGTGTCAAGCTCGTTAAAAAATGAAACCATCATTCCAAGCATAGTTTACTCTTGGTTTTAAGCTTGTGTAAAAATGAAACCAACCATCATCCCAAGCATAGTTTACTCTTGGTTTTAAGCTTGTGTAAAAATGAAACCAACCATCACTATGAGCATAGTTCCCTTTCTATGTCAAGCTCGTTAAAAAATGAAATAGATTCCCACGAGCATAGTTTATTCTTTGTTTCAAGCTCGTTAAAAAATGAAACCGACCCTCAAGCACAGTTTACCGTTGGTTTTGAGCTTGCGTAAAAACAAAACCAATCCCAAGCATAGTTTACGTTCGGTTTCAAGCTTGTGTAAAAATGAAACTACCCTCAAGCACAGTTTACTTTTGGTTTTAAGCTTGTGTAAAAACGAAACCAAATCCCAAGCATAGTTTACGTTCAGTTTCAAGCTTGCGTAAAAATGAAACTACCTTCGAGCATAATTTCTTTCTGTTTTAAGCTCATTAAAAAATAAAAAGGACCCTTTCAAGCATTGTTATTATCTATTTTTCAAGCTTGTGTAAAAATGAAATAGATCTCCTTTCCATTTGTTCGAGTCTATCGCTAGAGTTAGGATTTGAACCTTCATTTCATCTGCCCGGGTCACTTGGTCCTGGTTCTCCCTACCCCCCCTGGTGAACACATTCGGATTAGTAGCCAGGATTTCTGGGTAAGGAAGAAGAGTAGTCAGACGAAACGAAGCTTGGGGGGCATGTTTAGCCTTTAGCAATCATGCTAGGGGCATTTACCAACCTCTGATCATCATGTTGGGAGGGAACCCATCAATGGGCCTTAATCATGAGCAGAGTTTACCATTGGCTTCAAGCTCATTAAAAAATAAAACCAATAGTCTGAGCAAAGTTCTACTCTTGTGTCAAGCTCGTTAAAAAATGAAACATATCCTTTCCCTTTGAGTCGAGTCTCCTCGTAGACTTAGTACCTGAACCTTCTTTTCACTCGCCTATACCTTAGGTGAATGAAATGAATCTTGGGGGCATGTCTTCAACCTCTGGAAGTTACGTTGAAGTCAACTCGATCGCCTCTCCACACCACGTTGGAGCTAAGTCACTTACTTCTAGCAATCATGCTGGGGGGCATGTACCAACCTTTGGATTTCATGACGGGAAGAAGTTCACCATTGGGAACATTTTCGAGCATACTTTCCTTTTTAGGCTTCGAGCTCATTAAACCATGAAAATTATTTTGAGCATAGTTCATTTTCTGTTACAAGCTCGTTAAAAAATGAAGCAGACATCATGAGCATTCTTCCAACCTATATTCGAGCTCGTTAAAAACAGTAAGATGGTGTTTGAGCTTACTTTTCACTTTTTTCGTGCTCTGGTTAAAACATGAAAAGTGGTTTGAGCTTACTTTTTCCTTTTTCGTGCTCTGGATCCAAACATGAAAAAGATTCCGAGTGCTTTTGATACCATTATCGTGCTCGTTAAACAAATTGGAGTAAAAAGGTGTGTCTAACGAGTATAGGTTTATCACTTTATCCGGCCTCGCTAGACTATTTACGGAAAAGGAACTGTGCCGAGTTTACTTCCCCTTTGTCGTACTCAGTCATCAACCATGACAAAGTTGTACATGGAGTCCATAGTTAAGCTCTTTTCAGACTCCCTAAAATTGAAAAGATTGCCAAGCGAAATTGATTCGTTCACGCTTGTAAAAGGATTTGAATGATCGTCTCCCTAGTGATAGTTTACCCCTTTTTCGGACTAGGGGGCACTACTTACGAAAAAGGAATACTCCAGCCAATCATGACTGGAAGAGTCCTCTTCCGCGTTGTTTTACCCTTTTTCGGGCGATGAGGCTAACCTTACGAAAAAGGACCGTTGGAGTCTTCTTTAGTTATTTTCAGACTCTCTAAACATGAAATGACAACCGAGTTTTCCTTCCTTGGACTCGTAAAATCAAACATCGAAGGACCCACTTTGGGACGAACCCCTCCTTTCTCAGGTTCGAAAAACATGTGAGATTGGACTCATCTATGAGATGAGCTATATCGAGCATCTGTTATCCTCCTCAAGCTCGTTAAAAAACAAAGAGGTACTCGTCCATCATGTCGGGGGAAAATGGGAAAATGAGTCAAGTTTACCTTGTTGGCAGCTTGTGAGTCATCACCTTTGAACATGGCATGCATCCTCACCTTGTCTGTTTTGGGTAGTCAGTCTTGCTGATAGTGTCATCATTATGATCATGCATCCTCATTATTGCTATGAGTTCACACTTCCTGTGGTTCTGTCTATTTAAGTAATCCCTGCTGCCAAGCTCTGTTTCATGCCGTTATATGTTCAAAGGGTTATTACCTTGAGTCCACCTCCACTTTATGTCAAACCTTCCCGTTGTGTCAGTACATATTCTATTGTTTCATCGGTCCATACTATCTCTCGTTCTGATTTCGTGTCGATGATGTGGGAATCGTTATGGCCCACCTTCGACGAGTCTATTCCTGTCGACACCAAATCACTATCCAGGAATTAGGCTTAGGAGTCAACCATTAGTACCTGGGTACCTGCATGCCTCAATGGCAGGTTTCCTCGTATTCAACAGTAGGTTTTCATCAATGACCTCTGATTGAATGATCTCTCGGATGCTCGACATCAACTCCTTTATTCGCATTTCGTTGAGATGTACTATAGATACCTTGGGGATCATTGTCATTATTGGTGATTTCCCTCGCATTTGCTAACGGTTCACATCATTGACCGGTAATCAAATGGTTTCTACCATGTTCGACTTCAACACCTTGTAATCACATGGCTAGATTCGTATCGTTTGCGATCGGGTAGAAGACCCTGGACACCCTTTTGTATTTTGATTACGTCCAGGTTGCAATGGAGATTTCCTCTGTATTGTCACACAGATCCACTTTTGTATTGGTCGTGGCTGTGTCAGTACTGTCTCATGGATCTACGCTTGTTCATAGTAGCCATGATTTGTCTACAGTCTATATCATCTCAGTACTCATGGATCTGCAATGTATTGGTCGGCAGCCATGCTTTGAGTCATTTGTTTCCGAGCATGGGAATGCCCGCCTCGGTGGTATATCTGACATTTTGTCTCTATTTTTCAGCTCCTTGTTGCTCTCCTCGATGCTATCTCCGAACCATATTTGTAAAGTCTTTCGGCCATCAGTCTCTTCTGACCTCACACTTTAGGGGGCATCTGTTATACCTCAATATTACACATTACATATTAGTGTCGCATCCTTGCATTACCGACCTAAACGACAGTTTCCCTTAAAGATCATCTGAACATCCAGAGTGAAAACCATTGACTGAATACTGAAAGCAAAACCTTTTTCTGCCATCTTCCAGCCCAACTTAGCCCTGTTTGTGAGCACTACCGCTCCTTGCACATCTACAAGGGCGCGGTAGTTAGCACTACCGCGCGTTGCTCCTTCTCTGGGGCGCGGTACTACCGCGTTATGTTCAGTTATAGGGGCGCGGTAGTCTGAAATTAGCCTTTTTGCCTTGGATTTTGGGATTTCGACCTTCGAGGAGATTTTGTTGGGATTACTACCTTTGGTTCGATCCTAACTCCTTCTTTGTTTAGCTGGCCTGATCCACTAAACCCTCCATAGATCCACACTTCTCTCTTGTTGGTTAGCCTTCTCATGTGCTATAAGAGAGAAGCTTTCCATGGGCCAAAGGGAGGACTTTTGGGGCATCAAACCTATGATCTTTAGACTGCTGCAGAGATAGCTAGAGGAAGCACTTGGAGCTGGAGGATTAGCTTGGACATCAAGCAACCTTTGTAAGCACTCTTCAAGTTGATAATAAAGATAACTTGTCTTGTTTTCCCAAATCATTTGTGTTAATTCTGTTTTAATGATATGATTTGTATCTTTCATAGATTTAGATCCTAACTCATGTTTCAGGTTGCTAGAGAATAGTGCATTCTTGTGTCTTGGTTCCATTTTGACAGGTTCATTTGTGAGGGCTTGGAGACTGGAGCAAATACCAAAAACAAGCGTTTGGATAGAAGGTTAGTTAAACTCCTTCCACTCTCCTTAGCATTTTAATCCTGAGATGTTTGTTAGATCTAGGGATTCAAGGTAGCATTTGTTTCCTTTTTGTCTTAGTATAGAGTCAGTACATCCTGCTTTATCCTAAGAGAGTTTCTACCTATCCGTAGGGAGAAATTTCTACAACACTTCAAACCTCATCCACCAAACTAATGGATGCATCAAATCCATCAAAGGCTGGTCCACCAAACATGAGCTCTTCTGATTCCTCAATGGAAGAATGGCTCACTCCAGGAAGAAGCTCAGTTTCATTCTAGGAAACTGTATGTGCTTGGAACTATTCATCTGAATTTAAAATTTCCTCAAGCACATGCATGTCAGCATGTACCTCATGAACCACCATCTCATGAGGTTCATCCATATAACTCTGAATACAACCAACCATAGGAGACGGGTTGAATGGTATGAGTGATATTTGCAACTTTTGATGAAGTTGCTCTATCTGGATCTTAGATTCTAAGAGGGCACTTTGGGTGCTTCTTAAAGAATCTTGGGTGGTCATTAGTTCGTCATTGAGCTTGTAGATATCATCATCATCCTTCAAGGATTATCCATGCAACATATGCACAAGCTCATGTAAATAATTTCTGTCAGAAAGCATATCTGAAAATTTACCTTGGATTGTGGACATTGCTCTCTGAATCTTCTCCATGGCTTCAAGGAAAGATGAATCTTCCAATGAAGCAGCTCTCCAAAAATATTTTCACATTGAAACATGTGTGTCACAGAGAGTGTGAAAGGCCTCCTTGATACTTCTTTCATTCATATTGAGTGGCCTTTAAAAAGGGGAAGGTTGAGAATAAACCTCCTCATCATCTACCCATCATGGATCAACCTCTTGAAGCTCAAGTGGTGATATTGAGATTGATCTTGTGACTTCTTCCTCGACTGCAAGGATTTCATCTTATTTAGTATTAGGGGAACTTGTACTTACAACAAACTCATCAAGAGGTATCTCTATGTCACCCACACAGAGAGATGGACATCCATCAAAATATGTCTCCTAAAAACTTAGGCACCCATCAGTAGATACCTCTTCATAGCATCTATTAGTAGATTCTTCTTCAGAATTTGAAACTATTGGTAGATGTCTCTTCTTGGTACCCATTAGTATAAGCTACTCTTTGATCCATACTTTTTTTATCCTTAGCATAACTAGTGATGGATTCTTCATGCTTTCCCCATTTGGAATATATGTTTGAAGAAAATCCAAACAATCTCATGATGTTAGAAGATGCAGTTTGCTTATTTTTTCTTCCTTCTTCTTTACTCACGGGGGTAGAACAACTTGGTTCCTCCATGGATGGTTTGATGCTCTCTGTTGAATTCAAATATTCATCCTTTATCTCAAATCCAAATATTCAATTAAAGTAATCTTTGAAATAAATGACCTTACCAATCTCCTTCCCCAAGGCTAGGTACTCCTAGTACTGGCATGGCAATTTTTCAATTGCAGTTATCATTTCTGTCAAATATTTCTTAGGTTTCTCCATCAATGGTTCATCCAATTGGTATATGCACATATGGTCACAAATGTAACCATCCTCATTCCTAGGTAATCCTTCGTCAGTGTAAATAATTTATTCTTCCTCATACAACTCCCAACTTTCATCTTCCATGTCTGCCACTGGTTCCACAATTGCAAATTGAAAACAATTTTGTGATGTCTTCCACTGAGAGTTACTTTCCACAGGATGAGCCAAGGAAAGTGCTCTGATACCACTGTAATATCCTTGAACTGATTTGGAGTTGATATTATGCAAAATTACAACTTAACAACACAATTTTGACAAGCAGGAAACTAGTTACAAAACTAGTTTGAAAAGAACTGGTCAAAGGCACAACTAAATGACAACAAGATTAAGAATTTGGGATATTAAGGTTCTTCCAAATGTATGGGGGTGTGTGCATCAGAAAAACATGTCAAGGACAAGTCCAACTCTGAGTCCTATGCACAAAGTACTAGGGCCATTTATGTTTCGAGCATAAACTAGGCTGAAGTCTACTCCAATGCTTCCTGGGCACACCAACATATGCAAACTAAACTTAGTGTTTACACCTGAATGAAACAAAATGGTGGATATCATTCCTTAGCACTCTAATCAGTAAGTGGAAAAAATATTCTGATCATTTGGGAGGATCTGGGGGTGTTTGGAAGCAAAAGAGTCAAGGGCGCTAATTAGGACTGCTCAACTAGTGGATTTCCAAGCTCTTCCAAATAGGATTAGGAATCTTCGAATCCTCAGGAAAAGGGTTGGGATAGATTCATTAGTATCTTAGGATCCTCAAATTACCTTCAGATCAGAAAAATGACTCATACTTAGTCATGAATTGCAGAAATGGTAAAACTAGTTAAATACAAGTGCATAATGAGCTAATCTTTGAATTACTTGTTCCAAATTTCCTTAAAGGATTAAAAAAATCAGTTCTGAAGCATGTGAGGGTTCTGATAAAATTTAATGAACAGAAGCAGGTCAAAAATGGAGGTCCTGAGCAGATATTATATAAATTATTACATTCAAAACTTCAGGGAGTCTCCAATGCTTAGAGAAATCTTACACACTGAACGAATGAGTATGGGAGGAGGAGAAGA
This sequence comes from Larix kaempferi, assembly GCA_027924585.1. Taxonomy (NCBI): domain Eukaryota; kingdom Viridiplantae; phylum Streptophyta; class Pinopsida; order Pinales; family Pinaceae; genus Larix; species Larix kaempferi. Next base: position 4,466,844 of record BSBM01000705.1, read on the forward strand.
AGATGGAGTTCTACACTAGATCTGATATATGACTGATAACATGGATGATATATGTAGATTAGGTTGCACTGAACTTCATGAGATGCTCAAGGGCGCATTCATCAACTGAAACTTCACACATGCGCTCCTTAACATTGAAACCTTGGCTCTGGTGAGAATGGTTGTATCTTGGTCATCCAGACACCTTTTTTAACAAGAAAAAAGGCGTTTCTTACTGGAAACAACCCTTCGGATGCAATTGGAACAGGTCTCCATTTCAGCCCTTCCACATTGTTCCCACTGAATGAAGGGAATGAGTAGAGATTTCTAATTGGATGTTTGATATTCATTCTTCTGACTCTCAAATCATCTTGAATGGAATTCAGGAGCTGCACATCAGAATATACGTGGCTACAAGATGATATTCAATGGTTGTACAATGTTCTTCAGTACCTATAAGAGAGAGTGGAAGAGATACTGGAACAATAATGGCTAAGGGGAGCATCACCCAAAGCAAGGTTGAGGCACATCACTCAACAAGAGAAGCTAAAGCTCTCACATTCAATTACAAAATGGTCAAAAGATGTGAATTGGAGTTGGAATCATTCGTTTATAGAATTTTAGGGTGACCTGTTGAGCAAGTTGAATAGATTGGTGACCTATGAGAACCCTTCCACATGAGCCACCCATGAGTGGATATACTTTCCTTGATTTTTCCTTACAAGCTTTTCTTTCCTTTAGAAACTGTACCCCCCTTTGTCTCAAGATGTTTCCTTCTTTATTAGATTTTCCTACTTTGAAAACTAAGCTCCCTTTTAGAAACTGTGCCCTCCTTGGATTTTTTTGGATGTTTCCACTTTTCTTCTTTTGGCATCTTCTTACACCTTCCTTGCTTTTCCTCTTTTATTGCCTCCGGTTCTATTTTAGCAACCTTATCCTCATGAGGTAGCCCTCTTGGCCCACTTGCTCAATATTTAGGAATAATTATTCATAAAAATAATTAAAATTAAATAAAATTATTGTTTATAATAGACTTAGGATAATTTTTATTCTAAGCATACAAAGATGAAATAAATTTATCTCCTTAGGGGTTATTTTGTCCCCTTTACCCATGAGAACTAAATGAGCCAAAATTCGGGACATGACAGGATAAAATTGATCTTAGATTTATTACTCCTCTGGTTGGGTACTCTTCCAATCATGTGGAGAATCTGCCAATGTCTTCTACATTGTAGATTTATATCATTGGTCCCTTTGTGTTCAAATATGCCTAAGTCACTACAGTGTCGTGCTCATTGTTCAAGGATAAAACCTGTGTCATCCATTCTGCAATTTCCTTGACTTCGTATGCAAGCCATTCCCTGGTGTTAGTATGTTTTATCATGTACTCGGTTCTACTTCAACTTAGATCATCCATTAATTATTCCTCATGTTGGATGATGGAGGATGCATTAAGACCTCCCTTCCAATGGACTTCCTCCCATCGACTTCAACTCATTTTTCTCTGGAAATGATGTTTAGAGTTTTGGAAGTAAGGCTTGGGGATTGCAGTCATTAGTGGCAATTTCCCTCGCTATTAGGTAGTGGGAATACATCAGTGTCCCCTACTTTATGGATTCTTCAGGTGTTCGAATTCAAGAACATTTATTCACACCTGTTAGAATGTACTAGGTACCTTGGGGCCCATTTTCATTATCGGTGGGTTCCCTTTCATTTGTTAACGGTTTATATCATTGAACAGTAATCAAACGGTTTCCTCCATGCTCGAATTTAGCTCATTTATTCGCATGGTTAGGATTCATACCTTTCGGTGGTTTGGATTGAAGACCTTGGGCCTATAGTAACATCATCATATTTTTTTATTACCTAAGTTGCGCAAGACTGAACCACACTCATTTTGGCTCTTGATGAGACATATATCCACTTTTTTTTAGTGTGGCTATGGATCCACTTTTGTATTTATGTGGCCATGATATATGAATCAACTATACATATGTATTAGATCCTCGTTGTATCTTCCTGGAATCCATGTTCTATCATTTGAACATGGACATTTATCCCAAGGATAAGATTGTCTAACACCTTTCTCTATTTCAGGTGCTTCGTTGAGCCTACAATTCTTGAGTCCTCCTCTTTCCTTGACTCCATATGCCAACCGCTCATTTTTTATAATGTATCTCGACAATCATGTTCCCTTCTAACCTCATACATTTGGGGGCATCTGTTAGAACCAAAATTGTCATTTATTCGTCTGTGATGACACTTGCATGTTGATGCTCTCATGACAACACTTCATGAAGCTACTGTTGTTCACAAAAAAGGACACTATGGATGGAAGAGCCATAATTTGGTGCTTAGTGGTGTGGCCTTAACTTATTCATTGATCATCCAGTAGTTAGGGGGCTTGTGACCATATTTGGAGACCAAAAAATCCCTTACAAAACCCTCAAAATGGCGTTTTTAGCCTATTTCCCCCCCACGCGTATGTTGCACTTGGTTCACCTACGTATGGTGTGCACCTTTCCCTTGTTTCACCTGCGTGTGCCTTTAAAATTGCCAAAAAATATAAAAATTCTCAAATTTGGGGCAGTTTGGGTGGTTTTGGGAACTTCCTCCTTGGTTACAACTGCTCCCTCCTTGAATCTAACAATCTCCTTCCATTATAAAATAAAGGGAGATTCATCCATGAGATGGAATCTTATCCCACGTATTTTTATGCTGGAGAAATCATCACCCTCTTTCCTTTTCCATTTATGCCCTAGTTGCTATAGAACCTTAATGCATCTAAGTTGTGGTTGGGATTCTTGGAGAAGAGAAGCTGTAGATCATGAATCAAATGTTTCATGAGGTGCTTGAATAGAAGGAAGGTAAATTTATATTTGATTCAATTATTAATGAAATAATAGACATATTTCCCTTCCCTAACAACTGTGTGTTAAGATTATATGCTACTATAGACTAGAATAAGCATTCAATACATTTTCACAATAGCAGCATAATAAGGATCTCTGAAAGATACACAATCACAAAGTACACAACAATATATCCTAGGAAATCCTCAAGGGGAAGAAAAACCATCAAGAACTTCCTCAATATAGATGATCAAAGTACAATCCCAAAAAATAGGTATCACAAATAAGAGAGACAAACGACTCAAACTCTAGACCCAAGCCAATCCTCCTCCTCCTTCGCAGATATATCTCTCTCCTCTAATGCGAATTGAAAAAGTGAGTGAATCGTACAAATGAAGGAAAGACTCCTTCTATTTATACTTTACTTTTTACTTAACCTTCAACCCATCTAGGTCGGCCTTAATAACTCTAACTGGTCTGACTTCTCTAGGAATACTCAATTAATACTTATATTACATTCCAATGGGTACTAACGACCCGACTTACAATGGAGGTTTAACCTCATGACCTTTACATGGCCAAATGAAATAATGACATCCCCGAACAGAGGTAAAACATGCCCGACGGAGTTACAATAATAAAGTACAAGTAGAATATTCTTTGAAATTACATTAATTTAACACTCCCCCTTAACAAGAAGGGTATTCTAATGAGAATAACAACTGTATGTGTAACGTACTCTACACAACATCATCGGAGGGAGGAGGGGCATCATCAACAACATCATTTGGAACATTGGTTGGTACATCTATAAATCAATGGAATTTCTTCAACATCAATATTAGCAACTGGAACAGTTGTTGTAACATCATCAACTTCTACAGCACGACGCGAGAACCTCATCATCATCTTCAGTACATAGTTTAAGTATCATCATTTACAGCACTGGAGCATCCTCATCTATAGTACTCAAACATCATCATCTACAACACTGGATCATCCTGTAACATCATCATATTTAGCACTAGAGCATCCTCATCTACAGTACTAGAACATCATTGGGAGCATTATTACCTGCAACACACATGATCCTTCCTTTAAGAACTAGGGATCATGGACAATCCTTCCTTTCGAAACTCAGGATTTAGTCCAATAACTCTAGTGATCCTTCCTTTCGGAACTAGGGATCATGGACAATCCTTCCTTTCAGAACTCGAGATTCAGTCTAAAAACTCTGGTGATCCTTCCTTTCGGAACTAGGGATCATGGACAATCCTTCTTTTCAAAACTAGGGATTCAGTCCAACAACTCTATTGATCCTTCCTTTCGGAACTAGGGATCATGGAAAATCCTTCCTTTCGAAACTAGGGATTCAATCCAACAACACTGGTGATACTTCCTTTCGGAACTAGGTATCATGGACAATCCTTCCTTTCAGAACTAGGGATTCATTCCAACACTTACATCTTAGAAAATCCTTCCTTTTGGAACTAGGGATTCAGTCTAAGGATCAACACTTAAGGCTATCCTTCCTTTTGGAATTACAGGATCATTGTCTAGGGATGCTCAATCCCACTACACCACAATATCATCAACACTACTCCCCCTTTCAAGGGAATTCCTTACGTAATACACCAATATTTTCATGGAAGTGCTAAAAATTCACATGAGGTAGAGGCTTAATCAACACATCTGCAACCTGCTCACATATTGGAGCTTTATAGCTCCTTTCTGCACCATATCACAGATGAAGAAATACCGTATTTCTATGTGTTTTGTCTTCTCTTGGAACACGGGGTTCTCTGTCATCTTTATACAACTCTGGTTATCACATAGAATCATTGTGGTATCCAAATCCAGATCAAATAGGCCTGATAACAACTTCCGAAGCCATATAGCTTCACAATTGGCAGAACAGGATGCAATATCTTATGCTTATGCAGTGCTGAGAGGTACACTGGACTGCTTCCTTCTTAGCCATGAGATCATGGCTGACCCCAGAATGTAGCAACCGCATGAATTTATCTTCATGTCTGAGACACTTCCTGCCCAATTTGAATCTGTATAACCAAACAGTCTGAAATCATGATCTCGAGTGTAATTGAGACCATAGTCTATTGTACCTTTTAGGTACCTCATCACATGATTTGTAACTACAAGGTGATCACGTCTGGGATCAACCAAATACTGACTCAAGGTGTTCACAGCAAAGCATATATCTGGCCTGGTATTCGTCAGATACATCAACGACCCAATAATATGCCTGTATAGAGTCACATCCACTAATTTTGATGAAGTATCAAATAGTAACTTCAAATTTGTATCCATGGGTGTGGCCATGGATTTACACTACAACATGTCAAATCTTTTCAATATTTCTACTGCATACTTCCCTTGGTTAAGGAAGATTCCCTCTAGGCTTTTCCATACTTCGATATCTAGAAAATAATGCATCAATCCAAGGTCTTTCACCTCGAATTTTGCAGTGAGCTTCTTCTTGCACTCTGAAATTTGCTTCTGATTTCTTGTCAGGAATAATTCATCCACATATAGTAATAATATGACAGGTTCATTATCCATAACCTTGAATTAAAGGTTAGGATCAACTTTACTCTTGGTAAATCCCAAGCTCGTCAGAAAACTATCAATTCTTCCATACCAATCTCTTGGAGCTTTCTTCAACCCATACAGATCCTTCTTCAGTTTGCAGACATGCATCTCTTTGTTTTCAACCTCAATTCCTTATGATTGTTCTATGTACACTTCTTCTTCAATGACACCATTTAGGAAGGTTTTTTTCACATCCATATGGTGTAAATTCCACTTCATCGTGGCTGCAAATGCCATGATGGTTCTAATGGAAGAGTACCTTGCTACGGGAGCAAATAATCTATTCTTTCCTTTCGAGAGAATCCACGAGCCACAATACTTCCATCTTGTATATCCATTTATTTCATCTGTATAAGTTACTGGATACCAATATATTGAACTCTGTTGCAATTTCTCTCTTGCACCCATCTATGAGCTTCTTATTTTCAAACTTGTAGCAAAGGTTGATGTATCATCATCATTCTATCCATGGGTGACTTCTTGAGCTTGTACAAATTCATCTTCAATGTGCATACATTTGGTTCTCTGAGTCCTGGAGGTTGCTTGATATCTTCTTCTACTTTGATTACACCATGAGTCTAGCTACCAGAGAAACATCTTGTCATAGTCGACTTCATCTGCTTGATTTCATTATCCTTGTCTATAGTTGAACCATCGTCACTTGTTCTACGGAAAAAGCCTCATCATTCTTCATTTGTAGGTGATCGTGTACGATGCTTCCTACAAGTCAAATTCAATAGCATGGTTAGAAACATTTCATAGTTTCCAAAACATATGCATAAAAACATAGGTCACACTGTCATAATGCTATCTTAGCCAATAACACAACATTCATCCATATCCCACATTCATCATGGTAAATTTCTAGATGCCTTTCATCTCTACCAGAACATTATCAAGAGTGTGCACTACTCTTAACATGTCAACAAAGAGATTTCACTCTAGATAAGTAGCAATGGAATGTTGTATAGAACCATAGGCTACTTACCCATCACATGCATATTACACTTCCTAGATCTAGGAATATAAATATGTACACAACTGAACAATATCATTTAACCAATTTGACAATTCAAATACTTATCTTAGTTTGTTTGGTAGGATATCTTTTGATCCTAGTCTCATTGCATGGATTACTGGATTGTCTGATGGTGAGCTCTACTCCATCATTTGATTCTGAGGTCCTGTGCCTTTCTTGCTTATGATCTATGATATTGATCCAGTCTTCTACCATAGATCAAATATGTTTCCAAATGTCCTTTTAGTTTATATATACTTCCTTCTTCCATTCCAATAACAACTACATCTTCTATAAATTTTCCTTTGGGCCACATGAGAACTTCTCCATCTATAAAGACAACCCTAAACCCTTTCTTATCTAAATCTGAGATAGAAAGTAGGTTCGTCTTTAGGCCTAGTACATCCTTCATCTTCATCGGGGTTCCTGAATCAAGCTTGTAGGTTTCTCATCCTATTCTCCTAGTGAAACTTTCTGAGGGGAGTCCTTTTCTTCAAAATTGGAGAGAGAGTGCTTTGAAGCACCGACATTATAGGACATATGCTTCAATTTATTCCTTTGGTAATTTCCTGGGAGGTCCTTCTTCTTCTTCTTCTTCTTCTTCTTCATCTTTAGAAAAATGAGCATGATGTCTTTTGTTACTCTTCTTTTTGTTTTCTTCTTTTCTTTCTGGACAATCTTTGGCAATATCTCCCATCCTATCACAACAGAAACATTGATAAGAAGAGAAGTCTCTTCTCTTGTGGTTTCCTTCTTATACTTTTGAAACTTCTTAGGAGGATGGAACTCCTTATGATTTTCCTTCTTGAAATGAGGTTTTCCTTTTCCTCTTTTAGTATGGGTAGCTAGAGCTTGATCATCATCTCTGAGTATTGCTTCTCGATTTGCCACTCTAGCCTCCTCTTGGATACATTCTTCCCATACAACTTCAAATAGTAGAATTTCCTTTCTTGCACACAATGTATGGATAAAAGAGTCCCAAGGTCTAGTAAGACCATTGAGAGCAGTCATCACCAACTCATCTTCATCAAGGGTGTCTCCAATTGCTTCTAGTTGTTCTTTGAATAGAGAAACCCTTGTAAAATATTCCTAAATGGATTCTCCTTGGCTCATCTTTGTACTTTTGAGTTGAGATCTCAAATTCATCTTCCGATTAATGCTTCTTCCTTCATACATTCTTGTTAGGGCATCAAACATCTCCTTTGGATTTTTCTTGGATGACACTTGAGGAATCAAGTGATATTTAATGGAGTCTATTATAATCCTCATAGCCCTAATCATATCCTTCTTATGTTTTTCCTTAGCTTCAGCTTCTTCAGGTTCTGGTACAACTTCTTTAACAAACTTGGTAAGGTCATTCTCTTCTAAAATGAGTCCAATCCTATACTTCCAAGAATGAAAGTTCTATATGCCTTCCAACTTGTTATCAAGATTAGTGCTTGGTGCCATCTTAACTCGGAGAGCAGAGAATAACCAAAAATCAAAATTTCTCAAAATAAAAAAGTGAACTCACCAAAATATGTGCTTGACTGAGGTGCGTATGCTGGTACACTTGGTTTCTGAAGATTCCAAAATTTCACCCTTGAAAATTGACCTGCGAAATTCTGATCTACAGTTTTCTGGTTCTCTGGTTTTCTGGAGTTTTCTGGTTCAAGGTCAAACTAGGGTTTGACTTTCTAGGAGATTCACCCACTGAAAAACTTTGATCTTTGTGCCAATAGATGTTCCTAGGAGGGGCGCATTTTCCTATGCCACTTGCACTAAAAAATTCCACTTCTGTCAGAAGCCTTAATTTTATGCTCGGAGAGAGAGAGAGAGAGAGATTTACCTTGTGAAAGTTGCTCTTCTCAGGCTAGCTCTGATACCATGTTAAGATTACATGCTACTATAGACTAGAATAAGAATTCAATACATTTTCACAATAGCAACATAATAAGGATCTATGAAAGATACACAATCACAAAGTACACAACAATATATCCTGGGAAACCCTCAAGGGGAAGAAAACCCAGCAATAACTTCTTCAATATAGATGATCAAAGTACAATGCCCAAAAATAGGTCTCACAAATAAGAGAGACAAAAGACTCAAACTCTAGACCCAAGCCAATCCTCCTCCTCTTTCACATATATCTCTCTCTCCTCTAGTGCGAATTGCACAAGTAAGTGAATGGTACAAATGAAGGAAAGACTCCTTCCATTTATACTTTACTTTTCACTTAACCTTTAACCCAGCTAGGTCGGCCTCAATAACTCTAACTGGGCCGACTTCTATAGGAAGACTCAATTAATACTTATATTACATTCCAATGGGTACTAACAACCCGAATTACAATGGAGGTTTAACCTCATGAACTTTACATGACCAAATGTAATAATGGCATCCCCGAACGAAGGTAAAACATCCTCGACGGAGTTACAATAATAAAGTACAAGTAGAATATTCTTTGAAGTTACATTAATTTAACACTGTGTTTATGCTTGTAATATCATATTTGGTTACTTGTTGATGTTCATTAGATTAGTATTTTATGCTCTATTTGAATTTCAATTATTTATTTGTATCCAAATATGTTTGGGGAAGTTTTTTGAGTTGGTTTTATAGGTTCTTTGATTGAAGATCAGGAGCAAAGCTTAAGGATTCAGGGAAAGCTAGGATCAAACTCCATAAATAAGGTACATGCCATTCTAACTTTCAAACTCTTTATTTTTTTTTGCTTGTTGCAGAGCCCTAGATGTCTGCTTTTTCAAACCTAGTATGTTGGTGACCTTATCCCCAGTCATAGGATAGTTTTTCCTCGCAACAACAATATAAGTTTAGCTTCACTAGATAAAACATTTAACTAAGTGTGACATGACATATTTGTATTGTGATGAGGATTTTATTATTATTTTCCTTAGAAATCCCATTTTAATTGTTCTAATATGAGGTGCTTTGACAAGTCAAATTAATGCACTATTGAACCTGCATGAGGATCATAAACATTGTTTCCATCGTAAGGATAAACTAATTTGGATACCAATCTTGGAATGTAAAAGCGAATTGGAGGAAATTAGTTGAATTGGATTACTGCCAAATTCCAAGTCACCAACATAAAATTAGCGACATGCGGTGATTAAGTTTCCATAACCAATTTATAAAAGGATTCAGTTATAAAAAGGGACATTAAAGAAAACAAAAATCCCAAAGTTGGAAAGTGACATTTCGAGAGGTTTAGAATATATATATTCATTTATCATATCATTTACAAAATTTGAAGTAAAGTTTAGAGAGCCCATAAGTTCTAATTCAAGTTAAAAAAAAGGGTATAAGGAGTTTTCTAATTAATTCAAGGGTATAAGGAGTGATATATATATATGAGTGGAATATTCAAAAAAAAGTATTTATTTATATTATATGAGTGGAATATTCAAAAAAGTATTTATAAAAAAATTAACTTTTTTTATAAAGTACCCTACATTCTTTTTATAAGTTATACATATCTGAAGGCTTTTCAGTCAATTGAAATGTTATGCATGATAAAGTGGAATATCAATGTTTCAATGTGAAGATATTTACAATCCTTTTCAAAGGTTTTATTTAAAAAAATAAATATAGTAGATAAAAGAATTCTAAAATAAAGAAGATGGATTTTAATGTTGAAAAGAAGGGTAAGTTTTCGAGCACTTTAAAAAAGTTAGTTTCGGTGTTTTTTAGAATTGAAGGGACGCTTGCAGGGAAGGATATCACTATTTATATTGCTACTACCAAACATAATAATTATATTAGTGTTGAATTCACTAACTATCTATTGATCCCCAAGTCAAATATAGTGAAAAGTTAGACTATTGGGATAAGAAACAATATCAAATAAGTGATTTACAACTAAATATTGGAGATTATGCCTTCATATCAAAATTCATTGTTACATCCTTGTGGAATGATGATGGTGACATAATTTTGGATGCACCCTGGATATAAGCACTAGGGACATTCATTTTAAATACGAAGAATTTAATGACATTTTCATACAAAAATAAAAATAAAAATAAACATTTCAAGACTCTACATTGGATTCAGATCCAGTAACATCAAAAGAGCTTAAAAATATCTCAAAACTTATTCTTGAAGATAGTCAAAAATAAATAAATAAAGAATTTGACAAAGTTATCATAAATAAAAATGAAGAAATTTATCGCTTAAAATACCACAGTAAAAAACTACTTACAAAGATCAAGAAGTCAAAAGATAGAAAACAATGCGTTCAGAAGTTGGAACAAGAGAATCAAGATCTAGAGAAGAACCTATTAGAAAAAAATGATGAAAATTCTCACTTGAAAAGCCTTAATCAAGAGCTACCAGAACCAATCAGAAAGTTGAAAGAAGAGAAACTTAAGAATCTAGACATTAAAGATATCAACAAATTAGATAATGAAGAGAAATTGCTTCTAAAAAATCATCATCAAAACCTACTGATGCAAATTAAGAAGCTTAAGAATGATAAGAGGTTGTTGGAAAACAAGTTAGAGAAAATCCAGAAGGAGGCATCAAAGTCCTCATGAGTAAAAATCCATGTTGTGGAAAAAGGAACATATACAGATCCGATTAACATCATAGCTCAAGAAGATGCCTACCTAGTTGAAGAACAAACATATAAGGATGTTGGAGTACAAACGAAGAGAAGTCCAAATGTACGTACTAATAGAAGTTCATCAATTAACCAAGCAACATCAAGGCGTGAAGAATATTATATATCGAAATTAAACCAGGAAAACGCTACAAGCATGATAAGAGAAAATAATGTCATAAGAAATCCTTATCAACATCCAAATCATAAAAGCATATATCTTAAACAATTAGAGTATCAATATCCCCTAGGTCAGGAACAACTAAAATATCATTCGAAAAATATTGATATTAGTGCAATTAAGTCTCATGATAATAGTTCATCATGGAAGTGCAATGTTTCAAAAAGAATTGAATTAGGATGGTCCAATCCTTTTATGGTTCAAAAATTTTGCTCAGCACTCATAGGTTCATATTGTCTTGTCTTATCAACTACGACAGAACAAAGAATGATGTGAAAAAAATACAAGTTGAGGAAAAAGCATTTCTAAAGAGGAAGGAAATGTTATGAGCATAAATAACATTTATATACATAAGATAATATCAGTAATAACAATAATAATAATTAATGAAGAGACATATTGAAAAGATGTTTCTTATAAAAAATACATGACTATTAATGAAAGAGCACTTCATCTAGATATATATATATTAGGCCCTAGGTTGTAATATATCATCTCATTCATAATACACATTTTACTCAATATTTATTATTTTAAATGAATTACTTTATATTCCATATATTTTGGATAATTTGTGTGTGAATGAACTTTGTTCACCTCATCTACTCCCACCACCTTAGTCAAATCTATTAGCTTTGATTAAATGCCACACAACAATATTTTTCAGATCCCTATCTATGAGGGTGATGAAGATCCTAAAAGACATTGGTTTATATGTGAAAAAGATTTGGATGCAATGGATGTGATAGATGAACCAAAAAAATGGCACAATTTGCAAGCAGACTTAGAAAAAGAGTGCTGACATGGTTTTTTGAACTTCACCAACAATAAAAACAAGATTAAGATGAGCAAATTTTTGACATTTTTTAAAACTCAACATATTAAGCAGATATCGGCATAGAGATTGAAATAAATCAAACAAGTGGAAGGAGAATCCTTCAAGGATTACGACAATAATTTAAAGATATGCCGATCCAAATCCCTTATACAATTGATAACAAGCTCTTTGTGTTATGGTTCATTGCTGGTATCATTTAGAGAGTTAGGGCACAATTAAGAATGTGTGAAATCAAATCGTTCAAAGAGGCTTTACAAAAAGAAAAATAGATTGAGTTAGACGATGATGGGGTGACGTAACATCCCGAAAATACCAAAATAATTTTATTTTATATAATAGCAATAATTATCAAAGTCATTTAATGCGGAACATACAAACTAATTCGAATTCTTAACTAAGATAATTTAAAGATGATGACATGTCATAATCCTCAAATAAATATAGTTGTAATTGCTACTTCAGATATGAATGGATGTTAAACTCCTTAACGAAAGATCTTTGTATGATTATGTAGACGAGTACAGTTTACAAAATTGTTTAAGTTCTTGGTTAATATTACATGCTGCTACAGTTTGTACCGCTTTGATATTCTTGATGGAGTGCTGACAGTTTGTTTGTTTGTTGAAGAAGGAATCCTACGAGGCACCCTGGAGCTTACTTAGCTACATTTAGCTAAGGCATTTGAATCTTGTTTCCATGTGCAGACTACAGGTAAGAAATCCTATAAGACAGCATATGTTAAGAGTACTTTTGTTTTTCAATTCATCGTCAATGTAAAATGTTAAGTACTTCCTTGCGACACCAGTAACTGAAGGTATGGGTACAAGAATTTTGCTCCTAGTTTAATTATTGTCTTACAAAGCTCCTTAATGTTATCATTCCATGTCGTCCAAGAGTTCTGTTGTGATGCTACATTTATTGTCATGAGACTACTGTCATTAATATTAAAACAACAATACTACTATCTATTAAGTATGCTATTACGAAACTTGTAGGAAGTAATGTTTACACCTTCGATCTATCATCATACTTAGCGTCTACAGGACTTAGATTACTCTATGTCGTGTATTTATCATTCCAATACACATACAAACTTTAGAGATGAAATAGATATATATCTTATAGCTACTATTTATTTACATATTGCATGGCATGTTATTCAATTATTCGATACCAATTTAAACCTTGGAATTATATAAAATAAACACTACATATTACCATGTAATATGATATGGTTTTTACTATACAAAGATATGAAGAACAAAAGCAATATTGTGCTTTTCGATATGAAATCCTAACTATACATTTAGCACCATAAGATATTATCCTATACAAACCACGAATACGATCTAAATGACCTTATACAAATTGTGACTTAAGTGATAGTTTGAACTATGCTGTAAGTATGAGCTCGTATCCTAAGTGTTAATAACATATGTTATTGTATTCGCCCAAGTCTCAACATTGAAGTTATGAATTGCCGGGAAGTAACTTTCCAGCTGCAGGTTGACAGAGTTACGGTCATGTATTAAATTTTATGAATGAACTCCATAGTGGAATGTGTGGCTGTCATACCACATAATCCCTCCACGTGAAATTTCAATGTTATTGTAACCGGGAGTTCTAGTTGGCAAGGTTGCTATGTCGCCTCTCCTCCACGCTGTACACAGTAACGTTCCTTGGCATGCAGGGTTGGAAACTCCATGGTTGTTGTAATTTAATGAGGTATTAATGCGAGTTTGCTTGGCTTTCAACGTAGCACTATTGGCTCTTTTCTATCCGTCGATCACTCCAGATCTTGGTCGTTGGTTTGTGTAACCCTAACTTGTTGTATGTAGTGATAGCAAGTTTCTCTGTCTTTCATTGTGACGCTGAGTCGAGGCCGACAGGCTGCCAAATTTTAGGGTTAGGTCCTCTTCCAGGGTTTCGACCCTGTGACTTATGAGAGGTAAAATTGTAATAGTTACTGGTTTGGCTTCATGCCATAGGGCCGTGATGCAGTAATGTGAAGGGTAGTTATCTGTCAGCTGTTGAGTGTAGTTTGTAATTTGTCTTTCGGCTCTTTCAAAATGGTGGTAACATCTTTTCGATTTCCTGCATGTATAAAAGTTGCAACTGACCTCTGGTTCCGTCGTTAATGTTTGGAATAAAACTCTACAGGGTGAGTAAGTAAATGAATATATGTGATATCGTAGATTTTGCATTTTATTTCTGTTAACAGGATTTTGACCACTCGCATTGTGCTTTGGCAGGTTCCCTCTTCGTTGGAAGGTTTCTATGCAACATTTTTGGAAAGGAAAGCTACTACTGCTTCCTGGTAAGCTCCGGTGGTTCTTGCAAAGCCTCATAGGTGCCTTTGATGTGTTTTCTGTGTGTCGGGAGTTGGAAATCTTTGACTTGTATCAATGATGGATGAATGCTTGCAATGTTTTGATATTATACAAAAAAATGGTTGATCCTCAATCTTTGTATTTGATGTTCGGCTCAGTGGTGCTTTGCTGAAACTTTGGAACCACCTTCGAGTTGGTTTTTGTACCGTGAGTTGCTAAGTTTGGGGTAAAACCCTATGTAGTTTTCATGTTTTTCACGGTCTCAGCTTAATGTTAAACTGTTGAGGGTAACCCTTGTAATTCTCTGTAATATGTTTGGAATGAAAAATCAGAACCGAGGGTTCTTTTTATGTTTGTAAACTATGGTTTGTTTTTCTTTGAAATAAAATGATATATTTGAAATAGTCATTGAGAACACTGTGTAAAATAAATGTTAAGGTTTGTCGAGCCACAATGGTTGTCTTTTGGCCAAGGGTTTATAGTTTGCATAATTGTATGCCTGTACTTTGTTCTCGTTGTTGATAATTATATTTGGAAAATCGCTGAAGTAGTTTGACTGTTAAATATTTTCGAGAGGGTTATGCCTCCATATTCTAGTTTCGATTTTACAAAGGATACCTCATATGAAACCTCCGATTACTATCGAGCTGATGCTGGGCCTTGTACCAAGACTTAATCATTGTAATGGAAATCTCGATAATGTGTATGTTTAGTTGCTAGGGATTATGAGCTAATGTTTAGATATGAAATCATGTTTTCGGCTAACTGCTAGAAATGCTTTGATGTTAAACTCACCATATATATATATAAATGATAGTATGGTTCTAGAAAGTAATGAGTAGGGTTTAATAAGTCATAAATGTTATCATTCTTTGAATAATGTCTACAGTTTGTCGTAGAAGACTTGAGATAGAAAATATGATGTTTGTATACAGCGTTAGGGTTTGCAGTGTCTTAGGTTTTGATACTACTGAAGTAAACATTTGATACTTGAAATCAAACAGGAAATCATTGAAGAAATAAAGTATGTATAATGATAAGAAAACTATATAGTGATTAGTTCATGTAGCTGTTATAATCCTTGGAAATACTATTACTTGGAAATCATGATATGTTTGATTTTAATTGCACTTGCTTGCTATCTTAAACGAATAGAGAAAAGAGAAAAATATATGACTATACAGAAGTTAGACTATGTTTTCTTTCATGTAATAACAAAAGAATTCTATATTACTATCGATGCTATACAGTAATTTTTACTCTGTTTAAATATAGGACAGAATTGTAAACAGAACACTTACTGTAATTATTTGTCCAATCAATGGCAATCTGCCTATCTCTCATCTATCATTTAATTTGCTTCTCTATACTAGATTACTATGCATATAACAGCATGGGAAAAATATAGAGATGTTTATCTAATCAATAATTTACAGAATTTATCTTCAGAATCAAACATAGATCAGAAATAAAATAAATTCTTTTACAAAACAGTGTTTGATAATTCTACTAAACAGAAACATTGAACTGTAAACAAAATAGGAACAGCAAAACCTGGTTAACTGTAGAGAAACAAACAGCCCAAGGATCCTATTCCACCCAACCAATTCCTGAAGACAACCAAGTTACTTGCCTTAGGACCCCCGAGCATGTTCACTGAACCACAAGGAGGAAGAAACTTAGAAGCTTAGGACCTCCACTTGTAGTAACAATAGTTATCCAGTCTTAAAGACTTAGTAGTCAAAGGGACCTGCACCAGCACCTCTGGTTCTCCTTCTCAGAAAAATTTGCAGACTTACAGTTGTAGTCTCACATAGCCTCCCTATTCGAATATCTCAATGATCACCTGATGCACTAGAGGAATATTTCTGCAGAAAACATTGTGTAAGAGCTACCTGCTCAATTCAAATTTTCCTTATGTAGGCTGCCTAGGCCTTTCAGTTGTTAACTGGTTATTAAATGATCTGCCTGCTCACTCCCGCCACCTAGGGGATAATGCCACATTTTTTGGGGTAGTTGTCCCATAACCAACAGCTAGTGGTGAAGTGCAATTGCTTCCATCTGTCCCATGCCTTCTAACAGCTTCCATTCCTCCTAGTGGGTCAGTGAACACTCATTTAACAATTCCCTTGGGTGTTTGTCTCCTACTTTAATTTATTAAATAATAATAATCAGTAATTACATTCATCCTTGACCAAACTTGGTCATAATTACAAAACTTTGTAATTAAAATTTAACATAAAGTATTTTGCCAATAAAATAATATTTTCAGAATTTGGGTAGGTGACATACACCCCCCTTAAGTCTCAACATCATCCTTGATGTTGGTTAATCACTCTCTGAGTGTTCCTGAAACAGAGTTGGGTATGCTGCCTGCATACTACTCTCCAACTCCCAGGTTGCATTTTCTAGGCTAAGGTACTTCCATTGCACCTTTACTTGCCCAATGGTGCGATTCTGGAGCAGAGTTTCCCTCCTTTCGAGGATACAATCCGGTTCCACCTGAAAATCGTCGTCTTGTCCCACTTGTACATCATTGTAGTTTACAACATGAGTAGCATCGTGTACATAATTCTTTAAAAATGATATATGAAAAACATTATGTATCTTTAAATTTGGTGGCAAAGCCAGTTGGTATGCCACTGGTCCAACCCTGGACAATATTTCAAAAGGACCACAATACCTGGGTGCCAACTTGGCACAGCTTCCCAATTTCAATGAACTCTTTTTCGGTCTTAACTTGAGGAACACATGTTCACCAACCTGGAACTCTTTATGAGTCCTTTTTAGATATGCTTGACTCTTTTTCCTATCTTGGGCAGCTTTTAAATTTCTTTGTACCTGTTTCACAATTAGTTCTAACTCCTGCAACAATTTAGGTCCTAAAACAACTCTATTTACTGGGTCATTCCAAGAAACAGGTGTATCACATTTCCTACCATAAAGAATTTCAAATGGGCTAAGTCTGGCTGATGCATGATAATGGTTATTATATGCAAATTCTGCTAAATGCAAGTAGTCTTCCCACCTACCAGGCTGATCCGTACCATACATTCTCAGTAAGTCTTCCAAAACTTGATTCACCCTTTCTGTCTATCCATCCGTTCGTGGATGAAATGTTGTGCTGAAATTTAAGGTTGTATTCAACCCTTTAAACAAAGACCTCCAAAATTTTCCAGTAAACTTAGATTCACGATCTGAAATTATCACATTCGGTATACCATGTCGTCGAAAAATCTGTTTCATGAAGATTTCTGCAATGTCTGGAGCCTTATGAGTAGTCTTCACAGGTATAAAGTGTGCTTCTTTGCTTAGTTTGTCTACTACCACCATGATAGAGTCATTTTGTTTTTGATTTTTGTGTAGTCCAGTGATAAAGTCTATGCTTATCACTTCCCATTTCCAGCTCGGTATAGGCAATGGCTACAAAAGTCCAGCTGGATGTTGATGTTCAACTTTCACTATTTGACAATCCAAACATTTAGCTATGTACTCTGCTATATCTTTCATTCTGGGCCAATAGTGTTCTTTCCTTAGCATAGCAATGGTCTTCTGATAACCTGGATGGCCAGAGTAATGGCTTTTGTGCATCTCATTTAAAATCATAATGTTAAACTGTCGAGGGTAACCCTTGTAATTCTTTGTAATATGTTTGGAATGGAAAATCAGAACCGAGGGTTCTTTTTATGTTTGTAAACTATGGTTCATTTTTCTTTGAAATAAAACGATATATTTGAAATAGTCATTGAGAACACTGTGTAAAATAAATGTTAAGGTTTGTCGAGCCACAATGGTTGTCTTTTGGCTAAGAGTTTATAGTTTGCATAATTGTATGCCTGTACTTCATTCTCGTTGTTGATAATTATATTTGGAAAATCGCTAAAGTAGTTTGATTGTTAAATGTTTTCGAGAGGGTTATGCCTCCATATTCTAGTTTTGATTTTACATAGGATACCTCATCTAAAACCTCCGATTACTATCGGGCTAATGTTGGGCCTTGTACCAAGACTTAATCGTTGTAATGGAAATCTCGATAATGTGTATGTTTAGTTGCTAGGGATTATGAGCTAATGTTTAGATATGAAATCATGTTTTCGGCTAACTGCTAGAAATGCTTTGATGTTAAACTCGCCATATATATATATATATAAATGATAGTATGGTTCTAGAAAGTAATGAGTAGGGTTTAATAAGTCATAAATGTTATCATTCTTTGAATAATGTCTACAGTTTGCCGTAGAAGACTTGAGATAGAAAATATGATGTTTGTATATAGAGATAGGGTTTGTAGAGTATTAGGTTTTGATACTACTGAAATAAACATTTGATACTTGAAATCAAATAGGAAATCAGTGAAGAAATAAAGTATGTATAATGATAAGAAAACTATATAGTGATTAGTTCTTGCGACTGTTATAATCCTTGGAAATACTATTACTTGGAAATCATGATATGTTTGATTTTAATTGCATTTGCTTGCTATCTTAAATGAATAGAGATAAGAGAAAAATATATGACTATACAGAAGTTAGACTATGTTTTCTTTCATGTAATAACAAAAGAGTTCTATATTACCATCGATGCTATACAGTAATTTTTACTCTGTTTAAATATAGGACAGAATTGTAAATAGAACACTTACTGTAATTATTTGTCCAATCAATGACAATCTGCCTATCTCTCATCTATCATTTAATTTGCTTCTTTATACTAGAGTATTATGCAGATAACAGCATGGGAAAAATATAGAGATGTTTATCTAATCAATAATTTACATACTTTATCTTCAGAATCAAACATAGATCAGAAATAAAATAAATTCTTTTACAAAACAGGGTTTGATAATTCTACTAAATAGAAACATTGAACTGTAAACAAAATAGGAACAGCAAAACCTGGTTAACTATATAGAAACAAACAGCCCAATGAGCCTATTCCACCCAACCAATTTCTAAAGACGGCCAAGTTACTTGCCTTAGGACCCCTGAGCCTATTCACTGAACCACCAGGAGGAAGAAACTTAGAAGCTTAGGACCTCCACTTGTAGTAACAATAGTTATCCAGTCTTAAAGACTTAGTAGTCAAAGGGACCTGCACCAGCACCTCTAGTTCTCCTTCTCAGAATAATTTGCAGACTTACAGTTGCAATCTCACATAGCCTCCCTATTCGAATCTCTCAGTGATCACCTAATGCACTTGAGGAATATTTCTGCAGAAAATATTGTGTAAGAGCTGCCTGCTCAATTCGAATTTGCCTTGTGTAGGCTGCCTAGGCATTTCAGTTGTTAACTGGTCATTAAATGAGTTGCCTGCTCACTCTCACCACCTGGGCGATAATGCCACATTTTTAGGGGTAGTTGTCCCATAACTAATAGCTAGTGGTGAAGTGCAATTGCTGCCATCTGTCCCATGCCTTCTAACAGCTTCCATTCCTCCTAGTGGGTCAATGAACACTCATTTAACAGTTTCCTTGGGTGTTTGTCTCCTACTTTAATTTATTAAATAATAATAATCAGTAATTACATTCATCCTTGACCAAACTTGGTCATAATTACAAAACTTTGTAATTAAAATTTAACATAAAATATTTTTCCAATAAAATAATATTTTCAGAATTTGGGTAGGTGACATACACCCCCCCTTAAGTCTCAACATCATCCTCGATGTTGGTTAATCACTCTTTGAGTGTTCCTAAAACAGAGTTGGGTATGCTGCCTGCATACTACTCTCCAACTCCCAGGTTGCCTCTTCTGGGCTAAGGTGCTTCCATTGCACCTTTACTTGCCCAATGGTGCGATTCTGGAGCAGAGTTTCCCTCCTTTCGAGGATACAGTCCGATTCCACCTGAAAATCGTCGTCTTGTCCCACCTGTACATCATTCCAGTTTACAACATGAGTAGCATCGTGTACATAATTCTTTAAAAATGATATATGAAAAACATTATGTATCTTTAAATTTGGTAGCAAAGCTAGTTGGTATGCCACTGTTAGGAACCCATGTCTTTACTTTGTTAGTATGTTGTTGTTGGACGCATATGCTTTGTAAGTCGTCCCGTAGTATTTGTTGATCAATAGTTTGTGTTATTGTTGTTGGCGCATATGCTTTGTAAGTCGCCCGTAGTATTGTTGATCCATAGTTTGTAACGTCCCATGGTTTCGACCCATAGTATTGGCGCCTAGAATTAGTATATAAGTGTGTGTTGAGACCTATGAAGGCACCGTGAAGTTAATTGTATTGAGCTTGCTCATAGGAGGTTTCCCCCTCGAAGTGGCCTGTGATCAATATAAAAGTGATTCTAAGTTCTATCATTTCTGCTATTTCGCATATTCGTATTAATTTATTGTTGCAGGTGCCTCACATCTGGTATCAGAGCACTTTCTTGGGCTCGTTGGGTGAAATTTTTGCCAAAAAAAATTTTTGCATCTGTTGCAGGTTCGGATTTGGGAATAATCCCTATCCGCTTAACTGTGGGAAGTACTTGGGCATAAGCCCTAAAACTCATTGTGAGGAGTACCACAGGAACCACGAAGTAGCTGGCCCATTGAGAGGACCTGCCAGTGAAAAGGGCAATGACCCCTACCTGATTGACTAGTTCCCACCCGTGAGGTAAACCAAGAGCTGTCGTTTGTGGCAAAGCCGTTATCAATTTTACCTGAGCTGTGGAGTGAGGGGTACTGCTCCAATACGCAAGCCGTCAGACAGCATTAGTGGCCGAGTGAAACCCTTGAACTGTTAGGAAGTCGCACATGCCTGGGGTCCATATCTAATTTCAGCTGAACTGTCGTCGATCGTTGTTGCGCCGTTTTACATCCAGTCGTTCAGATCCATTTTGCAAGCTGTTCTAGATCCAGCCATTTTCAATCCATTCGGCGCCATTTCAAATCTCTTTCGAGCCGTAGCTGCTCCAATCCGGAATTTAAAAAAAAAAAAAATCAGTTTTTTCTCCATATATCCCTTGTTTTCACTCTGTTTCCCTTGAAATTTTCGGGGAACCCCTGTCACCCCATTCTGCATATTTCATTCCTGAGGACCCTATCCAAAATTTCCCTTCCCAAAGCCCGAAATCCCACATTTGTCTATTTTTAGGGTTTGCCATAACTTCCTCAGATTTCACCCGATCACCCTCAAATTTTACCACAGAGTTCATTTCTGAATTCTGCTTCTTTGTTCCCCTCTGCCAAATTTTCCCATTCTTTCACCCCGCTTCTGGAATCCTCATTTTTGTTTCCCTGTCTATTCAACAGTGTCCAAAACCTAGTCAAACCCCAATTACCCTTCAGATTTTTTCCCTAGTCCATATTTTCCCTTACTGAAGTAGTTTCTGTTTTTGTTTTCCTACCCAGTCAGCCAGAAAAAAATAAAAAAAATAAAAATAAAAAAAATAAAATAAATAAATAAATAAATAAATAAAATAAAATAAAATAAAAAAATAAAATAAAATAAAATAAAAAAATAAAATAAAAATAAAAATAAAAATAAAAATAAAAATAAAAAATAAAAAATAAAATAAATAAATAAATAAAATAAAATAAAATAAAATATAAATATAAAAAATATAAAAAATTAAAATTAAAATAAATAAAATAAATAAATAAATAAAAATATCTTGGTTATGGTTGTCACCCGTGCAGGAGCAAAAACCATGGAGGAAGCACTTGCAGCCATCCAAGCCAAACTCCAGGATTTGGATGAAAAATTTCTCGGCCTCCATCTTGAACATTCAGCTATGAACAACAAACGGCAGTCCGAGTCTTCATCAGACAATGGGTTCTCCTCTTCCAGCAATTTTCGTGGTCCGAAGCTTGATTTTCCTCACTTCAATGGTACTGATCCAACTGGATGGATCTATCGTGCAGAACAGTATTTGAGTCTGCATAATACTTTTGATGTCAACAAAGTTCCGCTGGCATCTTTTCACTTGGAACAGGAAGCTCTTCAATGGTACCGTTGGTACATCAAGGCTCATCCAGAGCCCAAATGGCCAGACTTTTGCCAGCTCCTTTTGCAACGATTTGGTCCTATTGCTTTTGATGACTTCACAGGAGCCCTCACTAAACTTCGCCAAATTGGCACGGTGAGAGAGTATCAAACCGAATTTGAGAATCTAGCCAACCACACCGAAGGATTGTCTGATGACTTTTATCGGAGTTGTTTTATTAGTGGTCTAAAGGATGCCATCTGCTCTGAGGTCAAAATGTTCTGTCCCAACACAATGATGGAAGCCCTAGGGTTGGCTAAGTTGGCAGAAGACAAAATTGCAGCCCAACAACGCTCCAATCCCTCTTTTGTTCCCTTCTGAAATATGAGTTCTCAGCGACCACCTATACCGTAGGCTCCTCGACCGACTCCTATCAAGCGTTTGTCTGAAACAGAGATGCAAGCACACAGAGAAAAGGGGCTTTTCTATAATTG
The DNA here is from genome assembly GCA_027924585.1 of Larix kaempferi. Classification (NCBI taxonomy): domain Eukaryota; kingdom Viridiplantae; phylum Streptophyta; class Pinopsida; order Pinales; family Pinaceae; genus Larix; species Larix kaempferi. The sequence continues at coordinate 4,489,671 of BSBM01000705.1, forward strand.
TGATGAGAAATTCACTCGGGGACATATATGTGTTCAGCAAAACCTCTATCTCTTGGATGTGGAGTCTTCGCCTGCCTCTGAAATCGGTGACGAAGATCCAGAAACACTGGATGCTCCGGTCGACGTTCAGGAACCGCCTATTGACCCTCCGTCTCAGGATGACCAGCCAAAGATATCTCTCCATGCTTTAGCTGGAATCACCACCCCTCAAACAATGCAGGTCAGGGGTTACTTCAAGAAGCTTCCTCTTACAATACTCATTGATTCTGGTAGCACTCATAATTTCATTGACCCTCGGATCGCCAAACAAGCTGATTGTTTTATCCATCCTTGCTCCAGCTTTGAAGTCATGGTTGCCAATGGGGGCACCTTACCTTGCAAAGGGAAGTGTCGAAATGTGCGTATCTCTATGGGAGATTATACCTTGCGCTCTTACATGTTTGCCTTTCCCTTAGGCAGATGTGATGTGGTTTTGGGCGCTCAATGGCTATGCACACTTGGCCCTATCTTATGGGATTTTGTTGAACTTTGGATGCAGTTTTTCCTCAATGGACAAAAACACACATTGACAGGATTACAACCAGGTTCTCTCAGCATCATCAGTTCACATCGCATGGAAAAACTCCTCAAGAAGAATTCACATGGTGTCATCGCTCAGATCCATTCCATCCAGATGCAACCATCAGCAGTCTCCACTAATCCTTTGGATCTACAACAAATTCTGGATCGATATACAGGTGTTTTTGCTGAACCAGTGGGATTGCCATGTTCCAGTCCAGAAGACCATCGTATTCAGCTCCTTCCTGGTAGCATTCCTCCCAACATCAGGCCCTATCGCTACCCATTTCACCAAAAAACGGAGATTGAAATGCTCGTTCGGGACTTATTGAAGAAAGGTATTATTCGCCCAAGCACTAGTTCCTTTTCTTCTCCAGTTATTCTTGTCCGCAAAAAAGATGGGTCATGGCGCCTCTGCATTGACTTCCGAGCACTTAATCACCTCACCATCAAGGATAAGTTTCCAATTCCTATTGTTGATGAGCTTCATGGGGCTCACTTTTTCTCCAAGTTGGATCTTCGTTCTGGGTATCATCAAATTCGGGTTCATGAGGATGATATTCCTAAAACAGCTTTCCGCACACATGATGGCCATTATGAGTTTTTGGTCATGCCCTTTGGCCTCACTAATGCTCCTTCCACATTCCAGGCCTTAATAAATAAAATATTTCGACCCTACTTGCGGAAATTCATTCTGGTATTCTTTGATGATATCCTCATCTACAGTAAAACATGGGATGAACATCTCCAGCATCTGGATCTTGTCATGCAACTTTTCTCTGACCATCTTCTCCATGCCAAGCAGTCTAAATGTGTTTTTGGACAGAAGGAAGTTGAGTATCTTGGGCACATTATCTCAGCACAAGGGGTTCGCGTGGATCCTGCCAAAATCGATGCCATGACCAATTGGCCGCATCCTCAAACACTTAAGAACCTTCGTGGTTTTTTGGGGTTGACTGACTACTACCGCAAGTTTGTCAAGGATTATGGGAAGATTGCAGCTCCATTAACTGCTCTATTGAAAAAGGATGCTTTTACATGGACACCTGCTGCTCATTGTGCATTTGACAAACTAAAACAAGCTATGTGTACCACACCTGTGCTAGCTATGCCCGATTTTTCCAAGCCCTTCACTATTGAGAGTGATGCTTGCGGCAATGGACTTGGTGTTGTTCTCCTTCAAGATGAACACCCCATTGCGTTCACCAGCAAAGCCCTTTCAAGTAAGAATTTAGCTGCCTCCACCTATGAAAAGGAAATGATGGCTATTTTGCATGCAGTACAGAAGTGGTGCCCATATCTATTAGGGAATCATTTCTGCATCAAGACTGTTCACCAGAGTCTGAAATATTTCTTGGACCAACGTGTCTCCTCCCCAGCACAACAGAAATGGGTTAGCAAACTCATGGGTTATGATTATGAGATCACTTACAAGAAGGGTAAAGACAATATTGTGGCAGATGCTCTTTCTCGCACATTTGATGCCCAAGGTTCTCTTTCAGCTATTTCTATGCCTGTTCCAAATTGGTTGCAATCTGTTCAACAGGGTTATGTCAATGACTCTTCCTTATCTCAAATCATCCAACGCTTGACCAACAACCCTTCTGCTGTACCACATTACTCTTGGGATGGTGCTTCTCTGCGATACAAGGGTCGTCTGGTGCTTCCCCAGAGCACAGATCTTCAACAGGCTGTCTTCTATGAACTCCATGCTTCTCCATCAGCAGGGCACTCTGGGTTCCTCAAAACGTATGAACGAGCACGGCGTAACTTCTTTTGGCAGGGCATGAAAAGGACAATTCAACAGATGGTGGCAGAATGTGATACCTGCCAGCGCAATAAGGGTGAAACAACACTCCTTCCAGGATTGCTTGAACCCTTGCCCATACCTACACGGATTTGGACAGATATTTCTATGGATTTCATTGAAGGGATCCCTAAATCTGGTGGGAAGATAGTGATTCTCGTTGTGGTTGATCGCCTCTCCAAATATAGTCATTTTTGTGCTCTCAGCCATCCCTATACAGCCTCCTCCGTCGCTCAAATTTTTCTGGACCAAATCTTTCGTCTTCATGGCATCCCTTCTTCCATTGTCTCGGATCATGATGCGACTTTCACCAGTCATTTTTGGACAGAACTATTTCGACACACTGGCACAAAACTGAAGATGAGTTCAGGGTATCACCCACAAACAGATGGTCATACTGAAATTGTCAATAAATGCTTGGAAACTTATCTTCGTTGCTTCACCTCGGAACAACAACAACAGTGGGAAAAGTGGCTCCCTCTCGCTGAATGGTGGTACAATACCTCTTACCACACTACCTCTAAAATGACCCCATATGAAGCAGTCTATGGTCAGGCACCTCCAGCTCTTCTTCCATACACCCCCACCAGTTCACCAGTTCAGGAAGTTGACACGGTCCTTCGAAACCGCGATCAGATTCTTCGCATTTTGCGGGACAATCTTCACATGGCAAGAAATCGCATGAAGCAACAAGTTGATCAGCATCGTTCAGAGTGCACTTTTCAAGTCGGCGATATGGTTTTTCTTCGTCTCCAGCCGTACAAACAATCCTCCTTGAAACTCAAAGGTCGTCATAAGCTCACTCCAAAGTTCTATGGGCCATATCGGATTCTTCAAAAGATTGGGTCTGTTGCTTATAAATTGGAACTTCCTCCTTCTTCCCGCATTCATCCAGTCTTTCATGTCTCTTGTCTGAAGAAAGTTCTTGGCACCAACATCAGCGGACAAACGATTTTACCCGAACTGGATAATGAAGGATCCATCCTTTTGGAGCCAGAGGCCATCCTCAATCGGCGCACGCGTCAGCTTCGCTCTCGCTCTATCACAGAGGTCTTAATTCAGTGGCACCGCATGCAACCAGAGGATGCTACATGGGAACCACTCCTTCAGATTCAACATCAATTTCCACATCTAAATCTTTGAGGACAAAGCTTTTTTTTAAGAGGGAGGGGATGTTAGGAACCCATGTATTTACTTTGTTAGTATGTTGTTGTTGGATGCATATGCTTTGTAAGTCGTCCCGTAGTATTTGTTGATCAATAGTTTTTGTTATTGTTATTGGTGCATATGCTTTGTAAGTCGCCCGTAGTATTGTTGATCCATAGTTTGTAACGGCCCATGGTTTCGACCCATAGTATTGGTGCCTAAAATTAGTATATAAGTGTGTGTTGAGACCTATGAAGGCATCGTGAAGTTAATTGTATTGAGCTTGCTCATAGGAGGTTGCCCCCTCGAAGTGGCTTGTGATCAATATAAAAGTGATTCTAAGTTCTGTCATTTCTGCTATTTCGCATATTCGTATTAATTTATTGTTGCAAGTGCCTCACAGCCACTGGTCCAACCCTGGACAATATTTCAAAAGGACCACAATACCTGGGTGCCAACTTGACACAGCTTCCCAATTTCAATTTCAATGCTCTTTTTCGGTCTTACTTTGAGGAACACATGTTCACCAACCTGGAACTCTTTATGAGTCCTTTTTAAAGCTGCTTGACACTTTTGCCTATCTTGGGCAACTTTTAAATTTCCTTGTACCTTTTTCACAATTAGTTCTAACTCCTGCAACAATTCAGGTCCTAAAACAACTCTATTTACTGGGTCATTCCAAGAAACAAGTGTATCACATTTCCTACCATAAAGAATTTCAAATGGGCTAAGTCTGGCTGATGCATGATAATGGTTATTATATGCAAATTCTGCTAAATGCAAGTAGTCTTCCCACTTACCAGGCTAATCCTTAACATACATTCTCAGTAAGTCTTCCAAAACTTGATTCACCCTTTCTATCTGTCCATTTGTTTGTGGATGAAATGTTGTGCTGAAATTTAAGGTTGTATTCAACCCTTTAAACAAAGACCTCCAAAATTTTCCAGTAAACTTCGAGTCACGATCTGAAATTATCACTTTCGGTATACAATGTAGTCGAAAAATCTGTTTCATGAATATTTTTGCAATGTCTGGAGCCTTATGAGTAGTCTTCACAGGTATAAAGTGTGCTTCTTTGCTCAGTTTGTCTACTACCACCATGATAGAGTCATTTTGTTTCTGATTTTTGGGTAGTCCAGTGATAAATTCTATGCTTATCACTTCCCATTTCCAGCTCGGTATAGGCAATGGCTGCAAAAGTCCAGCTGGATGTTGATGTTCAACTTTCACTTTTTGACAATCCAAACATTTAGCTATGTACTCTGCTACTTCATCTTTCATTCTGGGCCAATAGTATTCTTTCCTTACCATAGTAATGGTCTTCTGATAAACTGGATGGTCAGAGTAATGGCTTTTGTGCATCTCATTTAAAATCATAATTTTTACTTCTGGTATGTTAGGTACATACAATCTGTTTTTGTATAACAATAGTCCATTTTCCTTCACACTGTAATCTGCCATAGAATTTTCAGAACTGTTATTTGTTGTATTTTCATTTAATTTTATGTATTCTTCATCCGTTTCACTCCTTTCAAGGATCTGGTTTTCTAAATCTGTTGAGTAAGTACCGATGGCTAAAATAAAATTCAGTTTTGCTTTACGACTCAATGCATCTGCAACCTTGTTCTCTTTCCCTTTAATATGCTGAATTTCGAAATCATACTCACTTAGGAAAGTTAACCATCTAGGTTGTCTAGCGTTCAGATTTTCCTGATCTAATAAATATTTCAGACCCATGTTGTCTGTCAATAAGGTAAATTTTCTGCCAATAACATGGTGATGCCACATTTTTAAAGCATGAATTATTGCTAATAACTCTAAATCATAAGTAGAGTAATTCTTCTCATGTATTTTCATCTTTCTAGATTTGTATGCCACAACATACCCTTCTTGTGTTAGGACTCCACCCAGTCCGTCATTACAAGCATCTGTGCAAACTATAAAATCCTTATTAGGATCCGCTATCCTCAGAATAGGTGCTGTAGTCAATAATTCCTTTAACTTCTTAAAACTGTCTGTACATCTCTGATCCCACACAAATTTCTTCCCTTTCTTCTACAAGGAGGTTATGGGGTTTGCAATCTTCGAAAAACCCTCTATAAATTTTCTGTAATATCCAGTAATACCCATAAATGATCTTACATCTGACACATCCTTAGGAACTGGCCAGTCATTAATGGCTTTTATCTTGTCGGGGTCAACCGAGATTCCTTCTTTAGAAATTATGTGTCCTAAATACTGAATTTTGTCCTTGTGGAAGTCACACTTACTAAACTTAGCGTATAGTTGATGATCTCTCAGAACTTGTAAGATAATCCGTAGATGTTCATCATGCTCTTCTTTGCTTTTAGAATACACTAAAATGTCATCTATAAACACAACTACAAACTTATCTAAGTATTTGTGCAGAATATTGTTCATCAAACACATAAATATAGCCAGGGCATTAGTCAATCCAAATGGCATGACTACGAACTCTTAATGTCCATATAGAGTTCGGAAGGCTGTTTTGAAAATGTCCTCATCCTTAACCCTCACTTGATGATATCCTGACCTTAGATCAATCTTTGAAAATATCGTTGCTCCACGCAACTAATCAAATAGATCATCTATGCGAGGCAACGGATATCGATTCTTGATTGTCATCTTATTAAGCTGGCAATAATCTATGCACAGTCTTAGGGTTCCATCTTTCTTCTTAACAAATATAACAGGTGCTCCCCAAGGAGACACGCTGGGTCTTATATAATTCTTATCAATCAAGTCCTTCAACTGTGATTTCAATTCGTTTAATTCCAGTATATTCATCCTATATGGAGCTTTAGAATTCGGTACTGCTCCTGGCATTAACTCGATGGTAAAATCTAAATCTCTTTTAGGAGGTAATCTTGGAATCTCCTTAGGAAAAACATCTTTGAAATCCTTTAAGATAGGTATGTCTTCTAATTTCAGTTTGTCCTCTTTACAAATAAACTCATCATTTACTACATTTACTGCAAACAACTGACATCCTTTCCTAACTGCCCTCTTAACTTGCATCACTGAAAACTATCTAAGGGTTGTCTTTCTTGGAATACCTTTTACTTCTACAATTTCTCCTTCATCATTAAAACATGTAAAAAATTTCTCGTAACAGTTTATAATGACATGATGGGCTTCTAACTAGTCCATTCCGATTATAATATCATAGGATCCTAAAGGTAAAACATTCAACTTGATTTGGGTTTTTAGCTGATTCATGTATAAAGCACAACTTTCGATAAAATCTGATACTTTCCTCTTTGTTCCTGTTGCTAGTCTAACTAACCAAGATTTACTGAACTTTTTTGTTTTTAATTTAAAACTTTCCACAATATCTGGTGATATGTAACTTAAGCTAGCACCAGGATCAACCAAAATAGTAACAAGAAGATTTTGTAGCATACCTTCAATCTCTACGATAGATATTTGATGATCTGCTTGTCTGTTGTCGAGTGCTGCATTGATTCTGGGCATCTCCCTTTCCAAGTCTCCAACAGTAGGTTCCGACTGAATAGAGTGAATGTTGTTAGTTGTCTGCTTCCTCTTGGGACATTCTGATGCATAGTGAGGACCTTGACACTCAAAACATTTTATAGGTGACTTTTGTTCATTTGTCCTGGTATTATTGGGAGCATTTCTGGGTGCTGTAAAATTCTGCTGTTGACTGTTTCTGAAATTATTTCCTTGAAAATTCTAATTCTGAAAATTTTTCTTTTGGAAACCGGAATTTCCACTGAACCTGAAATTTTTCTTTTTCAGTTCAAAATTGTTGGGTTTATGACTTTTTCAGTTTGACATTCCTTCTCTTTTCTGATTAGTGTCATAACAGAAAACTGCCTTCCTCATAGTGTAACGCCCCATATTTTGACTAGGTGTGTTTATGAGTTAGACACCTTTCACTTTATCTGCTTGTTATCTGTTCGACTCAGCTAGACGGAGTGAACTATATTTTCAGCATGTTAGACATGATGATATGCTGCTACTATGTTTAGGATGTTACTATGTCCATGTTGATATTACAGTGATGATGTTACTATATTCATGCAGTTATTAAGTTATGATTATCATGAGGTTCATTGCTTTTATGATGAAAATATATATGTTAGTGTTTTCATTGATGAAATGTGAAATATATGGTGTCGTACGTGAGTGCCATCCTATGATGAAATTGATAGAACTATTATCTTCCATGCATACCTGTGATGAAATTGTGACGTGAAATAAAATGATGTTGATGATATGGATCAATTGGTGATTGAATGGAAATGCTTGTTATAAAATGTGTATTTTGCGGAATACTAACCTACAGGACTCAAGGGCTATGGGATAGCCGGATACTTGATCTGATATATGGATAAGAACCTATCCATGCAGTACACCTTAGCAACCGAAATTGATGATACGATGACATGGACCGATAATCTCGATAGTAGCAGAGTATGATTTGATAAGGGTGTAGACCCGGTATGTTGAGAGGGATGGATGTGTTTCCCACCCTATGTTCCTATGATACCCGAGGTCATGGGAGGGCCGTGCTGAGACACGCTCCCCATGTAGTTGTGATGACGATGGTCGGATGCCTGCTAAGGGAGGATAGGTCCGTTGTTCAGCCGATGCTATCACTCTCAAGTTCTATGTGGTCAGGTCGGTGAGTCCGACATCCACTTTTATACTAGCAGAGGAAGGATAGGGAGGATGTGGATGTAGGTTAGGATGGGAGGATATGATAGTGGCACGGTTGAGGGTTAGGTATTCGTTGATCTTGAGTTAGTGGTAGTAGGTAGCTTCCCTTGTACTTGATTGATTGAACAAATGTAATCATAAAAATAATGAAATGAAATCTTAAAGGTTAACTGGTAAAGTAACCGATGAAGTTTTAGTAATGTTATGATGAATGTATACTTGTTCAGTTTGCATAAAGTATTATTGGTATTAGTTAGCTATTATGCATAGGAAATATGACGTATGTTTATAGTACATGTCCGTCTTGTGCATACGCTGGCCACACATGCACATTATGCCCATGCACGATAATATTGGTTTACAACATACTTATCAAGATTTAACAATGTTATAAGTTATCATAGATAAGTCAATTAAGTATTTAGTGAATGACTTAATTAGTAAAAGAATGTCAAGTTCTAATGTGTAAAATAAGTTAATTAGTCTTTGTATGTAAAACATTGTAATGAACAATTAAAATAAGTGTCGTTAATTTTAAAGTATCCTCAAGTAAAGGTGTCTTCAATGTGAAGTATAAAAGTTAAACATTAATACTAGAAGAGTGTGCTATATAATTGTTGATCATGATTAATTAAACCATTAAAGTATATTCCATTATTTATACCCAGAAGTACTATGTGGACACTTATCAAGTAAACAAATAAATATTTCTAATTTCTATTCACAATTAATTTAATTACTATTATTATTAATTATTATGTTATTATTGTTATTATTTAATTAATAATAACAATGATAATAATCTTTTTATAAGCATAGTGGATTGAATAAATTATTAAATAGATGATTCATTCAATTAATTAACAGAACCATTCCAAATAAATAAAAAGGGTTGTTTAAATAAATTATTGAATAATTCCACTGCTCGAGAGAAATTGAATGATTTAAAATAATATATAATCCTCATTTTACCTTGAAAAGGGGGATGCATTAATGATTTGTACTTCCTAAAACCGTGACAGCTAGGGCGGTGGAGTGATAAGGAAGTTTGACTTTATGATGGAGGAAAAGATTTCTATAAAGAGAAGTTTTAACCTAGTAGTTGGGGGGTTGGTTTTGGAGGAGAGGAACACTTAGTATTTTGTGTAAAGGAGGAATTGCCGAGGAGGGGGATAACTCGAAGCTTTGAGGAGGTGGGAAACTCAAATACTGAGGAGGGGGTTAACTCAGAAAAATATTACCATTGAGCTATGAAAAGGTGCGAAGAGACGTTGCTGTCGGGATTATCGGTCTGTGGGCTTGGGGGCTAGGAAATCCGTTGATTTCCTAGGGTCAGCAAGATAATAGCTAATCGGCAGGGTGGACACATCATTTTGGGTTGCTAGGGGAACTTACAGAACCCACCGCGTAAGTCTTCTGATCTTACTGCAAATCTACGGGTCCAGGTATTTTACTCAGCTAGCTTAAATAAATTGTATTTTCCTTTTATTTTCAGATTATGCATGTTAAAAGAACAGAGTCGAAATGAAAGATTTAAGTTTATGTTTACTTAAATTGCAAAGACATATAATCATTTAGATAACAAAGACATAGACGGTTGAATTTTTCCAGAAAACATAAGAGAAAACTTGGTATTTACATGAAAATACAAATAGAGACCCAGTGCCTAGTTAGGGGCACTGCACATAGCCTCTTCCAAGGTCTTTGGAATTTCATACTCAATTCTATCCTTAATATTGAAAGGTAAACAGCTCAAGTATCTTTGGATCTTCGGTTTTTCTTTTACGAGGTATGGCACATATCTCAGTAAGTTCAGAAATTTACTATTCATTTCCTTCATGTTCATACTTCCGAGCTTTAAATCGTAGAATTCTTTGGATTTTTATTCATAGTACTGTTCAGATAAAAACTTCTTCTTGAAGTATCGTTTAAAAGTACCCTAGTTTACATCCTTATCCTTGATGCCCTTTACTCTTTTCATGTCATACCACCAAATGTCCGCTTTTCCGGTCAAGTTATATATAGCCATTTTTGCTTTCAAAGATTCTGAATAGTTATAAATCTGAAAATATTTCTTCATGCCAGACAGCCATGCTTCAGCTGTCTCGCCCTTCTCAGTTTCTCCATTGAAAGTTGGAGGTTTAATATTTTTGAACTCCCCAAAAATCAGCTCATACTCTTTATGGCTTTTCCTTCTAGGTTTGTAATATCCTTCACTGCTATCGCTTGAATAGTTACGTTTCTTTTTACATACTTCAATAGCATCTCCCGATGATGTTGAACTGTTGTTCACATCATCGGTTTTCATTTTATTACTTTTGTTACCACGAGGAAGATTTTCAGCCTTGGAGATATCTTCATTTTCTCTCTCCTGTTCATCAATTGGGCACTATTCAAACAACACTTGGTTTAACTCTTCTTGTGCCTTCAGAATTCTTTCATTGTCTTGTTTCACAGATATAATTTATGCCTTTAACTCCTGAAACGCACGTAACAATTCTGACAAATTGTCATTCAATTCACTGTGGCCTTCTTCTGCATAATGTTGTCCCGTGCTATGGCTGTTCGGTTGAAATATGTCTTATAAATGTTCAGCTGAGTTTTCCATACCTGTAACTCAACATAATTTATGTATAACACAATAGTTTAAATTTTAATTAGTAAGATTTTCTGCTGTAATAAAATTTTATGTTGTGTGTTCTTGGACCTTTTTTAGGCCTAGTGTTCGAACATGAGCTCTGATACCACATGTAACATCCCAAAAATACCAACAACAAAAAAAATTATAATAACAATAATTATCAAAGTCATTTAATGCGGAACATACAAACTAATTCGAATTCTTAACTAAGATAATTTAAAGACGATGACACGTCATAATCCTCAAATAAATATAGTTGTAATTGCTACTTCAGATATGAACGGATGTTAAACTCCTTAACGAAAGATCTTTGTATGATTATGTAGATGAGTACAATTTAAAAAATTGTTTATGTTCTTGGTTAATATTACATGCTGCTATAGTTTGTACCGCTTTGATATTCTTGATGGAGTGCTGACATTTTGTTTGTTTGTTGAAGAAGGAGTCCTACGAGGCACCCTGGAGCTTACTTAGCTACGTTTAGCTAAGGCATTTGAATCTTGTTTCCATGTGCAGACTAGAGGTAAGAAATCCTATAAGACAGCATATGTTAAGAGTACTTGTGTTTTTCAATTCATCGTCAATGTAAAATGTTAAGTACTTCTTTGCAACACCAGTAACTGAAGGTATGGGTACAAGGATTCTGCTCCTAGTTTAAGTATTGTCTTACAAAGCTCCTTAATGTTATCATTCCATGTCGTCCAAGAGTTTTGTTATGATGCGACATTTATTGTCATGAGACTACTGTCATTAATATTAAAACAACAATACTACTATCTATTAAGTATGCTATTACAAAACTTGTAGGAAGTAATGTTTACACCTTCGATCTATCATCATACTTAGCGTCTACAGGACTTAGATTACTCTATGTCGTGTATTTATCATTCCAATACACATACAAACTTTAGAGATGAAATAGATATATATCTTATAGCTACTATTTATTTACATATTGCATGGCATCTTATTCAATTATTTGATACCAATTTAAACTTTGGAATTATATAAAATAAACACTACATATTACCATGTAATATGATATGGTTTTTACTATACAAAGATATGAAAAACAAAAGCAATATTGTGCTTTTCGATATGAAATCCTAACTATACCTTTAGCACCATAGGATATTATCCTATACATACCACGAATACGATCTAAACGACCTTATACAGATTGTGACTTAAGTGATACTTTGAACTATGTTGTAAGTATGAGCTCATATCCTAAGTGTTAATAACATATGTTATTGTATTCGCCCAAGTCTCGACATTGAAGTGATGAATTGACGGGAAGTAACTTTCCAGCTACAGGTTGATAGAGTTACGGTCATGTATTAAATGTTATGAATGAACTCCATAGTGGAATGTGTGGCTATCATACCACGTAATCCCTCCACGTGAACTTTAATTGTTATTGTAATCGGGAGTTCTAGCTGGCAAGGTTGCTATGTCGCCTCTCCTCCACGCTGTACATAGTAACGTTCCTTAGCATGCAGGGTTGGCAACTCCGTGGTTGTTATAATTTAATGAGGTATTAATTCGAGGTTGCTCTGCTTTCAACGTAGCACTGTTAGATATTTTCTATCTGTCGATCACTCCAGATCTTGGTCATTGGTTTGTGTAACCCTAACTTGTTGTATGTAGTGATAGCAAGTTTCTCCGTCTTTCATTGTGACGCTGAGTCGAGGCCGACAGGATGCCAAATTTTAGGGTTGAGAGAGGTCCTCTTCCAGGTTTCGACCCTGTGACTTATGAGAGGTAAAATTGTAATAGTTACTAGTTTGGCTTCGTGCCATAGGGTCGTGATGCAGTAATGTGAAGTGTAGTTATCTGTCAGCTGTTGAGTGTAGTTTGTGATTCATCTTTCGGCTCTTTCAAAATGGTGGTAACGTCTTCTGGATTTCCTACATGTATAAAAGTTGCAACTAACCTCTAGTTCCGTCGTTAATGTTTGGAATAAAACTCTACAAGGTAAGTAAGTAAATGAATGTATGTGATATCGTAGATTTTGCATTTTATTTGTGTTAACAGGATTTTGACCACTTGCATTGTGCTTTGGCAGGTGCCCTCATCGTTGGAAGGTTTCTATGCAACGTTTTTGGAAAGGAAAGCCACTACTGCTTCCTGGTAAGCTCCGGTGGTTCTTGCAAAGCCTCGTAGGTGCCTTTGATGTGTTTTCTGTGTGCCGAGAGTTGGAAATATTCGACTTGTATCAGTGATGGTTGAATGCTTGCAATGTTTTGATATTATATAGAAAAATGGTTGATCCTCAATATTTGTATTTGATGTTCGGCTCAGTGGTGTTTTGCTGAAACTTTGGAACCGCCTTCGAGTTGGTTTTTGTACCGTGAGTTGATAAGTTCGGGGTAAAACCCTGTGTAGTTTTCATGTTTTTCACAGTCTCAACTTAATGTTAAACTGTTGAGGGTAACCCTTGTAATTCTCTGTAATATGTTTGGAATGGAAAATCAGAACCGAGGGTTCTTTTATGTTTGTAAACTATGGTTCGTTTTTCTTTGAAATAAAATGATATATTTGAAATAGTCATTGAGAACACTATGTAAAATAAATATTAAGGTTTGCCGAGCCACAATGGTTGTCTTTTGGCCGAGGGTTTATAGTTTGCATAATTGTATGCCTGTACTTCGTTCTCGTTGTTGACAATTATATTTGGAAAATTGCTGAAGTAGTTTGACTGTTAAATGTTTTCGAGAGGGTCATGCCTCCATATTCTAGTTTCGATTTTACAAAGGATACCTTATCTGAAACCTCCGATTACTATCAGGCTGATGCTGGGCCTTGTACCAAGACTTAATCATTGTAATGGAAATGTTGATAATGTGTATGTTTAGTTGCTAGGGATTATGATCTAATGTTTAGATATGAAATCATGTTTTCGGCTAACTGCTAGAAATGCTTTGATGTTAAACTCGCCCCATATATATATAAATGATAGTATGGTTCTAGAAATTAATGACTAGGGTTTAATAAGTCATAAATGTTATCATTCTTTGAATAATGTCTACAGTTTGTCATAGAAGACTTGAGATAGAAAATATGATGTTTGTATATGGAGTTAGGGTTTGCAGTGTATTAGGTTTTGATACTACTGAAATAAACATTCGATACTTGAAATCAAACAGGAAATCAGTGAAGAAATAAAGTATGTATAATGATAAGAAAACTATATAGTGATTAGTTCTTGCAGCTATTATAATCCTTGGAAATACTATTACCTGGAAATCATGATATGTTTGATTTTAATTGCATTTGCTTGCTATCTTAAATGAATAGAAATAAGAGAAAAATATATGACTATACAGAAGTTAGACTATGTTTTCTTTCATGTAATATCAAAAGAGTTCTATATTACTATCAATTCTATACAGTAATTTTTACTCTGTTTAAATATAGGACAGAATTGTAAACAGAACACTTACTGTAATTATTTGTCCAATCAATGGCAATTTGCATATCTCTCATCTATCATTTAATTTGCTTCTCTATACTAGAGTACTATGCAGGTAACAGCATGAGAAAAATAAAGAGATGTTTATCTAACCAATAATTTACAGACTTTATCATTAAAAATCAAACATATATTAGAAAGAAAATAAATTCTTTTACAAAACAGGGTTTGATAATTCTACTAAACAGAAACATTGAACTGTAAACAAAATAGGAACAACAAAACCTAGTTAACTGTAGAGAAACAAACAGCCCAAGGAGCCTGTTCCACCCAACCAATTCCTTAAGACAACCAAGTTACTTGCCTTAGGACCCCTGAGTCTTTTCACTGAACCACCAGGAGGAAGAAACTTAGAAGCTTAGGACCTCCACTTGTAGTAACAATAGTTATCCAGTCTTAAAGACTTAGCAGTCAAAGGGACCTGCACCAGCACCTCTAGTTCTCCTTCTCAGAATAATTTGTAGACTTACAGTTGCACTCTCACATAGCCTCCCTATTCGAATCTCTCAGTGATCACCTGATGCACTTGAGGAATATTTCTGCAGAAAACATTGTGTAAGAGCTACCTGCTCAATTCGAATGTGCCTTATGTAGGCTTCCTAGGCCTTTCAGTTGTTAACTGGTCATTAAATGAGCTGCCTGCTCACTCCCACCACTTGGGAGATAATGCCACATTTTTTGGGGTAGTTGTCCCATAACCAACAGCTAGTGGTGAAGTGCAATTGCTGCCATCTGTCCCATGCCTTCTAACAGCTTCCATTCCTCCTAGTGGGTCAGTGAACACTCATTTAACAGTTCCCTTGGGTGTTTTTCTCCTACTTTAATTTATTAAATAATAATAATCAGTAATTACATTCATCCTTGACCAAACTTGGTCATAATTACAAAACTTTGTAATTAAAATTTAACATAAAGTATTTTTCCAATAAAATAATATTTTCAGAATTTGGGTAGGTGACAGGAGACCACATCGCCAAATTGAAGATTGGAATAAAAACTATAAATGATGCAAAGGTCTATTCAAGAGCTTACTATGAGAAGATCAAACATGTGGTGCACAATCTGCATGAACGAGGACCACATCAAAGACAATTGTAAATATAGGGAACTAAGAGGCTTAGAGATGTTAAAGTAGTAAACACCAAGTATTTTTGTTAAATCTATAAATATACGATGAATAATTCTACAGCGGATTGTCCACACAACTTGAAGAATGTCCAGCCAAGGTGGTGTGTTATATGTGAAGAACCTAACCATAATATAGTTTAAGGCCAAATCAATAAAAGGAATAAACCTAACTATCACATTGTGTACCACACACAAGCTATGGATTCACGACACGCTAGACAAGTAAGTAGGTTCCAAGAAAGAGGATATGACAAATATAATAGAAGTGATTATCACAATCTTGGTCAATATGGGAATCTAGGTGGTCACGGTTGAGGAGGATGTACAAGGAAATATTGTTTTGTTTACCATAAAGAAGATAATATCAATCGAGGAAATCCTTTGAAGGACATAAATGACATAAGATTGTGTACTAAATGTGAGATATGAGACCACTCCTTGGAGGATTTCCCAAACATCCGTGAACATAAAATAAATAGGATAAATGTCAATATTTTACAAAGTGTTCCCAAGCACGAAGTACTAAACTCAAAAATAAAAAATGTAATTACCCAAATAGGATAAAGGAAGGAACAAGATGCATTGATAAAAAGAACACCTTGGATTAAACCTAGCAAAAAAGGAAACGATGGGCATCCAAATCTAGAAAAGGAAAGACAATTTTTTCATGAAGCCTTGGGAATATTATGAGAAATTGTCAAAGACGTTTTTTTTTTTAATTATGGAAACAAAGCATGATAGGAGGGGAAATATGTTGTACTCAATGAATTCCTCAACCTCATAAAAGAAGAAGATCCATGGCTAGACTACTTGAACTATTTTAGAATATACTCAAGAATTGCAAGAAAGGGCATCAAATAATAAAAATATTATGCCAATTGAACTAAGATGAAAGAAGTGTCAGACTGTGACCCACAAGTGGATTTAGATATTCAAGGATTTTATGTTCCTCGAGTGGTAGGCAACTTTGGTAGGAACCATTGTGAGGAACCTGCAACAATTAATTGATAAAATGTACAATATATGAGATCACGGAATATTTTATTGATCGCAGGCCACTTCGAGGGGGAAACCTCCTTTGAGCAAGCTCAATACAAATAACTTCACAATACCTTCATTGGCCTCAACACACACTTATATGCTAAGTCTATGCCCAATACTATGGGTCAATACCATGGGACATATAATACTATGGGACGACTTACAAAGCATATGCATCCAATACTATGGGTCAAACCATGGGCTAATACAAACTATGGATCAACAAATACTACGGGACAACTTACAAAGCATATGCATCCAACAACAATATACTAAAAAATTAAAGAGAAGGGTTGACACGCGTTCCTAACATCCCCTCTCCCTTAGAAAAAGCTTTGTCCTCAAAGCTTTAGATGTGGAAATTGATGCAGAATCTGAAGGAGTGGTTCCCCTAGAGCATCCTCGTGTTGCATTCCGTGCCACTAAATGAATACCTCCGTGATAGATGGAGAGAGAAGTTGACGCCTTCTGAGTTTCAGGGAGGATTGCGTGGAAGGATGTAGGTGAAGAATAACCATATCAACTGCGTGAAAAGTGCGCTCAAAATGGTGTTGATCAGCTTGTTGTTTCAGACGAATCCTTGCCAAGTGAAGATTGTCCTGCAAAATGAGAAGGATCTGATCGCGGTTTCAAAGAACCGAGGCAATTTCCTGAACTGGGGAACTGTTGAGGGTGTATGGAAGAAGAAATGGTGGTGCCTATCCATAGACTACTTCATATGGGGTCATTTTAGATGTGGTATTGTACCACCAGAGCGCTTCAAGGAAATCCATAGAAATAGTTGTCCAAATGTGTGTAGGGATAGGCAAGGGTTCGAGCAGTTTCGAAAGGAGTGTCGTTTCACCCTTGTTGACCTGGAAAGTATCACAGTCAGCCACCATATGTTGAATTGTCATTTTCAGTCCCTTCCAAAAGAAGTTACATTGTTCCCGGTCATACGTTTTGAGGAACCTAGAGTGCCCTGTCGATGGAGAAGCATGGAGTTCATAGAAGAGATAGCCCTGTTGAACAGATTGCAACCAATTTGGAACAAGAAGAGAAATAGCTGTAAGAGAAATTGGGTCATCAAATGTGCGAGAAGGAGCATCTACCACCAGATTGTCCTTACCCTTCTTGTAAGTGATCACATAGGAATAACCCATGAGTTGGATAACCCATTTTCAGTGTGTTGGGGAGGAGACTTGTTGTTCCAGGAAATTTTCCAGACTCTGGAGATCAGTCTTGATGCAGAAATAACTCCCTTATAGGTATGGCTGCCACTTCTATACTACATGCAAAATAGCCATCATTTCCTTCTGAGATGTAGATGCGGCTAAATTCTTACCGAAAAGGTCTCTTGAAGGCGGCAAGCCCACTGGTTCAACAAAGACACTTGCATATCTATCCAAGGAAGTAGTGGAGACCATTGATGGGTGCATATGAATGGAATGGAGCTGAGCAATGACACCATGTGAATTCTTCTTAAGGATCTTTTCTATACGATGTGAACTGATGATGCAGAGAGACCCTGGTTGTAAGCCCGTAAATTTGTGTTGTTTCCCATTAACTGAAAACTGCATCCAAAGTTCAGCAAAATCCCATAAGATGGGGCCAAGAGTGTGTAACCATTGAACGCCCAAAACCACATCACATCCACCTAAGGACAAGGAAAACATGTCAGAGCGCAGGTTATAATCTTCCAGAGGGATACGCACATTGTGACACTTCCCCTTGCAAGGTAAGGTGCCCCCATTAGCAATCATGAATTCAAAGTTGGATCAAGGATGGTCAAAACAATCATCCTGTTTGGCAATCCGATGGTCAATGAAATTATGAGTGCTACCAGAATCAATGTCTATTGTAAGAGGGATCTTCTTGAAGTAACCCCTGACCCGCATTGTTTGGGGGGTGGTGATTCTGGCTAAAGCATGGAGAGATATCTCTGGCTGGTCGTCTGGAGACAGAGGGTCAATAGGCGACTCTTGAATGTCGACCTAGTCATCTATTGTATCTGGAGCTTCTTCACCAATTTTCGAGGCAAGCGAAGATTCCACATCCAAGAGATAGAGCTTTTGCTCACCCGAGTGAATTTCTCATCACAATTATAACAAAGCATTTTTTCTCTGCGTGCCCGCATCTCTGTTTCAAACAAATGCTTGATAGGAGTTGGTCGAGGAGATGGCGAGATGGGAGGTCGTTGAGAATCCATATTTCTGAAGGGAACAAAAGTGGGTTTGGAGCATTGTTGGGCTGCAATCTTGTCTTCTTCCAACTTATCCAACCCAAGGGCTTCCATCATTGTGTTGGGATTGAACATTTTGACCTCTGAGCGGATTTCATCCTTAAAACCACTGATAAAACAAATCCTGTAGAATTCATTAGATAATCCTTTTGTGTGATTGGCTAGTTTCTCAAATTCTGTCTGATACTCTCTCACAGTGCCAAACTGGCAAAGTTTAGTGAGTGCTCCTATGAAGTCATCAAAAGCACTAGGACCAAATCGTTGCAAAATGAGTTGGAAAAAATCTGTCCATTTTGGATTGTCATGAGCCTTGATGTACCAACAGTACCATTGAAGAGCTTCCTGTTCCAAATGAAAGGATGCAAATGGAAATTTGTTGACATCAAAAGTATTATGTAGACTAAAATATTGTTCTGCCCGACAGATCCATCCAGTCGGATCAGTACCATTGAAGTGATGAAAATCAAGCTTCAAACCACGTAAATTGCTGGAAGAAGAGAACCCATTGTCTAAAGAAAACTATGACTGTTGTGATCCTGGAGTATGGTTTTGAGGGCTGCAAGTTCTTCCTCCATGGTTTTTGCTCCTGCGCGGGTGACAACCATAACCAGGAATTTTTTTATATTTTTTTTTTGAGTGGGTTGATAAACAAAAACAAAAACTGTTTTAGTAAAGGAAAATCTGGATTTGGGAAAAAAATTGATGGGTAATTTGGGTTTGACTAGGTTTTGGACACGTTCAAAGGGACAGGGAAGCAGAAAAGGGGGATTTCCGAAGTGGGATGAAAGAATGAGAAATTTTGACAAAGAGGACAAAGAAGCAGAAATATGAAATGAACACTGTAGTAAAATTTGAAGGCGATTGGGTGAAAATCGAAGAAGTTATGGCAAACCCTAAAAATAGACAAATGTGGAATTTCTGGCGTTGGGAAGTGGAATTTGGGATAGGGTCCCCAGGAATGAAATATGCAGAATCAGATTATAGGGGTGTCAGGGAATTTTCAAGGGAAACGGAGTTAAAACAAGGGAGATATGGTGGAAAAACAGAATTTTCAGAAATGGATCTTCAACGGCGCGGAAGGGATCGGCAACAGATGGATCTACAACGGCGCGGAAGTGATCGAAAACAGATGGATCTGCAATGGCGCAAAAGTGATCGGCAACAATTCTGGGTAGAGGAAATCTGTGATTTATCAGCTGAAAATAGATATGAACCCCAGGTATGCTCGACTTCCTAATGGTTCAGGGGATTCAGTCGGCCACCAATGTTGTCCGACGACTTGCGTATTGGGGCAGTACCCCTAACTCCACGGCTCCGGTAAAACTGATAACGGCTTTGCCACAAACGACAGCTCGTGGTTTACCTCACAGGTGGGAACTAGTCAATCAGGTAGAGGCCATTGCCCTTTTCGCTGGCAGGTCCTCTCAATGGGCCAACTACTTTGGGGTTCCTGTGGTACTCCTCACAATGAGTTTTAGGGATGTTACACCTAAATATTTCCACCATAAGACTCAGTGTAAACATCCCTGAATTTTCTATGACTAAGAGGCCAAACCTGAGAAGTTATTGACCCACTTTTCATAGGGTCTAGTTGGATTGTCGCAGGTTGCTCCCTAGGAACTTGCACCCAACTAGGTCTGTCGCAGGTGGTTGCCTGACCACTTGCGCCGATGGCTCATGACACCCTTGTTTAGAATGCACTGACCCTATCTGTCATTGGTTGTCCTATTGCAACCTGCGACTATGTCAGTTAATATGGATAAAGGGTTTTTGGAGCCATTTCTCGAAGGTGTGTGACTTGGATCTCTATCCCTAACCTATAGGGAGCTGGCATTCAATTCCTTGTTAAATTTTTAGAATTTACTTCAAT
Organism: Larix kaempferi; assembly: GCA_027924585.1. NCBI lineage: Eukaryota > Viridiplantae > Streptophyta > Pinopsida > Pinales > Pinaceae > Larix > Larix kaempferi. The sequence continues at coordinate 4,510,262 of BSBM01000705.1, forward strand.
CTGATCTAGGATCTTAACTGAGAGAACAACATGTACAGCAAATCTACATCATATCAATCATGGACACAATAATGCAAGCACAGAAGAGACACGGAGTTTACTTGGGGAAAACCATAAAGGTAAAAAAAAACCCAATAACTTCCTTAGAGATAGATAGAGCAATGACACAACCATAATACAAGAGATAGTCTTCTCCTAGCAGCAGAGCCTCCTCCTCATAAGTGCGCCACTTTTCGAATGAGAGAAGTGTGTGAATGAATGATCAAATAGAGATCTCCTGATCTCTATTTATACTTGTTCTGTCCTGCCCAATAAACTAATGGGGCCTACATATCTAGCTTAACCCATGGTTAACTTAATCCGGCCCGACCCCACACTTGGTGGTCTAATAACCCTTTGACCCACATGGTCGACCCCCAATAGGGTGGTCTCATAACCCTTCAACCCACATGACTTATATAGGGTCGACCTCAATAAGGTGGTATAATAACCCATCAAGTATAAGTTATGACACTTACAATATAAATGACGAGACTTCCGTATAGAGGAATAATAACATCTCTATAGGAATATAATATACATATATGAAATACTTTCCGAAGTTACATATACATCAACACTCCCTCTTAACTAGGAAGGTATTTCTCGACACAGGTCAACTAGCACAAGTCTTCTTCTCTGGATCATCATCAGTGAATCATCATTCTCGAATCATCATCATCATCACTGCTGCTACTATCTCAATCAATCTCTGAATCTACTCGTCATAGGAAGTTCTACAGAGCCAGTCCTTTTTCATACTGGATGTAGGCCCACCACTTGCAGGTCTTCATCCTCACTGGCCATACTGTGGAAATCTCAGGACTTATTACGTGCGTCACAAAACCTCGAAAGAGCATCCCAGGATGTTACAGGTACACAACTCCGACCTGTAGGATCTCCCAGGGCCATATTATATGTGACCTCACCACAAAACCTCGCAAGAGCATCCCAGGCTATTACGAGCACACAGCTCTACCTATAGGATCTCCCAGGGACAGATTATATGTGGTCACCACAAAAACTCGCAAGAGCATCCCAGGCTGTTACGAGCACACAGCTCTACCTATAGGATCTCCCAGGGACAGATTATATGTGGTCATGGAAAAACCTCGCAAGAGCATCCCAGGCTATTACAAGCACACAGCTCTACCTATAGGATCTCCCAGGGACAGATTATATGCCATAGGACAAAACCTCGAAAGAGCATCTGCCAGATATCCCAGGGCCAAATTATATGCCATAGGAAAAACCTCGAAAGACTATCTGCATATCTCCCAAGGCCAAATTATATATCCTCCCAGAGCAAAACCTCAAAAGAGCGTTTGTCAAATATCCCAGGGCCAAATTACATGCCATAGGAAAAACCTTGAAAGACTATCTGCAAATCTCCCAGGGCCAAATTATATGCTCATCTGCACAACCTGATCCACGGCCATAGAGTATCATCCTGACACTCACCATACATCATCCTGATGTATACATGATCATCCTGATCATCATCACTACAACATCCTGCTGCATGTCATATGGAGCAACATCCTGAAGCTCGTCATCCATGATCATCCTGATCATATAATGCATCTACCTGATGCATACCAAGTATCTACCTGATACATTTCATCATACATGATCCACCTGATCATACCTGATGCATATCAACATACATGATCTACCTGATTATACAATGTATCCACTTGATACATATACAGATACATGGTCCAAGCATCCAACATGATGCATATACAAAATACATACAAATGATCCAACTGATCATATCCAACATCCAACATGATGCATATATACATAAATGATCCAACTGATCATAACAAGCATCAAATATGATGCAATGATCCAACTGATCATAACAAGCATCCAACAGGATGCATATACATATACAGAGTAGTAACTGGAGCATCGTCCTGATGCTCATCATCCATGATCCTCCTGATCATCATAGCATCGTCCTCTTCAGATCATCTCATTGTCCACGAAGCACAACCCAGATGCACATCATCCAGCACTTACACCACCGACATGGGAGAACACATCTACCACCATTTGGGGAAGGCTCCAGCCCTTACTTTTTCACCATGGGAGAACACATCTACCACCATGTGAAAAAAAGCTCAACAATTACATCACGACCAAGGGAGAACACATCAACCATGTCATAAAATCTCATGGGCATCTGCATCTTCCGGACTCATCACTTCCCTTTGGAAGGAACCTCGATCTGAAGTGCACCAAGCCTCTCTCTGAAGTACTCAAACTTCAATTTGGCCAACGACTTGGTCAATACATCTGCAACCTGCTCATCCATCACAACATACTTTGCTTCGGCTGTACTTAGTGCTATGCAGAACTGCTTCCTGCTAAACCAAGAGATCACACCTAATCCCATACTGAAGCAGCACCCATATGTGTTCTTCCTATCTGCAGCACTGCCTGCCCAATCTGAATCAACATAACCCTGCAGGTTAAACTTTTGATTCACATCATACTTGAGCCCATAATCAACCGTACCCTTTAGGTACCTTAGAATATGCTTTACAGCAACCAGGTGAACATCACTCGGATCCGTTAGGAACTGGCTCAATGTGTTCACCGCAAAGCAAATATTTGGTCTCGTGTTCGTCAGGTACATAGAGGACCCAATCATCTAACGATACATCGTGACATCAACCGGATCAGATGAAGCATCACACAGAAGCTTCAGGTTCAATGCCATAGGTGTGGCCATATCCTTGCAATCCATCATCCCGAACCTCTTCAAGATTTCTACTGCATACTTCCCTTGTATAAGGGAGATTCCATCTGCACTTTGTCACACCTCCATGCCAAAAACAAATAGTGCATCATCTCCAAGTTCTTTATCTCGAACTTGGCAGCAAGCTTCCTCTGTGTGTTGGCAATCAATCTATCATCACCTGTTACAAACAGGTCATCCATAGAGTAGTATCACCGGATTGCCTTTCTCAACCTTGTAGTGAAGGTTGGAATCTGTTTTACTCTTGGTAAAGCCCAAACTGGATAGAAAGATATCTATCCTACCATACCAAGTTCTGCACATATATGACTCCCTGTCATGTGTGTCAGAACCAAGTGGTTGCTCCACGTACACTTCTTCTTCAACTACACCATTCAAGAAAGTTGTCTTGAAATCCATATGGTGTATCTTCCCTATCATCACTGCAGTCGGAGCAAGTACTAATCTAATGGAAGTGTATCTGGATACAGGAGAAAAAGTCTCTATGCTACCACCGGCAACATGCTTGATATTGTAGCTTCTCTTGGAAGTCACTACAGACTCCCCTTCAGGTCTTGGGACTGCATCCCAAACATCTTCGTGATTGACTGGTACTCCTCGATAATGGCATTCTTCCCAGATCCTGGGAACTTCAATATCTTCAATATTTTCAATAGATAACTTTGTTGCTGAACAAATGTTGTAGTCCTTTTGTAGGTGATGGTATGCGATCTTTCCTACACAACAAGTTAAATTTCATGATTAGAAAACATCTCGTAGTTTTCAGAACAAATTCTTACACATAACGAAATATGTCATACAGTCATGCAATTATCTTAGCCAATGCTTCAATACAACATTTATCCATATCCTGTAACTTTCTAGATGCCTTCCAATCTCTACCAGAACATTGTTAAAAGTGTGCACAACTCCCAACATGTTAGCAAAGAGGTTTCATTCTAGATAAGTAACAATGGAATGTTGTACAGTGCCATAGGCCACTTACCCATGTATATTAGTAGTATACTTTTCATCAATGCAACTATGCATAATACACAACCTAATTCTAGGAACATAAGCATATACATCATTGAATAACATTATGTAAGAAATGGCAATTCAAATACTTATCTTTGTTTGGTTGCTGGGTGGACTCCCTCTGAATCTTTGCAACTCCATTCTGATGTGGATTGTGAGAAGTGGTCAACTCCCTCTGAATATCCGCATCCTTGCAGAAACTACTGAAGTGTGCTCCTTCTTGATATTTGCTTCCTTGCAAGAACAACTAGAGTGTCCTCCCTCTTGATCTTTGCTTCCTGGATTTCCTATCCTTGAACTTACATCCATCCTTAATCACTATGCATGCTTATTAGTATCATCATTGTGTTATCCTTGAGGTCTCATACATAATCACACATTTATTAATATAATCTTAATACTATCAAAACACAATAATCTTAAACATGTATAGTCATGATCATTCACAAATAATAAACATTAGTATTCAAGGTTTCAGGGAAGTCTTCTTTTACTCATGCATATTCTTATTTGATCATAGGACTCTTCTAATTAGTTAAATCATAAATGCATAAACCCGTGATTACTCAAACCTATACCTTCATGATTCTTCTGGTTAGTCATATCATCAATTATCGTAAGAAACATAATATGCATACAACCATGACTATTCAAACCTATGACTTCATGAATAATCATTATCAACAACACAACAGTATAAGATCCTAACACAAGGTAGGATTCTAGCTTGATATAGGAAAAACATACCTGGATTAGCATGCTAGCTAGTTATGTCTAACATACCCGCATAATGTCTTCTGGTTCTCTTCAGTGACTTGTGCTAGTAACCTGCATGTCTCATAGGTTAACCATTGTAGGATCAAGTTATACATACCTCGAAAGTAGATCTTCTATGTGATCCATGACAATGGATGAATCTTTGTCTTCATGTCACCATGATCATATGTTCTTGAAGTAGAACATGATTTGTCTTTCTTGGTGTACCTTTTATGTTAGCCAACAACATAAACCTCATACAACATCACAATGCATTAGTACATTCATAAGTGTCAAAACCTTAATCAATGAATATCTTCTATTAAGGTGATACGACAAGTCTAGTAATTAATCGAGATTGTACTATAATGATATGAAGAAAAACATATGATAAACTTAACCATGAAACATACCTGTAATCCATACCTGTCAAGATTGCTTGTAATCTTCTTATGGAAGGCCTTAGCCTCATCTCCCTCTGAGACAGGAACTTCTTCACTTATGCAGGTGACCAATCCATCTTCTTCTAGGATTAACCCAATCCACTTGATTTGCAAGAACTAGACCTGGAGCTGGATTAGGGTTTGTCAAAGAACCCCAAAAATTCAAACTTTGAATTTCAAACTTCCAAAAGGATAGAAATATGCGCCTTGATGAGTTGATCAAGTTGGTATATTCAGAATTTGAAGATTGCAAAGTTTCACTCCTCAATTTTGCCTTTAAAACTTCCGGATTCACTGGACGTGACCTTGAACTAGGGTTTGATGAAGCCCATTATTCTACCCAATCAAAGGGTTTGATCTAAATCTCTAAGCTTCTATTTTTCTGAGGAGCTTCCAGCCGTGGTCACAGATTTCAAAAATTCCCATTTTTGCAGAAGCCCTAATTTTCCACTTTTCCGATCAAAGTCCCGAACTAGGGTCTGATCAAGCCCGGTCTTCTGCCCAACCAAAAATTCTGATCTTGGTCTCTAAATTTCTATTTTGATGAGTACCATCCAGCCGTGGTCTCCGATTACAAAAATTCCAACTTTCTCCGAAGCCCTAAATTCCGGAAGCCATGAATGAAGGTGCTCAAAAATAATTTTGTTTTGACATAAATATGTACCTGATTGTTTCTAGTGTAACTCTGAACTTTTTGATCCACAGGGTATGAAAATTTTTCCTAAGATAGCCCGACCTGTTATCTTTCCATCCCAACAGGTCTAACCTCAATTGTATTCTCTGAGAGAGAGTTATGCCAAGTGTCGCAACGTGACCTATTTATGCGATAATACATGAGAGCAAACTTGTACAGAGTGCCACGTGTCACTGGTTCAACTTCGGCCTCTGAAAACGTTTCCTGAGATATTAAAGTCTGTGTACTACCTGTCACTTTTTACGAAATTTCATTTGGATCTTCCTAGCCCAAGTTATGACCTTTTTCCCAAGGTCACCTGATTTTGACTCAGATTTGGAAGAGGCAGAAACCCTATATTGTACAGATCATAAATCACAAAGTACAACGAATTAGAGATTTTCCTTTGGACAAAAGGTACGTGGGGATCTGATCTTCAACCTATAAAATTTTCAGATCCGAAAAAGTTTCCAAAATGGATTTATAGAGAAAGTGCTACGATGACTGGTTTTTGCTATATCAAGCCTTGGCATCTTAAGTGCAACAAGTGTCATACATGCCATATCATGCCTTCTTTCAGGCTAGCTTTGATACCATGTTAAATTTTTAGAATTTACTTCAATCTGATCTAGGATCTTAACTAAGAGAACAACATGTACAGCATATCTACAACATATCAATCACGGAGACAATAATGCAAGCACAGAAGAGACACAGAGTTTACTTGGGGAAAACCATAAAGGTAAAAAAAACCCCAATAACTTCCTCAGAGATAGATAGAGCAATGATACAACCAGAATACAAGAGAGAGTCTTATCCTAGCAGTAGAGCCTCCTCCTCATAAGTGCCCCACTTTCCGAATGAGAGAAGTGTGTGAATGAATGATCAAATAGAGATCTCCCGATCTCTATTTATACTTGTTATGTCCTGCCCAATAAACTAATGGGGCCTACATGTCTAGCTTAACCCATGGTTAACTTAATCCAGCCCAACCCCACACTTGGTGGTCTAATAACCCTTTGACCCACATGGTCGACCCCCAATAGGGTGGTCTAATAACCCTTCAACCCACATGACTTATACAGGGCCGACCTCAACAAGGTGGTCTAATAACCCATCAAGTATAAGTTACGACACTTACAATATAAATGACGAGACTTCCGTATAGAGGAATAATAACATCTCTATAGGAATATAATATACATATATGAAATACATTCCGAAGTTACATATACATCAACATTCCTTAACCCTTTGGAAGGATCCCTTATTCCTCTCCCACTATTTCTCAACCTATTCTATCCTCCTAGTCCTATATATATGAAGCTCCTTCCCATTCCAAAGGGAGGAAGGCTATAGCATCCATATGCTGGTGAAATAGAGATTAGGAGATCATCATCCATCCATTGGAGGCACCCATTTCTCCTTAGAGGCATTGGGTTGGCTTGTTGGAGGAAGATTGCAACGTTAGGGCTTGGTTATAATCCTCACTCTTCTTTGTATTCCCACTTTTTATACAGTAATACAAAACTATTTCCATATTTATAGTTTACTTCCTTAACTGTTTACTTAGATCAATTATTGTGTAGATGTACTATTACTGCTTGTTTGTCTTTTGCATGTTCTAACAGGTCTTGCAGCTTCGGATCTGACGACCGTGGAACTTGGAGCGACGAGGGAGAAAGAGATCTACAGATCTGAAAGGTAATATATCTACATCTCTCAATCTCTAATTGCATCTAGGAAGGTAGATTTGTATTCTGTCTAATTTGTTCTAGATTCGCATTGAACTAGGGAGATCATGCCTTAAATCCGCTTTCGATAGATTGTCCGGTAACAAATTTGGCGACCATACTGGGGAATACGTGCATTGTTTTAAGTTTTCAGTTTAAGGGTCATTTTCTTTGATTTCTTTGTGAGCCATTCCTTTTGCCTCCTGAGCCTTTTTCGCCACCAGATCTTCTCTCTGAAGAGTCTATTAACTTCCTTTGATTCTGTGTGTACGATCATCAAACCTTTTAGTTGCTCATTTCTCGAGATCTTTCCATCCTTGCATTGGAATTTCGCCCGTTGCACCTAGGTAGTATAGCCAAAGTGACGTCCTCTCCCAGGCGCAATCTGCTGCTCTGCAACCTGCATCATCGTCACCCAGCTCAGTTTTACATCTTGCGCCATCGGCGCAGATCACCTGTTTTCCTCATGTGATGGGCGCTGTGAGCCTGACCACAAGCTGCACTAAGCAATCGAGCCTTGTGTTTGGGTTATCTCCTCTCCAACTTTTGAGTTTTTTTGATTTGCAGACCTTCTATGTGCTACATTTTCCAGTCAGAGATCTTTTGATATTGCATTGGTAGTGTTTGGATTTGTTTGGATTGGTTTTGGGTTCCATTTTGGAAAAGTTTGAGATTTGGTAGTGGTGGACACTTTAGTCTCCCCCACCTTCATCCACTTAACCATGCATTCCCTCCTCTCCTCACCTGATCTTGTCTTTGCATTGGATCTAATCCCAGACCCCTTTTTGCACATGTTATTTAGCTGTGCTTGCATCCGGTTGTTTTTTTTTAGTGTCTTGTGTGTTTTCGATTCATTGGAGTGCTTGTCATTTATTTGAGAATTTTTGTGTATTCAGAGTGTTGCATCAATGCCATTTCTTGACGTGATGATCATCTTGTAAGTATTATCAGGTATGAACAACTCATCAAGCATTTTTATGTCATTATTTCGTTCATTAAATTCAAATTATTAATGACACCGAGCTTACTCTTTGTACTTTCTCGTGGTCGTAAAATGATGAGAATAAGTCACCGAGTTATAGTTTATCACTTTTTTGGGCTCGTTAAACTCCTACGAGAAAGGAACCCCCCCCCCCCCCCCCGGGAGTCTTTCTTTAAGCTCTTTTCACGCTCTCAAAATACGAAAAGATCACCAAGCGAACTTGTCGCATTCACGCTTGTTAAAGTATTTGAATGGTCATCTTCCTAGTGGTAGTTTACCCCTTTTTCGGACCAAGGGGCACTAATTACGAAAAAGGAATACTCCAACCAATCATGACTTGAAGAGTCCTCTCTCGCGTTGTTTTTCCCTTTTCTGGGTGAAGAAGCTTTATGAAAAAGGACCTTTGGAGTCTTCTTTAGTTCTTTTCAGACTCTCTAAACATGAAATGACACCGATTTTACCTTCTATGGACTCGTTAAAAGTTGACATTGAAGGGCATGTCATGGGACGAACCCCTCCTTTCCCAGGTTCGAAAAATGCTTTGGATTGGACTCATCTATGAGATGAGATATACCGAGCATCTGGTTACCCTCATCAAGCTCGTCAAAAACACATGAGGCACTCATCAGTCATGATGGGGAAAAAAGGAAAGTTTTTTGTGTTACACCTTTACCTGTGGCAGTACTTAGTCGTTCTTGAACATGGCACTCATTTGCATTCGCATCCAATACTTGGGTCATCCGTTTCTCCTCAAGTATTGCTAACTTCATGAGTCTTGTTACTCCTTTGGGTCATCCAAAGAATACTTCCATCATCAGTTGCATTAGGGGTTGGCGTTATTCTTGTCATGTCAATACTGCCAAGTCATTCAATGCCCACATTCAAGATACATTCACCGCTCATCATTTGTAGTCAGTACACCTTCCATCGTGTCAGTCTACTCTGAGTCAGTCTTGCATGTTACTATACCATCCGATCTACTCCAAACATCTGTTATCGAGTTTCGTGTCGTTGATGGGGGATTCATTATGGTCTTCCTTCGACAGATTCATCCTTGTCGACTTCAACACATCATCCGAGAACTGAATCTAAAACCAATAGAGTACCTTGGGCCTGCATGCCTCAATGGCAGGTTACCTCGCTTTCACCATGAATTTACATCATTGACTCTTGACTGAAAGATTTCATCAAGCGTTCGAATTCAACTCATTTATTCACACTTGGTGATATGTATTGTGATACCTTGGGGATCATTGACATTAATGGTGATGTCCCTTGTGCTTGTTAACAGTATACATCAATGACCGGCAATCAAGTGGTTTCTACCATGTTCGACGTCAAGACATTTGTAATCACATGGATAGATTCGTATCATTGCGGGTTCGGCTTGTAGACCCTGGGGAGTCATGTTTTACCCAGGTTGCGATGGAGATTTTTTTGAGTTATGCCACACGGATCCACTTTGTATTGGTCGTGGCTGTGTTATCATCTTATCATGGATCTACGCTTGTGCCTAGTAGCCATGATTGTGTTCAGTCGATCTTTACTACCATGGATATGCATTGTATTGGTCGGCAGCCATGTTGTGCATCATACGAGACTGTGTTCTCAGAGTTAGTTGTACTGCAACAGCATCTTCCATCCGACAAATCCTTGCCATCCTTCTATCAAAGCATTTCACTTGTCTAGTTTCAACAGCTTCATGCTTTGGGGGGCATTTTGTTACACCTAAATCTTGCTACCATAAGACTCAGTGTAAACATCCCTGAATTTTCTATGACTAAGAGGCCAAACCTGAGAAGTTAGTGACCCACTTTTCATAGGGTCTAGTTGGGTCGTCGCAGGTTGCTCCCTAGGAACTTGCGCCCAACTAGGTCTGTCGCAGGTGTTTTCTTGACCACTTGCGTCGATGGCTCCTGACACCCTTGTTTAGAATGCGCCGACCCTATCTGTCGCTGGCTGTCTTATTGCAACCTGCGACGATGTCAGTTAATATGGATAAAGGGATTTTTTGAGCCATTTCTCGAAGGTGTGTGACTTGGATCTTTATCCCTAACCTATAGGGGAGCTGGAATTCGGTTCCCTAACCCTTTGGGAGGATCCTTTAGTCCTCTCCCACTATTTATCAACCTATCCTATCCTCCTAGTCATATATATATGAAGCTCCTTCCCATTCCAAAGGGAGGAAGGCTATAGCATCCATATGCTGGTGAAATAGAGCTTAGGAGATCATCATCCATCCATTGGAGGCACACATTTCTCCTTAGAGGCATTGGCTTGGCTTGTTGGAGGAAGATTTCAACGTTAGGGCTTGGTTGTAATCCTCACTCTTCTTTGTATTCCCACTTTTTATACAGTAATACAAAAGTATTTCCATAAATGTCTTATTATGCATTGATATTTATAGTTTACTTCCTTAACTGTTTACTTAGATCAATTATTGTGTAGATGTACTATTACTGCTTATTTGTCTTTTGCATGTTCTGACAGGTCTTGCAGCTTCGGATCTGACGACCATGGAACTTGGAGCGACGAGGGAGAAAGAGATCTACAGATCTGAAAGGTAAGATGTCTACATCTCTCAATCTTTAATTGCATCTAGGAAGGTAGATTTGTATTCTGTCTCATTTGTTCTAGATTCGCATTGAACTAGGGAGATCATGCCTTAAGTCTGCTTTCGATAGATTGTCCGGTAACAAGGGCTTATGCCTAAGTACTTCCCACAGTTAAGCGAATAAGGATTATTCCCAGATCCGAACCTACAACAGATGCAAAAAAAAATTGGCAGAAATTTCACTCAATGAGCCCAAGAAAGTGCTCTGATACCAGATGTGAGGAACCTGCAACATATAATTGATAAAATGCACAATATATGAGATCACATAATATTTTATTGATCGCAGGCCACTTCGAGGGGGCAACCTCCTTTGAGCAAGCTCAATACAAATAACTTCACGGTACTTTCATTGGCCTCAACACACACTTATATACTAAGTCTATGCCCAATACCATGGGTCAATACCATGGGACATATAATACTATGGAATGACTTACAAAGCATATGCATCCAACAACAATATACTAACAAAGTAAAGAGAAGGGTTGACACGGGTTCCTAACAACCATTTCTTCATAATTAAGTCAACCACACACTCCAAGAAAAACAAATTAGGATCAACTCTAGTTGGAATAAATATCTCAACCAACAACTAAGACTTGACAACCCAACTCATAAATAAAATAAGACTATTTCCACAAGCTTCCTAAACATCAAAAAGTATAGACTTGCTCTCTACAAAATATCTAGCATACCCCCAAAGTAGGGGAAATGAAACGTCGATAAGAACTTCAATATATTGTAAAATGAGAGAAAGTTGTGTGTATGTAGAAAATATAAGTTTATGTGTTGAAAACAAGTCTAGTTAATTTAGGAAAACTCTATTTCAAGTACTAATAAGCAAAATCGAAACCCATGTAATTGATGGAAAGTAAAATGAAAAGTACATTAATTTGTCATACGAGAAAGTATACATATGTGAGCAAAACAATAAAGGGCTAGGTAGCAATCAAGATCGACTCTAATTATATTGGCAATCAACGTTGCTATTTTCATTTGGTAGGGGGAGTGCAGGGATTGAGCATTGTAATTTTAAGTGTGAAGGGACAAGGAATGAAGGCATGCCTCTTCCTTGAAGAGATTTGATGGAAATTGGAAGTAGTTGACGAGATTTGATGGAAATGCAGGCTCAGGCATAATTGTTTGGCACTTCACGATCGGTTAAGAGCCTATAAGAAGCAAGAAATTGAAATATTTGGAAAATATCTCATCATCATGAGGATGCCACTGCATTGCGAGAATTTGGGCTATATAGCAAACGTCGTGCTGCTGACAGGGTTTGACGTTGTGAGGTTGATCGCTATAATCATCAAAGCGGCTAGTAGTTTGTGGATGCATAAAAAGAATTGTCATCAATTTGCACAACACTCGAAGCTCATTGGGAACTTGCTGGAACAACTCAAGATTAAGGATTTGAAGAAATATCTTGAAAGCAAAGAGCCCTTGGAGCAACTGGAAAATGCGCTGAGAAGGTCATATGATCTTGTCAACAGTTGCTAGAATAGAAGCTATATGTATTTTCTTGCCATGGGATGGACTATCGTAAACCAATTCAAGCAAGAGCAAACAAAAACCAATACTTTACTAATTTGTCATGTACTAATTGACTTTACTAATTTTTCTATTTCGTCATGTACTAATTTGATGATTTACTTATTTATCCAATCAATGGCTTTACCGTTTTTAAGTTCAAAGTGGCATTACCGCCTCTTAGTTAAGAATGGGAATCATATCTATTTATTAATATAAATGATTGATTTCTGATCTAACACTTTGTTTGTCGTTATGCCAAAAAAATTAGGAATAAGAAAAATGATATAAACTACCATGTTTTTTTGGGGGAGGGGAGGAGAAGTAGAGACCGTGCTTATATAATCTCATTCTCTTAAAAAAATCTCCACAGGTTTGGAACAAGAAGCCACTACCCAATTAAATTATTACTTTGCTTATCTCTCATTTTTAGAGATAGACATCCACATGTGCTTCTTAAATAAAAAAAGGCAACACAAATCGTGGAGATTTTTGACATTTTTTGTCTTTCAATATAGTGTTGGAATTTGGACTGCAATGGTATTAACATTATTACTTATTTATGTATCCATTTCTACTTTATTACTTAACCATTTTTTCTATGTAATTATATCAATAACAACTTTAATATTAGGGTAAAAATTACATTCTTTAGCCCTTATAATTTCGAACAACCGCTCCACATTACACATATGAATATTTGAATATTCGACCACCATAAACAACCATTTTAACTTGAAAACACAATTTGAGAAAACTGTTTGGGGATTTTCATTAAGAGGAACTTATTACAATTTGGTCAGCCTTTAAAAGTTTGATGGTTTATCGCAATATAAAGTGCATATATCTTCCTAAACTCACCCCAAAATATGACGAAACAACGATCTCTACTTAAAAAGGGTCACAGAAACGCGAGAGAATCAATAGCAGAAAAGGAAGCCTCTATCTATAATCGCTGGGAATTCTTTTAATCGTCAAGTATGTGTCAAGGAACTTTAATAAAAGGGTTGTCAACTAGAATCTTCCTCTCTATTTTAAAGGTGCACGAAACATTTGCTTCTTTTGTTTTTTTAAATAGAATCTTGCTCTATTTTAAAGTTTAAACAAGGAGCTTGGCGTGCCTTTTCAGAATATAAATCTTAAACAAGGAGCTTGTTCGTGCCTTTTCATAATATGAAGCTGGTAATTCGCAATTGAAGACTCGCTGGTTTGTTGGAATTAAGAGTGCTTAAAAGAGTTTTTTTTGTCGAAGTATTTTTTTAGCCCCTTGGATATGTCAAAGGAGGCAAGAATGAGTTTACTAGTCCCTTTCAAAATTGGGTTAGCCCCTTAAGGATGGAATTTTGGAGGGGAAATACCAAAAATATGATCCCTCTAGTGCTCTAACCTTTGAATATGAGGTGAGCCCAACCAAAGAATAGAGTTTAGAGGAAGTAAGATGGAGATGTTCACTCCTATGCTCTAGTCATATGAATGGGAGGTGGGATCGAATATAGACTAAATGTCTAAGGAGGTTTCTCAAGCTTGTCCCATTTCCCTCCATTTTGTGTAAACCATGGTAATATATAGAATATTTATATGAGTAGATCATAAACACTTCATTTTCCCTAGATTATTAAATAGTTTGTAACAATGTAATTGGGGTTAGTTGGATAATTGGTTGATTGCTTAATTATTAAAGCTTCTTCTCATTCATAATTTTTTTGTTGCACATTGTAATTGTACAAATTCAAAGTTGATTTTTATTGCCCAATCATTTATGAGAATTTATGTGTTGTTTGGCTAATTTGCTAACTTTTATCAAGTCCTACCATAAGTTCAAAATTGTATAAGGTAAAAGTGAACTTCGTGTAATTTGTGTTGTGGTTCACCTTTTCAAATCATCCAAATTACTCATTATATTGTTGCTTTTGATGCTAAGTGTGGCCTATATATTGACCATTCTACTATGTGTTATATTGTTGACTTTGTTCAAGTTAGTTAACATTGTGCATTCCCTAGTGCATGGTGCTTCAACACTACCATCTTCCTTGCACAATTAGTTATGAGCATATTTGTTTCAGTCCTTGGCACACAATTTCCCTTCAATATTACAAGCAAAATGATATTCACAAGTGAGTTAATGGTAAGAAAATCTAACATTTTACGTGTATAATATTTAAACCTATTGCAAAACTTAAAAATCTTGTTGCACTTTCTATCACCACTATTAAGATGCTCCATCAAATTATGAAACTCATATATGTAAACTCGAATCCTTTGATCTCTACATTGACATAATTGATACCATTCCATACACTAGCCATTATATTGACGTTGTGGTCATAATGCTTCAAGGGATAAAATTTAGTATGTGTGGCTTCCATGAACTTACTTTGTCACCAAAAGGATTATCTTTTGTCATTAGACTCTCAACTATAAGACTATCATCAACCAAGTGCAATCAGTGTGAGCTTCATCAATGAACTAATTAATGAGAAAGCAAGCAATCACATAAGGCATTTGCATTTTTCCTACCTCAAAATTGTAGAATATTAAAATTGATTGTTATGTTAAATGGATTGTGTCCTCAAGTACACAAATTTGAGATGTTGAAGGCATACAATGGAAGTGGTTTTCTTCCATATTTATGCAAATGGATCATACGTCTCTTGTTTTTGTCTCTTTTGTACTTCTACCAAGGATGCTTGAACATAATAGTTGAATGAAGTGTTGGTCCCCACTTGACATTGCAATTAGCTATGAGGAAGGAATGTATGGAATTTTATGTGTAAATTTGGGCTTCATGTACTTTTAACTTGTTAGGATCGACATTCCCTAATCATTATCCATTTACTGATGAGTTACTTTTATTACCACTCTATAGAGTGAGAAGAACATACTTATAATGCCATTATTTCATTAGAATATTATGTTATGATACCATTGATCTATGCTCCCAAGTTAAACACAAGGCATAGTCACCAATTATAGGAGGTTAAAATTTATAAGGAAGCATGCAGTTCATAAAAGCTACATAGTGAGATAACACAAAACCAACATGCAATCCATAAAAGCTAAACAATGAGATAGAACAAAACTAGTACACCAAGAAATTAGATACCCTACTCTACCATTGTACAATTGCCATTAAACATTACAAAGTGCAATAAGAGTTACTCAAGGCATTCTATGCCACAACCCAAAGATGGATCTTAGTGATGTTAGAGTAAGCTTGGCTTGGTAACACTGCTTGCCATATCAAGATCATAAAAAAATAAATATTGCAAGAAACAAATAAGATTGACTATTCTTAGTGTGAAATTTTATTTCTTTTCATTACCCTTTCATAATGAGATCTTATAAATAATAAATTGAAACAAAACATTTTACAAAATACAAATCAAATTTATTATTTTAAATTTGAAATGTTATTTCTGTAATATCATATTATCATATTTCACACCTCTTTCTCTAAAAGTCCTCTCACCCCGAGACATTGGGCCTTCTTATATGATGATTTGACATATACATTCTTTATGGTAAGACATCATTATTAAAAAATATTCAAATTATAAAAAAGGGGATAGGACATTTTTAAATCACAAAACCTATTCTAAGAATTAAAGTACAATATATCTCGTTTATAATAATTACATTGATAGGTGTTTATATTATAGAATTTGGGGTGGACTAGCATCTATGTTTTTCCTAGATTCCACGAGAATGAGACAAGTGTACTACCCAGATTGTACTGGTAGTTGATGCATGGATAACTCGTAACTAATGCATGGATAACTCTTAGTTGATGCATGCATAAGAGACTTGTGGCAAACAACAAATAACACATAACTTATTACTTATTTGTGACACTTAACTTGACCTATCCATATTCACCTCACAAATTAAATAATTATACTAATATTTATTTCACGCAACATAGACCCAAAAACCACACTAAAAAATAAAAACCTTTCCTTCCCATTTTTGCAAGTTCCCTCGTGAAATCGACCTTTACCATTTGCCTTTTCTTATAAAGAGATGTTTTTCATAGTAATAAAAAATAAAAGGATGGTTTTCTTATAAATTTCAATACTTGAATTTCGAAAGCTTTGGCCGTAACCAATGTAGCTCAACTCTCATAGTTCGGCAGTCTATCCCTTTCCTTTGTGTAGATTATTTGCACGGAAGTGAGCGTACTTCTGACCAACCGAGAGCGAATCTTGCGTGCAAACTAAGTGAATTTGGCTCACCCACCCTGAAAGTCTGGTCATGGCGAGTCGAACCCAATACCTCTGACTAAAATTGCAGAGTCCTGCTTGTATTCGGTACAATACCTCTGACTAAAATTGCAGAGTCCTGCTTGTATTCGGTACACACTGCGGGACAAAGAATCCAATTGGGTTTTAGCTGGAACGATAATTTTTGTTGGGCTTCGGAATTCATCAGAAATTCACAGAAGATACAATGGTAACGGCATCTCTTTCAATTTTATCACCCCCGAAACCCTCTTCCCCAGAGCCCTCAGATCAATCCACGGCCTTATTGGATAATGAATCGAACAAAACCCCGGAATCAGGATTCAAAAAAGTCAATTATCCCCTAATAGTTATGTCGATAATAACATGTCTCAGTGCAGCTTCTGCTGTTGCATTTGGTTTTCTCTTCTTCACTGCTCGAGATTCGACCTCGGCACCTATGGCAGAAGGTTCAAGGTTTGCACGGCCATTGCAGAAGTTGGAACATCCCGTGGTTATTCTGGTTTCCTCTGACGGTTTTCGATTTGGGTATCAGTACAAAACGAAGACTCCGAACATCGATAGGCTGATTAACAATGGCACGGAGGCCGAAACGGGTATGATTCCTGTATTCCCTACTCTTACTTTTCCAAACCATTATTCAATAGTTACTGGGCTTTACCCGGCTTGGCATGGTATTATCAATAATTATTTCAAAGATCCCAAGACAAATGACTCTTTTGGGATGCAAAATCATGAACCCAAATGGTGGTTGGGGGAACCCATATGGGAGACTGTAACAAAAAATGGCCTGCAGGCTGCTACATATTTCTGGCCTGGTTCTGAGGTCGTTAAGGGCCCTTGGGATTGTCCAAAGGGTTTCTGTCAAAACTATAATGGGTCTGTTCCATTTACGGAACGTGTAGATACTGTTTTGGGTTACTTTGATCTTCCGGCTGCTAAAAGACCCAGGTTCATGACCCTATATTTTGAGGATCCTGATCATCAGGGCCATCAGGTTGGTCCTGATGATCCCCAGATAACCGAGGCTGTTGCTCGCATTGATTCCATGATGGGGAGACTGATGAATGGGCTTGAACAGCGTGGAGTTCTTGAGGACGTGACGATTATCATGGTGGGAGATCATGGCATGGTGGGTACTTGTGATAAGAAGCTGATTTTCTTAGAGGATTTGAGTCCTTGGATCGAGATTTCTCACGATTGGGTGCAATCTTATAGTCCTTTGCTTGCGATCAAGCCTCCCATTGGGGTATCTGCATCTGAAGTTGTGGAGAAAATGCGACAAGGGTTGAGTTCTGGCAAGGTGGAGAATGGGCAGTATTTGAACGTCTTCTTGAAAGAAGAGTTGCCGGCCCGGCTTCATTATCATGCAAGCGATCGGATTCCCCCTATCATTGGGCTCATTGAAGAGGGGTACAAGGTTGAGCAGAGAAGTTACAAGCACAAGGAATGTGGAGGAGCACATGGTTATGATAATGCATTTTTTTCAATGAGGACAATTTTCATAGCCCACGGTCCTCAGTTTGAAAGGGGGGCCAAAGTTCCATCTTTTGAGAATGTTCAGATATATAATCTCATCACTACTATCCTGAACATCCCCGGAGCACCTACTAATGGTACTCCATCTTTTCCTGACTCTATCCTCCTACCCACCCACTGATACATATTCTTTGATAAGAACCAATTCTCCCACATTTTCAGTAAATTGACATTTAGGTCTTGTAGATCAAGATGGGTAAATAGTTTTTGAGTCATTGTTAGACCAAGTGATTGACATTTTCCTCTATTGATTCTCCAACTATCTCCACAGAATTAGTTCAAAGTTCAAACCTACTTAAATGGCTTGTATTCTGTGGGGTTTCATTTTGGTTTTAATTTAAATTATGTAGAGAATATGAATGCTTGGCTCCTTGGAAAGGATCGCCTGTAATTATATGACTTCATTCCATATGGTATGGGGTAAAATTATTTGAGCTGAAGCCGAACGTTAAAAATTAAGGTGAAAGAATTTCAGAGTTCTGTTACTCCATCAGTTATAGCGTACTGATAGAAATTTATGATGCAGAGATGCCTTATGTTCGTTCACATCTAGGGTCGAGGGATGTTTATGCTGTTGATGTATCAACTTTTTTATAATTGGGTTCAATACAGTTCTATATCAAGATTCAAATGTCTATTCATTTACAAATTTTGTGCAGTACTTACCCTTTTCAGAGAAGTATTGGGCAGCTGTTAGTATAACTTGCATCTGTTGTAGAGGATTTGCAGAATTCATCTGATAAATTTTCATGTCTGACAAAGACCTGCTTTACATTCAACCAAAGTAGTTAATAGTCCCCATATCTTGTATTCTGCCGTTTTTTATTTTTATTTTCATATGTTGATTTCATTCTTGTTTGTCTTGGTGACTATGAAGTCAAGCATTTTTGTCTAATGATTTTGAATGTGCATAAATAAGTTAGCATAGATTATAGGTTTAACATTCCTTTGTAATTTTAAATTTAGTATTAAGCTTTAAAAGAAATGAGATGATTCATTAGTGTATTACTTAACCTCTGTATCCCATGGTTATGAACTTATAAACTGTTACAGCATTATAAACAATTTTCACATGAAAAATATAAAATTAATGAGCCTCATATGGGTTCAGCTGTGGCTACACTGGCCTCTTTCAAATAGCTGAAGCTTAAAACATTGGTTATAGTTGTCAGAATTATTGCTGAGTTTTGTGGTTTTCAATTGCATATGAATGAATCTTTGCTGTGCTCGATAGAAACTTGATAATGTGTCGTGTGAGTTTCACTAGGTCAGCTTTGAATTTAAGATCTGATGGAAACACGCCTTATTATTCCACAACCTGAACGAATTCAACTATATATTTTTATAGTGATTTCAATCTGCACATTCCAAAAAGGAAGATGGTGTCAGCTATTTTTATGCGAGGTTGAAATGTATTTTGCTTGTTATTTTTAATATTTTCCATTTTTGAACTGTGTATAGTGGGTTGGTTTTTTGTTCATTTAGTAGAAAAGTTATGATGTAGATTACCCTAGGCGAGTTGGACCTTGTAGTGGTACCAGAATTAAACAATGATGTATGGAGGCCCCCAACATGATTCTAGTTGAGGCTTTCAAAGGAACATTCTACAATTAGTTGATTATCCAATTTATATTATTGGACATGTGCATGCCCAAGTTTACTAGTGGAATTCAGATGTTACAACTGAGTTGCCATTTTTTTAAACTTGTACATAAATTGGAAGAGTACTTTTTATAGTAAAGTGACTTTTGTGTAGAAAAATATAACTTATGTTACTTCAAATAAGCAGTGGAGTTACAAAATTTGGACTAAAGATTCAAAGAATTACATGAAGATCCTCCTATGAAAGCTAGGAGGGCTAATATATGTGGCTTGCTACATCCTTCTGAAACATATAGCTTTGTCATGAATTCTCAGATAATGTTTGAATGCTCTTAATTATTCAGTGCAAATTTGATTCCTTGAAAAGTTGTGCACCTTCTTTTCTAAGGAAGCTAATAGCATACAGCCCTATCATATTTCATAGTGCTCTGCAGCAATCCTTGTTCATCCAAGCATCACCTAATATGGGACTTTGCCAAGCTAGGGGTCTGTGAACAGGTAGCTGAATTCTTCTTGTAACCATACACAGAAGACACTGACAATTAGACACCTCCACAAGACATGCTCCACTGGTTCCTCTTTACAAAATGAATCAGGGATGCTTAGTAAGTGTTGTTTTAACTGCTAGAACCTGATGGAGCACTGACTAACCCAAAGTTAAAAAATGTATTTAAATCAGCTCCTTGCCCTCTAAAGATTCTGACATCTGGAAGGGGGACTCTTTGCTGTAATCTAGGCTTTAATTTAGCTTTGTCATAGCTGATGAATGCAATAAGATAGTGACTTTAATGAAATCTAGTTACTATAGAGGAAACTTATAATAGTATATAACGTATATGATGGTCCTCCTATCTATTTTCAATACATTCCTCAACTCGCATTGACAACACACAAGGAGATAATAATGTGTGACTTGAGCTCACGGGAGCATAGTACTGTTTAATTCGTGTTTTTAGTATGACTGTATTATAATGTATCGATTGAGATATTCCAATTTTCAAGAAGATTCCAAGTTGCCAATTTAAATTTTCAAGAGAATGTCATGCCATTTGATGGGGTATCGCTTATTGACTACATGTTTGATTGATGTTCGTGATAATAATTGAAATTAATATAAGGATTAACAGACACAATCTTATTTTGTCTACTTGGTCTGCAATCCTATTTTGATCTTTGCAAATAAGGTGGTGTTGACCCTGTTTTAGCAACTATTGGTGTTAGTTGCACAGAGAGTAACAAGGAGCTCTACAACCCAGTATGGGGTAGATAACGTTGGTGTGGTAACTATGACCCACATCACAAAAGAATGAAACATTGGCTCATAAAATAAAAAATTTAAAACGAGCATAGATCCATCTTAAACCTTGATCTATCAACATAACTTAAATTTTGTACATATCAAAACAAATTTACACCCTGAGAACTTAGATCCCTCTCGGTGCTTGATAGATCCAGGTTTAAGATGGATCTAGGCTGGTGTATAATGAACATAGAGCCTTTATGTAAAATTCAAATCTTAATAAGCAGCAACAAAATACACCATGAATTGTTAAACAACATTACCGCATTGCAACCAACTTAATGTAAACAGTGATTGCAATGTATTGATTGAACATGAGAATTACACATCAAGACTCCATTAAACCTCACAGGAAGATAAGTGAGCTTTAATTGGAAAAGTATGAATCCAACCTTCAACTACCTTGCCAACAACTAGAAAGTTGGCCATTATACACTTCGACAAAGCACACAACTTACATTCCAAAAGACCCCCTCCATATTACTGGAGCTTTTCTTATATAGTCTGCTGTACAATGATGTGAGATTTATATTGTACACTTGGAGGAAGTTCACACAAGAACTCACATTCCAAAAGACCCACCTCCACACTGTTGGAGCTTTTCTTGTGTAGTCTGCTGTACAATGAGGTGAGGTTATTTATTAAAAAATCGGTGTAACAAACTGGTCAACCTGATCGTGATTCTCGATAATAACATTATTTTTACATAATGCTTGACAAACTAATTGGAGCTTTTCTTGTGTAGTCTGCTGTACAACGAGGTGAGGTTATTTATTAAAAAATCGGTGTAACAAACTGGTCAACCAGATCGTGATTCTCGATAATAACGTTATTTTTACATAATGCTTGACAAACTAATTTCAGCCAAGAACATTCTTATTTAAAGATTTCACAACTAACAACTTCAACTTGTAATAATTAGGAGCATTATTTTTCTTTAATAATTAACAAACTTATCCGATCTAACTCCATTACTGTCATTTGAAGCTTCCATGGTTTATCCTAGCTAACATGTTCTATTTAAAATGATAATTGGCTAATATTGTGGGGGCCAAAATTATGAGCTAGCCCCACTTAAATTTGCAGGTTGGATCCTTGGCAGACCCCTATCAATTAAAATTATTAATAAAATAACTTTTTAACTGTTTCCAAGCAGAATCATCTGTGTGTAATTGATTCCTTGACTAAGTGGTTGTGGAGTTTTTCTCCCTTTGTAAGCAATTGATTCTCCCCTGTGGAGTATTATCCCTTTCATCATTGATGTCTTAAAATTCAAAGTGAATCCATCATCTGATGGTGGCAGATCTGAAGTAGTAGTTATATCACCTAATGATCTGTTCAATCTGTGAGACATGAAAGACATTGCCAACCATAGTTCTAACTTGTAACTCGAGTTTAGAAGCAACATGTCCAAAACTTTGTATTATCTTGTATGGCCCATAGTAGGATTTTGCCTGTGTTTTCCTCAATTGTACAACATGTCCAAAACTTTGTATTATCTTGTATGGTCCATAATAGGATTTTGCCTGTGTTTTCCTCGATTGTACATTGAGTATATGGTTACAAAGTCTGTGTTTTCCTCAATTGTACATTGAGTATATGGTTGCAACTTGATGAAAACAATGCCTCATCCTAAATATCTTATATCTTTTATTTGGGTTTTACTGAATTGATTTCAAATTGATTATATGTTTGCAACTTGATGTAAACAATGTCTCCTAGAAATCATCCTAAATATCTTTTATTTGGGTTTTACTGAATTGATTGCAAATTGATTATATGTTTGCAACTTGATGTAAACAATGTCTCCTAGAAAGCTCTCTCTGGTCTTATTTGGTCCACTGGGTATTTCGTTCCATCTTTTGCTGCCTGTAAAATGCTTCTTCAATTCAGCCATAACTTGCACATACTAGGCATTCACGCTTCCTCCATGTAATCATTTGTGGTGCGCTATATCTATACAAGGCCCAAAATGGGCATTATGCATTCATGTTTTATCCATGTAATCATTTGTGGTGTGCCATATCTATACGAGGCCCAAAATGGGCACATTCCGATTTAGATATGAAAGTCTTATACTAGGATTCTTTTAGTGAAGCCAGTTCACTCATTTGTTTAGGCTTTTAATAGTGTGTTGCGATCTTTGTCTACCCATCTATTTGTAGGTTGTATCAAGTGTTGTGCACTAATATGGTCCCATTGAAGCAACTTCTTCCTAACTTTCCCATGAATTTAGCATCGAAGTCACTTATTATGATCTTAGGGACACCATGTAGGTTATAAACATTCTTCATGAAAACCCTAGCCAATCTACTTGCTTTTTATCTTGTTTATGTAGCTACGAAGTTGGCAAATTTTGTTAGTTTATCAACAACAAAAGCTTATTCCTTCCTTGTTGATTGAGGTAGTCTTGTAATGAAGTCCATATTGACTTCTTTCCGCTTTTTATCTTGTTTATGTAGCTATGAAGTGGGCAAAGTTTGTTAGTTTAACAACAACAAAATTCCATTCCTTATCTATTGATTGACGTAGTCTTGTAATGAAGTCCATATTGACTTATTTCCACTTCCATTCTTGGACACGTAAAGGTTTGTATAGGCCTAGATTGGGTACATTCCCATCTTTATTTGAAAATAGCTTTCACTCTTCATCCCCTAGAAAAAAATTTGTTCCCTTGCTTTCTTATGTCTCAAGGATACCAACATTCCATGAAGAAGGAAAACTGGCACTCTTGCAGCAGCTGCCAAAGAAATTCAAATTTTAAAATTCACTACTTAATAATTATAAAACAGCAATGCATTTTGTAAATTATAATAAATATTGGGGTCAAATGGTAATAATTATCCATCAACTATGATGATTTTGAAGTATAACCTTAAACATATGCTACTGTCAACTATTGAATTCCTATGGTACTTGTTGTTACAAAATGTAGCAGTCTATGTGTTATCGGACAAATTAGCAGGTCTAGTGTTCGATAAATAGAGGTCGGGAGAGTGTGACCACTGTCACCTTAGCCACACCTCCAACTTATTAGGAGTGCCGTAATCTCCAAGTGGAGAGCCCTTTAAATACTTTGCAAGACACATGGACAAAAAAAAAAAATCCTCTATACAATGATATTAGTGACCAGTTCCTTTAAGAGATTAACTTCATAATGAGGAAGACATACTATGTTAAATTATAATGCTTGTAGATGCCAAACCAATGTATCAATATCAATATTAAGAGATCATTCATGTTGAATTTAATGTAGACAAGTAACCAAACCAAACTTGTGCACAAAGCACATATACTGATGTAAAAATGGTAGACAAAAGATGTGCAACGGTGTTTAAAAGTGATAGTCACTTATGACAATAGTAGACAACTAAGTAATTATGAAACAATTTAATATCTAAACAAATGTTAGTATCATGCACCAAGTGTAACACCAAATTCAATCATGAAGAGATATTGTGTATCAAATTAAGTAAATAATAAAGGTTTGATATATGTCATTTATAGTGTGTAAACAACTAAGATCATTCCTTAGCATACATTCAAGGTGAAATTCACTCCTTCAAATGAACGGTACTTAATGTATCATTTTTGCTAACCTTCACGAGTGTTTGTTTGTCTTTTATTTTAGGACTTAGGGCTGCAAAAGAGGGACAATTTGCAATATTGCAGACCTCAAATAGTGGTAAAGAGGGTTGTCCAAATGACAGTAGGTAGGTTGTTACAACCTGGTAAAGGCTTCCCAAAGCTAGGGCAGGCCTTAAAGAGGAGGGCTGAGGACGTAGGGAAGCAAAGGAAGGGAAACCGAGCTCTAGGAAGGAGATAGCGAGGGTTTTAGGGAAGAAAGAAGAGGGTCGTGAGGAAGAAGAGGGAAGGAGCTAAGTTTTGGGGATATCAGTTAGGGTTAGGACTGTTTTTTAGGGTTTCTTTTTAGGATTTTATATTTTTGGGGGGTTTTTAGGGCTTCCTAAAATTTTGCCCTAGGGTTTTTAGAGATAAAGAAGGTAGGTCGAATTTGTAAGAGAGGGACGAAATTTTAGGGAGGCCCAAAATTTTAAAAAATATTTTTTATTTTTTTATTTTTAGGGTTTTAGACATAAAATTGCAGACCTAATCTAGCATGAAATGCAATATTTACAGGTGCACATGCAAGAAATTTTGGTAAAAGATTGATAACTAGGGTTTTTATGGATGAGAACCTTAACCCTAGCTCTAGAGGAAGTTGACCAACCTTCCTCTTGGAGTAAATTCTCATTGTCTATTAAATTAAGGCTTCTTATAACAACCTATGGGATTTGTTATAAGAACCTAATCTAGGGAAAAATTGGAGATTTATGGCTAAACTTGGGAAAACCTCCCCCAGGGAGCGTTTTCCACCATGCAAAGAGGATAGAAGGTAGACAATGGCCCTATTCAGAAAAAATACAGTCCTAAGGCCACCATTTAATCATTCAAGAAGCAATAAATTCATCTACCTTTCACCAAGCAAGGCTAAAAAAGGACTAGACTTACTTGAGCATGTGTTCTTCCAACAGTTCTAGCATCCACAAAGCATGAGCAAACCAAAAACAACATCCAATTTCATCCACAAGAACAAGAGGAGCCTACTCCAAGAGGTGCACATCACTTTTAAAGAGCTATCTAGGGTAAACGAGAAACATATTTGAGTTTTATTCCATGAGTTATGATTTACAAATGAAGTGAGGAGTTTTATTTATAGTGTTCTCAACTCACTTTTACAAAATAACTAGGCCGACATGTCAAATATAATGTCAATGTAAAAATATAACATGAAATAATATAAAATAATCTAAAAGATGTCTAAAAGGTGGCTAGCTAGGGTATTCCCCCCCTAGGTGACCAAAAAATGCTAAATATAGGTAAAACTGAACAAAAGGCTTCACTCCGAAGGTGGAGTGAGCAGGGGGGATCGACACACCCCATCTAACCCCATCAGTGTTGAAACACCCTCAACGTCCCCCTTCTACAAGCATGTGGGCTTGTAACGTCATCACTGGAAAGGCACCAAGGAGAGAGGGAGCTCTACTGGAAAGGGGCCAAGATGTGTGCATGGGGTGACCGGAAGAGGAGGCAAGTGCCTCTAAGATGAAATATTGTCAGTCGTGTGGAAATCAAGTAGGGGGTCATGTGACCCAGTGACCTGCCTCTAGGAGCCCCAGACACTAACCTCAAGGATACAAGCCCCATAATGAGGCAGTCAACAATGCCACTAATCCATAGTACTCCTAAAGGAAGGATCAAAGGGTTCGACCATAACCACCTCTCAGAAAGTGTTGATAATACCCCCATCCTGGCCCTGAAGAAAAATGCGACCCCTCTCCTTGGGCAAACATCTGAATGTGAGTTGATATTGGTACAACGTAACACTGGATCCAACTGTGGGACAAGTGCTCTTCTTTGGAGTGCTTGAGAACCTGTGAATCTCCTGGGTACCTGTAGACCTACACACATCAAATATCCAAGGGCATTAAAAGCATCATGAGGCAAACAATTATGTCTTTCCTTGCTCATTATAATGACATGAAATGCAAATAACTGAACATGAAAGAACGACAAATGCAATGCAAGGTAACAATATATGTCAAACTCAAATGAAACTAAACCTACATATGTTAAACGTGATAATCATAGTGGATTAAGTGAAATCATACCACCAATGTAGCTAGTTGAGTAGGCAATTCATACCTGATCTTTTCCCTTTGTCTTTAGAGACAATCCATGATAAGATTTCATCGATGATAAATTGAGTACATATCTGGATCTGCATTAGGATGGGGAATGAAAGTTGAATAACTGTAGGAACCTGGAAGCCTCGATATTGCTACCACGGAGAAGGATTGCTTTCACAAGCCTCATTTATCCATCCTTCTATTGGGATTATGTATGGGCTATCTCCATCATATGTTTGCTTTGAAATTTTTTTTGCATGAAACTGGTGGTTTGACTTGGAACTTGGGAGACCACTTGCATAGGTGGACCTCACAAATCTTCATATGCTAGTTGCAACCTATCCCTGCACATGCTTAAACATTCATTTGGATACACAAACATATTGTTCATCTTTGAAATAATCATGTTAATATCCCTAATAATCTTTGAAATTTTGAAATTGTCAGCCACAAGATTCATTCCTTCACATTTCAAGCAAAAAGATCAACAATAGATATCCTGGCAATATGAAATGAATATCATACATATCCACATACCTGTATTGGTTTTGTTGAAATACATGGTTGGAAACTTACCAACACTGGACAAAAAGGGCTGAACACTTTTTGAAGAATGATGTTGATTAAGGCACACCATGGACTGATTTACTTATGCACAACTTGTTGCAAGATAGCGTTGGAAGTACTAGTCTGGGGACACTATCGACTAGAAGATAGTGGAAACACTCTGCATATGGAAATCGTCAATAGGAACCACCTCTCGCACTGCTCCATCATCAAGAAAAACAACAAAAGGGTTGATCCATTCTTCATTGTTGGCAAAGTAGACTTCTTCACCAAAACATGTGCTTGGGAGAGGACCCACCATGATGCTGCAAGGTCTTGAAGAATCGTACATCAGTGGACCAAGGATCTTCCAGTAATCTTCGTCTTCCGTAAACCTGTTATTTTCTTCCAAGAGAGCCAAAACATCATAAGAAACCGTAACCTGAGGATATGGAGAACTCACCGTTTCTGTACATTCTTCAGTTTCTTCAACTAAGGTTTTTTGGTCTTCCTTTCCTGGAGAAACTTCATCTTTATCCTCGAGAATCCCTTCATCTTCGGTCATTAGGGTTATTACTTCATTTACCAGGTCCTGAACAATGGTTTCTTCAATCAAACCTTTCGATATGTGATCTTTGTCATGAACTTCCTCGTCAATGATTGCTTCATGCTCCTTTGAAACCTGTTCATCAATATCCATATGATCGTCCTTCATAATCTTCAGGATTTCGTCCTTAGTATTGGGACCCCATTGATCACGGAATGCCTCAACTGGTTGGAGAAAGGAAGATATCCCCTTAGCAAGGAGTTCATCATACCAAGCATCCATATCATGATCACCTCCTAGTTCAAAGGACATTACGAACAACTGCATAATGGTGTCCTCCTCTGTGATATCCCATGCCACCAGAACTTCTTTGAACTTCGTAACATGTGTTGTAATAGTATCTTCACCCTTGTGGAACATTGGGATAGATTTCAGACAACGATGTTTATCAAACTTATTCGGGTATCCTAGAATGTTTGAGAAGTCAAACGAGTCGAGAATCCCCGTATCTTCTGCTTGAGATTGCTTGCTTTGAACATATTTATCTTTTCTCTAGTGCAGTCGCCTACAAAGTTAGCCTTTAACAAAAAATTATCAAAGCAAAGCTTACCTCTCGGTCTTGTTCTTGTAGGCACTTCTTTTGATTTTCTTCAATTGGAGTCTCCATGAGAGACCTGTCAAGTTAGACTAAAACAAATCTCACCAAAGTACTGAACAAGAACGTACCTTAAGTATTGGAAGAAGCAATCGCCAATGGAGTCACCAGATAATCCCTGCAGGGTTAGTCCTAAAAAATATACTTCAATTGTAAAGAGGACTCACCTTGAGTTCTTACCTAAATGTCATTTTTTCCAAGGGTGTAAATGAATTTGGATAAACCACTTCAAACTTTGAAACGTCCTCAGCAACGATGCCAAAAATGTTACAGGACAAACTAGCAGGCCCAATGTCTAATAGATAGATGTAGGGAGAGTGTGATCACTATCACCTCAACCACACCTCCAACTTCTTAGGAGTGTTGTAACCTCCAAGAGGAGAGCCCTTTAGATACTCTACAAGACACTTGGAAAAAAACACTATATCCTCTATACAATGATATTAATGACCAGTGCCTTTAATAGATTAACTTCATAATGAAGAAGACATACTATGGTAAATTATAATGCTTGTAGATGCCAAACCAATGTATCAATGTCAATATTAAGGGATCATTCATATAGCATTTAATGTAGACAAGTAACCAAACTAAACTTGTCCACAAAGCACATATATTGTTGTAGCAATGGCAAACAAAAGATGTGCAACAATGTCACTTATGACAATAGTAGACAACTAAGTAATTATGAAACAATTTAATATCTAAACAAATGTTAGTATCATGCACCAAGTGTAACACCAAATTCAATCATGAAGAGATATTGTGTATCAAATTAAGTAAATAATCAAGGTTTGATATAAGTCATTTATAGTGTGTAAACAGTACTAAGATCAGTCCTTATCATACATTCAAGGTGAAATTCACTCCTTCAAATGAATAGTAATTAATGTATCCTTTTTGCTAACCTTCACAAGTGTTTGTTTGTCTTTTGTTTTAGGACTTAGGGCTGCAAAAGAGGGACAATCTGCAATATTGCAGACCTCAAACAGTGGTAAAGAGCACTGTCCAAATGACAGTTGGTGGGTTGTTACAACCTGGTAAAGGCTGCCCAATGCTAGGAAAAGCCTTAAAGAGGAGGGTCGTTGACGTAGGGAAGCAAAGGAAGGGAAACCGAGCTCTAGGAAGGAGAAAGTGAGGGTTTTAGGGAAGAAAGAAGAGGGTCGCGAAGAGGAAGAAGCGGGAAGGAGCTAGGTTTTTGGGATAGCAATTAGGGTTAGGACTGTTTTTAGAGTTTCTTTTTAGAATTTTATATCTTTTTGGGGTTTTTAGGGATTCCTAAAATTTCACCCTAGGGTTTTTAGGGATAAAGAAGGCATGCCAAATTTGTAGGAGAGAGGGCCAAAATTTTAGGGAGGCCTAAAATTTATTTTTTATTTTTTAAGGGTTTTAGACATAAAATTGCAGACCTAATCTAGCATGAAATGCAATATTTACACATGCACATGCAATAAATTTTGGTAAAAGATTGATAGCTAGGGTTTTTATGGATGAGACCCTTAACCCTATCCCTAGAGGAAGGTTGGCTCTTGGAATAAATTCTCCTTGTCTACTAAATTATGGCTTCTTATAACAACCTTTGGGATTTGTTATAAGAGCCTAATCTAAGGCAAAATTGGAGATCAAAGGCTAAACTTGGGAAAACCTTCTCTAGGGAGCGTTTTGCACCATTCAAAAAGAATAGAAGGTATTCAAAGGCCCAATTCAGAAAAATGAAGTCCTAAGGTCGCCATTCAATCCTTCAAGAAGCAAGAAATTCACCTACATTTCACCAAACAAGGCTAAAAAATGACTAGACTTACTTGAGCATGTGTTCTTCCAACAGTTCTAGCATCCACGAAACATGAGAAAACCAAAGACAACATCCAATTTCATCCACAAGAAAAAGAGGAGCCTATTGTAAGAGTTGTGCATCACTTCCAAAGAGCTATCTAGGGTAAAAGAGAAACACATTTGAGTTTTATCCCATGAGTTATGATTTACAAATGAAGTGAGGAGTTTTATTTATAGTATTCTCAACTCACTTTTACAAAATAATCAGGCCAACAGGCCAAATATAATGTCAATGTAAAAATATAACATGAAATAATATAAAATAATCTTAAAAATGTCTAAAAGGTGGCTACCTGGGGTATTTTCCCCTTAGGTGACCAATTTTTTTTAAAAATACGTAAAAATGAACAAAGGCTTCACTCTGAAAGGTGGAGTGAGCAGGGGGGGTGGTCATGCCCCATCTAACCCCAACAATGTTGAAAAACCCTCAACATCCCCCCTCTACAAGCCTGTGGGCTTGGTGACCAAGGATGACGTTATCACTGGAAAGGAACTAAGGAGAGAGGGCACTCTGCTAGAAAGGGGCCAGGATGGGTGCATAGGGTGACCAAAAGAGGAGGTAAGTGCCTCTGACATGAAATATTGTCACCCGTGTGGAAATCAAGTAGGGGGTCATGTGACCTAGTGATCTTCCCGTAGGAGCCCCGGACACCAACCTAAGGGATACAAGCCCCATAATGAGGCAATCGACAATGCCACTAAGCCATAGTACTCCTAAAGGAAGGATCAAAGGGTCCGACCATAACCATCTCTCAAAAAGTGCTGATAATACCCCCATCATGTCCCTGAAGAAAAATGTGACCCCTCTCCTTGGGAAAACATCTGAATGTGATTTGGTAATGGTGCAACATAACACTCTGATTATGGTAGAGAATGGTGACTGCTAGACCTGTAACACCTTAGGATCTTGCCCCAATGTGTCACGCCAAGCAATAGTCTCTCTCTTTAGGCTTCCCAAATCTGCCAAAGGGAAACCTAGACTAGCCATGAGGGGTGTCCCCATTCCTGCTTTCCTAAGTAGTCGCCAAGAAAACTCGGCTTTCCAAAAGTAGTTGCAGAATTGATTTGGAAGAGAAATAGGATACCTTGAAGATTAAACACGATTAAAATTTGGTACCCCGGGGGATCTTGCTTATGGGTTTCACTAGAGGTCCAAAGCTATAAAAACATTCACCCAAAAGCTACACAAGCAACACAGAAGATGTTAATAAAGACATGCACAAGTTGCTTGGGTGAAAGGTTACTAAGGCACACAAATGTTACTAGACTTAAATTAATATGCTGCCATGAGATTTTAAACATGCAAAGAGTAAGGGGCAGCCTTGAGATGAAGTCTATTGGAGCAAAATAAAAAGTGCATTACTAACTTAGTGCTAAGAAAAGAGATACCAACTCCTAAATATATGGATTATATAATGATTTTATCATTTGCAAGCTCAATAATGAAGAATATGAGTAATATTTAGGAGTTGCTTTGTATTTAGGGGCACTTTTAGCACTAAAAAGAGTTGTTGTCATGAAAGTGTCGAATATGAACCTACAGGAAAGCAAGCTAAACAAGTATGTATGGGGGATTTCAAAGCACCCAAATGGTTGAAAATTATCATTATAGACTAGTGCCTACTCCAAGGGAAAAAATGGAGTCAAATAACTAAGGATTTTAACAAAGTAAACACCCAAAAAATTGCACAGTAAGCTACAACCATACAAACACAAAGAGACCCCACACATACCACACAAAACAGAGATAAAGAAGTGGAATATGATGTCAAATGGTTTTCCAGTTAGCTAGCACCGAGTTTGTGAGGCACTGAAATGGTATTTAGAGGTCAGTGAAGCTGCCTTACACCTCCTAGCAATAACTTGTGTAGATCCAACTCTGGTGAAAACCTCTATTGATTGGGGCACACTTGACTCTATGATTTCTCCAACCTACAACATAAGAAATTGGATTAGTTATTGGAAATAAAAAAAACAAAACAAATTTTTGTATTACAAACTAAAATAGACATGCAAATTGATAAGAAGTTTAGCAAGAAATAGATGCCAAGAGAGTGAATCGATTTCTCTTGGCGGAAACTGCTTGTAGCTAAAAACACCAAGTCGCTTTGTGCAAGATTGCTTTTCTTTCCTTGCATGCAAACCATTAAAATGTTGCTCCAAATCAATATCATTGTAATCTAACAAGTTAGAGAGGATGGAAAAAGCCAATATTTGTTCCAACTCATCCAAAACAGAAGAGAAGTGAACACTCACAAAAATGGTTTTCTCTTATCATTGAAAGTGGTCAAAAGTCCTTTACAATGGAGAGTTCACTCTATTTTATAGACGAAGAGTGAGAAAACCCCTATCTAAAATGACAGGCGGTTGAGATTAGAAGATGATGGAAGAATATCAATGGTTGAGGTCCTTTCTGTCATTTACATTTTAGAAAATAGCTGAAAATGAAATAATTTTGGAGGGGGGCGAGTTGCCTCTTACAATCCAATTTTATAACATGAAAATACATATTTTTTGCAAGTTAAATTCCTAGGAGACATGGGGGGATCATTAGGGGTCCCCCCTTACATATTTTTTGAGTTGTAACTTGATTTAAATGTTTTTATTTTGACTGATTTACTCAAATTCGCCCCAGGGAAATGAAGTGCATGTCGAACCCATTGGAGATGCCCAACTTGAGATTCTGAGACTTGGGTATTGCTAGGAAAATTATTTTATGAGGACCCAAGTTGCCACTTTTTGCAAAATGTCAATATCTGAAATCCCACTAAACTTAGGCATTTTAAAATTTAACCTTAGAAAGCCATTTAATAAATCACCATTAATTGAATATTGGCCATCCCTTGGTAAAAATTGAAATATAATGCCAGATGGATTCCTCGACCCTCAAAATCATATTGTGGATCAAATCCATACCCAAAACTAATATGAAATGTGGTTTGTAGAGCTACTCCAAATCATTAAATTAAGACTTAGGCTAAATGCTGAAACTTGGGAAAATTAATCCATATTTAGCCTATTAATCCAATAATGTTGCAAATCATATTGAGAGGGATCCAATTAGCTCTCAAAGGTTGAAACATGATCAATGATGAATATATGAAGATCCCATGTTGTTCGTTGTGTTGGAAAAAGTTGGCATTGATGTTAACAAGTTCAAGAGAGTGCTGAGATCAGTAATGTCAAAGTGGTGGTGATGATGATGATGATGATGATGTGACGGTGAAAGGATTGAAGCATTAATAATGTATCTATATGATAAAATGTTTTTCAGTACTCCCATATAGTTTCAGTACCTCTCATCTAGTTTTAATACCAATTTCGGTACAAGGCAAGGGTTGGAGATATGAGCCCACCACTCTTGCAAATGACCCATATGAATATGTGGTCATTTGTTGAAGCGACTATAATGCATCCATGAAGAATTGATGTGGCATTATCACCATGAATCATGATTGAGCTCATATATTGTCCATGATAAGTTCATAGTTGAAGATTCAAGTTCTGTGTGCACCCATGGTTTGATCAGAGTGCTTGTCGATATGATGGAGAAAGAGTTTGTACAAATCACTGAAATGGAAGATAGTGACAAAGATTGAAAACTACAAAGCATACTCATGTTCAATCTAAAATCGCCAGGGCATGTTTTCGTTGAGAAGATCGAAGAAGAGAAGTAAGAAATGATAATTGTTGTACACCAGAAATATGATTACACGTTGATCTTCTAAGTGTACAAGTCGGCCTGGTGAATAAAAAATTATATATTTGTTCTTATGGTAATGTACAAGTCCTTTAAATTGTGATGAGTCCACAAGTGCGTCCAACATCCCACACAAATCATATATATGTATATTTGAGAAATCGCTTGATGTGGAGAGAATAAGGTGATTTGTTTTTTGTATTCTAGTATAATGGAATACTTTGGGTAAAATTGTTCGGGATATGGCACATGGGTGAGCTGATGTGTGACAGATAAAATATGTAGACATAATTTTGGAAATCGAATCCACTGAGAAATGGGGCACGTATACATCTAGAAAAGAAGAGACTGAACTAAATTGATGGAAGGGAGATTAATTGTTTTGGGGATTTGACACAAAATAATTGAGGAAGATGCGTTGGATCTGTTTTGATTGCAAGAATTGTGGAGAATTATAGAAGCAAGGGTTTGGAAAAAGTCCATGTCTCGATCTGATTTATAAATGGAATAGTGCTCTTTCGGTAGCAACTTGAAGCACTCTTCTAGGGTTTATGTTTTCCGACAAATTGCATATATGATCAATGAAAAGGAGAGTGTGTGAGCTATGTTGTTTACAAGCACAATTGGAATGCATAAGGAAGATTAAATTATGCAATTTCAATGTGTAAATGGCAGAAGAATATGCATGGGGTTGTATTGAGTACAAATAGCAATGAATCGAATTAAGGGAAAAATCACAATGGGCATATTCATTCTTGTTCACCCACACAAAGATTGAGGAAGTAGCATTGAATCAAGGAAATAAGTGCATGAATCTCTATGGCTAATATTGCAAGTATTGAGTCAGAGCATCGAATGAATCACTATAGAGGTAGCTTAACACAGAGATTGAGGAAGTAGCATTGAATCAAGGAAATAAGTGCATGAATCTCTATGGCTAATATTGCAAGTATTGAGTCAGAGCATCGAATGAATCACTATAGAGGTAGCTTATTGGGTATAGATGCAGAAATAACTGAATTAGTGAGACATACTTCTTCATGTAGAGACTGAGAAGCTACTGGGAAAGTGTACCTTGATATTCTGGAGCGAAAGAGCAGTGCTGAGGGGCAGAGAATTAGCAGTGGGAAACCATTGCTCGTGGGGAGAGAATTAGCAGCGGGAAACCATTTCTCGTGGGCAAAGAAGAATAGTAGTGGGAAACCATTGCTCGTGGGCAGAGAAATAACAGTGAGCAACCATTGTTCGAGGGAAGAAGATAATCAGTGTTTATCACTAAAAGAGATCAACCAAAAGACAAAGGATGACCACCAATTAGATGTAATCTACTTTATTGAGTTTACCAATATACATTGCAAAGTTTTCATATACATCTTGTGTACTACTTGTTGATGAGTTCTTATTAATGTTGATTAATGATGAATATGTATTGATGTTTGAAGAAGTATTGATTGAGAAAAAGTAGTCAAAGCATAGGATATTGATTCACCCCCCCTCTCAGTGTCCCTAGTGTGTTCAACAGGTTGGTCCCTTTGACCAGGCAAAACTCGAGTTTTATTAAGTCAAAAAGTCAAACTTGGTCAAAATTTGACCAAAATGCAAATTGATATATGGACCATATGCTAAGTCTTTAAAGGATGAAAAACACTTAATCATGACCAATATTGACAAACAACTAAATACAAGGGCCTATCATATACCAATGATCATCCATTGACATTTAACATAGAACACGCGTATATCACAAGTGTATAACAAAAGTAATGAGCAAAAGTAAAAGTCTTATATACATGTCCATCTCTAGTTTAATCATCACAGTGCATTGTATAGATCAATGTCCCGTCTTGGGTGATATGGATGGTCAATAGTCAATAGGTTGGTCAAGTGGATTATTGATTGGTGGAAGGCTTGAGTTACTTTTGGAGATAAGGGAGAAATGAAATCTTTGTGACATTTTTTGATTTGGCAAACACTAGGGAAAGAGTGTCTCACAAGTGGATAGTGTGCTAGGATGAATGGTGCTGACTATACCTTGACACTAGGACTCAACCCCCTGTCCCCTTTTTGTGGTTACTTTGTTCTCCCTCTTGGACTTGTATTCATTTGATTTCTTTGTCCCTATTGTACTTTTCTTTTATTTTTCTTTTGTCTTCGTAAGACCTTGGCGTTTTACTTTGCTTTTTGGCCCTTGCAATTTTAAACTTGCTTATTTTTATATTTGCTTAATTTTTCATTTTTGAATTTGGTCTTCAATTTCTTCTTCATGCAGAAACAATGAGATTGGGACTAGGAGCTGCTATATGTTCCATTTTAGGCACTAAAGAGGGGGGGAGAAGCCTTTCATGCTTCAGGACTTAGGGAATACAACAATATGGTGAATAGACCACCTAGGCTCAAAACCCAACATCGATAGCTCTTTCGACAGGAAATGCTAAGGCTTCATATAGTTTCGTCACACACACCAGAGCCAAGACACTAGGGGAGAACATAGAGTCCATCCTAACAAATATTCCATAGAGGGGAATGTCCTTGAGTCACTTAGCCATATCTAGATCAACCGAAATTTTTTAACAAGGTGGATTAGTGGGAGGTGGATAAGGTCAAGGGTGGAACCAAGGGAGAGGTTTTGATCAATACAATGCACTGGAGACCATGCCAAAGCAAGATATGTATATATAAAAAAATTAATACTCCCTACCATGTTTACACGAGCTATCATCCTCACAACATATACTTGATGATCAGAAGTGTAGAACATTTCCTACTACTAGTCATCTTATCAATAAAAGTCATAATGATCCAAATAAAAACCTCTAGGCATATACATGATACACATCTCCCATTGTAGAATACATCATAGGCACATATGTCAAAAAGTGGCAAGCAATACCCACTACCAGAAATATCAAGGCGACATTGCTTCGTAACACTACCCTGCTTAACAAATTGCTCCGGCTATAATCTGTAAAGTGAATTCCATCTATCCATAACTAATGATCCATCTTTGGTGCTCAATGTCATGGACTATTAAAAAATATGGTCTTCTCTGGCAAAAATGAGAGGTAAATCCCCCCCTACATAATCTATGATAACATTTGGCTCCATGGGGGACAAGTGATCTAAGGGAGAGAGCACTTGAGAACCTCAAAATATTTGGTCCATGACATCTCTCTATGAACTAGGTACCTTCACCTGCAAAACTCCAATGCTATACCCCTCTCATAGACCGATTATTAGTACTCTGTATATATCGGTATTAAGAAATAAAACTAAAATGATAGATTGAAATCAAAACACTCAAAATTTTCTAACTATTTACTAAAAATGAAAAACTAAAATACTGCAAACACACACACAACACTAAAGCAACATGCATGTAGAAAAAACAAAAATTAGACTAGGAAATCAAAAAGCTCAAAATTGTCCTACACTAATGTGCCGAGGAGAGGAATCTCCTTTCACTTAATAGGAGGGAAGTAATGTTTCAATAACCTACTGTTTACCAATAATTCCAATTCTTCTCCTTCTGAGGTTTCCAAGAGGATTGATCCTTTCCCTGCAATCCTGGACACTCAGTATGGTCCTAACCATAACCTTTCCAATTTACCGTGTTTCCCTGGATTTTCCCTAAGTTTGTCCCATAAGAGGACCACATCACCAACTTTGAACTCGTCATTCCTAATGCTTTGATCAAACGATCATTTTTTCCTCTCTTGCTAAATCACTGCTTTAGCGAAAGCTTATATTTTGATCTCATCAAGCTCAACCAACCTATCTATCCTAGCTTGAATTGCTTCTTGATTTGAAGTACATTGATGCAACATCTCATATGCCAGAATTTGTAAATGTATGTGGAGTCTGCAATTTTTCCCATATACTAATTCAAATGGATATTTATTGATTATCCTTTTCATGGTGGTTCTATCAACCAACACTGCATATTTCAATTTACTATCCTAGCTCCTTTTACTATCCCCGACCATTTTTTTTAGCAAATGTATCAAATTCTTATTGTTGGACTCAGCTAGACCGTTTCCCTAAGGGTAATAATTAGAGGAATGGGAGTACAATGTTGTGTTACATACATAATGTTGATATCTCAATCATGCTAAATTCCTTGGCGCTATCATTTTGTGACTTTCATAGGACATCCAAATCTTGATACAATGTTTTCTTCTAAGAATTTCACCACAACCCCATTAGTTTCCCTTTTGGTGGCTATGGCTTCAACCCAACAGATAAAATAATCTGTGTAAGTGAGAATGTACTTGTACCCATTGCTTGAATTTCTGTTAAAAGGTCCTACAAACTCCATACCTCATTGTTGGAAAGGAGTTTCAATTATAATCATCTTACGGGGTAATGCAAGCAATCGGGGCTTGCCGGTGAAAAACTTGTTAAAGTTACAACATCATGAGTCATTCTCCACGTCAATCTTGTGTGTCAATATTGAGCCTCGTGTGTCGAGGTAGTGCCTTATGGGAGCCTGAGTTGGAATTAGAAAACTTGGAGAAGAATCTTGAGTTGGACTCAAGGATGGATAAGCTTCGTGTGTTGAGGCAAGTGCTTTGTATGTCAAAGTGATGATGTTGTGCAGTCTTGCTCGTCAAGGCTAAGGTCTTGTGTGTCAAGATAGATCCTCATGTGTTGAGGTGATACTTTGTATGTCGAAGCATGTATGGTGTGTGATGTACTACTAACCATGGTTGAGCTATTAAGTCTCCTCTAGAGACTGACCACCTCTAGAGTGAATTACTTTAGCATGTAACCACTTGGAACGATAGTAGAACAATATGATCACATCATTGGGAAAATATCCTTAGTATATTTGATATGATAATTAAGCTGGCACATGTGAACCATGCAGATAAGACAAGAGATAAAGATAATATATGATAAGATATGAGAGAATTTGAATTGGACATAAAGAATTAACTACGAGAGAATTCAAATTGTTAAACTTTAATGAAGAATTCAGTAAATCAAAGGAGAACTGAATTGATCACTACAGTGATGTTAATAAGAAAGAATCAGTTAAGAGAGTTAACTAAGTGATAACAAAGAAGATCTAGTTAACTAAGTGTTATTGCATGACGACACTTATGTTAAACTAAAAGACGACACTTGCATGACGAAACTTAAGTTAGCCACCTAACTAAGTGGGCATGCTTTCATTTAGAGGGTGAGTTCATCCTGAAGTCATAAGATAAAAATAGAAGTAGATGCATGCGAAGAATATATAAATATGTTATACAGGATTGATGAATCCAATGTGAAGCAAATTCTTTTCTCTCTTGAAGGCAATGCGCTTTTCTTTGTGCAGGATATTATTTTGAGTCTCTTCTTCTCTATCTTTCTCTTGCTCTGTAATTGCACCGTGGATGCTTCATGTAAAAGACATTCTCTGCTATCTATCAATATACTAAGTAATTTTTTTCGAGATTTTCTCCCTCAAGTCATAGAGGGTTTCCCCAGGGTAAATTCATGTGTCAAATGTGATTGCTTATGTGTATAATTGTTATGTGATTTCAAGTATTATTGCAGCTCCGAATTAAAGATAAAAAAATGAACAAAACTAATATTCTTGGAACGATCTCACAAAAATATGAATGTCTTTGAACAAAGTCGACCAATAATAAATAGCCCACATTATTTTTGTAGCGGTATTCCTAGGGGCATAATGCCCACCACACAACTTGGAATGCATTTCCTTTATAATCATGATGGATTCCTTTGGGCCAATACATCTAAGAATTATTCCATTTGTATTTTCCCACCCGAGACCATCTTCAGTCAACACCTACTTTACAACTCTTAATCTAAGGGATCTTCTTTGGTGATCACTCAAATGATCAGTGCATGAAAAATTCATAAGATAGAATATAATGTCCTTATACCATTCATGTTCATCATCTAAAAATAGAACATTCATGTTGCTTTGATCAGTTTCTCTCCCATGCTCTAGAGCACTTTCATTCCCTTCTAAAATTTTTGCTAAGCCTTGTCCTTTGACAATTTTAATCAGTTTTATTCCAAGGTCATACTCTTGAATCTGTGATATCTACTTTCCCCTAACACCCAAACCATCATGCTGAGATAAAACTTCTTTAACTGTCGGGTAAGGAACATTATTAAGCTAAAATCTTGGAGTATCCTACATAAGTGTTAAAATGCTTCAGCGATTTCACCAATGCATAAGCTTTCTTTCAGTGGTCTTGTAATTCAATTCTACATCTCACAGAACTTTGCTCATGAATGCAATAAGTTTCTCATGGTTATCTTTGTTCTTTTGTAGTAAGACTCCCACTATCGTGTCCTTTGAAGCGAAGGAGAATATAATTTAAATTCTTTATATAGTTGGGACTAACCAGGACAGGGGAGGTTGAAACGACAACTTTTATTTTCTTCAAAACACAGGCACACATTGAGTCCCAGATAAACTTCACATCGTTTTTTAGGAGGGCGTTCATTGGCTTAACCAACTCAACAAAGTTGGGGATGAATCTTTTGATGAAATTAATCTTCCCGAAAAACAATATAAGGGTTTTAAGATTGTGAGGGGGAGGAATCTTCTCAATAGCCTGAATTCTCTTAGGGTCTACACGGATCCCATCCTTAGATACTATATGCCATTGGAGTTTCCCTTTTTCATCAGTGAACATTGATTTCTTTGGGTTTAAAGAGATCTCAAACTTATGGCATCTGTCAAATACCTTTATTAGATGCTTGACATGATCATTCCTTTCTTTGAAAATACAGTCAGATCATCTTGATAGATTGCGATGAATTTTTCCAGTTAGGCCACTGAAATCCTGATCTGTAGCTCTTTGGAATGTTGACCCGACATTCAAGAGCCCAAATGGCATCATGAGGTACTCATAGGTTCCCCAAGGGGTTGTAAAGGTGGTCTTACTTCAATCGTCTTTCTTAATCAACTCCTGGTTATAACTCGAAAACCCATCAAACATGGACAACATGCAAACTCCTGTAACACTTTGCAATAAATTTTCCATATTTGGAAGAGGATAATTATCCTTCAATGAGGCTTGATTTAAATTTCTAAAGTCGATACAAATCCTAACCTCCCCATTATTCTTTCGCACGATTACTGGGTTTGACACCCAAGTGGTGTGTCGGACAGGTTTGATGATTCCAACGACTAACATTTTCTCTAGCTCTTTCTTAACGAATGAAGCTAGTTTCAAGTTCATACTGCGGAGTTAATGCCTATAAGGTTTAGCTCCTTTTAAAGGGATTATGTGTTGGATAACGGATTCGTCATAAGTTTTCAAGTCATCATATGTCCAAGAAAAAATGTATGTATATTCACAAATCATATTCTCGATCGCTCTGTGTTCGTCCCTGGAGGAATTCTTTCCAATCTTAAACATTTTAGGGCTAGAAGATGAACCTACATTTACTTCCAATACCTCATCTATAGCCTCATCATGCTTTCCTTTGTATTCATCGTGCCAATTAAAATTTTTCTCCAACGGGACCATCACCTCCATAACATCCATGTCTGGAATTGAGTGACCTTCCATCTCATCTTCCCAGCTGACATCATTTCCTTCAAACTCACCAATGATTTTTATGAAGCAAATTATTTGAGCATCATTGTCAAATACTTGCCAATGTTCTTGATTATCTGACACAGATGGCTTGAAGATCACTTCTACTTTGCATTTTCGTTCAGATAGCTCTAAAACTTCAAAATTACTAGCTGCAACAACCAAGGAATCTACACGAGCATTCTTACTTCTGGGGACTGCCTCAATTGCACAAGCATTGAAAAGCTCAATGGAGTCCCATAAAACATTCCTATACACTTTCAATCTATCATTCTTCATTGAAAATTGATTCCTTACCTAGGATACAATCAAGGCTGAATCACCTACCACACTAAGGCATTTGATCTTCGTGTCACGAGTTATTTCTAGGCCCAATAGAAGGGCTTCATATTCAGCCACATTGTTTGCGCAGTCGAATTCCAGGTGGAATGAATATATATTTTCCTGACCTATTGGTGAAGTTAGAACAATCGCAACTCCAGCACTGTGCCTTGACTTAGTACCATCAAAATTCATTTTACATACTTCATTACTTGGTGTCGCCTCCTGATTTTCATCCACACAGTAATTAGCCAACAACATAAAATTTAGGATCTTCAACATGATGTTTCATCGATGGTTCGTTATGTAGCATGATGTATGATCCTCGTTGTATTGGTATGGTATCATAGGAAAGTTCCATTTGAATGTTTCCACCAAGTTTAGCATCCCATTTGATTGATAAGAGCATGCCCTAAGAATTGGGAACATCAATAACAAGCATGTCGATGGTCATTTCAATGTCTGGATATGCTGCCAATTTGAATCTTAGATTTTCAATCACACTATGGGCTTCAATCGTCTTGGTGTCTAGACTGCATACATTCTTGTGAGGTCAGAAAGGGGTTAACTCAAGCTAGTGCATAACTCTTAATTTCATAACATTAGCTGCAACACTTGAATCCAACATGCAATTGTGCAGAGTCAAGCCATTAATTTGGAGGGTTGTGAAGAAAGGAGGGTATCCATTGTTCTCTCTCTCAGTAACACTTTGAATCACGATAGGAGGATTTTTTTTGCCTCCTTTTCAGGCGGTCTTGTGAAAATATCCTTTCTCAGTTCAATCCCAAAAAACTTAGCAACTCGAGCATGCATGGAAGCGATCTTTAGTAATTCTCCCAAAGGGACTGGCATGTTAACCTTAGAGAGGAACCCAATTATGTCAATATCCAAGATGCAAGTCTTTTCCTCGAGGATATCTTCAATATTGAGCATTAAAATTTTCAGAATTTCCCACTTCACTAAGGGGATATTAACAAGTTCCTTTAAAGAAACAAGCACAGAAGTGCTTGATAATTTCCCATTAACATCTATCTCTGGGGATGTCATAACCTAGGGCCTAAGCTGAGGATAAATTTTATCTTTTACACGAGGACATGGTTCTTCGGCCCGAGAAGTTGTATTGGTTTCTTTTGGCTTTGGATTTTCAAGCATACTACCTTCCTAGGATTTCTTTAATTTTGGAGAGTTACTCACGGTAAACCTTTGAGGTGGGCAACACATTTTTGTAGTTTTAGGAGGATCATCCTTTATGAGACCTTGAGGAGGGTAAGGGTGTTACACCTAAATATTGCCATCATAATACTCAGTGTAAACCTCCCTGAAGTCTACATGACTAAGATACCAAATTGGAAGAGATACTGACCTATTTCTATTGGGTTTAGTGAGGTCGGCACAGGTCACCTTAATGCATCATGAGACGTCGCAGGTTGTCCTACTGTATCCTACGACGATGTCAGTTAAATGGATAAAAGGGCATCTTTGAGCCATTTCTCGAAGATG
The DNA here is from genome assembly GCA_027924585.1 of Larix kaempferi. NCBI lineage: Eukaryota > Viridiplantae > Streptophyta > Pinopsida > Pinales > Pinaceae > Larix > Larix kaempferi. The sequence goes on from BSBM01000705.1 coordinate 4,553,864, forward strand.
TGTGATGTGGATCTCTATCCCTAACCTATAGGGGAGTTGGCATTCAATTCCCTAGCCCTTTGGGAGGATCCCTTAACCCTCTCCCACTATATCTCAACCTACCCTATCCTCTTATTCCTATATATATGAAGCTCATTCCCATTCCAAAGGGAGGAAGTCTATAGCACTTGCATGCCGATGAAATTAGCTTAGGAGATCTCTACTCATCTCTTGGGAGACCTATACTTCCTTTGGAGGCTTTGGCATTGGCTTGTTGGATGAGGATTGCGACGTTAAGCTTTGGTTGTAATCATCTCTCTTTTGTACTTCCCTCTTTCAATACAGTAATATAAACTCTTTCCACCAAATGTTGTTGTATTAATAATGATTGTGTAGTTTACTTGCTTAACCGTTTACTTAGATCTGTTACTATTTAGATGCATTTTACTGCTTGTATTGTTCTGTATGTCTTGACAGGTCTTGCAACTAAGATCTGACGACCGTGGAGCTTGGAACAACATCGAGGAGAAATATCTACAAGCTAGAGGTAATACATCTAATCACTCGATCTTTAACTAGATCTAGGAAAGAAGTTTTATATTTTGTCCCACTTGTTCTAAACTTACGTTGAGCTAGGGAGATCACGCCTTTATGGCTACATTGAGTCTTCCTGGGTTGACGATAGGATTACCAGTATGGTTATTCTCCAATCTGGTCACACCAAGTGCACCAATCGTGTCGAACCTAGGTCCTTCATCTCATGAGCATCAATCTCATGGTGACCCTTCTCCTTCTTCGTCGAATGTTGAATCAGCTTCTCTCTCTTCCATTTCTCCTACTGAAAACTCTGATGTTAGTAAGAAGGCGGATGAGAAGAAGAAGAAAATGAAGACTAAGAAGAAGAACACTAAGCAGAAGGTCACAACCCCAGCCTATGACCATCATGCTGGGAACTCACCAGCCCCTGATCATCATGCTGGGAGCATCGATACACCTGTTTCAAATTTGCGTAAACCGAAAATCCCTTGCAAACTTTGTAAAGGGTTCCATTTTCTTAAGAGATGCCCTGGTATCTCCAAGGTCTTATAAGTATGGTCGTGTTCTGAACAACCCATGTCATCAGTCTCTGGACATCATACTAATGATACACCATCAACTAGTGACATTGTAATTAAGGGTCAGAAGGGTAGAGCTGCAGACCCTTGTTGGTTATGCAAGGGCATGCACCGGACTTACCTTTGTCCTCATATGGATAAAGCTTCACAATTGTTAGAAGACATGGACATATCCCATAAACACCTTCCAACTGAATATTGTAGGTTGTCCCTCGATCCTACACTGGTTGATAGGATGGTCAATCCAACCCCACCCTCAGTTGACCCCACTCTTTCATCGAAAACGAAGCGGTCGATTCAACGACATCCTTGATCGACCCCATACCTCTCTTGAGGGATGATACCCAAGCGGTTAATCAAGTCTCATTCTCGATTAACCCCACTCCTCCTTTGAAGAGTGAAATGCAATAGATTAATCAAGCATCATCTTCGGTTGATCCCACTCCTCCTTTGAAGAGTGAAAACAAGCGGTAGACCTAGTTTTATCCTCAATCCACCCAACTCTTTCATTGCAAAATTCCCAGACTGAAGCACCCACCATCACAAAATCTTCGTTGTATCCTGCTTTTCCAACTGAAAGTGAATTAGAAACCACTGATATCTTTCTGGTCGGTTCATACAATTCTAGGCAAGGAGAAGTCTCGTCCATGGGAACTCCTCCAAGTAATAAGGTTATTTCATTTGATTGGAATAGTCTAGTAGAAACTCGTCTCCCCTCAGATGTTCATTTCCAGATATCTGTAGGTGTTACCGATAAGGAAATCTTTCGCACTATAGTTGGCGAGGAGCTTCTGTTAGTATTTTATCCTCAACTGCTTGGCAAGCTATAGGATCTCCTCAGCTTGCGCTGGTTACCGGCCATATTTCGGCTTTTAATAGAAGGCCTACCGGACCTTTAGGGATTCTTCCACAATTACCTGTCACCTTGGGAGGTAAAACTATTTATGTTGATGTCATTGTTGTCCAAGGCCCTTTAGATTTCAATCTGCTCCTTGGACGTGATTATGGCAATGATATGAAAGTCGTAGTGTCCACACTCTTTCGAGTGATGTATTTTCCCTATGATGGGAGGATTGTGACCATTGATCAGCTTTCCTTTGTGACACTCAATCATCGCATAACTGCCATTCAACAAAATTCCCTGAACATTCCACACGTATTAATGGTTTCTTCCCCTTAAGCATGAGGGGCATGTCTCCAGCCTCTAGACATCATGTTGGGGAGAAAACTACTAACCTCTGGACATCATGTTGGATAAGTGCCTTTAATTTTAATCACAGTTCACTTTCTATGTCAAGCTTGTTAAAAAATGAAATAGGTTCCCATGAGCATAGTTTCTTTATGTTTTAAGCTTGTTAAAAAATGAGACAGTACCCCATTAGCATAGTTTCTTTCTATTTTAAGCTGATTAAAAAATGAAACAGTACCCCATGAGCATAGTTTCTTTCTGTTTTAAGCTCGTTAAAAAATGAAACAGTACCCCTTGAGCATAGTTCCCTTTCTATGTCAAGCTCGTTAAAAAATGAAATAGGTTCCCATGAGCATAGTTTCTCTCTGTTTTAAGCTCGTTAAAAAATGAAACAATACCCCTTGAGCATTGTTTCTCTCTATTTTAAGCTCGTTAAAAAATGAAACAGTACCCCGCGAGCATGGTTCTATTCTTGTGTCAAGCTCGTTAAAAAATGAAACACTATCCTATGAGCATAGTTCCCTTTCTATGTCAAGCTCATTAAAAAATGAAATAGGTTCCCACGAGCACGGTTCTTTTCCTGTGTCAAACTCATTAAAAAATGAAACAAATCATTTCCCTTTGAGTCGAGTCTTCTCGTAGACTTAGTACCTTAACCTTATTTTCATCCACCTATGCCTTAGGCGAATGAAATGAAGCTTAGGGGGCATGTCTTCAACCTCTGGACGTTATGTTGAAAGTCAACTCGATCGCCTTTGCACATCATGTTGGATCTAAGTCACTTACTTCTAGCAATCATGCTAGGGGTACGTACCAACCTATGGATACCATGTTGAGGAAGAGTCCACCAATGGGAACATTTTCGAGCATACTTTCATTTTTTTTGTTTTCGAGCATACATTCCTTTTTGGTTTTCGAGCTCGCTAAAAAATGAAACAGTACCTCTAGAAATCATACCAGAAGTAAGTCGTCAGTTTCTTGTGCTGGGGGCAAACTTTCCAACCTCTAGCTATCATGTAGGGAAGAAACCTGCCAATGGCATAATCCCGAGCATAGTTCATTTTCTGTTACAAGCTCGTTAAAAAATGAAGCAGACATCATGAGCATTCATCCAACCTATCTTTGAGCTTGTTAAAAATAGTAAGATGGTATTTGAGCTTACTTTTCACTTTTTTCGTGCTCTGGTTAAAACATAAAAAGTGGTTTGAACTTACTTTTCATTTTTTCGTGCTCTGGTTAAAACATGAAAAGTGATTTGAGCTTAGTTTTTACTTTTTCGTGCTATGGTTCAAATATGAAAAATATTTCGAGTGCTTTTGATACCATTGTCGTGCTCATTAAAAATTTGAGTAAAAAGGTGGGTCTAACGAATATAGATTTATCACTTTATCCGGCCTCGCTAGAGTATTTACGGAAAAGGAACAGTGCAAAGTTTACTTTCTCCTTTGTCGTACTTGGTCACCAACCATGACAAAGTTATTCATGGAGTCCTCTTTAAGCTCTTTTTAGACTCCCTAAATAGGAAAAGGTCGCCAAGCGAACTTGATGCGTTCATGCTTGTAAAAATATTTGAATGATCGTCTTCCTGGTGATTGTTTACCCATTTTTCGGACCAGGGGGCATTAGTTACGAAAAATGAATACTCCAGCCAATCATGACTGGAAGAGTCCTCTCTTGCGTTGTTTTACCATTTTCCGGGCGAAGAGGATAACCTTACGAAAAAGGACCTTTGGAGTCTTCTTTAGTTCCTTTCAGACTCTCTAAACATGAAATGACACCAAGTTTTCCTTCTATGGACTCGTTAAAATTCAACATTGAAGGCCCGCTATGGGACGAACCCCTCCTTTCCCAAGTTCGGAAAATGTTTGGGATTGGACTCATCTATGAGATGAGCTATACCGAGCATCTGGTTACCCTCATCAAGCTCGTCAAAAACACATGAGGCACTCATCAGTCATTATGGGGAAAAAGAAAGTTTTGTATTACACCCTTACCAGTGGCAAGTACTTAGTCGTTCTTGAACATGGCACTCATTTGCATTTGCATACAGTACTTTGATCATCCGTTTTCCCTCGAGTTTCACCTACTTCCTGAGTCTTGTTACTCCTTTGGGTCACCCGAAGAATACTTCCCTCATCAGTTGCGTTAGGAGATTGGCGTCATTATCGTCATGTCAATACTGTCGAGTCATGCCATGCCCATGTTCAAGAAAACATCTACTACTCATCATTTGCAGTTAGTACACCTTCTACCATGTTGGTCCACTTTGAGTCAGTATTGCATGTTACTGTACCATCCGATCTACTCCAAACATCTATTGTCGAGTTTCGTGTCGATGATGGGGGATTCATCAGGCCCTCCTTCGACGGATTCATCCTTGTAGACCTCAACACATCATCCAAGGGTTGACTCTAGAAACCAATCGAGTACCTTGGGCCTGCATGCCTCAATTGCAGGTTACCTCGCTTTCGACATGAGTTCACATCATTGACTCTTGATTGAAATATTTCGTCAAGCATTTGACTTCAACTTATTTATTCACGCTTGATGATATGTATTGTGATATCTTGGGGATCATTGACATTAATGATGATTTCCCGCGCACTTGTTAATGGTATACATCAATGGCTGGTAATCAAGTGGTTTATACCATGTTCGACGTCAAGACATTTGTAATCACATGGATAGATTCGTATCATTGCGGGTTCAACTTGAAGACCCTGGGGAGTCATGTTTTACCCAGGTTGCGATGGAGATCGTTTGAGTCATATTACACGGATCCACTTTTGTATTGGTTGTGGCTGTGTTATCATCTCATCATGGATCTACGCTTGTGTCCAGTAGCCATGATTGTGTTCAGTTGGTCATTACTATCATGGATCTGCAATGTATTGTTCGGCAGACATGTTGTGAGTCATACGGGACTGTGTTCTCAGAGTCAGTTGTACTGTAGCAGCATCTTCCGTCCGACAAGTCCTTGCCAATCCTTTTGTCAAAGCATTTCACCACCTGTCAAGTTCCAACAACTTCATGCTTTGGGGGACATTCTGTTACACCTAAATATTGCCATCATAATACTCAGTGTAAACCTCCCTAAAGTCTCCATGACTAAGATACCAAATTGTAAGAGATAGTGACCTATTTCTATTGGGTTTAATGAGGTCGTCGTAGGTCACCTTAATGCAGCATGTGACATCGCAGGTTGTCCTACTGCATCCTGCGATGATGTCAGTTAAATGGATAAAAGGGCATATTCGAGCCATTTCTCGAAGGTGTGTGATGTGGATCTCTATCCCTAACCTATAAGGGAGTTGGAATTCGGTTCCCTAGCCCTTTGGGAGGATCCCTGAACCCTTTTCCACCATATATCAGCCTACCCTATCCTCTTAGTCATATATATATGAAGCTCATTCCCATTCCAAAGGGAGGAAGTCTATAGCACTTGCATGCTGGTGAAATTAGCTTAGGATATCTCTACTCATCTCTTGGGAGACCTATACTTCCTTTGGAGGCTTTGGCATTGGCTTGTTGGATGATGATTGCGACGTTAAGCTTTGGTTGTAATCATCTCTCTTTTGTACTTCCCTTTTTCAATACAATAATATAAACTCTTTCCACCAAATGTTGCTGTATTAATAATGTTTGTGTAGTTTACTTGCTTAACCGTTTGCTTAGATCTGTTACTGTTTAGATGCATTTTACTGCTTGTATTGTTCTATATGTCTTGACAGGTCTTGCAGCTGAGATTTGACGACCGTGTAGCTTGGAACAACATTGAGGAGAAAGATCTACAAGCTAGAGGTGAGACATCTAATCACTCGATCTTTAACTAGATCTAGGAAAGAATTTTTATATTCTGTCCCACTTGTTATAGACTTACGTTGAGCTAGGGAGATCACGCCTTAAGTCCACTTTAGGTAGATTGTCCGGTAACAAAGGGAAACCAATGAAGCTTGGGGGGCATGTCTTCAACCTCTGGACGTTATGTTGAAATTCAACTCGATCGCCTCTCCACATCATGTTGGAGCTAAGTCACTTACTTTTAGCAATCATGTTAGGGGTACGTACCAACCTCTGGATACCATGTTGAGGAAGAGTCCACCAATGATTACATTTTGGAGCATACTTTCCTTTTTCATTTTCGAGTTCACTAAAAAATGAAACAGTACCTCTAAAAATCATACTAGAAGTAAGCCGTCAGTTTCTTGTGCTGGGGGCAAACTTTCCAACCTCTAGCTATCATGTTGGGAAGAAACCTGCCAATGGGAATAATCCCGAGCATAATTCATTTTCTGTTACAAGCTCGTTAAAAAATGAATCAGACATCATGAGCATTCTTCCAACCTATCTTCGAGCTCATTAAAAATAGTAAGATGGTATTTGAGCTTACTTTTCACTTTTTTCATGCTCTAGTTAAAACATGAAAAGTGGTTTGAGCTTACTTTTCGCTTTTCCGTGCTCTGGTTAAAACATGAAAAGTGATTTGAGCTTATTTTTAACTTTTTCGTGCTCTGGTTCAAATATGAAAAAGATTCCGAGTGCTTTTGATACTATTGTCGTGCTCGTCAAAAATTTCAGCAAAAAGGTGCGTCTAACGAGTATAGGTTTATCACTTTATCCAGCCTCGCTAGACTATTTACGGAAAAGGAACTGTGCCGAGTTTACTATCTCCTTTGTTGTACTCGGTCACCAACTATGACAAAGTTATTCATGGAGTCCTCTTTAAGCTCTTTTCAGACTCCCTAAATAGGAAAAGGTCACCAAGCGAACTTGTTGCGTTCACGCTTGTAAAAGTATTTGAATGATCGTATTCCTGGTGATAGTTTACCCCTTTTTTGGACCAGGAGGCACTACTTAAGAAAAATGAATACTCCAACAAATCATGACTGGAAGAGTCCTCTTTCGCGTTATTTTACCCATTTCCAGGCGAAGAGGCTAACCTTATGAAAAAGGACCTTTGGAGTCTTCTTTAGTTCTTTTTAGACTCTCTAAACATGAAATGACACCGAATTTTCCTTCTCTGGACTCGTTAAAATTCAACATTGAAGGGCCCGCTATGGGACAAACCCCTCCTTTCCCAGGTTCGGAAAATGTTTGGGATTGGACTCATCTATGAGATGAGCTATACCGAGCATCTGGTTACCCTCATCAAGCTTGTCAAAAACACATGAGGCACTCATCAATCATGATGGGGAAAAAGGAAAGTTTTTTTATTACACCCTTACTAGTGGCAGTACTTAGTCGTTCTTGAACATGGCACTCATTTGCATTTGCATACAGTACTTGGATCATCCGTTTTCCCTCGAGTTTCGCCTACTTCCTGAGTCTTGTTACTCCTTTGGGTCACCCAAACAATACTTCTCTCATCAGTTGCGTTAGGAGATTGGCGTCATTCTCGTCATGTCAATACTACCGAGTCATGCCATGCCCATGTTCAAGAATAAATTTACTACTCATCATTTGCAGTCAATACACCTTCTACCATGTCGGTCTACTCTGAGTCAGTCTTGCATGTTATTGTACCATCCGATCTACTCCAAACATTTGTTGTCAAATTTCATGTCGAGGGTGGGGGATTCATCATGACCCTCCTTCGACGGATTCATCCTTGTCGACCTCAACACATCATCTGAGGGTTGAATCTAGAAACCAATTGAGTACCTTGGGCCTGCATGCCTCAATGGCAGGTTACTATTAGAGAGATTTTGAGGTGAAAAAATGGTCTCCTAAGAGATGTACTAAAAAAGTATGAGATATATTAAAATATTACGAGTTAGGGATTTTATGGGGTAGGTATATATGACAAGTCACCTCCTACACTATTTTCTATGCACAATATAAATAACCATGGTTGAGTTAATTTTCAAAATTCATTTTTAATAAAATTAATAAAATAACTCTACATTGATGTGACTAAGATTCATTGTAAATTCCCAAAAAATTATTGTCCTTTAGTATTTATTTGTCTTGAACTTGCAAATGAAATTAAATAATAAAAACCATTTTTTAAAAGCTATTATTTTAATTTATGTTGACTTTTTATATTTAGTACTTTTCTCATCAATTTAATATAATGTGATTTAATAGAAAATTTATTTACATGTAAAATGTTAATAATATTATTATAATCCACATTGCATTATTATTATTATTCTTTATTCATTAAATTTATATTAGTAAATTAACATCAAAATCATAGTTTTTATTTTTTATTGTAAAGAAATGTTATAGTTAAGTCTCTCATAGAAAATAATATAAGACTTAATTTATTCTTAAAAATTGCATAGTAAAAATATATAAAAAAATTCACACACACAAACACACACACATATATATATATATATATATATATATATATTAGTTTGACACTATAATATTAAATAAAATGGAGTGAATATATAATTAAAAATTAAAACTATGAAAATGATAAAAATCTTATTTTATGAAAAAATGTGAAAATAATATATATATATACATATATATATAATAAATTAATTTGGCATTATGATATTAAATAGAATGGAATGAATATATAATTAAAAATAAAAAACATAATATATCATTTTATAAAAAAATGTGAAAATGACCTTCTTTATGAATTATGAGTACTTTACTTGAAAATGACAATAATATTATTTTATGAGAAAGTGTGAAAGAAAAAAAAAATGTGAAAAGACATTCATTATGAGTACTTTACTTGAAAATGATGATAATATTATCTTATGAAAAAATGTTAAAGGACTTTCATTATGAGTACTTTACTTTATGACTTAAAAGTACGTATATCACTACCTTGGTTAACTATGGGTTTTCATCCACCATAGAAAATTTGACAAATAAGCATTCTTAACTCATGCAATGCCACCTCAACCATGGGGGATGATGTCATCTACTAGAATGTGATTGGTTGATTTTTATAGTACATTTTCTTTGTTTTGAGACCCATTTTTTACCTCAAAATTTCTCTAATCTCGCTTTCGACATGAATTCAAATCATTGACTCTTGATTGAAAGATTCCATCAAGCGTTCAACTTTAACTCATTTATTCACGCTTTATGATATGTGTTGTGATACCTTGGGGATCATTGACATTAATGATGATTTCCCTCGCACTTGTTAACGGTATACATCAATGACCGGTAATCAAGTGGTTTCTACCATGTTCGATGTCAAGACATTTGTAATCACATGGATAGATTCGTATCATTGCGGGTTCAGCTTGAAGACCCTGGGGAGTCATGTTTTACCTAGGTTGCGATGGAAATCGTTTGAGTCATATTGCACGGATCCACTTTTGTATTGGTCGTGGTTGTGTTATCATCTCATCATGGATCTACGCTTGTGTCCAGTAGCCATGATTATGTCCAGTCGATCATTACTATCATAGATCTGCAATGTATTGGTCGGAAACCATGTTGTGAGTCATACGGGACTATGTTCTCAGAGTCAGTTGTACTGCAGCAGCATCTTTCGTCCGACAAGTCCTTGCCAATCCTTCTGTCAAAGCATTTCACCTGTCAAGTTCCAACAGCTTCATGCTTTAGGGGGAATTTTGTTACACCTAAATATTGTCATCATAATACTCAGTGTAAACCTCCTTGAAGTCTTCATGACTAAGATACCAAATTGGAAGAGATACTGACCTATTTCTATTGGGTTTAATTGACATCGTCGCAGGATGCAGTAGGACAACCTTACGTTGAGGTAGGGAGATCACGCCTTAAGTCCGCTTTAGGTAGATTGTCCGGTAACAAAGAGAAACCAATGTTGACACTTTCCTATTCATGTTGGTAGTAGCGCTCTTTCTCCCACATCTCCTCGTTTCTATTTTGAAGAAAGGTTTCCACTAAACTCATTACTTGAGAGTAATATGAGAAAAATTCTTCCGTAACGCCTAATATTATACAGGATTGAAAGGACAAAAAGGTACAATGAATCAAAACTAGGAGAGGGATTAAACAAAAAACTCAGTGACCCTAGCAAATTAGATATTTTAAACAACAGGTCAGTGGATTGGGTTTGAGGATATTCCTTGCCATACTTTGGAGTTATGGTATATATGAAAGGGTCCTTCTTATAATTTTGAAGATTATAATGATGATGGGATCTCTCCTTAGTGGATTTGCGACGTGATGGTAGTAATAACAGGGAGATAAAGACAATATAGCAAGTGATGGTAGTAATAATCAATGAAGTAGGACAAATCAATCATCAAAATTTGAGTACAAGATGCGATAATATTAGATAAATTAGGAAGAGGATAAACTTGATATTTTCAACCAAGACGGTCTTTGCCTTCCATGGCAACGACACAAAAAATGTTGTCACAAAATGTAGATGTCTCTGATTATGGCAGAGAATGGTGACTACTAGACCCATGACACCTCATGATCCAATGTGTCACGTTGAGTAAGAGCCTCTCTCCCTAGATATGCCAAGGGAAAACCCATACTAGCCACGAGTGGTGTCTGCAATCCTGCTTTTTTGTGTACTTGCCAAGAAAACTTAGCTTTCCAAAAGTAGTTGTAGAATTGATTTGGAAGGGAAACAAGGCACCTTGAAGATTAAACAAGTGTATAATTTGGTACCCGGGGAGATCTTTCTTATGGGTTTTGCTACATGTCTAAAGCTATGAAAACATACGCCCAAAATCCACACAAGCAACATAGAAGATGTTAATAAAGAGATGCACAAGTTACTTGGATGAAAGGTAAGGCACACAAATGTTACTAGAGTTAAGTTAATATGCTTCCATGAGATTTTAGACATGCAAAGAGTAAGGGGCAGCCTTGAGATGAAATCTAGTGGAGCAAAATAACAAGTGCCTTACTAACTTAGTGCTAAGAAAAGAGATACCAATTCCTAAATATATGGATTTTATGGTGCTTTTTATCATTTGCAAGCTCAATAATGAAGAATACGAGTAAGATTTCATAGTTGGTTTGTATTTAGGGCACTCTTAACATTGAAAAGAGTTGTGTCATAAAAAAATCAGGATATAAACCTACAGGACAATGAGATAAACAAGTATGTATGGGAGATTTCAAAGCACCCAAATGGCTAAAAATTATCAATATAGACTAGTGCCTACTCTAAGGGGATAATGGAGACAAATAACTAAGGATTTTAACAAAGTAAACACCCAAAAAATTGCACAGTAAGATACAACCATACAAACGCAAAGAAAACCCCACACATACTACACAAAACATAGGAAAAGAAATGGAATGTGATGAAAAATGGTTTTTCAGCTAGATAACATCGAGTTTGTGAGGCACTTACTTGGTATTTGGAGGCAAGTGAAGTCGTTCTACCCCATCCTAGCAATAACTTGTGTAGATCCAACTTTGGTGAGAACCCCTATTTGACTGGGGCACACTTAACTCTGTGATTTCTCCAATTTGCAACAAAAGAAATTGGATTAGTTAGTTGAAATCAGGGGAACAAAACAAATTTTTGTATTACAAACTGACATAAACATGCAAATTGACAAGAACTTTATCAAGAAATAGATGGAATGAGAGTGAATCGTTTTCTCTTGGCAGAAACCCCTTGTAGTTGAGAACACCAAGTCGCTTTGGGAAATATTGATCTTCTTTCCTTGCATGCAAACCCTTAAAATGTTGCTCCAAATCAATAACACTAGAATCTAACAAGTTAGAAAGGAAGGAAAAGGCCAAGATTCTTTCTAACTCATCCAAGACACAGGAGAAGTGAACACTTACAAAACTAGTTTTCTCTTATTATTGAAAATGACCAAAAGTCCTTTATAATGGAGAGCTCACTCTTGTTTATAGATGGAGAGTGAACAAAATTCCTATCTAAAATGATAGACGACTGAGATTAGAAGATGAGAAAACAAGATCAATGGCTAAAATATTTTCTCTCATTTACATTTTAGAAAATAGCTGAAAATGAGATATTCATGGAGGGGGGTGAATTGTCTCTTACAACCCAATTTTACAACATGAAAATATATCTTTTTTGCAAGTTAGATGCCTGGGAGACCTGAGGGGATCATTAGAGGGTCCCCCCTTACGTATTTTTTGAGTTATAACTTGATTTAGATGCTTTTACTGTGGTTGATTTGCTCAAATTCGCCCCAAGGAAATGAAGTGCATGTTGGGCCCATTGGAGCTACCAACTTGAGATTTTGAGACTGGTATTGCTACGAAAATTAATTAATGATGACCCAAGTCACCAGCTTTTGCAAAATGACAATATCTGAAATCCACTAAACTTAGACATTTTTTAAATTTAACCTTAGGAAACCATTTAATAAATCACCATTAATTGGATCTTGGCATTCCCTTGGTCAAAACTGAAGTCGAATGCCACAGATGGATTCCTTGACCCTCAAAACCATACTGTGGATCAAATCCATGCCCAAAACCAATATGGAATGTGATATGTAGATCTACTCCAAATAATTAAATTAAGACTTAGGCTAAAATGCCGAAACTTAGGATTAATCCATATTTACCCTATTTATCCAATAATGTTGCAAATCATATTTAGATGGGTCCAATTATCCTCCAAAGGTTGAAACATGGTCAATGATGAATATATGAAGATCCCATGATGTTGGTTGGTCCATTTGACTAGGTCAAACACAGGTTTGACCAAGTAAAAAGGTCAAACATGGTCAAAATTTGACCAAAATGCAAACTGATGTATGGACCATATGCTAAGCCTTTAGAGAATGAAAAACACTTAATCATGACCAATATTGACAAACAACTAAATACAAGGGCCTATCATACACCAATGATCATCCATTGACATTTATCATAGAACACACGTATATCACAAATATATAACAAAAGTTACGAGCAGAAGTAAAAGTCGTATATACATGTCCAACCATTGTTTAATCATCACAATGCATTGTATAGATCAACCTCCCATTTTGGGTGAAATGGATGGTCGATAGTCAATAGGTTGGTCAAGTGGATTATTGATTGGTGGAAGGATTGAGTTACTCTTGGATATAGGGGAGAAAGGAAATCTCAGTGATATTTGTTGGTTTGGAAAACACTAGGGAAAGAGTGTCTCACAAATGGATAGTGTGCTATACTGAATGATTCCCACTAGACCTTGACACTAGGACTCAACCCCCTTTCCCCTTGTTGCTTTGACTTTGTGTTCCCTGTTGGACTTGTCTTCATTTGATTTCTTTGTCCCTCTTGTACTTTTCTTTGGTCTTTCTTTTTTCTTCACAAGACCTTGGCCTTTTACTTTGTCTTTTGTCCCTTGCTAGTTTAGAATTGCTTATTTTTACATTTGCTTGATTTTTCATTTTTTACTTTGGTCTTCAATTTCTTCTTCTTGCAGGTACAATGAGATTAGGACTAGGAGCTACTATATGTGCCCTTTTAGGAATTGAAGAAGGGGGGGGGAGCCTTTCATGCTTCAAGACTTAGAGACCACACCAATCTGGTGAATAGACCACCTAGGCTCATAACCCAACATCGATAGCTCTTTTGGCAGGAAAGGATAAGGCTTCAGATAGTTTGGTCTCACACACCAAAGTTGAGACACTAGGGGAGAACATAGAGGCCATCCTAACAAAGAGGTCACAGAGGGGAATATCCTTGAGTCACTTAGCCATGTCCGGATCAACTTGAATTTTTAACAAGGTGTATGGGTAGGAGGTGGATAAGATCAAGGGTGGAACCAAGGGAGAGCTTGTGGTCAATACAGTGCGCTAGAGACCATGTCAAAGAAGCATATTTATATAAAACCAAAACTAATACTTCATACGATGTTTACACAAGCTATCATACTCGCAACATATACTAGATGATCAGAAGTGTAGAACAAGTCCTACTACTAGTCAAATTATAAATAAGATTCATAATGATCCAAATAAAAACCTCTAGGCATATACCTAATATGCATCCGCCACTGTAGAATACATCACAATCACATATGTCAAAAAGTGGCAAACAATACCCAAGACCAGAAATATCAAGGCACCACTGCTCTGTAACACTGCCCTGCTCAACAAAATGCTTCAGCAATAATCTGTAAAATGATTACCATCTATCCATAACTGATGTTCTGCCTCTGGTTCTCAATGTCATGGATTGCTAAAAAATTTGGTATGCTCTGGCAAAATGAGAGGTAAATACCCCTTAAATAATATGTGATAACAATACTTTCACCCATTTTGCATTTTGGTAATCTACATAGTGCATTAGCACACTTACTAGTATTAATCCTTTTGATTATCAAACAGAAAATCATATTCATGGAATTTGGGAATCCATTTGTGTTATGTGGGTGTAAGATCCTTATGTTTTAAACACATAAAACACTAATAATTAGTTCTTGTTTTGAACATGTATTGTAAAAACTTCGATAATCTAATTTTTATTGGAAATTCAAAAAAATTATTCAACCTTGAGGTTTTCTATATCTATTTTTTGTAAACTTTCAACCTTAAAGTTGATTCTGTGTTAATTTACATAAGAAAATACTTCTCGTTTTTAACCCAATTCTCAAGGGAATCCAAGAAAATAAGTACCAATCAAATGTACTTCATACCCCAAAGCTATTGCACTTAAGGCACTTTCCAAGCATATAATAGATCTAAAATGACTTATGACAACAAATTATAATATCAATAAATCTACGCTCTTATATTCTAGATAAATGTTGAATCACTTAACGAATTCATCTCTAACTTATATCAAATTAGCATGAACAACAAACGCTAGAATCTACCCAATCAATAAGATAATATAAGCTAAAAATCAAGTATGCAATTACACAATATTTGGATAGTTTAAACACTTCATATGTATACATAAGAAATGAAGTACATGTACATAGCAATAATATAATAGAAGCTGGTAGTAATCAAGCTCTCGAAACTCTATCGAGGAAAACCATAAGAAAACCCTAGGCACCAATTATTCTTAGTTAGTAATCACTCTTAATCGAAGCTACTAAATCCTATAAATATCCTTAACAAGCTAGCACAAACATCGACAACTCCTTAGCACTTGCACTTGCTTTCCATAAATGCTCAAGGGTGTCTCCTTCTCTCTCCTTCACAATGAGCACACCAACTAGTACTAGGTTTTGCAAATGCCACAAAACTCTAGTCTTCTTTTCTCACAAGAGCTACAAGGTAAAATGTTTTCTTTGTTCCTCTTGGGATTATCAAAAACTCAATTCTTCTCTGTCTTTAGAGTGAAATGATAACTCTAGTCTTCTCTTGAAATTCCTTCAAGAACTGTATAGATTAAAACCAAAAGCACATACATAATATGAATAAGAGTACACAAAGACAAGTTCTCCCTAATCTCACATCTCTGACTCAAGCATGTGAATGCAGGGGTGAACATGTAAGGAAAATACTCTCTCCTCCCTCTATTTATATGAGAGGTGAGGGAGGCCAACAATACATGGTGGACCTAGTCCACAACAAGCAACCTAACTAAAAGAAGATATATCCACATGTGGAATGCTCTAACTCTAGATGACACATGTCAAGCTCCAAGGCATGCACGTCCAACAAGCAAGGCTCCAAGGTTTAGCGTTCCTCAATCAAAGTCCAATGCTCCTCCTCCAAAGGCCACCAATGCTCCAACGTTCCCTCCTAAACAATGTGTACCTTTGGGTCCACCCAACCTACATGATCACTCTTCAACACAAGCATCCTCAAGTCAAAGATAAGCCTCCATACAAGCAACCAAGTGTTCCCAAGCTATGTAGGGATCAACACCCTCCTCCAAGATGCTCAATGCCCCTCCTCCAAGGTAATTCATCCTCCTAAGCAAGCAACCGACCTCTCCGTGTTTGCACCAAATGAAGAAAGTCATCATGCCATCTAGGTCTCAAATGCTCCAAGGAATATTGCCACATAAACATCAATTCAATGCATGGTAATCCTTGAGCAAGCTAACTCCAATGTGTATGTTCATCATGGCAACTAAGAGCAATCAACACACCATGCACCCCACATCACATGAAGCACCCCAAAGCCGCCGATATAGAATATTTTGGAGTAGCCCTAAAAGCTAACACACCTTTATGCATACATTATGTCAGCAATTGTTGATCATATATAAGCATGATTGTCCCTTTATTTGTCATTTCTATCTTAAATATGCAAATGGTCCTCCATCTTGCATTAGGATAGCCCCTAATCCAAAACCTCATGCATCAAATTCTCTAACAACAATCATTTCACATTGCTAAAAACTTTCTTTAAATTTGCTATCCATTTAAACGTTTTTTCCTTTGATGAATTAATGATATGGGTTAAAATCTAAGAGAATCCTTTGAAAAATCTACAACAATGATTGCATAATGAATTATATTTTATGGAGTAGGCGATTCTAAAACATCTTTGATCTTTAATTCCACCTTAATCCCTTCATTGTTGATCACATGTCCCAAATACTACAATTTTGTGGCATATAATGGACATTCCGATAATTTGGCATATGGTGGGTGATGCTTGACCAATTGCAAGGTTGCAAGTAATCCCCAAACGCATTGAATGAGTTTCAAAATTTCGTTCCAGATCAGAATATCATAAAAAAGACCAATATAAACTTATGAAGATAAGGTTTAAGCACTTTATGTGTTGTCTAAAATGTAGTTAAAGCATTACTTTTTTAATAGGAACCCATCTTTTTGAGGGACAGTAAGCCCAATACCAATGCATCCCACCCTCTCTCACTTAAGCAAAGAATGACACATTCTACATTCTCAATAATTGCCCAAAGGCTACTTCAATATCAATAGCCATGTTCAACAAACCTCACACAAGGAGGGAGCATGCTCACTACAATTTGAACTTGGATCATGTCACAACGACCACTCCATGTTGTCGCTAGACCGCAACTCAACATACCAACGAGACTATTATTTAATCTCGAAAGGATAAGTAAAAACTCATAATGTCATGTGTTTGTTCTAAATATTGTTATGTGGGTATTCATGTTTTACCCTTACTTGATTGTAACCAAACCTTATGACATACATTTTCATAAAATTGTTGGAAGCATGCAACTCATCCATCAAATCATCTATGTGAGGGATAATGCATCTATTATTTACTGTATGCTTATCTATATGGTTGACACATCCTATAGTAGACATCCTTCTTTTTACAAATGACAATAGGGGAAAAACAAGGATGATTGTTATGAATGATGTCCCATTTGAAGCAATTTGGTCATATATTTTTCTTTAATCTTTCAAAGATTGGGCATCACAATAAGGGGAGTACTTAGCATTAATTTGATGACCTGATCCATCCCACAATATGGTGGAAACCAATGAGATAAATAATTGGATGCACATTCAAATGATTTTAATAGATTCTTCACCACATCTACTCCATGACCTAAATTTAATCATTCAAGGGCATGGGAATCATATGTAGAAAAATCATACCTCTGTTTGCATACGAACTCAGCAAACATTTGTCAAACACTTAGCTTGCCACTGACATCAATATTCTACTGTAAGTAAACCATAATTCAGTTTACAAAATTCACATGCACTACAAGCTAATGTACTGCTAGCTAAGTACATATATCAGTGGAAATAAATAACAACCAACAAACAGTTAACACACTTTAACACAAAGATTTTTTGTCAGAAAATAGACACTGGAAAAAACCCCCAAGGGGAAAACCAATGAGAGAAGATATTTTATTATGAAGGGTAATCTCAGAAATTTCTCTTTCACAATTTACAAGGTAAAAATCTCAGCATACAACCTACAGTGATTATCTCATTCTCATACTACAACCTTGAATCTTGTGCTCACACATGTTGCAAACAGTGGTACAATTCACTGTATAGTACCATCAATAAATATCAACAGTTATTACTATGTTATGCCTTGGAAAACATGCCCAGAATCAGCCTTGAACACTGCGCTCACTCCAGCAATAAATCTCTACATTTATTGCTATAATTTTCCTTGGAAAACGTGCCCAAAAACAGCCTCAAACACTGTGCTCTCTCCAACAATAAATCTCAGCATTTATTATTGTACGATTCCTTGGAAAATGTGCCCATAATCTACCTTGATAACTGCACCCTCTTCAATTGTTCGTCTTTGCAGTACGGCCCAAAATTGATGGTTGCAAATTGCCTTGGTTTTCGTGCCACAGTCTCCTCTTGAAAATCATGCCCTTCATCAAAGTATGAAAGTTGTCTTAGATTTTAGCTCCCACTTCTCTCTCTTCTCACCAAGTACTCCTTGGAACTCGTGCCTCTTACTCTCCAACTTCTCTTGGATGAATGAGAAATGAAGTCTCATGGTCTCATATTTTTCTCATTAGGGTAACTCCCTTGTCTTTTCGAATTATAGGGTTGAGATTAGATCTTGGCCCACAAGATCTAAGACTGAGATTTATTCTCAAGATGACTTAAATCTCTTAAGTCATAACTATATAAAATCTCCTCTTTTTGAAAAGTCACTTTTACCCTAAATATTAAAAAGTACACTTAAAACTCACTTTATAAACTTAATAAAGTACATCTCACTTTCAAATCATAAGGTCACATCAAAAAGTAATTTAATAAATATACTTTAATAAAGTCATTTAATGACGTTTAATGAGACCCCATCATATCGGATCCCTGCACCTAGACACCTAATCCGAGAGTACTTTCGAACTAGAAAAACTAAAATCATATCCTTCAGGAATTTTAAATCAATAACATATGTACCATCTCCCCTTTTAATGTGTTTTTCCAACTCATGAGTTGAATTTTTCACGGTGGGTGATTTGTTATCCCCTTCAAATCATGGTTACCGAATTCAAAGACAATCACAATATGATATAATACAACAAAAAATTGTATCTAAAAACATCCAATACAACCCAAATACAAGATTATACATCTCACATATATTAAAAGCATACAAAATTTCAAAAAAAAAGATATACGGAAATAAAGATTTTATGTTATAAATATATAAACCATAACTCTTTTATTTTCTATCTTTGAGGGTTGATTTTGGGATTTTGTCTTATTTTGTTTTGTACTATCATTTGTATATTTGTACCGTACAATATAGATACATATAATGATATGTTGATCATAAAATATCGTATGATATGACAAAATATGACTAAATCCACATTTCTTTTGTATTTTAATACACCAAGGTCTGCTTCAAAGTATCTTGCATCTATGCTTCAAAGTAACCTTTTTTCTCATCATGTGTAATGGACATCAACCCATCCTTAAGCTATAAGATAACATTTCATAAACAAGCTAACCATTCAACCCCTAACACCACATAATCACCAATAGGCATAACAAAAAAAGTGGGGCACAAAATATGGTTGCCAACAATTTGTTGAGAAACACATTTATCTACACATTGCTTAGCCATTCAATTTTATATACACATCTCAAATTGTGGCACTTGAGTCACTTTAAGTCCAAGAACTTTGCAATAGTGGAATTTATTAAATTATGTGAAATGTGTACTTTTTGTTGTTGTTGTTAAGCGGAAAGTTATTCATATACATAAACTAGTAAAATATATGCATGCTTTCAAAGAATTCAATTGAGGAATCCTCAAATTGTTTCCCCTACCGTCAAGTCCATAGGCTTGACTAATACCATGTTCAAAATTTGAAAACATTTATGCCCTAGTAGAAACATAACAAAACAATGTTGGAAATAACATGGCCCTTGCCCACTAAATCCTCTGCTAACATTTCATAATAGCAGAAAGAAAATGGATAAATTGTATCCTCAAAGATATAGGGGAGCCAAAAAGGTCTTGTTGCTATTCAACATCATCATTACAGGAGATCGGGTATTGGGAGTCCTCTCCAACTTGGTTGTCTTCCACATCTCATGTGTCCCTCATTTATTCACCATCCTCTATAAAATGCACTAAATCCTAGATGGCTTTAAGAAATAAGTAGTATTCGCCATTGCATTGTTGCAAGGCCTCCTGGACATTGGTTAGAAAGGTGTTTCTCTTCTCTAAAGGAAAGTCCATGCGACAAGCTATCATTTTTGTGTATAACGGTAAGGTCAATGGTCATAAAATTCTCGGTGTTTGTGCTCCATAAAAACCCTATATCCAAGATGATACATGCCAATTCTTTATCTATCTTCTTCCTGCTAGTGGTAGCATCATGCCCATGAACCATCTCCTCTAAATTGCCCAAAATTTTGAGTCACAATGACATTTTTTAAGCAATAAAACCTTGATCTATGTGGTGTGCCTCTAAATTATGGCCTCTCATCTAAGTCCTTATTAGGGTGGAGCCCTTATAAGCCTTTCATGTGGAGGTCTACCTTTGCATGTATGCATGGGTTATTCTAGGTCCACCACCTCCCCATTCTCCTTTTGTTGTCGTTCAACCCTTGCATTTTCTTCCTCTTCATCTTTCTTGAGGTTTTCTGCTCGATTTACAAAGAATAATGTCCTATAGTCAATATTTTCCTCAAAGAACATAATGCCTTCATTTGTTGCTTTCTTAGCACTCTCCCAATTCACATTGGTCCTCTAGTTCTTGCTACATGGGCGAACCATAATGGGGGAGTCCATTCTAGGTTTTGTGGGTATCATCATGAGAATAACACTGGTATAGAGCTAGAGAGCCATAAACCCTCACGACCATGGCTGTTGCATCATGCTTCGTCAATCCATTGTACTAAGCCATACCCATTGTATCATCCTTCATTGAGCCCTCCTCTAGATGTAGAATTAAGTTGGTGCAAAGTACTTGTGTTTCCCATCTCCATTCTCACTCGTCAAGGTCTTGTCTAGATCCAAATCCAAAGCCATCATCAACCAAGGGAGGGGCATAAGTGCCATGCATGCCATCATCAACCAAGAGTGGGTGGGTGTTAATGTTGCCATCTATTGGAATGATGAGGATGATGCCATGCATGCCATCATCAACCAAGAGTGGGTGGGTGTTAATGTTGCCATCTATTGGAATGATGAGGATGATGCCATGCCTCCCTAGCACTCCATATGGGGATGTGAGATATTCCTTGTTGATATTGAGACATTCCCTTCTAAGATCATTGTCCTGCAAGGTCTCCCATTCTAAATTCTTGTCATGTTTTTGCCAAAGAATGCCTTCATTTGCAAGTATGTCTACCAATTGTTTAGTCATTCTTTTGACATGAGATGGTTAGATTGTAGGAATGGTTTGAATATGTGTTTCTATTGATTCCATGCACATATCTAGGCACCAGTCTCTGATTAATTTCTCTAATGGCACTTTGTAGGTTATGCAAGTGTTAGATTTTATTAGGATCTAAGAGTATCCCTCTACTATTAGATTACCATAGTTGTGTTATATTGCTCAATCAACACCTTTTTCCAATGCTTGCAATTTAGTTAAGTTGTTGGTGTAAATGCCATGGTATCTAACATAGGTTCTGAGAATGTCTCCCTTCCTATCTTTGAACATTCCTTCAAGTCCCATGGAACATGGGTTGTTCCATCAAACTTTAATTTAATTGAATTGGGTGGGAGGGGGGGGGGGGGGGGGGGGGGGGGCAGGGTGTGGAGACCAGTGCTCTATTCTTCTTTCTTATATGGTAGAGGATGATTGATTGGTCCCTGTTTATGGAGTGAGGAATGATTCCCCGTGTGTCCAATATTCAATGCTCATGCTTCGGGCAAAATTTTGTCCTCCAATTTCCTTTTTGCAACTCAAATTATTTCTCAGATGTTAGTCTTAATGGTTTTCTAGAGGATGTTATCATCCTTTTTTTGGTCTCTAGAGATTCTGTGATTGCATCTTTTCCAAACTCCCATAGTAGAAAACTGGGGAAGAGTATACAATCCTTATTGAGAGTAGGGAGGGTGAAGGGACTTTATCCCCATTTTCTATTCTATCCAAAGTATTATGTTTGTCTCTGTCAAATTGCTAGAAGATGGTTGCCCCTTTTTCCCAAAGAGAGTTCACAATTACGCAATGGTTTAATAAATGCTCATTGGTTTCTTATGTCTGATTACACATGAAGCTTCTAGAAGGCCCTTAAATTTCCCTATCATGGAGCTTATCCAAATTGAGGAATTTTATTTGTGATACTTGTTAGAGGAAGGTGGCCACTTTTGACTAGAAATTTGGTTGCCAAAAATTATCCTAGATCTGTCTTCACTCAACCTCTAATGTGTTCAAAGTAAGGAAGTAAGATTATTTCATTACAATGTATGAACCATTTTCTATTAGTTACCAACTAAGAATTTCATTGCCTATTCAAACCAAACTCTCCTATCTTGAAGGATTTCCCAGAGTCAGTTACTGTCCTCTCTCCATTGGCCATGTTGTTGTTGGTTTCCAATGGTGCTAGAGAAGAGAATGTTGATCTATGTGTTATTCTCCATTATCCTCCTAATAGTCTTTGATGTGGTGCCAATTGTGGTTGAGTAACTAATGTTGAACATTGTAGATTGTGGTTAGAGATCAAGGTTGGCCTCCATTGCCACAACTCTTCCCACATTAGGGAAACATTTATGACCCTTATCTCCCATAAGTTGTGATTTTGGACTAGGTCTCCATTTCTCTAAGCATTGTTCTATATGAGATTATATCCCCATGTGTGGTTGTCCAACCAAATGAGTGTCTTTTGTATAGTTATCAACATATTTTTATCTCCAAACTTTCTCCCATAATTCCTTCTTTTATTTTTTCCATCTCCTCCATCTCTTGCCTCCAATATCTTTGTTCATAATGTCAATTCCCTGGTCCCTATGCCTCCCAAACTCTTAGGGTCGCAGACTTGTTTTCCCAAGCAATTAGCATGCATATTTTTGTCTAATCCTCCCCAACATAACGATTTTTGCATGTCTTTGACCGCATTGATTTTTTTGGGGGCTTGTTAGTGCTAGAAAAAGGTAATAGGTCTAACTTCTTATACTAATGATCTCAAATATATTACTTTAATCCATTTAGATATTTCTTGAGTCAAACAAACAATATTACAATCACCCTAAACAAACTAGAAACGTTGTTCCTTTTAAATCTTTTCATTAAAAACCATGTGCAAGAAGGTATACTTGGCATCCATCTAATTGAATTCCCATCCCTACAAAGTTGCAAGCGATAGAGAAAGAAAAATGGAGTCCATCTTAACAATTTTAGAAAAGGTTTCAGGATAACCAAAGCCTTAAACCTAATATAAATGCATGGATATTGATCACAGTTTATACTTGTCTATATTTCTATCAACTGCATACTTGGATCTATAAATCCACTTACATTTCAAAAATGCCTCTCTTAAGGGAGAGGGTCTAAATCCCATGTGTCATTTGCTAACAAGGAACAATACTCTTCATCCATCCCATCTTAGTTGACCAATTGCCTCATGAAATGTTTTGGGATCTTGAGTCTCCAATTCTTGATCCTTGAGAACCAAAGAGACATGTTGGCATTGTAAACAGGTATGGTGAGGAACAATAGGATCACCATCTAAAGACCAACAACTTCTCGATTATGTTGAATCCATCTAGGAATAGGTCGAGCTTCGAGGAGAGGAGAAGGAGCATGCAAAATCCTCCTTGTTGCCTTCATCAAAAGAACTATCATCCATGCCCACAGGGGATAGAGTAATTGGTAATGATTAATTGAGATGAGAAGTTGTAAATGGAAGGTCACAAGTTCAAATCCTTGTGGGTACTAACTGACAAAAAAAAAGGACTATCATCCATAATAGAAGCAATATCATGATAATAAGTGAAAGAAGTCAATTCACAAGCCAAAGATGGCACAAGTACCAAACTAGGCTCATAGGTCACAAAACACTCATCAAAGAGAACATCTCTATTAAGTATCACCTTGGAGTGCCGAGTACATAAAGCAAATACTCCTTTACATCCTCTAAATAACCAACAAAAGTACATTTTTTACTATCAGGTTGTGAAGTTTTATTATGCTTATTAGGAATGTGAGCCCAAATGCCACCACTGAACAATGGAAAGTTTCTAACATCTAGCTTTCTTTTGCTTCATGCTTCTGGTGATGTTACATTGTTGATTCTACACAACCTTGATAGGAATTCAGTTGAATATGTAGTTCACATGGTAATGGATTCAACCCAAAATTGAAGGACAAATTCTTACATTGAAATCATGTGATTAGCCATTTCCTTTAAGGTTTGTTTATTTGCCCTGGGCACATGGTTATACAATGGTGTAAAAGGGGCAATGTGCCACAGAAACTAATGAAGTGCTTGTTTACATATTTGTCTCCATTATATGATCAAAGTCTCAAAATGTGATGAGCAGATTATTTTTCAACGAGTTCCTTAAAAAAAAATACTTATTGAATGCTTCACTTTTGCGAGGAAGAAAATAAACCCACGTTCTTAAAAAAATCATCAATAAAGAGCAGAAAATTCATGTGACCAGAAAATGAAGCAGAGGGTAAAAGACCACACAAATAACTATAAACAAGGTCTACAGGTGTTGATGTGCACCAAAAGCCACTTTTGCCAAAACTATCCTAATGATGTGTTTCAAGAACACAACCTAAACAAATGTCATCCTGGTAGGAAATCAGAAAAAAGACCATGCACCATTTGATGCTTACATAATTGTTGTAGGAAGTAGTAATTTAAGTATCCAAACCACTCATGCTAGAGTCAACTAAAATCATTAATATGAATGAGAAAGTGAATATGCCCCAAAACTGTTAAAATCAAATAGTCTCTAGAAATTATCAACACGACCTGAAGCTATTACATATTGAGAATCATGCAGATATTTGATTACAACACTTCGGAAAAAACTCTAAATTTGTGCCAGCACCAGAATGGGTTATTTGGTAAATAGATAGAAGATGATAGGAGAGATGGGAAACACAAAGTACATGGTTAAACATGCCACCATCTAACTAAAACGTTCATGATCCTAAAACTCATGAGAACCTATTATCACCAACATAAATATGCTTGGTGTTACAATCATCAAGAACATATGTTCTTATTCTTAGCCATGTGATGAGAGTCTCCTATCCAATCATCTATAGAAGATTTTTTATATTGGAGTTGTAGGCATAAATAAAAAGGACCTAAGCTTTAAAAGGAGGATTAGGTCTGATGTTGTATTGCTTCATGGTTTCCTTTAATGCTTCCATATTCTTCCAACGATATGATTCAAAATATTATCCCATCCACAAAAGTGACGATGCTTGTCAGTTTTATTTCCCTTGGATTTTACTTCTTTGTTCCAAATTTGGACCAGAGGGATATTGACTTGATTTAAGACCCTTTTCTCCTTTATTTTTCTTGGATTTCTTCTTCTTGGGACCTTTTTTTCTTTGCACCACTATGAACTTATTCTTGGTATCTATAGAAATGACACCAACGTGCAAAGATCTTGTCTTGTTCTCGTGTTATGTATTCACTAAATTACTCAAAACTAGGCTTTTCACTAAATGATTCAAAACTAGTCACTTTATAAGCAACTCCAAAAGCTTCTTTGGTGGAATAAAATGTAGAAAAAATAGAGTATGATTCAATAATTTTAAAAAGGATGGAAAGCATCATCCAATCATCAAACTTCTTCATACCAAAATCTACAAGCATAATTATCTAAGTTTCCAGGAAACATGGGTGCGGGGACGGGGATGGGGACGGGGACGCCACTTTTTGAAACAGGGGACTTGGGTACATCGGAGATATTGCATATATATATATGTAAATATGAAATTAAAAATTTTAAAATTCAAATCATTTTCACTAGTATTCAATAACATGCACATTCCTTCAAAGTTCATAAATCATTGATATAAAGTGGAAATTACATATGAACCTTAATTCTAAACATGATATCAAACAATCATAATTATTAATGACATAAACCAAGTGGAAATTCAATTTTTTTTGCATATTGATATGATTCATATGAATCATGATTCATCAATCATGATATATGTATCATATCATCATGATGATCGGGGACCCATGCCCAACCCTTCCCCTCTTCAAAATGGTAAAACAAATAATAATAATAAAATATATTTTTTTAATTTTCAGTCAACAAAGTCTCCTGTGAGTCCCCAAAATCGGGGGACGGGGTCCCCAAACCAAGCGAAGTTTCCAATTTTTTTGCCAAAGGTTTCTAGTACTCGAGTACTTCGACGGGGACTTCAATAAATGTTTGAGAGGTCCCCGATCCGGTTTTTGAGACGTGGGGACGGAGCCCAAGACGGGGACACGAACCCAATCCCCGAGGATGGGTATCCCTACAACACAGCTAATTATCAAAGTCTTAAACTTTGAGAGATGGTCTTCATTGCAATCAAAGTTTGTAGGACCCAAAGCAATTAGCTCATTCTAAAGATGATGCATTGGGATTTCATTGTATTTACTAAACAATTGCACAAGTTTGGTCCAAGCTACATTTGGTTTGTCAATCCCTTGAAGTGTCAGAATTCCAAACCCTACGTGATTGCCATCTTTATGTTCTAATATGTGTCAACCAACCCCAGTCCAAATTTCGTCCCTGTTATTCCCCTGTTATGCTAGAAATACAAAACCAGTTTTTGACTTGTCCACTTCTACAAGAACTAGGGCGGTTCTGCAACAACTGTGTTTTAGAGTTTTTATGCATTGTATTACAAAATATGCAGCAACTATGAGCATCTTGCATTTGAGATAACTGCAACAAGAAGCCTACATTTCGCAGCATGCCTTCGTTTTGCAACATCTTCCCATGCATTTTTGGTGACTTCTGTGTTTTCAACTCAACCCAAGGTTAGGCATGAAAATTAGATTCATTCACCATATCCATTTCGAATCAAAGAAAAACCCTTAAACCATTCAAAGTTTGTCAATGAGCATTAGTAAGCCATAGCCAGAGGTTTCAGAGAATTCCAAACCCATTTTTGAAATCCTTTTAGTAATAAATAAATGAAAATGTAAAATTTATGCTTAGAACACTCATGTAAGAATCCTAAATAGCATTGCCCATACGTAATAATTTTCAGTGGAAGTCAATTGGAAATCATTCTAGTATTTGGGAATCACAATAACAGGAAAACAACTCTCAATTAGTGATTGGGGGCTCACTTTAGGAATAGAAAAAAAGCTTCATCCTTGGATTCAAATTGGTTGAATCCCCATGGGAGGATGATACTAGTTAAATATGTTCTTTCTTCCATTAATCTTTACATGTTTTTTTCTTTGGAAACTCTTGCAGGTGTTCATAAAGAAATTGGGATGCTCCTTAGATCCTTCCTCAAGCAAGGAGGAATATGTTGATGCCGAAACTGTGATGTTTCGAGACCAACACTTCGACCTCCCGTGAGGCTCGATGAGAGGAGATGGGAATGGTATAGGTTTATAGCCTGAATAGGAATGATTGGGTTCTTCGTCGGAGACAAAGTCCAAACATGAATTTCCTCTTATTTTTGTATTTTGTAGATATTCAACATTTTTTTTTGGGGGGGGGGGTTGTTATATATATATATATATATTAAAAAGGACTATGCACAAAAACAGAAAGCTAATAACTAATTTCCAAAATAAAGGGGATACAGAAATAGGAACACAAGCGAAATTGAGAAATTTGTAAATGAGAACTAACCATATGTTTATGTATTAAATTGCAACATTATATAAAAGCAAGTGAAGTAGCAACAGATGCATGAGCCAAAGAAACGATCCTTATTATTGAAAAAATGATGGTCTTCAAGCCCCTGCGAGAGCTTGGATCAAGAACTACTCTAGAATTTCTGACGTAATATGAATAGCACATGAACAACTAAATGCCAAGAGGAAATACAAAATCAGAAAAAACGACATGGCTTGGACCACCCAAGAATGAGTGCAACTCAACAGTTCACCATTTGCAAAATTGATTACTGATTAGAATTGCATAAATTGGAACTTCTAAACAGAATAGATAAATAGACATGCAACTACCTCATGAAAAAAACCAGATCGGATTTCCACTCTATCTTACCCTGCCACTTTTCAAGAAGCTCCTGCTATCAACAACACCACTTAGTCATGAGAAAGGAGGTATGAGGTATGTAGTGTAAAGAAGCATTGCAGTTGTACTAGGCTCTAGCATACCTCTCCCATAAAATATAGTATATACCCTTTGAGCAGCCATTTCCTTTTCTTTATATAATTGTTTTTCACAGTTAATGGTTATAACTGCTCCCCTCTATTAGTGATTATTTATTTGAATTTTGAGGAGTATTAATATTTCATTTCCTTTTTAAAATAACAGCAAGTAGGTGACGAGATAAAGTAAAATGTGAGGTGGAGAGAGAAGGATAGGTGGGGGTCCCATACAGTGCACATCAACAGCCTTGAAACCATTTAGAATCCTCAGATCACAAGATGATGCCAAACTCATTTCCATATTACAAATGCAAATAATCATACGAGAAATGACAAACAAATCAAATGCCATTTAAATATCATGTCCAACCAACAATCTTGTGACTCCCAAGTCAACATATAGCGCTATCTCACAATTTAGAATATTTATACTTGCATCAAAACATGACACCCATAATAAAGTTAATCATTTCCTGTACATGTACAAAACAAAATGCAACAGTTGAGCTAAATCATTCATGGGAAATTTCTGGATGCATGTCCAAAAATGAGATATCCCCCTTTGTTTCTCCTTTGGCCTTAGCTGAAATATTTCCCCTTGTCTCCCCTTCGGCCCAGACTACTTTCGATCCTGAGTGGACCACATTTGGCAAGGAGGATTTGGACATTTCAGAGCTGGAAGCAGAAACTGGTTGTTTCCCACTTTCGTTAGCGGCTTGTTTGGAAGGAGTTGACTTGAGATTCACAAGTTTCTGGGGTTGGACAAAAGAGCTTTCAGAGGCATGTGCTGGAGGGGTGCCATGCATTGTGGATGACAGATGAGGTAGCTTGTTAGTTGGCCAATTGGCTACTCCCGAAGGAGGTTGTACTGGGTTCTCTCCCCATCCATCGTTTACTTGTTCAGGTTGTCTTGGAAGAACATTAGCTATGCTGGGGTGGGTTTGCAAGGGTATATTTGTAGGCATAAGAGGTTGGTATAAGGCTTGTCCTCCCAAGAATTAGTGACCTATCTGAGCCAGCTGACTGAATTCATTTGAGTTCACGTTGAAGTAAACAGAGAACCTTATTCTCTTGTCCCTCCCTTCCTGCCAAGTTACACCAGGCCTCCTTTGCCCCCTCCTCAATCCTCAGGAACCTCCGCTATAAAAGCTCATCTAATGAAATAAACAGTATTGTTACACTTCAGACCATGAAATTATTTAAGGTAAGTAAACCTACTAAACAATGCATGCAAATAAGAACATATCACAACTTCATCTATGTTCTTTAACATAGCGGATTAAAGGACAGATCTTGATGCAGGGAGACTTGAATGTAAAATGGATGCACTACTGTTATGCATGTGTGATATAAGTATATTTGGAATATGGCATTTCAACTTAAACTTAATGATCAAATGTGATTATTGTTGTAATAACGATCAAACTCGCATTCAGATTCATGAATCAAATTCATTTGTGGTATTCGCAAGGTTAGGGGCGGCAAGGCAGGCAGTAGTAGGAATCAGGGTGGTGTTTGGAGTGATACCAGAGTGCTTGGCAAATAAACAGCTTCAATAGCCCTTGCCTTCAGGTGATGCTTCTTATTTTTATATGCCATATTTCCTTGTCATGCATGCAGTCAGTATAACAGGAGATGGGATGAATTCTCAAGAGTACTGGGCACGACGACCTGTTAAATGAGGTCTTAGGTGCAGGGTTTTTTCCCTGGACTCCCTTTATAAATTGAATGCATGGAATAACCGAATACCCATCTGTCCTGGCTAAATTAGCTTGAAGTAGCACTTGGGTATCGCACGGGTGAGGGGAATAAATCAAAATGACAGTATTGGGCTATCAAATTACTGCATTTAAAGAGCAAAGACTCAATATGCAACAGTCTCTATTCACAGCAAAGATAGAGGCCACATACCTTAGCTTCAAGAAGTTGAATGACCAGTTAGCCACTGTTTTCTTCCTTTGCTGAATAGATTTAAGACTCCTCTTTATATCTCGTTCTCCATGAATGGGTTACAGTGTTATACGTAACATAACATTGAGAATTGTCACTATGCAAGGGTATACACTAAAAAAGAATGAACACTGTTAACCACGCCACTTAAATCGTGGGATTAACTAGCAACAACAATACAGTTTCTGTGTAGACCCTGTCAAACCTCATTTACGACTGAAGTACGAGCATCACAGGTGGCAACATTCCTTTATTACATTTCGTTTTCCCAGAAACATCACTCAATGTATCACACGATGGACTAGCTGCACAAAGAGATCACAATGGTGTGCAAATCCGGTTCGGGATGTGTCATACATCCACCATTACGCACAGCAGTCTGTAAACACCAGTGCATTAATGGCCATAACTTAGAACTATTAACCTTGCATTAAGTGCCCATATGAATGCACAACGCGGAGAGTAACCTAGTTGCCTCTTACCTCGCCATGTGCCACCCGAGTCCACTGTGTGATTGACATGTGTGTCACGTCGGCATAAACCCGAGTGCCAGCGTTATCCATACTTACAACTTGGAATATGTGCGTGCATTGTTTCTTCATCAATGGTCCAGAGATAATGCTTTAAGAATTCATTTAATCAACAAGATATAGTATGGTGCACCTCCTATTCGCATCCACAATGCATGCAAACAGTTTTTTATAAATACATCGGACCTTATTTGTTTATGTATGTGCACTTATATGCATAACATTTTAAATGCATGTGGCTGGTAATAATATTTAGCATGTAGATCACCACATCATCTTAACATCTCAACTTATCACAAGGACATGAATATCAATGACTTGTAGCACCTAACATATTCATGTATGTAACTCTGATCACAATACATTCAAGCTATCCGAAACAAAGATGCACTTAACCAGATCTTTCATCAAGTGAATTTACTAATAGGACCCCCGCCCCCTTGTCCAGACGAATTAAGGGTTAAAAAAGCGAGACAAAGTGGATAAGGATGTGTTTTTTTTAACTTGCAACCCTTTGCAAGTATTAAATTTCAGTTAGGCCAAAATTTGGGTCAACAGAGTACTAGAGGTGAGGGAGAAATTCTAGTTGATGAAATGGGCTACTATCCTTCGCCCTCTAAAGGAGGGGGGACTAGCAGCCTCTAATCAAGAGCTGGAAAACCAGGCTCTAAGAACAAAAATTCTATGGCAGCTTATTTCTAGAAATGGGGCATGGTGGAAAGATATCTTGCATAAAAAATACCTCCCTGCTGAGGGAAAAGAGAGCAAGAAGCCTCAATCCTGTTTGCCAAAATCCCCAAGATTTTCAATTTGGAAAGTCCTGAAATCCTTAGCCCAATTAATTAAGCACAAGATGACTTGGTGGTCAATGAATGGGTCACGAACTTGTATCTGGGACATCAAAAGTTTGACAAAAGAAGGCCTACATTACAAAACCAACCATCAACAGTTAAGGGAGTGGATGGACAGACACAACCTTTCAGCCCTTGCAGACATTTCTTGTCAGAAGGGATAGAACATGACCATTTAAGAGGTGAAAATTAGGAGCTGACGTAAATCTTCCTGAGCAAATGTTCAAAGGCTAGGAAACAATGAAGTAAAGCCTAAGAGGGTTGGCTCTAATAAGTCGAAATAAACCAAACCATATCATCCAGGGAGACACGGTGAGTGGTTACTCAGTGAAGCAAGGATATAACCTCCTACACAACATCAATTATGGTGAGCAGGAAGGGGATCCCTCATGCAAATCAATCTAGAAATAGGACTCAATACCCAAAGTAAATAATCTTTGAGCAATGTTTCACCAAAATTCTGGGACACAAGGACATGGTGTTAAGCTTTTACTTGTTTAGCATAATAACATTAAACAATATAATCACTGAAAGAAAGACAAGCACAGCGATCACAAAGAACACAAAATTTCTCTCAAGGCAACCACAAGGGAGAAAACCCCGACAAAACTTCCTCAATATAGAATTCACCAAGTACAAGATAAAACCCCAAGACAAAACAGCTTCTCTCCTTCACCAGCTAACTTCTCTCTCTCTCCTATGAGAAATTGAGTGAGTGAGTGGATGGATACAAATGAGAAACTCAACCTCTTATGTATATTCTTCAGTTGAGGTGACTTTTCCCCAACAGAACCAACATGACCTAACTGACTAGGCCGACTTGTTAAGTACATAATAAAATATATTTTTTCTGGAATCGTCTAGGCCGACACAAGTCCTAGGTTTTACATTGACTCTTACATTATCAATTACATCAATGACATCTCCCGAAAGACGAATAACAATAATACAATAGAAAAGTACATTTAGAATATCTTCCGCAGTTACATTTCTTTAACACTCCCTCTTAACTAGGAAGGTATTCTACAGACATCATCATCATCATCATCAACAACGACACAATTGACTAGTGAAACTCTATATGTCATAGGAAGTTTTTGGAACATCATCATATGTCTAAGGCATTATCAACATCATTGTCATCATCAACATCATCTGCTAGAATTTAATCATCAGCATCATCATCATGGTCTTCATCAACATTGAATTGTTGGAGTATCAACATCATCGTCATCATCTGTTGGAATATCATCATCAGCATCATCATTATGGTCTTCATCGGCATTGAACTGCTGGAGCATCAACATCATCGTCATCATCAACATCATCATCAGTAAGGAACTGCCAGAACATCAACATCATCGTCAGCAAGGAACTGCAGGAACATCAACATCATCAATCATCAGTACATGGATACTGAAATCAAACAACAACATCAACCATCAGTAGGTAAATACTAGAACAACAACATCATCAATCATCAGTGCATGGATACTGAAATCAAACAACAACATCAACCATCAGTAAGTAAATACTGGAACAACAACATCAAACATCAGTAAGTAAATACTGGTACAACATCATCATCAGCATGTGAATGCTGGAACCATCAATATAGAAATACTGGAACAACATCATCATCAGCATGTGAATGCTGGAACCATCGGTATAGAAATAATGGAACAACATCATCATCAGCATGTGAATGTTGGAACCATCAGTTTATAAATATTGGAACAACATCATCATCTGGAATATGCACTGTGGTAGGCACTCTGGTAAACGATGTTGACTTACTAATCCTTTTGGACCAAACAAGCCTAGTCAGACATACCAATCTACCCAGGGATCAAACAAGCCTTGTCTGGCTTACTAATCCTTTCGGACCAAACAGGCCTAGCCAGACATACCAATCCCCTAGGATCTAGCCAGTGCTGACATACCAATCCTTTCGGATCAACCAGGCCTTGTCAGGCTGACGTACCAATCCTAGACTGAGTTGCCATACCAAGGCTCCAAGAAACTACTCCCTCTTTCGAGGGTGATCCTTTCAGACCTGTTACCAACATATTTGTACCATAGTTGGATTATCTGAAGAGCCGCCATTTGACAAACATGATAAGTGTTTGTGTTCCAATGTATCAGATGATCCATCCTTTGTGCCTAGCCAGTTTTGGCTAGTCAATTTGTTGTTTGTCTTGAAATGACCATGCCCCACGGGGTTTTTGTAATAAAAGTGTACTAGTAGGGTTTGAGTGACTCGGTCACCCATGACTGGTTTATCAACTAAGGTATTCCAGGGAGTTTTTTACCCTGACCAATTATACTTTGCCTTCGGCCGAGATATAATTGACAAGGTTTTCTCCCGCTTCCTCCAAAGTTGGAATGCCCGATTTTGAAACTCTAGCCATGGGGGGTTATTAGGGTCCAACTGATGAATATGAACCTACTAGACACAATGGGTCGATTCAGTGGTCATTTCCTAGGTCTGTAGTGGTTTTTAAACGTTGTTCGAAAAGTATTTACCGGACGCGTTGGACAGTAAATTATTTTATTTTTTAAAATAATTAATTTTTCCATAGTTTAAATGGAAAAATTCAAATTGTAATATGTCAATCGTCCGAGGGTGTTTTTCAATGATTGGAGGCTTAATTCCTAAGCCAAAAAATCATACTTAGACCCCGGACACCTTTATCCTAAGTTTCAGATCGTTATTTGGCCACTTAATTAATAATTCCTCAAAAATCAATAAAAGAGGATTATTAATTAATTAAATTCAAAAAATTAATAATTGGAGATAATCCAATTCTCTCCAAAATAATCCAAATTGGATTATTTCAGTGGCTAAATGACATGGCACCAGATATTAATAAAGATTCCAATCATCTCGGTCATCATTCAGTCAACTATCCAGTCAGCAATCAGTGATCTCCTTCAACTGAATTCGCCCCCTCCATGCAGAAATCGAATTTGGTGATATGGCATCAATTAATTGGTTGATTGAGTTGTATTAAAGGCTATGGTGGGCGCCCTTGCCACCTCATGGGCTTGGCTCTCTACTAAACACATGTTCCATTTATTATAACTTGAGTTCTTATCTCCCATGGAGCTCACGCATGCCTCCATAGAGCTCACGTCAATCTAGGGTATGGGCTCGAGTATTACACATGGCAATGGTTTACTTGATGGTGAAGCTTCCAAGAATGAGATGGGGGGCACCTTGCCAAGGTGGAGGCCACCTCCCCATCCACATAGATCACAACTCGAGTTGTATGGTGGGATTTAACTCCAAGCTACGATTTGATTGATATGTGATTGGGAATTCGACTTTAGACAAGTGTTATTGGCTTCTCTTATGCCAATTTGAATTAGGGTAGGGTATGGTCTAGTTTTGTTATATAAGGGAGGCATTGCCTCCTTACTTCTCATGGATTTTTGTGCAAAGAAAATCTGGTGAAAATTGTAAGCACTCTTTTGTTTAATAAAATATTTTCGACTTTGGAGGTCACTTGCATTGGCTCTTGGCATTGTGTCTTCATTCTATGATGAACTAATATCTCTTTCACCCTACTCCTTGATTTCAAATTTCGATTATTGTATGCTTATTGAAGACTAACAATCTAGTACTTAGGCTTCTAATCGAATTTTTTGTTGGTTGTTTGTGTCTTCATGGATTGCATCTAGTAGAATTTTTTGGCATCTAATACCTTCACTATGCAGGAACTCCATTGTTGATGATTTTTGTTTGCAGGGTTCAAGCAGTTTCGATCTTTCTAGCCTTCATCCATCAACACAAAAACTTTCATTCAAACATTGGTTACTTGGATCTATGATCTTTCTCTCTTCTAGCTCTCTCGTTTTCTCTTTGAATCCCTTTTCACTTGACTTGCTAGCCCTATTGCTTTAGCCATCTTTCTCCTTCCTTTCTTCCACCCTTACATCCTCCATAGCTTCATTTTTTGACCTCTCCTTGCTCTCGTCCCACTCTAAATCCTCCTCTTTCCCCTTCTCGTCTTCCCTTGCCATCCCTTTCGTTTTGCCTAGCTTACCTTAGCCTCGTCCATCTTCTTCTTTACCCTAGACTTCTTCTCCTTAAACCCTTCGTTCCTCCTCTCATCCTTCTCCTTTACTTTTTCTCCCTTCATCTCCTTTCGTCTCCCTTCTTTAGGCTTCTCTCCTAGCTTCGTTCTCTCTTAAACTTTTCCCTTCTCCTTGTTTTCGTTTTCCCCCAAAGCTCCTCCTTCTTCCTCCCATCTCAAACTATCCTTCAACTCTCGTTTTTTTGCCCTCACTCCCTTTCGTTTCAGCCTTACCTTCTACTTTTGCCTCTTCTCATTTTTCATCCCTTGCTTGCCTAAAACTTCCTAATAACTCTAAAAATATTTTGTAATATTTGCATGGTTTAGATCTTAGTCTTATGTTAGTTGCATTTAAGTTTTCTAGTTTGCATATAGTTTAGATCTAAGTTATTTCTTGCATCTAGTTTTTCCATTTATTTTAGATCTAAGTAGTTCCATCTTGTTTAAATTTTTGACTAATGCTAATGGGTGCCTTGAGTTGAATCGTTTTGTGTAGGTACTTGAAGGAGAGAAGAACTCAAGAAAGTTTGAAACAAGAAGAGGAAGATAGAACCAAAGAGAGCATTGAAAAGACCATAAGGATGATCCAAACCAAGAAAACATTTACCATTATCTTTCGTAATAGCTCTTAAGAGCTTGCTTCAAGTTTTTCCAAGTTTTATGTTCTGTTAACAATAAAATTAACACCCTTAGTTAAGTGATGGAAGAAACGCATTTTTACCATGCACCTACAGCAGGAAGACACACACAAGTTCATACAGAGATAAATCCTCTCTAAAAAATGCATTAAAATGCATTAATTGTGCTTAAACCATTCTAAATGGTGCAAAATGCCTAAAAACTATGAAAAGTGGGTTTCCAAGCTAAAAATAATCTAAATGGATTATCCCACACTCAAAAGAGAAACCTAAGGCACATTTCCCAATGCTATATAAAAAAGGCTTTGGGGCATGGTAAAGACACACAAAGGAAGAGCAAAGGAATGCTGGAAAGATTCTGAAGGAGGAGAAAGAGCTCAAATTCTTCAAAAGCAAGGGTGAAGGAAGGGAAGCTCATGTCAATGGAGGAAGGATGTACACCTAATGCCATAGTAAGGATATACTTCTCCATTGTTCTACTATGAATAGATTCAAGTTTCTGCCATTATGATGTTTGAATGTTGCTTGTATTGTGTGATTTAAACTTTTAAATGGTTGTAGATCTTAAATTTGCTTGTCTTAAATGGATGAATGAATCTAGATTTAAAATAACTTGTGATAATCTTTTCATAATGCTGACGTAGAGACTTACCAGCTCTTAGAATAATAGTTAAATTAGTGTAGACATGTCCCTGCACAAAACACTGTTATTCTAAGAGTTGGTGAGTCTCTACGTCAGCATTATGAAAAGATTATCACAAGTTATTTTAAATCTAGATTCATTCATCCATTTAAAACAAGCAAATTTAAGATCTACAGCCATTTAAAAGTTTAAATCACACAATACAAGCAACATTCAAACATCATAATGGCAGAAACTTGTATCTATTCATAGTAGAACAATGGAGAAGTACATCCTTACTATGGCATTAGGTGTACATCCTTCCTCCATTGACATGAGCTTCCCTTCCTTCATCCTTGCTTTTGAAGAATTTGAGCTCTTTCTCCTCCTTCAGAATCTTTCCAGCATTCCTTTGCTCTTCCTTTGTGTGTCTTTACCATGCCCCAAAGCCTTTCTTATATAGCATTGGGAAATGTGCCTTAAGTTTCTCTTTTGAGTGTGGGATAATCCATTTAGATTATTTTTAGCTTGAAAATCCACTTTTCATAGTTTTTAGGCTTTTTGCACCATTTAGAATGATTTAAGCACAATTAATGCATTTTTTAGAGAGGATTCATCTCTGCATGAACTTGTGTCATGTCTTCCTGCTGCAAGTGCATGGTAAAAATGCGCTTCTTCCGTCACTTGACTAAGGGTGTTAATTTTATTGTTAACATTTTCTCTCAAAGTCCTTACAAGGGTTTCATTCCCAAAGGCATTTGTACTCTCGTAATAAAGTTGCAAGTGGGGTTTTTAAGCCCCCACATTCACTTCCCCCATTTGGGGAAGCCTTGTAGTCTTCTTTGCTTGGTTGATTTCTTAGCGTGGATTTGCTTTGAGCTCTTTTAGAATAATTTCATCTTGTGCTTAGATCTTTAATTATCTTTTCAGTTTTGACCTGAGAAGTGTTTTGGGATTTGATCCCAAGTGCCGCATTGACCTTGCATGCTACTTCTCTTTCCCCACTGTGTACTGCATATGACCAACTAGATGGAAATTTCATAAACAGTGTGTAGAAGTCATTTTTGACTTCCTTTTGCTAGATTAGTTTCTTTCTATTGTAGAACACTAGTTGCTCGTTCAGTTCATTTGCAAGTGGCTTATTATTTTCCTAGATCTTTGTTTCATTTTCATCAATATTGAGATATCATTTGGTTTATGTTTATAAGATGTTTGTCTTATAAAAAGAACCAAAGACTCTTGAACTTGCCATAACCCAAGTCAAGAGCACTCTCTGTCGAAGAGCATTTCCACTGCATCATCCCTGCATTCATCATATAGATTAGTTAAAGTCTCTTGAACTTCTATCATAAGACGAAGTCAAGAGCACTCTCTGTCGGAGAGTTTAACTGTGTGCTCTAAACTTAAAACATTTCAACTCATATTCCCCCCTTTAAAATTTATCTTCGTTGCTTTCAATCACTTAGTATTCTATGCCGAACCTTAAAAGTTGGACTCATACTCAAAACGGTGATTGGAGTTGTTAATCTTGCAAGTGAAAACCATAATAAAATCTTTTCCCCATAACCAATGAACCGATGTTGTTTTTCGAGAAATACTCAGGTAGTGGGCAAATTCCAAGTGTGGGCGCCGGGCAACCCAATCTGGGCACTCGCTAGTTAAATTCTCAGAACACCTAGCTTGTGATCCCAGACAAGTCCATCATGTCTTCGAACGGAGCCACTGAAGGGATACTTTTCCGGTTGGACTTCATCCTTGCTTTCTGAACCCTAATAATCAAGATCACTAAAATTTTCTAAAATAAACCAAGAACATTTGCAAAACAATCTCACAAACATTACATTTTGACTTACACTTTTCAGCATCCACGCATTTTTTGACTCCATAAGGCACTGGTCTTTGAAACTCACTTGTATCACCTAAATCTGGACCATATGTCCTTGTCATTTGCTTAAAGATTATCTTGTGGATTCCTATTGAAGTTTCAAGTCATTGTATTGTTCATCTTGCAATCATATTTTGTAATCGCAACATGGATTGCTTTATCTTGTGTTTATTTTACTCTTATAAAAATCGTGATCTCTTCATATAAAACTCCTAAACAACACTCATCCGCATCACCACATATAAAAACACTAAAAAAC
This sequence comes from Larix kaempferi, assembly GCA_027924585.1. Taxonomy (NCBI): domain Eukaryota; kingdom Viridiplantae; phylum Streptophyta; class Pinopsida; order Pinales; family Pinaceae; genus Larix; species Larix kaempferi. The sequence continues at coordinate 4,593,005 of BSBM01000705.1, forward strand.
CACAGAGCCATAGAAACTCTTTGTTAGGGACTACCCCCCTTGGCTTCGTTAGGAGTTAGCCTAAACGGAGGAGCTGGGATTCAGGTGACAATACCTAGCTCATTGCTTGCCCCCAAGGCCACACCTTCCCCACTTGTAGTGAGGGAACAGCTTTCGAAAGATTTTTGCTGCTGGTGTGCATCTTGGCGAACAACAAGACCCATCATCAACATCACTCCTTTCAAATGAGGTCCTTTCGAACTCATCATCATCATTCCTCCTTTCGAAGGAGATCCTTTTGGACTCATCATCATCATCACTCCCTATTTCGAAGGAGGTCCTTTCGGACTCATCATCATCATCACTCCCTCTTTTGAGGAAGGTCCTTTCATACTCATCAACATCATCACCCCTTTCGAAAGAGGTCCTTTCGGACTACACCAAGCTTGTCTCGAAAGTATTCAAACTTTACACAAGATAGAGGCTTAGTTAATACATTAGCAACTTGTTCCTCTGTAGGAACATACTTGAGCTTTACAGCTCCCTTCTGCACCATATCCCGGATGTAGTGATACTTAATTTGTAGGGTAAAAACAAGACAAAGAAAAGAATGAAAGGCCAAAGCAAATCAAGAAACCCAATGCAAACACAAGGTGGGATCCACCTCCGAACAAGGTGATCAACTAGAAGCACTAGTCTCGAAAACCTTCCAGCTAGCTGGATGTCCGCAAGGATGCTAATGAGGATAGAGAAGCAACCACAAAACAATGTGGCCATTGGGATGAAATCCCAAGGTTGCTATCTCAAGTCAAGACTTGGAAGTAGAATGCAGAAAGAAGATAAAAGTGTAGTAACCAATGTTTGAAACTTTCTATTGTTGATGGATGAAAGGCTAGATCCTCTTTGTTGTGTTTCTTTTCGTTGAGAAGAGAAGGACTTGGAGAACCTGCAAGAGAAAAAGTTAGAGAGGAAAAGCCATTGTGTGAGCAAAGAAAAGCTTGATTTCCAAGCCACTCTCCACCTTGAATGATCCCTGCAAAACCCTCACAATCAAGCAAGCAAAACCGAACAAGATACTTCTAACATAGATTAGAACATAAATTGAATAATGAATTGCTTAAATAAAAGATGAGGTGAGAGAGATATCACCAAGACAATGTGAACCAAGTCTGAAAACTCATGCATAGACCTCCAAAGTCACTTCTTATTCCAATAGCATAAACAAATATTACAATGAGAATTTGGCAGAGTGTTCTTGCCTAAAATCTCCATGAGAGAAGAGCCAAAATGGCTTCCTTATATAACAAAATACAAGCACCTAAACCCTAATTCGAATTTGCTCCATGGGAGACAAATGGCACATGAGAGAGAGCCAAGTTCCATGCATGAACCAATAGTGAGAGAGCACATATGCTTGATTGAAGCGTTAACTAGCAATTGGAAGGTGAAGAGAGGGTGACAAGGCTCCACCTAGGAGAGGCACCCTTCATCAAGCATTGGGAACATCATCAAACCAATAGCCAATTGTCACATCATCAATTCGTGAGCTCACGTGGTTGATTCATGGAGAGGTGGGCGCGATGGTAAGCTTGGAGTGGTGGAACTCGAGTTTGGTTGATGCGATTGGGTTGGTGGGGGATGAGGTGGAGCCCCACTCCCTAAATTCCAACGCCCATCACAACGGAATGAACGCCCACCACTTCATGCGTGAGTTAGTCCAAGTGAGGGAGGCCCCACGTGAGTCCCTCATGCTCACGTCAATCTTCAAATCCAATTTGCTTATCCAAACTTCATAAAACATGTGCCTTAATTATCCAAAAGTGGTCGTACACCTTTAGTAAACCACTTTTGGATAATTAAGGCACATGTTTTATGAAGTTTGGATAAGCAAATTGGATTTGAAGATTGACGTGAGCATGAGGGACTCACGTGGGGCCTCCCTCACTTGGACTAACTCACGCATGAAGTGGTGGGCGTTCATTCCGTTGTGATGGGCGTTGGAATTTAGGGAGTGGGGCTCCACCTCATCCCCCACCAATCCAATCGCATCAACCAAACTCGAGTTCCATCACTCCAAGCTTACCATCACGCCCACCTCTCCACGAATCAACCACGTGAGCTCACAAATTGATGATGTGACAATTGGCTATTGGTTTGATGATGTTCCCAATGCTTGATGAAGGGCACCTCTCCTAGGTGGAGCCTTGTCACCCTCTCTTCACCTTCCAATTGCTAGTTAACGCTTCAATCAAGCATATGTGCTCTCTCACTATTGGTTCATGCATGGAACTTGGCTCTCTCTCATGTGACATTCATCTCCCATGGAGCAAATTCAAATTAGGGTTTAGGTGCTTGTATTTTGTTATATAAGGAAGCCATTTTGGCTCTTCTCTCATGGAGATTTTAGGCAAGAACACTCTGCCAAATTCTCATTGTAATATTTGTTTATGCTATTGGAATAAGAAGTGACTTTGGAGATCTATGCATGAGTTTTCAGACTTGGTTCACATTGTCTTGGTGATATCTCTCTCACCTCATCTTTTATTTAAGCAATTCATTATTCAATTTATGTTCTAATCTATGTTAGAAGTATCTTGTTCAGTTTTGCTTGCTTGATTGTGAAGGTTTTGCAGGGATCATTCAAGGTGGAGAGTGGCTTGGAAATCAAGCTTTTCTTTGCTCACACAATGGCTTTTCCTCTCTAACTTTTTCTCTTGCAGGTTCTCCAAGTCCTTCTCTTCTCAACAAAAAGAAACACAACAAAGAGGATCTAGCCTTTCATCCATCAACAACAAAAAGTTTCAAACATTGGTTACTACATTTTTATCTTCTTTCTGCATTCTACTTCCAAGTCTTGACTTGAGATAGCAACCGGGCCACATTGTTTTGTGGTTGCTTCTCTGTCCCCATTAGCATCCTTGCGGACATCCAGCTAGCTGGAAGGTTTTCGGGACTAGTGCTTCTAGTGATCACCTTATTCGGAGGTGGATCCCACCTTGTGTTTGCATTGGGTTTCTTGACTTGCTTTGGCCTTTCATTCTTTTCTTTGTCTTGTTTTTACCCTAGATCTTCACCCTCTTCTCTTTACTTTCGTCTCGCCCTAGTTTAAGCCATCTTGCCCTCTCGTTTTTGGCTTTTGCCTTCTCTTTTCCTTGCTTTCGTCTCTCATCCTCAAGCTTCCTTCTTTCCTCCTTTTGTTTCTCCTTCTTATTTCAATCCCTCCCTTTCGTTTTTCTTCATTTAGGCCTTCTTCTCAAGCTTTGTTTCCCTCTTTCTTTGCCTTCGTTTGTCTTCATTTTCTCCCTCTCGACCATCCTCAAGAAGCCCTAAATCACAACAAAAAATAATAAAAACGAATTGAGACTTGAAGTTTGGTTAATACTTAGCAGTTTCATGCTTTGAAAGGTTGCAAGTTAGGCATTTTAGATCTCATCTTCTTTTGCATTCACATTGTTAGATCTAGTTTTCCTTTTTCAAGTATAGTTTCTTGTTTGCTAGTTTGCATTACATAGTTAGATCTTGCATTTAAGTTATTGTTAGTATTTGCATTCTAGATCTCATGAAAAGTTAGACTTGCATTTTGCTTTTCTTGTCATTTTCTTAGTTTAAAGCACTTAGTTTAAATTTTGTATTTGCTAATGCTAAAGGGTGTCTCAAATTGATCTTTTGTGTAGGTTCTTGAAAGAGAAAAGAACTTGAGAAATTTTGAAGTAAGGAGATCCAAGCTAAGCAAAACATTCAAAAAACCGTAAGGATGATCCAAACCATGACATTATCATTTACTATCCTTTTGTAATAGCTCTTAAGAGCTAGCTTCATTTTTCCAAGTTTCATTTTCTTTCAAAATGTCCTCACAAGGGTTAGATTCCCAAGGCATTTGTATCTCATTAATAAAATAAGGCTAAGTGGGATAAGGCCTCCCATTTTTTGGTTTCCTTCTCCATTTGGGGAAGAGTGTTTTTTATTTCTTAGCTTATATTTATTTCAAGTACTTAGAATAGTTTCAATTTTGCAAATAGATTCTAATTGCTAGTTTAGTCATCTCATTTTATCATTATTTGAACTTCATAGTTGTGTTCTTTTTGCTTTAAGCTGCTTCTATCTTAACAAAGAACCAAAGTCTCTTGAACTTGCAATAACCCAAGTCAAGATCACTCTCTGTCGGAGAGCATTTCCACTGCATATCCTTGCAACAAGCATATAGTTTAGCTAAGTCTCTTGAACTTCCGTCTTAAGACGAAGTCAAGAGCGCTCTCTGTCGAAGAGTTGAATTGTGTGCTCTTAATAATAAAATACTTCCAACTCACATCCCCCAATAAAATTTATCTTCATTCTTATCCTCCACTTAATATGCTCTGCCGACCCTAGGGGGTTGGGCGCGTACTCAGAAATGTGTTGGATTTGTTAATCTCAAAAGTGATAACATAATAAAATTTACACCCCACAACCAACGAACCGGCGTTGCTATTTCGAGAAATACTCAGGTAGTGGGCAAAGTTCCTAAACCTAGTGGGGACGGAGTGTCGTTGTCTTAGACTTCGAGGGTGGTTAAATCATTGGACACCTATCCTTGATAACTGGACGGTCCGTCATACCACCAAAGGGGAAGCCACTGAAAGTATACTTTCCCAGTTGGATGCTTCCCTTGATTTTCTTAGCCCTAATAATCAAAGATCATTAAAACTTTAAATTAACCAAGATAATTTGCACAACGTTCTCACAAATAGTTACTTCAAGACTTGTATCTTCAGCATCCCCAAGCATTTAATTTTTTTACTCCATTTGGCACTGGTCTACTTTCACTTACATGCTTTAATTAATCTGGGCCATTTGTCCTTTGAAATCTCTATCTGAATTTATTATCTATCTGTGGATGCTTTATATTGCAAGTCTTCTTTATACTATTGATTTCATATCTTGTTTCGCAACGTGGATTGCTGATTGTCTTGTGTTTTTCCATCTATAATTGTGATCATCATCATTTAAAAAACTCCTAAACAACACCCACCCGCATCACTCAACACCAAAAGCATTTAAAAAAAAAACATTAAGCCATAGACAACTCTTTGTAGGGACTACCCCCCTTGGCTTCGTTAGGAGTTAGCCTAAACGAAGGAGCTGGGATTTAGGTGACATTACCTAGCTCATTGCTTTCCCCCAAGTGTTAACACCCAAAAAGTGCTCACTAGCTCATTTCCCTATTCACATGACCCATTTGTCCACTTTTTCACCATTTCAGCCTCTGAAGCCAACAAAAGGTCACCAAAAGACCTTAGTACACCCCTTTTCCCACTCAAAAAGATTATTTTTCCTAAAAAAACATAAAAAACCCTCGAAAAGGGTCCAAAATTCCCAAAAATATTAAAAAGGGAATAAAAATAATAAAAATATTCAAAAAAGGAAAAGGAGGGAAAAGTATCTAAACCATGTTGGTCAATACCATTGGTTTTCACAAAACCACAAATGGTATTCCCCACCACCAAAACCTATAAAAAGGTGGTAGGGGCTCCTCATTTCAAATCCATCCATCTTCCTATCCTCATGCTGCCAAAATCTCCCTTGAGTATTTGGCCATTGTAGCAACCTTGGAGAAAAGACCCTTTGGAGTTTGGAGCTACTCATCCTTGGAGCTTCTCAACTATCTTCATCACTTGGAGGTATTATCGCAAGCATTTGCTTGCCCCCATTTTTCAATACAAAGTTATTTTATATCTTTCTTGTTCTTGTTTTTAATTCAAAAATTTTATTATGATATGCACATGCTAGTTTAGTTTAGTTTAGAATTAGTTTACATTGTTTTTGCTTAATATTGAAACTGCTGCTACTAGTTAGCAAGTGCCCATAGCACTAAGCTTGGTTGCAAAACCAAGCCAACAGTTTTTGGCGACTCCGCTGCTTTTCGAATCTTTAGATCTTAGTTTTTGATAGTATTAGGTAGTTTAATTCATAGATCTGCCACCCTAGACAGCAGATCCATTGCTGTTCTAGATTTTGGCCCATTTTTCAGCCATTAACAACCCGAAATTCTCAATTTTCGAGTTCGTTTTTCGGCGTCCGCGTACGGCTTTCGCCTCGCGGCTTTTCGCCCAACAGTCGCGCAGCTCATCGTGACTGCGCAGCTTTTTTCCGCGCAGTTCACCGCGGCTTCGTGATCATTTAGCGCGCTGCACATCGTGACTGTGACGAAATCCCGCGCGGTCCATCGCGGATTCGCGGTCAAAACCCGCGCTGCCCAGCGCGACTGTGCGACAGAAACCCGCGCGGTCCATCGCGGCTGTTCTGTCAAAACCCGCGATGCCAATTTTTTCATTCGGCCGATCCGTTTAAAAAATTAATTTTTACTGTTTTTTCTGCCCACATAGCACATTTTACAGTACTAAGATTCCAGCATTGTTTACAGCCATAGGAAAATTTTACTATTTAGAATGCACATGTGAAAAAGTCTTTAAAAAAAATTTCAGAAATTGAAATAAGGGTTTATTTGCATTTTATCTAGATTAAAAATTTCTGCTGTTTACTTCTTTAATATTTTGCCCATAGCAAGTTTTGAAAAAGAAATCCCTTTATTTCTTAAAGAAGTTATATTATTTGCTTTCCTATTTCAAAAGATCCTTTGTTTTTTGAATCGTCCTTGAAAAGCATTTAATTTCCATTTATTGAAAAACTCATATTATTTGCTTTTCTATTTCAAAAGATCCTTTTTTTTTTAATACTTAGCATTTACTTTTTCAATTTCAGTTTAAAATATCACACGTGCACCCACTCAAACACATAATTTAAATTGAGCCTTAAAACTTACCCTAATTTCAACCCACTTTTAACCCCACTTGGGGAGCACTAAAAGAACTTTATAGCTAGGTAGTATTGGGGGGATAGGTGTTCCAATAACACCCCTCAGTTATTACATTTGAGACATAGAAGTTGTCCATTTAGGGAGCCAAAATCTCCTAGTATTTATTGGCACGGTCACAACCGGTTTATGGGAAGGCCTCTCCCCTATGAGGGTTGAAGTCGCGAGGATGGTTCCGGAAGCCTAAGTGGAATACCGAAATCCATTCAGTAACCAAAGGGCTACCATTCGCAGTTCTCGGGATATCCCTATATGGGGATATTGCGGTAAAAGGACCAAACGACAGATTTACCTTTTCTCGACGTGTCATGAACGGAGTATCCTAGTAGCCATTCTTTAGGATTGATTACTCGGTGTCCCTCCCGGTAGGGGGATATCTAGTCGTTGACTCAACACTCAATATTGTCTGACTTGGATTTCATCACCTTGCAGAGAATATAGTTTGTTGATTCACAATACTTTCAGTTAGGTGTTTGCATGATACAATCCACCTTTGGTCTAGTTACACCTATTTTTTCTAGAAGTTGTTTGCATGTTCGTACTCTGACCATTTTTTCCATCCCTCCACTTATTATAGCACAGCTGCTATAATAAGTGCCTTTTTGAGGTTGATTTTTTGGCCTGAAAGCCTTCATTTTCACTCCCCTTCTTACACCCTTGGTTGCAGCAGGGTTTTGATTTTTTTATACATTACCATTTTTACACATCAGATTTTTTACACAAAAACATATTTCTCACCATTGAGAATTTTAGACGCTCTCGCCGTCTTCAGGGCGAACTCCCAGAGTTCAGTCTACTTGGCTCGCCAGGGCGAACTCCCAGAGTTCAGTCTACTTGGCTCGCCACGTCACCGACGCCGAGCCTTATCCCTTGACTCGACACATCGTCGGTCAACCAGACAGTCATCCGATTCTGACACGCCTCACTTCACATCTGATTTTGAGGCAGAATCCGAAAACCCCACTGCGTTATTCCCAACCAACCTTATGGCTGGAACACCAGTTGACCCACTCTTTACCAGCACCATAGGTGAGACATCCACAGATCCTTCTACTGCGATGCCATCCATGGCAGCAACCACCCCCCTGGGTATGCCTAATATGGGCAACACTCCACCCTTAGGAATGCCCAATACAAGGCCACCTCCTGTTATAGGAATTCCCAACACAGGGCCACCACCTGTTATGGGTATGCCCAACATAGGGGTCACACCCCCTCTGGTTTCCACAAACCCTATCCCCGGAATCCCTACTGCTATTCCTAACCCAAGTGTAACCCATGTTGCACTTGGAAGCGCTGGCCCATACCAGACCACACCTATTGGAGGACACATACCTTCAATACCTACCATACCTTTAGGCGCTACTGAACCCCTACATCATACCACCATGACTAGGCATGTCCCATTCCCAGTCACTACATCTACTAACTTACTGTACATGGCGAGTCTGAACTTACCAGACTTAGCCAGGCTCACCAATGATCCTATCAGACACGATCCTGCGTGGCCTCAAATGCCCACCAAACTCCCCTCCGACATCCCTAAGTTTGAGGGCAAGGCAGGTGAGGACCCACAGAACCATATCATGTCCTTCCATCTATGGTGTTCCTCCAACTCCATAGTGGACGACTCAGTCTGCCTCCGTCTGTTACAGCGCACCTTCACTGGCTCTGCAGCTAAGTGGTATATCGAGCAGCCCCATGGGACGTATGCCACCTTTACCTCCCTTGCCTCGACCTTCCTGCAGTTCTTCCAGTTACCTGTCCGCTATGATGCGGGAGTTGAGATCCTACTATCTTGCAGACAGAACACGGCCACCCACATCACTGACCACATTCATGAGTGGCGTCGACGCCGAAGCCTCTGCAAAATCAAGTTAGATGACCGCATCTTCTTAGATTGGTTTCTAAAATCCCTCCTCCCTCTCATTGCGAAGGATGTGGCATCCGAACGACCCCAGTCTGAAGAAGAGGCCATCCTCAAAGCCCAACAGTTTGACCTCATTTACCCCCAGTCGGGTTATCTGTATACCATTATACCAGACGCCCCTCGAGCTGATTCATCCCAACACGATGCGCCGGGGGCATCCCATGCCGCAAACGGCATCATTGGTCGTATTACCCCGCATCCCCAACCCTTTTCCATTGCACATCTTAGCCATGGTCCCGACCTTTCGCGGGCTACATCCCAATCTGGAGCATCCAATTCATATGCTCCCATGGCACATCACCACCATACCCACGGACCTTCATGTCCACCTCAGTGCTTTGGTCATGCACCACCCGCATACACCCCTCCAGTCGCACCTCAACCTGTGTACTACCCACAGCTAGCTGCGACAGCTAACCCAACACCTCCAATAGCTCAGGGTTACCAACAACCCCAGCAGGTAACTGGACCACCTCCAGCCCCACCGGCTTATTATCCACCACAACTGCTCCCACACCTGCGGCGAACCAAAATCCTCCCACTGCTCAAGGGCAAGTGTACACACAGCACAACCAACCCTAGCACCAAAACAACCAGCGCAACCAAGCTGGGCAACAGAACCGTGGAAGAGGACGTAACCGCGGTAATAACCAACAACAACATCAAGGTCCTCCACCTCCCAATCCTTCGCAAAATAACAATGCTGCTCCTCCCAACCGGAATCCCAATCGTAATCCCGGGCAACCCAAAAACAATAACCTCAGAACAAACCATCCTTGTTCTATTTGCGGGGTTTATGGTCATTACACGCATGCTTGCCCACATTTGGACCGAGCTCGGCAACTTTGGACTGACGATGCCCATCGTCAAGGGCAAGCGGCTCCTCAGCCGCCGCCCAACCCTCCACCACCTCAACATCAACCTTTGGTGCTGCAAAATCCCTTTCCAAACCAAGGTGTAGTGAACACTCAGCCGTTAGTTCCCCCTCAGGGCAACGCGCCACCACAACAAATCACTTATGCAGCCCCTGATCAACCCATGTTTTATTCAGGTACTCACCACTTGTTGATGATGTCAACCGCCGACGCCAACCTCCAAACCCGTCGGAACCAATATGGTTCCACCACTGAAGCCCCTCCTGCTGACAAAAACGCTAACGTTAATCCCACAGATCAAACGTTACGTATACCTCCGGTCCCACTTGATAGCGCTACCAAAGCACCTCGCTTCCCACTTCGTCGCATCAATAATAACCCCAATGCTCGCGCTGCGTCAAATTACAACATCGTAGATGACTTAGCCCAGTCTCCTGCAGCCATGTCTGCTTTAGAAGTCTTGAAAAATTGTCCTTCGCAGCGCAAGACTTTGCTCTCTGCCATTGGGCTATTGACCCCAATGATTCACAACTGATCACATTCGATTCAGACCAGTCCGAACCACGACTGCCTTCCAGTTTAGCATTCCAAGTTTCCGTTTCTGTTCGGAATCTTGTCATCCATCGGTGCATTATCGATGAAGGGGCCTCTACATGCGTCATGTCCACATTCGTTTGGCAGAAGTTGGGATCCCCTACTCTCCAGCAGTCCACCACTGCGTTGAAAGCCTACGACGGCCGTTCGGCTCAACCCCAGGGTCTCTTACCTAATGTCCCCGTCCAGCTGGCCGGTAAAACCGTACTCATTGACATTGAGGTCATCAATGCCCAACTTGACTATAACCTTTTACTATAACATGGTTGAGAAAGAACCAGGCTACGGTGTCGGCTGTGCAATTGTAAGTTGGCACGGCCTCCGCCCACTTGGTGAAATAATCTACGGCCACAATAATATGTTTGTGACTGCCGGCTGACGTTGGATTGCAATCAAGGAAATCAATGGCCCATTTGCAGAATGGTCCGGCAGTAACGACTGGATGAAGGGGGGCGGGTGGGGTTCTTGCTTTGGGAGCAAAAAGTTGACAGTTTTGGCAATGTTTGACTGCGGTGATGCAGTCAGTAAATAAGGTCGGCCAAAAGTAACCTGCGCGAATGATCTTTTGGGCGGTGGCCATGCTGGAAAAATGGCCTCTGCAGGCACCGCTATGACAATCATTGAGGACTTGTTCTGCCTCGCTATGGGATAGGCAACGTCGGAGGATGGTATCAACGCCGCGTCGATAAAGTACATCTCCTAACAAGAGGTATCGGGGGGCGTGGTGTCGTATACGACGACGTCCGTCACGATCAATGTGGGGTTGAAACTTCTGCGTGCGGAGGTATGTTAGAATATCACCGTACCATGGGTCGTCAGACGAAATAATGAAGATGTGATCGTCAATCAGATCCGTCTGGATAGCGGGTGATGACGAAGAGGATGGGAGATCCGTGATGAGGTGGGCAAGCGCGAGGGCTTTGGTGCTTTTAGGGGTTCTGAAAGTGAGGTCATATTCCTGGAGGATAATGACCCATTTAGCAACACGACCTTGTAGGAGCCGCCGGTTTAGGAGATAGACCATAGGGTTGGAGTTGGTGACAACCGTGGTATGACCGAGGAGAATGTAGTGTCGCAACTTTTGGACGGAAAAGACTAGAGCTAGGGCTAATCTTTCCTCGTATGGGTAACGTAGGGGTGGGCCCGACAAGGTCTGGCTGACGTAATAAATGAAACGTTCTTAGTGAGAGGCATCTTCTTGGACCAAGACTCCGGACACGGCATGATCAGATGCTGAGACGTAAAGGATGAAATCCTGAGAGAAATCCGGGGGGGAGATCAAGGGGGCTTGTGTGAGAGCTTTCTTGAGGTCTTCGAATGTTGTGTCGGCCTGCTCATCCCAAACAAAGGGTATGTGGGTACGAAGTAGGCGTAAGAATCCATAAACTTTGGTGGCGTAATCAGGAACGAAGCGACGAAGGAAATTGGACCGCCCCTGCAGACTTTGGAGTTGCCGAAGCGTGCGAGGAGAGGGAAGTTCTAAGATGGCTTTGACTTTCAGGGGATCAACAGTAATTCCATCCTGCGAAACAATGAAACCCAACAAACGGCCTGCAGGAACGCAAAAGACACACTTGTGTGGGTTCAAGCGGATTTTATATTTGCGACAACGCAGGAAAACTTGCTGGAGGTCGTTAAGGTGGTCTGATCGTTTTCGGGAACGAGCTGTAAAGTCATCAAGGTAAACTAGCAGGATATGGACCAAGTCGTGAAAACAATAGGTCATGGCCCGCTGGAAGGTGGCACCAACATTTTTTAGACCGAAAAGCATGACACGATAGGCAAAGGTGCCCCATGGGGTGGTAAAGGCAGTCTTGTACTGATCCTCTTTACGAATGTGAATTTGGTTGTATCCGGAAAAACCGTCCATGAAAGATAGGACTTCATGTCTCGCACACGCATCAATGAGTTGGTCAATGAATGGCGTAGAGAAATTGTTTTTGGGACAAGCGCGGTTTAAATCACGGAAGTCAGTACATACTCTAAGGGTGCCTTGTTTTTTGTTGACGGGAACGGGGTTTGAAACCCATGTGGTATACGGAATAGGATAAATGAATCCTGCTTCGCGAAGTTTCTCAACCTCGGCTTTAACAGCAGGGAGCTTGGAAGGATGAATGGGTCGCTGTTTCTGACGAACGGGGGGAACATCAGGCCATGTGTCAATGTGGTGTTCTATAATGGCAGGGTCAAGACCAGGCATTTCGGTATAGGACCAGGCAAAGACATCACGGAATTCTTGAAAAAGCTTTTTATACGCCTGAGTTTCCGCTTGAGTGCAAGATGCGCCTAGCGAGATGAGCTCAGGTTTTCCACGTGTGGTGGAAATATCAATTTGTATAATGGGGGAAATGTTTGACATGCTCCCTTCTTCGAAGGCATCCGGTGCTGGGATGGGGTCCTTGAGCCAATCGACCTTAGTGGGTATGAAATCTTTCGATTCGACTGACAACTGGTCAGATGCCGTGGATGTAGACGCCTCTGGAAGGAAGTATGAGCGATGCTGCATATCGTCCCAAGGGTAGTCGAGAGCAGTGAGTGTTTCCAAAATTTGCTCATCAGTACGGAAGTAGTTAGACCATAAATCAAGGGGTTCTGGTTTGAAAGTGGTCGTCAAAGAGATCATATAGATGGTGTTAATCTCTCCGGATGAAAAGATGATGGGGGAAGGTAGATCTCCTCGATGAGAGGAGGAGATATTTCTAAGTCAACGTTATTCAACTCATACAACGCTGCTCTGTAATCTGGGATATCAGGACAGTGATGTGAGTAATGGCCGTAAACACTGCATATGGCACAAGGGTGGTTAGTGCGCAGTGACTTATCACGAGGCTTGGGATTTGGGTCGAGTTTGACAACCGGGATGTTGGGGTCGTCGTCCAGCATTTGCATGTGTTCCTGTAATGCAGGTAACTGTGGACACTGATGAGTTGGATGGCCGAACTCATCACACAACGAGCATTTGGAAGGAACACGAAACACAGGGGGAGGTTTAACTGCTTTGGGAGGAGGTACGGCAGTGTATGGTTGTGGGCCTCTGCCCCCAGTGGGCCTGATGAGAGGGGGGGGGATTCGTCGATGACGAAGGAGTCGTTATACCGGGAGGTGGTTGGGTAGAAGTGACAATGGGTTGCACCGGTTGCAGGATGACATTTGGTGTCGGCGAGGGAACGGGAGGCGAAATATACCACACAGGTAATCCCAATGTTAACCCGGGGAGACTAAGGGTAGCCATAACCGGAGCGCTTACTACTCCCGAAGGAGGGAATAGAAAGGGGATTGTATGGATGGGTGTAACCCCAATGTGACTAGGTACCAATGGTGGCTTAGGCAACGAGGGCTGTTGATTGTTGGGCGTTTGGGTATTGTGGGAAAGAGTACAAAGGTTAGCGACGTGTGTCTCCGGTGACGGTGGTGGAATGGCCTGGAATGTAGAAGTCATCGGCGCGTCGGAGTACAGTCCGGGTCCCACTGAGGAAACGAATGAGGTATTTGCACCACAAACAGGTTGTTCAACCATGGGGAGAACATTTTCAGGTGCAGCGGGGGCCTTGGGATCGTAATAGGTGAGTTGGTCGACCTTGACCACGCGTCCCTCATGGGGGAACTGCATGGTACGAAAAACGGATGAAGCAACAGCCCGCATGGCATACATGTAGCTATGGCCAAGTAAAAGGTTATAGTCAAGTTGGGCATTGATGACCTCAATGTCAATGAGTACGGTTTTACCGGCCAGCTGGATGGGGACATTAGGTAAGAGATCCTGGGGTTGAGCCGAACGGCCGTCGTAGGCTCTCAACGCAGTGGTGGACTGCTGGAGAGTAGGGGATCCCAACTTCTGCCAAACGAATGTGGACATGACGCATGTAGAGGCCCCTTCATCAATAATGCACCAATGGATGACAAGATTCCGAACAGAAACGGAAACTTGGAATGCTAAACTGGAAGGCAGTCGTGGTTCGGACTAGTCTGAATCGAATGCGATCAGTTGTGAATCATTGGGGTCAATAGCGCCAATGGCAGAGAGCAAAGTCTTGCGCTGCGAAGGACAGTTTTTCAAGACTTCTAAAGCAGACATGGCTGCAGGAGACTGGGCTAAGTCATCTACGATGTTGTAATTTGATGCAGCGCAAGCATTGGGGTTATTATTGATGCGACGAAGTGGGAAGAGAGGTGCTTTGGTAGCGCTATCAAGTGGGATCGGAGGTATACGTAACGTTTGATCTGTGGGATTAACGTTAGCGTTTTTGTCAGCATGAGGGGTTTCAGTGGTGGAACCATATTGGTTCCGACGGGTTTGGAGGTTAGCGTCGGCGGTTGACATCATCAACAAGTGGTGAATACCTGAATCAAACATGGGTTGATCAGGGGCTGCATAAGTGATCTGTTGTGGTGGCGCGTTGCCCTGAGGGGGAACTAACGGCTGAGTGTTCACTACACCTTGGTTTGGAAAGGGATTTTGCAGCACCAAAGGTTGATGTTGAGGTGGTGGAGGGTTGGGCAGCGGCTGAGGAGCCGCTTGCCCTTGACGATGGGCATCGTCAGTCCAAAGTTGTCGAGCTCGGTCCAAATGTGGGCAAGCATGCGTGTAATGACCATAAACCCCGCAAATAAAACAAAGATGGTTTGTTCTGAAGTTACTATTTTTGGGCTGCCCGGGATTACGATTGGGATTCCGGTTGGGAGGAGCAGCATTGTTATTTTATGGAGGATTGAGAGGTGGAGGACCTTGATGTTGTTGTTGGTTATTACCGCGGTTACGTCCTCTTCCACGGTTTTGTTGCCCAGCCTGGTTGCGCTGGTTGTTTTGGTGCTGGGGCTGGTTGTGCTGTGTGTACACTTGCCCTTGAGCAGTGGGAGGATTTTGGTTCGCCGCAGGTGCGGGAGCAGGTTGTGGTGGATAATAAGCCGGTGGGGCTGGAGGTGGTCCAATTACCTGCTGGGGTTGTTGGTAACCCTGAGCTATTGGAGGTGTTGGGTTAGCTGTCGCAGCTAGCTGTGGGTAGTACACAGGTTGAGGTGCGACTGGAGGGGTGTATGCGGGTGGTGCATGACCAAAGCACTGAGGTGGACATGAAGGTCCGTGGGTATGGTGGTGATGTGCCATGGGAGCATATGAATTGGTTGCTCCAGATTGGGATGTAGCCCACGAAAGGTCGGGACCATGGCTAGGATGTGCAATGGAAAAGGGTTGGAGATGCGGGGTAATACGACCAATGATGTCGTCTGCGGCATGGGATGCCCCCGGCGTATCGTGTTGGGATGAATCAGCTCGAGGGGCGTCTGGTATAATGGTATACAGATAACCCGACTGGGCGTAAATGAGGTCAAACTGCTGGGCTTTGAGGATGGCCTCTTCTTCAGACTGGGGTCGTTCGGATGCCACATCCTTCGCAATGAGAGGGAGGAGGGATTTTAGAAACCAATCTAAGAAGATGCGGTCATCTAACTTGATTTTGCAGAGGCTTCGGCGTCGACGCCACTCATGAATGTGGTCAGTGATGTGGGTGGCCGTGTTCTGTCTGCAAGACAGTAGGATCTCAACTCCCGCATCATAGCGGACAGGTAACTGGAAGAACTGCAGGAAGGTCGAGGCAAGGGAGGTAAAGGTGGCATGCGTCCCATGGGGCTGCTCGATATACCACTTAGCTGCAGAGCCAGTGAAAGTGCGCTGTAACAGACGGAGGCGGACTGAGTCGTCCACTATGGAGTTGGAGGAACACCATAGATGGAAGGACATGATATGGGGTGTGACCCCTATGTTGGGCATACCCATAACAGGTGGTGGCCCTGTGTTGGGAATTCCTATAACAGGAGGTGGCCCTGTATTGGGCATTCCTAAGGGTGGAGTGTTGCCCATATTAGGCATACCCAGGGGGGTGGTTGCTGCCATGGATGGCACCGCAATAGAAGGATCTGTGGATGTCTCACCTATGGTGCTGGTAAAGAGTGGGTCAACTGGTGTTCCAGCCATAAGGTTGGTTGGGAATAACTCAGTGGGGCTTTCGGATTCTGCCTCAAAATCAGATGTGAAGTGAGGCGTGTCAGAATCGGATGACTGTCTGGTTGACCGACGATGTGTCGAGTCAAGGGATAAGGCTCGGCGTCGGTGACGTGGCGAGCCAAGTAGACTGAACTCTGGGAGTTCGCCCTGAAGACGGCGAGAGCGTCTAAAATTCTCAATGGTGAGAAATATGTTTTTGTGTAAAAAATATGATGTGTAAAAATGGTAATGTATAAAAAACTCAAAACCCTAATGCAACCAAGGGTGCAAGAAGGGGAGTGAAAATGAAGGCTCTCAGGCCAAAAAATCAACCTCAAAAAGGCACTTATTATAGCAGTTGTGCTATAATAAGTGGAGGGATGCAAAAAATGGTCAGAGTACTAACATGCAAACAGCTTCTAGAAAAAATAGGTGTAACTAGACCAAAGGTGGATTGTATCATGCAAACACCTAACTAAAAGTATTGTGAATCAACAAACTATATTCTCTGCAAGGTGATGAAATCCAAGTCAGACAATATTGAGTGTTGAGTCAACGGCTAGATATCCCCCTACCGGGAGGGACACCGGGTAATCAATCCTAAAGAATGGCTACTAGGATACTCCGTTCATGACACGTCAAGAAAAGGTAAATCTGTCGTTTGGTCCTTTTACCGCAATATCCCCATACAGGGATATCCCAAGAACTGCGAATGGTAGCCCTTCGGTTACTGAATGGATTTCGGTATTCCACTCAGGCTTTCGGAACCATCCTCGCGACTTCAACCCTCCCAGAGGAGAGGCCTTCCCATAAACCGGTTGTGACCGTGCCAATAAATACTAGGAGATTTTGGCTCCCTAAATGGACAACTTCTATGTCTCAAATGTAATAACTGAGGGGTGTTATTGGAACACCTATCCCCCCAATACTACCTAGATACAAAGTTCTTTTAGTGCTCCCCAAGTGGGGTTAAAAGTGGGTTGAAATTAGGGTAAGTTTTAAGGCTCAGTTTAAATTATGTGTTTGAGTGGGTGCACGTGTGATATTTTAAACTGAAATTGAAAAAGTAAATGCTAAGTATTCAAAAAACAAAGGATCTTTTGAAATAGAAAAGCAAATAATATGAGTTTTTCAATAAATGGAAATTAAATGCTTTTCAAGGACGATTCAAAAAACAAAGGATCTTTTGAAATAGGAAAGCAAATAATATAACTTCTTTAAGAAATAAAGGGATTTCTTTTTCAAAAATTGCTATGGGCAAAATATTAAAGAAGTAAACAACAGAAATTTTTAATCTAGATAAAATGCAAAATAAACCCTTCTTTCAATTTCTGAAAAAAATTTTAAAAAGACTTTTTCACATGTGCATTCTAAATAGTAAAATTTTCCTATGGCTGTAAACAATGTTGAAATCTTAGTATTGTAAAATGTGCTATGTGGGCAGAAAAAACAGTAAAAAATTAATTTTTTAAACGGATCGACCGAATGAAAAAATTGGCATCGCGGGTTTTGACAGAACAGCCGCGATGGACCGCGCGGGTTTCTGTCGCACAGTCGCGCTGGGCAGCGCGGGTTTTGACTGCGAAGCCGCGATGGACCGCGCGGGATTTCGTCACACAGTCGCGATGTGCAGCGCGGAAAATGTCCGCGAAGCCGCGATGTGCAGCGCGCTAAATGACCGCGAAGCCGCGGTGAACCGCGCGGAAAAAAGCCTCGCAGCCGCAATGAGCCGCGCGACTGTTGGGCAAAAAGCCGCGAGGCGAAAGCCGTACGCGGACGCCGAAGAACGAACTCGAAAATTGAGAATTTCGGGCTATTAATGGCTGAAAAATGGGCCAAAATCTAGAACAGTAATGGATCTGCTGTCTAGGGTGGCAGATCTATGAATTAAACTACCTAATACTATCAAAAACTAAGATCTAAAGCGAAAGTGAGATCTAAAGATTCGAAAAGCAGCGGAGTCGCCAAAAACTGTTGGCTTGGTTTTGCAACCAAGCTTAGTGCTATGGGCACCTGCTAACTAGTAGCAGCAGTTTCAATATTAAGCAAAAACAATGTAAACTAAATCTAAACTAAACTAAACTAGCATGTGCATATCATAATAAAATTTTTGAATTAAAAACAAGAACAAGAAAGATAGAAAATAACTTTGTATTGAAAAATGGGGGCAAACAAGTGCTTGCGATAATACCTCCAAGTGATGAAGATAGTTGAGAAGCTCCAAGGATGAGCAGCTCCAAACTCCAAAGGGTCCTTTCTCCAAGGTTGCTACAATGGCCAAATACTCAAGGGAGATTTTGGCAGCATGAGGATAGGAAGATGGATGGATCTGAAATGAGGAGCCCCTACCACCTTTTTATAGGTTTTGGTGGTGGGGAATACCATTTGTGGTTTTGTGGAAACCAATGGTATTGACCAACATGGTTTAGGTACTTTTCCTTCCTTTTCCTTTTTTGAATATTTTTATTATTTTTATTCCCTTTTTAATATTTTTGGGAATTTTGGACCATTTTTTAGGGTTTTTTATGTTTTTTTAGGAAAAATAATCTTTTTGAGTGGGAAAAGCGATGTACTAAGGTCTTTTGGTGACCTTTTGTTGGCTTCAGAGGCTGAAATGGTGAAAAAGTGGACAAATGGGTCATGTGAATAGGGAAATGAGCTAGTGAGCACTTTTTGGGTGTTAACACCAAGGCCACACCTCTCCCCACTTCCAGCGAGGGAGACAGCTTTCGAAAGATTTATGCTGCCAGTGTGCATCTCGGCGGACAACAGGGAGCAAACCAGTGCAACACGTGGCTTAGGAGGAGCATTATGTTGATTTTTTAGCAGCGTCGAGAGCCATTCTCTAGGAGAATGGACGCACCTGGTCAATTACCAATAATATTATTCAACCTGGGGCTAAGGAACCTAGTCAATTACCAGGAAGATGATTCAGTCTAGGATTGAGGCACTTGGCCTGTTACCAAGATGATTGACTTTGGTCAATTTGATTCGGCCTGGGGCTGAGGCACCTGGTCAGTTACCAGGCCAACACAAAAGCCGTAGACTGGGTCTAGGCAGTTAATGTACTCCTCTCCTTAGTCATTGGGCTATAGGACCATGTGGACCATGAAGACCAAGAGAAGGGTTAAGAATTTGCCTAAAGATGACCAAGTGAAGGGCTAAGAAGTTGCCTAAAGATGACTTGCCTAAGAAGATTTGGTTAATAGCCCTAATGAAGTGTTAAAAGCCAAACATAAAATTATAAGGACCTTAACTAAAGTGTTTTAAGTTATTTATAATTATTAGATTAAAAATCATTAAAGTGCTTTTTGGGTTAGTGGATTCCTTGACCCATGGTATTTACCCCTTGTATTGCTCAATGATGAATTATAAATAAGGAGCTCTCTCTCAAATGAAATACATCATTCCATCATCATTATCTCTGTCCTAAATCTCGTGTGGGGTATCTGAGCTACTTCTTGTCCTCTTCATCTCAGCATTACCAGTTTGAGGGTTTGATTCAGCAAGATAAAATCACAACTCTGTGGATTAGGCCCTAGAGGGCTAGCGTCATCATTTTAAAGGCTGCTATCTTCCTTTCTGAGGCTGACATCTTCTCCAGCAGGTGGCCGCAGGTCATATTCAGACCCTAATCCTATGTTGTTGGGAGCGGGGAGCGGGAGAGAAGCGAAATGCGAAATTTTCAAAAGCTCCCGTTTTGGGAGCGTTTCAAGAGCGCTTTTTATATAGTATATATTTTGATGGATTTATATCTAAAAAACATGTAGGATGTTGAATTAGCTATAGAAAACATGGATTAAACCATATAAAATCAATCATCTAGTAGTTGTAACTTATAACATTGTCATCTAATGATCAACCATAACATCTTTTATAGGAGCTTGGCAAAGAAGGGAGGTACCATAACATTGTTATCAAATGATCAACTTAGTATAGGAGCTTTTAGTATAGGAGAGGTAGGGAGCATCTCGGGAGCACCTCGGGAGCCTGCTCCCAAAACTGGGAGCGTTTTCGGAGCGAGCTTCCGAAGGGAGCAAGCTTCGGGAGTGGGAGAGAGGGGGTGGGGGGCGCTCCCCTGCAGCAGAGCCCTAACTTCCTCAAATCTGCCCACAGCTCCACAGTAAATCCTGTTAGGGCTTACGGCAGGCACAGATCAGGCCCTTAAAGGGAACGGATTCTCTGTACAGGGCATCAGCAGGGCTGCCGTCAGCATTTGGAACAGATCTAGGGTCTGTGTCATCTCCAACAGGGATGGCGTTGTCAATTGTGAGTGGGCTTCAGACTGAAATCAAGATTTAGAAGGTCCTCCATCAAGATATCAGTCAGATCTTAAGGTTTAAAGGGCTGATAAGATCTCAGGTAGCAGGCTGTGTTTATCTCCAGCAGAATTAGCCCTGTTAGGGCTGATGTTAGTAAGCCTAGGGATTACATCAGCAGAGCTACTACCATCTTCTGCTATCTCTTGGTATGTATGCCCTAGTGGCAAAATTAATTTCTGATGTAAAAGTCTGATCTGCCCATGTATCTCAGTGATCTCATGTAAAGGAAGATTATTCTTTGTTGGGGTTTTATTCCTAAAAAGGTTTCCCCAAGGTAAATCTTTTGTGTTCCTATTGATGGTTGTTTTCTTTACTGTGGTTACCTATTGCTGGTTTATAATCACTTAATTCATATGCTATTGATCAAGTCTGCTAAAAGTTAAAAGAAGTCAGCCTACAAAAGTTAATTCCAGATCTGCAATAAATTTAACACATTAGAGTCCTTGAAGGCTTGGAGATGGAGCGTTGGACACATCCTTGCATTGGACCCTTGCATTGGATCCTCGCATGTGTACAACTTCGCCTTGGAGATGGACATGTGTACCCTTGAAGTATACCACTTCACATGTGTGAGCCTACTTGTCGCTTTGTAGATTGCTTGTAAGAATTTAGGCCCACATATCTATTATTGGCCTCACGTTCCTCTCATATATAGAGAGGAAGGAAGGTCCTTTCATCATTGAGGAAACCCTACAAGAAGTTATGATGTCTAGAGAGAGGTCGAGATCTGTCCTTGAAAATTTTGGCATTTCTCACCACTCGCAAGTGTGTCAAGTTTGAGGAAGTAGTTGAAGTTGAAAGTATTTGAAATTCCCTCAAAATTTTCAAGAACAGATCTTCTCACCCTGCAAGTTGAAAGTATCTCAACTTCCCTGAAATCTTCAAGATGGCGAGATAGAATGAATAAGAAAGTTGGGTTTCTAGGACTCGTTGGAGCGTTCGGCCTCCTTTGTGATTGTAAAGGGAGTCAAAGAGTGTATCTCAATTTCCCCCAAATCTTCAAGATGGCAAGATAGAAATAGAATGAATAACAAAGTTGGGAGTCTAGGACTCGTTGGAGCGTTCGGCCTCCTTTGTGATTGTAAAGGGAGTCAAAGAGTGCCCCTTCAGAATATCCCCTCTAGAATATGATCTACCAGGCTGGATTCGAGCCCAGGGAAACCATGCTCTGTTTTGTGACAAAGCCTCTAAATTTAAACCTAGATGTGCAGGAGCTGGAGGAATAATATGGGATGAAAAGGGAAACATCTACGTCAAGCATTAAATAATGGAACTGAATAGGAAACTCCGGTTGAGATTACTCACCAGCAGGTAAATAATGTGAATAATGTGTGTTCGCAACTCCATGGAGGTAGTGCAAATATTGAGGGTAGAGGCAAAGGCTACATCGACCTAAATTAAAATAGGAAGAAAATATGAACACAAATCATAGAGGAACTAGCAAAAAGCAGTTGTCTGGCCCAAAAACACGATTTTCTATGGTAAGTAGAATCCAAGCAAAAGAACCAGGTACTTACCAACATCAACGAATGGAAGAACTACAGATTTCACCACAAAATCCACATGAAGTTGCAATTTTTCCTCTAAAAGTGTCCACAGCTTCTGCCTAAACCTAAACTACTCAAACACTGCAGTCTGCGATCTATGTTTTCCTCTCCTGCTCCGGAAATCGCATCAAAGCATTTGCAAATATGTTCAATCCCTTCTCTCGATACATAAATCCTTGCCCTGTTTAATTGACTCCATAACTTTGCCCTCTGAATTTATGAGCAATGCAACTAATTATGTAATGCTTCACCCTCATTGCCCAATCTGAACAACCGTGAAATCGCTGAATCATTTGAGCCGCCGTTCTCTGTAATTAAAATTGGGCATTGAGGGTGAAGCATTATCAGAATTACTGGCACGGAGCGCTCTTGCCCGCGGATTTAGGCTTCCACTTCTCGGCTTAACAAGATTTAAACAAGAAGAATGATTTCCAGAGACAATTCAAGGATGATTTTTTAGTTTTGCCACAGAGAAAGGAGGATAAGGCAAGGGCAAGCAAGGTACTCTCCGAGACAAAACAGTGGTTTTTGCATTAAGGGGTGGTCAAGGCTCATAACAAATTTGATCAAGAAAGCATTGTAAAAGTGATTCGTCTTACTAACAAGTCATTTTAGAAGTTAAACTGATTTGATTGATCATGAGTTTATGTTAATTTGGCGTTCAAAGTCTCAAAAGTTGTATTTAGATTTGAATGGTTTATGTATTTTCATGTTTGACTATATATATATAAAATAAAAGTTAATTTTATCTAAAATATTTTATTTTCAGCAAAAAAAAAGTGAATTATTGATATTCAATATGTGAATCAAATAGTACAACGATTGATCTTTAATAGTTGTAAGAAAGTTATATAACAGAATGATCAACTATCACAAAAGAGAGATTTTCAGCTACACCTCCAATTGACAAAATTGATGTCTAAGCATCCAAAATAACAAAAAAACAAAATAGTTAGATTAGATATGAGACTTAATCCAAAAAATATAAAGAGCCCAAATTCTGAACAATAGAATCTAGAATTTCCTCCCATTTCAGAAATCCATCCTTGTAATGTCCCTTAAAAATACACCCTAAAAAAAAAATTCCTTAAGGGTTTCCATATTGCCGTAAACTCACTTCTATTCAAATTAACTTCATAGAGGTGAATCATTAACGTTCTTCTCGTTTACATCTTAATACTTTCACTTACATCCAAAGAGTCCCAAATCTAACATAGATACTTATTACATCTTTCTATTCGTTACCAAGACAATATAATTATTAGATTCTCAAAAAGCTTGGTCTTATTAAAGGGCTAATTTGTATATGGATAAGTATGCTAACCAAAAATAAGAACATAAAAGAAAACAAGGAAATATATATAATCCTTTATACATATATTCTTCTAAAGAAATAGTATACTTCCATATGAGAGTAGACCTTTTATATATTTAAACACCATAACTTTCTTCCTTAAAATAAAGCATTCAATTATGAGTCTATATATATATGACTACCCCTTATATATTCCTTCTTAAACACATAATTAAAATTCAAGTATATAAATACCTTTTAATAGTAATCTTTAACTTTATATATATATATATATATATATATATATATAAACCATTCCCTTTACCCTATTTGTAATTTATAACATCTTATAAAAGAAATACAACACAATCTATTTATATAACCTCTTTCTCTCATACATCCTTCAGTGATACAACTCCTTATCCATATAAGGTCATTTCTAACACTTACTTTATCGAGAACTTGATTTTATCTTTAAACTAAATTACATGCTAAGGTTCACTCCAAAAATCAAAGGTGTGTATAACTTTGTACTCTATGTTAAAGCTATTTGATAAGCCTTTCATATATATAAGTGTGTATGTAACTTACAGTGCATAATTCTTTGTAATTTGATGATGTTATATATAGATATCTCTATAATCCAATTATATACCCAATACCTTTAAATTCTTTTCATACAACCATTAAAACAATATTATAAAATCCACATATATGGTTTTTAAACCTTTTATTCAAACCCCATATATATATATATAAATAAACCATAATCCAACCTGATACATTTTCACCTATGAACATATGTCTTCATTTTTAAACTATTAAACTAGAGTGTCAAGCATTCTCTAAGGCTAAAAACATCCAATAATGAACTTACCTCTAATTTAAACGAACATTCATTCGTTCTTCTTAAAAATATATATATTAATTAGATCCAACCATTTAAACACTTTTATTAGTCAAACTCAATTAGTTACCCTTTGACCTGGAAACATTTCCATTTTAGCTAAAGTTTTTAAGTAATGGTTATTATTTTTTTAATTAAATAATGCACTAAAACTATTTATTTGAACTGCTATTGACAGTAGGCTTTGAAGTGTTATTGCCGAACCGACGGCGGAGCTATGATAACACATAATTTTCCATTAATACATTAATATTTTAACAATATATTGAACACTCCAATGACAAATAATGGTTATTGTTTTTTTAATTAAATAATGCACTAAAACTATTTATTTGAACTGCTATTAGCAGTAGGCTTTGAAGTGTTATTGCCGAACCGAGGACGGAGCTATGATAACACATAATTTTCCATTAATATGTCCATTAATATTTTAACAATATATTGAACACTCCAGTGACAGAGATTTGACAAATTCACATGGATGCACGGCCTTGCATGGCTGCACTGCGCTTTCACTGTTTCGCTGTCATAGACATCGGCCACCGCCACCGCCTTCAGACTTCGTTCGTCAGTAGAGGCAGGGGTTGTTTCGCTGTCACAGACATCGGCCACCGCCACCGCCACCGCCTTCAGATTTCGTACGTCAGTAGGGGTTCATTCTGTAGCCTCCATTTGCTTGGGTAACCAAGTGTTTCCATTTGTTAAGTGAACGATCCTGAGGCGCATAGGAAATAAAGAGGATATCGCGCTTTGAATTGCCTTTCTGAGTATCGTGGTTGCTGGAGTGCTTGGAAGATTGGTATGCAGACCATAGCCCCTTGCTACCCATGATGCGATTACTGGATGGGGTATGCCTGATCATCTATTGCTTTAGGAGAGGGCATGGATGCTTGTAAGCTACTGCCTCTACTGGTGCTCCTACTCCTGTCTTTGCTACTATGGGTGCTGCTGAAACAGAATCAACTGCTCAATATACAGACAGTGTATGATCCCTATTGAGGTATATCAAAATCGCCAACCATTTTGAATTTCTCACGAGAGTCACAGTATTTGCAAATATTCTTTGACCTTTTCATAACTTGAATTTGAAGACCTTTTCATTATTTGAATTTGAATGACTATTATCGTGGATTCTATGGTTTCATATTAAAATCATAGAAAATTTTAAGATAGTAAACAAAAAGGTTGTTTCATTGAAATTTCAGAAATAGTTTCTCCCTTTCTCATTACAAAAAAATTAAGCACAGCGAACAGGTTCATCTTCATGAAATTGGACCTAAATGCAGAGTTATATTGGAACCTGAGCGATTGTAATGTGAATCATACTTAAATGACTTGAGCATCCACTGCATAAAAGTATTTCTCTCTGTTTTCAAGCTGCCAATGCCAATGCAATTTCTGGATTGTTTCCATAGTATGGCTTACTTTACTCTATGACTTACTTAGCTATTGAACTGACCCGAATGAACTTTCCAAGGGAAGTTGTAGACAAGGCTCGTAAAATTTGCAAGGGAAGCTCCAGGCAACGCTTCTGCGCTATGCATTCTGCAAAACCGAAGGTGCATCCCCTATGTCCTCAAAGTCATTCCAACCACTTGAAATGGAGATGAAAATAGATATATCAAAGAAACACAGGCGAGGCATTGTATTAATTTTTATCTACTCTTCAACGACTTGAACTATTACGAAGTAGTGCGTGATGTGAGAGAAACCAAACTCAATGCCCGGCCACCGCCTCCACTTGGGCCACTGCCACCACCATTTTTTTTTAGCCAAGCCGTCTAAAGCATACAGTGCTGAGTGAACCACAAATGATGCGGTGAGAATTGGAAAACATACAACAAACAACATCATAGCCGGCACTTGTTTATCTTATTGATCCTCTTCACAGCTTCCCTTTTCATTCTATAGCTCATTTTATAGGAATCATCAATAACAAGAGAATCCATCGTCAAATATAGCTCATTTTATAGGAATCATCAATAACAAGGAGAATCCATCGTCAAATATAGCTCATTTTAGAGGAATCATCAATAACAAGGAGAATCCATCATCAAAAAAAGTTGTGACTTGTCCATTGTTTTGTAACTGTGCTAACTGTGAAAGAAGAACCTCGATGAGCAAGCAATGAGGCGCTGAAGAATAGCTCACTCTCTACAACATGGCTGATAAATCTATTCAATTTCAATTTCTGCAAATAACTTGCCCAAAAGACAAAAAAACCTCTCCCTCCTAGCGTCCGGTCGAGCGCTCCGCTCCTCCTCATTTGCACTTTTTGATGAATTAAACTTCCATTTTGGAGAAGATGATACATTCTGGGGTCAATAAAGTGGCATTTCTCTGTAAAGAACGAGCAGCATAAGTGAAGAATCAGACCAGTGTGACTCGTCCACCAAGCACAAACACTCGGGAACAGAAGAACCAAATAATGGAATCACAGGCATCAAACCAAGACACATTAAGACGAGGAACCCAAGACAGAACAGAAAAGGCATCAAAAGCCACTTCTTTGTTCCCTTTGTTTCACTGGTACTTGATGCTTCGATGGATGCCAGGTTTCCACTAGTTTATAAAAGATTTTATGCCAGGAGGCAATGTCGCTTGTAAATGTTACTTGTAAATGCACACTCAATCTAGGTTTCAGTCCAGGTTTAAATACACTCGATCTGCAATGACAGGTCTGAGCAGTGCAGCAAGTAATCTCCATGGAAAAGGGAAGGAAGACGCTTAGAAGTCGACGGTGAAATGCCTTCCCCGTTGCATTGCAAAGACTACAAATTTACAGTCAGAAAGAAGCCACGACTCTGAAATACTTTGTGATCTCTTCCAAGCATTATGCAAAGAACGTTGAGTTGTCAGGTGCTTTTTCATCTTCCCATGTGAACACAACTATGATTAGGAGTTTCTCCTTGGCTATGGCGTGATACGCATGTGGCAAGGCATCTTAGCTGCCTATGCATAGACAGGGAAGCTACCTGGCTATACTCGGGATGCATTGCAATTAATGCGTTCATGCATGGGGATCTACAATGACCGTTGTGACTTGTGCTACAATTAAGTATACCATCAAAACTATGAAGCATCTAGACTATGAATTTACATGAATTTAAAGATTTTGATGAGTGAAATATGTTCAAATGAATAAAAACCATTTTCAATTAAATAGGATTGATTCATGATCTTACTAATCTTACTTGAAGCCATCGGTTAGCGATTCGAACTGTGCATAACTAGTTGGGAAGAGCATAACCTGCATAACCCTTCCACGTGCTATGCATGCAGTTATAGGATTGCAATTTGTGGATGGTGGAATCACTAGCCTTAGAGCAGGCTTTTCATAAACTTTGTATGATTTAAACTTTGCTCGTGGAGTTTTATTTTATTTTTAAATTGACCTACTATGTGCTGACATGTTCTCATAATGGCAACAAAAGTTAATATCTCTACGAGCAACAAATCTGCCTTTTTGAGCTAGTTCCCCTTTTAGCGATCTAATTAGATCTTGAGATGATCGAGCTGGGCTTCCTTTTCTTTACAAATTAGTTGTAACTTTGCGGCGATGTTCTCTAAGAAATATTTTGATAAAAACCCTAATGTGGCAATTCTTCAATTTCTATTCCTACAACTATCAGGCTCCCTTTAAATATGTGCTAGGAAATCAACAATTTTAATCAACCACCTAATTATTGCTTCATTCTATATGATTGAGCATCTTTGTCTATTTCAAGACTTAATCAAAGCTTAACCTCATCGTGGCTTTTACAAAACCAACCCGGTGAAAAGTGCAACTAATTTGCAATCAGAAAAGGTTAAACTTTATAATGAATGCGACTCTTTATGACAAAAGGATTCATGCATAATAAAACAAATATGGTTGATTGCATGGCAATGATTTCGCATAGGCAAATATATTATATTCATTTCACCTTAAGGCAGAGACATTGCCACCTGTCGCATTTGTTAAACATGAGTAAGCATTTAATCTAACAATTTAATTATTCTCCTTTAAACATATAACAAATACGAATTTTTCTATATTCGTAATACATGAAACAATTTATTTATCTTGAAACATATAACACGTAACTATTTTCCATAATTAAGTAAAAAAGTAACTCTTACCTTAATTTCAAAAATACAATTTATAACACTCTAGAATGTCCCGTGTAAAGTTTTCAAACTAAGATTTACGAGAACATATAAGCGTAATATAATAACCTCTTACCATTTCAATTAACTTCCAATTCCAATCCTTTTTTTTATTTAACAATATATAGCATTTATATAATTCGTTATGAATATTCCAAGCTATATAGATATATTTATGTACATTTAATTATGCACAAGCAAGGTTACCTTTAAGAGCATATGGACATATATATAGTAATTTTACACGGATAGATAATAACATATAAATAAAAAATGTGGAAACTACTTTCAAATAGAATAATAATGCGTGACTATATTCCGTAATGTTACATCCGATGAAAAAAAAGACATAAGCAAAATTACAAGTTTATTAAAACTTTAATTCTTCCATTCGAATTTTAGAACCGGCCAGTGATCAGTGCATGGAATTATTATAATTCTTTCAAGGATTTGGTTAAAGCGTGACTTTTCGAACCTACACGCTGTTGGACTGAGACTTTGGTTCTTGCGTCAGACTGATTAGAAGGTCGTAATTATGGGGTCCATGGCCACCAGAAAAGAGGAAGTAACACACCCAGTCTACTGTGCAAGAAGAGAAAGAGAGATAGAAGTTCAACTCAGTTTTAATCCTGCTACAATTTCGCCGGATCTGACTGTGCGTTTCTGAGTAAAGCGTTTGAAATGGGAAGTACAGAGATTAATTTATGTATGCAATGCAACCACAGAAATATGAAGCCATACTTTTGAAATGGAAACACAGAGGTATGATCATTCACTGAAATATGAATACGGAGATCTAAACCGGTGCATTTGTATTGGAAATACAGATATATATATACACATATTGGACAGCCAAGATCTAGGCGCATACAGAGATATAATAAACGTAATGCACATAACTTAATATCACTATGATCATTGTACACAGAGCTATAATTGAACGTAATAAACAGGTTCTAATGACTCCACGATCAAGTGTACACAGAGGTCGATGAGATGTATGAACAGAGTTTTAACTGCCACGATTTGGGGGAATCAAGTAAATCTATTGCCGCGGTCAATTAAAACGATCTGAGCAGGATTAATGTGGTAGATTTAACATCGTAGATCCGAGAGCATAGATTCGAAATTTAAAAGATTTAAGCACAGAGACAGAAATGGAAACGCAGTCATATTTTCTACAAACTAGATTTCTACCGGTTCAGTTTTATGATTAGAACATTCAATCCCAGTAATATGGTATAATATTGGTATGATATAATATAGAATCTGAGTATGACCCATCAGATTTACTTTTGCAAAGTCAATACCATAATTGTTTAAAAAAAAATACTTACAACAATTATTTTCACTCAAGCATTGAACTATAACATGAATTAGTTAATACAGAATATAAATTTAAATATGATAAATAACCCAGAAATTTCACGGTGGTATATAGTACTTTTAGAAAGAATTCCACTTTTGAAACTAACTAGTAACTAAAATTTAGATCAAACCAAGAATTTAGACTTTTATTTAAACAAATATTAAACTTTAATCTCAACAAATAATTAAACTTTTGTTAAAACAAACAACTAAACTCTGATAATTAAACTTTAATTTAAACCAATAACTAATATTTATTCTAAGAAAATAACTAAACTTTGATTCGCATAATAAAGAAAAACGAAATACCTTGCTAGAAAAGAAATAAGAAATCATCAATGGGCGAGCACGAAATCCACTAGGACGTAAGGAGAAGATGAAAAAGAAGAAGGAGAAGAATCGAACCCCCTTTACGACACAATAATGTCCTCTTTATAGTCAAAATTAGGTTTGGACTATAAAGATAAGTTCTTGTTAAAACTCAACTTAATTAATCTTTAATTAATTTTAACTAATCCACTTACTCATTAAATCTTTTAGTTAATCAGTTAATTTGATCTTCTAACTAGTAGCTAAATTCATTTTAGCTTTGTTTATCCGTTAGCTAGCTTTAAGATAAATAATATATCTTAATTACAATTCCATTAATTTCTTAAGCTTTATATTCAACTTTAACTTAGTTTAGTTCTACCTTAACTAGTTAGCCTACCTTGGCTAACTTTAGTTACTTAACTTTAACTTAGCTAATTAACTAAAGATCTTTATTTAATTAAGTAATTAATATTTAACAACTGAGAGTTATCCATGCATACTCATGCATTAAGTACTAGCTACCAATGCATACTCATGCATTCACTGTTAGTTAATATTTTATTCTTTTGTAGATAAGCTTTTATAGTTTTAAAGCTTTTACTTTTAATCAAGGACAATCAGTGTTTCTTCAATCTTAATTAATTAATTTAATTTTAATTAATTAATTTATCTTATTTGAAATAACTCATAAATATTTATTTATAAATACAATATGTTTTCTTAGAAATAATAAAATCCTTTTATCTTTATTTCCTAATTTATAATTAGAAAATATTAGTCATTTCCTACTTGGTATTTTTAACAACATCTTTTGTCGAGGCCAAGGTACAAATCTTCTTTAGGGAAACTTCTTATTTTTATTTAAATAGTACTCAATATGGGTTAGCTCTATGCAAATAGTTAGGCCAAGGTAGGTTATTACTGCCTTTCGGCGATTAGAAGTTTTTCCGGTGTCCTTTTCTAGGACTAATTATTAACATACTTTTAAACTTAAGTGTTTGCTTAGTGAACATCCCAGTTCACTTCAAGTGCTCATGACACTAGGATGATCGTTGTCATCAAAAACACATGGCTATCAAGCCATTCACCCTCTCCCCCTAGTGGATTCCATGCCCCATTTGTTTCGTTGCGCCAAGCCTTCAGTCTCCTAAGTCTATGAATTTACTTAACTCTTAGGAAAACATGATCATACTTACAAAGTTTTACTTGCTGAGCTCTTGCCATGAGATCCTTTCCATTGGCGGGTACCCAGTTGTACCTTATATTGCAGAAACCCTAAGGGAGGAAGCAGGATATTACAATCCTCACCATCAAATGCCTGCTTAGAAAGTTTGTTAGCCAAAGTATTATTTTCTCGAAAGATATGTTCAAGCGAAATGTTGTAAAAGTGGCTGATTTCACTTTTAATTCCGTTGCACCAATGAAGTAATGAGGTAATCTCTAGTTTATATTCGCCACGAGCCCATTTGATAGTAACTCTTGAATCACCAAAAACTTTGACATCCGCCAAACCAAATAAATTTACAACTCTAATAACACACCATAATGCAAGTAGTTCTGCTTTCATATTGGTTCCACGTCCACATCAGAGCCGGAAAGTAAAATAATGATCATGATTTAAATAGATCACACCACCACCAGCACATTGGCCATTTGATGCAGCCCCACCAAAGAAGAGTAATGAACCATCAAATTGGAAATTATGAAGACCGACTGTCTAATGCTTAGTTAGACTCTTCTCCCTTTGATATGTTGCATATAACTTTAGAATCGTATTGAAGGCCAGAAATTATCTCAAATATATTAATATCGATATTAAGTTAAAAACATATATAAAAGTAAATTAATTTATCAAAGGTTAAAATATCTATCATTTATAAGGTCCATATATTAAGAAAAAGGAAAGTTAGTAAAAGTTATTAAGTGACTTTAAATCAAATATTACTTAAAGTATATTACTAAGTATTAAAGGCATTAACAAGTATACAATGATGAATGAATTAATTGTTAATCAGCCTAGATCCATCTTAATGTTGACTATATCAAACTTTGAGAGGGATCAAATATGTTAAGATGCAAACATTCCTCAAGCTTTAGTCCCTTAAAAAAGTTTGCAACTCCATGGATTTGATCCCTCTTGGTGTTTGATAGAGCTAGAGTTAAGATGGATCTACGATGGTTACCAAATCAAAGCAATGAGTAGAAAAGGCTCATAACCAACTCCACTAGTGAATTAGTTTAAAAGTGATTTGATGGTGGTAGGTTCAATCCATCTGCATTGTAGACACACACCATGTTGGCTCATGATGAAGTCAACATCTAGGAGGTCAAAGCTTTTCCACATGGTTTAAATTTGTGATTAATTATCAAATCAACATAGTGAGTAGTGAAGATCCATAACCAACTCTGCCAATGAATTACCTTAAAAATGTTTCAACAGTCATAAGGTAAGTCCATACACACTACAAACATGCACACGCATCGAGTTCAAGGTAAAGCCACTACCTTGTTGTATAAGAATCGTGATATATTGGGGTTTAAATGTTATTGCATACCAATCCTCTCAATTGATGTAAGATTGATCTAAAATGGATCATTATATAATTTGTCATCTATTTTGTTACTTTATGGGTGGAAAGATTGAGGTATTGGTCCATAGGGCCCATTTTATGAGCAGGACTCACTTTGGTGATTTGGGGTCTAGAACCTTCAGGAGCCCATTTGAAACCTTAAGTGGATTTTTAGGGGGTCAAAACTTTGTGAACATAGCTCCCACCCTCTTTACATTGTTCTACACATCGAGAGATTCCAATGGCACAAACATCACCTCAATCGGAGTTCATATGTGGAAGCTATTTCTCCCATAAGTTGACCTATCATCTTGACCACCATGGTATTGAGTAGATGACATGCCATATTCCATTACTCACACATGTGGGGCTAATCATGTTTGGACTTTCAATAACATTATAAAGAGTCCAAAACCCAAAATTAATTGGGAGTTAAGGCATGCAAAAACTTTGATGCTAACCTTAGATGACTATCAGGCTATGTTAAATATTGGGGCTTTAGGAAAAGGACGGGTTTCATTATAATTGTATTGTTATAGTTTCAAAGTTGAGCATAGCATTTGGAAATGAGGTTTTGGTGCTGTTATCACCAAACTTGTAGGTGCCCCTAGAGATAGATCCAAGATGGATGGCAGAAGGGAGGGGCAACCAGATAGACTCGACTCCCAATGGATGGTTGTCACACCAATCGAGGAAATCTTCACTTTATGTTATCTATCCCAAGACAACAAAGGGGGAGACCCAGATCTACTCCCGACAGGAGAGATCAAACCAAAACACCAGATCAAGTCAAGTATAAGTGAAATACGTAAGGTGTATGGTGAACCCTAGATCTAAGGATAAAGTCACCAAATGAATAAGGGGTTTAATGGGTAAAGCTTTGGTTCATTGTGGATGTGAGAGTGACTTATAGCATTTGAAGTAAGATCCAGGATTAAAGTACTAGTCAATTGTGAGAAAATCCACTGCCTTGGGAACCGTGTCCAATGCAGGGTAGTTAAGGGTTGAATTGGGGCTAACCAGTACCAAAGACAAGCTTGATTACAATATATGACAATGTCAAGGGGTTCAAGCAACCAAGACAAGGATCAAACCATAAGTCAAACCAACAATCTAGGAAAGTCGAATGAGCTTGGAGAAAGATCAGTGCCTTGGGAATTGGGACAAATGGAGTCAAAAAGAGGTTAACTTATAGATCATGACCCCTATGACATAAGACAAGTGAGCTACTAAAGGTATGATGGTTGGATCTTTCTAGATCTAATAGTTCATGATGTGACCCAAGTGGACACAATCCCTTAAAACAAGGAATGCTACCCCCAAGGAAAGATTTCACAAAATGACATACTAGACATAGGTTTCAAGGTATGCTTATTCCAAATCCACTGAAATCTCAACTACCCACATCCTACAAGTGGACAAACTCAAATTCCCCAAGGAGTGCGACCTTGCCCAAGGAGGGCTAAAAGCATGATAAATGGGATCAAGTCAAGTCCAAGGGCCACTAAAATATAGATCCAAGTAGTTTATGCAAGTATCAATGTGGATCTAGAAAATCAAGGCAATCCAGTGGCTAGATCTCAGTAGATCTGAGATTGAAGATATCACCAAGTGGTCCAAAAGGGGTACAACCCTTAAAATGAGGAATAGGGCCCACAAGGTAGAAATCACTAAAGTGACAGTCTAGAGGTAGGTTATTAGATGTGTAGATTGCAGATCAAGTGAAATATCAACTACCCACGTATTAGATCTAGGTTAGCTCACCCAAACCAAGGAGTGCGACCTCACTTGGAGAGGCTAAGTTGCCTTGGGAAGGCGGTCAAATGGAGGCCAATCCTCACCGAACTATAGATCCGGGTTTCCGTGGATACTATAGAGGTGGGTTTTAAATGTCTTACCCAAGAAGCCACTAGATCTTTGTAGATTTGAGAAAATGTAAAATGGGGGTTTTAATTAATTAGGGTTTGAAGTAACTTAGACACATGGATAGATCATGGAAAGAGAAATTACCTTGAGATCATACTTGATTGATGAAGAGAGATGCCTTGTTGTTCAGGAAGACTCCCGCAGAGATCAAATGAGAGATTGTTGAATTTGCTTGCCGAAATGATGCCCTAGCCCACAAGTGCGACCTCCTCTACCTGTCAATCCAAGGAAAGTGATTTCAATCATAAAGGTCAAGTATGGAGGAAATACAAGTGAAATGCAAAAGTAACATGAAATAGAAGGTCCTAGGATAGTAATGCTCCCTGTTACCAACGAAGAGATCCAAAGAAGAAGTAGGGAGGGTCCTCCCCTACCAATACGTCCTCCTCAAACCAAATCAGCCTCCACCTGTAGATGCAAAAAACGTGGTACAAAAATATGGCAAGACAAAATCTCCAATAACCCAGTGTAAAGGAAGAATCAACGAACGAACTCCAAAAGCATTCACCACAACACTGGAGATAGATGCAATAATAATTTTCTATTCCCATCATCTAGAGCCAAGAGTCCCCTTTACAATGAGAAGCTCTCTCCTTTAAATAGGAGGGAGAGAGTCCACAATCTAACCACTTTTTGAATGAGTGGCTAAGATTAAAATATCAAAAGATCTAATCAATGGTTGAGATGAACTCAACAATAAAATACATGGATCACTAATAAAATATAACAATAAGTGGACAAAATCGCCCTAGGAGAGGGGATCCCACCAAATCATGATGACAAAATATAACAACTAGCTCATGGTGGGTCCAAGGGGTAATTTTAGACACCCTTGGTCAATCCCCATAGCACAATAATAATAAAATAGTCATCAAAGTACCAAATCGTGCCTCTATGGACAAATCGTGAGCCTTAGGAGGCTCTAGAAATCATCAGAAAATGCCATAAGTGATGGATGTGGGCCCTGATGAAGCTGAAACTGCTGGAGAAGGTGTGGAAGACATTCCACTCATCATCATTGATCATCCCATGCCAAAACTTTGCCTCAATAGCCCAAATCGAATTCCTCTGTAGCCATTTTTACCAATTCTAAACTGCCTCGGGAAGTGTGAAACTACCCAAACTACCTCCTGGAGTGCCTATGCTGTCAAGGTGAGGGCACCAGTGTGTCTGGGAGGGGGGTAATATGGTCAAATCAAGTGGCTGGACCACCCCCTCCATGCACAGCGCCCTAGGTGAACCAAATAAAATCCATCTCTGCTATGACAGGGTCTCCGACAGAGCAAAACTACACTAGGATAGCTTACTGAGGTTCAATCATCACTGTAACTGCCTGGAATTGAAAGTAGACTGTCTCATTGGACTCAAAAGGTCCAAATCTATCCACCATATGGATCTCTGCATGATCATATAATATATCCAATATGCCCGAACAAGTGAAATAATAATAATCTGTAAATGATCAAATAATGTTGAAACCATAAATCATCATCATAACCCTGCATCTGATGCATAGAACCATCATGTACATGTACATAGACCATATATCATCTATTTGTGTCATCATAAGTTCTAACCATCTCATGTCCTGTGGCTGACCTTGGTCAAACTGGGTTTGACCAAGTCAACATGACCAAATATAACTCAGAATATCATCGGAAGCTGCTGCAAAGTGTCATAGGTTAATGCATGCTCTACAATTCATTCAAATAGCAATTATAACAAGTAGCAATCATTACTGGCGATCTACCAACAAATATATAATGTCATTAGTTATTATTATGACTTGGACTAGACTTTCAAGACCATACTCACTTCATAGTTGTGATCAATTTGCTAGTGAAGGGTGAAGGGTGAAGGCTTAAAATAAACTGGCTAGGCCAAAGGATGACTTACTGACTCAACATTGTGACACTTTGGATATGGGAAAGGGAATACACACCATAGCATATACTGAATGAGCAATAACACAGGGAATGGTGGTGTCTCACAAATGGTAAAGTTGTTCAAAGAGTATTTATTCACCTTTAACAGATGCGCACAATCCATAATACAAATGAGGCCAGCAATCATTTTGATATAGCATTTGAGTTTCATTGCTTTTTGGGCCTAAAGTTTCCATAGCCTTTGATCTCTGTGTGTTTATAAACACATTGCATAGATTTACATTTATTTAGGCTTTTTGCTGCAGGTCTGTTTTTATGGCACTTGTTTACCTGAGCACTTCTAGGTGTGTCACGGACAGCTTGTTTACCTAGGTATTTACATTTCACAAAAGATATAACATTTTATTTCATGGCCATTTTCATTTGGCTTGCCTTTCATTCATGTGTGTTTAGAAACACATTGCATGAATGGGCTTTTCATACAAGATATAACATTTCATTTCCCATACTTTGTATTCATGGCAGCACTAAAAGTTTCAGGTTTAGCCAACACAACTTTAGTGACTAGGGGGATTTCTCAAGGAAATCCAACTCACCATAGGTAAGTTTTGTCACCAACTCAGATCCGAGACACAATAAACAAGGAAGCTCATCCAACACAAAGGCTATAGTGGGGAAAAGTCCTCCATGCCACTAGTCAAGTAGTAAGTCAGGGTGATAAACTAAAAGGTAGGTAATGGATGGATGAAGACAATGAATAATGGAGCCAACACTAGCAAGCCAAGGTATGGTGGAATGATCACCTCTATTCTCCCTAAGGAGGGTAAAACCAATGAATATGAATAGTGAACTTCTAAGTCTGAGTAGGGACAATATAATATATATAACAAGATCAACCAGGTCCACATATCTATATGATCGCCAGATCATGATACTAAATGCTAAGACATGCCATAAGAATGAATATAAAAGCAATATAACCACAACACCATGATATACCTGTTGAGTCATATACCTGAATGCTCATCCTCTAAACCATCATCTGTCCTCTGAAACTGCTACTGTACCTCTGGGAACTACTGACTGCTCATGTACAAATGGTATAATAGCTACATCGGTCATCTTTCTGAATGTCCTAAGACTCAGTCATGGCATGGGAATATATACTGTCCAAAATATGATAGTGATCCAATATAAATGCTCATCTCAGCATCTCAATGCAAGGGAACTGGATGAATAGTGTACTGGAATCAGAAAAATAATGTACGGTATCCCGGCTACTATATATGTGATAACAGGTGCATAACAGAGGAACTAGATGATGTTTTAGCAACCATATTGGCCACAATAAACATGGAAACTCCGTAGTGAGTACCCCTTTCTTTGTATTTTCATTTCATAACTGGTAGTGGTATAAAATGACAAATTTGCAACTAAAACATGTATATAAACTATTATCGTTTAGGACACGACCAAGAGTGTTATATTTGTATTCATTTATAACATAACTAAATTTTAGTCACATTTAGCTTAGTTATTTGTTGATAGATCTATTCAACAACTTGTAGTATATTTAGTAGTTTAATTTGTTAGTAATTGTCATCAACTTGTATTATATTTAGTTGTTTGATTTGTCTTTAATTATCGTCAGTTTGTAATATAATTTCTTGTTTAAAGAGTCATTTTTTAACATGAACAAATACTATTTTTATTAATAAGAAAATGAAGGGTTGCGGCCGAACCGTCCAACCACTGAATACAAAAAAGAGATATTGTCCATATTTTCTCCAGGAGCTTCATCAGAGAGTTCACATTGTTGTCAACATGCTTGAAATTCAAAATTGTGTTACTATTATTCCCTACTAGGCTTGTGAAAAGCCTAAAAAATTGACCGAAAATTAAAATAGTCTCAAAAAACATAAGTAAAAGGAGTAAGCATTATGAGTATCCTACCCCTTATGGGCATCCTTTAGTTGACCAAGAGGAAAGGATAAGTAATAGGGTCCAATAGTGACATTCTTAACTATATTTTTCTCCACTATGTCTTCCTCTGTCGCTTCTAGCTGGTAATTTCCAAATGAGCCAATCGATGCTACTAGAGATAGGGTGAATTTCATTGCTAGAAAACCATGAGATTGTTCCAATTACAGAGTTCTTTACTTTTGCTTGAAGATCCTTTATTGCTTATGCATGTTTAGCTAAACTTTCATTAGTAGCTTCCAATCCCACTTCCAACAAAACCGTGTTGGTATTATACTTGTTCAACTGCTCCTTACATGTGTCCAATTGCCTTTGAGAATTCTTCATGTCCCTATCATAATTTAACTCCCACCTTTTCCTCTATTCTTCCATTTTATTCATTGCCTATGCCACAGTCTCCTGCCCTTCATCAAAGATCCTTTTGCACATGCTCAGAGAGTTGTAAAAACGGTCTACCGAACTGGCCATGAGTTTAACAGGAAACTTGCAGAGCTTCATGATTAGAAAAAACAAACAAAGGGTTCCATGAAAAAGGAGGCTGGATCGATATAGATAAGAGGAGGATGTTGCTGAGAGTTCAAAAGTTGTGGGGAGACTAAGAGGCTAGAGATGAGAAGTCCAAGGGAAAAGGGGAATAAGGGAGCAAGAGAATGAACCCTCAACCAGAAAGAGAGAAAGACAACATAATGAAAGACTGAAATGGGGACCCACAAACCTGAAGACAGAGACCAAAGCTAGAGCCCGAGAGTTAACACAACTACAAAATAGAGACACAAGAAGATGGAACACAAAGAAAACATGGTCTAGAAGAAGTAGATCCCAAATGCCTAGAAAAGGACCAAACGTCCAACATTTAATGAGTCATTAATCATCATCAATTTATAGTATATTTTCTAGTTTAGTGGGTTATTGGTTGTTGTTAATGTGTAGTATATTTAGCCGTGATCATTATTAAATTGTTATATATTTTATTACTGGTTTAGTAGTTGCATGACTATTATATTTATTACTATTTTAGTGGTTGCATAATAACAATATTGATATATTGTTTATTAGTTGCATAATCATTATATTTATTATTAGCTTAGTGCTCAATATTCATTTTATTTTTTATATTCATTATCAATATAAATTTAATAGTTTAAACATTACATGATTTGGACCTTTTACAACTATCATCACTAGAATCTCTTACAATCTTTAGTCCAATTGCAATTTTTCATTGCTAAAATTGCGTTTTTGAATGCATAAATGGATTGTGTGCCTTCAAATATCCCTATTGCACTCGAGTTGTGCAATCTTAATAACCAATACATGCAACTCCAAAAAATCTTCTAACTTTTTTTATCATATTTTGAACAAAAATGATTAGAAAAATGTGGCCTTAAAAGATCAAAATCGTAGCATGTTTAGACTACTGCATAAATTTTAAATGATGTAAATAATTTATTAAATACCATGAAATTGTGTAATGTTACTATACAATATTGACATTCATCCAATATCAATGAAACATACTTATACAATAAATAATAAAACTTGCATTAAAACATAAAATCAACTTATAATTTTCATGGCTTGCATTAAATAAAATTACACTTAAAATAAATTGTACTTATATACGTAAAATCAAGACGGAAGGAGATTTTGTCAATTCCAGCTAGCTCATTCGATTAAGGTGTGGTTCTCATCAGCTAGGCGACCCGGGTTTAATTCCCCTTAGGGGTGAACTAGTTGGGAGGAGAAACCCTAAAATCCAGCCAAGTTGACAGCTAATGTGGTCTAGGTCGGGTGCAATCCCCGAGTGATTTTGACGGAATAGAAGCCCTTGGGTCATGGTTTCTCAGACCAAAGGCCACTCCCACGAAGTGAGGGACTTTTTAGCAAACAAAAAAAAAGACGGAAGGAGATTTAAAGTACATATAATATGTAAACTTGCATTAAAATGTAAATTCAACTAAATGTCACTTGTATTAAAGAATATTATACATAAAACCCATTGCAATATACATATAAAATCAACTAAGTGTCTTTTTTTTTGTTTGCATGAATCTCCCTAACTTGCAGGAGTGGCACGTGGTCTGAGAAACTATGACCCAGGGGTATCTAATTCGTCAATCACTCAGGGATCGCACTCAGCCTGGGCCACACCAACCCTTAGAATCGTTGGATTTTTTTGGTGTCTCCTCCCACCACCGTCGAGTTTCGAATCTTGGGTTGCCTAACAAACAAAAATCCTCAAATACCAATCGCGCTAGTGGGAATTGACTTTTAAATTGAAGGACATGGGGGTAGGATTTGATCCACTTATGTGTGCATAGGTCATGAGATCATTTAATACAACATCTTTGGGTGCAACCACACATTCGACCACTACCTCAAGGTGACCCCATGGCTTCAGGCTCATCCCTAATTGGAATTGAACCTTTCCCACTAGTGAAAAAATCCTCGCTCTTTACCAATGGATCCATCCCCTTTGGGCTAAAATCAACTAAGTGTCATACATGTGGAT
This sequence comes from Larix kaempferi, assembly GCA_027924585.1. Lineage (NCBI taxonomy): Eukaryota > Viridiplantae > Streptophyta > Pinopsida > Pinales > Pinaceae > Larix > Larix kaempferi. The sequence continues at coordinate 4,633,986 of BSBM01000705.1, forward strand.
GAGAGAGATTAAATTATAAATTATAAACTCACATTGAAAAATAATATACATAAAATAAAATGCAAACATACGCATAAGTCCCTGAACAAGTAAAAGTACAATATTATTGTGTTTCCAACTAATCCACCAATACATGATAAAAGATCCTTGATTCATACATTCAAACAATTTAATTACTAGTAGTTCAGGAGTTGCTTTTGTGTTCGCATGTTACAGCACTGAAAGAATTTTAAAAAGCCACAATTACAAAGTGCATCCAACACTTTAGGCTCATATAAAGCAAGCTTGTCAACCTCTTCATGCTCTCTCTCCCTCCACCATGGGATCCCCTACTTTTCCACAAGAAAATTTGGGTAAGAATTATATATATGTATATATATAACTTGATAGGGACCTATGCCTTTTCTTTAGAATAGGTGGGGGTCCTCGCATTTTTTCTTCCTATAAAGCGCGGGGAGGGTTGTTTCCCCATCCTCCATGAAAAGGAAAAGTAATAAGGTACAAAGGGGGATCTTTGTTGGGTCCCCATCAATGAATTTTTTACTAAAATTAAAATTCAACCCATCAAAATGCAAGAGAAGGTGAGAGGAAAGTATTGGGTTCTAACATAAGAGAATTCTAACTGTTGAATCTCCTTGAATCCATAGTTGAATATTGAAGGAAAATTGATGTGTTAGTAAATTTTGGTGGTAAAAACGAGTTACAATGGTAAAAATGAATTATTTTCACCTTTTTATATCACGTTTTGCCCCTTTTTGACTTTATAATATGTCCTTTTAACTTTATAATATGATCCCACAGGGGGGGTAGAGCAATTGGTAATGAGTAATTGAGATGAGATGTTGTAAATGGAAGGTCACAAGTTCAAATCCCTGTGAGTACTAACTTACAAAAATGATTATAATATGTGTATTTTGATGATTTTGATTAATACAAGTTCTAGTAAGTGTTTTTGACCTTTTTGCAATTCCAAGGAGAGTATAAAAATTTTGTTATTAGCTTTTGGCATCAATTTTTCACTTGGATCTTGAGGTAATCATATTTTGACTAGCATATATGCATAGGTATACATCTATCATTGCATTGAGCATTATCATCCTTTATCATTGTTACACCTAAAATCTTACCATCATGAGATTCAGTGTATACATCCCTAAAGTTTCCTTGGCTAAGTCATTAACCTGGAAGAGATGTGAACTCATTTACACTAGGTTTTGAAAGGTCGTCACGGGCTGCACTCATGCAACCTACGATGTCTCAGCTTTCTCTCTTGCAGGGTGCGACAATGTCAGTTAATAGACAAAAATAGCTCTTTCAAGCCCATTCTCGAAGCTAGCTGGCATGGATCCTTATCCCTGACCTTTTGGGAGAGCTTGCACTCGATTCCTAACCTCTTGGAAGGATCCCCTATCTCTCTCCTACCATATCTCAACCTACCCTATCCATACCCTATCCACTTAGTCCTATATAAATGAAGCTCACTCCCATTCCAAGGGGAGGAAGTTTATAGTGTCTACATGCTGGTGAAATCATCTTGGAGAGATCTCTACTCATCCATTGAGAGACTCACACTTCCTTGGGAGGATATGGCATTGGCTTGGATGGAGAAGGGTTACTTCGTTAATCTCTAGTTGTAGTCTTTCTCTTCTATGTACTTTCCCTACTTTTTACAGTAATATAAACGCTTTCCACCAATATTGTTGTGTTGATGATATTGTGTAGTTTACCTGCTTAACTGTTTACTTAGATCTGTTATCGTTTAGATGTTTTCACTTGTTTGTCTTGTTTTATGTATCTTGGCAAGTCTTGCAGCTTAGATCTGATGACCGCGAGGCGTGGAGCAACATCCAGGAAAAAGGAATACAAAATTAAGGTAAGACATATAATAACTTGATCCTTAACTAGATCTAGGAAAGTGATTTATAGTATGTTTTATTTGTTCTAGACTCACATTGAGCTAGGGAGATCTGGCTTGTGTCCGCTCGAGTGGATTGTCCGCCAAACAAATCTGGAGACTCCACTAGGGATCCTAGGGATCCTCACATGGCTAGATGGATAGAGGTGATGGCCCGCCATGGTGGGGGGCCCATAATTGGATATGGTGTTAAGTTCTTTACTTGGCTAGAGGGCCAGTTACTCATGGTAGAGGACTACCCATACAGTGGTACGGATTACAAAGATGACCCAAACTTGGCACTGCCCGAGGGAGCGGTATGGGAAGACATAGGTAAGAAGAAAAAAAACCTTGTACTTTTTATTTTTGTATTTTATGATTTTTTTGTTATAGTGCTGACAAGTTAACAACATGTGTGTGCAAATGTGGGCCCCGTACGACCAGTGGGGGTCTCTCTTCTTGCGAGGAGAGAGAGGGGAGAGTGATCAGTCATGGCTCTAGCCGTACATGTCTCCATCATGTAGATGGAGGATGTCTATGCAAAACTGACTGGGTTGACGTTAGACATCCCAGAGCTGATGGTGGATGAGTTACCACGGCCCATGCAGGGGTATACGGTGGGAGCGTCTGTGCGCTTCAATGCGCTGCTTCAAAGAGTCGCGAGAGAAGTTGACTGTTTCCATACTAAGCAGGCTACAACTGCTAGACTGTAATGACCCTTTTTCAAAATTTTATTAAAATTCCAATTTTTCCACTTTTTCCCCAATTTCGATCTTTGACTAGTTTTACTGTTTTGACCTCCAAATCAACCCAAATGCTCCCAAATATTCTGTAGGAGTGTATGAATGATATTCAGACTTGAATATTAGGTTTAGGTATGTTTTATGGCCCTCCAAATAATGCTGCAAACTTTATTTGTATTCTGATCAATATATGTAATTTTGACTAGTAATTTGTGCATCAAATCCCCCCGGGGTAACCTTGCAAATGGCCTTCCAAATGCCTCCGAAATCCCATGAATTTATGAACAGAGGTATGTAGTGTGTTAAGTATGTGATTAAGGTCTCATATACACCATTAATTGATTTTTACTACTGTTCTAACCCTCTCACATTCAACAGCAAAAACCTCCAATTCGACCCTTGGGAAAATGGCACTATTTCACCTCTCAGTACAAACAAACTGAGTAAAAATGGTTCAAATGCTCAAGTACAGTACATGAAACTTGTAGAATATATCCATGGCAATGTATGATCATAAATTTATCAGAGAATCATCCATCCATTCGAAATAATCAACCCTATAGGGTCATACATCAAAGCATTGGGAAAATGGACATTGTTTGCTCATTATTCAATATTTTTGCATACAACCAGTGGGTATTTCGACCTGGGACTTTCTGAATATTAATAATAGAGGATATGAAGCTATTACAATCAGAAATATATAATTAGAATCTCTCCCAAGAAGCACAAGAGCTCACCAAAAACGCCCTCCCTCAAGGAGCATGAATATGCCTTCAAAACTGGAAACGGTGGAGAAAAAGTGTTGCACTAAACCAAACCATGAAACTTCCTGTAGCTGCTACCTGAAAATAAAACTCCATTAAAGCACCATGAAAGACCTGAGTGGCCTCTCCAAACACCAACTTGTATGGGAATCTTTCACCCTCGAAATTGGCTAAGGCAAGAAACTAGTCATCCACTAGTTCTCTCTTCACAAATGCAATTTTTCTCAAATCATCAAAATCCATTCTCATACTTCATTTCTACATTTTATAACCAACATTAGCCTTCTAAGGGTCGAAATCCTCTCAATAGATTCAATAGATTTCCATTTAGGAAATATTCCACATTTGCCACTTGTCTCCTAGTTCCAACCTTCCATCTTCTCCCAATTTCGATTTTGAGTCTCTTTGGCTTCTCCAACTCCCATGAGCGCCTTCCTTGAGCCTATTTTTGGGGCTGACATGTCATAGTGGTCATATTTAAGAGGTCAGGGCTGAAATTTTTCATAGTTGTCATAGATGCTCCATCATTGGTGTCATAGGGGCTAGGGAATCTAGCTCAAGTGTCCACAAACTTCCAATTTGACTCTTTATATTCCATGGAGGTTACCAATCCTTCCCAATTCGACCTAAGATGCTCAATGACATGTGTTATGACTTACCAACTCACCCAAGAGTGTTCACCTTCCCATTAATTTGAATTTGCAAGAGAGAGATACCATGTATTATGAAAAATCAAGCTAGTGTGGTTCCCACATCCTCAATATGTCTCCAAAACCATTTGCCATCTAGGATTTCTCTTGAATTTCTTTATTTACTCTATTTATTAAATAATTGAACCCTTCTAATGTCTAAACATCATTTATTAGCTTCCTTATTACCATTCCACATGTGCCCATCCAACCTAGGAAACTAGTAGGATTGATGGGATTGTCTTACTATGAAATTATTTGAATGGGGACATTACATAGACCTAGTGGTAAATGGGCCAGGCGTTAGGCCTTATGTTGTTATCACGTATGTACTGAGAGCTTAGAGGCCTCAGATTTTGTACTACTGAAAGCTACGAGGCTTCAGATTTTGTAGACTTACTGAAAGCCGTTGTGGTTCAGATTTTGTACCAACACTACTTTTTATGATGATATATATATATACAAACATCCTAGCGGTTTTATACATTATGTGTTTTTAAAATGGATGAATGGTGTGGTCTTGTTTATGTGTTTGCTTATATAATGAGTTATTTACATGTTATGTCTACTTTTAACAATTCATGAATATGATTATGTGTGTGCAATGTACCAATCTAAGATGAAGTTGGCCATAGAGTCGGCAACTGTGTTCACGTCTCGTGGAATGTGCAGGTACTGAATGGACTCGAAGGACCTTTCCAGAAGACGGACTCGTCTATAAAGAGGAAGTAAAGTGGGATTGCGGATGGCATAGACTCGGTTAAGATGAGAGACCACTAGTTGAGAATCCAAGTGGATGACAACATGGTCCATACCCAAATAAATAGCGTTAGTTAGGGTTCCAATGACTGCTTGATATTCTGTAGCATTGTTGGTCGCGAAACCTAGACACATTCCCCCTGAGCTAATGAGCTCGCCGGTAGGTGAATAGAGTACCCAGGCTGGAAAAACAAGGTTGCAGGTATGCCGGCTGACGCTGTCTGCGAATGTGTAGCAAGTTTCCATCTGCACACGCAGACAAAACATGGTATAAGAAACAAAACAAGACCTAAACATGCAAAAAATCAAAGCGTCACACCACACAAAAACACACACACGCCATGTACAGTATATACAAAAGTACTTATGTGTGAAAGACTCAGGGATAGTAACTCTTCAAGTAGAGCCCGGTGTGGGGCTCACCCAAAGATATCCCGTCGTATTCTTCAAGCTCATAAGCTCCCTTCTCCAAGACACATTTCACTATGTAAGGTCCATGCCACATGGACTCAAACTTTCCTGCCCCCAGCTTATCATGTTTCTGGTCATATGTAAGGTCCATGCCACATGGACTCAAACTTTCCTGCCCCCAGCTTATCATGTTTCTGGTCATATGTAAGGACCAGATCTCCTTCGCTATAGGCGCGAGATTCTACCGACTTGTCATACTATGCTTTGATGCATCTCTTATGAGCCTCATTGACAAGAGCAGCATCTCGACGAGTCTCGTCAAGCTTAGCTAGGTAGAGGAAGCGTTCTTCCTCGGCAGTAGTGTTTGGGAGAAGTTCGATGGAGAGCTTGAGGGACGAAATCTCGCACTCAATAGGAAGGACCTCCTCCAATCCATACACTAGTTGGAAGGGAGTAAATCCAGTGGCGGTTTTAACGGAGGTTCGATAAGCCCACAATGCAGAGAAGAGCATGTTATTCCAATTGTCCTTGTGCGTACCCACCATGCGTTGGACCATATTTTTCAAGACCTTGTTAATGGCCTCGACCTGTCCATAGTAAGTATATGCTCGCCGATCACAAAGTATTGTTGAGCCGCATCCCAACATCGCAACATATGTGTCAACAATGAGATTTGGACCCTCATGCCTTGGATCTAGAAGAACTTGAGGAGACCACAGTTCCTCAATGCTTCTACACACAATGGATCACTTGCAGCTTGCACGTCATCTACCTCATGTTCTCGTTCATGCCACTCTAAGACCATGGTGGTTGCTGTTAACCTGCCACATGGAGCATTTTAACATCATTAGTACTCACTTCAACCACTAAAAGGTCATTTTTTGGGCTAGGTTTGATGGTTGGGTTGGACGTTTCCGCCATTGCACCCCGTCAATTCTGACAGTCAGACATCATCGCAATCCACTTTTGCGGGATTTGCGACGACTCGGGTTCGTCGCAGATCCGGAAAGGGCGACCTGCAGCGACCCGAGGACGCAATAGCCCTCCACAAATCAACCAAAAAACCCAAAAAATGAACTAAAATAAAAAAATGTAAACCACTACAAATATGTTGGATGAAGTTTAGAGCTACCTGCTCTGAACGATTGGTGGAATGGTTGCTCGCAGCTCCCGAAATCGACAAGTGAAGTTTTGGTTCCAAACGGCACTTCTTCTCCCCAAATTGGCAAATGAACAATGGTGACTATATTTGGTTTTTGTTTCTATTTATAAACAAAAGGCATATTCTTTTTCAAATATTTTGATGTTTTTTAGGTCATTTGCTATAGTTTGGATTATTTTCGTGACATTTGAATACCCAGTTGACTTTTTGACCTAGTTTTCAAGTGTGCAGGAGTTGTTAAGACGTCTTTGTGCGCCATTCTCGCATTATAACGGTCGTCTCAGGTATGAAAAATCCCTTGAATGTTTTTTCATTATTTTATATCCGTTAGATTGTAATTATTTTATGATGATGAGCTTACTCTTTGTTCTTTCTCATGCTCTTGAAACCGTGAGAATAAGTTACCGAAATACGAAAATATTGCCAAGCGATCTTGTCGCGTTCATGCTTGTTAAAGAATTTGAATGGTTGTCTTCCTGGTGATAGTTTACCCCTTTTTCAGACCAGGGGGCACTACTTACGAAAAAGGTATACTCCAGCCAATCATGACTAGAAGAGTCCTCTCCCGCGTTGTTTTACCCTTTTTCGGGCGATGAGGCTAACTTTACGAAAAAGGACCATTGGATTCTTCTTTCTTTCTTTTTAGACTCTCTAAACATGAAACGACGACCGAGTTTACCCTCTATGGACTCGTTAAACTTTCACATTAAAGGGCCCGCCATGGGACGAACCCCTCCTATCCCAGGTTCGAAAAATATTTGGGATTAGACTCATCTATGAGATGAGCTATACCGAGCATCTGGTTACCCTCATAAAGCTCGTAAAAAAAACATGAGGCACTCATCATTCGTGATGGGGAAAAAGGAATGCTTTTATGTTACACCCTTAATCAATGGCAGTACCTAGTCATTCCTTGAACATGGCACTCATTTGCATATTCATACTGCACTTGGACCATCCGTTTGTCCTCGAGTTTCACCTATTTCCTGAGTCTTGTTACTCCTTTGAATCATTCAAAGAACGCTTCCATCATCAGTTGCATTAGGAGTTGGTACCATAACTCGTCAAGTCAATACTGCTAAGGCATGCCATGACCATGTTCAAGAATATTATCACCACTCATTTTATGTAGTCAGTACACCTTCCATCATGTTGGTCTACTCTGAGTCAGTCTTGCATGTTATTGTACCATCCGATTTGCAATACACATCCTTTGTCGTGTTTCATGTCAATGATGGGGGATTCATCATGGCCCTCCTTCGACAGATTCATCCTTGTCGACTTCAACACATCATGCGAGGATTGAATCTAGAAACCAACCAAGCACCTTGGCCCTGCATGCCTCAATGGCAGGTTACCTCTCTTTCAACATGAGTTTACATCATTGACTCTTGATTGAAATATTTCATCTCGCGTTTGACTTCAACTCATTTATTCACACTTGATGATATGTACTGTGATACCTTGAGAATCATTGACATCAATGGTGATTTCCCTCGCACTTGTTAATGGTATACATCAATGACCGGTAATCAAGTGGTTTCTACCATGTTCGACGTCGAGACATTTGTAATCACATGGATAGATTCGTATCATTGCGGGTTCGGCTTGAAGACCCTGGGGAGTCATATTTTACCCAGGTTGCGATGGAGCTTGTATTGAGTCATATTACACAGATCCACATTTGTATTGGTCGTGGCTGTGTTATCATCTCATCATGGATCTACGCTTGTATCTAGTAGCCATGATTGTGTTCAGTCCGTCATTGCTACATTGGATCTGCATTGTATTGGTCGGAAGCCATGTTGTGCGTCATATGAGACTGTGTACTCAGAGTCAGTTGTACTACAACAACATCCTTCGTCCAACAAGCCATTGCCATTCCTTATGTCAAAGCATTTCACCTGTCCAATTTTCAACAGCTTCATGCTTTGGGGGGCATTCTGTTACACCTAAAATCTTACCATCATGAGATTCAATGTATACATCCCTAAAGTTTCCTTGGATATGTCATTAACCTGGAAGAGATGTGAACTCATTTACACTAGGTTTTGAGAGGTCTTCGCAGGCTTCACTCATGCAACCTACGGCGTCGCAGCTTGCTCTCTTGCAGGGTGCGATGATGTCAGTTAATAGACAAAAATAGCTCCTTCGAGCCCATTCTCGAAGCTAGCTGACATGGATCCTTATCCCTGACCTTTTGGGTGAGCTGCCACTCGGTTCCTAACCTCTTGGAAGGATCCCCTATCTCTCTCCTACCATATCTCAACCTACCCTATCCATACCCTATCCACTTAGTCCTATATAAATTAAGCTCACTCCCATTCCAAGGGGAGGAAGTCTATAGTGTCTACATGCTGGTGAAACCATCTTGGAGAGATCTCTACTCATCCATTGAGAGACTCACACTTCCTTGGGAGGATATGGCATTGTCTTGGATGGAGAAGGGTTACTTCGTTAAGCTCTGGTTGTAGTCTTTCTCTTCTATGTACTTTCCCTACTTTTTACAGTAATATAAACGTTTTCCACCAATATTGTTGTGTTGATGATATTGTGTAGTTTACCTGCATAACTGTTTACTTAGATCTGTTGTCATTTAGATGTTTTCACTTGTTTGTCTTGTTTTATGCATCTTGGCAGGTCTTGCAGCTTAGATCTGATGACCGCGAGGCATGGAGCAACATCCAGGAAAAAGGACTACAAACTTAAGGTAAGACATCTAATAACTTGATCCTTAACTAGATCTAGGAAAGCGGTTTATAGTCCGTTTTATTTGTCCTAGACTCACATTGAGCTAGGGAGATCCAGCTCGCATCCGCTCAAGTGGATTGTCTGTCAAACTGGCGTTCTTTCCCTATGATCCACCCCCACCATTTTGTGACACGTAGCCAATTTTATTTAGTTTCAATTGTTGTAATAATGGTGGTGGAGACTACCTATCATGGGTGTCATAATTAGTACCTAATTTTCAATTGGTGGCCATGTTGAGATCTCTCATAGGATTGGGAGACTTGTTAGTTTGTCAGGGCATCAAATTGGAACTCCATGATTCTTTCTGTATACTTTCTGACCTCCCTTGACAGGCTCTCGTCTTATATTTTGTTATGCATTTGCTTTTGCATATAGCTACTTGTGCACTAATGTCTAATGTATTTTTGCAACTCTCATTCTGCCATTCATATTCTTCTATGTCACTAGTCATTTATGTCTACACCATTTTCATTTTGAAATCATTGTCCCTAGAAGAAACAATTGATGGGTGTCAACCTCTTACCCAACACCTTGTTTGCATTTTGTTTTGCTTAGGTTTGTTCTGTGATCTTGGAACATAGTTGCATGCCTAGCTTGTGACATTCATTTCTTCCATTGTATAATGGCATTTTTTTAATTCTTTTTTAGTGTTTATTAATATGAAAAAGACACAAAAATAAAAATAAAAATAAAAAATTATAGAAAGAGAGAGGGGGGAAAGAAGTTAGAACTCGTATGTTTGTTATGAAGCAATAAAGTTGTGTTACCTTTGAACAAAGCACTTGTGTTCTATCTTCCTTCACAAATTAGGCTTTAGTATTGACCTCGGGAGTTTAACCATGATCTTGAGTCCAAAAATCCTTTGATTGGTTCTCTTCCAATAACTATGGGGCAACCCTCATTGCCTCATGCATTGTTGGTTTTATATCAATGGTCTATTTGTTGGTCATAGTTGCTATTCAAGTCACTATTGTGTAATGATTATGTTCAAAGGATGTAAAACCCATGTTGGCCATTTGTTATATTTCATAGCTTTAAATATCGTGATTCCCTGTTGTCAATTTATTCTTAGTGAAACCATATATATTGTTTACGTGTGCTAGTATAAAAGGGTCTCTACAACCTTCTTGTTGGTGGGTCTTCTCTCATCAATATCAACTCATTATTTTGGGAAATAGACTTAGAGTCAGTAGTTACCCTGCACTGAGTAGATGGCATCTCATCATTGGTCGTTGATTGAGTGGCTTTGCCTAAGTTCAATGTCAATACATTCATTTACATAGTGGGATTTGTGTTGTACCTTGGATTCCATTTTCATTATTGCTAGAATTCCTCGCCTCTGTCAATGAATTTCATTGTTTGCTATTTCTTAAAGGGTATTTTTCATGCACTATTTATATTTGATGCATGTGAGAAACGTACTTGGTAGTGTGTTCGCTCAACATCTTGTCCAAGGCCTTTAACTCAAATCATGTTCCTGATATTTTCTCATGTTGGTTGATGAGGGATGCCCTAATGTGCTCCTTCTATTAGATATCATCCTGCCAACATCGTCTCATTTTCTCTAAGAATGAGATTTAGAGTCCTTTACCTTGGGGCTTGTAGTCATGAGTGGCAAGTTCCCTCCCTATCAACAGTGTGAATTCAATAATGTATCGTGCTTGATAGATTATTTAAGTGTTTGATGCAAACACATCTATTCACACTTACTAGAATGTACTGTGTACCTTGATATCCATTATCATTATCAATAGGTTGTCCTGTGTTTGTTAATGGTATTCATTAATAATTGGTAATCAAATGATTTCTCCCATGTTTGACTTTAAATCATATATTCACATGCCATATTTCCATACAATTTGATCTATTTGGATTGAAGACCTTGGGTCTAGTAGCATCTCAATTTTGTTGCTTCCCATGTTGCACAAGCAATACCACATACCTACATGACATTGGTACTTGCTTGGAGGATTTGTTTCTAATTGCTTTTATTATCATACAGTCTCCTTATGTGCACTAAGACATAGATCCACTTTGTATATTTTCATGGATAGGGTCTATATTTGACTTGGAGACCCTATATTTCCTATTTGAGCTTAAAGTTGCCAGTGGACAAGCAATAAATTCCTATTTTTTGGAAAAATATATAGAAAATGATATGATTGTGTTTCAATTAAATGAGAACTTTATTATTAAGCTATTGAGAAAGAACACCAATTTGATCACATCTCAAGAACAAGAGTTGATATTGTTCAACTGAGCATGCTGAAAATGAAAACTAGATGCTTTGATGTTGCCATTTGATCAGTTCGGTAAGGGACACGAAAATTTCATTTTGAGCATGCTGAAAATACTTGCATGTTGACGTCGGCATTTGTTTGGGATGACTAGCAAGGTATTTCATCCTTGCCAATTGTTGATGAACAACCTACTATCAAACATTTAGATGATATCCAAGATTGTTGGTGAACAACCTACTATCAAACATTTAGATGATATCAAAGAGTGGAGACATATCCCAATCGTTAATGGAGATGTGGTCTACATTAATAAGGTCATGTTTAAGGACCTTTATCATAAATATCTCTATCAAGTTTGAATTCTTAATTAATGCGTGAAGACCTTGTGATACAATTTGCTTGCCAAATCAACAATTATATAGTTTTTGGATAGGACTAATAGTTAGATGGACTTTATTTATGTATTTATGCACCTATTTTGATGAATTGTCAATGGCAATGGACATAGAAACTTATATATATGGATGATTGATGGGTTGTTAAAATTTGAAATTGTGTTCAAATGGATTTTAGTGGAATTTACGCATTAAAATTATTGTTATGTGCACTAGTTTATTTTACACCCTTAATTACCTTCAGACCTTAGTTCCCCTTAGCCTTTATGACTTTCAAAATTCTAGCTTTGTCAAATTGAAAAGTGAAAACCTAGAAATTAATTTCTAGAGTAAATTCAAGAGGTAGTAGTTGTGACTCTTCAACTGCTTTCCCACCTCTTATAAAAGAGAGGAGCGGTTCTTGAGAAAAAGAAATAGAAAAGAGAGAGCATGTTTATCTTTATTCTACTAGTGCATCATATCTAAGTTCATTCTCCCAATTCCTCAATAGCCTAATAATGCTAGCAATGGCAATCAATCCACCATCTAAGGTCTAGCAATAGGCCCTAAAGAAGAGGGCCTCTAAACGCAATTTTAGTTTGGAGTTAATAAAGTCTTCTCATTGTTTGGAGCTTCATCATGTTTTAAATTGTTGTGGACAACACACAGTCTTGGAAACATAAATTGTTGTGAACAACATATAGTCTTGGAAACACTGGTTTATAGGAAAATTGTTTGATTGTTAGAACCATTTGGGTTACTATTGATTGTACATAAATCTTCATTAATAGATAACTATTTATTTGGACATACCTACACTTTTATTTCTATGTGTATATTTAGTTTCTTTCGCGGATTTCTTACTTAATTTATGAGCACTTTTTAATTTTATTTTTCTCGTTTAATCATTGTAGCCTTTTACTAATTATGATAAGTCATCTTAGATTTACAGTTTGTTGAGTTTATGGTTAAAATTATTTTTTGCAAAGAAACATGAAAATTTTGTATTAAAACAGTTAGCAGTTGCATAACTGCAGAAGGCTACATATAGGTCATTATTTATTTAGCTTACAAAAATATTTTTCTCTAGGGGAGCTAGAGTGCTCTAACAATTCATCATCAAGCAATTTCCTCGTTTTGTCAAAAACATTACAAGGTTCTGAATTACCCAGGTAAGTTCTATAAAACATTCCCAGTATCAATATGCAAAAACAGCTCAACATGGAGTCTAGTTTACTTGCCCGACCCCGGTGACACCCTGTGTTGCTGGTTCCATTGGCTCGTCCTCTCCTGCTCCTCTTTAACTTCCTTCGGTTGACTACCTTCCTCCATTTCTTCGTTCGGTGGTGCAAATTAAGGTCTGGCAGCATAAATTTTGGGCCTGGGGAGGATTCCTTCATTGAAACTTCCAGTGTTGGCTTCCAACGAGACTCTTCCACCATAGCTCTGAGTGTCAGTTGCTCATCCCCAGTCGTCGTTGTTGTGCCTGCTGCTCTACAACAAGCTCCAGAGTGGATAAAGATATTTGTGCACACATAATTGGAAGATCAATACCCTTAAGGGGAAAGACTTCATCGACTTGCTTAACTCATTAATCTAACTATGTAGTTAGTGATTTTAGGGGTTTAAACATAACTTGGGCTTCCATCTTGAGCTTTTTTCCGCTTGAGATCCCTACAAGGGTGTTTCAAGTGTTGTGCTTGATTGTCATTTCAATCATCAACGTAAACATCAAATGGAACATCTTTCTCATGTTGGAATACTCATTATTGATATGGTAATATACACAAGAAGATGATTTATAAGTTGTCATAGTAATGTATATAGAAGCACATATGTTGACTCTCAACAAAATTAGAATAAAGTAAGTAGACCAATAATTAGTCAAAAGAGTAAGGGAAGAAAGCCAATGGGGAAGGTGGAAGCATGATGTAGCTTTATAGAATCTAGGGAATGTACATAGGGAATCCTTCTAATTTAGTTTATCATTTTCTATAATTTGCAGCAATAATTATTCACTCGTGTCTAAAGCATGTGAGATTCATGATGATAACTATTAGCAATTGAGGTAAAGCTAGAAATTAAGGTAGAATAAATGTTTGTGGGGTGTACAAGGTATCCAACTATAAAACAACATTTCTCATATAAAACAACTTAACCCTAGTTAAACATTAAACACTAACTTGAGAGAATTCACGGGAGATTCATATCAAGTCCTTCCACTAAATTGACTACTATGCTACATTTAGTTGTGGAAACGATGGAAAGAGAAGAAAAAAAATCCATTGTATTTGGTGTCTAAGATGTCATAATGGTAGAGTTGTGTTCTAATATAATATTCACTATATTTAAGGAGTTTGATAAACCTATTCAAGAAAGAAAACACTTACAGAATCTTAAAATACAAAGAAGCAATGGTACATCATACATAGCATACATAAGATTTACCCTAGAAACATGTAGTCGAGAAACCAACCTAACTCAAATCCATGCCTCCTTTCCAATTGTATTAACTTACCATTCACTATACAATATTTAGTTATTTTGTAGCTTCAATTAACTCAAATAGGTTAACATGGATTAGATTACAACTCTAATCCCTTGACCAAGATTAGATTGTAATGGCCCAAAACAATTGTCCAAAAAAGCACAAAATCGACCAAAATATAATTTCTCGGAGTCTTCATCCCCAAACCATAGGATTGGGGGACTATATGTGGCTAAGTCTACTTGCAAAGAATACAATTCACATATCCAACAATCTTGTCTAAGACTTGGGATTTGGTGGGATCAAAACACTAACATGTTATTGATTTTTTACTAAATTTGTTGTGCATGGTGACATGGAATGTAACATTTTAAGGTGATATGGCCATATGTGTAATAGAATATACAACATATCAAACCATCAATAAGTCACAGGGAAAGTTTGGTGAATTGGGGAAGTACAACATTTGGGGCATATAGAGGTGCATTTTTTTTTTACCTATCACATCTCAACTCACATGTAAGGATGTGAACAAAAATATCATATTTTTATAATAAAGTATTTAGTAATTGAATATATGCATGCCATTTTTTCTTAACATCTATCCATAATAAAATACAACATATTTTGGAACTCTATCATATATTCCTTTCAATGCTAAACCTCTAAATAGATTACGAGAGTATGAGAGAATGACATAGTATGAGAGTATCAAAAGAGATGTAGAGTGACAAACATTATCAAACAAGATAGAGAAATATTGCAATGGAAGGGTAGATTTAGAAACAATAAACTAGTACAGTTACCCTATTTTCTAATGATGATTCAAGATGGCATTTAAAAAAGAGAATAAATGCTTAACTTCATAAGATGTGTCATGTCCCAAAATTTTGCATTGGGTCACAATGGCCTAACCCCCTTGGCCATATTCATGATAGTTGTCAAATTGATGCTAAGGGTCAAATAATTCCCAAGAATGATGTCCAAGTTAGTAATAATGTAAAATTAGATTCAAAGGGACAAGGTGGTTCACATTAAGAGAAAAATTCCCAATTCAAGTTTGTAATATTCCCATCCAAATGAACTATCATGGAGAAAAATTACTAGTTCCCTATGTTGGGGGTGGAAGCATTAAAAGTTGGAGTAAAGGAGCTACAAGACCCAAAATTACCTTAGACTTACAAATTCACATTAAATGGGTCAAACAAATAATAATAAAAATAAAATAAGGTGGCATTGCATCATGAGGCACATAAGAGGTTGTGGGACCCACATGTGACAAGATTCCCCACTACACTTGGCATGATTCTCTCACCAATTCGAGTTCAAGATGAAGGGTAATGTTATCACACAACTTGTAGTTGTCCCTAATGGTATCCCATCCGTGATGGTAGAGGAGATGGACAACTAAAGAGGTGACCCAAGAGATGCCACGGTTCTCAATGCAAGCTGGGAGTCACGACAACCGAGGCACTCTTCACTTTAGATCTAGACAGGATAAGATCAAGGGGGAGACCCTATAGTTAATCAACAGAAGACTAGCCCAAACAATGGTTCCTAGGGAAGTGTGAAAGTTAAGTTATGGAAACCAATGCAAGCTTAGGTGGACCCAAGGGTTTAAGTATATGGTTGAAGAGGCTTAAGAAGTGACAATTGCTTCAACCAATGTATGAGTTGGGCCACCTAGGGGGATAAAAAAAGATAGATCTAGCACCATGAAATACACAAGTGGGACTCGCTTCCTTAAAATAGGGAAAATGGTCCAAGATGGGTCCACTTGGTCAAAATTAATGGGAGATAGTATTAGAGGGGCTCTATGATGTGGATCTATGGATTGATAAAAAATTGAGAGCACCCACATGTGGGATCTATGAAAAAACACCAAACCCAAGGAGTGCGAATTGACCCAAGGAGGACTAGTGCCTTAGATCAAGGGCCAAATGGAGATGGATGTCCACCAAAATGTAGATCGGGGTAGTCAAGGTGCAAATCAAGGTGGGTTTTGAAGATCAAAGCCATCCAATGGCTAGATCTCAGTAGATCTGAGATTTGAAATGCATCACTCAATGACCCAAGTGGGGCACATCCCTCAAGATGAGTAATGGGGCCCACAAGGAAAAAAATCAAAGAAGTGAAGCACTAGGGGTAAGTTATCAAGTGAGAGGAATGCAAATCAAGTGGGATCCCACCTACCCATGTGTTGGAACTAGCTTAACTCACCTACCCAAGGAGGGCGACCTCACTCAAGGAAGGCTAGGTGCTTTGGGGGAAGGGTCAAATGAAGTCTAAATGCCACCAAACTATAGATCCGAATTGCCGTGGATATGGGTTCTTTTTATTATACCCAAAGCCAAGCTAGATCTTAATAGATCTGAGAAAAACAAAAATGAGGGTTTTAAGTTTTAATGGAGTTTGTGACCAATAGGATGGAGAACAAGCGAAATCAATACATACCTTGTATATCTTACCTCAAAGCTTGCGGACTCTTAGCATATGGAGAATCTTTGCCCTAGTTACAATTCCAAGCTTGATACAAGTGTCTTCAACAAAAATCACCAAAGCCCTAGGAGGAGAGATGTCCCATGAAAACCTGTAAACCAAACTACATCAAGTTAGATTTGATCCACAAATCCATAACATCTAAGCATGTCATATCAAGAAAGCAATCAATGGACAAAGCACAATTGAAAAACTCCCTCCATATGAAAATGTCTTTCCCATGGGGAATGTGAGCAACCCCTACAATCTTCCCATCAAGTAAATCGTAGCTAGCTTCAAGCAATTCGGCCTCCCTCGCTTGATGTCGATTTCACCTGAAAAGCAAACAATGTCTAGAAGCAAGAGATCCAAGAACATATGCAAGAGTAACCCAATCAAAGCCAAGAAGTAGATCGCCAAAATATTATTTTCATTCCAAGTTTTCCAGAGCCCAAAGGTGAGCTATACAATAGGGGGTCTCCTCCTTATATAGGATAATAAAGACCAAAACCCTAGATCTCAAAACCACTTTACAATACATGAAGATCAATGGTTGAGATTAAAATATCTCATAATCTATACAATGGCTAAGATGAGCCTAACAATATAACACATGGATCACTCAATACAAAGGTGACGTCATAGCTAAGAGATACAAAGTGAGGGTGAAGTCATCCTCTAGAGGGGGCAAAAATACATGGGCCCACCTCATATGACTAGGACATGACTCATAGAGATCATGGTGGGGGTACGAGGCATCAATCCTTACTAGCTCATCCCCGTGGCACAATAATAATAAAATAATACAAATGATCAAAATCTGTCCTCAAAATCTGTGAGAGACATGCAGTAAAAGGCCTCCTGTGGCCTCTGTGGACTCCACTAACTGATGAAAACTAGATGGAAGATGGGGGGTTCACCCTGGAAGACCTCTATGAATACCAAGTGCCAAAACCTTGCCTCAATTTCCCAAATCAAATTCCTCAGTGACCCTTTTATTCCATTTTTTATATGCCTCGGGAACTGTGAAGATGTTGAAACTGCCACCTAGGGCACCTGCGCTGTCAAACTGCACCCGCTAGGCTCTCCAGAAGGGGGGTAAAATGGTAATATCAAGTGGCTGGACCACCCCCTCCTCAAACAACTCCCTAGGTGAACTTGCCTCTCATGGCCCCTACTGGACAGGCTCGGAAATCAGCCCCAAATTTGGTCAACAAGTGTAAAACTGCATCTATCATTGTCAGAAGTGCCCGAAATTGAATGATAAGTGTCTCATTGGATCCAGAAGACCCAAAACTACTAATAATGTGTACTCATACACCATGGGTTTCCTAAATGGGCCAACTGTAGGGTCCACCATATATGGACAATGCATAATCTGATGATCTGTAATAATAATAAAACCTGTTGAACTGCATAAATCACCATCTGAATCAAATGTCCATCATATAGCATTCTCATCAAGAGTATGTGGGGCCATCAATCATCACGGATCCCAAAAAATGACCATAGTCAAACTGGGTTTGATTAGATCAACATAGAACTAAGGATAAATCATGTCAATACACTAAGACATGTTCCTCTAATCATACTCACAGCTTAACTTAAAGTATAACATTATTTAGTGGCATTAATCATGTTTGTATATTCCATTGTTATTTATATTTACTTGCACAATAGCTTAAATGACAAACTCACCCATTGGACATGGTCTAACTGCTAGCTAAGGATGAAGGCTGGGAACAAGGCCGGGTAAAGGGATGACTTGCCTAAACTCAACCAAAAGACACTTTGGACTAGGAGAAGGGGGAAGCTACACTTTGTGATGGACAAATAACACGGCGAAGGGTTGTGCCTCACAAATGGATAAGTTGTTTAGAGAGTGCTTATTCAACTTAGGCATCATGCCTACATCAAGCTTATCCAAGTTCATTAGGATCATTCAATTTCATTTCTTGGCCTTTTTGGGCTACATAACCCTTCGGATCTCAGGTGCGCTAAGAAGCATAACTAATTGCAGCTTGCATCCAGGGCATGTTTATATATATATATAAGGTCAGCAATCGTTTAGATATAGAGTTTAAGAACCATTGCCTTTTGGACCTTTCTTATACTCTTCGAGGAGTATTTTTAGCATTTCATCGCTCTTGCCCTTTACTCACGTGTGTTAAGAAACACATTCTAGAGTTTATAGTTTTCGTGGGCGAATTTACACAAGTTTCCATAAGTAGTACATGAGCTTTCAGTTTTATCCAACAACATCTCAAGTGACTAGGGGGACTTCGTGCCAGTGCCAAACATCGGGACAACCGACCAGAATGATTTAGGACTACAATCCAACTTACCAAAGGCAAGTTCTGTCACCAACTCAGAGACGAGACACTAACAAACATGGATGCGATCCAACACAGAGGTAGTAAAAAGTGAAGTCCTCAATATCATAAAGTCAAGCAAGACAAGTCAAGGGTAAAATCCAAATAAGGAAGGTCATGGATGGATGAGGTCAAGTGAAAGTGGTGCCTGAGCTAGCGGACAAATGATGTCAAGAAAAACCATATCTATGCAAGGTAGTAAACCAGTGAGCTTTGTCAAGAAACCTAAATGTGCAAGTAATATGTCCATTTTATAAGTAACATCGTCAAGATAGTTCATTTTCATTTTACAAAGTTTGCCACATCATGAATCTTATACCAAGGTAATGCTGTGAACATGACTAAAGAAACAAGATAATAATCCATAACCAATGATCAGAAATCCATAGGTCATATCACATCATAAACCATCTGAAACACTACTGCAATAACATCTCTAGGCACTGAACTGAAACTGTATGGAATAAAGGGTCACATCGGTCATCAAATCTGAACTCTCAAGGCTTAGCCTTAGCACAAGGTCTAACATAAGTCTAATAAAAAAACTGCTCTAATCACGAGTGATCGCAAAATATAAACTCGTCACAGCCAAGCTCTGAATAATCCAAGCTCTAAAAAGTGCAAATATCTGCTAAGCAAGAATAGTATCCCTGATACTATGGTGTGATAACATCTGGCTCCAGCTAGGATAAGTGCTCTAAGGGATAGAGCACTTGAGAACCTTAGAATCTCTGGTCTCGAACTTCTTTGCATCAATCTTCAATCCAACACTGCATCATCCTTGCTTTCAACTTTTATTTTGCACCTGTATCTGCGCTCACAAACACTAGAATACCTCATGGAGCATGTATGGGAGATATATAAAATAAAACTGAAAATGAAATCTACTCTAAAACAGAAACTGAAATGCATAAAATAAATATTTATCTAACATGGCATATAAATTTTTATTGTTTTATTGTGTAGGAGGAAAATAAAACTTTTTCAAGTAGGCATACTCAACTCAACTTGCACAGAAATCCAAAAAGCACTCAAAAATTCTAACCACTCTTCAATGCATGCAGGAGGTGAGACAAGCTTAGGAAGGAGCAAGGCTCAACTCAATCAACAACTCATCAGGAAGACAAAAATAAAAGCACACAAATCCTACTGCTCAAATGAGCTTATTCAAAACCTACCCACCCTACTCTAACCAGTTAGCACAAATGTTAGGTAAAATCATAAATCCAGTGCAACCATTCATCAAATAGGTTAATGATTCTTATTTGATTTTTGATAATAGAACAAGTCAAGTTTGGGCTAAAGATTAACAAATTTGAGGGCACAATCTTCCTGACTTGTTCAAAAATTGAAGAATGGTTTGAATGATGCAATATGAAATTATGCCAAGGAGAAGACTGACTGATGCAAACATGCTCCATCAAAGAACTGATAGGATCATAAAATTTATGCAAGTTAAACTCAAATATGGATGGAGGAAAGACATAAGACATATGATTCGATTCATTTTCACACAAATTAACTTCTTCATTTACTTCTCTCACATACTCAATTTGATTCTCCTTGGGACTGATGATCAAAAAATCAAGTGGGGATAAATTAAAACTTAGAAGACGAAAAATCAAAATCAAACCAAAATTGATGTTCAAAAATGGAGAAAAGATGAAATTGATCTTTAAACACCTTTTCTAGCCACCAAGAATGATTGATAACTTGACAACAAGCATTTTGGTTCCAAAGTGACTGAAAAGGGAAATGAAGTGCTTTTTCTCCAAACATGTAATCATGCTTATACTTCCTATTGAAAATTTTCAAGGTAAAAGATCGACTAAAGCACCAACCCAAGGATGATTGAAAGAGTTGGGAAGGGAGGGTGGATTGCACATATGAAAATTCTCCCCAATGGATAAACAAGTTTGACCTTGGATTTTGACAATAGAAAACACTCTTTATTCTAGGAATAATTTCAAGCTTTTGATCAAGTCTAATATTTACAAATTGAGGACAAGATTCTTACTCTAAGAATTGGATAAAGCTATATTGCCTTAGGATGGAAACAGGAAAATTAAGAGACTCACTATAAGAAGTAGAACAAAGATTAGAGCATCTAGCGTGATTTACTAACTTATCCTCATCTTGAGATTTATCTTCTATTGATTCATCATTAAATTCATATGAGGATGAATGATCACTTTCATGTAATTGATCAGGGGGGGAATCAAACTCGTTTAAAACATCTTGATTATTCACACAATGATCACGTGAAATCACTACTAAAGGATCTTGATCTATGTCCCTACTTTCTTCTTCTTCAATAAGGTGATAAGGAATTGAATGATCACTAAAGATAGAATGACTAATGAGTTTCTCCGAGGGAGGAACTTCAATAGACTGACTGACTAAAAGCTCACCCTCATAAATTTCCTCAGGATCAGGACTACCTAAAAATAAATTTGAAAACTTATGATTTATACAATGATTAGGGATTTGACTTTCGATTAACTCAAACATGGAAGACTTATCATCAAAAAAGATTGGGTAGGAGGGGTCATCTCTAGATGTTGACAATTCACTTGATATTTGATTATTAATTGATTCAACAATAGGATCGGAAAGGGGAAGGCTTTGATCTTGGATTTGATTTGAAGAATATATATCATTGAATTCACTTCCCCGTTCTTCTAAGAATTTATGCTCGAACATGTATGTTATCGCACAATCTCTAGCTGCTTGTAATAGATATCCCAATAGGGACGGTAGAGGATGCAACTAGGAAGGTGTAACATGCAATAGCCAGGTCCTCCGCTCGAATGAACGGAATTCACACTAGACAAGGCTATTGTCACTTTAGACGAGGCACTTGGCCAAGTCAAGAGGGAGACCTTGCTCAACCAGTGAAGGTTGAGACTCAACAATCAAACACCCTAAACCCAAAAGATAATCAACACACTGAACAAGAGGGATGACTGAAGGTGAGATTTATTCCAACCTAGTAGTATCAGGGTCTTGAAATTAGAGTATAGTCTATGAGAGGTGAGATCAGATCCGATACAAGAGTATTATGATGAATAAATGAAAGATCTAAAGGCTAGAAACTAAATCAGAAAATGAAAGGTGACTAGAAGAGTGGCTGAAAATTCTGCCTATGGGGGAATGAAGCATATAATGACTACTCAAGCATGGCAGAATTGAATCAAGTAATTTAAACACTTCTTCTAGTGATTATAGGATGGATTAAGTGACTGATTTAGTGCAGAAAAATTGGACCAGCAAGAAGTGAAATGAACAGCCCTAGGGGAATGGGTTAAACAATGGAAAAATGGACCTAGGGCAGTCAAAAAAGGATGTTTAAACTCACTTCCAGCTATTGATACTTGCTATACTAAGGTAAAAAGACGTTTTAGACACAAATAGCAAATACCCAGAACCCCAAAATACACCCAACAGGCTGTAAGAGAAAAACGCCCTAGAGGGGCGTTTTTGGCAAAGTGACCAGTGCCTCAAATATGGGTAAATGGAGTCGGAAACTAACCAAACCTGAGATATAATCTTTTAAGGGGAAATAATAAGCGGGTTTGGAGAGAAAGCTAAATTCCTATGGTTGGAAATCAAGTTATTAATTTTTTAGGGTTTTATTTATGATTGCAGCCAAGCATTTGCACATGAAACTGAAATGGGAGAGACAAGCAAAGATTTTACCCGGATAATGAAGATGAAGGCGTTCATGAGCTGAAGACAAACCCCAGATTCCAAGTGCCAAGCAATTGTGCATTTTCCCCTTTGCATTTATGCTGCTAGTTGACCAATGCGCCCTTGGACCTGCCAAAGAGAGGAGTAAGTCAGAAACTATGGCAAATAATCAAGGAAATCAGCAAATGAAAGACTAATAATGAAAGAAAGCGAGATACAATAGTAAATTTCACTTCCCTTGTTGAAATCCTGAAGAGAGAAGCAACTAGAATCTACTAACTCAAGAGCTGCACCCTCCCCAAGTGGTCAAATCACCTGCAATTCGTTTTTGGCCAAAGAGTGATGGAGAAAACACAAAATAACTTAGCAATGCACCAGCAATATGTTAGCAATCAGCACCATGAGCATTCACCACCATGTCACAAGCAAATTTGGAAGAATTGTCTCTCTATTGCTCAATCTCAAGTCTGAAAAATGCCAAGAAGAAGTACAAATGGGGTGAGTCCATTCTCTTATAGAGATGGCTCACTATTAAAATAGGTTTCCCCCAAAAACGGAGGGTGGATATCAATCCCCAACCATCTAAATCGAATGGTGGAGATGGCTTCCTAGAGGGGGGTGCGAATTGCCCCAAGAGAAGTGCACTAGAGGAGGAGAGGGGCCCATTGTGGCGGCCACCACATGATACAAGGAGTTGAGGGGTGTCTATATGGGGTTTTATTCCCCCAACCATATACAACAAGGGCCCACATGCCCACATAAGCCAAATCGAATTCCCCATGGGAGAAGAAAAATGCCCCTCTTGGGCCAAATCGACCTCTAGCATGAGCTGTCACATGGAGGGCCCCATGGGAGAAGAAAAACGCCCCTATATGGGGTTTTATCCCCCCAACCATATACAACAAGGGCCCACATGCCCACATAAGCCAAATCGAATTCCCCATGGGAGAAGAAAAACGCCCCTCTTGGGCCAAATCGACCTCTAGCATGAGCTGTCACATGGAGGGCCCCACAACATGCCAATATCACATGAAACATTACCAAAAATACCTTAGAGATTACCTTTACCATTGCCATCCATTGATTTTGCCATTTGTCTATAGTTGCCTTAGTCAAATTCTGATTTTCCATGTATTTTCTGCTGGTTTATATGGCTAAAGCTGAAAATTGGACTTTTGACCCACTTTTATTGCCCGGATTGCCGAACCATCTGCTATAATGCAATCGTGGACCCCAAAAGTAGTAGGGATGACCACTTGAATGACCCCGATCCATCACTTTGGCATTATTTGCCCCAAATCCATAATTTTTAATTAAAACAGGTCAAAGTTGACCAATGATAATTAAAAATTTCTCAAACGGTTCAATATTTTGCAATTCCGTCAATTCCATGCTCATATGGGACCCCTGTAGATAATAATTGATCGAAATCGAAATTCCGATCGCAACATTTTTTTGGGCCCATTTTTGGCCTAGTCAACCCAGTTTGACCAAGTCAAATCTGGTCAACCATAGTGCTAGCTGAATACCTATATGCAAGCATGAAGTGACAAGGCTCAATTATACAAATTAGTACATTACTAAGCAATAAATGATAACATGATGATCAAAATTTCATTAAATCCCGAAATAATACAAGGCCCTGGTGAAGTGGGCCCACCACTCCAAAAGACTAAGATGCTATGCACATCTATAGAATTGACCGCCTTGCTGACTCTAGATGATGTGGACAACAAGGCAAAGGATATGGGAAGACTAGGATGAAGATCATGTGACCCTTTGGACAACTTGGGAAAGCGAGGTCCACTAAGGTAAGTATGCCATGACAGAACACGGGAAAGGGCGGTGCCTCACAAATGGGTATAGTGCAGGGAAACCACCACTAGTCATCTAACAAGTATCCCACAACTCACATCCGTATCTGAAGACTCCGTGAGGTTCTTTTCTAGAGCCGCCAAACTAGGTGTCCGGCAAACCGTAACTTGAGACTCTAGAGGGCAATCTTGAGCTTGTCCCTTGCTCCTTCTCACCTCCTTGTCCCGCAGGACTAGGTGAGGAATAACCACTACAAATGCTGACATGTATAGCTAACCAGAATCCATGTGTGTTCATAAACACATTGCATGGATTTTACAATGAGTTTTATACTTAGCCCTTTTTTGGCTAGATTTTACATTTACAACATAATGGCCTTTTTAGCCTAATTTACAATTCATTTCTTCATTTTTTCATGGCCCTCTTGGGCTACATACATATCTCAAAAGATATAAACATGGTGCTCATACTGCAAAGGTAATGGGGGTGGGCAATACATGCTTCGATGACAAGTGGGGAGCACCCGGTGAGGCTACACAATCCTAACTGCATTGCAACATCGGGGGCAACCGACAGGAGCAAATCCCAGGTCTAACCGTGTATCTCACACACTAAAGAGCCGAGGCACAATAAACAGGGAGTCATGGAAAACTCAGAGATCAGTGGGGGAGGGGGTCCTTGTGATCACAAATCAGAGTCCAAGTCGGGGAAGAAGTGTCATGGATAAGTCGGATGGGTGGAGAAAGTGGTGATGATGCTAAAGTCAGCTACCGAGGGGCTAAGTGATCAAGTCTAACCCAAGTATATAAGACATGACTCAGCATGCATATACATAAGTCTAACCGGAGGGGTGGACTGACATCACCAAGGGCCCAAACACATCACATCATAGCTAGATCACCAAATATATCATCTCATGCAAAGTTAGTGTACTAACAAGTATAAATGAGCCTGATCTACAACATGAGCAATAATCAACAATATGCAATACCTGCTGCACCATATACCTGCTGCTACTGAACCTATATCTAAGCTGGATCTCTGTTGAATCCGGGCACATAATAAACCAGCACTGTACTGTGATAATCTCGATCAAAACAAGACTGGGCAACTGTCTCAAATGGGCTTGTGTCAAAGCCTGGCAAGGAATGGTAACCATATGGTAGATGGTAAGTCCAACTGTCTGTCCCCTCTGATATGTCTACTAGGGGCAATCTGATCAAAAATGCCTCCTCTAAAGGCAGTTGATCTCCTGATCTGGAAAAAAAAAGTACTGTGCGGTCCTTGGCCGCACAGACTGCAGTATGGAAGCTGCTGCTGACATAAAATGTGATAACAATGTCATATCCGGAAATGCTATTGGGTTTCAACTTCAAGAACCAGAGCTCAGCTCTTTCTTTGAAAGATGAGGCCAATAGTTTCATACATACATCCTCATGGGTTATAAGTAAATTTTTAATAATTTTCCTAAAAAGTTCAAGGTGCCTTTTAGCAGAAATTTCATAACTTCCATCGAATTTGGGCAACCTTTCACGGGCTTGATGAGGAATATGATGAGGATACCCAACAATTTTTGAGAAGTCAAAAACTTTTAATCGACCAAAAGTTCTAGGCCGCTCAGAAGCAGCCATGGATGGCAATATATATATATATATATATATATATATATATATATATATATATATATATATATATATATATAATTATTTTTAAACAATCAAGAACCTAAATACAAAATGATGCACCCCATGGGTTCTAGATAATGATAGGATCGATCACCAGTGGAGTCGCCAGGCAGATTTTAAATCTCTTCTACCAAGATGATATGTCGTTAATAAGCGGGGAGAGATGAGCGACAAATAGATGGCTATGTTTGAATTAAGGATAATTATGATAACCATCTAGATTAATCTAGATGCGATAAGATATGAGTTATGCATGGATAATCACAGACACCTAAGGTAAGCCTCTACCTCCTCGGCAATGGCGCCAAAAATGTTATCACACAACTTGTAGTTGTCCCTAACGGTATCCCATCCGTGATGGTAGAGGAGATGGACAACTAAAGAGGTGAGCCAAGAGATGCCATGGTTCCCAATGCAAGATGGAAGTCACGACAACCGAGGCACTCTTCACTTTAGATCTAGATAGGATAAGATCAAGGGGGAGACCCTATAGTTAATCGACAGAAGACTAGCCCAAACATTGGTTCCTAGGGAAGTGTGAAAGTTAAGGTATGGAAACCAATGCAATCTTAGGTGGACCCAAGGGTTTAAGTATATGGTTGAATAGGCTTAAGAAGTGGCAATTGCTTCAACTAATGTATGAGTTCGGCCACCTAGGGGGATAAAAAAAGATAGATCTAGTACCATGAAATACACAAGTGGGACCCACTTCCTTAAAATAGGGAAAATGGTCCAAGATGGGTCCACTTGGTCAAAATTAATGGGAGATGGTACTAGAGGGGCTCTATGATGTGGATCTATGGATTGATCAAGAATTGAGAGCACCCGGATGTGGGATCTATGAAAAGCCACTAACCCCAAGGAGTGCGAATTGACCCAAGGAGGACTAGTGCCTTAGATCAAGGGCCAAATGGAGTCGGATGTCCACCAAAATGTAGATCGGGGTAGTCAAGGTGAAAAGCAAGGTGGGTTTTGAAGATAAAAGGAATCCAATGGCTAGATCTTAGTAGATCTGAGATTTGAAATGCATCACTCAATGACCCAAGTGGGGCACATCCCTCAAAATGAGGAATGGGGCCTACAAGGCAAAAATCAAAGAAGTGAAGCACTAGAGGTAGGTTATCAAGTGAGAGGAATGCAAATCAAGTGGGATCTCACCTACCCATGTGTTGGAACTAGCTTAACTCACCTTCCCAAGGAGGGCGACCTCACTCAAGGAAGGCTAGATGCTTTGGGGGAAGGGTCAAATGAAGTCCAAATGCCACCAAACTATAGATTTGAATTGTCGTGGATACTATATAGGTGGGTTCTTTTTATTATACCCAAAACCAAGCTATATCTTAATATATTTGAGAAAAACAAAAATGAGGGTTTTAAGTTTTAATGGAGTTTGTGACCAATAGGATGGAGAACAAGCGAAATCACTACATACCTTGTAGATCTTACCTCAAAGCTTGCGGCCTATTAGCATATGGAGAATTTTTTCCCTAGTTACAATTCCAATCTTGATCCAAGTGTCTTCAACCAAAATCGTCCAAGCCCTAGGAGGAGAAATGTCCCATGAAAACCTGTAAATCAAACTACATCAAGTTAGATTTGATCCAGAAATCCATAAGATCTAAGCATGTCATATCAAGAAAGCAATCAATGAACAAAGCACAATTGAAAAACTCCCTCCAAATGAAAACGCATTGCCCATGGGGGATGTGAGCAACCCCTACAATCTTCCCATCAAGCAAATCGTAGCTAGCTCAAGCAATTCGGCCTCCCCTCTTGATGTCGATTTCCCCTGAAAAGCAAACAATGTCTAGAAGCAAGAGATCCAAGAAAAAATGCAACAGTAACCCAATCAAAGCTAAGAAGTAGATCTCCAAAATATTATTTTCATTCCAAGTTTTCCAAAGCCCAAAGGTGAGCTATACAATAGGGGATCTCCTCCTTATATAGGATAATAAAGACCAAAACCCTAGATCTCAAAACCACTTTACAATACATGAAGATGAGTGGTTGAGATTAAAAGATCTCATAATCTAATCAATGGCTAAGATGAGCCTAAAAATATAACATGTGGATCACTCAATACAAAGGTGACGTCATAGCTAAAAGATATAAAGTGAGGGTAATGTCATCCTCTAGAGGGGGCAAAAATACATGGACCCACCTCATATGACTAGGACATGACTCATAAAGCTCATGGTGGGGCTGGAGGCATCAATCCTTACTGGCTCATCCCCATGGCACAATAATAATAAAATAATATGTCCAAATAATACAAATGATCCAAATTTGTCCTCAAAATCTATGAGAGACATGTAGTAAAAGGCCTCCTGTGGCCTCTATGGACCCCACTGACTGATGAAAACTAGCTGGAAGATGGGGGGTTCACCCTAGAAGACCTCTGTGAAGACCAAGTGCCAAAACCTTGCCTCAATTTCCCAAATCGAATTCCTCAGTGACCCTTTTATTCCATTTTTTATCTGCCTCGGGAACTGTGAAGCCACTGAAACTGCCACCTATGGCACCTACACTGTCAAACTGAGCCCCCAGACTCTCCAGAAGGGGGGTAAAATGGTAATATCAAGTGGCTGGACCACCCCCTCCTCATACAACTCCCTAGGTGAACTCGCCTCTCATGGACCCTGCTGGACAGGCTGGGAAATTAGCCCCAAATCTGGTCAACATGTGTAAAATTGCTGTCAAAAGTGCCCATAACTAAATGATAAGTGTCTCATTGGATCCAGAAGACCCAAAACTACTAAGAATGTTTACTCATACACCATGGGTTGCCCTGATGGGCCAATTGTAGGGTCCACCATATATGGACAATGCATAATCTGATGATCTATAATAATAATAAAGCCTGTTGAACTGCATCAATCACCATCTGAATCATATTTCCATCATATAGCATCATCATCAAGAGTATGTGCGGCCATCAATCATCACGGATCCCAATAAATGACTATAGTCAAACTGGGTTTGACTAGGTCAACATACAACCAAGGATAAATCATGTCAATAGACTAAGACATGTTCCTCTAATCATACTCATAGCTTAACTTAAAGTATAACATCATTTAGTGGCATTAATCATGTTTGCATATTCCATTGTTATTTATATTTACTTGCACAATAGCTTAAATGACAAACTCACCCATTGGACATGGTCTAACTGCTAGCTAAGGATGAAGGCTAGGAACAAGGCTGGGTAAAGGGATGACTTGCCTAAACTCAACCAAAAGACACTTTGGACTGGGAGAAGGGGGAAGCTACACTCTGTGCTGGACAAATAACACGGGGAAGGGCTGGGCCTCACAAATGGATAAGTTGTTTAGAGAGTGCTTATTCAACTTAGGCATCATGTCTACATCAAGCTGATCCAAGTTCATTAGGATCATTCAATTTCATTTCTTGGCCTTTTTGGGCTACATAACCATTCGTATCTCAGGTGCGCTAAGAAGCATAACTAATTGCAGCTTGCATCCAAGGCATGTTTATATATATATATAAAGTCAGCAATCGTTTAGATATGGAGTTTAAGAACCATTGCTTTTTGGACCTTTCTTATACTCTTTGAGGAGTATTTTTAGCAGTTCATCGCTCTTGCCCTTTACTCACGTGTGTTAAGAAACACATTCTAGAGTTTATAGTTTTCGTGGGCGAATTTACACAAGTTTCCATAAGTAGTACATGAGCTTTCAGTTTTAGCTAACAACATCTCAAGTGACTAGGGGGACTTCGTGCTAGTGCCAAACATCGAGACAACCGACCAGAATGATTTAGGACTACAATCCAACTTACCAAAGGCAAGTTCTGTCACCAACTCAAAGCCGAGACACTAACAAACATGGATGAGATCCAACACAGAGGTAGTAAAAACGGAATTCCTCAATATCAGAAAATCAAGCAAGACAAGTCAAGGGTAAAAGCCAAATAAGGAAGGTCATGGATGGATGGGGTCAAGTGAAAGTGGTGCCTAAGCTAGCGGACAAATGATGTCAATAAAAACCATATCTATGCAAGGTAGTAAACCAGTGAGTTTTGTCAAGAAACCTAAATGTGCAAGTAATATGTCCATTTTATAAGTAACATCATCAAGATAGTTCATTTTCATTTTACAAAGTTTGCCACATCATGAATCTTATACCAAGATAATGTTGTGAACATGACTAAAGAAACAAGATAATAATCCATAATCAATGATCAGAAATCCATAGGTCATAGCACATCATAATAAGCATCATAAACCATCTGAAACACTGTTGCAATAACATCTCTAGGCACTAAAGTGAAACTGTATGGAATAAAGGGTCACATTGGTCATCAAATCTGAACTCTCAAGGCTTAGCCTTGGCACAAGGTCTAACATAAGTCTGATAAAAAAACTGCTATGATCATGAGTGATCTCAAAATATAAACTCATCATAGCCAAGTTCAAAATAATCCAAGCTCTGAAAAGTGCAAATATCTGCTGAGCAAATATAATAGCCCTAATACTATGGTGTGATAACATGTAACATACTTGGGGGATTTTAATAGGTATTCTTCATGGCATGAGTTATGTAAGGTCGAATTGGAGTGGAAGAATAACTCACATGGAAGAGGAAGAGGCATCTTAGAAGAATTGTGACACTTGGAGCTAGATTTCCTAACTCCTATGACAACAATGATGGAGATTCTATGACACCTATGACAAAGTTCAGACCTGATTGCTGACATATGACAAATATGACATGTCAGGGCTAAAAATAGCCTCCAAGAGGGCGCACAAGGGAGTTATGGAAGCCAAGAATCTTCCCCATTCGAATTGAGGGAAGATGGAGACTAGGAATTGTTGGACAAGTGGCACACATTGGAATCTCTTCTCAACTTGAGTTGGCATGAGTCTCTTGGATGGAATTCAAGCTAAGGTGGCCTTTGGAAGTTTATAAAAGACAAGAACAAAGAAAGAGAACAACTTTTGATCATTTCTCATTTTGCAAATTGGAGAGCATAGCTTGTCCATGCTAGTGGAGAGTTTACTCTACTTGCCTTAGTACCAATTTCAAGGGTGAAAGATTCCTATCATTATTGGAAATTGGAGAGGTCATTCATCATTTGGGACAGTTTGGAGCTTCACTAGTCCAGGGTTCGAAAATTGGCCAAATTGGGAAAAAATTCCAAATTGGGGACATTACAGTGGTATCAGAGCATGTTCATTGCACCTGTGAATTAATATCATACATTGAAGAATAATTTGCGGCCATGTCTTACTATTATGATGAATCCTATGAGTACAATTCTTATGAACAATATAAATATGATTTTGAGCAATATGAAGCAGAATGTGAATGGTATGAGGAAGAGGTGCCATCATGCAACACTTCTTACAATTTCATAAGAAAAGAGGGTTATTCTTATGACTTTGAATCTGATGAAGATGAGTGTGTCACACTACCAAAGGATAATTCTATGAATGAATTACAAAGATTGAAAGCAACATGTAAAACCTTGCCCCAACAATACCAAGCATATCTTGCTTTGAAGGAAGATACACAAAATGACACTCCTTTTAAAGACTATGTTGATTGGGTGTTTGAAAATAGGCCCAAAGATGAAGATGTGGAGTTAGTGAAGAAAGGTCTATTCCCTTCTTGCAAAAGACCTTGGAGAGAAAATCATATGAGTGTAAGTGAAAAGAGCAGTGAAATATATGAAGCTTCATGGAATGCATGTGTTTCCTACTTGAAGAAAGTTTTTGGGTCTTCTTCAAAAAGAGGTTCCAAAGATATTGATCCTAAGGAAACCAAGGGGAAAATGCATCAACTTGCTTGAAGGAGCGAAAGGAGGAGACCCATGAGCCACCTAGTTCTGAAATAGGTGAAGTAGAAGAAGCAGTACATGAAGAGGATCGAAAGTCACTCCCAAGTGACTCTGAAAAATATGAAGAGACATCACATGAGCATGAAGAAGATTCTATTGAAAATATTGAAGATCGTTTCGAGACACATTCTACCTTGGACATGAATCAAATAGCATCTATTGATGGATGCTTGAACTATGAAGGAGTACCTACTGATGGGTGCTCACACCTCTATGTTGGTGACATAGAGATCACTTTTGAAAGTCTTGCTGCAAGACAAACTTCCATTAAGCATGAAAATGAAGACCTTGTATCAGTTGAAGAAGAAACAAGATCAACTTCCCCATCACCACTTGAGCTTCATGAAGTTGGTCCAAGTAAGAAGGAAGAATATGAAGAATCCCATTTGCAAGAGCCTCATTTTCTTGAAGGGTCATTAAAGATGAATGAAAATAAGATCCAAGAGACCATTAGCATAATCCATGACACTCAAGCATTGGTGTCAAATTCTTGTTGGAAAGTTTCTGCATTGAAGGATCCATCATTCCTTGAAGAGATGGAGAAGATTCAAAGAGCAATGTGCAACATCGAAGGTAATTTCATGTCCTTGATTTTTTATAGAAACAATTTGGTTGAGCTTAATGAATGGTTACATGGAGCATACTTGAATAATAATGAGGATATTCATAAGCTCAAAATGCAAAATGAGCAACTTCTTGATAGGTTGCAAGATACTTGTTCTTCCTCCTATGTTTGAGATTGTCAAATGATAGATTGCTTGGAGGATTCTCATTACATGATGAATCATTAGAAACATGGAAACTTGCAATTGCTTGATGTGTTTGAAGATGAGCTTGATGAGAACCAAGCACTTGTTGTGGTGGAAGAGAAACTTGGGTTGCCTCTTGGAAATGGTTACACAAATTTTGAAGAAGTGTATGATTCCACTACCTTCAAACCAACCTATGAGGAAATTTTTTCCCTTTTGAGGGATGTGCATGATCCTACCCTTATGGAGCATACAAATGATGACACTTTTGCATATTCTGATCATTTGGGTGAGTTGGTTCATTCTCCTACATCTTACACTTCCGTATTTTGCAACATTCATCCTAATGAAGTATGGGTGAAAAGTTTATTTTTGATGGTGCTACATAAGGAGTATGAAACTCCTATCTCTCATTTTGATGATGACATGACTAGAGCACCTTATTATTTACATTTTAAGCAGCATCCTATTTTACCTTATGATGATACATATCTACATGGATGCACCTATGATGTTCACTTGAGTCACTTGAAGGCTCATGATTTTCTTTGCTCCTTGCTTAGTTCAATTGATGTTGGAGGAACTTCATCCAATACTTAGGTGAAGAGATATATGATTGGAGCACATTTTTATTGGTAGCAAGATCCTCTGTTATTTCTTGATGATACACATATTCGTGGATGCACAAATGGTACTTCTGTGATCCCATTAAAGGCTCATTGTTTTCTTTGCTCCCTACTTGGTTTAGATTTTAGTGGAGATTCTTCATTCACTTCTTGGATGAAAGAATACATGGCTAATTATTTTGATAAATCTTACATCCTTTTGGAGCAGCATTATAGGACATGGGATCCTCACCTATGTCATTTGAGCAGATTTGATTGGTCACTTGATGCTTGTATGCACTTGGCAAATGGTGGTCTACTTACTTGGAGGTACAAGCACTTTCAGGACTCTTTGATGAGGCACCTCCTTGATGTACATTTTTATTATGTTGTTATGTACTTTGATGATCTATCTTTTGTACTTATGATGTTTGGAATAATGCATACAAGGAAATGGGATCCAGGAATTCTCTTGCCCGATGGTATGGGTTGGAGAGCACTCCTAATTGTTGGAGTGCAATACAAGCAATGGGACCCTGGAATAATTTTAGTCTCATTGGTTTCAAATTTTTTTGGGGGAAACAAGTAGTATGGGGGATTGAGTTCCCACTTAATAAGGTGATTTTAATCAGAGTAGTGCAACAGCAAGCATGGTGGTTCCTCTCTAAAATTTTCATGGGATCGTAAAGACTCAAAGTTGGGAAACTCAATGGCAACTTCAAAGAATTATACAGTGGTATCAGAAAAGCTTTCCAAAATATGAAAGAGATAAAGAGTAATTGTGCAAGAAATTGTTTTGATGGATTTAATTAATATATTGGTGTTTAGTGGTGATGTTACAAGGGATATCAATATGAAAAAGAAAACCCACATCTCCTTGCTTTTGGAAACACACAATTGCAGTACATGAGTGCCACTACTCAAAGTTTTGGAAGCAATGTTTTGGAAAGAAAGCAGGTTCTTCAACATCCATATTTTAAATTGCTTAAGGAAAAACAATATTGGGAGGGGAGAATTTGGCATGTCCCAAAATTTTGCATTGGGTCACAATGGCCTAACCACCTTGGCCATATTCATGATAGTTGTCAAATTGATGCTAAGGGTCAAATAATTTCCAAGAATGATGTCCAAGTTAGTACTAATGTAAATTAGATTCATAGGGACAAGGTGGTTCACATTAAGGGAAAAATTCACAATTTAAGTTTGTAATATTCCCATCCAAATGAACTATAATGGAGGAAAATTACTAGTTCCCTAGGTTGGGGGTGGAAGCATTAAAAGTTGGAGTAAAGGAGCTACAAGACCCAAAATTACCTTAGACTTACAAATTCACATTAAATGGGTCAAACAAATAATAATAATAATAAAATAAGGTGGAATTGGATCATGAGGGCACATAAGAGGTTGTGGGACCCACATGTGGCAAGATTCCCCACTACACTTGGCATGATTCTCTCACCAATTCAAGTTCAAGATGAAGGGTAACATATTTGGGGGATTTTAAGAGGTATTATTCATGGCATGAGTCATGTAAGGTCGAATTGGAGTGGAATTATAACTCCCATGGAAGAGGAAGAGGCATCTTAGAAGAATTGTGACACTTGGAGCTAGATTCCCTAACTCCTATGACAACAATGATGAAGATTCTATGACAACAATGATGAAGATTCTATGACACCTATGACAAAGTTCAGACCCAATTGCTGACATATGACATGTCGGGGCTAAAAATAGCCTCCAAGAGGCGCACAAGGGATTTATGGAAGCCAAGAAGCTTCCCCATTTGAATTGAGGGAAGATGGAGACTATGAATTGTTGGACAAGTGGCACACATTGGAATCTCTTCCCAACTTGAGTTGGCATGAGTCTCTTGGATGGAATTCGAGCTAAGGGGGCCTTTGGAAGTTTATAAAATACAAGAACAAAGAAAGAGAGCATCTTTTGATCATTTCTCATTTTGCAAATTGGAGAGCATGGCTTGTCCATGCTAGTGGAGTGTTTACTCTACTTGCCTTAGTCACGCCTTAGTACCAATTTCAAGGGTGAAAGATTCCCATCCTATTGGAAATTGGAGAGGCCATTCAGACCTTTAATTTGGAGCTAAAATGGAGTCATTTGTTGCATGTTGAAGCTATAGGGTTGCTTGTGATCTTCTCTTATTCAACTTGTTCCCACATCTCTCTCACTTTTCTCTCTATATTCTTGCTCTTGGAAAAGGGGCACACGTGGTGAGATGTTGATATCTTTGTGGAAGTCCAAGGGGCATCATTTATTTGTAATATGATGTTTTAAATTTGTATTTGATTCTCATATGAACCTCGGTTCGAAAATCCAAGTGAAACCATGTAAAAATGTCAAACTATGTATGAATGGTGCCATTTTCCCCCATAGCTTTTGCATAGCGCACTTGTTGTTGTACATAGTTAGTGAATGACTGATATTTCAACTTCATGGACATGTTAGCTGCTATATATATCTGTAATAATCATATAATGAGATACACATCTCTAAACATCATGTATTCCAAGTGATATTTACATTTAAGGAAGAGATTCAAGCCATTTTCCCATATATCTTGTTGAGAGAGCTTGAAGTTGCTTAGTTTCGATTTGTCTCGGTCAACCTCTGTGATTTTATTGTTGTATAGATAGCCATTAATGTATTAAAGAATTCTCATGAAAATTATACAAGTCATTGGAACAATTATCTCAAATTTCATAGCAAGTTGTGGAGTTTTACTAGCATTTCACCCTATGTGAAAGCATGTTTACAAATCTCTGATTTATGGGAGTTGCAGCAGCCTTTAGGATCTGATTAATGATTCATTTGGATTCCCATTAAAATATTCTAAATATTACATGTCTCTGTTCTGAAATTTTGGAGGTTCGTACTGCATTTGGGAATCCATTAGTGACATCTACCTTTGGGGGTTTGAACCTCGAAATTACTAGTAAATTCCCTATTTTCTCCTGATTAAAAATGAATGTTGCAGAAGTCTCTTCAGAGTGTCCAAGCACCTATCAGCCTCATTTTTATGTCCTAATAACCTTCAAACACTCTCAGGCCCAATTCGAAATCCTTATGAGTCTTTTGGATCCATCTACCCTTGGGGGTTTCAACATCGATTTTCCTAGTAATTTTTCCTTTAATTCTCTAATTGTAAATGCAAGTTGTTGAAGTACTTAGAAGGTGTCCAAGCATATAATAGCTACATTAGGGTGTCCTAATACACCTCAATCCACTCTGGACATACTTTGAAACCATTTGGGATCATTTGGGACAGTTTGGAGCTTCACTAGTCCAAGGTTCGAAAATTCGCCAAATTGAGAAAATTTCCAAATTGGGGACATTACAAGATGACATTGAGATCAATTTTGGAGGCTCAATTGTGTTAATTGTATTAAAAAATGCATGGATTTATTTCTTGTTGAAGGAGGGACGTGCTCTTATGATAATGAAACTGATGGAGAGAAGATAGTGCCATTGAGATACATGCATTATGTGAAGAACTGGGAACCAAACCCACTTTCTCAATTAGTCATCGCTTTTTGTATCAGTGAGAGAACATCTTGAATTGCTCCATCCAGTTTACATGGGATGGGGCTATTTTCAATGGATGGTATAAACATTCAATACAACAACAAAGTTGAAATGATGGATTACATTTGTCCAACATATGATTATAAACATTGGTTATGGCTAGCCAAATATTTACCAAGTCTGAAGAGATATAGAATATAACAAAATGAAATAAAATAATTAGCATAAATTGTGTGTGTGTGTGTGTGTGTGTGTGGAAGGCCAAAAAGATTCAAAAAATGTTATTGGGTTAATAAACAGTTCATGTCCTGGAAGCATGAACGAAATACCCAATTACATGTTTGAAGAGTATGATGCAAATATAATTGTAGTTTGTGCAATAAAACCAATAGTTGTACAAAAGGTGTTGTTCATCAATTACAATTTGAATAAAATTAACAAATCAAGTAATTGTGTTTTACTTCTTATATTCATTATTTATTGGAGAACATTTGAATTTGATCATTTGCAATAGTTTTATCTTAAGTATATTTTGTATAATTAACATACTGTCGTTCTATATATTGCAAATTGAAAACACTATTTTCTATATCAAATAAGATTTGCCTCAAGATTTACTCTCTACACATTAGAAGAAAAGGAAAAAATTTAAAGAGCTATCATGAATGAATTCTCACCAGTCTTATTGTGCAAATTGTTCACCTTATGATGTTTATGTTTATTCATCACATCTTCTCACCGTTCAAATCAACCATGGCCAATGGGGGGAAAAAATCAGTATGATTGTAGAAATGATTTGAATGCACCATGCATGAATATATTCATCATTGCTAGGTCTATCAAGTACACCAATAGAATTCTTGCCAACCTCCTTGACACCTACTTGCCTGTAACCTACAACTAGAAGAGCATGTTTGGAAAAGAAATGTTTGTGGCAAAGCAAACCATTGGTACCCCATGGGCTCATTTTGGCCTGAACCATGGGTGCCCCATGGCATCATTTCAACCTGAAGAAACTGATTTTCATTAGAGTGCACCTATGGAGAAGATGAATGTGTATGTTTTGATGATGATATTTAGGAATATAATAAAGATATTTCATATGCAAATAATAAAGTACACATTTTAGTTTTTTTGTGCATGAATGTTGTGTGCATGATGTTTGAGTTTTTAAATAATTTATTGCGGCAATTAATTAATAATATATGCTTATGCTTCTATCGTTTATTGGTTATGATGTATTGGAGGATGATGAGAAAAGACAAGCATATGTTGAGTAAGAATGTGTACATGCTGAATGCAGAGGTTCTGTTGAGTGTTGAAAACATTGCTGCTGAGTTGCATAAGGTTTAAGTACTAACTTGAGGGGTTTCACGTCTGCGCGCGTCTAGGGTTTTGATGGATCCGCCGCCTGATCCGGGCCGTGCGCCCCTGGATGATCTATTCCGCCTGCTGGTTGCGTCCCAGCCCTCGTCCTCCAAGTCCTCGGGTCCTGGGGACTCCAAGTTTGTCAAAAAATCAGCCATTCCGGAAGTAA
Source organism: Larix kaempferi (assembly GCA_027924585.1). Classification (NCBI taxonomy): domain Eukaryota; kingdom Viridiplantae; phylum Streptophyta; class Pinopsida; order Pinales; family Pinaceae; genus Larix; species Larix kaempferi. The sequence goes on from BSBM01000705.1 coordinate 4,672,597, forward strand.
AACTCGGCTCTACTGCGTCAAAATGCAAAGCTCTTGCCCTTTCAGAAAAAGGCTTGGTTGGTCACTTCACTGGGCTATGGCCAAATCCGAGGTCAATCGAAATATGGCTCAGCAAAAACTGGCGTCCTCTTATTCAAGGAGAAGTTCAGCAAATCTTCTGTGGGAGGGGTTTCTTCGTTTTCTACTTTGAAAAAAAGGAAGACAGAGATTTAATATTCAGGAATGGACCTTACTTCATGGGTCCTAGAGGAATGTACATCAACAAATGGGACCTCTCCTTTGATCCAGAAAAGGATATTCCTTCAGCTGTCCCAGTTTGGGTGAAGTTGCCTCACCTCCCTTTACATTGCTGGAATGATGAAGATCTAAAGGCCATTGGCAACTCACTGGGGAAATACATTGATAAATCTGAGCCAAAACCCCCAATGTTCTCCTGTGTCCGGATTTGTGTGGAAGTCGAACTTGATAAGGGGCTCCCTGAAGCAATAAGTCTATCGATGGATGGTTGGAATCATCTGCAAACGGTAGACTACGAACAAATCCCTTTCAAATGCAAAGTTTGCCATGAATATGGTCATTTCGCAAGGTTATGCCCTAAAAAGAAGACGCAGGAAGCAGAAGAAAATCAAGATGGAGAATGGAATGAGATAAGAAGGAAGGGTGGGAAGCCTTCAAACTCCCACCCCTCTCAAATATCTCCAAAAAGAAAGGAAATGGCAAATAAGCAGCAGCATACAAATAGGGAAGCAAATAAGTTCCAGCCTTTAGCTTCGGATATGGGGGAGGATGAGCAGACCCCTCCAACAGACCAGGTTCCCCAGGATCAAGAGGAAACAATCGGGAATGCCAGAAATGGAGAAAGAAAGGAGAAAGCCTGCCAGCAACCTGAAGAAGGAGAAATAGGTATAGCGTCTCCAGCACAACTGGAAGATCTAGAAGATGAGGCCCCCAAAATCTCGATGGGCTCGGTCACCAGAGCAAAAGCCAAACTATTTCATGAAGAAACCTCAGAAAGCAGGGAAGAAGAAGTAGAGCCTCAGACAAAAAAAGGAAGGAAGCTGAACAAGGTTATAAGAGAACAAGAGGCAGCAAGAGACAAAGCGGCGGGTAAGCAAACCAGTCTTGACTCGCATGTAAGAATTCTTCCCAGCACCAAGCAATCTCAGGGAACTATGGAGGAAAAGAAGGAAAGAATAGGACCTAACCTCTCCAAAAAATAATGAAGATAGTCTCCTGGAATTGCAGAGGGTTAGGAGGTAAGCAGAAGACGGAAGCAATCAGAAGGATTAAAAAGCTGGAAAACCCCTCAATAATCATGCTCCAGGAGACTAAAATGCAAGAGACGGATTGTCTCAAAACTTTATTCCAAATTTGGCCCAAAGGAGAAGGAAAGTCAGTTAGTTCGGTAGGAGCCTCTGGAGGACTCATCACCTGGTGGGAAAAAGGTATGTACAATTGCAACTCCATCTTAAGCAGCAGAAACTGGCTTTTTGTTGAACTAGAAGATTTGACAAATAATGAGAGATTTTGGATTGGAAATGTGTATGGGCCTACGCTCCATGGCCATAAAGAACTTTTTTGGGACAAACTGATTGATCTTCATTTAGGAAGAAACTCCTCCCCCTGCATAATTGCCGGTGACTTTAATGTCACCATAAGTGCCGATGAAAGAAGAGGGGGATCAAAGGTCCGAGATCAGTTTGGAGAAAGGCTGGAAGATCTGCAGGCTTCCTGGAATCTGGTGGATATTAAGCCCCTGCAAGGAAAATTCACCTGGAACAATAAGAGAATTGGGCCCGGGCACATAGCCGCTAGGCTTGACAGATTTTTGCTCAGCTCTTCCTTTCTTAACAAGCCTCTTCTGCCTGACTCAAAAATTCTGGCATCTGCTGTTTCGGACCACCGTCCTATTGCACTATTCTTTTCTTTCCCTGGCAATCTTGGGCCACTCCCCTTCAGATACAATCCCGAGTGGCTGAAGAATGACACCTGCCTCGAGGAAGTCAAAAGCATTTGGAAGCAATTTATCCCAGGTTCTCCGGGGTATATTTGGGAAACCAAAATAAAAAACACCAAAACCATGCTTAAAAGATGGGCAAAGCAAAGTTCGCGGGGACCTGGGGATGAAATTCACATCTTGCAAGAGGAGCTGAAATCTTTACAGGAACAAATCGAAAAGGAACAGATAACAGAAGCCATGTTATTGCAGGAGAAAATGTTAGAAGAAAAAATTCAACAAGCGAATAGAAAAGAAGAGGAGGAATGGAGACTTCGATCAAGATGCCTTTGGCTCAAAGCTGGGGATCGGAATACCAAATTTTTCCATGCTCAGTGCAAAGAAAGGTACAGGAAAAACAATATTCTCAGCTTAACCAAAGATAATGGAATCAAGACAGACAATCCTAATGAGATAAAGATAGAAGTCAAAAATCATTTTGAGTCTCTATACAAGAAGGAAGAGGATTTGTCTGCGGCAGATTTGGAAGGAATGTGCCGAGAAATTCCCAGCCTTATCACTGCCGAAGAAAACAATATGCTCATGGAGAAGGTGACTGAGGAGGAAGTCAGGAAAGCGGTATGGACTCTCCATCCAGAAAAATCCCCGGGACCTGATGGATTCTCCATCCACTTCTACAGAAAGTGTTGGCATTTCTTGAAAACCGACCTCCTCAGAATGATCAACTGGACCAGAAATCGTGAGAAAATTGGAGGGGGAACTAATTCATCCTTCATAGCTCTTATACCGAAGGAGAAAAAAGCAAATACGATAGGGAGATTCAGGCCTATCTCGCTATGCAATTCTTCGTATAAAATCCTCACCAAGGTATTAGCAAACAGAGTCAAGAAGATTCTTCCTAAAATTATCTCCCCAAATCAAGGCGGTTTCGTCCCAGGCAGACAAATTTATGACAATATTCTTCTAGTGCAAGAGGCTATTCATTCAAGCAGGCGAAGCAAGGACGCAGGTATGGCTATAAAACTAGACATGGCCAATGCGTTTGATAGAGTTAGACATGTTTTTATTTATGAGGTCCTGAGAAAGTTCGGTTTTGATGAAAAATTTATTAATTGGATAAAAGCCTGCATTGGAGCCCCTTGGCTTGCCCCCCTTTTAAATGGAAGGCCAACCTCCTTCTTCCGCCTTTCACGCGGTCTGAGACAAGGGTGCCCTCTCTCACCCTTTCTCTTCGTAATAATGGCAGATTCCTTAAGCAGAAAGCTCAACTCTCTCTTAGCCTCAGAATCACTGCCTGGCATCTCTATCACCCGCAATGTTCAAGCAATCAACCATGCCCAGTTTGCCGATGACACTATTCTTCTAGGCAGTGCTTCTCCTCAGATTGCAGCTAGATTTAAAACCACCCTTGACCTCTTTCTCAGGACCTCTGGGGGAAAAACCAACGATCAAAAATGCAATTTTTATACGTGGAATTGCCGCCCAGCCACCATCAGACTCATTGCAACCATTCTAGCCTTCAAGCCTTGCATGAACTGGACGTCTTTCAAATATCTAGGCACCCCTATCTCTCTTAAGCACCCCCCTTCCTCTGTCTGGACTCCCATCCTTGACAAATTCAAAGCAAGAATAAACACCTGGGGCTCTCGATGGTTGAATCTGGCTGGAAAAGTAACTCTGATAAAGTCAGTTCTGTCCTCTCTCCCAGTTTTTACCTCTGCCATAATGCTAGCTCCGGTTAATATTCAAAAAGCTTTTAGCATGGAGATCAGAAATTTCTTATGGCAAGGTGGAAAAACCCAAAATAAAAAATTCCATTTGGTGAACTGGAAGACTGTCAAAGAAAAGAAGGAGCGGGGAGGACTTGGAATTCGGGACCCTGCTTTAGTAAGTAAAGCGCTGGGGGCCAAGCTAGCTTGGAGGATTGTAGCTGGGAAAAAGGAATGGTGGAAGGAGGTTATAAGAAAGAAATATACCAGAAGCTCCAGGCAAAGATGCCTAGACAAGCCCATTTCCAAAAAGGGAACAGCTATATGGGGACTCATCAACTCCTCTGCGACCTTAATCTTTGATAACCTTTACTGGATACCTGGAAATGGGAAGAGAATAAACCTCTGGACGGACAGCATAAATGGAGACATACCGCTTGGCAAAGTGCAGGGGCTAGAGGCCATCAGAGACTGGCTGGAAAACAGGGATATCAAAAAGTTAAAGGACCTAGCGATCTGGAAAGAGAATGGAGATTGGAAAAGTTGGAAGAGTATGGACCCTCCGGCCAACCTACAAGGGGATTATGAATTACTGCTTTCACATCTACATGGGAAAGCCCCGATCAGTATAAGCGAAAACGACTTCAGGGGATGGGGGAAACCTGGTTCGTATTCGGTGAAAGCAGGGTACGAGAATCTTGCTCCTCCCAGCCTCCCAGCCCACAGAAAATGGAAGCAAATATGGAACTCTGATGGCATCCCCAAAGTCGTTACCTTCTTCTGGCTCTTAACTCATGGTAAGTTGCTAACTGCTGAAAATCTAAGAATAAGGGGAATCACTGGTCCTACTAGATGCACTCTGTGTAAAAATGCAGAAGAAAGCTCCCACCATATTTTTTTGGAGTGTCCCTTTGCTAAGGAAGTCTGGGCTAAGGTCCTGGGAAGTCAATGGAGACCAGCTACTCTCCCCACTTCCCTCATTGACCTCTTTGACCACTGGGGGCGTGCTTATCCTGAAAAATCTAAAAATACTATGAGGAGAATCTGGAACCTCATTCCCATGAATATATGTTGGCAGATTTGGTTAAGCCGAAATAAAAGTATCTTTGAGGACAAGAAGGCGGACAGCAACAGAGCAGCAATAAAAGCTACTGCAATGATCGAAGACTCACTCTCCACAAAAAAGGTCTCTCTCCCTGCTCAAGAGCCCCTAACTCTCTCGGAACTTCAATGGTGTAACATGTTCGTGAAGGGCAGCTTCCTTCAGTCCAAAAATGAACGCTCCAACTATGTTTGGGAAATCAGAAAAGATCCTGATACTTTTTCCAGGTGGTGGAAGGAGCAAGAAAGTCACAGCATATTCTTTGATGGGGCTTCCAAAGGGAATCCTGGGGTGGCAGGTGCGGGTGGGATTCTTTTTGATCCCGGCGGAAATAAAATCGCAGACTTTGCTTGGGGACTAGGCAGGAAAACTAATAATGAGGCTGAATGGTTAGCTCTTTTCTTCTCCTTAGAAATGGCCTCCAACTACAGCATAGCCAATCTCAAAATCTATGGAGATTCAAGGCACGTCATCCAAATCATGCGAAGAGGATATGCCTCGCTAGGCTCAAAAGCAGATAGATATTTGCAAAGAATTAAGACCATCTCTTTATCTACAAAGGCCACCTTCTTCCATATCCTCCGAGAGAACAATAGGGTGGCGGACTTAGCTGCAAATCAAGGAATCGCGCTCACAATTGGGCAAACTAAGGACCACAAAGGAGATTTAGGATTTCATTATATCCCCTAACTTATCAATGTCTTGGTCCCTTGAATTTGTGTTGTGGATTTTGGTTAGGGATATGGCCACAAGGGTCCATCCACACCCTTTGCCAAACTTTGGCCTTCCCCTCTCCTCGTTTTCATACCCGAGCTCGTCCTCCACGTACCTTTTCACTCGCTCCCCCATCTGCCCTCCCGTCCTTCCCTCCACCTGTCCCCTTGATCTTCCCCCCGGTGTCAGCTCCCACGGGGCTTCCTTAACTCCCCCATCCGCCCTCTTTACTCCTCCTTTCGCAATGGTTCTTCCTCCCCATCTCCCCGACTCTCTGAGCCGTATGTCTCTCGAGGAGTTTGCCCCTTCTGCTCCTCGTCTTTCGCAGGTGGAAATTTGGGACAGGGAGCTTGCCCCCTCTGCTCCTCGTCTTTCGCAGGTGGTTAATTGGGATACAATGCCGTCTATCAGGGCGGCCATTGCTGCTTTAAGCAGAACCCTGATAGACATCAAATTTGCAGTCAGAAGAACTTACGAGACGGTCTGCTCCAGTGTGAACCAGAACTCTGATATGGCGTCGGTCATTAAGCACGTCTGCACCCAGTTGTCCTGCCAGGATTCCAGGATTGATGACCTGGAACGAAATATCATAGAATTAATGGGAAAAGTTGATAGAATTCAGGAAGATTTGGCTGTTTACTTCAAAGCGACGCAGGGTAGCTGGATTCATGAGAATACAACGGTGAACCAGGAAATTAATCAGTTAAGGGCGGACGATTCGTCTGTCAAGCTCAGGAAGAATGGCTAGCCTAGCCCAGGTTTCATAAAATTTTTGTTATGGTTAATGTATTTTTGTAAACTTCTCTGCAATCAGTTTGTTAAGGTGTATGCCAGCTCTATGCTGGACATTTTCAGAAAGACTAAACTCAGAGACTACAATGTAATGCAGATAGTTTTGGTAGTGTTAGTTGGGCCTATCATCCCAGCTCTGTTAAAAACTCTGTTTGCAAGCCTGTAATGAATAGCTGTGCACAGCTTTATAAATATTATCTTTTCCCTGTTACTGTTAAAAAAAAAGAATGTGTACATTGTTGATTGCCTTGTCTAGAACGATTTGAGCCTCTTTTTCCTCTAATTTTTTGTTGAAAGCACATGGCTCACATGCAACTCTTATCTTGTTATGTAACCAAGTTTTTGATCTAATGTTTGTCATAAAATGCAGTTTACAGAATGGGAATGAAGGGAATTGAAAACATTTATCCATATTTGAATATATGCATCTTTTATCTAGTTAACATATTGTTGTTTATGTTATATGTTGATCACGACCACAGCAAGAACAAATATTGTTGTGAATGCTAAAATAGTTATTTCATTGTGAAATGATGAACATGAAAGAGATCATGTGTATGTTGGGAAAGCATGAAAAAAAATATATATATTTGGAAGTCGCATGAGTGAAGCATGGACATTCCATGTCAATTGGGAAATAATTGACTAATTTTAATGTTCATATTATACTTGTCCTAACAAAGAGTTTCCATGATAAATTTCACAGGGAGAAATTGAAACAATTGGTTGCAGCTGACACAAGCAAGTGTTGCTAGTAAGTGGAGAGTGGTCAGCTGTGCACATTGACCATGGCGGCAGACCAAGGGCTATTAGACTTGGCTGAAAGTCTTTTTCAAACAATTGCAAAAACCCAAGAAAATCTTGGAGAGATGCTCAAGCTACAGAGGCAACAGAATGAGATAAACCACGAGGTTTTGTAGGACTCTATTCGTCTGCAAAAAAAGAGTAAAAAGCATTATGGGTAGCAGCCGTAAATTCTCCACGTTTGTGGACCAGCTGGAAGGTAAAGAAAAGAAAGGAATTGTTTTGGAACAATGTTCCATACAGAGCTAAAAGGTCCCAGCCAGCAGGAACAGTTGTGAAGGCCAAAGGACTTGGTCCTGAAAACCCAAGTAAATGGTGAAATGCATGACAGACCTGCCACATTTTGTGAATTTTGGACATGATAAAGTGTGTATGTATTCTTAGGTATTGGAACACCGAGGACGGTGTTATTCCAAGGGGAAGGGTATGTCACATCTTCATTCTTGACCCTTATGATATTTGGGCTATAATGTAAATATTGTATGCATATTTTGTATGATTCCTAGCGTGGAGTTCAAGGCCAAGGCCCCGCTAGTGAATGCTCAATCTTGAAGAGGAAGATATGTTGGTATTATTTAACCCATGTGCTAGTGAGCCATGGAAATTGTAAATATGCATTTTAATATAAATACCCACAACTAGCTATGCAATGCAACAAGAGATGGGGGCATGATATTACAAGGAATTGGGAGGGAAATATTCAAACCCTTAAGCCAATGAAGTCAAGCCAAGTGTCAATGAGAAAACCCATCAACCATCAACTACCCATGTTGACTTTGGTGCCCAATCATTCATTCCTCCCAAGAGTTGGGTGAAGTAGTTAATGCCTTGGGGATTGGGGAGGTATGGCTGTCCAAATTCGAGTATGGGAAAACCACCCTCATGGAAAATCGTGTTTCTCCTTCTTGGCAAGAAAACACCCACGAATTGCCTTCCCAAGCCATTATTCATGATCAAACTTCACTCTCTCACGTTTTGGAAGCTTGTTGGGCGTTTCTCTCATGGAGTACGCTATAAATTCACTGGTTTTCAAGCTGAGAATCTCGTTTTTGTGATGGCTGGACTGTGGGGAAAGAAGAGAATCTATTGGGAAGCTCAATAGATAAGTTTGATAGCTTGTTGTTTCCATTATTGTTGTAAAAACGTTTTTGAATTTCCAGATTTGGTTTCATTTGTGGAAAAATCGTTTTTGTGAACCCATCTGCTATATCCTACCTCAGAAATCGTTTTTGAATGTTTCCATCAATTGTGTGACTGTTTATATGTCAATTTCGGGTGCCAACCTGTCACAATTTTGCCCAAAAATCGTGTTGGTTCCCTGCTGCCAGTTAATGACTGTGTGAAGGTCGTTTGGCCCTTGAATGCCCAAGCCTTTGCCCTCTCACGCAGTCTGAGCTAGTTGGGGCTTTTCCCATCATGTTTTTCATCTATCTCCTGCATTTTCCATGTCTAGGAACTCATTTTTGAATTGCACAATGGCTAGGAGGAAGGGAGCCACGAATTTGGAGTTTATGGAGGCCGTTTTTGTCCCTTGAGTGCCCACAAACGTTTTCTGGAAACGGTTTTGCTCTCCCAGGGTGATTCCCCAATTGCCATTTCGTTTTTGGTTGCCAAACGTTTTTTCTTCATGCCCAGAAATTGTGATTTTGCTGTTATGAGTATCCATGCTCAGTTTTGAGTTGTTGTGTGTTAAGAAATGTTGGGGTTGAGATGGGTATCCATTGCTTTCGGTTGTGATGACCTTAAGAGTCCCATTTTCCTTGTAGATATCATGCCCAACTCGGGGGTGGTCTCTGAGTGCTGAAATAATACAGGTTGGGCAGAGACCTACGGTTGGGAGGAACGTTGCAAATGCATAGCTAGTTGCTCAAGGACTACTTTGTTTTAAGATAAATACTCTCATGTGCTAATTCTGTATTGTTTTAATTGATTAATGGCATGAATATCTTGAATGTATGATGGATGTGTAATAGAATTTAATTCTGCTGTGTTTTCAAATATTTATGCATTTGCATATGTCCATCTTCATTTTATATGAATGTTTGTTTACTAAGTATGGAACTAGATGTCCGGAATTAGAGTGATGTTCTCTCCATTGCTTAGTCTGATGGGAGGAGACATTACATAATATATGACCATTTATATGTTATTTATGACCATTGTTTATTGATGTACTAATCCAATGTTTATTATTGTTTATTAATGTAGGTGGATCATGAACTAGTCCCAATGAAGAGATCAAAAATTCATGGCAATTACTAATTTATCAACGTGTATTCATTTTATACAACAAAAATATTTTGTACGTTGATGTTATCTATCTAATCATAATATATTATTGCAATCCCAAGGAATAACTTGTTCTATCAAACATTGCAAGAAAAGGCGTTTACTCTCTTTACACCAACAATTAGAACAAGTTATTAATACCAAAACAAAAACTTGAAAAAATAGTTGATGAAACATAATACCACATTGTTTTGTCATGTATTCACCCAAAAATTGGTTCAAACCATGGTGGGGAAGTACTTGAAATCAGTGCAGGACAATTACCTTATTAGTCTTAGTTGCTACCCCAATCATGAGTGTCATGGGCTAATTATCCCCATACAAGAATGAGCTACACTAATAAATGATGCTCAAGAGAAGAAGATGAAAAAAGAGGGATCCATGCAACCAAGAGTTGGAGAGCCACAAAGGTTGATATAATAATATAACATATAATGAACATATACCATTGTATTTGATCATATTGATTAAATCACATTAACATGCATTTCATACTTTTTGTAGGCTCAAAACCGCTACAAAGGTCACACAGGCTAGACTAGAGAAAGTCAGGCAACACAAACTTAGCGTAGGGGACAATGTTAAAGTAAAAGGGAGATATGTAAGTACTAAGATTTAAAAGTTATTGTTATTGATTTTTTTCAACTATAGTTTAAAAGCTTTTCTTATTAAATTGCATTATGTGATGGTATGTAGCCCAACAAACTTTGGCAGCATGCCCATTGCCGAAGATCTAAAAGTTTCCTTGACCGTAGGGTATAAAGCCCTAATTGAAATGAAAAAAGAAAAGGATTATAACATTTCTTATAAACAAGGAGGTATATAAGTTCAACAAGGAGGTATATAAGTTCAACACGGAGGTATATAAGTAAGTGCAATACATTTTGAATAGTTAATTTTAAACAAGTTAGATTTTTTGGTCCTGCAATAATTACAAATGTTATTGTAGGCAGTACATGAATAAGAATTTATGAATGAAGCTGAAAAGATTGCAAATGAAAAGGAAATCAAATTAATTTCTAATATGATTAATGGTGAAGAAGGTTTATTTTTCGTTGAATGTAACGCAGATGGAAATGACATAGGATGTTGTTGAAACAATGCAAATGTAAACAATTGAAGCTGCACAAAAAAATTGCAAAAAAAAATAAATTTAAATTTCAAAATCAATAGAAGTTAATGAAAAATTCTATGTATATGATGATGAAGTCTTTGAAGAAATGATTGAACAAATATTGAAAATTGGTATAAAGTTCAAATCAACAAAAAAATTGTTAAACGAAGAAACAAAGGATGAAGATGAAGACAACATCAGTTTCATTGAACAAGTATAATTGAAGAAATTAAGGCAAAAATGAGTGTGTGATAATGTGTGGCAGCACTAAAAATGCAGATAATGAAGAATTTGTAATGAATATTTTTGAGAAAAAAGATTTTGAAGAATAGTTTGTGAATGATTTTTTTGCAAAATGGAGTCCTCAAGAATCGGACATTATTATCAGCTAATATGTTTGCAGGATGATTCTAAACATATCAGTGTTCAGTGTTGGTAAAGTAGAAGATAGCTTGTGGGATTTTCACATGTCCACATTACAATATTTGAAGACAAAGATTGGAATTGCAGTCCTTGGTATGAAAGACATTCAGTGTTTGAATAATAAGTAGATTGAAAAAAAGTTTGCAGCTAAAGTTGATAGCAGAATCGAAGAACCAAAGAAAATCGCGAGGTTGAAAAAGAAAGTCAAGATGATGAAGCCAAAGTACTGCTTGTTCAAAGTTTGGCATCGCCGAAGATGGAAAAGGCACCAACAGTGAAGTTTTCAAATATGTTATGTGAACCGTTTTAAACTTTTGTAAACCTAGCTAACATTGAGACCTGTAGGCATGTTTGTCAATTGTATTTTAAAATCTATATTTTGTAAGTCTGTAAGTATGTTCATAATTATTGTATATATTTTGTATGTGTTGGAATTATTTTCCAAACACTTCAGTTCTGTGGATATGCATTTATGTTGAGAAGGACATCGATGTTAATATCCTCCACCCTTCACATTAAAGCCTACACTACTACATGGAAGCATGTAACGGATAGCACATTCATCCATGATTTGAGTATATCGAGGGGTTGGAGCCGTTGCCTCACAAACCCATCATGGAATTATGAGTCCACTTCATAAAGTGGCAAGAGGTCACAAATTCAAACAAGGATTCCAGCGAGGTGCCCATGTGTTGGGTTTTCCGATGGCCGTGAAATTCTCATGTATAATTTCTTTTGTTTAATGAAATGTAAGTGCTCTGGACCATTTTGCCCTCCCGTTTTCTGCTGCGCCCTCCAACAAGTGGTAAGCAGAGTTTAGCAGTCAAGACAGAATCATTGGTCTTACGATCTTATCTTGTAAGATCATGCAAGACAGAATGCCATATAACCTTCTCAATACACAATCTCGAGATCGCAAATCATATTGTACATTGTTGGAACAAACCTAGAAAGCTTACTATTTCTAGGTAACTTCTCAGTACACATCTTGAGACTGTATATCATATATCTTTCTTAACCCTAAATCTCAACCAGAAAATTACAATATAGTTGAGCAGCAAACAAAAAAGAGCAAATACTGTCTTAAAAACAATCCTGAATTACGGACTAATACACAACTGTATGGTAGAAAAAAAAACCCGAGAATAGAAACAAGATGGAATAGCTGCAACCAAACTGTACAGTTAATGAGTTAATGAGAGGTATAGGAGCGGTATACCCACTAACCAAAATGCCCCGCGAGCCGCCAGAATCCGGCAGTAGAAAAATCATTGAAATTGTAGTTTGTGTCGCTAAAATCACGATTTCGGCAATTTGGGTAGTGTTAAAATGTGCCATTTAGTATAGGAAAGATTACCGTGATAGCTACTGAAATTGTAGAATTATACAAACTGCAATCTTCATGACTTGATTTTGACTGGATTTGTTAGGAAATTGGCCAGAAAAGCAAGGCATTTTGGTGGGTTTTTATCCCTAGCTAGAGGTATAAACTTGAAAAACAAGTAACCATCCTGGTAGGAAAAAAACAAGCAGCTGCATAGGTACACAATTTGGATAAATGGACTCCGCATTGAGAAAAAAGTATCATCCTCTTTGTTAGAAAAACAGAATTGCAGAGCAATAACAATAAACAGAAATGCAAATATAATCACACACAATACAAAAAAAACACAGATATATCGTGGTTCACCCCAACTTGGGCTACGTCCACACTGAAGTTGCCAATACTTATTATTATTCTGTCCAGCAAAGTGAAGAGATACAACCTGCAGCACAACCGCTGCACTTCCTCTTCACTGTCTCACAGTCTCTCTTCACCGATCTCAGAGATCTTTACAATGCATAATACATAATACATCAACCCTAGCCATGTTACAATGTCTTTCTTTTATAAGAGAAATACAATGGAAAAATAACACGGGTTGCCCAAAACCATGGGCCTGAAAATTGGTGGCGAAAACAGCCCAAAAAATTTCCTCGGGGACCCGCTGCCCCCCGCGCCCCCCCAGCCGGGGGAGTGGATACTTCCCCGGACCCCCCTAGGGTCGTGCCAGGATCATAACCAAACCTAGAGTACGGACACGGTTGAATAATAATATCTCTTAATCTGGAGATCAGGCTCCACAACCAACAAAACTCCCTCCCCTTCCTGCCTTTGCCACACATTTGTCACCCTATTATCTCAAGATAGTATATCATCTCCAATCTTACAAATTTCTTGGTATTCCCAACAATATGATTTTGGCCCTTTTTTCTGGGCAGCCAAAGCAAATGCAAGTAGAATCAGGGCAAGAGGGCCTGTCAGGAAGCTGGAGAGGAAACTGAGGTACTCAGCTGAAGGCCATGCTCTCTTTGTAAGGAGCTAGACCTAGCACTCCGAGAGAATGTCACGAACTTGACATGCATTAGGAGATTCGGCATTAGTTAGCAATAGTTATGAACTAATGAAAGGGAAAACATTTCCCATCGACATAAAATCTTCAAAGGTTCTTTGTGATGGTATCAAATCATGCCGTCATTTCATTGTATTAATTACAATGAAATATGGTAAATCAAAAAGTGCCAATCTTTTTAATGTCAAGAAAAGGGAAGATAAAATGGTAGATGTATGCCTGCCGATATCAGCAGGCACATATAAGAAGAGAACGAAGGGAAAGTGTTTTAACTATTACTAAAAGGTCATTTTTAAAAAACTAAAGCCTTACATATATGGCCGGGGCTGAAGGCCGTGCTCTTTTGTCTAGTCATTTCATTGCACCGAGGGTAACAAGGTGCTCTATAGCCCAGTATGGGGGAGATGTTGTCATATAACATAACGTTATGTTACAAAATTAATAATAAGTAATAAAACTTACATGTTGACAAAAAATAAATTTAATGAAATAATAAGAACATGTAAAAAGTTTAAGATAAAATCAAATAATTACACCTCAAAAAATTGGATCCCTCTCGGTGCTTGATAGATTCGGATTTAAGATGGATCTATGCTAATTGTATTACAGATATGGCCAGAGCTGTGTAACTCCCTTTTGTATGAAACAAAATCTGCCTTTGCTCCTGTTAAGAAAAAAAAAATGGCCCTTTTTTCTGGTGGCCTTTATCTGTCTCGAAAAGTAAGGCTAAGCTTATTTGTTTTGCATAAATTCTACATTTAAATCTTCCTAATGTAGCAATTTACATGTTTTATCAGTCGACATAATATTTTGATGTGAGCATTGCATTTTGCCAAAATGACCACATAAAAGCCTACTACATCGTAGATGAGCAAGAAAAACAGGTACCAGTATCAGTACAAATATACTCCTTGCATGTGTGAAAGAAAGAAAGACAGGGCACCTTTGTGTAGCTTGTTTCACCAGAAACTAATTGACATATAACCATCACATGTATTTTATTTGTATATACTTGGCAGGGGGTGGACACAGAGCGTGAAAAATATAACCACTTGAAAAATGGAAATAGGTGCAAACTAAAGCCTTGGAAGTTTACATCCAAAATATCTCAGCATTGTTCTTCAAAATGTTTTTCACTCTGGCAACCATAGTCATGTCTTTCACCAATCCCGTAATCAACCAATAACACAATAGCACTTGTACAATGAACCCCCATCAATGATCAAACTTGAGACCACTGTCGAGTATTCAGTCAATAAGATGCCCTCATCTAGTTGTAGAACTTATCTGGATGTCCCAAAGAGTAATGTCAACTCCCTTAAAAAGAGTTGTTCAGAAGATAAAGAACTCGATCTTTAACTAAGGAAATGGCAAGCCCTTTGCATGCCAAAGAACAGTCTGTATCTTCACATTTGGTTAACCAGAATGCAATCTGAAGGTATCATGAAACTGGAGACAATGTTCATAACCCTAAAAGACTAAAACCACTCACTAACACTTTCCAAGTTTTAAAGAGAGATGAGAACGAGGAATGCAGACACTAGGCAGATCTCACGCTTTGCTTGCCAAAATTCCATGTAAAAGCAACCAATTATGCTTGTTTCCTTCAAACTTATCTTCAAAACAAGAGAGGCTTATTCTTCACCACCATCCAAGATAGTTGTGCGATAATACAGATTGTACTTTCAGTTGAAACACAATCTCCCATTTCTATTGAGGTACACTATCTTAAATTTGTGGACACCTTCGCTCTGTCTTGTGAAACTTTTATAGACTTCCCAGCATCATCTGATTGACTGCCTTCAATGGCAATATTTCCCATTGCTACCTCAGCATTCTTCACAGCCTCCCTTGCACTAATGTCACTCGTCTTCTTTTCCAGGATGGCCTCATTACAATTCTGGATTTGCCCAGAGGGAACTGATGGTTCAAGAAGCCGAGTAACAGCATTAAACCACGGGTGAAGAAGAGCTTGTTCAGCAGTGGGTCGCTTCTCAGGTACAAAGTCTAAGAGTGGAACGAGAAAATCAGCAAAATCAATCGCATCCTGTTCAGGAAAATTATATTTTTCTGCAAGCACTTTGTTCATTGGCCAAAACCGTAGCCGCCGTATATGTCTTAGATCACCATGCCTGTTAAAAAAGTCACGAGAATACCGTCCACCTAAAGCAATCTGGGATCATTAAGAATACAAACAAAAGCATATTATGATTTAAGAACATAGACCAGGAACAGAAGGTACTTAACCTGATACTTTCTGGTACTTTAAGACCTAAATATACAGTAGAACTGATGGGGAGACAAAAGGCAAAACTCAATACTTACTTTCCGGGGCATCATACCAAGAAGCTCCATCATCAAGGCCAGGTGATCCTATGAAGCAAAACATCCAACAACGAAGGGTGCATAAGATTCCATACAGTCCACAATATGCATTTATGATTTATCTTACAGAAGCAGAGAAAACAATGTTATAAATCACAGATGGACAAGTCACAAGACATCACTACTGTTTTTCTTTACAAATTCACAAATAGTGAAGTCATGATTTGTCCTAGAATTTACTTTCCTTTTTCAAAATGACAGATGCATAAGCCCACCTTGAAGTCTAAGATTGTTTTCCTTTCAATGATTTGAGATTGTTAGTTATCAGATCTTTCTCTTTGAAACCTGTGGTAGGTGGGATGAGGGAATTTCTCCTCCATTTCAGAAAGATTATGGTGGGCACGCATTCATATTTTTCAAGTGTATTTCAGAAAAGGATTGAATAAAAGATCAGCTCCTTCCTTTCTTTCCCTTTTAACTTAGTAGGGCATGGGCTTTTCTTCATTTTAGTTTATCAGTGTCACACACACACACACACACATTTCTTGCACCCTGGGCTGTAAGAGCACCTTGCTTCCCTCAGTGCAAAAAGGATATAAGCTTACATGACAAATAATCTTAAAATAGAGATGCAATGCATATTATCAAAACATCAGAGAGATGGAAGGAGTATACACCCAAATGATAAAGCAGATACTGGACAACTACTATCAATTGCCTCAGTAATCTGACATAAATGATAAATACAAATATCAACGCAACAGATGATCACATAAGGCATAGAATACCAGCTTGGAGCAGCATTGCTTTCTCCTGATTAAAGTTTGCTAATACATTCCTTTCGAGTTTCTTAGAGCTCCCTTTTCTTCCATTTTTTTCTTCATTTCTTAGAAGTGGCAGTGTTAGTGCCAAGAGTGGTATACTGCGATTTTCAAGCTGTTATTAATGCCATATTACTTTCAAGTTTACAGAGTGCTATTTCCATACTACATTGTCATTTTACTAGGAGTGTACTGAGTCTGATACATTTTTATTATTTTGTGAACATAATGGTGAGACAAGCCTGTTTCTGCTCCAATATGTAAGATATACTAATAATATAAATCAGTATTTTGCTTTGATCCCATATGAGGGCTTCCATATTAGTGTTTTGATAGGCCAAAAGATAGCACAATTATAAAGAAATTGCATATGCAAAGGCCCTGAAAACTTCTACAAAATATATGCATACCTCATCTCTGTCAAAGTTTTCTCCACTATGAGGATCAAACAATACATCACCGGTCGCAAGCTCAAAGGCAATGCATGCAAAGGACCATATATCTGCTGAAGTAGAGTATTTAGATCCAAGAAGAACCTCTGGGCATCTATATTGTCTTGTTTGAATATCACTCGTGAACTGCTTGTAGGTCCAGCAAGCATTGCCAAAATCAACCAACTTGCATTTGAGATCAAGTGATGCCAACAATCTCTGTCTTGTAGTACGGCTGGCTTTTCTGTAAGTTTTATGGTGCTTTTCAACCTCTACTGTTTCCACAGAGACATCCAAGCTTTTTTTGCTTGAAGCAATGTCAGCTACGTTGTCTTGAGATTTTCCATCCAATTTTCCCCCTTGAGATTCAATGGTATCTTTCTGGTTTTCAGGTGCAGATTCATTTTCTGGTTCATCAACACTATTTACACAAGCATTTGCTGCTTTCTTGGCATTGCGTCTCAATTTCTTCTTCTGATTCCTTGACAACCCTCCGTTTGCACTTTTACCCTCCTTGAGGGAAGAATTTATAGGGAATGTGGACTTATTTTTGTTAGTGAGAAGCACGGGCGAAGTACCAGATTTCCTAGGATCTTTGGCAGGGTCAATTGTAGACAAGAGGAGAATGTTCTCAGGCTTGAGATCTGTGTGAATAATAGAAAGCTGACGATGCAAGTAGTCCAATCCTACCAATACATGATAGCAAATTTCCTTCACCCTGTGCAAGGGCATGCCCCTATAGTCATGATACTTGATAAGAGTCAACAAATTGTCTCCTAAAAACTCAAAAACCATGCACACATGCTGCCCATTTGGTCCAGTGTGCTTGAAATGATCCAGCAATTTAACCACACACTTCTTGTCATCTACATCACCTTCGGCTATTTGCTTCAATATTGCAATTTCATCCATGGCTGCCTCTGTGTAATGCTGTGCACTCTTCTGTACCTTCAATGCCACATATCTCTGCTCCAAAACAGAAACAAAATTAGTAATAAATCATCAACCAGAAGGGCAAATCCCAAATGTCCTCTGAACCAAAATTCAAAAAAAGGCGTATAAAAACCATATCCAATTACAATATTTCAAACCCAGTTGCAAAATGACAAGATTTCTTGAAACAGACACACACAAGAAATTTATATCTTCAGGCAGACGTGGGATTTTGGAAACCTAGTAGAGAAAATAAAATACTTCTGCAAGCAAAAACTGTTAAAAGTCAAACTCATTGCCAAGAAGACAAAAAAGGAAGATGTTTTCTCAAGAAGCGCATTTTGAAAACAAATAGCAATGCACAAAAGTTCCCAATGAAAAAATAAGAAAATATACATGTTTTTAGATTAAATAAATAAATCAATAGAATATATTTATAATTTTATACCCATTAGAAATAGATACAAAAATCTAAGTAATTATAATTCCTTCCATGATATTCCAAACGATGAAAACTGATATAAACAAGCTGATAAGCAACAGAAACAAGATCTTAAAAGCCCAGCACCCTTGATCGAAGATTCAAAACCCTGATTAAATTCTGACTACATTCATTTTTCATTTCTTCAATTTTGACTCTATGAAAGGAATAGAATAGAATAGAATAATTTTGATTACGTCCTCAGGATACTCTAGGATCTATGAGAACTTAGAAGTAAAAATGTTAAAAATTGCACAAAGAATTACTCTAAAGATTGTCTTGACTCTCTACATAGCACTCCTCCTATATTGTCAATACTCGTTTTTAATGTTCTAGAACATCCTTAATATGGCTGCCTACTTGTTTAGTGGCCAAATTCAACAAGATATGTAACCTATTCAATAATCTTGCTTTATAAGTGTTTCTCTTACTTGCTCATACATAGGATAACACAGAATCACATGCATTTCATCCTCAACTTCCCTTCACTTCCAATGCAAGCATAGACACTCTTCCCAATTTATATTTTTCCATCTCCCTGTTTCAAGTTCAACTGCTAGGTGATAAGATCTTAGCCTGTACTGAGAACTTGTTTTTTATGCATGGAGATCCTCTTGGAGGTATTATTGTTCTCTGCAAGTGAACGATGGCTTATATTGATAGAATCTCATTTTCTTGCTAGTATCCTGCCAGAGATTCTCTATTACCTTTTACTGTACAGTGTACCAAGCCCTGAATAGTTTATGGTTTATCAAGTAAATCTACTTCTTCAACTCCCCATTATAAATCAATTTCATCCCAGCAACCCTCAGCATGATTCTCATTACTTGAAACAGTAATCTATTTGTGTCCATATGCCTTACTTTGATTAAATATACCAGAAATCCTTCTCCCTCTAAGAATAGAATACACATTTCTGGCATCTGCCATAGTAGCAAGATTTGAATATGATTCGGTACTTGAAAAAAATTGTAAAGAGAGTGTCCAGTATAGCTCCAATATGGAAGTATACATCTCATTGATATGAAAATATGCAATTTGTTCCAGATTTTAATTGAAATTTCAACCTAAGGAACGTCCAGCATTCCTTGAATGTTTGATGATTTAGTTCATATTTACAGGTAGGTGTCTTTAGGATTTTTTAAATATTTTGGGGGATTTTGGGCTGTTTTTTTTGGGTTTATAAGTTGACAGGGATTAACAACATGAGGTATATTATCAAAAACAATCAAAAGTAAATTGACAAGGTGTATCCATACTATAAAGGAAAATTCACCAAATTTCAGCCTGCTGCCAAATAAATTCGTACTGTTTCCAAATTTACAACAAAGGATACAGCCAAACCTAGCTACTGTGGCTTTTGCTAACCAAAGGGGTTTATACTTTTACTCTAGATACCTATTTCTGCAAGCATCATAGGGAAAGGTCCTAGTTCTCCTAGACCTAGGACCTTTCCCATCTACCAGGGTTGCATTCTTGATATGGTCTACAGTCTGCCCCGCTAGAATGTGATGAATTTCAAAGGGACGAGGCTGAGTGCAAGTCCTGAGCGACAATTTTGACAGAATATCTACCCCTCAGACTTAGCACCTAAGTTACGGAAATCCTTTTTATGCAGAACAACCCCTAAGAACCATGTTTCTGAAAGCATTTTCATACAAAATTATTAAAAAATAAATACATAAAAAGACAGAGACCCTGAAATGGGATCTTTTTTCTCGCAGTAAACAACATTTCGAGACCTAGAGCTAAGAAAGAGCAATTTCTTTTAAGACACAATCTACAGTTAGTTCAAAAGCCTTAGTGATATTTCTCCTAAAAGAAAAAAGCATTGATGATAAACTCTAAAAGGGATACGTTTTCTCCATCAAAGAAATTGAAACCACGGCTCACGGTTTTCCCAACCTGATTCCTGAAAATAGACTTATGGTTGAACTGTTCGGGCTAAAACCGAAAAGGTCTTCGAAAAAATGAAACAAAATATATCTATTTCTGAAAAGATTGCAGTACCAAAATGGAAAATGAAAGGAAGCTATGACCAAAACATGAAACAAAATAAAAAATAGGTATGAGAGACCTTGAAATGTACATACATTGTTTTGGGTGTCCCAGGCAAGCCAGACCGTGGAGAAATGACCCCATCCCAGCTTGGACTGGACAAAATATCTCCCTCCCTTGAAAGAGTCGCCTATCCGCACCGCATGGTATCCTCCTCGCCTGTAATCATCCGTGCCCTCGTCCTCAGACGAGGTGCAATCGCTGCTCTCACTGTGAGCCTCAGCCCCCTCGACCTCTTCGTCCTCCGGTTTCCTGCTGCTCATCCCTGCTAAATCTTCTGCCTTCTCCATCCCGACCGATCAATAAACCAATGAAAAAGCTCGGAATGAGCGAAAATCAATGGATATTTTGCAGCAAAAATCCCTTCGGCGCTCTCTGCAAAGCTTCCCTCTTTTTGCCCTCTCTAACTAATTCATGTCACGCCTATTAGCCAATCTTAAACTTATATATATAAACCGGTGTTAACCGTCGTGTGGTCTGAACAATGATAAATTTTCTCCATTTTCATCCGTTTTTAATGCTGGGAATTGTTTGTTAATTTTCAATTCCAATCTTCACCTTATTCGTCGCGGTCGATTTATCAAAAGCGATCTCATGGTTGGTTTGGTTTTGCGGTCGAGGTACATTTTTGGTGGTGATTTAAGATTTGTTGGTGCTTTTGGTATCATGTCTAGTGGGTCGTTTTTGACTTATAATTATTATTTAATTATGTTACTTTCAAATAGTGAAATATTGTTTCACTTACAATTTTTTATAACAATCTTGTTAAATCTTATTAATTCATTTTTCTATGTTGAATGATTAACATGGCATCTTAAGAATATGCTTATAAAGCAAGTTGATATAAAAAACCCAAGCCTTACCTAAGTTAATAATTAATAATTGATTGATGTGTAAATTTTAATAAATATTTTCTCATATATTAATATAGAGTGATAACTTCTCCGGATGCAGGTGATGGGACGAGCATAAACACCCGCGAACCCAGTCACATGGCATAGGGACACACGGACGAACTCTATGGCGCAAACGCTCAAGAGGATTCGAGAAGGCGGTCGCCCAAGGCTCGGTTCATTAATCCCCCTCGATGTTGATGTCCCCTCGACCTGGTTGGACTCGACTTCGAAGTACCACATCCAGGCGATTCCTTCATGTGGCTTTAAGGAGCCTAGGTTTCCGTCACCTCGGCTCGTTGATTATCATGCGTGTCAGTGCAATGTTCTACATCCTCCACAGACATGCGAATTGGGCTCCTCCCACCTTCTGGTTCCTACTATTCGCTGCCACCCACCTTCTTACTCCTCTCGTGAGCCAGCTTCTGCTGTTCGCAGACATCTTACAGACTATGTTACAGGCCCACTATGGGACTCTCTTCATCTAGTCTTCGAACATGGGCAAGCCGAAAGGTTCCAGGGGCAGAGGGAAGAAAAATGATATCAACAAAGATTCAGAAGACATGGACAAAGGCTATGGGGAGGAGGTTACTGTCCCCGTCCGTCTGCTGATCGACAATTGGGAGGCCAGGCTAATGGCGGACCGCCTCTCCACTAAACGCCCTGATAAGCAAATTGATCCTTACTGGCTCGTTAAGAATATGCTTGGGTTGCTGATGGAAGACCTGCTAACCAACTAGGCCATTGCCAGAAACGCCACTCAAACCTTGAAGGCCACCCTCCCCAACATGGAAGCTATTCTAGGCAGTCTAGAGAGCACTTTCAATTGGCAGTCTTATGCTCCCAGCAGACACCCTTTGCCCAGCAACATTGGTAGAAACAGTTTTAGGGACCTCTCCTCCACGGCGGGAACAAGTGAGCCCGAGCAAAGGCAAAGCGCCATTGTCCTTCCCAATCCCCACCACCACGGACCCGGTTCTGTCCAAGCGTGTCCGCGGCAACCAGGGATTCACGCCCTACAGGAAGACCACACCCCTGCCTGTCAAGTTACCAGTGCATGACTCGGTCGCAAAGGAGTATCCTCCCTACCCCATCCTGGAAGAGAATCCTGCTGACACTCATACCCTTGTAGCAAATGCCCCTACAAATGCTCAAAGCTAAGAAGTCTATGGCCACTCCCTGTGTTTTCTAGATTTTCTTTCTTTCTATGTTTAATAGTTTTTTAGCTTACAGTTCCAAAGGTTTACACAGACAGCTTTGTTTGACTGCAACGCCCTGGACCTCTTACTCAGGGCAGGCTTTATGTAATTTTGAGCAGTACCATTTTGATCTCTTCGTGTTTTTGGGTTGGTGGCTACACTCTCTCAGGCCACCACAGACTGTAAAAACTCATGTATTTTGGACCTTTTTTTATTAATAGAATTTTGCAGCTTTATAAAAAAAAAATATAGAGTGATAATTTAGGTAGTTGTGTTAATTTTAATAAATATACACTTTGAGTGGGTTTAGTGGTTAAGAACATGTATTTCTTCCTTGAAGGTCATAGGTTCAAATCATGAGGGGGTAGGGTATGTACACCTATGTCGACTTTAGCAATTACATCGCAGAGGGGTCTCTTGTCCCATAAACAAGAAGGTCACATACATCAAATTAGTGTCGTCCCTTATCCCCTAAACAAGAGGGTCTCATACATCAAATTAGTGTGCTTGGGTCTCTTGTTTCGTAAACAAAAGGGTCGCATACATCAAATTGGTGTGGTCCCTTATCCCATAAACAAGAGGGTTTTATACATCAAATTAGTGTGCTTGGCTGTGAACTAAAAATAAATAATAATTATTTTATTATTATTATATACATTTATTATATTTATAAGTTTTTATTGCTTATGAGTTTCCCTCCTTTTTTTAAAAGATAGGTGATTTGGAAAGTTTTCTTGTTCATTAAAAATAAAATGATTGAAAAGTAAAAAACAAATGATGTACATCTTCAAAATTACATTGAAAACGTGGTCACTAGTACATAAGCAACTCTAGGGATTTACATGGCATCAACAAGCTTTGCACCATTTCATTTAGTGCAATGATGTACAAAAGAAAAATGGGAAAAAGGTAATCTTGTAAATGTTTTAGATTTCCAATGGGGAGATGTAACATCTAAATCATATATCAAAACATGGGCCTAACTAATTATAATTGTAACTAATTTTTGTATTCAATTAAAAATGTTGAAATTGAATGTCGAATTCATATCTTCATATGTAGGGACCATCAACCCAAATTAAATTACTACAATGTATATTTTTTTCGAGAAGATGTAATATTTTTATTTATCAAGAAAATATTAAAAGAAGTTTAAGTAGGGTATAAGTAATCAACACATTGAGGCCGAAGGTTGAGGCCGAAGGTCAAATCGTACCTAAATTGTTAGGAGAATTCATATCCATCTCCTTAGGACCTAAACCTAAATGGGAACCTCTTAACTTAGTCTCACTATAGACATACTCATGTAACCTATCCCTTTGAACACCCTTAAACCCTCAACCAACATGCCATAAACATGCAACTAGGCACGTGTGAAACACATCTATGGATACTTAAGTGATCAACACATTTTGTCATGTTGTATTGGGTACACATTTTGTCATGTTGTATTGGGTAGATGGGGATAGGAACACTTCAAGCTTGGGCAACTATCTTCCTTTCCCTTGAGAGTTTAAAGACCTCCCTATGGTTAATCAAGTGATTTTGTTCCTTGATCTTCCCATGGGAACACTTCAAGCTTGGGCAACTATCTTCCTTTCCCTTGAGAGTTTAAAGACCTTCCTATGGTTAATCAAGTGATTTTGTTCCTTGATTTTGTCATGTTGTATTAGGTAGATGGGGATAGGAACACTTCAAGCTTGGGCAACTATCTTCCTTTCCCTTGAGAGTTTAAAGACCTCCCTATGGTTAATCAAGTGATTTTGTTCCTTGATCTTCCCATGGTTCATTGAACAACTATGGGTTATGTGCATGAACTCAAGATTTGTATTATAGTGATCTTTAATTAATCTCCTATTATTAAATTCGAAGTGGGACTCCATATGATATTAATGTGTGAAGTTAAATATCATAAATTATCATTTCAAAGATTTACAATAAAGATTTTATTAGTTGGTTAAGAAGGGGAGGTAGAAATCCACCTTGATGTTAAATGAAAGACTCTAATAAAATAAAGTAAAATATCCTTCATCAATTGGGTATAGCCCAAGTGGTTGTGGGATGGAGTGTTATCCTCCCCATCCAAGTTCTATTCTCACAAGTGATATGATGAGCTCATAATGAGTATATTATTGTAACGGCATGAGTCATTAGGTGAGATAGCAACTAGCCTCCTCTAGGTGCTTTACATTGAATTTTGGGAAGCCATAAGATCAAATCCACCGACTTTATTCATTTATTGCTTTAATCTTATAGACGATGGACAGTGAGGATTCACAATTTCACTTTGTGATTACTTAGAGTCTCAAATGCTTGACAACAAGTGATTTATAATAGGCCAAGGAGATGAAGACCAAAGCAATTGCAAAGGTTGAATCTCCTACTTTGGGAACAAAAAAAAGTTATACTTTATACTTCAAAAATAGTATAGTTTGAGTGGGTCTAATGGTTAAGAACATGTGTTCTCTATTAGGAGGTCACGGGTTCAAATCTTGAGAGGGGTAGAGTATGTACACCTTCGTAAACTTTAGCATTAAAATTATTGAATAGAAAAGATCCCTTATCCCACAAACAAAAAAATCGTATACATCAAATTTAGTATCTAGCTTGATTGTGATCTTAAAATGTTATTATTATTATTAATAATATTAATGAAAAACACAATTCACAACTTTTCAAATAACATTACAATTACATTATCTTTCTTATAAATTTTAATTTACAACATTCTCTTTTAATTCTTTTAATTTTAAATATTATTATAAAAAAATATTTTATTCATAAAAAGACAAGATAAGTTGGTGAAATTGTAGTGTTGCTATTGTCTTTAATTGACGTTGACATGTTTGCACATTACAGATAAGCTTACCCACAACCGAAAGAATGGATAATTAAGGTTATCGTCAGCATAGGATCGAGCCAAATGGTCCACCCCATATCAAAAGTGTATAAAAATACCCTCTTCAAAATTATGTTTCACACATAATTTTTAAAAGAAAGACATTCGCATTTCCATAAAAAAAAAGTTTCAAAAAGAAAAATGCATTCACATTTTCATAAAAAAAAAGTTTCAAAATAATGTTAAAAAAAGACATTCGCATTTACATAAAAAAATGTTTCAAAAAAATGATTAAACTTTACAAAAGCAGCATTTATAAAACAAAAATAATAATGATGGATATACTCTGCCTAGGTTTCCATAAAGACTAGACAATAGAGGATAACTTTGAAATAAAAAATAAAATGATAGATAGTTCCACTTAGTATACGTTACTAAGTATACCCAACAACAAAACAAAGATACAAATTACTTCAATAATATAGGAGGTTTAAAATGTTTATGTATAGCTATGAGACCATGTAGATAGTTTGTGTGGCAACCAATTTGAGTTTTAGTAGTGAATGGAAGTAACTTCTCTAGCTTGAGAGGTTTACAAGGTGCTCCAAATTTATTGAACAATCCTTTATTAATAACTAAATACATTGTTGTAGGTAAGTTATTTATTCTACATCATATTAGTCATGAAACATATGTGATTTCACTTCACATCAATTCAATCAATGAAAATTTGTTAGAAATTCTAAAAAAATATATTAAAATGTATGAAGAAGTAACTCACAATGATGCATTTATCAATGCATATTTTTAAATGCCACAAAAGTTAGAATAGCTCCCATCTACTCCATAGTTGAGAAGTTAAAATATCGATAACTATTCCTTCAAGATCCCTTCATTACCACGTCATATACTTAGCCTCTACCATCGGAGATCTCCCTTTGTTTGTACATGCATAGAAGTAATTAAAAGCCTTGATTGTCGTAAGACCTTGCAAGCTAATGGTAAGTAGCAACAATGAAACAAGGTAATGGACAACAAATCAATGGGTATCATAATAATACCTTATAGTTTAAGGTTACAAGATGTTATTATAGATATCGACTTAAGGACAAAAGAAAAGAACAAAAAGAGAGTATTAATGTGGAACAAATCCCAATATAAAGATATGCCACTATAACAAAATAACACATAGCATCATATAAATATCAACCACAAGCGAACCACTCATAACATATAACACCAAAACTATCAATAATATTAGTACTGAAGTGGACGAAATATATCACATCAACCCTCTAACAAATGAAAAAGTTCACAAAATAAACAAATTTGAGTTGACATGTTGTCTCTCTATGGTCAAGTGGGATTCCTCTCATAGTAATCCATGTACCAATCTTTGAAACACCATGGTCAAGTGGGATTCCTCTCATAGTAACCCATGTACCAATCTTTGAAACACCACTGTACTAATGTATGAAACACCATTGTACCAATCTCTGAGTGATTTGAAGTCATGTACTTGTAGAGTTCACATGCAACTTAATTTAAGTGCCCTCTTATCATCAAGCAAAATATTTTCAATAACATGAAACCAATCCAAGTCTTCCCAATTCCTCCATAAGGAAATTCTTACCAATACCAATTATAATATTATAAAGTCTTAGTGTATATATTTTAGGGGCATGTACTAACTAGTTTTTGTAATATATTACACAAAAGATTAAGTTATAATGCTATACAATAGTTATTGTTGATGTTAATATGCACTCAATTATTATTAGGAACATGAGATGTTTTCAAAGAATTTTTATAATACATTGAGATTATAAGTGCACTTAATTATTGAAGGCTCTCTTCGCTTTGGGTTGGTCTGTAACTTAGGGTTTGATGGCTTTCTTGATGGTTTTTGAAGCCTTTTAGGTGGTTTCTGATGGTTTAGAAGCAGTAGTCCATAACCTAGGGTTACATGTGTGATGTGCTATAGGAACTTTTCCTTAAATATGGCACTTGAAGCGATTTATCGGTGGGGGTGTACCCTTCCTTTAGACCTCTCATGAACTTGCCAGTTCAAGGATTTCAACTATCTTGTTGGCAGGTGTTCTTAGGTTTTTCATTTATTGATTAGACATTTTCTCCTTAAAAGTCTCATCCCGGAGACAGGTTTTTGTCAAGAGGGGAGCCACATGGCTTCTCCTCGTGGGCCATCATTTAGTGTGACTCCTTGTGAAGCCTAAGAAGTCTCTTCTGAGATTGTAGATGATTTGGCGGTTGTGGGTGTGTCTACGGACTTCTTAGAGGTCTCCATTTCGACAAAGGATAGAGTTTCCTTGACTAAGGGGAACCTCATTCAGTCGGAGTTGGAACAACAAGTTGGTCATTTTCTTCCTCCGAAGAATCCTATTTCAGGCCTTTGTGTGGAGGTGAATTTAGACTTGGTCTCTTCCCTACTTGTGGAGGGTTTATTGGATGGTAAAAATACTGGTTTAAAGAAGCTCTGGTGCATTCTATTGAAGTTCTCTCAAAATAAATTGGATCTGGGTGCAATCTGGACATGCAATAGATTCTGAAGATGTCTAAATCGATGTTGGTGGGCCGCTTCTTGGGTAAGAATATGAGTTTCTCCCATTTTAAAGCTTGTGTTGGGCGTGACCCAAGTAGAAGCATGTTTGATGGCATAGCCTGAGTTAAGGACGTATTGATGGTGGAAGTACGAGTTAGGCGAGGCCTAACATCAACCTATTTTGGGAGAAGCAACTCCGCAATTCCCTGGAGTAGGGCGTGGAGCGAAGCGAAGTGGAAGATAAGGACCTGTCCCCTTAGTCAATGCGAAGTACTAAGGATCGACGAAGTAGTTGGAGCAGCCAAGGAAGAAGTGACGGACTGACGAGCTACATGAACAAGAATTAAAGAGACAAGATGGTGCAAAGGACACGGCATGGTACAGATAGCGCCGTGCGGTCAGAACAGGCGGCTATCAGAAGAGCGTCAGAGCCAAGAAGCGGTGCAAAGGACAGTCGAGGACAACAAAGTAGCTGAGAAGTTATGGCAAAGTATGGTTAGCGATGTAACTGCGCTGTTTTGGGGGGTTAAGGGTACTATGGGGTTTCGGCCCACAATTATTGTAAAGATGTGACCTTTGGGCGCAATCTATAAAAGGGTCAATTTTGCATAGGGAAGGGTTATATTTTGCTAGAGTGAT
Organism: Larix kaempferi; assembly: GCA_027924585.1. Taxonomy (NCBI): domain Eukaryota; kingdom Viridiplantae; phylum Streptophyta; class Pinopsida; order Pinales; family Pinaceae; genus Larix; species Larix kaempferi. Next base: position 4,701,073 of record BSBM01000705.1, read on the forward strand.
AGACTATTATTGTAAATTTGTGCTGAGAAATCTAAGAGAGAAAAGGATCTACAGCTGAGTGCGCAGAGACCTATTGTAGAGAAGAGTCTGCAGCTGTGTGCGCAGAATGGAACTGTTGACCCTTCCCGTTAATAGAAACAACAGTTCTCATGGACGTAGCTCCCATCCGGGGGGTGAACCACGTAAATACCTCAGTTGTGTGATTGTTTCACGTTTACGTATGTTCATGTTTTTACGTGTATTTTCATGTGTATGTTGATGAGAATAATATGTTAAGTGTTGGACACTCATACTCAAATATTCTAAGTGTTAATGAATGAGAATAGAAATGATGTGCTAAGTGTAAGAGCATGCATAACGTTGTGATGTTGTGTTGAATATGCTAAATGTGCAGTTTCCTGGTTAGAATAGTAGTTGCGTAGTTGAACGAATAACAATAGTTCAGCGAAGTTTGTATTGCTAGACTGTGAAGTGCGTAGTCACGTATTTATACTGTTATAACATGGTAAATTGCATAGCTTTAAGTAAAGTAAGAAGTCACACTATTCATCACAGCCTGTAGCGAGTGCGACGGTCCGGAAGCGTAGTCCAGAGTTGTGTTGTTGTAGTGCGGTGTGGGTAACTACCGCTTGTGCACGGTCTCGAAGTGCGTTGTGGTATTAGAAGTGGATGCAGAGTAAGTGTGACTCCACTTAGTGGACCTATTTCTAGCCGCGCATCACTGGGTTACAGAAACTTGATTCTGTAGCCACCCCATAACTTCGCCTCGGGTGAGACCTCAGCCTGTTCGCAAGTTGTTGCTGAAAGGGCTAGTGAAAAGGGGTTTTGTTGGGTCTATAATTACGCAGAACTCAGGTCAGTCAGAGAAAGATAAAGAGACCAACAAATGATTTCGTTACCATGCTTGAACTGGTGATTTGCTCTAGTAATTGGAATCCTAAGAGGACAGAGATACAGAACTGGGTGACTAAGACAGAAAAGGAGTTTGCGAAGAAAGAAAACATAAATCTGTGCTTATCTACGGAAGGGTGGTTACATAAATACCTATTTCTTGGCTTACACAAAATTTTCTTCGCATTTTTTGGTAACGAGGTACACGAGTGGATATCAAGACTTACAGAACGAAAGAACTGTTTTCAGGGTGGAGAACCTACAGAGTGGACTCCAAAGCTGATTCAACGGCTTAAAAAGGTTGATAGCCTGATTTTAAGAGCAATAGACTTTTGGTTGGATAACGTACTAGAAGGCTATGTTACAGAATTTGTTGTGGACACTTTGAAGTCTTACAACGCAGCAGAAGGTGATTTCTTCAAAGGATTCAGAGGTAAGTACCTGAAAAATCTCAGTTTATGCATTAAAGTGTTGTTAGCAGAAAAAGGTGTCTTAAGAATGCAATAAGATTCCCAGGAATTTGATTATGTAATGTTCAGCAACACAGATAGTGACACTGAGGAAAAAATCTATACATTGCGAAGTGGTAAAAGATATAAGCCTAGCACTAGAAAGAGGTCTCCTGAAGTCGAACCTCACATACCCGTAGAAACTGAGTTAGAAGGCGACAAACAATCATATCAGGGTGAGTTTGATAGTGAAATAGAACCTAGAACAACTACCTATCAGCCTATCACTCCGCAGAAACCTCCAACCGACAAAAGGAATACTACTAGTTTGCATAACACCAGTAGCATTAACACCGCAGGAGTTAATACTCAGAATTAGCCAAGCAGTGGCATACCTAATCCATCTCATAATACTACACCTCCTAGAATAAGGATGACAGATGACATTAAGCTACCTATCTTTAAAGGAACTGGTCTAGAAGACCCAGAGCAACATTGGTTTCTTTGTGAAGCAATGTGGAACGTTAAGAAAGTACAGGATTATGCTGCAAGACAAGCTGGGTTGGTTACTGCATTCAGAGATAGAGCCTTGACATGGTTCATGAAATATTCTGGTAGACAAAATAGAACATTAGTAGAGATCAGAACTGAGCTGATAAGAGAGTTTAAGAAACCTAAGTCATAATCTCAGTGTATCATAGAGCTAAAATAAATCAAACAAAAGCCTAGTGAGATTGTATGGGAGTTTGATCAAAAATTTAAAGCACTACTGGATCAAGTAAGTTTCGAAATAGCACCACACCGACATCAAGAATGGTTCATAGTTGCGATGTTGCCCCATATCAAGTTACCACTCATGCAACAAAAGGTTACTTCGCAGACAGAGGCTTTAGAAATTGCGATGAAGTTAGAGGCTTTTCCCATAGGAGAAACTAGCACAAGAATGGTACAAATACAGACCCAGCTAGAAAACTTGACATTAAAGTTGCAAGACATAAAGAAAGGAAAATAAACCAGAGAAGAGGTTTGGTGTACTAAATGAAAAGGAGAAGGACATTCCAAAGAACACTGCCCTGTATTCCGAGATTACATCGGTAGTGGAGCATCGAACCCATTAAACCAACAACGAAAGCAAGGCCCATGGTGTGAAATTTTTCGATGTAGAGGACATCGCCCAGAAGATTGATATCTGCTACATAAATATGTGCTAACACCAAAGAACCTGTACTGCACATTCTGTAAGTCAGTTGGCCATGACGATAAAAATTGTAGAGCATATGATCTCATGATAGAAAGAAAACATGATGTTTACAGAGTTCAAGGAGAACCACAGAATAATAATGAAAATGTGCAATATGATCAAGGCACATACAGAGGACGTGGTGGATTCAAAGGAAGAGGACGAAACATTGGCCAATAGGGAAGAGGAAGAGGTCAGATTGTAATTTGTATGTTATAACTGCGCTCAACCAGGACATCTAGCCAGAGACTACATGAACCCTTGTACTACCTATAAGTATTGTAAGTCATTTGACCATGTCATTGAGACATGCCCTGTTTTGCAAGCAAAAATGCAAGAAAGAAGACTAGAAGAGTAGAATCAGAACATACAGATGATTGCAACTGAAGAAAGAAATAAGGAACGCAACATCTATGTTGTGACATGAAGAGGAGCTACGACAGGTGGAAATCAGAAAACTGAAGCCTCGACTTATGAGGACCACACCGCAAAGCAGAATCCTACTAAAGGGGCTTGGATAAGAAAAGCGACGGGAAAAATGCCTGCCTTTGATCTTGACAAAGAAAAATAAGCATTCATGGAAACCAGGAAATTCTTACAGAGCTCAGAACCTATGACCCCAAGAATCCCATTGCGAAGTGAATCAACGCCTGTGGTTGATATGCCAATTTCATATGATGGATCATGTACTGCAACAGACCACATAAGTCCTACTGCGCAGTTCTTACAGAGCTGCATGAAGTTGTTAAAGCATGAAAATTCCTTTGTAGAGCTACAAAGCCTATTCAGTCATTACGAACAGCGTAGTGCCATAAGCGAAGCACATAGTGCAGTTCACCATATCAAGAATCATAAAAGGACCGGTAAAGAGATGAGATTAAATGCGCAGATTGGAGAATTTGAAATGGACCAGATCATTCTTGACTTAGGCTCAGAGGTGAATGTCTTGACAAAGCAGACATGGGAACATATGGGTAAGCCAAAGTTATCATGGTCACCGATACAGTTGAGACTAACAAATCAATAGAAGGTTATACCTTTTGGGAGATTATCTGGTGTCCTTGTAGACATTGATGGAGTGCGAAGTAAAGTAGACTTCGAAGTGATTCAGATAGTAGATGATAGCAAACCATATCCTGCACTATTATGGATTGACTGGGAAATTGATAACCTCGCGATCATCAATCTCAAGAAAAAATCAAATGATATTTGAAGGACTAGATATCAGGGTCATCGCACCTTTAGTCCCTACACAAGGACCTAGATATACTGAACTAGTAAGAGAAGAATACAAAGCTCAAGATCTTGATCGTATCTACATGATGATAGTGAATCCAGCATATTACATTAGTCCTACTGTCGATGGGACATTAAGCTGGACAATTCTTGTGTACCAAACTCCGATGCAGTAATGGAGAAATGGCAGATCATAATGCATGAAGTATCAGCGTGACGATGTGCGCAGATAACAAAGTCACTACGCTGGATTGGAACAAAGGTAAGCACAATCCCTACTTATTATGGTATTGGAAATGTACATGCATTCCTTCATGAATATCTCACTTTAGTTCCAGCAAAACATAAGTTAGCTGCGTTAGATACATCACTGCACGCTACACCTGCTAGATGGTGGGCTGCGCGTAAATAGAATTTGAATACATGGGAAGAATGTAAGCACATGATGGAAATAAGATTTACAGAACAAACTAAGATTGTGCAAGCAAAATATAATGGACAGACTGATCCTAGAGACCACATAGAGCTTTGTTTGGAAGCTTGGATGCATACACCTAAGCAATAATGGGTGCACAAGTTTATACACACATTAGAGCAAATTTCAAAGAACTGGTACACAGAAGCTGAATTTCGCAGAGGCACAGTAGATTGGAACATACTGATAGCTGACTTTCAAGCAACTTTTAGTTTTGAGGATGATTGTCCAAATATTCATGAGGCTTTGCAGATAATAAAAAAGAAGGTATTCAATGATGCACTGTTACCTGTATATAGACAACCAGAGTGGGAAAGATAGTTAGAGCATGCACTGGAATGTTACAACGTCGCATTAGATGGAGATGAAGATGAATATCAGCGCGATGTAGACATACCTGAGTCTGAAGGAAAATGTGAAGTAGAAGGACCTGACTTAGAAATTCTAGAACTGAGTAGTCCTGTGAAGACTAGAAAGATCAACATTGGTATTGAGGATGAACCGAAGTTCGCTTCTATAGGGGACTACTGGGATGAAGAAACAGTAGGACATATTGCAGACCTATTGCATGAATACCAAGACCTATTTACTATTAGGTTCTTTGAAATGAAAGGCATTCTAGGAGACTTGGGAGTTATGAAAATACCTGTCAAGCCATACGTGAAGCCCATCAAGCAAAGACCCTACAGGCTGAATCCCAGATACAAAGAAAGAGTAAAAGCGGAGCTTGATAAGATGCTTGATGTGGGAATTATTGATCCAGTAGAAGAATCAGAATGGATAAGTCCCATGGTTATATAAGATAAGAAAGCTAAAGGCGAAATCAAGATCTGCGTAGATCTCAGAAAGTTAAATGATGCGTTGCTGCATGACCCATTTCCTACTCTATTCACAGACGAAGTGCTAGATAATGTTGGAGGAAACAAAGTAAACTCATTCACTAATGGATTCTCTGGATATCATCAGATCATAATCGCTATAGAAGATAGACATAAGACTACCTTTGCTACTGAATGGGGATCATATCAGTACATAGTTATGCCCTTTGGTTTGAAAAATGCACCTGCTATCTTTTCCAGAGTAGTTGTTGCTGCATTTAAATATTTTATCCACAAATTCTTAGAAGTATATTTTGATGACTGGACAGCATTTGGTTCACTAAAGAACCATTATGCGAACTTAAGAATGATGTTGGCGAAGTGTAGACAACATCAGATTTCCTTAAATCTAAAGAAAATCATTTTTTGTGTTCCTTATGGAATCCTACTAGGACATATTGTATGTAAGCAAGGACTGATGGTTGATACAACAAAGATCGCAGTTATTGTGAACCTACCAACGCCTAACTCAGTGAAACAACTACACACTACATTGGGACACACAGGATACTATAGGAAGTTCATCAAAGGATATGCGTTGTTAACACCCAAAAAGTGCTCACTAGCTCATTTCCTTATTCACATGACCCATTTGTCCACTTTTCCACCATTTGAGCCTCTAAAGCCATCAAAAGGTCACAAAAAAACCATAATACACCCCTTTTTCCCCTCAAAATGAATATTTTTCCTCAAAAAACATAAAAAAAAACCCTCAAAAAGGGTCCAGAATTCCCAAAAATATTAAAAAGGGAATAAAAATATTCAAAATATTCAAAAAAGGAAAAAGGAGGGAAAAGATACCTAAACCATGTTGGTCAATACCATTGGTTTCCTCAAAACCATAATGGTATTCCCCACCACCAAAAACTATAAAAAGGTGGTAGGGGCTCCTCACTTTCCATCCATCCATCATCCTATCCTCACGCTGTCAAATTGTCTCATGAGTTCTTGACCATTGTAGCAATCTTGGAGAAGAGACCATTGGAGCCTGGAGCATCCCACCCTTGGAGTTGCTCAACACCACAACATCCTCACCATTTGAGGTATTATAATACAAAAGTCATTTCTTATTTTGTTTCTTGTTTTTGTTCTTAAATCTTTTCAAATTTATTGTTATATACACATGTTAGATTCAAATTTATAATTTTTTTTGCTTTCAATATTTGAAACTGCTCTCACTTGTTGATAGGTGCCCATTGCACAAAGCTTGGTTGCAAAACCAAGCCAACATGCGTAGATCACTGCGCCTATGGAGAAATTACTGAAGAAAGAAGCGCAGTACATTTGGACTGAAGACTGCCAGAAAGGATTAGATATATTGAAAGAGAGAATGGTTGCTGCATCAATTCTAGTTTTTCCAGACCGGAGTAAACCATTCCATGTACATGTAGATGCTTCATCTATAGCATTGGGAATTGTGCTAGCTCAACCAAGTGAGGGAGGCACCAACCATCCCATTGCATTTTCAAGTAGGAAATTATCTTCAGCAGAAAAGAACTATACTACGACAGAAAGAGAAGGCTTAGCTATGGTGTATGCATTGCAGAAGTTCAAACACTATCTGCTAGGTTCGCATTTCTGTATGTTTATTGACCATTCAACTTTGAAGTACTTGGTCAACAAACCAATGTTAGGGGGAGAATATGCATATGGTTGTTGTTATTTCAAGAATATGACTTTGAAATCATCGTTAAGCCAGGAAGATTGAATTCAAGACCTGACCAGTTCTCTAGAATTGAGTCAGGCGAAGAACCTAGTAACTTGGAAGACAATTTACCAGATGTGTAGTTGTTTGCTATTCACATAGTATATGACTACTATAAGGACATTGTAGACTTCTTGACTACAGGTCTAGCACCTACATAGTTTACTACGCAACAGAAGAAGCAGTTAGTGGTAAGAGCAGCTGAATTTACCATAATTGCCGAACAATTGTACAAGCTATGACCTGATGAAGTATTGCGAAGATGTGTATTGGAGCATGAGAAACTTGTGATACTTTCTGAAGCACATTCAGGGGTATCTGGAGGACACTACGCAGGAAGAGCTACTGCGTAGAAAATTTTAAGAGCAGGACTGTGGTTGCCTACGTTACACAAGGATTCAAAGGAACATTGACGAAGTTGTGATGTTTTCCAAAGGACAGGGAAGCCATCTCGTATAGATGAGACGTTGTTTATGCCACAACTGACTTTGCAAGCATTTGATAAGTGGGATATTGATTTTGTGGGACCTATTAACCCACCAGGAAAGCGAATTGGTTCGAGATATATCATCACAGTTACAGATTATCTAACCAGATGGGCAGAGGCAAAACCAGTAAAGGACTGTAGCGCAGTTACTGCCGCGCAGTTCATCTTTGAGAATATTTTGACAAGATTTGGATGTCCGAAGAATTTAATGAGTGATCAGGGAACCCATTTCTTGAACAAAACTATTGCAGCTTTGACTGGAGAATTTCATATTTATCATCAGAAAAGCACACCATATCATCCACAAGCTAATGGCATTGTTGAAGCTTTTAACAAAGTACTGGAAAATGCATTGACCAAGGTATGCAATACAAACATGGATGATTGGGATCTGCGAATACCAGCGGTGTTGTGGGCATATACAACAACTTGCAACAAGGTGACAGGTCATACACCTTTCAGATTAGCATATGGAAAAGAAGTTGTCATGCCCATGGAATACATAGTACCAAGCTTGATAATCGCAGCCTTCACAGAAATAGTTGATGAAGAGATAATGGAAGAGAGGCTACTACACTTAGTTGGACTGGAAGAAGATCGCTTCATTGCAGGTTTTCACCAACAAGTGCAGAAAGACAAAGAAAAAGCATGGCATGATAGGCACATCAAGTACAAATTATTCTAGGTAGGAGATCTTGTCCTCCTCTATGATAGCAAGTTCATGAAATTTCTTGGAAAATTTAAAATGCACTGGTTAAGACCGTATGTTGTCAAACATGTTACTAACGGTGGCGTAGTTCAGTTAGCCATAGTCCTTGGAGAGAATTTGAAAGGACTTGTTAATGGAAGTAGACTAAAATCCTACAGGGATAGTCCTACCCCTCCATACATTAGTTAAGCATCACAATAAAATTCTAAGTGTCATGTGCATTTGAAACTGGACACTAAGAATGACAGAGTAAAGAGTCTACATGCAATTTTGGTAAAATGCGAAGTTTTCATGCAATGGAAGCTGTGTTCTGAAGCACACATAGTAAGTTGAGTTGTGAAGTAAGAAGAGGTTTGAGCTGCGAAGTTAACATCAAAGAAAGGGAAATGTGCAGTGAACCTCGTAACTCACATCTCCGCTAGGAGGGAGGGTTCGCACTGCGAAGTTAGAAGTCAGCAAAGGGGAATGCGCAGTGAACCTCGCAATTGCATGACCGCTTATGAAATTAGGAAAACTAACCATTACAGTTGTTGGTCTGAAAAGTAGTTATTATACAGTGTTTTGGAAACCATATGTTCTACAATTAAGGCATATTCATCCGTTGAAGACACATTCAAGGAAGGGAAAGGACCAAGATCTACGATAGATTTGGCCAGCGGACATAACATTTAATGCTAAGATAGTTGTTTTTGGGAAAACCATAGTGGTGAAAGGCCTATAAATAGTAAGGACTGCTTACTTACTAGTTTTACCATGAATTTTCAATTTTTACTGCTTTTAAATTTCTAAATTGTTCACAAGTTGAGAGCGATAGTTACCCGACAGTATATGTCTGAGCAGTCGACATTAGAGAAATTTTTGAGTGATTTCAGATGATCTGGTTTGCAAGGAGTTATGAAGACGCCCGTGAATCCATCTGTCCCAGAACGCGGTGGCTCATCCAGGTACTCACCGAGGAATCAACCGCAACAAAAGAAAGATAAGCAGCAAACCACTGACCAGGGAAATCTGAAAGCCGTGAGTGTTCGGAAGCCGGTTCCACCATGAGAGACCCAAGAGAGGCCAATCTGGCTTATTCTAGAGTATATCCCTCTAAGGAGAGCCGATGCGCGAGATGTGCTTCTCATCAAGAATGCACAATATGATATTCCCTTGCTGCCTATGTCAAGTTATGTGTGGCTTAAAGAGAATTTGCTAGGTAAAATCCCTGACTGCAAATTCTCTGATTATGATTTGTTGAGTCATGACAAGTGTCCACAATTCCAGCTTGATTAGTACATGTACAGGAAATACGATGAAGCCACCAAGCAATCGATAGTTATTCCATAGGCATGGGTTGCGCCATTGAACCCATTGAGATTGCTGAACTTGTTGCACATCCCACATTTTGACAGAAGTAATGATCTTAATGTCATGGTGTGCACACTATTGTCATGCATGCACCAAGGGTATCTATGGTTTGACCGCAAAGTGGATATTAACATTGACCTCATTGTTAGGATCACGAACCTATTCAAAAGGGGTGTCGATCCTACCGCTGAGTTCATCGAGAAAAACAAATATAAAGAATTAGCTCCACGGATGAAGAATTAATTCGGCCTAAGTAAGGGAAGTCGTGGTTACGTGACCACAGGAATCATAGATCAATCCTTGCGCTTCACAGTTCAGCTCCTCGGAGGAAGGATCCTAAGGAAGTGCAGGCCAAATGAAGTACCGGCTGCTGCAATATCCTTAGCTATGAAGGCTAAGGATGGATTTCAGTTCAACTGGGTGGGTTACTTGTTGAACGAGTTTTTAGAAGACGTCCGCGACACGCAAGAGAATGGAAATGCATTCCACTACAGCTGGTTACTGGTGTTGATCGCCTTTGTAGGGTGGAAGGAGCCTCACTACCAGCAGAGTCTCCCAGTTTTCCTTGGGGATTGTCGAGGGTCGAGGTTTGCTACTATGTGGGAAAACTCAAAGCCAGATCGCCAAAGGTTGAACAACATTCAGTTGCTCACTTACTATGAGTAGTTATGCGAAGTCATTCAGAAGACTCTGCGCATTACCATTGAGGTGACGACTCGCTATATCCAGAAGATGACATTCAAAGTCAGGCTACATTATATCTCCATACAACCGAGAGTGATAGTCGCACCTCCTAAATGGTATGGCGGGTTGTATCAGCTCGATGCGCAAAAGATCGAGTTGATAATGGAAGAATGGCCACCAGAATGGAAGGTTGATGTGCCAACCAAGATTATCACCACTTCCGAAGAAAGTGGAGTGAAGGATTTAGAAGCCGTAGGTGATGATACAACAAGTTCCTAGAATCCAAGACCTATCCAAGGAGCAAGTGAGAAAAGAAAGGAAGCCGACACAGCCGTGCCGAAAAAACTGCAAAAGAAGAAGACAAAAGCTACCAAGCCCCCTCTAGATGTGTAGTTGCACGACGATGACTATGAGTGCATCGAAGCTAGGGTATCAATACATATTGAAGAAACGCTTGCGTTGAAAGAAATCAAGGAAGGGGCAGCACAAGAAGGTATGATGGAGAGCCTCGCAGAGTTAAAGAGTTTGGTCACAAGAGTCGAACAAGTCCAGAGAGACTTGGTGAAAGAACCAGATTCCGATGATCGGTCAGGAGAATATTGCCAACGGAAAAGGAAGGCTCCTGCCTTTAACATGAGACCTCGGGTAGTCAGGATTGAGCCGATGAACATCATATTTCTGACAGTTGACGTTGCTGAAAGTGTAAAGAAGCTCTCACATCTAGACATCAATGTTGGGATGTTACCCATAGAGGGGTTGCATAATTTGCACACACAAGTTGTGGAGGAAATTTGGGATAGAGACTTAGTCTCTTATAACCAACACCTGAAGCTGGAGGAAAGATACACCGAGCTAAAATTTGAATGTGTGCAAAAAAATAAAGAGCTTGAGTACGCGCAAGTGAAGCAGCGGAAGGTAGAAGAGCCAGTTTCAGCAGTTTGTGTGGAGATGCCTGAATGTGATGAAGAGCCGGAGGTAGAAGCAACTATACTTAATATTGGTGTCGTTGTGGACAACCTTAAGGCAGAAATGAAGGAGATGGAAATATTCCACAAAGAAAAGGTTGCTGAGTTGGAAGCTCAACAACAATTTCGAACCTCACAGCAAGATAAGGAAGGAAGCGTCGAAGCATTGAAGGCTTATGCATAAAACATATCTGCAGAAGTGGTGAGATGTCAAATCTTGCTTGATGAAATTTCTAACTAAAGTTTGGGATACGCTGCAGGAAGAACCAGAACTGCAGAAAATCCAGGACGAGGTACAACAAAAGGAGAATGAACTCGATTATGCAAATATGGCTATGAAGGATTTGCCACCAAGGCAAAGAATCCAGAAGTTCGCCGAAAAGAGGGAGCTTCAGAAAGAGTTGGAAGCATTAAGGGAAAAGGAAGTTGAAGCATCAGTGAAGTTGCACCCACTGTAGGAGGAAGCGCTTACGCCGTCGAAAGAAATTGAGAAGAAGCTACAAGAACTCCGGACAACAGAAGATATTGTGAAGGAGCAACTTTTGGAACCCATCTCAAAAGAGATGTTCGACACAGTCAAGGAGTGTGAGCAAGAGGCCAAGGATAAGTTGCGAAGTTGAGCGCAAATTTTCAAGATTTCACTGCGAAAGCAAACATCCCAGAAGCTTCGTAAATGGAACATCCCAGTCAGAGTGGCTCAGGGGTGAGCCACGAGTAAGTGTTAGGGGCTTGTTGGGCGTGGCCCAAGTAGAAGCAGTTTTGATGACATAGTCCGAGTTAAGGACATTTGATGGTGGAAGTATGATTTAGGAGAGGCCTAACATCAACCTATTTTGGGAGAAGCAAATCCACAATTCCCGGGAGCAGGGCATGGAGCGAAGCGAAGTGGCAGAAAAGGACCTGTCCCCTTAGTAAATGCGAAGTACTAAGGATCAATGAAGTAGTTGGAGAAGTTACGGAAAAAGCGGTGGACTGCGAGCTACAGGAACATGAATTAAGGAGACGGGATGGTGCAAAGGACGCGTCATGGTACAGACAGCACCGCGCGGTCTGTGTTAACGGACAATCTACCAAGAGCGAACTCGAAGCTTGATCTCCCTAGCTTAATGTAAGTCTAGAACAAATAGAAACAGAATATAAATAAATCTCCTAGATCTAATTAGAGATCGAGTAGATAGATGCTTTACCTTTCAGATCACTGATCCTTCCTCCTTGATGTTTGCTCCAAGATTAATGGTCTTCAGATCTCAGCTGCAAAACCTGTCAAGACAACACAGAAACAAAACAAGTAGTAAAATGCACCTAAACAATAATAGATCTAAGTAAGCAGTCAAGCAGGCAAACTACACAAAACATCATCAATGCAATGAGATTTGGTGGAAAGCATTTATATTACTGTATAATAAGGGAAATACATAGAAGGAAGTGATTACAACCAATGAATTAACATAGCAATCCTTCTTCAACCAAGCCAATTCCAAAGCCTCCAAAGGGATGATGGATCTCTCAAGGGATGAGTAGAGATCTCTCCTAAGCTAATTTCACCAACGTATAGATATTATAGACTTCCTCCCTTTGGAATGGGAATGAGCTTCACTTATATAGGACTAAGAGGATAGGATAGGTTGAGATATGGTAGGAGAGATATAGGGGATCTCACCTAAGGGCTAGGGAACCGAATGCCAGCTCCCCTAAAGGCTAGGGATAGGGCTCCACATCACTCAACTTCGAGAATGGGCTCGAAGATGCTCTTTTATCCAACTAACTGAAATCGTCGTAGGCTACATTAGGACAACCTGCGACGTCGCATGTTGCATAAGGGTGAACTGAGACGACCTTGAAAATTAGGTCAGTTAAGGCCTCCAGTCATGAGAAACTTCAGGGATGTTTACACTGAGTCTCGGGGTAACAGAATGCCCCCCAAAGCATGAAGTTGTTAAAAATGGATAGGTGAAATGCTTTGATAGAAGGAATGGTAATGGAATTTGGTGATCTCCAGGAATGGATGCCTAATTAGGGCAGCTAGACCAGGAGCATACTTTAATTATCGACCAGGGGACGTACAAACTTCATAGGTGCTAACATTGTATGTGCTCTAGAGGATAGTCTTCGCCATGTTTGGGGTGTTAGTATAAATCTTAAAGGTTTCTCTAATCAAGAAGAAGGTGAGCTAAAAGATTGTAAATCTATGAATGACAAATTCCTATGCTAAGAAGTTAAATGCTGAAAACTATAAATCTATACTAAGAATTGAAATGCTGAAAGCTTGATAAACTTTAGTCTAGAATTAAAATGCTAAAAGCTGACATTTTAATCTAAGAAGTGAATACTGAAAATCGAGTGCTGAATATTGAAAGTCTAATCTAACAACTTAAATGCTGAAAACCAAATCTAGAACATAAATATCCAATGCTGAGAATTAACCAATCTTATCTATTCGGATTAAACACTACAAGTGATGATCATTTATTAAACCAAAGAAATGAAAGTAATTAACCTCTATGATCTAACTCTAATAAAGGAAATATGCATGAGCTCCTAGATCTAAATCATTGTTTTAAAACTAATATAAGAATGCATGAAAACATATGTCAAAATATGCTTGTGCAGAATGCATCTACAGGACTACGGAATGCGTTCTACCAAACTACGAAATGAGCGTTGATCGACTACAGAAAATATGTTGAACCAAAATAATTTTTTAACTGAAATAAAACCATATTATTCAAATTCCATCAAAGTATCTTCATATACGATAAGAAGTAAATCGATTCATAGCATAAATGGAAAATACCTGAAAACATAGTAAAGCTCCTGACTTACGTGTTGGAGGGGCCCTCCCTAACCCGTACTCAGGAGTATGGAAAACTTATAAACACAGGCTTGAAAGTAACATCAATCTTCTTATTAAAATAGTAACTTCATGGTTAAGGAAAGTCTTTAACACAAACTGTCTTCGCAGTACAAAAATGCATAAATGATTGATTCTACAAAATAGCAACAGGATCCCCTTGCTACCTGAGAGGTCCATATATATATGTCTCTAATTCTAACCTAGTCTATGATCATAAATGCCGATCCTCTTAATCAGGGATTCTCTAGAATTTAGGGAGAGATGAGCGTTGAGCCCCTTTGTTATCTGTAGTCTCGAGCTTTGACTCTCGTTGATACCTCAAGACCTTCACGCCCTGTTTATGCCTGCTCATTCCAGGGCTAGCGCATAGAAAAACACTTTTAACATAAAAGGAATAATCTCTAAACATCCTTATTAAATAATCAAAGTAACTACATTTTCCCACAAGATAGGTGTATTTCCTTCATCATATCTTGCGCTTTACTGTGGCAAAAAGGTTATAGGATACCTATAATTTGGGTTCATCAGACTTGTCAGATGAAGGATACTGCTGCAGTACAACTGACTCTGAGTACACAGTCTCATACGACTCATAACATGGCTGCCTACCAATACAATGCAGATCCATGGTAGTAATGGCTGACTGAACACAATCATGGCTACTAGACACAAGCGTATATCCATGATGAGATGATAACACAGCCACAACCAATACAAATGTGGATCCATGTGATATGACTCAAAACTATCTCCATCACAACCTGGGTAAAATATGACTCCCCAAGGTCTTCAAGCCGAACTCGTAATGATATGAATCTATCCATGTGATTACAAATGTCTTGACGTCGAACATGGTAGAGACCACTTGATTACTAGTCATTGATGTATACCGTTAACAAGCGCGAGGGAAATCACCATTAATGTCAATGATTCCCAAGGTATCACAATACATATCATCAAGCGTGAATAAATGAGTTGAAGTCGAATGCTGGATGAAATCTTTCAATCAAGAGTCAATGATGTAAACTCATGTCGAAAGTGAGGTAACTTTCCATTAAGGCATGCAGGCCTAAGGTATTCGATTGGTTTCTAGATCCAATCCTCGGATGATGATTTGAAGTCGACAAGGATGAATTCGTCGAAGGAGGGTCATGATGAATCCCCCATCATCGACACGAAACTCGATAACAGATGTTTGGAGTAGATCGAATGGTACAGTAACATACAGGACTGACTCAGAGTAGACCGACATGATGGAAGGTGTACTGACTGCAGATAATGAGTGGTGAAAGTATTCTTGAACATGGGCATGGCATGACTTGGCAGTATTGACATGACGAGTATGACACCGACTCTTAATGCAACTGATGGTGGAAGTATTCTTTGGATGACCCAAAGGAGTAACAAGAATCAGGAAGTAGGAAACACTTGAGGACAAACAGATGATCCAAGTGCAGTATGAAAATGCGAATGAGTGCCATGTTCAATAACGACTAGGTACTACCACAGATAAAGAATGTAACATAAAATCTTTCCTTTTTCCCCATCATGAATGATGAGTGCCTCGCTTGTTTTTTAATGAGCTTGATGAGGGTAACCAGATACTCGGTATAGCTCATCTCATAGATGAGTCCAATCCCAAATGTTTTCTGAACCTAGGAAAGGAGGGGTTCGTCCCATGATGGGTCCTTCAATGTTGAATTTTAACGAGTCCATAGAAGGTACACTCGACGTCAATTCATGTTTAGAGAGTCTGAAAAGAAATAAAGAAAACAACAAAGGTCCTTTTTCGTAAGGTTAGCCTCTTCACCCGGAAAAGGGTAAAACAACGCGAGGGAGGACTCTTCCAATCATGATTGGCTGGAGTATTCCTTTTTCGTAAATAGTGCTCCCTAGTCCGAAAAAGGAGTAAACTATCACAAGGGGGACGATCATTCAAATACTTTTACAAGCGTGAACGCATCAAGTTCGCTTGGCTATCTTTTCCCATTTTAGCAGTCTGAAAAGAGCTTAAAAAGGACTCCATGAACAACTTTGTAATGATTGATAACCGAGTACAACAAAGGAAAAAGTAAACTCGACGCAGTTCCTTTTCCGTAAATAGTCTAGCGAGGCCGGGTAAAGTGATAAACCTATACTCGTTAGACACACCTTTTTACTCAATTTTTTAACGAGCACGACAATGGTATCAAAAGCACTCAGAATCTTTTTTCATGTTTGAACCAGAGCGCGAAAAAGTAAAAACTAAGCTCAAACCACTTTTCATGTTTTGACCAAAGCACGAAAAAGGTGAAAAGTAAGCTCAACACTATCTTACTGTTTTTAATGAGCTCGAAGACAAGTGAAAAGAATGCTCATGATGTCCACTTCATTTTTTAACGAGATTGTAACATAAAATGAACTATGCTTGGGATTATTTTCATGGTTTAGTGAGCTCGAAACCCAGAAGAAAGTATCCTAAAAAAACTTCCCATTGGTGGACTCTTTCCAAACATGGTATCCAGAGGTTGATACATGCCCCCAGCATGATTGCTGGAAGTAAGTCACTTAGCTCCAACATAATGTGGAGAGGCGATTGAGTTGACTTCAACATGACATCTAGAGGTTGAAGACATGCCCCCCAAGCTTCATTTCATTCACCTAAGGCATAGGCGGATGAAAAGAAGGTTCAGGTACTAAGTCTACGAGAAGACTCGACTCAAATGGAAAGGATCTGTTTCATTTTTAAACGAGATTAATACAGGAATAGAACTCTGCTCATGGGGTACTGTTTCATTTTTTAACGAGCTTGACACAGGAAAAGAATTATGCTCGTAGGGTACTGTTTCATTTTTTAACGAGCTTGACATAGGAAAAGAACCATGCTCATGGTCATCTGTTTCATTTTTTAATGAGCTTGACACATGAATAGAACCATGCTCATAGGAACCTATTTCATTTTGTAATGAGCTTGACATAGAAAGGGAACTATGCTCATCGGAACCTATTTCATGTTTTAACGAGCTTGACATAGAAAGGGAACCATGCTCGTGGGAACCTGTTTGATTTTTTAACGAGCTTGACATAGAAAGGGAACTATGCTCGTGGGAACCTATTTCATTTTTTAACGAGCTTGACATAGAAAGGGAACCATGCTTGTAGGAACCTATTTCATTTTTTAACGAGATTGACATAGAAAGGGAACTGCTCATGGGAACCTATTTCATTTTTTAACGAGATTGACATAGAAAGGGAACCATGCTCGTAGGAACCTATTTCAGTTTTTAACGAGCTTGACATAAAAAGGGAACCATGTTCGTGGGAACCTATTTCATTTTTTAACGAGCTTGACACAGGAATAGAACCATGCTCGCGGGGTCCTGTTTCATTTTTTAACGAGCTTAAAACACAAAGAAACTGTGCTCAAGATAAGGCACTTATCCAACATGATGTCCAAAGGTTAGTAGTGTGCCCCCCAGCATGATGTCTAGAGGTTGGAGACATGCCCCTCATGCTTAAGGGGAAGAAACCACTAATGCGTGTGGAACATTCAGGGAAGTTTTTTAAATGGCATTCATTCGATGATTGGGTGTCACGAAGGAAAGCTAGTCAATGGTCACAATCCTCCCATCAGAGGGAAAATACATCACTCGAAAGAGTGTGGACACTACGAATTTCATAGCATAGACATAATCACGCCCAAGGAGCAAATTGAAATCTAAAGGACCTTGGACAACCATGACATCAACATAAACAGTTTTACCTCCCAAGGTGACAGGTGACTGCGGAAGAATCCCTAAAGGTCCGATAGGCCTTCTATTGAAAGCCAAAATCTGGCCGGTAATTGGCACAAGTTGAGGAGACCCTATAGCTTGCCAAGTAGTTGAGGATAAAATACTAACAAAAGCTCCCTCATCAACTATAGTGTGAAAGATTTCTTTATCGGTAACACCTACAGATATCTGGAAAGGAACATCTGAGGGGAGACGAGGTTCTGCTAGACTATTCCAATCAAATGAAATAACCTCAGTACTTGGAGGAGGCTCTGTGGATGAGACTTCTCCTTGCCTAGAACTGTCTGAATCGACCAGAAAATATCAACGGTTTCCAAATTGCTTTCAGTTGAAAAAGCAGGATATAATGAAGACTTTGTGATGGTGACTGCTTCAATCTAGTCATTTTCCAAACACAGATTCCAACTTATCCCAAGCAGCATTAGGTTCATTAATTCCAGATATGTGGAATCGCAAATCAGTAGATATTGACATCCCAATCAATCCACGAGCTTCATCACATCTATTTGCCCATTTTATTTTCTTATCATCATCAGTGGGTTCTTTTTCTTTCTCTGTTGTAATTCTGAAAAGTCCCCTACTTCGTAGAACATCCTCCATACGAGATTTCCATGAGAAATAGTTGGAACTGTTAAGTAGAATATCACAAGGGGCATCCATATTTGTAAATTAATGGCTGTAAAAGTAGAAACCAATAGTCTGGATGTGAAGAGCTCGAAAAAATAGGTGGTTTAAAAAAAATGGCACTGAAAATGGACTCTGTATGATGAAGTTATGCTTGAACAAAGAAACTGTTGAAGATGTCTCCAATATTGACGTGGTAGCTAGAGAATGTCCAGCAAAAAAAAGACCCCCCCTCTTCCCAAGATGAACCTTTTGACAATCACTTTACAAGAAAGTTGCTTTAAGTGAACCACTTTTGTAAAATAAATGATTTCACTTTTACAATGCTATTACTTTTAAATAGTGCAACAATAAAAAAAAAACTTAAGTGACTCACTTGTATTTTTATTTTTTATTATTTAAGTGAGATGCACTTTTACAATAAAGTAACTTGAAAATAGAAATTGCATGCACTTTTTCTTTTAAAAGTAACTTCCTATGACTTGAACTCAAGACCTATTAAGGAATAAAACAACTTTGAACCAAGTGAGCTAGATTAAAAGGTATGTAAAATATGGGAATGAGGAAGGTTTTTTTTTTTTTTACTCTTCTTGCTCGGTTTGCTTGCTTGCCCTTTTTCCTGCAAAACACACCACAAATCGAAACAAAAAAAACTTTTCTACACTTGTGGAGTTAGATCTCGTTAGCTTGCCTGGAAAGTCTACGTTTTTTCTCTGTTTCTGATTTGCCGAGATCGCGCAAGGTGCACGGCAAAGAGCATACACAGCCGAGAAAAACCTTTTCCCTTTCTATTTCTGATTTGCCGAGATCGCTCAAGGTGCATAGCAAAGAGCATACGCAGACGGGAAAGCAACAATCCGAACCCCCCAAAAAATCTAACGTAAAAAATGATAAAATATGAGATTTTTTTATTTTAAAAACATAAAATAAAAAAATGCGTCACTGCAACATTATACCTTTAGATCTGATGAAATACGCGTTTTTGGAGCAATCGGGAACCGTTTTCGATCAAACGAAAACTATTTTCCAATGGAAACGATGCTCCGGACGCAATGGAACACCTCCCACAACCTAGAAATGCACATAAATACTAGAACTAGAAACCCTTTTGAGTTTCGGCAACAACAGTTCAAGATCTAGATCATAATTGGAAGCGGCACTTCATAAAAGCTCTGATACCATGTTCGGGTACACAGGGTACTACCAAAGGACCAAACACCAAAAGCAACCACTTCACACAAATAGATCATAGATCAACACACCGATTTTTTGACGTGGTTTAAACCCTCTTGAGGGAAACACTCCACGCCCCTGACCAAATAGCTTCTACGGGACAATTTATTATGCAAAGAAAGAAAGTTACAAATGAGCTTCTCATAATCGATCAACTAAACAATGACCCTCCATGCTCTTTAAATAGAGATCATGGACCAATCGGGTGTTAAGCCACAGATCAAGGTTAGGTTTGATCTAAGAGAAGTTGAGCCGTCGGATCACTCTATGTTGGGAACATATCGTGAACGTCGGATTAAGTATTTACAAATGCATACTAATGCATACTAAAGAAACACACTATCCCTAACGGATATATTACACAAGTTGATCTTAACTAACTCCTAAGTGTCTAAATATCCTAACAACCGGTTGGGAGAGTTGGGCGATTCATGGGAATCATTTCTTACCCGTAACAATTTTGGGGAAAATGACGAGTGGCCCTGACGGAGGTCCAAAACTAGGCGTAAACGTGTTGGGGTGGTGTTAGAAGAGTCGGAGTTGGAAGAGTAGAACTCTCAAATTAATCCATAAAACGAAACACCTGAACCGGGCCAAATCCCAAGTAATAGTCACCCTAAAGCAGAAGTTGAGATAAACCCTGAGGTACCTTCTAATAGCCCTCGACCCCAAACGAGTCAACCTATGACTATTCCACCTTCCCCAAGTGACGCCCAGCCGCACCCACAGACCAATCTTTGTCATGAACAGGCAGATCAAGAAGTTAGCAAAGTATTGAGTGATCAGGCAATTCGCCGAACCACTCGTAGTATGGCTGCCGCACTCTTTGCGAAAAGGGATTTGGTTGCAGAAGATAACCTAGTGGTTGAACTGAGCGATTCCTCCAAGTCATGGCCATATCAAGCTCCCATTGGACCCACAATCCTTGACCTCAAGTATGTATTGGCCTCTGAGCATGAAGGTATAAGTGTTCAACGATCTAATCTAATGCCTAATGTAGAGCAAGAAGTTAACCAGGAGCTACGTACAGGGCCGAACATGGAACATGTGCATCAACCTGTTGAAATACCCTTGGCTCAGGTTAATTCATCTTTAGAAACAGAGCTGAAAGAAGCTCAAATTCTTAATACGTTTTCCATGGAAGAGATCGCGAGCTTAAAAGATGACTTGTCCTCTTGGTTGGATAAATGGAATTCCTTGAAGGAAAAGAAAACCAAGTACAAGGCTTATGGTAAGAAACTTCTGATAAAAAATAAACAGTTAGTCAAACAAAACAAAATTGCAAAGACGAGGGTTATGAGGTTTAAAGCCAAACTGAAAGAAGCAATGCGGGTGGTCTCGGTTTCGAGTCTCTATTGAGTCATCCCCAAAATCATGATGCTTTTTAAGATGAGGTTCATTTTTGATTTTATGGTTTTGTTTGAATGATCAGGTGACATTAAATCGGATTAATACAGGTCAGCAAATACAGCCATTTTGTTATTTTTAATACATAGTTATTTTTATGAGGATGCCTGCAGAATTAAAATTCTGCAAACATCCTATTCATTATACATTTGTATTAATCATTTGTTGGTATTTGTTTACAATTTGCTAATTGATTTGTTTGATAAAATCCAGGTGTCGTGTGATTTTGAAATTGGAGGTCGATCTCATTGCTTCATTTTTGGGAGTTCGTTTTGTTGAGACTTACCTGTTGAAGATGCTATACACACGCAGCTGATTTCTTTTACGATTGTTGGCATCATATCCCATTTTTGCGCAGGTAGTTGATGGTGATTAATGCAAAATATCTCATGTCCAGGAATAACGATACTGGAGGTTATCCAGTAAGTTCCGAAGTTATCTTCTGCATTATTCCAATACAAGTGTCACCAGATGGCATACATTAGAATTACATCTGAAGCAGCGTCAAGTGATATTTTTATCATTGTATATTTGGATAAGAATCCATGTGGTTCCAGAAAAAATAGAACTGTTAGGAATTTAGAAGTTCATTTCCTTTTCTATATAAACGATCCTAAAACTTTGTACTAGGGTTCGATTTCTAAGACATTGGAAAGCCTTTATTATACATCAGTACTTTTTATTTTGTTTACACAGACTGTCTCATGAACTTCTTCTGATGATTGTCAAATGTGCCAGGATACTGAAACCTTAGCTAAGTTTTGGATATTAATACTGTGTGATTTATCTCTCCCTTGTTATCTTGTTTTTCATATATAAATATCTTTATATTGTATGTGGAATGTTTTGTGAGAAATTCGAATGTTTATGTTCACCTGAATCATAAATTGATTTGACTTCTTATTGATATCAAAGAAATTTTTCATGATGTCAATAGTTGTTAATCAAGTTTTCTAATTATCTAATTTGCAGATCGATCTTGTTCCAATTGCAAGTTAGTTTAATTATATTTTCCATGTTTCAGAATGACATATCTAGTTAGTGAATTTTGGCTTTAGTTTGAAATTCTTATATATAAATTATTTTACAATAGTTCTGTTTTATCTGTTGTGAAGTAATTTAAATTCATTTTTTATAGTTTGGTATATTTCTTACTAAGCTTTAATTAGTGAATATTTTCCTTGTTTCAGACTTTTAGTCAAATAAGTTAATCTTTGCTCTTGGCCGAGATAGGAATGCTGACTTAGATAGATTAGTATCACTTAGCTTATCATAGAGTAATATTAGGAATTACTAAATTTGTTATTTAGTTTCTCGATAGTCTTTAGGATTAGATCTTAAGTAGTTTAATTTCTTTTGATAGTTGTTAACAGGTAGTTTCTTTTTGAGATTTATTCACCTTGGGAGACTCTATCTTTGAGAGCACAAAACACAGGCAGCAGGGCCTTAAATCCCGTGAGAAATAGTTATTCCAAACACATACAAAATTTTACTAAGTTGAGTGTGTGGACTATTTTTCTCTAGTTGGCCTAAGATAGTTCTTCTGGCCAACAGGTCCCTACCAAGCTCCCTTCAGACATTCCTAAGTTTAAAGGGAAAGGGGGTGAGGATACGGGTGATCATGTCACAACGTTTCACCTTTGGTGCTCCTCCAACTCATTGAATCACGATTCCGTTAGATTATGACTATTTCAACGCACCCTCATAGGGGTAGCCGCGAAGTGGTATGTTGAGTTGCCTGGGAACACTTATAGGGGATTCAATGAGATCGCTTTGGTTTTCTTGGACCATTTCCAGTTGCCGGTTCACTATGATACTGGTATTGAAATTTTTTCTACCTTCCGTCATAACAAGGCCACACATATTTTTGACCACGTTCAAGAGTGGCGTCGACGGAAGAGATTAGTGAAAGCCAACATTCCTCTAGAGTTTCTGTTGGAATGGTTCCTCAAGTCTCTACTCCCATATATTGCTAAGGATGTTTCGATGTCCGGCATTGTGACTAAGGAACAAGCCATCTTGAAAGTCCAGCAGTTAGATTTACTATGCTCTCAGTCTGGCATTTTGCATGACATTATTCTTGACGCACCGCGAACACGCCATGAGCCCAAGTCAGTTCCTAGACCACATGCCGATGGCATTGTGGGATCCGCAAGCACTCGCCCTGTAGATTTGGTGGCTAATCAAATGCAAAATTTATCGCTAAACCAATCTCATCCCAGATAGGTTCACACCTTGTCCACTTCCACCCCGTCGTCCGATGTACACAGTGTGCAATCGACGAACCCATCGGGTAAATAGCAACTTGGTGGTAAGAAAAAGGGGAGAAACAACCATAAGGGTGGAAATAATGGGAACAACAATAGCAATCGCAATACCCCTCGTAAGGAGAATGCCAACCCTCCTCAGGAAGGCGGAAATGCTGGTGAGGACCGTAAACCTAGGCGTAAGGTGAAGTTTCCATGTAAACTTTGTGGGGAAGATCATCTTACTCACTTATGTCCTTGAATCGAAGAAGCATCGAAGCATTTGGCACAAAGCCCAGCTGTCTTGAAGGATGCCCTTCCTCATCACCAAAACATGGCTTCACATGCTCCCACCACTAGTTATGGACCTAACGAGACCTCAACGTCTTCTTCCAATACTAGTGGTTATGGATGCGTGAATATGGTTCAATCGGAGGTTGGTGTTTCTACTCGCCAACGCGATTATGTTGCACCACAACCTAATATGGGGAATGAGCCTTCCACTCCTCCTAACAATTCCTCGCATATCGAGAAGCCCTCTATTATGTTGCGGATACCGAAAGGTGTTCTTAAGCGCTCTACGCATAATCCCAATGCTCGAGCCGCCCATAACTACTCCATTGTAGAAGATTTGGGCCAAACTCCGTGTGCCATGTCGACTCTTGAAGTTTTACAGGCGTGTCCTTCTCAAATGCATGCCCTTTTAAGTGTGTTAGGAGCTCAAGATGGGGGAAATCCCAACGTTATCAAGTTTGACACTACTGATATTCAACCTCGCTTACCTTACCATGTGGCTTTTCAAATCCATGTGGAGTGCCTTAAGAATTTTGTCAAAAGAACGGTGGTTGACGAAGGTGCTTCCGCGTGAGTGATGTCGTTAGCTTTTTGGACAACTCTTGGCTCTCCTCCCCTACTCACATCTAGAACCATGCTCACTGCATTTGACAGTCAGTCATTTAAGCCACATGGGATTATCCCTTCCCTTGTTATCCACTTGGGGGGGAAGCCTGTGCCTATTGAAGTCGAAGTGGTTGATGCACCCATCGACTACAACCTTTTACTGGGTCGGAATTGGATGTATGCTATGAAATCTATCGCATCTACTATATTCAGGATTATTTGCTTTCCACACGAAGGCAAGATAGTGATGATCGATCAGCTGGATTTCGTTAATCCTCCTCCGGAAGCATCCACGGGATCAGTAGTCCCGCAGGTTACAGATTCTCAGCCGACAACTGGGAACATGGGTGTTGGCATGTACCCTTCATTGATGGGATCTTATAATTTTCCCACACCCGTGAATTTTATTGGAACCATTTCCGACAATATGTCTCCTCCTTTGCATAATGTATCGTTTCGGACTTCCTATTTTGATGATCCGTGGACTTTACCATCTACGAGCTCTACGTCTGGAGACATTATGCATGTTGGGATGTCTATGCCACTGTCCGTAGTTGAGCTTGCTTACTAGGATATTCAACAAGCCATTGTAGAACCAGATCTCTCTTCTTCTCGGATAGATGAGGAAGATCTCGTTACGCTGCCAGTTTGGGTAGCCAACTCGTCTTGTTCGAATGATTGCCTTGTTAAATTTTGAGCATTAATTCACAATACTCTAGGATCTTTACTGAGAGAATAACATGTACAATATATCAATGGATATCAATCATAACAAGCATGTCAATCATCACAAGAATCAAAAGCATGAGAGACAATAGACACACAGAGTTTTCGTGGGGAAAACCCTAAGGTGAAAAACCCCACAACTTCCTCAGAGATAGATAGAGCAATAGAACAACCAAAGTACAAGAGATAGACTCCTCTTAGCAGCTAATCCTACTCCTCACAAGTGTGCCACTTTTTGAGTGAAGGAAGAATGAGTTTCCGAGTGATGCAAATAGAGATCTCCCGATCTCTATTTATACTTGTTATGTTTTCCCAATAACCTTATGGGGACAACTTGTCTAGCTAGGTACAATAACTGCATATTACATAAATCCCGGTCGACCCCTTACAAGGTGGTCTAATAACCCATCGGCAAGTTAACGCACTTGCGACACTTGTCAATACAAATGATGACACTTCCTTATAGAGGAATAACACATCTCTATAAGGGTACAATAAATATATAACTGAAATACATTCCGAAGTTACATATACATCAACACTCCCTCTTAACTAGGAAGGTATTTCTCGACATAGATCTGCTAGCACAAGTCTTCTTCTCTAGATCATCGTCATCGTAACTGCTGTTGCTATCTCAACCAATCTCTGAATCTACTTGTCATAGGAAGTTCTACAGAGCCAGTCCTTTTTCATACTGGATGTAGGCCCACCACCTGCAGGTCTTCATCACTGGCCATACTGTGGAATCCTCAGGACTTATTACGTGCATCGCAAAACCTCGCAAGAGCATCCCAGGCTGTTACGAGCACATGGCTCTACTTGTAGGATCTCCCAGGGCCATATTATATGTGACCTCACCACAAAACCTCGCAAGAGCATCCCAGGATGTTACAAGCACACAACTCTACCTATAGGATCTCCCAGGGCCAAATTACATGTGGTCATGGAAAAACCTTGCAAGAGCATCCCAGGACTTATTATGGGCACACAGCCCAACCTATCGGATCTTCCAGGGACATATTATATGCCATAGGACAAAACCTCGAAAGAGCATCTGCCAGATATCCCAGGGACAAATTATATGCCATAGGCAAAACCTCGAAAGACTATCTGCAGATCTCCCAGGGCCAAATTATATGTCCTCCCAAAGCAAAACCTCAAAAGAGCATTTTCCAGATATCCCAGGGCCAGATTACATGCCATAGGAAAAACCTCGAAAGACTATATGCAAATCTCCCAGGGCCAAATTATATGCTTATCTGCACAACTTGTTCCATGGACATAGAGTATCAACCTGATACTCACCATACATCATCCTGATGTACACATGATCATCCTGATCATCATCACTACATCGTCCCGATGCATGTCATATGGAGCAACATCCTGAAGCTTGTCATCCATGATCATCCTGATCATACAATGCATCTACCTGATGCATATCAAGTATCTACCTGATATATATCATCATACATGACCCACCTGATCATACAATGTATCCACCTGATACATACATAGATACATGATCCACACAATGTATCCACCTTCTATATATCAACATACATGATCTACCTGATCATACACAGTATCCACCTGATACATATACAGATACATGGTCCAAGCATTCAACATGATGCATATACAAATACATATAAATGATCCAACTGATCATATCCAACATCCAACATGATGCGTACATACATATACAAATGAATGATCCAATTGATCATATCCAGCATCCAACATGATGCGTACATACATATACAAATAAATGATCCAACTGATCATATCTAGCATCCAACATGATGCGTACATACATATACATATAAATGATCCAACTGATCATATCCAACATCCAACATGATTCGTACATACATATACAGAGCAGTAACTGGAGCATCGTCCTAATGCTCATCCTCCAGCGCTTACATCCACAGCCATGTGAAGGATCCTCCTTCCAACATGCTTGGAATGGCTTCTGCAAATGTGTCCATCACTTCTTCCTCTAAGTGTCATCAATCTGAAGAACACCAAGCCTCTCTCTGAAGTACTCGAACTTCACTCTGGCTAGTGGTTTCATCAACACATCTGCAATCTGCTCGTCCATCGTAACATACAGGAGCTTCACTGCTCCTCTCTGCACCATATCCCTGCTATAGTGATATTTGATCTCTATGTGTTTCGACCTGTCGTGAAACACTGGGTTCTCAGACAACTTTACACAACTCTGGTTATCACAGAAGATACCAGTAGCATCCAACGGGAGATCAAATAACTCAGACAGTAGCTTCCGAAGCCATACTGCCTCACAACTAGCCGAACAGGCTGCAACATACTCTACCTCGGCTATACTCAGTGCTACGCATGACTTCTTCCTGCTAAACCAAGAGATCACACCTAATCCCATACTGAAGCAACACCCATATGTGCTCTTCCTATCTGCAGCACTGCCTGCCCAATCTAAATCAACATAACCCTGCAGGTTAAACTTTTTATTCGCTTCATACTTGAGTCCATAATCAACTGTACCCTTCAGGTACCTGAGAATATGCTTTATAGCAACCAGGTGAACACTCCTCGGATCTGTCAGGAACTGGCTCAATGTGTTCACCGCAAAGAAAATATCTAGTCTCGTGTTCGTCAGGTACATCAAGGACCCAATCATTTGACGATACATAGAGACATCAACCGACTCAGATGAAGCATCACATAGAAGCTTCATATTCGATGCCATAGGTGTGGCCATGGCCTTGCAATCCATCATCCCGAACCTCTTCAGGATATCTACTGTATACTTCCCTTGTCCAAGGAAGATCCCATCTGCACTCTGCCACACCTCCATACCTAGAAAATAGTGCATCATCCCCAAGTCCTTCATATCAAACTCGGCAGCAAGCTTCCTCTTTGTATCGACAATCAATCTGTCATCTCCTGTTACAAATAGGTCATCTACAGTCAGGAGTAGAATCACAGGATTTCCTTCCTCAACCTTGTAGTAAAGGTTGGAATCCACTTTACTCTTGGTAAAGCCCAAACTAGATAGAAAACTGTCCATCCTACCATACTAAGTTCTAGGAGCTTGTTTTAAGCCATATAGGGCTTTCTTCAATCTGCACACATATGACTCCCTGTCATGTGTTTCAAAACAGAGTGGCTGCTCCACATACACTTCCTCTTCAACTACACCATTCAAGAAGGAAGTCTTGACATCCATTTGGTGTATCTTCCATTTCATTGCTACAGCCAGGGCAAGTACTGATCTGATTCAAGTGTACTTGGCTACAGGAGCAAAGGTTTCTTCATAATCTATTCCCTCTTTCTAAGAGAAGCCATGAGCTACGAATCTTGCCTTGTATTTCTTTATGCTGCCATCTGCAGCATGCTTGATCTTGTAGATCCATTTGGAAGTCACAACAGACTTCCCTTCAGGTCTTGGAACAACATCCCAAACATCATTCTTCATTATTGATTGGTATTCTTCGATCATGGCATCCTTCCATTATTTATTTTCTGCTGCTTCTTCATAACTGGAAGGTTCTTTGTTCATGATGTCACAGAGTAAAGCAACATAGTTGGTATGGGATCTGGTTCTCTTCTTTGCTCTGTGTTCTTCTTCTGGAATACCATATCTTTCTGCATCTTGAATGAGCTCTCTAGCCCATGCAGGTTTTCTCTTGTGAGAGTTATTCTCACGAGGTGGATCTACAGGTTGTTGCGGATCTTCAATTTCACGATCAACATCTGGAATTGCTTCAGTCATGGTAGTGTCTTGAAATCTAGTTTCCTTAGGTTCTTCATAAACTTCAATAGGTGTCTTCCTTGATTTGATGAATGCTGAATTTTCATCAAATGTTACATCCCTGCCAACATCAATTTTCTTGAACCCTGGAAAGTATATTCTGTAATCCTTCAAGCTTTCACTGTAACCCACAAAGATACCCTTCTTTCCTGAAGGATCTAGCTTGGTCCTCTTTTCCTTTAGGACATGAGTATATACTGGACAACCAAATATTCTGAGATGGCTGACTTCAGGTTTCTTACCAGAGAAGGTCTCTTTTGGTGTCTTGTTGTCCAATATCTTGTGGGGTGTTCTGTTCTGCACATATACAACTATTCTTGCTGCTTCTGCCCATAGATGCATAGGTAGATCCTGGTCATGTAGCATTGCCCTTGCTGCTTCCATGATTGTTCTATTCTTTCTTTTTGCAACTCCATTCTGTTGTGGATTGTAAGGAGCAGTCAACTCCCTCTTAATCCCTGAATCACTGCATAGCTTCTTGAAGTCACCTGAGGTGAATCCACCATTGTCGGATCTGAATGTTTTGATATTCTTATCAGTTTGGTTCTCCATCAAGGTTTTGAATTCCTTGAACTTATCAAATACTTCATCTTTGTTCTTCAAGAAGTAAACCCAAGTCTTCCTGGAGAAGTCATCAATGAAAGAGACATAGTAAACATACCCACTCAGAGAACTGGATGACATAGGACCACATACATCGGAGTGGATGATTTCCAAGATACCTTTTGCTTTGCTTCCCTGCTTGGAAATGACTTCTTAATGTTCTTTCCTTTTGCACATCCTTTGCAAACACCTTCATGCTTGGTCTTAATTTCAGGAAGACCTTCTACAACCTTACTTGCAATTGGTAATGCTCTGTAGTGCATATGTGCAAGTATTCTATGCCAAAGTTCACTTGGCTCCATGGAATCATGTACCATGGCAGGTTCAGGTTGTCCCTTCAATTTATAAAAACCTCCCTCTTGCTCTCCAATCACCACTGCATGATCAATAGTTTTACCCTTTGGCCACATTAGGACTTGGCCATCTACAAATGCAACCCTCATGCCTTTTGCATCCAATGCAGAGATGGAGAGAAGATTCTTCTTGAGCCCAGGTACATAAAGAACTTCTTTCATCTTCAAAGACTTTCCACAATCTAGGTTGTAGGAGGATTCACCACTTCCTTTGATAGGGTATTGATAATCATCCCCAAGTTTCACCTTATGGGGTGATTCATGTTAAGATAGGTTTACAAAAGATTCTTTAAACCCAGTCATGTGTTTGGAAGCCCCACTGTCAATAAGCCAATCATTACAACCATGAGAGACAGTACCTGTGAGAGCAGAGATTAGAACATACTCTTCTTCACTTGATGAGTCATCATCACTTTCTGTCCTAGCCTTCTTCTTTGGAGGTTCATCATCCTCAACAACATCAGCATGGTACCTTCTTTTGTTGCCCTTCTTCTTCCTATTGAAGTTGTTGTTGTTATCCCTTTTGTTCTTGGGACAATCTGAAGCAAAGTGGCCTTTCTCATTGCATGTGAAACATCTTAGATCCTTCTTATTCTTTTGTTGGTTGTATAGGACCTCTTGTAATGAGAGTGCTCCTTCTTGGGCTTGCTTCTTTTGGTGTGAGCTGTGAGAGTTTGATCTTCACCTCCCATCTTTTCTTCTCGAGCTACAAGCCTAGCTTCTTCTTGAGAGCATTCCTCCCACAGTCTACTGAAAGAGATCAATTTATTTCTTACACAGATTCCTTGAATAAAGGAGTCCCATGACCTGGGTAGGCCATTCAGAGTGGTCATCACAATTTCTCCATTCTCCACTACTTCATCCATAGCTTCAAGTTGTTCCTTGATTTGAGATACCTTGGAGAAGTAAGATTGAATGGTCTCTCCATTCAACATCTTGACCCCTTTCAATTGATTCCGTAGAGTCATCTTCCGATTTATGTTCTTCCCTTCAAATAACTTGGTCAGGGAGTCAAACATCTCTTTGGGTGTCTTTAGAGATGACACATGTGGTATGAGATGGTCTTTGATAGAATCGGCAATGATTCTCTTTGCCTTGACCAAGTTCTTCTTATGCAAAACCTTAGCCTCTTCATCCTCTGGGATAGGGACCTCAGAGCCGATGTAGGAGTCCAATTCATTTTCTTCCAGGATTAACCCAATCCTATACTTCCAGGCTCGGAAGTTATCAGCCCCTTCAAGCTTATCCTCAAGCTTGGTGTGGTGAGACATCTTAAAGAGTACTTCAAATGGAAATAGAAAAGATTTAGGTCTTACCACTTGCTTTGCTTAAAACTGGATCTAGTCCCGGATTAGGGTTTGTCGGAAAAACCCTAAAAATTCAAAATGTGAATTTCAACTTTCTAAAAGGATAGAAAGATGTGCCTTGATGATCTAATTAGCCTGGTGTATTCAGAATTTGAGATCTGCAAAGCTTCACCCTTCAGAAATGTCTTTTAGTCTTCCCGAGTTCACTAGGGAGGACCCTAAATTAGGGTTTGAGTTTCCCAGAGATTTACTCAGCCAAAAATCTCGATCCAAAGCTCTAAACTTCTATTTTTCCAAGGAGCTTCCAGCTATGTCTTCAGATTTCATAAATTCCTATTTTTGTGGAAACCCTAATTTTTAGGGCCAAATTTGAAAAAGCTCAGAATTGAATTCTGATTGGACAGATAGATTCTCCTTGATGAGTAGAGTCAATCTATTATACTTCTTTTCCAAAATCTATGGAGAGAAACCCAATAAACAAGAAACCCTAGTTTCCATCACTGCACAATGTCTTCTTCTCAGGTTAGCTCTGATACCATGTTAAATTTTGAGCATTAATTCACAATACTCTAGGATCTTTACTAAGAGAATAACATGTACAGTATATCAATGCATATCAATCATAACAAGCATGTCAATCATCACAAGAATCAAAAGCATGAGAGACAATAGACACACAGAGTTTCCGTGGGGAAAACCCTAAGGTGAAAAACCCCACAACTTCCTCAGAGATAGATAGAGCAATAGCACAACCAAAGTACAAGAGATAGACTCCTCTTAGTAGCTGATCCTCCTCCTCACAAGTGCACCACTTTTTGAGTGAAGGAAGAATGAGTTTCTGAGTGATGCAAATAGAGATCTCCCGATCTCTATTTATACTTGTTCCGTTTTCCCAATAACCTTATGGGGATGACTTGTCTAGCTAGGTACAATAACCGCATATTACATAAATCCAGGCCGACCCCTTATAAGGTGGTCTAATAACCCGTCTCCAAGTTAACACACTTGCGACACTTGTCAATACAAATGACGACACTTCCTTATAGAGGAATAACACATCTCTATAAGGGTACAATAAATATATAAATGAAATACATTTCGAAGTTACAGATACATCAACATGCCTTGATGGTACTTTACCTTCAGATGAAGCTATTATCAAGGCCATGTGTGGTAGTGAGAGGCCTTGGGAGGATATGCACCATCGCTCTTATTTCCTTCCCAACATCTCACCGAGCAAGAAGAGTTTAGGATGACTCTTGCAGAGATTGTTGGTCACCCTGTGGCTCTTTTGGGGTCACATGAGATTTTTGCGGAGGGGAATATGGCTAATATTTCCCCAACTGTACCGATCAACATCTCTTGTACTCCCGGAAAGATTGAAAATGTTTACATCGGTGCTGATTGCTCTCCTGAAGAGGTTGCCATCTACACCAAATTGTTTACAGAACTTCAGGAAACTTTCGCTTGGTCATACGAGGAGATGCCAGGAATAGACCCTAGTATTGTCGAGCACGAGATTAGAACGTATCATCATGCTAAGCCGGTTCGGCAACGTCTTCGAGCTGTTAACCCTAGGTAGGCAGCCACTATCAAGGCAGAGGTGGAGAAGCTGCTCAAAGCTGGTTTCATCTACCCCATTCCCCTTACCGAATGGGTGTCAAACCCCGTTCCTATGGATAAGAAGCAGGGAATGATCCGTGTATGCATTGATTTTAGGGACCTGAATCGTGCATGTCTGAAAGACATCTTCCCCACGCCATTCATCGATCAGATCTTGGATGCTTGTGCGGGAAGTGAAATTTTTTCATTCATGGACGGCTTTTCAAGGTATAACCAGATTCAAATAAAACCCGAGGACCAACATAAGACTACTTTCATTTGTCCTTGGGGTACGTTTGCATATCGGAAAATGCCCTTGGGCCTTAGAAACGTCGGAGCTACGTTTCAGCGTTCCATGACCTATGCCTTTCACAACCTTAAAAATATAATGGAGGTTTTCTTGGACGGTCTTGCCGCCCATTCTCGCAAGAGAGTGGACCACCCCAAGCACCTCCGTTGGATTTTCGAACGATGTATACGCTACAAAATCTGATTGAATCCCAACAAATGCATTTTTGCGGTGAGGTCTGGTCACCTTCTAGGATTTATAGTTTTGAAAGAGGGTATTAGAGTTGATCCTCTCAAAGTTGAGGCAATACTTCGGTTTCCTCCTCCGCGTAACTTGTTTCAACTTCAGAGCCTCCAGGGGAGAGCTACTTTTCTGCGTCGATTTGTAGTCAATTATGCTAATCTTACCAAAGGTTTCGCATGCTTATTGAAGAAAGACACACCATTTATCTGGGATGAGAGAGCCCAACAGTCTTTCGATGCCCTTAAGAAAGCTTTGGTATCAGTCCCTGTGCTTAGTCCGCCCGACTTCGCACAAGATTTTATACTTTATGTGGCTGCGTCTCAAGAGATGATTGGCATGGTCTTAGTTCAGGTTGATGATGCACTCGTTGAGCATGTCATTTAGTACCTCAGTCGAAATCTGGTAGACACTGAACTGAGATATACTCACGTGGAAAAGCTGGCACTTGTGACTGTCCATGCAGTCCAGTGGTTATGACATTTCATTTTTCTTAGGACAACCACAGTTGTACCACATATCAATCTATTTCAGTTCATGCTATCACGACGCGTTATAGGGGGGAAGTACAATAAATGGATTGTGATCCTTCAGGAGTTTGATCTCTATTTTGCTTCAGCAAAATCGATGAAATTGTTGGTGTTTGCTGAGCTTATGTCATACCTTCCGAGACTTGATGAGGACATTATCCATGAGGATTCCTTTGTGGATGAACACTTATTTCTTATCTCGTTAGAGGACCCTTGGTATGGGGATGTCATTGTATATCTCCAAACTTTGAAGTTTCCTCAGCATTATTCACGAGACGAGCGACGGCGTGTGAAACATCACGCTAAAGATTATACTATCGTTGGTGACACTTTATATTGCCGAGGAAAGGATTCTATTCTCGGTCATTGCTTGACTCACGAAGAAGCGAAGCAGGTGCTTAATGATTTCCATGCAAGGGCGTGTGGTGGTCACTTATCCGGGATTACTATAGCCCAGCGTATTATGTGAGCTGGTTACTTTTGGACTTGAATCTTTAAGGATTGTATTAATGCTGTGAAGAGATGCCACCCTTGCCAGGTGTTTTCTTTGAATATACACTCACATCCAACGCCCCTTCATCCGGTCGTCACCATCGGTCCCTTCACCAAGTGGGGGGTGGATTTCATGGATTGCAAACTAGCCTCATCTGGGGGGCATCACCATATCATAGTGGCCATGGACTACTTTTCCAAATGGGCTGAGGCCATGCCTACCGTAAAAGCCGATGGTGCTACAACAGCCCATTTCGTGTTCAATCAGATTATTACTTGGTTCAGTATTCCGAAAGAGATTGTCACTGACCACGACAGTCACTTTTAGAACAAAATGATGGAGGATTTTTCACTCAAGCTTGGGTTTCGTCAAGAACACTCATCTTATTACTATCCCCAAGCGAATGGTCAGGTTGAAGCAGTCAATAAGTCTTTAAAGGCCATTCTCCAATGTACCATCCAACAAAGCAAGAACAACTGGCACATCATGTTATATCCTTCTTTGTGGGCATATCGAACCGTAGTCAAGACTGCCACCTGGTTCTCACCATTCCAATTAGTGCACGGTGTGGAGTCGATTTTAGCGATTGAATGCGAAATCCCTTCACTTAAACTTTCCATAGAGCTCCTCCCTGATACGACAGGTATTGAGCAACGTTTAATCCACCTTGAGCAGCTTGACGAGCAACGTCGAGATGCCGCCATGGCTATAAATGCCAATAAACATCGTGTCAAGGTTCAGTATGATAGGTCTATCCATCCCTGGCAGTATGCTGAAGGTGACTTGGTCCTCTTATATGACCAAGATAAAGAACCCCTGGGGGTAGGAAAATTTAACCCCATGTGGCATGGCCCTTACATTGTGAAGCGTGTCCTGGAAAAAGGAGCCTATGAATTAGAGGACTATGAGGGGAATGTCTTGAAGGAGCCTAGGAATAGGCTCCACCTCAAGCAGTATTACGCTTGATCTTCTAGTTCGAGCTAATGCCTTTGTATACTATTGTATAGTTCTTTCTGTACATAGTTTAGATTTCTTTTGGTCTTCGGGTTTGTTGATTTGCTTCCGTTTGATTGACAGATGTTAGCGGAATCTCCTACGTTCTTAGGTTTCGCAGATGGTGCTAGTTGTCATACACAACAGCTTGCTTCTGCTGCCTGGGTTATTTATTCGCCTGACCATCTAGTTGTGTCTTTAGGAGGTGCTTGTCTTGGTCTTACATCTAACAATGTGGCTGAGTATAGTGCCGTGATTGAGCTACTTTGGGATGCTATTTCATATGGCATCCAGTCTTTAGAAGTCCGCCTAGATTCACAACTAGTTGTGTCTTAGTTGAATGGGCAGTACCATGTGCGAGATCCTACACTACTTTGGAAATTCCTAAGGGTAAGACTCTTGGAACGACATTTTGTTTCAATTACATACATTCATGTTCCAAGAAGTGTTAATCATATATCTGATGCATACGCTAA
This sequence comes from Larix kaempferi, assembly GCA_027924585.1. NCBI lineage: Eukaryota > Viridiplantae > Streptophyta > Pinopsida > Pinales > Pinaceae > Larix > Larix kaempferi. The sequence goes on from BSBM01000705.1 coordinate 4,736,590, forward strand.
CTATGTGTTAGATTGGCATTTGTCACATTCACAATGAAGCACACAAATAAAAGAAGACATTCATACATTTGTACATACACACATATAGTAGAACCAGAGAACCAAAGTTTTTTTTATAAATAATATGTCCAAAAATGGTATTGTCATAATACAGAACTGGAGCCCGTAGCCCTCAAAAATATACATATCAATACAAAATATGGGAACCCGAGATGTCTAATCCCTACAAGGAGGCCTAGCTTCCGCCCCCATAGGATGTGTCTGATAAAAATAATGCACTGCATTTGCGACACGCTACAGTAGTCACACTCAGTTGCTCGACACCCCCACTACCTAGCGTTGCATATCCTTTGGTAGCTGCGCCACCTCTACCTGTGGTACCCTGGCAGTCATCCGTGATAGGTTGGACCGCAGAGTCTGTAGTGTCCACTCTGCTGCAGCACCTACCATCTCATCACCCCTGCCCCGACGACGATGTCTCGAAAAACCATCGGGTCTCACTGGGCCCTTGTTTGCGAGCAAACAGTCAAACATTAATATTTGATACTACCCCCAAAACAATTTTTGCATTTACATCTATAATAAAAAATCCATAAAATTTAATATACCAAAAACCTAAAAAGAATGCTCACCAATGTTTCTGAACGCTGCATCTAGTGGGAGCGGCATGTCTCGATCCTGCCAGAAGTCTATCCCTGCATAGGGGTAGTCATCTATCGCTATGACCTGTCGATCCCACAAGTGAAAGAACTCCTCTCTATATGGTGATGCCTGACGATCACCACCCTGTCGTGTCAAGACCTTGGCCCACAGGGTCATGGCTAGGTCACGGAGATTATTGTTGATGTATATGTAACTTCGGAATGTATTTCACATATATGTATATTGTATTCCTATAGAGATGTTATTATTCCTCTATACAGAAGTGTCGTCATTTATATTGTAAGTGTTGTAACTTATATTTGATGGGTTATTAGACCACTTTGTTGGGGTCGGCCCTGTATAAGTCATGTGGGTCAAAGGGTTATTAGACCACCCTATTGGGGGTTGGCCATGTGGGTCAAAGGGTTATTAGACCACCCTAGTGGGGGTCGGCCCAGTCAGCATTATGTTAAGTGGTTAAGTTGAGGCCGACCTAGTTGAGTAAAGGTCAAGTCAAGTTTGTGTATAAATAGAGAGTGTGTCTCTCTCATTTTACACATTCTATTCTCTCACTCACACTTTGGAGAGTGGCGCACTTGTGGAGGAGGAGGCTCTGCTGCTAGGAGAAGACTATCTCTTGTATTCTGGTTGTATCATTGCTCTATCTATCTCCGAGGAAGTTATTTGGGTTTTTCACCTTTATGGTTTTCCCCAAGTAAACTCTGTGTCTCTTGTGTGCTTGCATTATTGTGTCCATGATTGATATGTTGTAGATTTGCTGTACATGTTGTTCTCTTAGTTAAGATCCTAGATCAGATTGAAGTAAATTCTGAAAATTTAACATGGTATCAGAGCTAGCCTGAAAGAAGGCATGATATGGCATGTATGACACTTGTTGCACTTATGATGCTAGGGCTTGATATAGCAAAAACCAACCATCGTAGCACTTTCTCTATAAATCTGTTTTGGAGAAGTTTTTGGATCTAAAAATTTTACAGGTCGAAGATTAGATCCCCATGTACCTTGTGTCCAAAGGACAACCTCTAATTCGTTGTACTTTGTGATTTATGATCTGTACAATATAGGGTTTCTGCCTCTTCCATATCTGAGTCAAAATCAGGTGACCTTGGGAAAAAGGTCATAACGTGGGTTAGGAAGCTCCAAATAAAATTTCATAAAAAGTGATAGGTAGTACACAGACTGGACTATCGCAAGAAAAGTTTTCAGAGGCTGAAGTTGAACCAGTGACACGTGGCACGCCGTACAAGTTCTCTCTCCTGTATTATCCCATAAACAGGTCACGTTGCGAGACTTGGCATAACTCTCTCTCAGAGAATCCAATTGAGGTCAGACCTATCAGGATGGAAATATAATAGGTCAGGCTATCTCAGAAGAATTTTTCATAGGCTGAAGTTGAACCAATGACACGTGGCACGCCGTACAAGTTCGCTCTCCTGTATTATTCCATAAACAGGTCATGTTGCGACACTTGGCATAACTCTCTCTCAGAGAATCCAATTGAGGTCAGACCTGTCGGGATGGAAATATAACAGGTCGAGCTATCTCAAGAAAATTTTGCAAACCCTGTGGATCGAAATGTTCAGAGTTACACCAGAAACAATCAGGTACATATTTCTGTCAAAACAGAATTATTTTTTAGTACCTTCATTCATGGCTTCCAGAATTTAGGGCTTCGGAGAAAGTTAAAATTTTTGTAATCGGAGACCACGGCTGGATGCTACTCATCAAAATCAAAATTTAGAGACGAAGATCAGATTTTTTGGTTGGGCAGAAGGCCGGGCTTGATCAAACCCCAGTTTGGGACTTTGATCGGAAAGATGGAAAATTAGGGCTTCTGCAAAAATTGGAATTTTGGAAATCTATTACCATGGTTGGAAGCTCCTCAGAAAAATCGAAGCTTAGAGTTTTGAATCAAATCTTTTGGTTGGGTGAAGCTCCGGGAAACTCAAACCCTAATTCAGGGTCCTCCCTAGTGAATCCAGAAATCTAAAAAGCAATTTCGAGGTGTGAAACTTTGCAGTTCTCAAATTCTGAATATACCAACTTGATCAGCTCATCAAGGCGCATATTTCTATCCTTTCGAAAGTTTGAAATTCAAAGTTCAAATTTTTGGGGTTTCTTTGACAAACCCTAATCTAGCTCCAGGTCCAGTTCTTGCAAATCAAGTGGATTGGGTTAATCCTAGAAGAAGATGGATTGGTCACCTGCATAAGTGAAGAAGTTCTTGTCTCAGAGGGAGATGAGGCTAAGGCCTTCCATAAGAAGATTACAAGCAATCTTGACAGGTATGGCTTATAGGTATGTTTCATGGTTAAGTTTATCATATGTTTGTCTTCATATCATTACAGTACAATCTTGATTAATTACTGGACTTGTCGTATCACCTCAATAGAAGATATTCATTGATTAAGGTTTTGACACTTATGATTGTACTAATGCATTGTGATGTTGTATGAGGTTTATGTTGTTTGCTAACACAAAAGGTACACCAAGAAAGTCAAATCATGTTCTACTTCAAGAACATATGTTCATGGTGACATGAAGACAAAGATTCATCCATTGTCATGGATCACATAGAAGATCTACTTTCGAGGTATGTATAACTTGGTTCTACAATGGTTAACTTATGAGACATGCAGGTTACTAGCACAAGTCATTGAAGAGAACCAAAAGACATTATGCGGGTATGTTAGACATAACTATCTAGCATGCTAATCTAGGTATGTTTTTCCTATATCAAGCTAGAATCCTACATTGTGTTAGGATCTTATACTGTTGTGTTGTTGATAATGATTATTCATGAAGTCATAGGTTTGAATAATCATGGTTGTATGCATATTATGTTTCTTACCATAATTGATGATATGACTAACCAGAAGAATCATGAAGGTATAGGTTTGAATAATCATGGGTTTTATGCATATTATATCTCTTATCTTGATTGATGATTCAACTAACCAAAAGAGTCCTATGATCAAATAAGAATGTGTATGAGTAAAAGAAGACTTCCCTGAAACCTTGAATACTAATGTTTATTATCTGTGAATGATCATGAATATACATGTTTAAGATTATTGTGTTTTAATAGTATTAAGATTATACTAATAAATGTGTGATTATGTATGAGACCTCAAGGATAACACAATGATGATACTAATAAGCATGCATAGTGATTAAGGATGGATGTAAGTTCAAGGACAGGTAATCCAGGAAGCAAAGATCAAGAGGGAGCACACTCTAGTTGTTCCTGCAAGAAAGTAAAGGAGCACACTTCAGTAGTTTCTGCAAGGATGCAGATATTCAGAGGGAGTTGACCACTTCTCACAATCTACATAAGAATGGAGTTGCAGAAAAGAAGCAAAGACTAAGAGGGAGTCAACCCAACAAACAAACAAAGATAAGTATTTGAATTGTCATTACTTGCATATTTTATTTTTTAAATAATACTGTTCAATAATGTATATACTGATGTTCCTAGAATTAGGTTGTGTATTATGCATATTAGAATAGTTGCATTGATGAATAGTATTACTAATATGCATGGGTAAGTGGCCTATGGCACTGTACAACATTCCATTGCTACTTATCTAGAATGAAACCTCTTTGCTGACATGTTGGGAGTTGTGCACACTCTTAACAATGTTCTGGTAGAGATTGGAAGGCATCTAGAAAGTTACGGGATATGGATAAATGTTGTATTGAAGCATTGGCTAAGATAATTGCATGACTGTATGACATATTTCTTTATGTGTAAGAATTTGTTCTGAAAACTATGAGATGTTTTCTAATCATGCAATTTAACTTGTTGTGCAGGAAAGATCGTATGCCATCACCTACAAAAGAAGAACTACAACATTTGTTCAGCAACAAAATTATCTATTGAAGATATTGAAGTTCCCAGGATATGGGAAGAATGCCATGATCTGTCGATCATGAAGAATGATGTTTGGGATGTAGTCCCAAGACCTGAAGGGAATTTTGTTATGACTTCCATATGGATCTATCAAGATCAAGCATGCTGAAGATGGCATCATAGAGAAATATAAAAGTGATGAAATAGAAGATACACCATATGGATTTCAAGACAGCTTTCTTGAATGGTGTAGTTGAAGAAGAAGTGTATGTGGAGCAGCCACTTGGTTCTGAGACACATGACAGGGAGTCATATATGTGCAGAACTTAGGTATGATGCACCACTTTCTAGGTATGGAGGTGTGGTAGAGTGCAGATGGAATCTTCCTTGGACAAGGGAAGTATGCAGTAGAGATCTTGAAGAGGTTCGGGATGATGGATTGCGAGGCTATGGCATCGAACTTGAAGCTTCTGTGTGATGCTTCATCTGAACCGGTTGATGTCACTATGTATCATCAGATGATTGGGTCCTTGATGTACCTGACGAACATGAGACCAGATATTTGCTTTGCGGTGAACACATTGAGCCAGTTCCTGACAGATCCGAGGAGTGTTCACCTGGTTGCTGTAAAGAATATTCTGAGGTACCTGAAGGGTACAGTTGATTATGGGCTCAAATATGATGCAAATCAAAAGTTTAACTTGCAGGGTTATGTTGATTCAGATTGGGCAGGCAGTGCTGCAGATAGGAAGAGCACTTCTGGGTGCTGCCTCAGTATGGGATCAGGTGTGATCTCTTGGTTTAGCAGGAAGCAGTCCTACGTAGCAGTGAGTACAGCCAAATCAGAGTATGTTGCGATGGATGAGCAGGTTGCAGATGTATTGACCAAGCCGTTGGCCCAGAGTGCAGTTTGAGTACTTCAAAGATAGGCTTGGTGCACTTTAGATTGAGGTTCATTCCAAAGGGAAGTGATGAGTCCGGAAGATGCAGATGCACATGAGCTTTTTTGACATGGTTGATGTGTTCTCCCATGGTCGTGATGTAATTGCTGAGCCATTCTCACATGGTGGTAGATGTGTTCTCCCATGGTGTAGATGTAAGGGCTGGAGCCATTCTCACATGGTGGTAGATGTGTTCTCCCATGGTGTATATGTAAGGGCTGGAGCCATTCTCACATGGTGGTAGATGTGTTCTCCCATGGTGAAAAAGTAAGGGCTGGAGCCTTCCCTGAATGGTGGTAGATGTGTTCTCCCATGTCGGTGGTGTAAGTACTGGATGATGTGAATCTGGGCTGTGCTTCGTGGACGATGAGATGATCTGAAGAAGACGATGCTATGATGATCAGGAGGATCATGGATGATGAGCATCAGGACGATTCTCCAGTTACTACTCTATATGTATATGTACGCATCATGTTGGATGCTGGATATGATCAGTTGGATAATTTATATGTATATGTATATGTATATGTACGCATCATGTTTGATGCTGGATATGATCAGTTGGATCATTTGTATGTATTTTGTATATGCATCATGTTGGATGCTTGGACCATGTATCTGTATATGTATTAGGTGGATACACTGTATGATTAGGTGGATCATGTATTTGTATTTGTATCAGGTGGATACACTGTATGATCAGGTGGATCATGTATGATGATATGTATCAGGTAGATACTTGGTATGCATCAGGTGGATGCATTGTATGATCAGGATGATCATGATGATGAGCTTCAAGATGTTTCTCCAGATGATATGTATTAGGATGGTACAGTGATGATGATCAGTGTGATCATGAGCATCAGGATGATGCTTTGTGAGATGATGATCCATTGGATCATGAGTATCAGGTTGATACTTGGAGGTCAGAGATGATATGTGGCAGGTTGTGCAAATAACATGTAATCAGTCCTGGGAGATCTTGTCGGTCATGCTGCGGCACATAAATGTTCCTGTAATACCCCAATTTTGAACCCTTAGGCAATATTGGCTCTAATGTAAATATTGCAAATACGCGATGTATGTTTCCCTAGCGTGGAGCTCAAGGCCAAGGCCCCGCTAGTTTATGCTCGGATTTTATTTAAATTAGACACGCTTGATATTTTGTTACCCACGTGCTATTAAGCCATTGGATATTGTAAATTGATGTAAATATTTAACATTGAAATAAAATACCAAAAACTGGCTATGGAGGCAACGAATGAGAAGGGGCCACGTGTATCCACTAGGGAGTGGTGAGGGGGCTATGGGATTAAACCCTAGGCTGCCATTTGTCATTATGAGAACCCATTGACTTTCCAAGGTGACATTAAAGCCTGCTGTAAGAAGGTGGTTGAGTTTTCAGCCCATGGCTTCAATGGAGCATGGGCAGCCCTGAAATTCGTATGGGTGGGCATGGGCTCTGATTGCTTGGGCAAGAAGTCACTCAACCTCATGGGAGGTTGCTTCATTCTCACCCCAGTCCATTGTGAAACTACCTAGCATCATTCCCATCCAAAAACGAGTGCCAGCAGTGAGGAAAAACCAGAAATCGCGACCTTGAGAGAACCCAGTTTTTAAAAGACCAAAAACGTCCAGATTTGGCATGGGACAGGGAAATCCAATGGGGGATCCAATAGCATGAACCTTGGGGCAAATTTGGGAGCATTAGCTACCCCGAAATCAATGGGAAAACCCAGTTTTTGCAGCTCAGAAAACGAGTGACGGATTTGAGCATTTGGTGAGCAGAATGGTGAGAAATCAAGTTGGGATTGACTATGCAGAGGTTGGGTGTGCTTGATAAACCCAGTGAAGGCTAGGATCTCAAAGATCAGCAGCTGGACCTTTCTATGCCCATCCTGAAGAGAACTGGAGGGAAGAGTTTCCTGAGGGACTGTGTAACAGAGAAGGGGATCTTCCTTGTGTTGGATGTGGTAGGTAATGTGGGTGCCTAACTGTTGAGTTCACTTGAGATGCCTGTAGCTCTGTGGTTGAGCTCACTGGCTTAGCACTACCCTCCTCTATCTGCTTGGATGCTTGACTGAAGCCATGACTATGAGTGAACCCAGCTAGTCCTCCTTAGTGGATACACGGCCCAGCTCGGGGGTGACCTCTCAGCTGAAAGAACACAAGCTGGACAGAGGTCTACGGTTGGGAGGAACGTTGACCTTCCATAGCCAGTCGTTTGGACCATTACAGTTCAAGATGAGTAATCTGTGATTTAATTTATATACAGTATGTGTTTTGCATTGCATTCATGATTAATGGAATGAAATGCATCATGTTTTATGCAGTGTAATAAATTGTCCATGCTTAATGAAATTTAGTAACTGTTACATGTATGAATGATATGGGTATGCTGAATGTGTGAAGAAATAGTGTGCATACGTAATGATTAATTTCCGCTGTGTTTAAATTGAGATGAATCTGCATAAGGACGTTTTTAAAATGTTAGGATTTTATGTGCAAAAATGATTGGGGCTAAGTCTCCGATAAGCCCGTGTGTTGTTAACGTTTTTCCTTCCTTGCATCCAATGATGGAAGGGGGCGTTACAGTTCCTGGGATACTCTTTCCGGTGTTGCTATGTAGTATGTAATCAGTCCTCAGATATCCAATAGGTTGAGCTGTGTGCTCGTAATCAGTCCTGGTATGAGGTATTACTACGGAGACATGTAATCAGTCCTGGAGATCCGAGAGGTTAAGCTGTGTGCTCGTAATTAGTCCTGGGATGCTCTTTAGAGATCTTGCCAGTCGTGCTACGGCACATAAATGTTCCTGGGATGCTCTTTAAAGGTTTTGTCTATCCACATGTAATCAGTCCTGGAGATCCAAGAGGTTGAGCTGTGTGCTCGTAATAAGTCCTGGGATGCTCTTTAGAGATCTTGCCGGTCGTGCTACGGCACATAAATGTTCCTGGGATGCTCTTTAAAGGTATTGTGGAGGAGATGCATGTATTTAGTCCTAGGAGATCTTGCCGGTCGTGCTTAGGCACATAAATGTTCCTGGGATACTCTTTCCGGTATTGCATCCGCACATAAAATTAGTCCTGAGAGGCCACCTCTATCAGACCGTTCGCACAGATGATGAAGACCTGCAGGTGGTGGGCCTACATCCAGTATGAAAAAGGATTGGCTCAATAGAACTTCCTATGACGAGTAGATTCAGAGATTGATTGAGATAGCAGCAGCAGTGACGATGATGATGACTCGATGACGATTATCCAGTGACGATGATCCAGAGAAGAATACTTGTGCTAGAATACCTATGTCGAGAAATACCTTTCTAGTTAAGAGGGAGTGTTGATGTATATGTAACTTCGGAATGTATTTCACATATATGTATATTGTATTCCTATAGAGATGTTATTATTCCTCTATATGGAAGTGTCGTCATTTATATTGTAAGTGTTGTAACTTATACTTGATGGGTTATTAGACCACTTTGTTGGGGTCGGCCCTGTATAAGTCATGTGGGTCAAAGGGTTATTAGACCACCCTATTGGGGGTCGGCCATGTGGGTCAAAGGGTTATTAGACCACCCTAGTGGGGGTCGGCCCAGTCAGCATTATGTTAAGTGGTTAAGTTGAGGCCGACCTAGTTGAGTAAAGGTTAAGTCAAGTTAGTGTATAAATAGAGAGCGTGTCTCTCTCATTTTACACATTCTATTCTCTCACTCACACTTTGGAGAGTGGCGCACTTGTGGAGGAGGAGGCTCTGTTGCTAGGAGAAGACTATCTCTTGTATTCTGGTTGTATCATTGCTCTATCTATCTCTGAGGAAGTTATTGGGGTTTTTCACCTTTATGGTTTTCCCTAAGTAAACTCTGTGTCTCTTGTGTGCTTGCATTATTGTGTCCATGATTGATATGCTGTAGATTTGCTGTACATGTTGTTCTCTTAGTTAAGATCCTAGATCAGATTGAAGTAAATTTTGAAAATTTAACAACTATGAGGAGGGACCTCAACCCTCGGACTGAGCCTCTGAACCTGCTCGAAGAAGAAGCTGCACAAAATACTGCCATATCCGAAGTTTTTCGCATCCTCGTGCTTGCACTCTGTTAGCTGGGTCTTCATGGACCCCAGTAGCATAGTACACTAGTCAAATATCATAGGCTACATACACTGCGATGCATAGAACATAACTGACCTGGATGCCTGGTGAAGAGCTTTCGAACCAGTAATCCGCACTAAAGTTGCCATGACAACCTTCATGCTCAGGTTGACTATGGCTCGGATGGGCACTTGACTCCCCATTGCACGAGTATTTGGAACACAATACCTCTCTATATAGTCGGGGATGGTGATCCCACCACCCACAGTTCGAGACCGAAGGCTTGCTACCTCACCTCGACGGGACAAACCTGTAATGAAGTAGATATCTTCCACTTCCAGTGAAAGTATTTGCTCGTCTAGGTTGAAGTTCTGTGCATCGACATCCCAATAGTCTATCAAACGACCGAGCAATATGTTTTGGGCCCTCCAACCCCTTATGCTCCAAAATTTATATAGACCACATTCTTTTAACGCTTGTTGTGCACACATATCATTACGAACGACCTCATCCAATAGGTCTCTCCACTCTAGAACCATCCTGGAAAGAGAAAAACCCAAGGATTTAGTCAGTTTTGCTTAAAAAACTAGCTTCATGGCCATACCCGCGGGAAATTGTGCTCACAGAGGCAGGTACCCGTGGTCAACATGTGCATTGACTGCGCGTACCTAGCCCTACCCGTGACCCGCATAGTTATAGCCCGCGGGTAGCGCCATGACCATGTAGGGCATGGCCAAACAAAAATTTTAACCAATGAAAACTGAAATAAAAACATTGAAATGGAAGGTGGGGATGAGATTACCAACCTGATCCTGATGATTCGATGATCGGACGCTTATAGCTCCCGGAATCAGCAGCTAAAATTTGAGGTGAAAACTAACCACAAAACTCCAAATGGGTGAATAGTAAAAATGAATTGTAAATTGTAAATTTTTGTTACTATTTATAATTTTCAAGACCCACTTGTCTATAGTTTTTGCCCTTATATGTTGTTTTGGACTAATAGAACATCTTGGAGCAACATTTTTTATCATATCTCTTCGACGGAAGTTGTTTCCGAGCGTTTCACACCTACAATAGGTACATTTCACACCTGGAATATAGGTTAGATGTCATTTTCACAGGCATTATGCATTTGACCTTTTGACCACTTTCATAAACCCTAGGTGCGACCCCGCTTCTTAACTGACATGGACCCTTCACACTGTTATAGAAGTGTCGTTATGTGGCGATAAGGCCTTTCCGAACATGGGTACCCTAGTTAGAATCCCTTCTTGCATTTTGGTGCCCATGTCGTTGTTTGTCCTTAGGATTGGGAGTCCTTTGTAGTTACGCCATGACGTTGCGATAAAGACTCATATTCTACTTTGTCTTATGCTGACCATCTCCCATAAGGACTCGCCCATTTATATCAAGTTGTGATTGCATTGCATCATCCTGCTTGCCGCTTGAGCTTTGTGCCGGCTCCCGCTTACTTCATTATTAGCCTGGTGCTTGAGCACTTTCCCTGTCGAGCCCTGCAGAGCTTACATTTTCCCTCCACAATTTGATGACCTTTTGACCCTGAGGGAACACCTCCCCCTGAGTGTCCACATCCTGCACATGCTTCCTTGCATTGATCATAGGTATGCTCCACTGCTTGGTACTAGTCTGCTCGCTATTTGACACTCGTTCCCTCACTTGTTGTACTATAAGCAATTTTATTCTTTTTCAAGCATTCTCCAAATATGAAAAAGACCAAAAAAATCAATTATTCCAAAAAGCTGGATGGGATTATGGTTACTACTTCTAGTTGGAAGCTGTTGTGTTTCCTTTGAACAGAGCATTCATTCCACTCCATACATTATGAGTCGGGACTATAGTTGGACCTTAGGAGCTGTACTTGTTTCCTAGTTTACTCCACCGATTGGTTAAGCTTCCAGTCATTATGGAGCCCTTTGTGGTGCCTCCTGCATCACACAGTCTATATCGAGTCTATGCTGCCTGAGTCTATCCATCTGCTCATGCTCTTGTTCAAAGGAAGTCCTGAAACCAGAGTCGGCCACTCCTCAGATCTCTTGACTATTGCATGTCAACCATCCTTATTGAGTCAGTTTGTTTCACCTGAGATCTTCCAAATCTTTTAGTGTAGCTGGTACCTCGTGCTGGTTGATGGGGGATGCCTTAATGCCCTCCTTCCAGTGAGTCTCGTTCTATCGACTTCAACTCATTTATTCTGGGACTTGAGGCTTAGAGTTCGGTTGAGTACCTTGAGGCTTGTAGTCATTAGTGGTAGGTTCTCTCACCATCGACAATTTTGGGAATACATCAATATCCCCTAATCGATGGATTCATCCTAGTGTTCGAATTCAACTCATCTATTCACACTCCAATGATTGTGCTCTGTGCCTTGATGCCCATTTTCATTATTGGTGGGTTATCTCGCATCTGTTAATGGTATACAACATTGACCAGTAATCAGACGATGTCACATCATGTTCGATCTCAACTCCTTTATTCACTTGATGGGACTTGCACCGTCGAAGACTTATGTAGAAGACCCCAGGCGATAGTGGCATTCAGTATGCTACTTATGATTATGATTTTACATCTAAGATATCACCTCTCAGATATCAGCAGTTTGTACCTCCAGTTTGCACCAGTTGTTCTCTTTTCAGCAGGAGACCATATCTTACTGTAGAGGGATCATGGCTATGATCACTTATGACATGTATTCATTATGTACTACCTATTCATGGCCATTGTATTAGATTGTTGTACTATACCGACATGTACTTAGTGATACTATTGTATTATGATGAGTGAGCTACTCCTTCCACTTGTGTCTCCATCACTCCACTTCTGAGATTTATAATGTATTTCGGCCATCGTAGCATCAATCTCTGACCTCACACATTAGGGGGCATCTGTTACAGCGTAATTTTCCACCTTGTGAGCATCAGCACTCTTTGGCTTGCAGGATCCATTTTACTGACTCAGATCCACTTTATATCCTTTAGACACTATTTTTCCCTATTTTTTCCCTTGTACGCTAGCTGCATCATTACAGTGGGAGTACCCGCAAGTTGCATCACTATAGCCCGCGGGTAGCATGTAAAATGGTAAAAATCACTAGTTTATTACTTTTTACTCCCAAAAAGCGGTCATAGGGTGACCTTTGGCCCTCCATTTGCCATGAAATGCCTCGATGTGACCTTTCACTTACCGTTGGGAGGACTATATATTGAGCACATATGGCTTATGGACGGGGAGAGAAAAGAAGAGCAAGAGAACTCTAGTGGATTTTTTCCCTATCTTGAGTCTACACTCATTGATCCTTGTAGTTGTGAACCCCTTATGTTCACCTTCCAAACTCTTATCATAGTTTGAGTTTGCCATTCCATGGGGGATTGAAGTGGTGGAGGTGCAAGTGGATTGACCCAGATCTTGGTTCAGATTGGTTGCCGACAAGAGGTCGTATCACATTGTACTTCTTGTTATTTATTAATAGAAATACTCATATTCTCGTCCATCAATGTTGTGAATGTTGTTTATACTACATTGGGTTGCATTTACTTATAATATCATGGACCATTGCTATTGATGATGTTAATGCCGTTTATATATTATATATACTTGTTATGTATTGGTTGTCAAGACTAATTTGCAGATTCAAGTGCAAGGATTGAAAGCTCCAACGGGGATCTACATCAAACGTTTGGATTGAGGTTGGTTGTATTCTTCATTATCTTAGCATTGTCATTTATATAGCATGGTACTGAGAATTGAGTTAATTTCTAGTAGTCAGCTATCTGTTGTGGTCTACCCCAATCCATAGTGAGTTTTCTCCAAAACATCATGGTTCAAGGAACCTTATTCCCTTTTGGCAGCCATGCTCTGCAGGCTTTATGGTCTTCCAAATTGCTCAGTGTTTATAGCTGAATAGGCACCTATAGCCCATCATGTCCTTACAACAGGAGAGTCATTCCCTTGGGCTTTCATCTTGTCAGCAGAATTAAAGACATCCATTGAACGATATTAGAAAACACCAAAGAAGCCACAATTCTTTTATTCTGCCTATGTGATTGATGTCTTCTGCTCATAATTCCAATATCCCTCCATGGGCTGGAATTGGAACTTGTCATGTCCATATTTACTGTTCAGATTTGTGGGAAAGCAACTTTATTCCTTTGCTGTATGATATCTGTGACCATTTATTTGGTGCTATCTAGCAACAGATATTCAGAGAAGATGCACTTGATTTTTCTCCCGATGCCAAAACTTTAATCCCTACACTTGGTGATTGGTATGTGGGAGAAGCTTTTTCTTATATCAGAATTTAGGGAAGCAATATAGTGCATTTACTGCCAAGGGTAGTCCCATTTAGGTTGCTACTTGAAGAGATATCCTTCCAGACTGTAATAGATGGCGTATTTCCTAATCTTACTAGACCTAAGAGGAGGGGATGGCCTAAATTTCCTCTAAATCTTGGGCCTTTGGTCATTCCAGCTTCAACTTGGTCTGCAGTACTGGGAATCAGAATTGCTTCTTTGAAATTGGTACTTGCTCCCAAAAGGATGCATGACCCCAAAGCATTCCTTGATGCTCACTTCAAACAAGAACACATGAAGACAGACTATGTTCATCAAGATGTCCCTGATGAATCCATTTACTAGGGAGTGAATGTTTTCTTTGAAGTCCTAGTGAGGGCTAAAAGCAAAGAGGAACAAAGCCACATTCTTCAGTATCAACAAGAACTCGAAACTAAGGTTTTGAGTTACAGAAGAATGGAACTGCAACTAGTAGAGCAGGTCAGAAAGGAAAGCGAAGAAAAAGAAGCATAAAAGGTATCTACTCCCCTGATGTTGACATTTCCAAATGGAGGTAAAGGCAAGGGACTTGTAGATGATTTTCAACAGACCAAGAAGCTCCTTATTCAGTCAGCTGATGAGTTGAAGAAAGAGTTGGCACATATAACTTCAATGCTTGAAACCCTAGTCATTTCTCCAAGTGGTCTAGCTAGTGATGTTCAAGTGGTTTCTACAAGTAACCCATCCAATGATGCCGAAGTAGTGGTTGTAAGTAACCCAACAAAGAGGCAGAAGATTCAGACTCCTGCATCTGCCATACCTACATTGAATGTTGAGGACAGTGTTGTGGAAGATGAAAGGCTTCCAACAAGCTCTTTCTCTACTGATGTGCCTGTTTTATAGGAGGTAACAGAAATCTCCCAAGTTGTTACAAATTTACTTGACAACAAAACAATGGATGACCCTATCCCAGATGAACATTTTCCTGAAATTACTACTGCTGCTCATACAATAACTTCTCCATTCCCACTTTCCTCTATTGAAGTTCTGTCCGCTTTGACTGCTGAGCCTGCATCATCACCCACCATACCTCAATTATTTGATGCACTGACCTCCATTATTGCTTCACTTTCAAATCTGTCAGTCCCACTTACCACTCCACTAACAATAGTCACAGAGATCCAGTATCCAACTATCTCTCTGCAACTACCATCATCTACCTCACTACCACCAGCCATTGATGCCCAAATGCCAGTTGCCCCTTCCTCATCATCAGTTGTTGCTACCCTTATTTCGCTTCCTAAAATTCTCACTTCAACTACTTCTCCAACCTCTATACCATCAGTTTCTAAAATAATCCCTTCTGCTCCGACTACCTCCCAGATCACCATTCCAATACCCAATGCTACGGTTACACAGACAACTCCATTGGTTGCAACATGAGATGTGGTTGCATCTTCTACTGAGTTGGAAGCTTCTTGTGAGGAGGATATTTTAGTTCCCCTTGGGGATTATTTTTATAGTAAGACAACAAAAGCAATGGTTAAAAGAGGAAGCAAGAGAAGCAGGGGATCAGTTGTATTGCAAGCACATGTTCCCAATCAGGTAATTTGGGCTAGATATTCTGATGACATCCAAAAGGAAGCATTAGAAATTGCAGCAACTATGGGGGCATTTGCTGGAGCTAACTTTGATACAGTAACCTCCCCGAATAAAGAAATTGATTTGAAGAAAGAAGAGTTGAAGAAACTTCAAGAGCAGCTGGCTAAGACCAATGAAGAACATGAATCTTCCATTCATGAATTGAGAAAGGCATTTCAAGATAAGCTTGAAGACGTTCAAGAACATAATGCTTCACTTCAGGTCCAATTGCAGGATGTTGAAGTCTTGAATACTACTAATGATGAAAAGATAATTGTGCTGGAAAAACAACTTGAGGATGCAACTGCAAGTGCAGCCTCCTCCTCTTTCTCTAAGTTTTCTCAGTAAGAATTCAAAGATTTGGCTAATCAGGTAAATGAAGAACATCATGAGCTCCTATATGCATTATTTAGTTCCATGAATGAAATTCAGGAAACTAACAATGCTTTTGAAAAGATGTCTGTCATCCTTGACCAACAGATGGGCAAGAGGCAACAGGCTTCTAAAGCCATCGATGAGATTGTCGATTGGTAGAGGTACATCAAGGATAAACCGGATGACATTCTCATGTTGGACAGTTTCCAATTCAGAAGAGTCAAGACTTCTTTGAATGCCTGGAAGAATATCCTTGACATGGTGGAGGAAACAATAAAAAAAGGCATAGGCTATCTGTGGGAGGAGGTGGTATGCTGTGGATAATATCATGGAGATGTTGAACTTTACTACTATGGACCTTATTGAGAAATCCTTCCCACCTAAGTTAATGATTGAGCAAGTTGAACGTAGATGTGGGGAGGTCAAGGAAAAGATCCAGCAACTCGAGCACATCTAGACTGCTGATGTGGACCAGTTCATCAAGCAACCTATCATCCTAGAAGGAAAGATCCACATATTCTTGCATACCTGGCATAAGCTAGCTAAAAACGAGATGGAAATCTTCAAATGTGATGCTCAGCTGGGGCTCGAGTCATCCAACTATCCACATATAGATGAGCTGTTAGAAGTTAGAGCCAAGTGGCAAGATGCCCTTGGTCATGATTAGATTAGTCTGATTTTGTAATCCCTGTTTTATGGTAAGTCTATCTTTTGAAACTATTTTGTAATTATTATTTAAAGGATAGAAGTCTCATGGGGTAGAAGGGGGGAGAAAATAACCAGAGAAGGACTGGAGAAACGTTGTTTCACTTGAGATCTTGTAATTTTTTGCAGACTTGATGAATCAAAGTTAGTTTCTTTTGGTATCCCCTTTGTTTATGTTATCAAATTTCTTTGACAATATCTGATTTCTTCACCTTAATCATTGAATGAATACTGCTTTAATTTTGCAATCAATCATTAATGCATTGATCTATGATTTTGATTTCTCTTAATTCACAGTCTTCGTATCTTTATGTTTTAATTGAATTTATTTAATTAAAATATTTATGTATTTCTGCAAATGATTAACATAAATTATTAATTCATGTTAATTTTTCAATTAGTATAAGAACTATAGGATAATCTTGCATGTACCTAATCTTGAAACTATTATCAGTTAATTTTTATTGCCTGATTGTATTTTGAAGTAATAAGAGAAGATCAAATTTTACATTTTTGTTAAGTTGGTCAAATGACTTATTTAAACTCAACCAAGTTATCCTGCACATAGTCAAAACACTTCCTTTAGACTAGATCTGACTTAGTTTAGATTTCCTTTAAGGTAGATTTTCTCTAGGTTCAGATCCATTTTAGAGTTAGGACGCTTTAATCTTCCCTCACAGGAAGACTGATCCTTTCAGGATCAAACGCCATAAGTGCTAGCGGAGGCCTTTGTATCCGTGGAAGTTAACTACACCAAACAGGTTGGGGATAGAATTGCTCTTGCGCAGAGTCTTTTGAAGCCTTTTAGTCTGGGTTTTCACCCTCTGTTGTTAGCCTTGGAATCCATTCCAACACCCTACACATCCGGGGCTTCAACAAGAAGTCAGGTTACATTGAGATACAAGAGACCATGCAAGTGGACTTCTCATATTTTCAATATGTTATTTTTAGGTGCAAGTGGTGGGGTACCTTCGACTAGAGTAATGTAAAGGAGGACCGTGATATTGGGCTAGGTGTATTAACTTTTAAAAAATGTGGGTTGAAAGTAAGGAGCCTTATGTTTTCCCAAAAGACAACAACCCAATGTTTTTTTACCCAGATGTGTTGTTAAGCAACAAATTTCCAAAAAGAGCATGTAAAGAGCAAAAATAGACCAGAAAGAGTACTCCATGCCTCTAATGAATACAATAGATAAATAGAAAGCCTATTCGAGGGGGAAACCTCCTTATATAATGTACTAACAGCACAAGACAAGACAAGACAAGACAAGGTGCTCAAATGAAAAGATCTCCTTCCTATATGTAAGAGATTAAGAGATACAATTACAACTCATTGGTCCAAGCTTATATAACTAATATAACCATACTAATGACAATTACAACTAGTGGACCAAGGATGAAATCAAAACTAATATAATGCACCACAATATAGGGGGAAATGTGCTCATATTTAGGGCTTAACATGCCCCTCCCCTTCATACAAGTGTTGTCCTCAACGCTTGATTAGTTGCGGATGCTTTTGTATGAAGGACTCATCTTCGCATGTTGAATATTCATTAACTGGTAAGTTCTTCCACTTGATGAGGTACTCAGCAATGGCCTGATTTCGTAGTTGTTTGTTCCTTGTTTCAGTGATTTGTTCAAGTTCCAATATGACTTGTTTTGGAAGTGTCCAAGCTCTGATACCAAATGTTAAGCAACAAATTTCCAAAAAGAGCATGAAAAGAGTAGAAATAGGCCAGAAAGAGTACTCCATGCCTTTAATGAATAAAATAGACGAATAGAAAGCCTCTTTGATGGGGAAACCTCCTTATATAATGTACTACGTACACAAGACAAGACAAGATGCTCAAATGAAAAGATATCCTTCCTATATATAAGATATTAAGAGGTACAATTACGACTCACTGACCCAAGTCGACATAACTAATATAACCATACTAATGACCATCACAACTAATGGACCAAAGCCGACATCAAAATTAATATAATGCACCACAATATAGGAGGAAATGTGCCCATATTTAGGGTTTAACATGTGTTGGATGGAGATTGGTGGTTCATACTGAGACATGATCCAAGATCAAAACATATTTTTGACAACAATAATGTTATAATACCAAGCGAGGAAGATGATCAGAGTGATGGAAATGAAGAGTGATACATAAATGTTTTATTTTGACATTTATATTGTGAATGTGTTGTTTTATTATGAGTATCTATAATTGGTCAATTATGGTTTTTTTCTTCATTTTATAATGTTTGATATGAAAAGTCAGCAACCATCATGTTGAAAATATATTAAATAGTACAACCATAAAATGTGGTTATATATATAAGGTCTCTATGGTGAGGATATTTTGGGCTAACATGTCGTTGGTATGGAGGCATCAAATACTATGGATCAGACCGAAGCACTTGGTTCGGGAAATCACTCAACATTTGCTGCTTTACACCAGTATCTTGGGTCGTCGGGGATGGAAAATGGTGTTTTTTTAATGATCTCCCTCCTCTGGGTAATCCCCCGACTACGGATCTAAAGATTGCGTGCTCACTTGAGGACATTTCATTTAATCCAGATGGGTTTCTAGCTTATTCATCAGGGTTCGAAATCTAGCTTGCTAGGGCTGCGGGTGATAGACAACCTGAGAGGCATTCACTAGTTTCGACTGGTGGCAAGGATGACACAAGTGTAAATTTGGAATATGAGATCCGGGGTAATGAGTTACATTCAACTCCGGGGACAAAATCAGGGGAGAAAAGAAGTCGAAAGAATCCCATGTTACTAAAGAACCAAGGTAGGGAAAACAAATATGTGGTGGGGGATAGTATCCAACTCAATTAGGTGGTGAATATGGCTAATATGATAGTTACTTGTAGGGTTCAGGGTTGACATTTCAATGTCAAGACCCTCACATACTAGTGCTGAGTTAATTGGGAAGATAGATTTGGGTATGTTCCAGAGGTTCTAGTTTTGTAGAAAGGATGGTTGATTTTTTATTTCCAAAAGGCTAAAGAAGCACAAATGGTACTGCAACAAAACTGGTGCATTGGTGCGGCCCCCATGGCCCTCAAACCCTAGACACCACTCTTTGATGCAAAGAAGGGAAACTGGATATTACCCCAATCTGGGTGTGGATTCCTAGTTTTCCACTTGACTTCTGGTCGGAATATGTTTTTAGGGGGATAAGGAATATTCTGGGTGAATATTTGGAGGCCAAGATGTCTTTTTTAAGGACATGCATACTCAAATATGCTAGAATCCTCGTAATATTGGATAGAAGAGAAGGTCTAAGGGAAGACATAGAGATAGAGCATGGTAAGATGACCTTTATTCAGTCATTGAATTATGAAGGGGTTCCATTCAGATGCAGGAGATGCCACAAATATGGTCATCTCATGGATTCTTGTTCTATGACCTTTAGGCAAAGGAAATATTATAAGGAGGTGGGTGACAGAAACAAGATAATCTCCTCCTCTGAATCAGTGGTCGAGATAGTCCCACCATCTAAAGCAGGTAGATATGAAGATGGCCCAAATGAAGAAGATAGGGTCCATGATAGATTGCTACTTATATCAAAGCTTTAAATGCATTTTGGCAGTAAGCAAAATGGTCAATCCCGCCATTTCCCTAGAGACGGCTACTCATTTCCTTCAATGTGGCTACTATACTCTTACTGAGGCCTTAGATCCATTCAAAATTTTGGTAGGGAACATGTGTTAGCCGCTTCTATGTTAGGCAGATAGCCCGTCTATTCATTTCAGGCTGGTAGCACTTATCTATTAAGGGACGAGGCGCTAGCCCCTTCTATTTAGGAAAACAGGACTACTAATGAGGTGCTTTAAGGCCTTTTCTCTTTAGGAAGGCTGGTGCAACTCATCAATTTAGAGACGGGGCGTTGGCCCCTTCTATTTGGGAATTCTAGGACATCAACCAAAGGGAGAGGGAAAACCCCTTGAGTGCATTTTTTTATGACTTGGTTAGGATTAAGGCTAACCCAATCAATCTTGTTGTGGGCCCATAAACCGGAGAGCCATTATATCTTAGGTTGTTGCTTATAGTACCCCTCAGGGAAATGAACACTTTCTTTCGAGTTTAATGGCTCAGATTATTCAAGAAGAGATGATTCAAGAGGACAAGTCCGTGGGAATCAAAGATGCTTTAGATCCGTCAATCCAAGGTATGTATGATTTTCATCATAAGTCTAATATTTATTCTTCGCATTTAATCGATCTTCCCAATTCTTCATTTATTGAGACATATAGCCTAGCATTTGCAATGGATACTCTATCACTCAATACAACCACCAGCCCTGTCATGTGCCTAAAATCTTGAGAAGAAGGGGGGGAGAACACAACCGATTGTATCAATTCAGGTGGAATCCTTAAAATAATCTAAAGACTCTGTTGAGGCATATAAGAGATATAATTTTAGACCCCGTACCTTGTAGGGGGAGGATAAACATGTCTTGGAGGGTATTTTGGGACAAAACCTTGATTAATCTGAGGTCAGGAAAGGTAGGAGGCATGGATCATACTTTCATAAGGCTCATGAGAAGGCCAAATCAGATGTAGTTTTTGGGAGACGATATTTTATTGTAGGGGCGCTTAGAGCAGCGAGAAACCTTGATAGGGTTAAAACATGCAACTTTTCTCTTTCAACTACAAAGGGTTGGATAACCCTACAAAAAAAATTGTCATTATAGGGATTGGTGATCACTAATTATCCTGATATTTTGTTACTACAAGAGACATTGGGTGAGGGGGTATATGTGGAAAAACTACTAAAAGATCTGTTTAAGGGTTGGAAGTTTATTACTTTTGATGATAGGGATAGATCGAGGGGTTTAGCCATAGGTTGGAACCCATTAGTTACTAGGGTCGAATATAGTTGGGGATGTGAATCTTCTTTGGAAATCGAGGTTCTAGTGAAAGACCTTGGACTAAATTTGAAAATTCTAAATATTTATGGCCCATATGGAGATAGAAGAACCTATTGGGATGGTCTGTTGGAAAAATCTGTAATGAAGTCTCCAAATATTATTTCCAATGGGGATCTGAACTTCACTCTAGGGACCTCAGAGGTCTAAGGACCAAAGGCGACCCCGACCCCGACCCCCCTTGTTGGATATTTCCTCCATCAGATGGACTCAATCGGACTTCTGGACATTCAACCAGTCAATCTTAAGGCAACATGGAGAAACAATAGATCTAGTGAGGAAAGAATATCCAAGAGACTGGACAGATTCCTTATAGCAGCTTAGTTGATTGATAAGTTGACTAGTGTCAGGTAATTGATCAGGTGTGGGGGGGACTCTGATCATAGCCCCATTTGTTTGGAAGTAAAATATTTGGGGAGGAAACTTATGAGCCCTTTTAAATTCAATTCAAGCCAGCTGAAGGAAGATGAGTTCAAGAATTTTCTGAAAGAGGTATCGTAGACATATAGACTAGGGCCACATAGATTGGCTTATGTACATTTTTCAAATAATTTGAAAAATATCAAATACTAGGCCACCATCAAGTGGGCATACCAAAAGAAGTTATGAGATTATTAGGATCTTAGAAGAGTGGAGGATGAGCTTTGAATTGCTTATGAGTTTGAAGGTGGTGGCTTCCTTATAGATGAATCGAAGATCAAACTTTATCAGGTTAAAGCCCATAAGAAGTAGCTTCTTACAGAACAAGAAGAGATGTGGACGCTAAAAATCATATCCCTATGGCTAAATGCAGGTGATGATAATACCAAATTCTTCCAAGCTTTCTCAAAAGGAAGAAAGATGAGGAGTACAATCTAGAGGATGCCGAATCAGGAAGGGAAAACCATCTCCTCTTTTGTTGGGTTGGTGAAGATGGGAAAAGATGACTTTCAGAGTCTTTATAAGTCTCAAGAGAGGGCATCCATTGCAGAGATTATTCGAATTGCATAAACCTTTCCTAGATTTGTTGAAGAAGAGGATAATAAACATTGGATGGAAGAAGTTATAGAGGATGAATTAAAGGAAGTTCTCCATAGTTTTCAAAAGGACAAAATCCCTAGGCTAGATGGGTGGCCAGTTGAATTCTTTTGTGATAGTATTGATATCTTAGGGGAAGATATTCTAAAATTGTGGAGGAGGCTAGAACTGATGGCATAATTTTGGATAATTTTAAATCCAATTTCATTGACTTAATCCCTAAGGTGGATAATCTTATTTCCTTTGATGATTTTAGACCTATTTCATTAGTGTATGGGACATATAAGATTGTGGAAAAAATAATTTCCATATGAATAAATTCTATCTTGTCGAAACATGTATCAAAATAACAATTTGGGTTCCTTGAAGGAAGACAAATCCATGAATCTATTGGGGTTTACCATGAGGTATTGCACAGTATGAAGACTAGAAGAGATAAATGGGAAGTTATTAAAACTAATCTCTCTAAGGCCTACGATCAGGTAAACTTGATGTATGTCTGCTTTCTTCTTACTCATTTGAGGTTTGAAGTACCATTCGATGATTGGGAGATGAGTTGCATTACTGGGATCTCTTATTATTTCCTCATCAATGGTGCGACCTCACATTTCTTGCAAGCTAAGAGTGGAATCAAACAAGTATGCCCACTCTCCCCTCTCCTTTTCTTGCTTGTTGAGGGCCTTAGTAGATCACTAATGGATGCAAAGAGACATGGAAACTTCAGAGGAACCAAGATTTCAAAACTTCTATAAATTAGTCAATTATTGTTTGTAGATGATATATTTCTCTTCTACAATGGGTCTCAAAAGGATGCAGATACACTTAATAATATACTAAATTTTTTCTATCAAGCCACTGGTATGGTGATCAATGTTAGAAAATCTACTCTTTCCTGTCTGAGTATGGAGACAAAGAGGTAAGATACTATGGATCACTTTTTCCTTATCCTTCTCTAAAAGTGGATGTTAGTTTGAAATACTTAGGTTTACATCTTAAACCTAACAATTACTTGAAAAGAGACTGGATGTCGCTGATCACTAAATTGGAAAAGAGAATCAATGTCTGGAGCAACAAATAGCTCTCAAGAGTAGGTAGACTAGTTCTTGTCAAATCGATTCTCGAAGCTATATCGGTGTACTGGATGTGTCTGGCATGGATCCCCAAGGGAATCTTGGAAAATGACCTAATATTATGTTTCAGATTCCTCTAGAGTGAACATAAGGATCACTTTTTCATGCCCTAGGTAATATGGGATAAAATTGTTGTTCCAAAATGCCTTGGCAGTTGGGGCCTAAAGAATATTTTTCTTTTCTCAAAGGCATTGGCAGCTAAATGTGTCTAGCATCTACTTTCTATGACTAGCCTCTAGTCTAATGTGGTCGAATAAAAATACATTTCTCCGAGTTCAATTATTGACTAGGTTCGATCTCCTTTGAAAAGGGTTCCTAATTCATCTATAATGTGGAAGGCAGTGGTGAACTCTTTCGCTCTTATTAGGTGGGGTTTGGCTTGGAAGATAGGCAAAGGAAACATTATGATACTAGGGATTGATCCTTGTCCAGGAAGCAGGGGAAAACATCTTCTTCCCCAAGGTCTAGTGGGAAGACTAAATGAAGGGGGTTACTACTCACTTAACCAAGTTGCATATCATGCTACATTGCCCCTATGGGGACAGGGATGGTGATCGGCTCAATCCTTGGCATTAGAAGGGGAAGATAGTGTTCATTGAAACAACTAAATAAATTCTCTTAATGATTTCCATGCTTGAATTAGGGAATAGAAGGACGAACTAATATGGGATTTTTCACCGTCAGGCAATTATACACCCAAGCAAGGATATATTCAATTGAGTATTGACTTATACAACATGGATATTATCTAGTGGTGGAAGAATATATGGAAGATTAGGTGCCCCCTGAAGGCTATATTGTTAATGTGGTGTGTGTTGGGGAATAAAATCTCGGGATAATTTACAAAAACGCAACTTCGAGGGACCCAATTGGTGTCACCTCTGTAAAGACAATTAAGAGTTTGTAATGCATCTTTTCATCAATTGTGGTTTCACTAGATCGATATGGAAAGAATGCTCGAGACAACTGGGCCTAAAATGTATATGTAATGGGTATTCAATGGAGGATGCATTGCAGGGCTGGCTTGGAAATCTAGCATTTTTCCAATATAAAGCTCTACCATTCATCATCTATTGGGGCATATGGATCAACATGAACAACATAATTTTTAATGACAAGATCACAGTCCCAGAAATCATTGTCCCAAACACAATTGGTATTATTCCTTTCTTTACACATGTTAATGGGTTTGTTAAGACAAGAGAAATAAGGGTGCAAGAAATAAATATGAGTTTTCCTTGGGCATATTTTGATGGTGCTTCTCAAAGGGATAGGGAAATCTATGGGGGTGGGGGTGTGCTATATCTAACATAGGATCAATATTTCCATATCAATTTGTGTTTTGCGGAAGGAACTAATAACTATGCAAAACTTTTGGCACTGGAATTTCTTCTACTCTTTGCCGTAGAAAAAATATGTCGAGATAGGGATTCCATGCTGGTTACCAATTTGATCACTAGAACTTAAAGATTTACTCATATACATTTACTTTCTCTTTTTGGTGAAGTTTATGATATTGTGACAAATTTTAACTCTTTCTCATGCAAACATGTTTATAGGAAAAGACACAAAATTGCAGACACCTTATCTAAAGAGGGCACTTAGTTGGATAAAGGAATCTTTAAGGTAGATGAATACATCAATGGACAAGTTTATCATTATTACCATCAACCCTATATAGAAGGCTCAGATATCCCCATGGAACAAAACACTTAAAAATAAAATATATGCGGTGATCAATAGTTTTGAAAGACAGATTGTGGTTAGATGAACAGTTCACAATTAGTTTTAAAAAGTAGCACTTTTTAACCCTCTTTTGGAACAGTCACTCGACTCTGTGGCATCACTATCACAAGATAACACTCATCAGCCCCTTTTTGGAACAAATTTTTTCTCGGCTCTATGGCAGTGCTATCACAAGGCATCATATACTATAGTGATTGATTTTTTGTTTTATTGTAATGATGGAACTCTCTCAGCACAGTCGTTATGACGCTATATTTTGAATATATGCATGGCATATATCTGCACATTGTAATTTTATACTTGATGAGAAATAAATTTACGATTTGTTTTCCAAGGAAGCACACGCACACACACACACACACACACATATATATATTAAAAAGAACAATGAAGGGATTTTGAATTAAAAGAAGCTTTGGATAAGTTGAGAGCAAGAGATACTGAGAGGAGGGAAGATGATGACCTTTAACAATATGGTAAGCTTCCTACTGGTAATCCTAGGAGACAAATTTGTAATGTCCCTTTTTAAGAATTTTATTAAAAGGACCAATTTTTTCGCTTTTCCCCCAAATTTGACCTTTGACTAGTTTTGATGCCTAGGTCTCCAATTTTCCCCAAATGATCCCAAATATTCTGTGAAGGTATATGGATGATGTTATAACATAAATATGTGTTTCATGGATGCTTTTGGACCTTTAAAATACTTCTGCAAATCCTCTTTCAATTATGGCCAATGTAGGGAACTTTACTAGTAATTTCCCTTTGACTAGTATTGGTCTCTAGGTCTCCAATTGGCTCCAAATGCCTCTAAATCTTTAGTGAAGGTGTATGAATGATATTTGTACTTGATTATGATGTTCATGGATGATTTATGACCATAAAAATACTTCTGAAAACTGGTTTAAGATTATGGAAAAAGTATGGAATTTAACTAGCAATTTGGGGTTCAAATCTCCCCAGGGTAAGTACTGAGAATGACTCTCCAAATGCCTCCAAAATCACTTGAAATTCTGAACAGAGGTAGGTGATGTATAAGGGACATTATTTATGTCTCATGTGCACCATTAATAAATTATTAAGTCTATTCTAACCTTCTCCCAAACATCAACAAAAATCACTAGTTCGACCTTGGGGGAAATAACATTAAATCTTCTTCAAATAAAATAAAACTGAGAAATATGGCTCCAAATGCTTAAGTGCTGAACATGAAACTTGTAATACTCATCAATTTAAGTCCATAAATCATAAATATATCATATAAATATTCTTCCATTCGAAATCATCATCAATACATTGGCATACATCAATCTAGTGGGGGAATGGTCACTGTTTTCTCATTAATAATCCATTTTACATATAACCACTTGGTATTTCGACCTGAAACTTTCTGGAGATGAATAAAAGACTATATTAGTCATATTAAAACAGAAATAGATCATGAGAAGCTATCCCAAAGAGTACAAGAGCTCAGCAAAAATGCCCTCCCTCAAGGGTCAAGAATATGCCATCAAAACTGGAAATGGTTGAGAGAGTGTGTTGCACTAGAAGAAACCATGAGATTCCCTGTAGCTTACACATGCAAATAAACACTCCATTAAATATCCAAATGAAAGGTCTGAATGGCCTTTCCAATTACCAACTTGGATGGGAATCTTTCACCCTCGAAATTGGCTAAGGCAAGAAACTAGTCATCCACTAGCTCTCCCTCCTCACAAATGCAATTGCAAATTTCTCAAATGATAAAAATATGGTTTCATTATTTTTTATTGACATTTATAAACTTCTAATGTTCTCCATGCGTTGAATTCCTTCCAAGAGACTCATGCCAACTCAATTTGGGAAGAGATTCCAAAGAATGCCACTTGTACAACAATTCATAGTCTCCCACTTCCACCAAATCACATGTGGAAGCATATTAGCTGCCCTAACTCCCTTGAGTGCCCACTTGGAGGCTAGTTTTAGCCCTGACATGTCATATGTCAGCGTTCAGGTTTGATTTGTGTCATAGGTGTCATAGCATCTTCATCATTGTTGTCATAGAGCTAGGGAATCTAGCCCAAGTGTCCCACTAGCTCCAAAATGCCTCTTCCTCTTCCATGGGAGTTCATATTCCTCTATATTTCGACCTTGGATGATTCATGCCATGAATAATACCTTTTGAACTCCCCAAAGTATGTTACCATTCACCTTGAATTAGAATTGGTGAGAAAATGATGCCAAGTGTAGTGGGGAAATCTAGCCATATGTGGGTCCTCCTTCCTCCATGTGTCTTCATGATCAAATGCCACTTTGATTTTCACTTGTATATATTTATTTAGGTCATTTATTAAATATTTATTCCATTCTAATTTTCAAACATCATTTATTATTCCCCTTATTCCAAATCCCAAAGCTTCCACCCCAAACCTAGGAAACTAGTAATTTTCCTCTTTGGCAATTATTTGACCCTTAGCATCAATTTGACAAACTCTAATGAATATGTCCAATGTGCTTAGGAAATTGTTACCCAATGAAAAATTTGGGACATGACAAATCCTTCCTTCCCAATATTGCTTGTCCTAAAGCAATTTTGAACATGGGTGTTGAAGAACTTGCTTCCTGTATAATTCTTTGAAGTTGCCACTAAATTTCCCAACTTTGAGTCTTCGAGCTTCCATGAATATTTTAGAGAGGAACCACCATTCTTGCTGCTGCACTACTCTGATTAAAATCACTTTATTGAGTGGGGAATCCATCCCCCATACTAATTGTTTCCACAAAATATTGAAACCAACGAGACTAAGAATTATCCCAGGGTCCCATTGCTTGTATTGCACTCCAATAGTTAGAAGTGCTTTCCAATTCATAATTCCTGGATCCCATTTTCTTGTATGCATTCTTCCAAACATCATGAGTACAAAATATATATCATCAAAGTACATAACAACATAATGAAAATGTACATCAAGGAGATGCTTCATCAAAGAATCATGAAAGTGCTTATACCTCCAAGTAAGTAGACCACCATTTTCCAAGTGCATACAAGCTTCAAGTGACCAATCAATTCTGATCCAATGACATAGGTGAGGATCCCATGTCCTATAATGCTGCTCCAAAAGGATGTGATATGCATCAAAATATTCAGCCATGTATTCTTTCATCCAAAAAGTGAATGAAGAATCTCCACTAAAATCTGAGCCAAATAATGAGCAGAAAAAACAAGGAGACTTCAAATGACTCAAAGAAGTCTCACCCATACATCTTTGAATGTGAGAATCATAAAGATATAACAAAGTATGTGGCTGCCAACAACAATTTTCTCCAAACATAAATCTATTCACCCAAGTGTTGGATGAAGTACCTCCAACATCAAATGAATCAAGTGTTGAGCAAGAAAAACCATGAGTCTTCAAGTGACTCAAATGCATATCATAGGTGCATCCATGTATATGTGCATCATCATAAAGTAACAAAGGATGTTGCTGAAAATGTGAATAAGAATGTGCTCCAACCATATCATCATAAAAAGTAAATATAGGAGTCCATACTCCTCATGTGGCACCATCAAAAAGAACCTTTTCACCCATTCTTCATTGAGACCAATGCTGCAAAACATGGAATTGTAGGTTGTAAGAGAATTAACTAACTCACCCAAATGATCAAAAAGTACAGAAGTTTCATCATGGGAAGGATCCATATGGGTAGTATCATGAAGCTCCTTCAAAAGTGTGAAACCTTTGTCATATATTGGTTCCAATGTAGAGGAATCATGCTCTTCATTAAAAATTGCATAACCTTCATCAAGAGACAATTCAAGTTCCTCTTCCACCACATCAAGTGTTTGGATCTCTTCAAGTTCATCTTCAAACACATCAAGTACATTCAATTTCCCACAATTTTCATGATCCACTATGTCATGAGAATCCTCCAAACAATCTACCATTTGACAATCTGAAACATAGGAGGAAAAACAAGTATCTTGCAACTTTTCAAGAAGTTGCTCATTTTGAATTGTGAGCTTATGATTATCCTCATTATTCTTCAAGTATGCATCATGTAACAATTCATTAAGCTCAAACAAATGGTTTCTATCAAAAATCAAAGACATGAAATTATCTTTGATCTGGCACATTGCTCTTTGAATCTTCTCCATGTCTTCAAGGAAGGATGTTTCCTCTAATGAAGTAGCTCTCCAACAAGAATTTGACACCAATGCTTGAGTGTCATGGAGAATGCTGAGAGACTCTTGGATCTTATTTTCATTCATATTTAAGGACCCTTCAAGAAAATGAGGCTCTTGCAAATGGACCTCCTCATCTTCTTCTTTCTTGCTTGGACCAACTTCATGAAGCTCAAGTGGTGATGGGGAAGTTGATCTTGTTTCTTCTTCAACTGCTACAAGGTCTTCATTTTCATGTTTAATGGAAGCTTGGATTGCAAAAACACTTTCAAAAGTGATCTCTATGTCACCAACATAGAGGTGTGATCCCCCATCAGTAGGTACTTCTTCATAGTTCAAGTATCCATCAATAGATGCTCTTTGGTTCATGTCTAAGGTAGAAGGTGCCTCGAAATGATCTTCCATATTTTCAATAGAATCTTCTTCATGCTCTTGTGATGTCTCTTCCTTTTTATCCTTCAAGCAAGCTGATGCATTTTCCCCCTTGTTCTCCTTAGGATCAATATCTTTGGAATCTCTATTTTGAAATGGATTCTTATTACCTTCCTTCATCTTGAGATTGTTTTTGATAATGAGGTATTGATAAAATGGTATAGTGTTTCTGCAACCTTCACTCAAATTTTTCCATTCGAGATGAATTTCTTCCACATATTTGGATTCAAGAAATTTTGGTACAGTAGGCCTTGGTGTTCTCTGAAATTCATTTTCTCTATTATGGGGTCCTGTGCTTGAGAAAATATGCTCACCCATTGTCTTCTTTTCTTCTGAATGTGAACTATTGCTGCTTCCTACTACCCCTTTGCTTCCTAACTGGCTAGCCATCAATTCGAAGCTCTTCATCATTTGCTTGCTCATGTCTCTCATTCCCATTGAAATTTCGTCGAAAAATGGTTTAATGAGTTTCCTAATCTCCTCAATCTCCTTTGAGGTTCCCTTTTTATCCCTAGTCATATTTTCCTCAAAAACAACTACTCTTCTTTTCCTACTTTTTCCTTTTCAACAAAAGAACTTTTGGTTTCAATATCTAATGGTGGTCCATGAAATATTTTCATAATTAATATTAGACCACATCAGGTTCCAAGATCATGCTTTGATACCATTGTAATGTCCCTTTTTAAGAATTTTATTAAAAGGGCCAATTTTTTCACTTTTCCCCAAATTTGACCTTTGACTAGTTTTGATGCCTAGTTCTCCAATTTTCCCCAAATGCTCCCAAATATTCTATGAAGGTATATGGATGATTTTATAACATAGATATGTGTTTCATGGATGCTTTTGGACCTTTAAAATACTTCTACAAATCCTCTTTCAATTCTAGCCAATGTAGGGAACTTTACTAGTAATTTCCCTTTGACTAGTATTGGTCTCTAGGTCTCCAATTGTCTCCAAATGCCTCTAAATCTTCAGTGAAGGTGTATGAATGATATTTTTACTTGATTATTATGTTCATGGATGATTTATGACCATAAAAATACTTCTGAAAACTGGTTTAAGATTCTGGACAAAGTATGGAATTTAACTAGCAATTTGGGGTTCAAATCCCCCCAGGGTAAGTACCGAAAATGACTCTCCAAATGCCTCCAAAATCACTCGAAATTATAAATAGAGGTAGGGTATGTATGAGGGACATTATTTAGGTCTCATGTTAACCATTAATAAATTACTAAGTCTGTTCTAACATTCTCCCAAACAGCAGCAAAAATCACTAGTTTGAACTTGGGGAAATAGCATTAAATATTCTTCAAATAAAATAAAATTGAGCAAGATGGCTCCAAATGCTTAAGTGATGAACATGAAACTTTTAATACTCATGAATGGAAGTCCATGCATCATAAATATATCAGATAAATATTCTTCCATTCGAAATCATCATCAATACATTGGCATACATCAATCTAGTGGGGGAATGGTCACTATTTTCTCATTAATAATCTATTTTACATATAACCACTTGGTATTTCGACCTGAAACTTTTTGGAGATGAAGAAAAGAGTATATTAGTCATATTAAAACAGAAATAGATCATGAGAATCTCTCCCAAATAGTACAAGAGCTCACCAAAAACGCCCTCCCTCAAGGGTCAATAATATGCCATCAAAACTGGAAATTGTTGAGAGAGTGTACTGCACTAGAAGAAACCATGAGCTACCCTGTAGCTTACACCTGAAAATAAACACTCCATTAAATATCCAAATGAAAGGTCTGAATGGCCTTTCCAATTACCAACTTGGATGGGAATCTTTCACCCTCAAAATTGGCCAAGGAAAGAAACTAGTCATCCACTAGCTCTCCCTCCTCACAAATGTAATTGCAAATTTCTCAAATGATCAAAAGCTGGTTTCATTCTTTGTCATTGAAATTTATAAACTTCTAATGTCCTCCATGGGTCAAATTCCTTCCAAGAGACTCATTCCAACTCAAGTTGGGAAGAGATTCCAAAGAATGCCACTTGTACAACAATTCCTAATCGCCCACTTCCACCAAATCACATGTGGAAGCATCTTAGCTTCCCTAACTCCCTTGAGCGCCATCTTGGAGGATATTTGTAGCCCTGACATGTCATATATGTCATATGTCAGCATTCAGATCTGATTTGTGTCATAGCATCTTCATCATTGTTGTCATAGAGCTGGGAATCTATCCCAAGTGTCCCACTAGCTCCAAATTGCCTTTTCCTCTTCCATGGGAGTTAATATTCCTCTATATTTCAACCTTGGATGATTCATGCCATGAATAATACCTTTTGAACTCCCCCAAGTATGTTACCATTCACATTGAATTCGAATTGGTGAGAAAATGATGCCAAGTGTAGTGGGGAAATCTAGCCATATGTGGGTCCCCCTTCCTCCATGTGTCTTCATGATCAAATGCCACATTGATTTTCACTTGTATATATTTATTTAGCTCTTTTATTAAATATATATGCCATTATAATGTTCAAACATCATTTATTATTCCCCTTATTCCAAATCCCAAAGCTTCCACCCCAAACCTAGGAAACTAGTAATTTGCCTCGGCAATTATTTGACCCTTAGCATCAATTTGACAAACTCTAATGAATATGTCCAATGTGCTTAGGACATTGTGACCCAATGCAACATTTGGGACATGACAAAATCCCAATTGTTCTGAGTACAATTTATTTTGATATTCCAATATATTTACAAGTGTATATCCTCACAAACTGGGAACATAACAAAACGTAGAAGGAATACATTAATTTTATATTGGTTGAGATGCTAAAATCCCCTCAAACAAGGGATCTAATTGAATTTGGTATCCCAACATGATATTTCCTTTTGCTTCCTTTTATCAACTTTCTTTATTTGTGTTTCTTCCTTATGAGAAGAGGAGAGGGACAGGAGGTATATGAAATTATGGAGAGTGAACCATTTTGAGAGGAGGGAATTCTTGATTTGCCTTGTCCATTGATACTATGAAGTTGGAGACTATTTTGGCCAGTCCTTCAAGGGTCAGAGCTGTTAATTTTTTAGCAAATATGATGAGATATGAACTTAAAAAATTTAAGTGCGGAAATACTGAATACTTGAATCAATAAACCTTCAATCACATGAAACATTCAACCATAACACAAGATGGACCTTGGGGAAAACCCTCAAAACAATGAGGATGAAAGCCCCCAACAAATATTCAGAATATAATTGTGATAGATAGAAGATAATGTATTTTACAAAATAACAATTTGCTTTCGACACCCAGGTGCTAGATAAGAGATAATATTGAGCAATAGAGAATAGAGTTCATCTGTATCAACTTGCCATGTGCCCAACACATTAATAACAAGCAAGAATCACTGCCATGCACGCTGTAGTGAATGGTTGCATGGGTAATGGTGCATCGCATGAAAAAACTGTGAATTGCCTTCTTTGAGAATTATCTTGCACAAAAAGAAGCGCCTTTCCTTCAAGGGAGAAGAGAATTTGCTTCACATTTAATTCATCAATCCTGTGTAACATATTTATACATTCTTTACATGCATCGAACTCTATTTTGATCTTCTGACTTCGTGATGAACTTGTCCTCCATATGGATGTATCAATATTGCATGAAGACGAGCGCCCACTTCTCATGCAGTGCATTAAATCACTGAACCGATTCTTAGGATGAACTCACCCCTTAACTGAAAGCTTGTCCACTTATTTAGGTGGCTAACTTCAGTGTTGTCATGCAAGTGTCGCAACTCAAGTGTTATCTTTTAGTTTAAAATAAGTGTCGTCATGCAATAACGCTTAGTTAACTAGATCTTCTATGTTATCACTTAGTTAACTCTCTTTTATTGAAATGATGCTGATTGATTTACTTGTAGTGACCACTGTGATTTCTTTAATTAACTGAGGCATGCATTGTGGCTTTAACTGAAGCTTAACAATTCGAGTTCTCTTAGTCATCTCATGAGCAATTCAAATTATCTTTTTCTCTATGCATTTATCTTTATCTATTATCTGTATTGCATGGTCAATATGTGTTGAATTTAATTATCTATCATATCATATTATACTCAGAAGATTTGTCAGATGCTGTGATCATATTATATTACTCTTAGACAAAATGATCATATGCTAAAGTAATTCACTCTAGAGGTGGCTGGTCTCTAAAGGAGACTCAATAGCCATTGGTGACCATGGTTAGTAATACATCACACAACATTAATGCTTCAACATGCAAAGCATCTACCTCTATAATTGGAGGTCCACCCCATGGGTACCTACTATAATTGGAGGTCCACATGAGAATCTGAATTGACACACAAGTCCTGATCCTTGTCCAACAAGACTTTACAACATCATCACTTTGATACATCAAAGCATTCACCTCAACACATGATGAATAACCTTTTACATCTGAAGGCTTAGTCATTCTTGAGTCCAACTCAAGAATCTACTCCAATTTCCCGAGTCCAACTCATGATCCCTACCTCAACACATGAGGCCCAATCCTGGATGCACAAGATTGGCTTGGAAAATGACTCGTGATGCTGTACATTTAATAGGAGCATCTTGTACAGGTCATGCCCCTGACGAGATTGGATCAGAATCCCCATTTCCACCTTTTATGGATTGGTAAGACGAGGGTTTAAAGGATAATTTTGCCTGCTACTTCTAGCTCCGAATCTTCCAGTTCTTTAAGGGTTTCACATTTATTGTTGCTTTTTGGGGGAATTCCTCCAGGAGATGAGTTAGTAGGGTTGGGAATTTTATGTTGGGGCTGTTTGCGTGAAGGGTTTCAACATCGATTAGGTGTCATCTTGAACTCTGTCTCTTTTATTTCTAGGCCTTTTGTAGTTTGTTGTTCTTCTTTTAGTTTTGGAAATATTTTGTCAAAGTGTCCATATATATGTCAAGCACTACATTTAAATGGAATCTTCTCATAGTATAGCTCCTGAATGTGATTCCATCCCTCGACATTAAGTTTTAGAGCATATGGAAGCCATTTATCCAAGTTAACTTCCACACAAATTCAGGGAGAAGAGAACTAGCCCCCTTTTGGATCCCCACTATCTAAAAGAAAACCATCTTGTTTCCAATTCCCATGAGTGATTTTTTCCCCCAAATATGAAGAGGGATATGGGGAAACCTTACCCATACTGGTGCAATTGAGATCTTAGCTTCTGGGTTAAATTCTAGAGACCAAGGATTAAGAAACATTCCTCTCAAACCCATGAAAAGGGTCCAAAGCAGAAAATGAGATCTCTATCATCTCTCTTCGGAAAAAGAAAGACAAAGTATCCCTTACCACTAGAAAAAAGAGTTACCTAAACCTTCAACATAGGGGACCAATGCTTTGTGATCCATAGTTCTACTACTTTTGGGCTAGACCAGAGTCCAATGAAAATTCCAATGAGTGCTCTCTTAGAGAGAGCAAGGGATTTCTTACACGGGTTTGAAGGAGAGAGATCCATTGAAGGTATTTCATCCAGTTTTATAACAAACAATTTCAAGGGAAAGGCTTTGGATTGAAGCTTGGAGGAATGGATGAGTGCCTTGAAGGCCCGAAGCTCATCCATTTTGCTCATGTTGTCCGCACTACCTAGCCCTTTTGATACCAAAAATAAGCTCCAAAACTAAGGTGAAGGGGAGGCTCAATCGATACTGGTAGCTACTTCAAGTGGCTTCACTACACTACCCACAGGATCACCATTGATTCCCCCCTAACCGAAACACCTTGTAATCACTACTTCAAGAAAGCAACTGCAATTAGCGACGACGACTTCACACAACATAGGCAATGGATAGGGTTGTGGTTTTGTTATATTTTTATTGTATAACAAATTTATATTGTACTATATTAACATATGTTTATGTTAACTTTTCAATTATTATGCACTAATTGAGATATTGTAAAGTTGATGTTGTATTCATATAATAGAGTAGTAAAGATTGATTTTAAAATAAATTTTATTTAAAAAATGGTGAATAATCTAAAGAAATAAATCAAACAAAAGTACTTTATTCTATAAATTGCACAAAATTCTACACATCAATACATAGAACCTGGAGCAAAATAAAATTTAATATGGGACGTGTATTATTCAAGTTTGATTGAAAAATCCAATTTTCAAAAGCCTCAATGACTTCCTCCTTTGAGATGATGCAAATATGTGTATACATGAGTAAATGATTAATTGTTTTTTATTTAATATATAATGGATTATTATGAAAATAGTTTTCATAAAGAAATAATTGCACAATGTGTTTTATATAATTTATGTATAAAATATAATGATTTTTTTTATTAACTATTTTGTTTTATTACGTCATTTATGCATAAAATTTAAATATAATGATTGAATGTTTTTTAATTTTATATATAAGGGATTATAATGAAAATTATCTTCATGAAGACATGATTGCCTAGATATGTGATTATCTTTGTAGGATGTTCTAGAGAGCTTATGATGTGGTGTTCATTGATTTTGACGTATGATGTTAACTTGGAGGATGATGGATTTTGGTAGGTTGATTTTGTTCCAAGGTTACATTCCTTCATGTTTATAGATGATCATTATTTTTTGGATGGTAATGTTATGATAGCATGGGTGATAGGTTCCAGATGACAATGGTTGATTTCGAGACCACAACAAGTACACATTTGTAAGTAGTATTTTTGGAGGAGTTACAGAGGGAATTGCCAGGTGTTGGTGTAAACACTTCCTTTGTGAAGATGGAGTGTTAATTTTTTGGGTTACTCTGAAAGTGTTTACACCATGTTTGCGGTGCTTCATGATATTTTTGGTACATGGTGTATGTTTAACCCTTGGATGGTCCGAGATGGATTCCAACATGGGATGTGGTTCATGATGGATTTACACAATTGAGATAGGCTTCATGGTAATTGATTGAACTCATATGGTCATTGGCTTGTGTAACGTCACCATTCCTCAATCTGGCCAGTATGAGGGGACATTAACTAAATCGAGGCCTCCAAATTTTTCCCATAGGCATAATTATGAATTCTTAATAGATAAAATGCATGTGCAGACATGAAAATAAAACACACAGCGGAATGAACTAAGACCACGCACACAACATGCAATTTACAGGCATAATTATCACATGAATACAAATAAATTTATTGCACACCAAGTACACAGGAATACTTATCTTTAGATAAAGAAGATCCAAACAACTGGTCGTGTAAGAGTGATTTTACACCCAACCATAGGCACTTTGTCCAACATATACTCTTTTTGCTAAGAGGCCACCCCCAAAATGGGCTATGAGGCCACCAAGGCGAAGGAAACACCTACAGGCTTCTCTCTCTCGGCCCAAAACCCATTTTGCTCACTGTGCTTAGCCAAAAGTTGAACTAGAGCTCTATAGGGATATCACTAGTCCTTCATAGCCATGGAACTCCTTCCAACTACCCTACACAACACAAGGACGAAATTTCCTTTCACTAATCCATAGTTCCCTTAGGAAATCCAACCCTTACAGTCCTTACCAGTGTGTGCAATAAGAGTCCAAATTGCAATAAGCTATTGGAGAACTTCCTTAAACATTAATCCATGGATTCTCAAGCATCCAAAAGTAGAAGAAATCAATGGGTAAAGGTTCCTATCTTTCCCAACCTCCATGCTCACTTACAACCATCTATTTTCCCTTCCAAAAATGCAGCTCTATCTCCAAATTCGAATTTCTGGGTTGAACACAGTTTTTTTGGTAATGGTCCTAAACAACAATGGAAAACTCTACGTAGTGTAGAATCTTGCATGAGAGGATGATCAAAAGAGTGTTGACTCCAAGGGTATGGGGTAAGGGTGAAAAGAAAACTGACATAGCTTCTGACCATAGAGGAAATATGACAATTGACAACTGACATAATTGTCACAACCCCCATGCTTCAATAACTACATGAAGTGACTTTTACCACCACCTCACATATGCATTCAATGATTGGATTTAATAGCCAAGAGAAGGCAATTGGATTATCTAAGGCACATCGCAGATTTTAGATGAGTTCTAAGGTTGACACATGGAAACATAGGATTTGGTTTCCCCATAGGCCCCCTTTCCTCTTCCCCTGTGGTGGAATCATATCCCATCTAGTGCTCTTTACACAACCATCTTGGACCATTTTATTAATTTCCAACATAATATTTACATACATTTCGAATTGGCATGATAAGCCAATCATATGGTCCAAATAAAAATATATACATCATACATGCCTAGCCATTCACTAGTTGGGACTTGGCCTTGAGCTCCACACTAGGAATCCATACTAGCATATTTACATAATTTACATAGTTTTGATTAAATACATTCCAAGTCAAAATTGGGGTATTACAATCGCCCACCCTTGGAATAACACCGTCCACCGTCCTCGGTGTTTTCTCAAAATTAGAACAAAAATGGGTATGCCTCTTTCATGACATCCTCCAACTCCCACATAGCCTCATCGGGACAAAAGTGCTTCCTTTGCACCTTTACCTGTCCAATGGCTTGGTTCTAGAACATTATCAATTTCATGTCTAAGATGCATAGTGGCTCGGTTTGGAACTCTCCCACGGGTTCCACCTGAATCACATTGTTAGGATCATGTACATATTTCTTAAGCAAAGAAACATGAAAAAACATTATGAGCTCTAGTGTCAGTAGGCAATGCAATTCTATATGCAAATGGCCCTATTCTTTCAAGCACTTCAAATGACCCACAATATCTTGGTGATAGCTTGGCACAACTTCCAAGCTTCAAGGAACTCTTTCTTGGTCTCACTCTAAGGTAAAGATGATCCCCAACACTGAATTCTCTATGCATCTATTCTTATCTGCATAGATTTTCTTCCAATATTGGGCCGCCTTTAAATTCTACCTAATTTTTGTAACCTCTTGTTCCATTTCCTAAAGAAATTCTGGTCCAATTACAATTTTGTTCACTGGTTTATCCCATGTCACCTGTGTCCTGCACTTTTTTCCATAGAAAACTTCAAATGGACTCATGCCCAACGAAGCTTGTTGCCCATTATTATATGAAAACTATACCAAGTGTAGATAACCTTCTCGCTTAGATGGTTTGTCCATCACATACATGTGAAGCATGTCCTCAAGAACCTGATTTACTCTTTCAGTTTGTCCATCTGTTTGTGGTGGTAGGAAGTGCTAAAATTCAACTGTGTTCTAAAGTCTGCAAAAAGACTTTTCAAAAAATTTGAAATAAATTTGGTATCTCTGTCTGAAATTATTTCCTTAGGAAATCCATGCAATTTTAAAATTTTCTTCGTGAAAATATTTGAAATGGCATTTGTTTTATATTTGGATTTAACTGGAATAAAGTGTGCTAATTTTGACAATTTATCCACCACAACCATGATAGAGTCATGTTGTCTCACAATAATTTTCAATCCTATAATAAAATCCATGGAAATTATTTTCCATTTCCATTTCAGAATTGGCAAAGGATGCAACAAAATTGCAATGCATTGATTCTCAACTTTCACTTGCTGACACTTCATGCATTTTGAAATATACTCAGCAATATCTTTCTTCATCCCCGACCAAAAATATTGTTTCCTAGCTGTAGCAATTGTTTTATGATATCCTGGGTGAGCAAAATATGGCATTCTATAGATTTCATCCATCACAATTATCCTCAAATCTGCTACATTTGGAATATAAATTCTGTTTTTATAAATGAGAAGTCCATCCTCTTCCAAATGATACCCTTCTTACCTCTTTTCAAAATTTTGTTGGAGTAATTTTTCCTTTATTTACACATATAATTAATCTTCAATAAGAAAATTAACAATCCGCTATTGTAAATCTGATTGGCAAGTTGTGATGGCTGCCACATGCTCCTTTCTGCTGAGTGCATATGCCACTTTATTTTCTTTTCCTTTTATGTGTTTGATTTCAAAATCAAACTCACATAAAAATTCCAACCATCTAGATTGCCTAGCATTTAATGTTGGCTGCTCAAATAAATATTTGAGACCACAATGGGATGTCCTGAACTCGAATTTTCTACCCATTAAATAGTGCATCCACATCTTTAAATCATGAACTATGGATGCAAGTTCCAGATCATGTGTGGCATAATTCTTTTCATGCTCCTTCAGTTTTCTAGATTCATAACACACCACATGATTTTCTTACATGAGAACTCGGCCAAGTCCCTGTTTACATGCATCTATACACACCACAAATTCCTTTTCTAGGTCTGCAGTTTTCAGAACTGGAGCACTTCTAAGAAGCTTCTTCAACAGCTGGAAGCTTTCTTCACATTTATGGGTCCATTCAAATTTTGTTCCCTTCTTTTGCAAAGAAGTGACTGGGTGTGCAACCTTGGAGAATCTCTCAATGAATATTCTATAGTAACCAGCAAGGCCCTTAAAAGATCTTACATCTGTAACATTCT
Organism: Larix kaempferi; assembly: GCA_027924585.1. Lineage (NCBI taxonomy): Eukaryota > Viridiplantae > Streptophyta > Pinopsida > Pinales > Pinaceae > Larix > Larix kaempferi. Next base: position 4,777,012 of record BSBM01000705.1, read on the forward strand.
TTGGATTTGGACAATTCATAATGGCTTCAATCTTTTCCGGATCCATTGATATTCCTCCCTTTGGAATAATGTAACCCAAATAATGAATTTTATTCCTGTAAAAGTCACATTTGCTTAGCTTTTCATACAACTTATGCTCCCTTAACAATTTCAAATCCATTCTCAAATGTTCTTCATGCTCCTCTTCATTCTTAGAGTAAACAAGAATGTCATCTAGAAAAACAAGAACAAACTAGTCCAAATATTTATGGAAAATGATATTCACGAGAAACATGAAGGTAGCTGGTGCATTAGTGAGACTAAATAGCACCACTAAAAATTCATAATTTCCATATCTTGTTCTAAAGGCCAACTTGTGAATGTCTCCTTACTTGATCCTTACCTGATGGCAACCAGACCTCAAGTCAATCTTTGAAAATAACCTTGCCTCTCTCATTTGATAAAAAAGATCATCAATTCGAGTTAATGGATACTTGTTTTCCACTATCACTTTATTCAGCTTCCTATGATCAATGCATAACCTTAGTTTACCATATTTCTTCTTCACAAATAGTATCGGTGCTCGCCATGGAGACACACTTGGCCTTATGTACTTCTTTTCCAATAATTCTTGCAATTGCATTTTCAACTCTAATAATTCTGGTGTGCTGATTATGTAAGGTGTCTTAGACATTGGTGCAACTCCTGTCACTGTTACACAGAATTTTCGTCCTTGCCATGATTACGAACCATGTACACTTTTCCTTTCCTTAATCCCTGAAGTGCTTGGCTAGAACTCCTTGAGAGAAGAGCCCTAAGGTTTTTTCTCCCTTTGGAAAAAACTCTTTTTTGGGAGTGTGACACACTTTGCTCTCTAACAAGGTGAGGCACTCTCAATTGACACACTTTGCATCACTACAGGGTGCGTTAGTGCCGCACTTTGCTTGTGTATAGGGTGTGGCATTCCCTGTACGGAGGGAAAAAAGAGAAGCTTCGAGAAGTCTCTCGAAGGAGACCCTCGTGGAGGTTTATCCTTTCTATTTAGGGTGGATCTCACTTGCCTCCCAGCTTAGTATGATCCCACCTCATCCTCTCCCTCAATACTCTCCTCTCCTCCTCATCTCTTTTGGAATATAAATGAAAGCTTACCTTCATGGGATAGGCGAGGAAAGATAGAGCACCTAAATGCTGTTGAAATACTCTTAGAGCTAAGTTTCTCTTCTCCATTAGGAACAAGGTTAGATCTTTGAGGCAAAGGATAATTGGAATAAATTGTGACGTCAAGGCATGGTTGTAATATATCCCTTTGTACTTTAAATTAATACAGTAGTATATATGCTCTTTCCATAAAGATTCATTGCATTATATCTTTAGAACTTGTTTCCTTGACCACTTGATTAGATTGATCAATATTACATATTATTTCCACTTGTGTTTCCACTTGTTTGTCTTATGTTGTTTTGCAATTGAATATTGAAGACTACGTCAAACGAGGAGAACACCATCGCGATCATAAGGTAAGCAATTCTTTGTGATCTTCATAATTTGATTAATCTAGGAAAGTATATATATTTTTTTGAGTTTTTTTCTAGATCTAAAGCATTTAGACTAGAGAGATTTGTCCTTGTCCGCATAAACAAAGTATCTTCAAACAAAATTGGCGACTCCGCCAGGGAGAGTCCATGGTCTTTGAGTTGTTTAGTTTGTGATTTTCACTTCCTTGTTTATCCTCCTAGAGCTATTTAATTTTCCTTGTTTATTTTGGATCTGTCCTTTTTGAGTCACTGGGTGATCTAGTCTCAATCTGGGGTCTTTAGTTCGTAGAATTACCTAATTTTATTTTGGGATTTTTACCTTTTTTTTAATTTTTTGTTGCGCTTGCCGCACCTGGGCTGTGATTGCCCTGCATCACTAGTGAGTTGACGCACTTGTCTTTGGGTCACAAAGAGTCACTGACATACTCTGTCTGTGTTCAAGAAGCGCCACTAACGCAGTTCCCCTGTGAGTAGACTGTGTCACTAAGGGACTAATGCTCTGGTGTATACTAGCAGACCGTGTCACCCTGCAAAATTTTGCATTAGGGTTAGGATCCCCACTTAAAAGTTGGACTAGGTGTTTTTCTAAGATTTGTGCCTTACTTATCTTAGTCATTCCCTTCTCCAGATTTGGGTTTTGCCTCTTTTCTTGGGTTTTCTTGAGATTTGGAGGCATGTTTGGCCCTTTGAGTCAAAACTAGTGTTTTGCTTGCATTTTTAAGTGAAATGAATTGCATTTTTGAAAAAAAATCCCCCTCATGGCCCAAGGGGGGCATGAATCGTGTATCCTACAGTCTCTTTGACCCATATTAAGGTTTCGAAATAATTTTTGGTTTGGTTTGGACTGGCTTGTTTTAAAGACTTGAAAAGTGTGGGATATCTATGTCTTTTTTAGCCTCATTTTCTTGGGTTGTGCATCCTGTTTCCTTTACATGTTGAGATATCTATTGATTATTGGAAAAGTTTGATTCTTTGTCTCCACTTTAGTTCAAAGAGAAACTTAATTTTGTCTCTCTTTTGCTAGATTCAAAAACTTGGAAAACATAAATATTCTTCTTGCCTTAGTTTGATCATTTGACATTATTGGTCTTACACTCATAAGAAGAAGACATGCTTGTTTCAGATTTGTGTGCATTTGAGTTAGACAAGATTGTTGAGTGTTTTTATTTGTCTTGCATATGATTGAAAACGTTTGTGGAATCCTTATTTCCATAGCTTAGATGTGTTTTTTTTGTTAGAATATTGTGAACATATGAAATAATATCATAACACAATATAAGCTATGGAAAACATTACTAGTCTATCCTTTTATCTACCAAGCAACATAAAGCATGAAATAAAATTGGAGAAAAGAGAACAACAAGAGAACACCGATATACGTGGTTCACCCAATATGGGCTACGTCCACGGGAAGGGTTGCATCTTCCATTATTATGCAAATAGATCTCCAAGATTACATGGCATCCTCACATATGCATCACATCAAGATCCAACACTCAATCATGTGTGTGCAAATGATATACACAACAAGTCATGTGTGATGAACTATACTCAACACATACCCAAAAGGGTCTCCTTCACCTCTCTTATATACCAAAAGGTTTGGATTACAATACATCCCATAATACATGTGGGATAAATGAATTTCCTCCTCTTTATATAGATAATGGTTACAAAGGATATAATTACAATGATGCATGTGGGATAACTCTATTTTATAATATTAGAGTTATTTTATGCCTTTAAATGATATTTTACCAATATATCACATAATTCATCATTACATATTCTAACACTCCCCCTTAATGATGACTGGGATAAATAATACAGATGGAAGGAAGGTGGAAACACACCAACATCCCCCTTGATGAAAACTTCCAGAATGCTCCATAAGATGCGAATAAAAAACACACTTTTCCTCATGGAATTGATGAAGACAACATCCTCTTTGCATGAAACTTCATTCGAACCAACTTATATGATGAACGTTTGCACAACACAACAATGTATGGCCAATACAACAGAGCATGTGGCTGCAAACTCATCACAACCTGTAACTCAACTGATAACTGAAAGAACTCTGCAATAGACCGCATGACGAATACAAGAACCCCATATCCATACATCGAAACAGTCTTCAAAGAGATCTTAGTGAAGATTACATTGCGAATACAAGACCCGAATGGTCTATCCATCAAACATGATCCAAGTAGACAATCTTCACAACCCAGTTGAAATATGCATGAACAACAGAATATGGATGTCCATCATACAACATTACTGGAATATGGTGATATAATATGATAAAATTCAACATTACATTCCTTCTTAACATAAACTACCTTTTTTGCAGTCAAGTATAAGTTGAAAAGAGGAACAATGCTAAAAAACCAAAGATACACAACCATCATATGCTTAATTAAACAAGGAAGAAATAACTGAAGCAAGCTATCCCATAACATAGATAGCTAATATGCACAAAAGAAATTCCAAGAGTAAATCATATAATAAACATGGCAAGCCCAAAAAACATAAGATATGATAACATGCCATTGCTCAAGAACATATAAATAATAAGAATTGCTTCTATGATATCGCTTCTATGCAAGACCATATAAATTTTGAGCAAAATATTATAAAAAAAGATATGACATGAATTAAAAGATAGAGGAGCATAAACATGAGTGAGCATAATAGATACTAATATAGAATAATGAGCCAAGATATCACTTAAATATATGAAAAAATATAGTCATCAAGCAACTAATCTTTAGCATAGGTTCATTTCTTTTTAAAATCATGTTAATATGCAAGAGATGAATGCCTTGAAAATGTCAATGCTTCCACATAGGAATGTTAGAGACAAGAAACACATGTCAATGTTTCCATATAGGAATGTTAGAGACATGTAGGAACAAGACAACCTTTGAAATCATAAGAATATAAATCCCATTGCAACAAGAACAATGTGCTCATGACAAAGATTTCAAGATTATAAGATTGCTCAAATCCATATAAATATTGAGTAAAAGATTATCGAAATAAACATGACATGATATATATGAAAATTGATCACAATGTTTAATATGATCAACATATATCAAATTATGATCAACCCATGATATCACTTAAATATATGAATATGCAGGTCAATAATGGCCATAATCATGGGTTCATTTCTTGTTAACATCATGTAAATATGCAAGAGATGAAATGCCCTAGAAATTTCAGTGCTTCCATATAGGAATGTTAGAGACAAGAAACACATGTCAATGCTTCCATATATGAATGTTAGAGACAAACAACACAGGAACTAGATACAATCTCTGCAAAACATGAAACAGAAACTATACCCTAATTAAAGAACTTATGACAAGCCAAAAATATGATATCACGTAGATTAAAAAAAATTGAATTTACTCAAGAAATTAATAGCAAGAGCATATAATGATCATAAATATCTTGCTATAAAGACAATGAAATTGTTTTTACACAAAGGTCATCAATAACATTAAATAAAGCAAATAATGATCACAAGATAACACATATAGAAGCATCATTATTGTTTGAAGACAATCTGTTAATGCACACAAAAACTGATCTCTCTAGACTAAATGATTTAGATCTAGAACAAAAGAGTACATAACATAATTATCTTTCCTAGTTAGATTAAATTGCAAGGTAGTTCAGAAAGTGAGTTATTCCTTCTCCTCGTTTGATCTACTTCCAGTTCCTTGATCTCTGGCTGCAAAACAAGATGGAGCAAGTGGAAACAAATGAACAATATGAAAGCATATGATTATCAGTCTAACTAGATCAACGATCAAAGAAGCCAATCCTAAACATTATTATAAGACATAATAAGTTTATGGAAAGATATTTATATTAAATCTAATTTGCAGCAAATACAAAGTAGAGAGTTACAACCGATGCCTTGACGTTATGAATCTAGCTTAAATGATCTTGCCTCAAAGATCAAATCCTTCTAGCCTCCTATGGATGAAGAAGATAATCTTGACAAAATTCCACCATCATATGGGTGCCTTTTCCTTCCTCCTCTAACAATGGATAGGGGGTTCATATATATAGGGCTAAAGGGATAGGAGAGGTTGAGGATTTAGGGGAGAGGCTTAAGGGATCATCCCACTAGGTTAGGGGATTGAGTGCCACCTTTCCAAGCATAGAGGGATAAGCCTCCATGACACCAAGCTTCGAGAAGTCGCTTGAATATTTCTTTTATCCATTTTAACCAACTTCGATGCACCTTGCATGAAGGAAACATGCGTCAGAAGTATATCACCGCACCTTGTACACAGGCACACTGCATCGCCGACGCACTCTGCTAAGGTGCAGGGTGCGTCACCTTGAGCTCGACACTCCTTGCTAGAAGGCAGGACGCGCTGGGGTGACTACAAAAGGTTAAGGGAAAGGACAACAACCTTTCTTTTAATGTTTTAGCCAAGGAAATTGTTGTAGAAATTTCTCCCTACGGATAGGTAGAAACTCTTTTAGGATAAAGCAGGATGCACTGACTCTATGCTAAGACAAAAAAAGAAACAAATGCTACCTTGAGTTCCTGAACGAATTCTCACAACAAGATTAAATGAATTAAGAAGAGATGAAAGACGTAACTCACCTTCCAATCCGACGTTTGTCCCGCTTCTAGCTCTTGATCCCGAAGCTCCAATGCAGAACCTGTTGAAATCAAACAAAGGACAAGCATGCAAGATTCCAAATACCTTGAAGCAAAGATTAAGTTAAAATCTAAAATAGATACATTTCATATCAAAGATTTATACAATACACATGAAATGGGAAAAACAAGACAAGCTATCTTTTATTACAAACTTGAAGAGTACTTACAAAGGTTACTTGATATCCAAGCCAATCCTCCAGCTCCAAGTGCTTCCTCTAGCTATCTCTGCAGAAGTCTGAAGATCATAGGTTTGATGCCCCAAAAGTCCTCCCTTTGGCCCATGGAAAGCTTCTCTCTTATAGCACATGGGAAGGTTAACCAACAAGAGAGAAGTGTGGATCTATGGAGGGTTTAGTGGATCAGGCCAGCTAAACAAAGGATCTAGGATCGAACCAAAGATGGTAATCCCAATAAAATCTCCTCGAAGGTTGAGATCCCAAAATCCAAGGCAAAAAAGGCTAATTTCAGACTACCACGCCCCTATAACTGAGCATAACGCGGTAGTACCGCACCCCAGAGAAGGAGCAATGCGCGGTAGTGCTGACTACCGCGCCCCTGGATATGTGCAGGGAGCGGTAGTGCTCACAAACAGGGCTAAGTTGGGTTGGAAAATGGTAGAAAAAGGTTTTCCTTTCAGTATTCAATCAATGCTTTTCACTCTGGATGTTCAGATGATCTTTAAGGGAAACTGTCGTTTAGGTCGGTAATGCAAGGATGCGACACTAATACGTAATGTGTAATATTGAGGTATAACAGATGCCCCCCAAAGTGTGAGGTCAGAAGAGATTGATGGCCGAAAGACTTTACAAATATGGTTCGGAGATAGCATCGAGGGGAGCAACAAGGAGCTGAAACAGAAACAAAATGTCAGATATACCACTGAGGCGGGCATTCCCATGCTCGGAAACAAATGACTCAAAGCATGGCTGTCGACCAATACATTGCAGATCCATGAGTACTAAGATGATATAGACTGTAGACAAATCATGGCTACTGTGAACAAGCATAGATCCATGAGACAATAATGGCACAGCCACGACCAATACATAAGTGGATCTGTGTGACAATACAGAAAAATCTCCATTGCAACCTGGACGTAATCAAAATACAAAAGGGTGTCCAGGGTCTTCTACCCGGTCGCAAATGATACGAATCTAGCCATGTGATTAGAAGGTGTTGAAGTCAAACATGGTAGAAACCATTTGATTACCAGTCAATGATGTGAACCGTTAACAAATGCGAGGGAAATCACCAATAATGACAATGATCCCCAAGGTATCTATAGTACTTAACGAAATGCGAATAAAGGAGTTGATGTCGAGCATCCGAGAGATCATTCAATCAGAGGTCAATGATGAAAACCTACTGTCAAACACGAGGAAACCTGCCATTGAGGCATGCAGGTACCAAGGTACTAGTGGTTGACTCCTAAGCCTAATTCCTGGATAGTGATTTGGTGTCGACAGGAATAGACTTGTCGAAGGTGGGCCATAATGATTCCCACATCATCGACACAAAATTAGGATGAGAGATAGTATGGACCAATGAAACAATAGAATATGTATTGACACAAAGGGAAGGTTTGACATGAAGTGGAGGTGGACTCAAGGTAATAACCCTTTGAACATATAACGGCATGAAACAGAGCTTGGCAGCAGGGACTACTTGAACAAACAGAACCACAGGAAGTGTGAACTCATAGCAATAATGAGGATGCATGATCATAATGATGACACTATCAGCAAGACTGACTACCCAAAACAGACAAGGTGAGGATGCATGCCATGTTCAAAGGTGACGACTCACAAGCTGCCAACAAGGTAAACTTGACTCATTTTCCCATTTTCCCCCGACATGATGGACGAGTACCTCTTTGTTGTTTTACGAGCTTGAGGAGGATAACATATGCTCGGTATAGCTCATCTTATAGATGAGTCCAATCTCACATGTTTTTCAAACCTGAGAAAGGAGGGGTTAGTCCCAAAGTGGGCCCTTCGATGTTGAATTTTAACGAGTCCAAGGAAGGAAAACTCGGTCGTCATTTCATGTTTAGAGAGTCTGAAAAGAACTAAAGAAGACTCCAACAGTCCTTTTTCGTAAAGTTAGCCTCATCACCCGAAAAAGGGTAAAACAATGCAGGAGAGGACTCTTCCAATCATGATTGGTTGGAGTATTCCTTTTTCGTAAGTAGTGCCCCCTAGTCCGAAAAAGGGGTAAACTATCACTAGGGAGATGATCATTCAAATCCTTTTACAAGCGTGAACGAATCAATTTCGCTTGGCAATATTTTCCTATTTAGGGAGTCTGAAAAGAGCTTAAAGAGGACTCCATGAACAACTTTGTCATGGTTGATGACCGAGTACGACAAAGGAAAAGTAAACTCGGCACAGTTCTTTTTCTGTAAATAGTCTAGCGAGGCCGGATAAAGTGATAAACCTATACTCGTTAGACACACCTTTTTACTCCAATTGTTTAACGAGCACGATAATGGTATCAAAAGCACTCGGAATGTTTTTCATGTTTGGATCCAGAGCACGAAAAAGGAAAAGTAAGCTCAAACCACTTTTCATGTTTTAACCAGAGCACGAAAAAAGAGAAGTAAGCTCAAACACCATCTTATTGTTTTTAACGAGCTCAAAGATAGGTTGGAAGAATGCTCATGATGTCTGCTTCATTTTTTAATGAGCTTGTAATAGAAAATGAACTATGCTCAGGATAATTTTCATGGTTTAATGAGCTCGAAACCTAAAAAGGAAAGTATGCTCGAAAATGTTCCCAATGGTGAACTTCTTCCCGTCATGAAATCCAAAGGTTGGTACATGCCCCCCAGCATGATTGCTAGAAGTAAGTGACTTAGTTCCAACGTGGTGTGGAGAGGTGATCGAGTTGAATTCAACGTAACTTCTAGAGGTTGAAGACATGCCCCTAAGCTTCATTTCATTCACCTAAAGTATAGGCGGGTGAAAAGAAGGTTCAGGTACTAAGTCTACGAGGAGACTCAACTCAAAGGGAAAGTATGTGTTTCATTTTTTAACGAGCTTGACACAGGACTAGAAATTTGCTCAGACTATTGGTTTCATTTTTTAATGAGCTTGAAGCGAATGGTAAACTCTGCTCATGGTTAAGGCCCATTGATGGGTTCCTTCCCAACATGATGACCAGAGGTTGGTAAATGCCCCTAGCATGATTGCTAACGGCTAAACATGTCCCCCAAGCTTCGTTTCGTGTAACTACTCTTCTTCCTTTCCCAAAAATCCTAGATACTAATCCGAATGTGTTCACCAGGGGGGTAGGGAGAACCAGGACCAAGTGACCCAAGCAGATGAAATGAAGGTTCAAATCCTAACTCTAGCAAGAGACTCGAACAAATGGAAGGGAGATCTATTTCATTTTTACACAAGCTTGAAATAGATAATAACAATGCTTGAAAGGGTCCTTTTTATTTTTTAATGAGCTTAAAACATAAAGAAATTATGCTCGAAGGTAGTTTCATTTTTACGCAAGCTTGAAACCGAACGTAAACTATGCTTGGGATTGGTTTCGTTTGTACACAAGCTTAAAACCAAAAGTAAACTGTGCTTGAGGGTCGGTTTCATTTTTTAATGAGCTTGAAACAGAGAATAAACTATGCTCGTGATTGGTTTCATTTTTACACAAGCTTAAAACCAAAAGTAAACTGTGCTTGAGAGTCGGTTTCATTTTTTAACGAGCTTGAAACAAATAATAAACTATGCTCGTAGGTAGTTTCATTTTTACGCAAGCTTGAAACCAAACGTAAACTATGCTTGAGATGATGGTTGGTTTCATTTTTACACAAGCTTAAAACCAAAAGTAAATTATGCTTGAAATGATGGTTGGTTTCATTTTTACACAAGCTTAAAACCAAAAGTAAACTATGCTTGAGAAAATGGTTTCATTTTTTAACAAGCTTGACACCGGAATAAAAATTTGCTCCAACGTCCCCCCCCTAGGGGGAAGAAACCACTAAAACATGTGGAACATTTAGGGAAGTCTGGTGACTAGGAGTCATGCGATGAGCGGGCGTCACAAAGGAAAGTTGATCGATGGTCACAACATTCCCATCATGGGGAAAATACATCACTCGAAAGAGTGAGGACACTACAACCTTCATTGCATAGACGTAATCACGTCCAAGGAGTAGTTTAAAATCTAAGGGACCTTGGACGACCATGACATCAATACAGACAGTTTTCCCTCCCAAAGTGATAGGTAACTGAGGAAGGGACCCTAAAGGTCCAGTAGGCCTTCTATTGAAAACCAGTATCTGGTCAGTGATGGGCACAAGCCGAGGAGAACCTAAGGCTTGCCAAGCAGTTGAGGATAGAATACTAACAGAAGCTCATTCATCAACTATCATATAAAAAATTTCTTTATCAGAAACTCCTACAGATATTTGAAAAGGAACGCTTGAAGGAAGACAAGATTCGGTTAGACCATTCCAATCAAAGGAAATAACCTCAGTACTTGGAGGGGGTCTCACAGAAATGGATAGGGTTTCCCCTTGCCGAAGACATTCTGAACCGATAAGGAAAACATCAGCGGTTTCCAATTCACTCTTGCTTGGAAGATAAGAATGAGACGAAGATTGTGTCAAGATGACTGCTTCAGTCTGGACTTTCTTCAATGAAAGAGCGGGATCGAGTGGAGATGACAGCAACTCGATCACTTCACTCTAGGAAGGGAGAGTGGGATCAATTGCAGACGAAACTGAATTGATCACTTGGCCAACCAACGAGGGGTTGAGGGATAACTTACTATCGTTTTTTGGAAGCACTGGTTGAGAACTAGTAATATCTTCCAACCATCGTGAAGCTTCATCCATGCTTGGACAAAGGAAAGTATGGTGCATACCCTTGCATATAAAAAAGGGATATAGGACTTTACCCTTCCGACCCTTCACCAAGGGGTCACTGGTTGAGGGAGTGTCATCGACATGATGGTCAGAGGTCGACGATACAAGTGGTTTGGGTTTTTTAGACCACACTTCGGATACATGGGAAAGATCGGGGCAATCCTTGAGAAGGTGATCACCCTTACAAAGTTTGCAAGGGAACTCGAGCTTACGGGGTGTTTTCGTAGAATGAGTGCCATTAGAGGAAACTGATTTACGCTTGGTATCTTCATTATCCTTCTTCTTCTTAACTTTCCTTTCTTCTTCTTCTTATCCTCCCGATTAATAACACTATTTATTTGATCAGGCGAGGAAGAAGGAACGGAAAAAGATTCATCCGACGAAGAAGGGGAAGGATTAGTTTGGGATTTACTCTCTCGTGGTGGAGAATTAACATTTGAAACATTGGGTGCAATCGGAATTATCGGATTGAATAACCATACCAGTAATCCTATGGTTAATCCAGGAAGATTTAACGTGGCAACCAAAAGATTTGATTCAAAACTCTAAGCTTCGATTTTTTTGAGGATCTTCCAACCGTGGTCACAGATTTCCAAAATTCCAATTTTTGCAGAAGCCCTAATTTTCCATCTTTCCGATCAAAGTCCCGAACTGGGGTTTGATCAAGCCCGTCCTTCTGCCCAACCAAAAAATATGATCTTGGTCTCTAAATTTCGATTTTGATGAGTAGCATCCAGCCGTGGTCTCCGATTACAAAAATTCCAACTTTCTCCGAAGCCCTAAATTCCGGAAGCCATGAATGAAGGTACTAAAAAATAATTCTGTTTTGACAGAAATATGTACCTGATTTTTTCTGGTGTAGCTCCAAACTTTTCGATCCACAGGGTATAAAACATTTTCTTGAGATATCCTGACCTATTATCTTTCCATCCCGACAGGTCTGACCTCAATTGGATTCTCTGAGAGAGAGTTATGCCAAGTGTCGCAACATGACCTGTTTATGGGATAATACAGGAGAGCGAACTTGTACGGCGTGCCACATGTCACTGGTTCAACTTCGGCCTCTAAAATTTTTTCTTGAGATAGTACAGTCTGTGCACTACCTGTCATGTTTTACAGAATTTCATTTGGATCTTCCTAGCCCAAGTTATGACCTTTTTCCCAAGGTCCCATGATTTTGACTCAGATCTGGAAGAGGCAGAAACCCCATATTGTACAGATCATAAATCACAAAGTACAACGAATTAGAGGTTGTCCTTTGGACACACGATACATGGGGATCTAATCTTCGACCTATACAATTTTCATATCCGAAAACTTTTCCAAAACGGATTTATAGCGAAAGTGCTACGATGACTAGTTTTTGCTATATCAAGCCCTAGCATCGTAAGTGCAACAAGTGTCATACATGCCATATCATGCCTTCTTTCAGGCTAGCTCTGATACCATGTTAAATTTTCACAATTTACTTCAATATGATCTAGGATATTAACTGAGAGAACAACATGTACAGCAAATCTACAACATATCAATCATGGACACAATAATGCAAGCACACAAGAGACACAGAGTTTACTTGGGGAAAACCATAAAGGTGAAAAACCCCAATAGCTTCCTCAGAGATAGATAGAGCAATGATACAACCAGAATACAAGAGATAGTCTTCTCCTAGTAGAAGAGCCTCCTCCTCCACAAGTGCGCCACTCTCCAAAGTGTGAGTGAGAGAATAGAATGTGCAAAATGAGAGAGACACACTCTCTATTTATACACTAACTTGACTTGACCTTTACTCAACTAGGTCGGCCTCAACTTAACCACTTAACATAATGCTGACTGGGATGACCCCCACTAGGGTGGTCTAATAACCCTTTGACCCACATGGCCGACCCCAATAGGGTGGTCTAATAACCCTTTGACCCACATGACTTATATAGGGCCGACCCCAACAAGGTGGTCTAATAACCCATCAAGTATAAGTTACGACACTTACAATATAAATGACGACACTTTCGTATAGAGTAATAATAAAATCTCTATAGGAATACAATATATATGTGAAATACATTCCGAAGTTAAATATATTTCCGAAGTTACAATAATAACATCTCTATAGGAATCTAGTGATGAGGAATCTAGTTCATCCAGAGTGACCCCAAGACTCTTGATAGCATTAACTATCTCCTCTACTCTTAAGAAGTAAGATGTAATGTTCTCTTCATATTTCATTCTCAGAGACTCAAACTTCCCATAGTAGTTTTGCAGCTTTTATTTATTTACCTTATCATCTCCTTCATATATACCTCTGATTTTGTCCCAAAATTCCTTAGCTGATGCACAGTGCATAACTTTGAAAAAATCATCACCCATCAAGACACATAGTAGAGCATTTCTGGATCTAGCATTACTTTCATATATTCTCCTTTTCACTAGATTAATTGGTACAACTATTGGAACATCATAACCATCGACGATAGATTTCCAAACATCTTCTCCCAACGATTGCAAATAAAATTTCATACATACCTTCCAGAAAATATAATTAGTGCCATCAAATCTTGGTGCTCTTTTGGTGGAAAGGACTTCCTTCTTATCCATTTATGTGCTATGATCTATCTTCCAGATGTTAATTTGTTACTGAAGACACTCGCTCTGATACCAATTGTTGGAATTGATTTAATACCAAGAGGGGGTGTGAATCAATATTAGCACAGTTATCAGCAGTTGTTTAACTTCTTTAACAGATTAGCCTTTACTTACTCTTTATCTTCAATTATGCATTAGTAAATAAAAATCCACACATATATGCACCAACATAAACAACACAAAACACATATAATTTTTACGTGGAAACCCAAATGGGAGAAAACCAAAGAATATTTCTTTATAATTAGAAAGAATACATTCAAGAAAGCACCAACTTCCTGTGTTTACCAGCACCCACTGGAAGGAGGCATTCTTGGCTCTAGATGTGTTCTTTAAGCTTACAAGATAGACCCAGGTTCTGCGGGATTCAGGGAACCAACAAAACTCCTTTTCACCAGCCCTTTCAGCAACATTCTGCAAGCAGACTGAGGTCTCACCCAAGGCAAAGTTATGGGGAGGTTGCGGAATCAAGTTTCCACAACTGGGTGATGCGCGCTTTAACGAAATGGTGAACAACACGAATTTCTCCTACTTCAAGGTTAATGCTTTAAGCTATTGCGCATCCAAGGACTGCGCGATGCGGGTGGGATGCTTAATCAATAGGACATCGCAACAGAGGACTGCGCTTCCTCTCAACACTTGCACTATTCCAATAGATTTAACTTAGCGTAAACTTATACATTCACATGCATCCAACTGTAAGCCTTGCTACATATACCATAAGATGAGCTATAAAGTAACAGCACACTTCCGGTGCTACACTTCAAGGAATCACACTATACAAACTTCGTTGGTTTAAGTGTTTACCCAATACTCAACTTATGCATTCATCTAACTTAGAAATACTTGTGCATTCCACATTCATTCACACATGTCCAATACTTAACATATTATTCCCATCCTTTATCCTTATGGCGAATACATATAAAAGAAAGAACACATGAACTCATAAACATGAACTTAACTGTTCAACATAAGCAAATATACAGATGCAAACACATTCAATCACATAACACAAGGAATTAACGTGGTTCACCAACAGGATGGGAGCTATGTCCATAGGAACTATTGATTATATTATCAATGGGAAGGGTTTCAACAATTCCAGTCTGCGCACACAGTTGCAGACTCTCTTCTCTCTCAGTAGGTCACTGCGCACACAGCTGCAGAGCCTCTTACAATGAGTCTCTCAATAGAGATCAATATTCAATATTATCCAAAAGAAGATTAACCATTTACCTTACAAAAATTCCCTTTATATAGAGATCGTGCCCTTAGGTCACGTCTGTTACAATCATGGCGAGATAAAAAACCCTAAGGTTCCCCAAAACTGGTGCGGTTACCCCGCTAACCAGGACTGTTAGGCTCTAATAGTGACTCGTCGTCGTGGCCATCCTTCTGCGTGTGGTCACGTCGCTTTCATCTCCTTTGTCAAGCGCATGCCGACGGGTCGCTTTCACCACGCCGTTCCTTCTCTAACGGCTTCATGCGGCCAATTCACGTAGTGCTTCCTTTTCCCGTGTGACTGGTCGCTTTCCCTCTTCACCACTCCTTACCCGCCTGCTGGGAATAATGGAGTATCTTAACCAAAATAGACCACTGATTGGTCTCACCAGAATGTACACCATTTTCCATCCAAAACTTCTACCATGCTGGCTCTTCACGATGCTGGATCTCTGCAGCACTATGACCCCGCAGCGCTTTAACTCTGCGGCTTTGTAACTCCACAGCGCTGGTTCCCTTACTCTGTCGATGTTGCGCTGCACTGTATCCTCGCAAATCCCAAAACTGACTTGTCCAAAATTGGCTTACTTGGGCCAGGCCCAACAGGCCCCTAACACTTACATGTGGCTCGCCCCCGAGCCACTCACAGTAGGATCTTTCGGCTACGCTTCTCCTTGCTTAGTTATCCTTGCAGCAAATTCTTCGAAAGTTGCGCTTAGCTCCGCAACTGTGTCTTTCGCTTCTTGCTCGACTATCTTAACAGTTTCCACCAACTCTAGCGACAGGTCTTCCTTAGCTTGTTCTTGGACTACAGCCTCCGATTTGTGGAGTTCTTGCAACTTCTCTTCAATTTGTTGTGAGATTGCAAAAGCTTCTTCCTCAAGGGGCTTTTTCTTTTCTGAAGTTGAAGCCTCCCTTTCTTTCAACATTTCAAGTTCCTACTTTAGTTGTTTGACTTCCGAAAAGCATCAAAGTCTCTCTACTGCTAGTAGGGCCTTCATCTTTGCATTTAGAGCATCCAACTATACTTGTGCCTGTTGTACCCTTGTCTGAACCTATAGCAGCCGAAGTTCTTCTTGGAGCAAGGTCCAAACTCTAGTTGCTTCATCTAGCAAGTTTTGACACTTAGCTATTTCACTAGATATGTTTTTTGCGGTAGCCTTTACTTCTGCTCCTCTAAGTTCTGTCTGATCCGGTGGTGTCTTCGGGAGATTCTGAACTTACAAGGCAGAAAGCTTCTCTTTATAGTCTATCTCCATGTCTGCCATTTACGCTTTAAGATCACTCACTACCGAGCCAATCTTAACAATAGTATCCGCGAGCTCTAGCTGCTCGTCACATTCTGGGATCTCCGTGCAGACTAAAACAACAATCTGCTCTATCCTACGACATTGCTCATGTGCGCTTTCAAGTTCCTTATCCTTCTTCTCATGTTCTTCTTGTAGTTTCTTATAACTCTCCTCTAGGTTCTGATGTTGGCCTAGAATCACCATATCTCTATCATGAATTTCCTCCACAACCTATAAGTGCAGATTATGTAAGCCCTCTAGCAGCAGCGTGGTGATATCAATATCCACAAGTGGCAGATTCTTGGCGCTTTCGGCCAATTCATCACTTGGCAGAATTACACTGAGTGGGTCCATACGGATGATGCGCGATCGCGGTGCCATGGTTAGGGTCAAAGGTGGTTTCTTCTGCTGTGGCATGGCACCCGATCTTCCTTCTGAGTCAGAATCATGAACCAAGTCTTTCTGGACTTGTTCCATATTTGCTGTTATGTTTTGCAAGGTGTTCAAATTCTCTTTTAGACTCACCTGAGTCTCCTCGCTCTTGGTGTCTTTTAGAGTGAGCGCATCTTCCAGATATGCGATGAATCTTCCCGAGATGATGTTATAATCATCATCATGTAACTGCGCTTTTGATGGAGTCTTTATTGCTTTCGCCTTCTTTTTCTGCCCTTTATCTGTTACTGAGCTTTCTGGCTCCTTTCTTTTGTCGCCTGGTAGGGTCTGAGCTTTGTCGGCTCCTTTATCCTTCTCTGCACCGGTTTCTTCGATGACCTTTGTCGGGGATGGGGTTTTTTCATCTGAGTCAGAGTTGATGATCATTGGTCCTTCGACTTTCCATTAGTTTAGCCATTCCTTCATAATTAGATCAATATCTACTTCATCCAGGTGATAGTTCCCTTGGAACCATTCTGGGTTCTTTTTCTACGCCTTTGTTGAAATGTAAATGGAATGCATGTCAGCTTGAAAATTTAAGGTGTAAATATACTTTGTAGTTACCTCTTTGGAGATGCACGGTGTGCGAATGATGACATCGCACAACTGCTCGAAGTATGTCAGGAATACTTCATTCGAAACGCGTTGTTGGTCTGTCTTCACAGTGGCCCAGAGATTCACATATCTAGGTCCTCGGCAATCCTGAACGAGAGTTGGGAGACCAACGTAATGCCTTGGCTCCTTCCAGCCAGCAAAAGTGATCGACACCATCAACCAACTGTAATGAAAGGTTGTGATGTGGTTCTAAGTGTCGCGGACATTGTCCAGAAACTTGTTTAGCAGATACTGACATCAATTAAACCTTTCTCCCTGCGCGGCCTTCGCAGCGAGGTGAATTGCTCCTCCTGGTACTTCTGATGGTATTGCCTTCCGCAAGAATTTTCCTGCAAGTAGTTGTACTATGAATCGCGTGGTATCATCAGTTAGGTCATTTGTAATGAACCCTTGTTTTCCTTTAGTAATATTAAATTCCTCCTTTATCTGCGTGGCAACCTCCTTATCTTTTGTTTTTCCTGCAAAGAAATTCATAGGGTTGTCGCCTCGCTTACTCAATGCAGTGGTCTGATGGATCAATTCTATGTTGATATCCACATTCCTGTCCATCCATAAGTATCCTTGGTGTGTGCACAAAATCAGTGTGCGCACCACTGCGTTAAGTTCTGGACTCCTGTCAAAGTGAGGTATCTACAACAGGTTCAAGAGCCCTGATTCCACAACTTTGGAGAGGAAGCTCTGTGCGACCAACAGAGGATTGTTCTTCACATCCATCTTTCCGGCGTGATTCATTGCGCGGGGCTACTTCTCTTCATACTCGTCTTTTCATTTGTCCTGTTTCTTTTGATCCGCGTGGTTGCCTTGTGAACTTCGCAACTGTGTGTATTTACTTCTCTTCTCTTTTTTTTTGTCTGCTTTGCGCAGATACATTTTATTGAGTGTTCAACGAAGGAGGACTATCCCGATAGGGTTTTAGTCTACTTCCATTAACCAATCCTGGTAGGTTGTCTCTAGATAACATGGCTAAATGAGCTATGCCACCATTAGTAACATGCATAACAGTATATGGGCCAAGCCAATGCATTTTAAATTTGCCAGGAAATTTCATAAACTTACTATCATACAGGAGGACAAGGTATCTTACCTGGAATATTTTGTGCTTGATATGGCGATCATGCCATGATTTTTCTCTATCCTTCTGCACTTGCTGGTAAAAACCTGCGATGAAGCGATCCTCCTCCAATCCAACTAAGTGTAGAATCCTTTCTTGCAGTGTCTATTCATCAGCCATGTTTGTGAATGCAACAATCCTTAAGCTTAGTACAGTGTACTCCATAGGCATCACAGCTTCCTATCCATAGGCCAATTGGAAAGGTGTATGGCATGTCAACTTCTTGCAAGTTGTTATGTAATCCCATAAAACAGCTGGAATGCGCAGATCCCAATCATCCCTGTTTGTGTTGCATACTTTGGTCAGCGCATTCTTCAGTACTTTGTTGAAAGCCTCAACAGTTCCATTTGCTTGTGGATGGTATGGCGTACTTTGCTGATGATATATCTAAAATTATTCAGTCAGCGCTTCAATCATCTTATTCAAAAAGTGAGTGCCTTGATCACTCATTAAAATCTTTGGTCATCCAAATCTAGTAAGGATGTTCTCAAAAATGAACTACGCGGCAGTAACTACGCTATAGTCCTTCACTGGTTTAGCTTCTGCCCATCTAGTGACATAATCGGTCGTGGTGATAATGTATCTAGCACCAGTTCTCTTTCTTGGTGGGTTAATAGGTCCCATGAAATCAATTTCCCATTTATCAAATGCCTGTAAAGTCAATTGCGATCTTAATGGCATTTTGTCTCTTCGCGATGGCTTTCTGGTTCTTTGACAAACATCGCAACTCTGGAAATGCTCCTTTGAATCTTTTTGTATTGTAGGCCACCATATCCCTGCTCTTAATATCTTCTGCGCAGTAGATCTACCTACATAGTGACCTCCAGAGACACTTGAGTGTGCCTCAGCCAAAATAAATGGATTCTCATGCTCTAACACACATCTGCACAACGCTTCAGCTGGTCCCAACTTGTATAACTGGCCTGCGATGATAGTGAAGTTTGTGGCTTTAACTACCAGTTGCTTCTTCTGTTGCGTAGTAAACTCTATGGGTGCCAATCCTGTAGTCAAAAAGTCTACAATGTCCTTGTAATACTCATATGCGATTTGTATGGAAAATAACTGCACGTCAGGTAGATTGTCTTCAAGATTGTGGGTTCCTCGCCTGACACAATCCTTGAGAGATGGTTAGGTCCTAGGTTTAGTCTGCCCGGCTTGAGAATGATCTCAAAGTCATATTCTTGGAAAAGTAACAACCATATGCAGATTCTTCCCCCTAACACTGGATTATTGAACAGATACTTTAAAGCTGAATGGTCAGTGTACATGGAGAAGTGCACACCCAGCAAATAGTGTCTAAATTTCTAGAAAGCGTAAACCATAGCTAGACCCTCTCTTTCTGTGGTCATGTAGTTCTTTTCGGATGAAGATAGATTTCTGATTGAAAACGCAATGGTGTGATCAATGCCCCCTTCACCTGGTTGAGTGAGGACAATGCCCAACGCTATAAATGAAGCATCAACATGTACGTGGAATGGCTTATTCCAATCTAGGAAAACTAGGATTGACGTAGTTACCATTTTCTCTTTTAAAGTGTCTAATCCCTTCTTGCATTTTGCATTCCAGATGAACTGCGCCTCTTTCTTCAGAAGTTTCTCCATTGGCGCGGTTATATGTGTATAGCCCTTGATGAATTTTCTGTAATATCTGGTGTGTCCCAGTGTTGCGCGAATCTGCTTTACTGAGTTTGGCGCCAGTGAATTCACAACCATTGTGATCTTCGCAGGATCAACCATCAAACCTTGCTTGCACACAATGTGTCCCAGTAGTATACCATAGGGTACACAGAAAACACATTTCTTCAAATTCAAGGAGATTTGATGCTTTCTGCACTTATCTAGCATCATTCTCACGTTCTCATATTAGTTCTTCAATAAACCAAAGACAGTCCAATCATCAAAATAGACTTCTAAGAACTTATGGATAAAGTATTTAAACACTACAACAACAACTCTGGAAAAGATGGCAGGTGCATTCTTCAATCCAAATGGCATAACTGTGTACTGATATGAGCCCCATTCAATAGCAAATGTTGTTTTAAGCCTATCTGCTTCATCTATCTTGATTTGATGGTACCCAAAGAATCCATCAGTGAATGAATATGCCTCATTTCCTCCCACATTATCTAATACTTCATCTGTAAATGGAGTAGGAAATGGGTCATGTAACGAAGCATCATTCAACTTCCTCAGATCTACGTAGATTTTAATTTCTCCTTTGGTATTCTTGTCCTCGATAACCATAGGGATTATCCACTCCAATTCTACAACTGGCTCAATGATTCCTGCATCAAGCATCTTGTCTAGTTCTGCCTTAACTCTTTCTTTGTATCTAGGATCCAGTCTATAAGGCTTCTGTCTGATAGGCTTCACACCTAGATTGAGAGGTATTTTCATCACTCCCAAGTCGCCCAAAATTCCTTTCATTTCGGCGAACTTCGTTGGAAATAAATCATGATATTCATGCAAAAGGTCTGCGATCTGCACGACCGTTTTATCATCCCAGTAGTCTCCAATGGATGCGAACTTTGGCTCTTCGCTTGTGCCAATATTAACTTTTCTTGTTTTTACAAGGTCACTCATGTCTGGAATTTCTAATGGAGGTCCCTCTACATCGGGCGCTCCTTTTGACTCTGGAATATTGACATTGCGCGGATCCTCCTCGTCACTTTCCTCTGGATCTTCTTTATCTTCAGCGAGGTTATAACATTCAAGCGCCTATTCTATTGTTCTTTCCCATTCTGGATGTAGGTTCACAGGTACCTTTACATCTTCAAATATATTTTCTTTGAGGACCTTGAATGCCTCGTTTGTACTTGGGAATTCTTATCTGAATATCCTTTCTTTGATAACCTATAGAACCTCATTTATGCTTATACAATCATCTTCAAAACTGAAGGTTCTCTGGAAACTCGCAGTTAAAGTAGACCAATCTATGGTTTCTCTACGAAGCTCTTCTTCTGTATACCAATTGCTTGGAATCTTCTCTAGTGTGTGCACAAATAGATGAACCCATTCTCTCTGTGGCCTTTTTATCCATGCTTGTGAACAAGACTCTATATGGTCCCTCGGATCTGTTTGTCCATTATACTTGACCATGGTCAACGCAACATTCTCTGCAAATCTTATTTGCATCATATGTTTGCACTGATCCCATGTGGTCAAATTCTGCTTATGCGTGGCCCACCATCTGGCAGGTGTAGCGCGCAGTGCTATATCCAATGTTGGTATACGATGTTCAGCTGAAATTGATATAGTATATTCTTGAAAAAATGTATAGACGTTAGTTGAACCATCATAAGTGGGGATTGGACTTACCTATGTTCCAATCCAGTGCAGTGATCTTGTAATCTACGTGCAGCTTCTTCCAGATACTTCATGCAATCGACCTTTCCAATTCTCCAGTCCTGCATCGGAGTCTAATACGCAAGAGCTTTCGCAGCACCAACTAAGTGTTCCATCAGTTGTAGGATTGATGTAGTCGGCGTGGTTTGTTGTCATCTTATAGATGCAATCGAAATCATGAGCTCTACATTCTTCTTTGATCGGCTTAGTGTATCTCGGTCCTTGTAAAGGGTCCAAGGGTGCGATGACCCTGATATCTGCCCCTTCAAATATCATCTATTTTTCTTAAAGTCGATGATCGTGAGGTTGTCCATGGCCCAATCTATCCCCAATAGTGCAGGATAAGGTTGTCTGTCATCTACAATTTCGATAACCTCGAAGACTGCATGACTTCGTACTCCATCAATGTCAACAGGGTATAAGCTTCTGCTGATTCGCTAGTCTCAACTGTATGGGTGACCATGACAACTTCAGTTTCCCCATCTGTACCCATGTCTGCTTAGTCAAGACATTTACTTCAGATCCTAGATCAAGGATGATTTCATCCATCTCGTAATCTCCAATTTGTGCACTTAGCCTCATTTCTCGGCCTGTTCGCTTATGGCTTTTGATGTGGTGAATTGCACTCTGAACAAGATCCGTGCAACTTCGTTGTTCATGGTGATTTACTAGCTTTTGCAGTTCTACTAAGGCATCTTCACTCTTTAGTAGCTTCATACAGCTCTGTAGGAACTGCGCAATAGAAGTCCTTATTTCTGCTGCAGTACTCATTTGATCATATGCTGCTGACATATCTTCCATATGCGTTGTTTCACACCTCAATGGGATTCTTGGTGTCGCAGGTGCTGGGTCTTTGAAAGTCTCCCTTGCCTCTTCAAAGACTTATTTATTTCTTTCAAGATTGAAAACATGTGTTTTCCTCGTATCTTTTCTTATCTAGACCCCTTCAGTAGGTATCTGGGTAGTGTGGTGCTCTCCAGAAGTTGAAGCTTCTGGTTCTTTATCTTTTCCTGTCGCAGCTCCACTTCGCATCACAAGATTAATGTTTGGATCTCTTTTCTCTGTTGCGATCATCTGAACATTCGGGTTTGGTGCTTCTTGTCTTCTTTCTTGCATCTTTGCTTGCAATATTGGACATACTTCAATAACATGGTCAAAAGATTTACAATATCTACATGTAGTAGTAGCGTTTGTACAGTATCTAGAAAGATGACCAGGCTGAGCGCAGTTATAACAGATCATCTGACCTCTTCCTCTTCCTTGTCCTTGTCCTTGTCCTTGTCTTGTGTTTCTTCCTCTTCCGTGGAATCCACCATGGCCTCTATATGCGCCTTGATCATACTACGCATTATCATTATGTTGCAGTGTTTCCTCTTGAACTTTGTAAACATTATGCTTCCTTTCTATCATTAGGTCATATGCTCTACAGTTGGAATCATCATGTCCAACTGACTTACAAAAACTGCAATACAATTTCTTTGGTGTTCTCACATACTTTTGGATCAAGTAACAATCCTTTGGTCGATGTCCTCTGCATCGACAGATTTCACACCATGGCCCTTGTTGTTGATGATTTAGTGGATTTGGTGCCCCACTATCAATATATTGTTTGGAACTCTGGACAGTTTTCTTTGGAATGTCCCTCTGCTCTACATTTTGTACATAGGATCTCTTCTCTAACTTCTTTTCCTTTCTTAATGTCCTGGAGTTGTAATATCAGGGTTGCTAACTGGTTCTGGATCTAGATCATTCCTTGACTTGTTTCTCCTATCGGCGAAGCTTCTAGCTTCATCACGATATCTAAGGCTTCTGTCTGTGACACAACCTTCTCTTGCATCAGGGGTAATCTGATATGGGGCAACAATGTAGCTATGAACCACTCTTGGTGTTGTTGCGGTGCGATGTCAAAACTTACTTGGTCTAATAATTCTTTAAACTTCTAATCAAATTCCCATACTGACTCAGTTGTTTTCTGCTTAATCTCTTTTAGCTTTGTTATACATTGTGATTCATCCTTTGGTTTCTTTAACTCTCTTAAGAGAGCACCCTTTATATCTGGTAGGGTCCTATTCTGTCCGACATAATATTTCATGAACCAAGTTAATGCTCTATATCTGAATGTAGTGATGAGCTGTGCGTGCTTAACAGCATCATCCTGGACTTGTTTGACATTCCATATGGATTCACATAGAAACCAATGTTCCTCAGGGTCTTCTAGACCCATTCCTTTAAATATCGATAGTTTTATGTTGTCAATCATTCTCCTTCTAGGTGGTACAATGTTCTGTGCAGTGTTCTGAGTGGTGTTAGGGATGGTACTGCGCAGAATGTTCGAAGTCAGAATGTTTTGGGTACTCACTCCTACGGTGTTACTGGTATTGACGTTCTAAGGATTGGGAATATTAACAACTGGAGGATTCTGAACTGGCTGATTGTGAACAATCGGAGGCACAGTATTCACAACTAGAGGGTTTTGAGGTGTAATGGGCTGATAGGTAGCTGATGAAGGCGTTGTCTGGATATCAATCTCAACTGGGAACTCAGTTTCTACACGGAGTTCAGGATATTTAGGATTCTTTTCGGTGGTATACTTATATATTTTTCCACTTCTTAAATTGTGTGTATATTTGTTAGAGTCATTGTAAGTGTTATCTACCATTACAAACTCAAAACTATGAATCTAACTACATTCTTAAAATTCCTTTCTCGGCTAAAAGCATTTTGATATATAAACTCAGATTGTTTAGGTACTTACCTCTGAAAAATTTGAATAATTCGGTTGCTGTTGCGCTATAGGACTTCAACATGTCCACAACGAACTCTTTCATGAAGCCTTCTAAAATACTGTAAACCCAAAATTCGACTGCTCGCAAAACTGGACTATCTACTTCTTTAAGCCTTTGAATAAGCTCTGGATTCCACTTGGTAGGTTCTCCTTCTTGGAAATAGTCCTTTCGCTCTGTGAGTCTTGATAACCACTTATGCAACTTGTTTCCAAAGGTTACGAAGAAAATTTCATGGATGTCTGCCCACAAATATTTGTTTAACCATTGTACGTCAGATAGACGCGGATGTCTATTCTCCTTTCTGGAAAAATCTCTTTCTATCTTGTCTACCCAGTTCCATATTTTTGTTTTCTCGGGATTCCAATATTTAGTGCTCATCACCAGTTCAAGCGCAACTGAACCATTTGTTCATTACACTTCCATCTACAAGGTCTCGTAACAATGTCATGTATCACCAATTCTTTATCCTGGCAACAGAACCATTTGTTGGCTCTATATGTGTTCTTTAAGCTTACAAGATAGACCCAGGTTCTGCGTGGTTCAGGGAACCAACAAAACCCCTTTTCATTGGCTCTTTCGGAAACAGTCTGCGAGCAGACTGAGGTATTACTCGAGGTGAAGTTGTGGGGAGGTTGCGGAATCAAGTTTCCACAACCAGGTGATGCGTGCTTTAACGGAATGGTGAACAACACGAAGTTCTCCTACTTCGCGGTTAATGCTTTAAGCTATCTCGCATCCAAGGACTACGCGATGCGGGTGGGACGCTTAATCAATAGGTAAGTGCAACAGAGGACTGTGCTTCCTCTCAACACTTGCACTATTCCAATAGATTTCACTTAGTGTAAACTTATACATTCACATGCATCCAACTGTAAACCTTGATACATATACCATAAGACGAGCTATAAAGTAACAACTCACTTCCGGCGTTGCGCTTTAAGGAATCACACTATACAAACTTCGTTGATTTAAGTGTTTACCCAAGACTCAACTTATGCATTCATCTTACTTAGAAATACTTGTGCATTCCACATTCATTCACACATGTCCAATACTTAACATATTATTCCCATCCTTTATCCTTATAGTGAATACATATAAAAGCAAGAACACATGAACTCATAAACATGAACTTAACCATTCAACATAAGAAAATATACAGATGCAAACACATTCAATCACATAACACGAGGAATTAACGTGGTTCACCCCCCGGATGGGAGCTATGTCCACAGGAACTGTTGATTATATTATCAATGGGAAGGGTTTCAATAGTTCCAGTCTGCACACACAGCTGCAGACTCTCTTCTCTCTCATCAGGTCACTGCGCACACAGTTGCAGAGCCTCTTACAATGAGTCTCTCATCAGAGCTCAATACTCAATATTATCCAAAAGAAGATTAACCCTTTCCCTTACAAAAATTCCCTTTATATAGATATCGTGCCCTTAGGTCACGTCTGTTACAATCATGGCGAGCTAAAAAACCCTAAGGTTCCCCAAAACTAGTGCGGTTACCCCGCTAACCAGGACTGTTAGGATATGATAGTGACTCATCGTCATGGCCATGTTGC
Organism: Larix kaempferi; assembly: GCA_027924585.1. Taxonomy (NCBI): domain Eukaryota; kingdom Viridiplantae; phylum Streptophyta; class Pinopsida; order Pinales; family Pinaceae; genus Larix; species Larix kaempferi. The sequence goes on from BSBM01000705.1 coordinate 4,803,111, forward strand.
TTTCAGCTCCCCTGTCAAGCGCATGCCGGCGGGTCGCTTTCACCATGTCGTTCCTTCTGTAGCGGCTTCATGCAGCCGGTTCACGTAGTGCTGCCTTTTCCCGTGTGATTGGTTGCTCCTCTCTTTGCCACTCCTTACTCACCTGCTGGGAATCATGGAGTATCTTAACCAAAATAGACCACCGATCAGTCTCACTGGAATGTACACCGTTTTCCGTCCAAAACTTCTGCCATGCTAGCTCTTTGCGGAATTGAATCTCCGCAACACTGTAACCCCGCAGCACTGTAACTCCGCAGCGCTGGTTCCCTTACTCTATCGATGTTGTGCTACGTTGTATCCTCGCATCTCCCAAAACCAACTTGTCCAAAATTGGCTTACTTGGGCCAGGCCCAACAGGCACCAACCCCCTGGTTTTACAGGATCCAACCTAAAGGAAGCTACAACTCTCTATTTTTCTCCAACACCAAGTGGAAGGAGGCACCGACCCCCTGTCTCCTTATTTTTTTACAGGCACCAACTTGAAGGAAGCTCCAATTGCATGTCTCCTTGCCCCGTCTGACCACCCTGATGTCCAATGTATGATTTTTTCGAACTTCAACCTCATGCACCCTTCTGATCTTCTGATAATAATTGTGTTGTCCGTTTCCTTCATATGCATTCGATGCTCTATCATTGAACTACATACATCACTTGACTTCTCATTCCTCTAAAATCACACTTATGCTGATGACTTACGTCATGTTCTGTGTGCTCGTTGATATTGCAATCTACATCACTAATTATATAATCATTCTGCTACTTGTGTGATTGCAATGACCAATTGATATTGTGCTTTCAATTGATAGGTTTTTGTTATGAAATAAAGCACTAGTAACAGATGGAACTATACACTTATTGATGGGTCGGTTATGTTTAAGTGCTATAGTTTCTTAGACAATCTACGACATCTTGTGCATCAAATGATTCATCTGTTCCATTTAATGCACTTGTCTCACATCAACTGCATCATGATGCGCACAATGGATATTGTTGCCATTCTATCGTAGCACATGAGATAGTCTTCTCAACTTCACACACTTTCACTTTTGTTCAATATGCATCAGCAATACATTTGTGCATTATCTGATAAACTTCGGTTCTATATATGCACTTTTGTCTTTACAACATCTATGAATAATGGAATGTTGATTGTAATGTTGTCCTTTGAACCATCAATCACTTGTGCATACTTAATTATTTCTTCCTTTCAGTACTTGCGCATCCGTCATAGATCTACAACATCTCTATGCGCACCATCAAAACTTCGTTCTGCTGCATGTGTGCATTCAGCTCCTCGCTAGATCATATTGTTCTGTCCTCGAGCCCTTTGATGCCTCAAATATCAAACTTCAACAAACACTTTAAGCTCTTATGCTTTCACCGTCAAGCTTACTTCAATTCTCCAACTTGCATCTCTATTTATGCATGTTCTGCATGGATTGTATGTTCACAAGTTGGTCGTGGCATCCCTTCTTCCATGCTTCAGGGATTGTGCATTTTCCATGTGTCATCTTCTACGTTTTTGATGTGTCATATGTAGGTGTCACACGCCTTCATTGTCCACAACATAGTGGGAATTTACACCTTGGTGGTATACCTCTACGCCCTCGATGTACCATTGCCTTTGAGGTATGTGCACATTCATACTCTTCAACTTGATGAGTCTATAACCTTTGTTGTACCATCCCTTGTGGGTATTGCACCCTTGCAATATTAATTCTTTGTGAATTATGCGCATACTCCAAATTCTACTTGGTGGTATTATGACCCTTGCCTTGTCATCACTTGTGAAACTTGCACACCTATTGTACCGTCAGTTGTGGAATTTTCTCATAGACTTCCTTCAACCATTGTACATTTTTAGGAACTTGTGCGTGTTCCACTCACTGAAAGCATCTTCTCATTGGCTAGGCTTGCATGATTTTAGGACTATCCAACCATTTTTCGGTTCTTACTGCATGCGCACTTCTGACCATGAACTAAGCAATGCTTAGATTTGCTTACGCACTTGTACCATTTTTTCAACCAACTCCTTGGATGCTTGTGCACATGTACCACTGTCCAACCAACACCTTGGCTGCTTGTGCACCTGTACCACTGTCCAGCCAACTCCTTTGAATGCTAGAATGAGAGAGTATGACTTGGTGGACTTGATATTTGCACAAAGACCACATGCAGAAGGATACATTACTTACGTTCTTCTTTGAAATGGATCTGCATGATGTATCTTCCTTATTTATTTCTTCAAACTCAACATGCATGATGTATCCTTGGACACACTTATTTATATTGAATGCACTTCTGGATATACTTCATTAAACTAACATCCATGACTGTCACCTTGACCATCTTGTGCATATACTTCTGGTATTCATGTTCTTCTTTATCTTGCACATATAGTTCTTCAAAGTGGCTTCCATATACTTCTTCACACTGTTGTAGGAATGTTGTATCCACTTTTAAATCAGTTGATATCAATGACTCATACTGAATCAGTTGACATCCTCTTTGACATTAGTTGACATCAATGACAACCAAAGCTCAACATATTATCTATTTTATTTTTCATTATTCCCAGCAATGTAGATACACTCGGTACACTTTATCTTTATGTTTGAAGATGGAAGTTGAAGAAGAGGAAAACAATCGATCCAATCAACAAAAAATTCAGCCAAATTTCCCAAATGATGCAAGTGGCTCGAGCACTAATAACAATTACAGTGAAGAATGATGATCCATATTTATTTTTTATGTTAATGCAAGTTGTTTTATATTTTGAAATAATTGTCTATGAAAATTAGACATTTTGTATAATGTATTGGACGTAGTGTCCAAATTGGAAGACAATGAGTTAGCAATAAGTGTAACAATTACATGCATGTTGACATTTTGATTATTGTTGTCTCTATGATGTCCTATTTTGTATGACAAAGGCCCTCTTATTGATATATAATCAAACAATTTTTTGTATTCTATTGCATTCTCCAATGTTATTGTCAAATGTTACATGTGAAATGGTACATTGATAATTAAATGTATGGATGATTAACTATTACAATAGATGCTAGCATCTATGATATAAGAAATTAATCCAAACAAACACAATAATTAAAACTGAAATGAATAGTACAATAAAAAATCTTTCAATTTCTGATGAACAATGGAATTAAAAAACTAAAAAATATAATATAGATATTTCACTGCAATGTCAGTAGCCACTGTTCAAAGAATCGTCTAAAGTGATTTTAGTACTTGATGCCGCACTGATGCGTTTATTCGAATAACATGCACCAGTGTGTTTATATAAATGACATGCCCGGTACTCGAATGTAAATTAAACACACCGTTAAATTTATAATAAAAAATAGCCACATCTCAATTGCATTTACCGGTGCAATTTTTTTTTGATAATCGCACCAGTTCTCTTTAATTGTTTATATCCACCAATATTTTTTAGTGCTTTTACAGACCAATGTTTTTTTTGTAATTAAGCGCACTGGTGTGTTGGAATTGTTTAAATGCAATTGGCCATTTTAATAGTTTATACACACTGGTGCTTATTATGATGCAATGCACTAGGGTGATTTTATAAATAGACAACATTGTTAAAGTTTAAAAATATTAAAAAATTTCGGTGCATATGACGTAAAATATTCCATCAATGTCTTTCAGTTGTACTTAAGAACGAGTGTGTATAATCTACACATAAGCACCAGTGCGATGTTGAAATTTGATGCTCTCCGGTGCTTGATTTGTTTGAGGGCATTGGTGTTGATTATTTATATTGTACATCACCAGTGCGTGTTATTGATATATGCATCGATGCGCATGTTTTCAATAAAGCGCACCGGTAAAAAAATATCCACTAAAACCTCTATTTGGAAAGATCCACACATGAAGACAAGTGGCGTTTGCATTGATAACCATTGACACATTGGAATATGCTATGCTTGTGAAGCCACCATTGGAACACCACCAGCAAAATTTGAAGACCATCCTTGTGTGGAGAACATGGAAAGCGAACTGTGCTCACCCTTTCCTGCAGATGTGTGACATCCACACACTTAGAGTTGTGACTTGTATTGACATCAATTTGTTTCTTATTTCCATTGCTAATGCAACATGCCTCTACCTTGGTGTTGTTGAAATTACTACGTGACTAGCATTGTGAAGGTTTGCATCTTGGTGCTAGTGGAATGACAATGGTATATGAATGACGTGTGTCGTAATGGAGAATGCTCTCTGCTTTGGATTCAATCTCTATGATGGAGCTAGAACATTGAGGCTTTAATACCATTGTTAAGTTCCCTAAATGGGAAAATAGGAAGAAATGCATGAAGACAAGAAGATAGGCATGAAAGCACACTCAATCTCATTAATTAATTGTACATATATACAAATGAGAATGTCCCTTGGTTTCAACTTCCTAAGTGGACTCTTGGACTCCCAAAGACTATTCCCATTCACCAAGGACTTTTGGTCTTCTCATGTGAATAGGGAGTGTAATAATACAATATTTTCCTAACACCAAGGATTAGGCTCCAAAAAATCCCCCCTTAATCTGAAGGGTGTATATGAGTCCAAGAAAAAGAGAGAGCTAAATAACTAGAAGTGAACAACTACCTACTGAACATTTCCACCTTGACAATCCTTTGCCAAGAAATTTAGCTAGAAGCTTTCACTGGAATCTGCTAAATACAAGTGCTCTCTGAAGGGATGGTTTTGGATGACCACCAACCGAAGGGGCTAGCAGAAGCTGGAATATTCTACTATGTGTGTGGTTTAAGGATGACCACAAAATCTGGAACTTGGAGACAACACTCACTCAAATGTTCTATCTAGAATGGTGTTTTTGGGCTAACCACAAACCAACTAGAGAGATGAAAACATGAAGTGAGCATCTACCACTTGCTGAACATTTTCAGCTTGACAATTCTTTTTCCAAGTAAGTTAGATAGAATCTTGCACTGGCTTCTACTAAATGAAGGTGCTCTTGAAACCGGTGGTTTTAGGATGACCACCAACTCTGGAGCTCAATCGAACATATCTTTTCATAGACTCACTTGTAATCACTCCCTTGTTACTGATGGTCTTCATTCCCCCTGTCAAGAACAATGTGAAGAGAGGAGATTCCCATGGTGTCACAACTAGACATAAAACACATGAGTACTATGTGGCATGGTTCTCTTTTATCTTCATGATACATGCATCTTAGAATCATGCATCTTTGAATATTGTGGTCTCCCAAAATCACTGTGGCTCAGGATCGCTTGATGTGACTTACTTGAGGAAGGTTGTGAGTGTTTGTTGTCAGAGGTACAAGACTTCGACACTTGAAGCCTGACATCATGTTCCCCCTTTTCCAGGTACAAAGTGAGAAGTAGTACAATATTCTGCTGCAAGTTTCACTCTTGCAGGTTTCTTCAGCTTCACACATTGATCTGAAGAATGGTTACGCTTCCCGCAATGCTGACAATGATGAAGATCAAAACACTAATATTTCATATGGCCAACATTGTCACACTGATGGCATCTGGAACTCTAAACATATTCTGACGTGATTTCTTTGTTTTCTAGCAACTGATAGGAATAATCTTCAAACAAAGGGTTATTATGGACAAACACTAGTTCATAATGTTGTTTCATGTGTTGTGCATCTTCTTCGTTTGCTTTCAAATTCTACAATTGATTGATGGCAGTTTGGAGTGTGTCTTTGTTGATTGTAATTGAGCCACCTACCATTGTATGTAATAGAGTCTTCAACAACTCTAATGTTTCTTCTGTATTAGACATGGTGAGGATAGTTTGAGGCATCCTTGTGCAGGTAGGACCAAGTACAATGACTCAATCAAACTGAGGGCTTCTTGCAACTCTGCCCTTTACAAGAAATATTTCAGCAGATTCAAACTTAAAAGTTGAGGGGTGTCGCTCTCAACTGAAAATGCACCCACATATAGTGTACATATAGTGTAATGTACAAAAACATATATTCAAGTACCAAAAACATGCACTAGAACTTACAAACAAAACACAGTTGCAAGTTATATTTATGATTGTCGAATTGAGGAATCCGCTATCCTGAAAGATGTGGATCTAGTTCTGCAACTTCTCTTATTTTGGAGCAGTTGTAGAAATGGCCGCAAGCTTTCTTGACTCCAACCAAGTTTCTAATCTTCTACAACTGCAATTTATCTTTCACAATGCCTATCACTATAAGATAATTGGTGGCTAGAAAAGAGTTTTCAATCTTGCATATACACATTGCATTTCAAGAAACCATGTGCACTATGCATGTCTTCATACACATTCTGCAACACAAATTTAATTCTACAAAAGTATGCAAATTGAATTTTTGCAGCACCACTAATTTTGCAGCACTATTAAAACAATTATGCAACGCTTAATAAAACAAATTATGCAGCAGCATGAAATTCAATTCAGTCCTCAAGTGTTGTCTCAACTTTGAAATGAAGACGGTTGCAGCTTCTAGGCATGGTTACAAGTCTCAATAGAGGTTCACAATACATGTTTCAACTGCACAATGCAGTTTTGATAGATGAAGAAGGTCGCAACACCTTTTTTTTAAATATGTGGAGGTCACAGCTCTTCACTGTGGTCACAGTCTTTAAGTGGAGGTCATAGTCTTCAAGTGGAGGTTGCACCTATGTAGGTATAGGATCTACCAACAAATTTAGGGTTTTCCCTAGATTCTCCAATGGTCTTCAACAAATAAAGGTTCAGCAATTTGTTAATAATCAAAATTTAAAATAAAATGATACCTTCACATTCTACACATCTTCACATTTTACATCTGTAATATGTTCGACTTCAATGCAACAACTCCAAACTTCACGCAAAAATGCAGACAATAACCTCAATGTTCCAGCTCCATGATAGAGAATAAATCCAAAGCAGAGAGCATTCTCCATCAGGGCACACGCCATTCATATACCACTGTCATTCCACTAGCACCAAGATGCAAACCTTCACAATGCTAGTCACACGGCAATTTCAACAGCACCAAGATAGGGGCAGGTTGCATTAGCAATGGCAATAAGAAACAACTTGATGTCAATACAAGTCACAACTTTGAGTGTGTGGATGTCACACATATGTTGGAAAGGGTGAGCATAGTTCGCTTTCCATGTTCTCCACACAAGGATGGTCTTCAAACATTGCTGGTGGTGTTCCAAAGGTGGCTTCACAAGCATAGCAGATTCTAATGTGTCAATGGTTATCAATGCAAATGTCGCTTCTCTTCATGTGTGGGTCTTATTGAAAAGATTATGTTGTCGAATGCTTCAGGCAGCCTCTCAACAAATTTAATGCATTGCTCTGGTATCAAGTTTTCATTTGATTTGGTGCAAGTAGGTATGCAGTCTTCCAATTCGAACATAGCTCATGTAGTTGTAGAAATTCGTCAGCACACAACCATCTGTATACAATGTTCACAAACATCTTCACAACAAAACTATAACGGTGAAATGACTTCAACGTATACCAGTTTCCAACGCATTCACTTGGTTTGTGATGAAGAATCTTCATACACAACTGTATGTTCCATTTTCAAGCCGGTATTCTCGGACTTTGAGTCGTTATAGATGTGTGTAGTTGTTGATCTTCCACATTGGAACGCTCTTAATCTTCCACATGGGAAGTGAAAACGTTCATTGGGAGCGCAACAAGTTCTTCACCAATTACTCCAGGTTCAACACATCAACTATCCACAAGCTTTCGAAATATAAAATGTGTGATCACACAATACTTTAGTGTAGTCGGTCTTCGCATCTCCAAGCAATTTTCGCAATAGCAATACAAATCTTCATGAAATGTAAAGGATATATCTTCCCATAGAGACTTGTATCGACCAGATCCTTTACATATCCCTTAACGCAACTCCCATACACGGAATTGAAGGAGATCACTAAGGTCAATTTCTCCTAGAAGATGAGGAAAACATCACCTCGTGCTGGAAATTGAGCATAACAGAGATATTAAGACGATTGAAATACTCGAATAAAGCATAAAACATCTGAAATTTCTCCTAAACGCTTTGCATATCTCTTGGCGGCTACACCCCAATTTCAGTTTACTCTCACTTGCTCACAAATCCATGCTTGATGTCTCTTTTTTTTATTGGAGAATGTCAATCAACATATAACCACCAGTAGATAAAGACAATCGAATTTAGCACCAAATCCATAGCACATCTAAACCTTGAAATTTGAGTTATAATACCATGGATGGTCAAAGGATTTGAAGAGTCCTCAACTATTGAGAAATTTTATCTTTAGGTTCCACAATCACTACATATGCTTTCCATTGATCTAGAGGGAAGATTTACGTGCTAACATTCTTCATTCAAGTTCATTATGTAATATTCAAAATTTACATCCAAATGCATAAGCAAATCGCAAAGGAAGAATGATACCACTGGCATATCGTGTTGGACAAATACAACTTGGAATAGAGAACACGTATTAGGGTTTCAAAGAAAAACACACCAATTAAAATACAAGCCACGCAGAGGATACTTCGTCGGTATTGAAGACTATAGTGATTTAGGGTTCACGCAGATGGAGTTAACGATGCAACAACAGCTGATATGTGACCCTGTTATGATTAAAAATAGCTTTCTCGAACAAGTTTGTTCATGGACTACCACTAAATGAGCAGATGCCATGGATACGATTCTGGTTAGCAAGAAAAATGATATATCATCTTGATGATAATGACGTCAATATCGATGATGTCAAAGCTTCTACCACATTTATACACAATCAAGTGAATGCTCTGGGTGCAAAGCATGTTGCAACAATAGGTTAACTATTTCTTAAACTGTGAGTATCATACACAACTACACCGAGAAGTGTTCTCTTTTGTATGTATGTGGTGTGGGATTTCTAGTGTGTAGGAGGGAGAAGTACGCGGGTAGGAAAAGATCCACAAAAGGTTTGTGGAGAAGAATCACAGGCAGGCCATCACGACATAATAAATCTAGGACTCAAGGTATTGATGGGTAATGGAGAAAAAATGTATACACCACACATACTTGGAATGAGAAACGAAACCGTAGGCGGTCAGTTGAGAAAACAATTGAATTATACGGGTGAATATTTTAAGGTAACTTCCCAGGTATTAAAATCGCTAGCAAATGTGCAGAATCGAGATAGAATCATGCATACAATTAGGGTTTCTCGCGCATAAGAGAAGCATGAGGTTAGAGTTTCCTTCCAGTTGGTTAATGCAATATATTTTGATAGATAAATATAAGCATACGCAGGAATACTTACATGTAGATGAAACTGGATGAGGATTACTTCTTGCAGATGAAACTGGATGAGGAATACTTACATGCAGATGAAACTGACAGATGGCCTTCGTACAAGTAACACAAAACTCCATGTAGAGGTTTGTAGAAGTCCAAACTAAGGGTAACGTCTAAATTCTAGGTTTGTAGGATAGCAGAGAAGACACACCGGAGAAGAAGGAATATGGAAGAATCACGTCTAGAGAAGATATAGGACTGGTAGGGACAAAGAATAAATACAGATTGCAGATTGCCAAGGAGCAAAAAGCAGGTTAGGGGACAGCAGAATTCAGAGCACATGCCAAAGGCTAATAAGAGCTCTGATACCACTGTTAGGTGCCCCAAATGGGAAAATAGGAAGAAATGCATGAAGACAAGAAGATAGGCATGAAAGCACACTCAATCTGATTAATTAATTGTACATATATACAAATGAGAATGTCCATTGGGCTCAACTTCCCAAGTGGACTCTTAGACTCCCAAAGACTCTTCCCATTCACCAAGGAATGGTCTTCTCACATGAATATGGAGTTTAATAATACAAGATTTTCCTAACACCAAGGATTAGGCTCCAACAACATGTTATTGATATATGCATTGATGCACATGTTTTCAACAAAGCGCACAGGTAAAAAAACATCCACTAAAACCTCTAACCATCGATTTTTTTTAACTATAGAAAATATCCATAATAACCTCCGTTAAAACATCCACTACCATTGGTGGAGGTTGTAGCGGAGGTTTTTCTAACAATTTTTGCCAATCTTGTAACACTAAAAACCTCCGCTATGACCTCCACTACAAGCTCTTTTCCTTGTAGTGAAACCAACCAATGAAGGATCTTCAAGTTATCGATCTCGTATTGCATCATACTAACAAACTCTTTCTCTAGTATGACAACTCCTTGAATTTTGGTAGCACACAGTTATCGATTTCGTTGTAATTTAAATCCAATTTGACTATCTCCTTAATACCCTTGATGCTCTTGGGAATCCTAATGCTAAAGGAATTTGTGCTCAAAACTAGTTGGTGTAGGAGGCTTGTTGTAGAAAAAATTGCACAAGTGCACTCTTCCACTTGGTAAGGGGCTAAGCCTTGTAGATTGCAGCAAGGCCTCAATCCTTGGAGCTCCTTTTGTGTATGGTTGGTATTCCTCCAAGTGATTGTGCAAGAGATTATTAGTGTAGTTCACATTCAAACATAGAAATATTGATAAAAAACAAAATGAAAGAGATAGGGGGAGAATGCAAACTCCAACAACAACCAAAGATATGCTAAAACACTCTTGTATTGCCCAATGGAATAGTTGTACAACACCTAGGAGGTATGGGCTTCAAGGGAAGCCAACAATCTCCTTTAGGGAGGCCTTTCTTGTCCAAACTAAATGTTAAGTAGATGGTAGAACAATGGAGAGAAACACTTGCCCCTAGATGGAAGGTGGAAAGGGAACTTGGGAATGCTCACAATGGTAGGAAATGGTGGGCTATGAGAAATTTCCGACTCAAATCTAGCAGCATAACCTTGATCTAATTTTTATCTACAAAATGCATGCCAATGGCTTCCTTTTATATGCCAAGAGGTGGCCAACAAACAACTAGATCCAAATGTGAACTCTCTTCCTCCATGAACTAGTTCCATGGTACACAAGGGGGGATGATTAATGCCACCAAGTGTGTGAGGATCTGAATTTGGATACGTGGAGAGGATTGAGCCTTTAATGCATTGTTGGGAGTGAGTGATCACGTCGTTTTGATAGTAGCATGGTTATCGAAGGAAAATCCACGCGAGTGTAGCATGGACATTGTTCAGGTAACCTCCGCTATAGCGTAGGTAAACTGTGTGTTACCCATGCTACCCTTTATTTTAATTGTTTCTTGGAATTTATGGACTCATGATGTGTTTTGGATCTATTGAGGATGCTTGTGGTGATATGCATTCTTTATGTTGATGACGCCTTACTAGATGAATCACCGAAATGTCGCATGTGTGCGACTTTTAGGCGTTAACTGATGCTCCCTAATGTATGAGGTTCGGAGGGTGATGTAGAGCCGATAATGCATCATGTTTTCTGATGTTTCTCTCTTGTTCTGAAGGACGAAGCATATGTGGACAAATAGGGTTCTCCCATGGGGGAGATTATTGGTGACGACCGTTCGAGTTGTAATAAAGAATAGTTTTTATACAAACGAGGTGGGCATACCCATGCTCATGAAATGTTGTCAAAGTGATTACAATGAGAGAGGACCAAGGTGTCGTTTCTACTGTACTATTGGGTCATGGATGAAGGTGGATTCGATCCATGTATGAGTAAATTTCTCAGGAACTGCTACTAAATATTGAAGAAGTGGAACTGTTGGTGACCATGATAATCCCACTCGAGTGGGGGACCAAATTGGTGTGTAAATCTGCTTAAGAGTTTCATTATACAAAATAGACTAGTATTATGATTTATTTCCAAATGTGAACACTGCTACCTTCAAAAGTACGTTTCCCCCTTATGCGATGATGTGTTAAGGTCGAGCATAGGGGAAACCACTTAGTTAGGGAGCACTAATGACTCTCTCTACTAAGTTCGAGGTGATCCCTTATAGTGATTGAAAGGGGTCCCAAGGTACAGCTGCAACTACTGCAACTCTCAAAATGTAGTGTTTTGACGTCGACGAGAGTTGAAGTACATGATAAAATGAGAGTCTATCCTGAGTAGTGAGATCATATTGTAACCGACTGGTGGACAAACATACCTGACACAAGACTAGTTGACAAGCGTGGGGCTCATAAATTCCTTTGATCGATGTAAACATGGGGAGTGGGGAAGACATCTTCTCTTTCAGAACGACACAGGTTGAAACGGACGGAGACAAATGTAAATGAAAAGGGCTTTGATGGAGATGCAAAACATAGGGTGATGGTGACCAGTCAAAACAAATATTGTTGAACACATGGAGACTCAAAATCATCCATCAAAGATGACCATGGGTTGCTTTCAAAATAATATGGTATTCCCGGAATGTGAGGTGATGGGGAAACTGTTTGTACATAAAGAATGTTGGTGGAGTCCCCATAGTTTTCGATGTGTCAGGGAACCGATTTGATGATGGGTGGATTCCCCATGGTTTTGAGTGGATCGGGGGACAATTTCCAATGATGAAGTGATGGCTAACTTGCAGACACAAAGACGAGTTCCCCATGGAACTATGCCATGCAATGTATTCTCGAGAATACTGAACAAAACTGGTTGCTTCTAAGGGTGGGGGGCCCATAGGTGTCTTGGAGGGGGTGATGATACAAGGGAGATTGAAAAGGGTAAAGTGCTCATGGAGGTATGAGGGGGCTTTGTGAATCATTCTCGTAACATGTGTCAAAGAATCCGACAAGTTTCTACTTGGTGGAGGAAATGCCCAATTGCAAAATCCTACTCTAAGGGGGGGTCTTTTCACACAGGGTCAGATTCCTCGGACTTGTGGGGGCTTGACATCATGGGTGTCAATTGATGAAGGGGGTGGAAATGGTGCGCACACCCATGGGGGAACATGCTATTCATGGTCATGATGTTTATGGCACATCAAGTCCATGAACGAGGGCCCTATGGTTATCAGCAGGAATACTGGGAAATGCATTATAAACGGAGGGTAAATAGTGTCTATATGCTTGCTGCGGAATGATACTTGTGGTAGGGTGTGTGACCCATGTTACTGTAGGATGGAGTCTTGTTCTTATAGTAGAACAGAAATAGTCTCTAATATTGTCTTGGTTGGGATCCTGCACACATGGCGCACATACCCAAGTGTAGTAAAGAACGTGACCAAGGTATTGACAATGCAGAAATCATATAACCAAAACATCTTGTACCTATGGGGTACTAGCTAGAAAAATAGTGTCCCAATGACATTCATGGGAATCTGTATTTTTTGGATCTATGTTGAAGATCTCGAAGCATTGATCATGGTGGTGAGAACGGTTTTGAAAACGGAGTTACGATTTGTTCGTGGCATCAGTTGGAAGTTTGGGTCAAATGACTATAAAATAGGGGTGGGGCCCACTTTTCGAAATCATTTGTACTTTGTGCCACTGACCTCCTAGATCCCATTTTGAGAAATTTTGGGAGATCTGGTACACCGTTCAACGAGCCGCGAGATTCAGGTATGCTTCACCCTTGTACTTTTTAATTTTGTCTAGGTAGGTTTAGGAATAGGGGTCTCCTGGGTGGCCAGAGGGCCTTTTAATGTTTTTGGGGCTACCACGTGGGATTTTGGAAAAATTCTGCGTGGTAGCATGAGATTTTTGGGGAATCTTGCACTACCATAATACTTTATTTTCCAAAACAATGTGCGAGGTGTAGCGCAAATGAAATGTATTGTTCCGCACTACACGTGGAATGGTAATTGTTTGGTCATGCGTTGGTTTAGCGCGATCGAACAGTGTGTCAGTCGTGCTAACCGCGCGGTAGAGTAATATAAATCCCACGCGGCCGAGTAATATAACTCACGCGTGCTAGTTTGGCATGGCCGAATGATGGTTCAGCCGCTCTACGCGCGGTTATCTTGGAGACAATCACGCTACGCCCAGACCTTTGTAGGGAACATCGCGATGATGATTTTTTGCAAGTCTAATGGGTGGTCATTTCCTTGTGCAGTTTTTTGGTTTCCACTTATGGATCACATAAGAGACATTGAGTGGAGAGAGGGGGGGTACGATACCCTCTAATATTGGGTGTTGTCCGACTGGGCGGTAATAGAGGTGTTATGCGACTCTGGGCTCTTGATGTTCTTCAAGTGCCCTTTGTGTTGATGTATATGTAACTTCGGAATGTATTTCATCCATGTATTTCATTTATATATTATTGTACTCCTATAGAGATGTGTCATTCCTCTATACGGAAGTGTCGTCATGTGTATTCGCAAGGGTTGCAAGTGTGTTAACTTGCCGATGGGTTATTAGACCACCATGTGTGGGGTCGGCCCTGATTTATGTAATATATGGTTGATGTACCTAGCTAGACAAGTCGGCCCCATAAGGTTATTGGGAAAACAGGACAAGTATAAATAGAGATCGGGAGATCTCTATTAGGATGACTCAGAAACTCATTCTTCCTTCACTCGGAAAGTGGCGCACTTGTGAGAAGGAGGTTTAGCTGCTAGGAGGAGTCTATCTCTTGTATTTTGTGGTTATACTTTGGTTGAGCTATTGCTCTATCTATCTCTGAGGAAGTTGTGGGATTTTTCACCTTAGGGTTTTCCCCACGGAAACTCTGTGTCTCTTGTCTCTCATGCTTTTGATTCTTGTGATGCTTGACATGCTTGATATGATTGTTATGCATTGATATACTATATGTGTTATTCTCTCAGTAAAGATCCTAGAGTATATTGAATTAATGCTCAAAATTTAACATGGTATCAAAGCTAACCTGAGAAGAAGACATTGTGCAGTGATGGAAACTTGGGTTTCTTGTTTATTGGGTTTCTCTCCACAGATTTTGGAAAAATAGTATAGTAGATTGACTCTACTCATCAAGGAGAATCTATCTGTCCAATCAGAATTCAATTCTGAGCTTTTTCAGATTTGGCCCTAAAAATTAGGGTTTCCTCAAAAATAGGAATTTCTGGAATCTGAAGACATAGCTGGAATCTCCTTGCAAAAATCAAAGTTTAGAGCTTTGGATCGAGATTTTTGGATGGGTAGATCTCCAGGAAACTCAAACCCTAATTTAGGGTCCTCCTCAGTGAATCCAGGAAGATAGAAAGGCAGTTTTGAAGGGTGTAGCTTTGCAGATCTCAAATTCTGAATACACCAGGCTGATCAGATCATCAAGGCGCATCTTTCTATCCTTGCAAAAAGTTGAAATTCACATTTTGAATTTTTAGGGTTTTTTCGACAAACCCTAATCTGGGACCAGATCCAGTTTTCAGCAAAATAAGTGGTAAGACCTAAATCTTTTCTATTTCCATTTGAAGTACTCTATAAAGATGTCTCACCACACCAAGCTTGAGGATAAGCTTGAAGGGGCTGATAACTTCTGAGCCTGGAAGTATAGGATTGGGTTAATCCTGGAAGAGAATGAGTTGGACTCATATATTAAAGAAGACATCCCTATTCCAGAGGATGAAGAAGCTAAGGTATTGCATAAGAAGAACTTGGTCAAGGCAAAGAGAATCATTGCCGATTCTATCAAAGACTATCTCATACCTCATGTGTCTTCTCTAAAGACACCCAAGGAGATGTTTGACTCTCTGACCAAGTTATTTGAAGGGAAGAACATAAATCGGAAGATGACTCTGCAGAATCAATTGAGAGGGGTCAAGATGTTGAATGGAGAAACCATTCAATTTTACTTCTACAAGGTCTCTCAGATCAAGGAACAACTTGAACCTATGGATGAAGTAGTGGATAATGGTGAAGTTGTTATGACCACTCTGAATGGCCTTCCTAGGTCATGGGACTCCTTTATTCAAGGAATTTGTGCAAGAAAGAAATTGATCTCTTTCAGTAAACTCTGGGAGGAATGCTCTCAAGAAGAAGCTAGGCTTGTATCTCGTGAAGAAAAGATGGGAAGTGAAGATCAAGCTCTCACAGCCCACACCAAAAGAAGCAAGCCTAAGAAGGAGCACTCTCACTACAAAAGATCCTATCACAACCAACAAAAGATTAAGAAGGACATAAGATGTTTCACATGCAATGAGAAGGGTCACTTTGCTTTAGAATGTCCCAAGAACAAAAGGGATAACATCAACTCCAACAAGAAGAAGAAGGGCAACAAAAGAAAGTTCCATGCTCATGCTACCGAAGATGATGAACCTCCAAAGAAGAAGGCTAGGGCAGAAAGTGATGATGACTCATCAAGTGAAGAAGAGTATGTTCTAATCTCTGCTCTCATAGGTACTATCTCTCATGGTTGTAATGATTGGTTAATTGACAATGGGGCTTCCAAACACATGACTGGGTTTAAGGAATCTTTTGTAAACCTATCTGAACATGAATCACCCCATAAGGTGAAACTTGGGGATGATTATCAATACCCAATCAAAGGAAGTGGTGAAGCCTCCTACAACCTAGATTCTGGAAAATCTTTGAAGATGAAAGAAGTCCTTTATGTACCTGGTCTCAAGAAGAATCTTCTCTCCATCTCTGCATTGGATGCAAAAGGCATGAGGGTTGCATTTGTAGATGGCCAAGTCCTAATGTGGCCAAAGGGTAAAACAATCGATGATGTAGTAGTGATTGGAGATCAAGAGGGAGGATTGTACAAATTAAAGGGACAACCTGAACATACTATGGTGACATGAAGAAAAAGATTCATCCATAGTCATGGATCACATAGAGGTATGTATAAATTGTTTTTGCAAAGGTTAACTTGTGAGTTATGCAGGTCATTGAAGAGAACAAGAAAACATTGATAGACATAACTAGCAAATATGGTGACCATGTATGTGTTTCTTATATCATAGGAACTATTATATAAGTATGCATGACATGATTGATGATGTTTATTCATGAAGTCATAGGTTTGAATAATCATGGGCATATGCATATTATGTGTCTTACCTTATTTAATGTTATGACTAACTAGAAGAGTCATAGGTTTGAGTAATCACAGGTCTAGACATGTTATGACTAACCATAAGAGTCCTATATAAACCTTGAATGCTAATATGATCATGACTATACATGCTTGAGATTATTTTGTTTTGATAGTATTGAGAATATACTAATGAATGTATGATTTTGTATGAGATCACAAGGATAACACAATCATGATACTAATAAGCATGCATAGGGACCAAGGATGAATATAAGTTCAAGGACAGGTAATCCTGGAAGCAAAGATCAAGAGGGAGCACACTCCAGTTGCCCCTGCAAGGAAACAAAGATCAAGAAGAAGCACACTCCAGTAGTTTCTGCAAGGATGTAGATATTCAGAGGGAGTTGACCATCTTTCTACATTCCACAACATATAGGTGTAGAAGAAGCTACTTCAACAGTTCCTTCATGGAAGCAAAGACTCAGAGGGAGTTCACCCAACAAACAAACAAAGATAAGTATTTTAATTACCATTTCTTGCATATTTGTTTGTTTTAATAAAATTGTTCAATGATGTATATGCTCATGTTCCTAGACTTAGGGTATGTATTGTGCATATTAGAATGATTGCATTAATGAATAGTATACTACTAATATGCATGTGATGGGTAAGTGGCCTATGGCAATGTACAACATTTCATTGCTACTTATCTAGAATGAAACCTCTTTGCTGACATGTTGAGAGTTGTGCACACTCTTAACAATGTTCTGGTAGAGATTAGCAAGCATCTAGAAAGTTACGGGATATGGATAAATGTATTATTGAAGCATTGGCTTAAATAATTGCATGACTATATGACATATATTTTTATGTGTAAGATTTTGTTATGAAACTATGAGATATTTCTAATCATGCAATTTAATTTGTCTTGTAGGAAAGACCGTATACCTTCACCTACAAAAGAAGGACTACAACATTTGTTCCAGCAACAAAGATATCTATTGAAGATATTGAAGTTCCCAGGATTTGGGATGAAGAAAATGGAAGAATGCCATGATCTGTCGATCATGAAGAATGATGTTTGGGATGTAATCCCAAGACCTGAAGGGAAGTTTGTTATGACTTCCATATGGATCTATCAGATCAAGCATGCTGCAGATGGCAACATAGAGAAATATAAAAGTGATGAAATAGAAGATACACCAGATGGATTTCAAGACAGCTTTCTTGAATGGTGTAGTTGAAGAAAAAAAAATGTATGTGGAGCAGCCACTTGGTTCTAAGACACATGACAGGAAGTCATATATGTGCAAAACTTGGTATGGTAGGATAGACAACTTTCTATCTAGTTTGGGCATTACCAAGAGTAAAGCGGATTACAACATTTACTACAAGGTTGAGGAAGGAAATCCAGTGATACTACTATTGTATGTGGATGACCTGTTTGTAATAGGTGAGGATAGATTGATTGCCGACATGCAGTGGAATATTGCTACCAAGTTCAAGATGAAGAACTTGGGGATGATGCACTATTTCCTAGGTATGGAGGTGTGGTAGAGTACAGATGGGATCTTCCTTGGACAAGGGAAGTATACTGTAGATATCCTGAAGAGGTTCGGGATGATGGATTACAAGGTCATGGCCACACCTATGGCATCGAATCTGAAGCTTCTTTGTGATGCTTCATCTGAGCCGGTTGATGTCTCCATGTATCATCAGATGATTGGGTCCTTGATGTACCTAACGAACATGAGACCATATATTTGCTTTGCGGTGAACACATTGAGCCAGTTCCTGATGGATCCGAGGAGTGTTCACCTAGTTGCTGTAAAGCATATTCTGAGGTACCTCAAGGGTACAGTTGATTATGGGCTCAAGTATGAAGCGAATCAAAAGTTTAACCTGTAGGGTTATGTTGATTCAGATTGGGCTGGCAGTGCTGCAGATAGGAAGAGCACATCTGGGTGCTACTTTAGTATGGGATTAGGTGTGATCTCTTGGTTTAGCAGGAAGCAGTCCTGCGTAGCACTAAGTACAGCTGAGGCAGAGTATATTGTAGCCTGTTCAGCTAGTTGTGAGGCAGTATGGCTACGGAAGCTACTGTCCGAGTTATTTGATCTCCCATTGGATGCTACTGGCATCTTTTGTGATAACCAGAGTTGTGTGAAGCTGTCTGAGAACCCAGTATTTCATGACAGGTCGAAACACATAGAGATCAAATATCACTATATCAGGGATATGGTGCAGAGAGGAGCTGTGAAGCTCCTATATGTTGCGACGGATGAGTAGATTGCAGATGTGCTGACGAAACCACTAGCCAGAGTGAAGTTCGAGTACTTCAGAGAGAGGCTTGGTGTTCTTTGTATTGATGACACTTCGAGGAAGAAGTGATGGACACATTTGTAGAAGCCATTCCAAGCATGTTGGAAGGAGGATCCTTCACATGGCTGTGGATGTAAGCACTGGATGATGAGCATCAGGACGATGCTCCAGTTACTGCTCTGTATATGGATCAGGAGGATGCTGGTTATGATCATTTGGATCATTTATATGTATGTACGCATCATGTTCGATGTTGGATATGATTAGTTGGATCATTTATATGTATATGTATGTACACATCATGTTGGATGCTGGATATGATTGGTTGGATCATTTGTATGTATATGCATCATGTTGGATGCTTGGACCATGTATCTGTATATGTATCAGGTGGATACATTGTATGATCAGGTAGATCATGTATGTTGATATGTATCATGTATGATCAGGAGGATCATGTATTTGTATTTGTATCAGGTGGATACATTGTATGATCAGGTGGATCATGTATGATGATATGTATTAGGTAGATACTTGGTATGCATCAGGTAGATGCATTGTATGATCAGGATGATCATGGATGATGAGCTTCAGGATGTTGCTCCAGATGATATGCAGTAGGATGTTGCAGTGATGATGATCAGGATGATCATGTGTACATCAGGATGATGTATAGTGAGTATCAGTATGATACTCTATGGCCATGGATCAGGTTGTGCAGATGAGCATATAATTTGGCCCTGGGAGATTTGCAGATAGTCTTGCAAGGTTTTTCCTATGGCATGTAATTTGGCCCTGGGATATCTGGCAAATGCTCTTTCGAGGTTTTGCTCTGGGAGGACATATAATTTGGCCCTGGGAGATCTGCAGATAGTCTTGCAAGGTTTTGCCTATGGCATATAATTTGGCCCTGGGATACCTGGCAAATGCTCTTTTGAGTTTTTGTCCTATGGCATATAATCTATCCCTGGGAGATCCGATAGGTTGGGCTGTGTGCTCGTAATAAGTCCTGGGATGCTCTTGCAAGGTTTTTCCATGACCACATATAATCTGTCCCTGGGAGATCCTATAGGTAGAGTTGTGTGCTCGTAACAGCCTGGGATGCTCTTGCGAGGTTTTGTGGTGACCACATATAATCTGTCCCTGGGAGATCCTATAGGTAGAGCTGTGTGCTCGTAACAGCCTGGGATGCTCTTGCAAGGTTTTGTGGTGAGGTCACATATAATATGGCCCTGGGAGATCCTATAGGTAGAGCTATGTGCTAGTAACCGCCTGGGATGCTTTTGTAAGGTTTTGTGACGCACGTAATAAGTCCTGAGGATTCCACAGTATGGCCAGTGATGATGAAGACCTACAGGTGGTGGGCCTACATCCAGTATTTGTAGAACTTCCTATGATGAGTAGAGTCAGAGATTTGTTGAGATAGCAGCAGCAATGATGATGATGATGACGATTATCCCAAGAAGAAGACTTGTCTAGCATATCTATGTCGAGAAATACCTTCCTAGTTAAGAGGGAGTGTTGATGTATATGTAACTTCGGAATGTATTTCATATATATTTATTGTACCCTTATAAGAGATGTGTTATTCCTCTATAAGGAAGTGTCGTCATGTGTATTGACAAGTGTCACAAGTGTGTGAACTTGCCAATGGGTTATTAGACCACCATGTGTGGGGTCGGCCCTATTTTATGTACTATGTAATTGATGTACCTAACTAGATAAGTAAGCCCCATAAGGATATTGGGCAAACAGGTTAAGTATAAATAGATATTGGGAGATCTCTATTTGGATCACTCAGAAACTCATATTTCTCTCACTCAGAAAGTGGCGCACTAGCGAGGAGGAGGATCATCTGCTACTAGGAAACTATCTCAGTGTATTTTGGTTGAGCCATTTCTCTCTCTATCTCTGAGGAAGTTGTGGGTTTTTTCACCTTAGGGTTTTCCCCATGGAAACTCTGTGTCTCTTGTCTCTCATGCTTTTGATTTTTGTGATGCTTGACATGATTGATATGATTGTTATGCATTGATATACTGTACATGTTATTCTCTCAGTAAAGATCCTAGAGTATATTGAATTAATGCTCAAAATTTAACACTTTTGTCTCTCATGCTTTTGATTCTTGTGATGATTGACATGCTTGTTATGATTGATATGCATTGATATACTGTACATGTTGTTCTCCCAGTAAAGATCCTAGAGTATTGTGAATTAATGCTCAAAATTTAACACTTTGATGCGGTCGTCACATTATATTCTATGGAGAATACTAGACATGTGGGTCCCAGACCGAGGGGTTTTCTGGGAGGATATGAAGACCTGAGAATCATGACTCGGGATATTTACTTCTTGATGGGATTGACTCATCGATGGGTGAGGGAGCCATTCCCTCCACAGATGGTGGGGGAGACGATCCACACACTAGTGGATCGATATTGTGACCGTGACCAGAGTTCTGTGAACTCTGGTGGAGTTCTTGTGAGCCATCTGAGGGCTCTTCCAGTGCAGGTTGCTACGACATCCATGGTGCGTGTACTAGGGGCGACGTCCCCCAATCAGATTACGGAGGGATAGCTTCAATTGGTGGAGAGGGTTATGGTTGGTCGACCTGTGGCGTGGGGCCCATTATTGCTACAGTATATGATGTTGCAGATGTCAGATCTGCATCGTCGTGGGGCTTGGAGCACCTTCTTATATGGCAGTGTATTGTGATCCTATTTCTTTAAGAGTTACTCGTCGTTGAGGCCACAAGTAGTAGTTCCACTGAGTGGACCACAAGAGCCTCGGATGGCGTTTTGGGGGCGTATTATGCCTCGTACTGGTGGCAGGACCATGGGGGCCTACTATACACCTCAGGTGCTTGATGTTTGGGATGGACGCATAGGAAATATGGAGAGATATCCCTAGGGTGGCATGGACTACCATGGAGACCCGGAGCTTCTTGTTCCTGCTGGAGGCTTTGATGCTTCAGGTGTGTTTTACGATTTGTACTTTTTGTATATATTTGTGTACACACTTTTATTTATGTACATTTATGATATACATGTTTATCAGGTACTGATCATGGTTTCCTCCTATGTGATGTAAATGCAGGTCCTGTGAGACCATCTCAGAGGTAGAGACCCAGGAGAGGTCATCCAAACGCTGGGGCTGGGTAGGCCATTGGAGGAGCAGGTGCGGCCAAAGGTGGTGCTTCCAGAGCAAGAGGAGTCGGTGCTGGAGGAGATGCAGAAGGGGGGAATCTGTCGGGGATCAGATGGCAGTTGTGATAGAATAATTGGAGAGGCAGTTCGGTGGGATGTCGGCTGGAATTTATGAGCAGGGTTGGACTTACCTCGAGGATGATGAGGTGGACTTGACACTTCAACTAACAACTGAGTGTGGGCCATCTTGAAGGCACATCATGCGGTGGGTCACGGTAACGTGGCACGTGGCAGGAGAGGTGTAGGGAGGAGCTGCCACTACTCCACGACAGAGGTCTCGGTAGGGACTAGATCCGGCACGAGGGGAAGTTGTGCAGCCTTTGGCTATTTTGGGATCCCAGGATCCACCGGCTGGCGAGGCAGCTTGATTCTTTGTATAGGGAAATGAGCCCCTGTTTTGTATGTATGCATTTTTTGATGAGCCTATGGGAGGTGGGTTATTATTATTTTGTATGTATCCCCCATAAGGGTACTATGTATATGCCCCAAGAGGGCCATTTTTGTACATGACACAATTTTTTTATGAAATATATATATATATACCATTTTTGCGGCACATGATGTATGTGTCTCTTTATGTATGTGATGTATGTGTATTTTGCTTTATGTTGCCTATGTGTTGATGTGATGCATATGTAGTAGATGATACTAACATATTGGTTCTGGGCATGTTTTATCGACTTAGGACTTATGATGACGATATACATGTATTTGTAGTCATAGGTGAAACACATAAACGTATTTATGGATGTTTGATATGCAGGGTTATGCAGCAGGGTTAAGCTAGTGCAGGGTTATGTACGGAGTTGACAAATACATTGGCATTTATCGGTATATGTGTGAAAGTTATGGTTTCAAACTGTCTAATGAGAAGGCGCACGCATAGGAATTTTCAGAATAGGAGTGAATTACGCACATGAAATACATTATTCAACGACTATACAACAAGTTCTGAGTCGAGGTGTACTTGTAGATGGTGAATGCCCAGGTGTAGGGCATCACTTAAAAGACCTATTATGACATTGTACTCTACTTGGTTGTTTGTAAGTGCGCCCAAGCAAACCCCACTAGTGTGGTGGAGTGTATGGGAGGGGGAATATATAACCCAGGTGGCGGCAATAGGTGCCCATAAATGAAATATACTATCTTAGCCTGGGCATCTGCATAGGCCTACAACAATTTTGTCATAAAAATTAACACTAGTTTACTTTCTGTTATCTCTCTTCTTAATACTATTAGACTTATGGGTACTAGTAGGACTAGGGGGAACACTTTCACCAGATAAGGCAGAAGAAGGAAAAACCCAACTTCCCCAATAAAATGTAGTACAGACGAAAACTCAAGCAAGTAAACCTAGGGGTAAGAAAACTCTGAGAAGCCCCCCAATGACAAAAGCAACACTTCTCAAAGCTTAATATGTACTAAATTCACCTTGACCTTAAAGAATGGTCTATTATTCACCTTTTGTGTAAATCAATTTATCCCACATTCATAAGTGGATACAACTTGCTTAGTGAGTGTTAGTATATAATGAGGTGAACACTATATGTTTGGACCATCGACTGGCACTGTTTGCATATCCTATTTAGATATCCGACTGGGAGGCCATATGAATTTAAGAAGAGAGGTACTTTACTTTCTAACTCAAGATAATGTGAATTGAAAGTAATTCTTTTACACAAATAAGAATATCACTGGTTGGTGTTGGATGTATTGTTTGTGTTGCGAGGGTAAAACCCCCCATTGATTTGTTAGTTTTTTGGGAATGCTTGCATTCTCATTACTTTGAGACGAGCTTGTCGTTCGACACACAAAATGGGGCATTGAAAGAACAAGTGGGTTGTCTCTCCACAAGATCGGAAAGATGTTAGTACACGTGGATGGAAGCATTGTTGGTCTTCATGAGTGTTGATTTGCTTAATTATACATGCGATGGCGCTATGAGGGAGCATATGGGAAGAGTGCCCACATGACAAACATTCATTGTTTGATAGTGTTGTCATAATTTTAGTTGGGTCTTGCGACATTATAAGCTCTACCACATTTTCTACAGCTGGTGCAACTTTCGTGGGAGGTGTGACTAATGGTGTCTTTGATGTGGTGATCAAATTAATGGATGCTACTTCCTTAGTTAAGAAGGGGGGTTCCTCAATCGTGACTTGAGTGATATGAATGGTTTCCAATGCCTCTCGGTATCAAGGGAGCTTAGGGAAATGGTGTGTATAGTTTCCATATTGAGCGCATATGGAACATGCGTGATTCATACACAATGTTTTGGACTTAGATGTGGGTGAGGGAGGTTTTCCCCCTTTCACCGCTAGTGGAGCATGAGTGATGCTAACAGGGGTGTTGAGCAAATTCCTTAGCTCCGGTAGAGTAGGACATAGATTTGTTGTGTGGCCTTGCTTCCCACAAAGAGAACACGGTGATGTGACCCTTTGGTTGGGAGTATTGATCATAACTTGGGCTTGTAACTCATGTCGGTTGATGCCCCTGCATTAGGCTTAGAAATTTCTATTCGGTTGGGTAATAGGGGACCTTTCAACTTCGGATGTTTGTTTCCCCCATTAATGGTCTTAGCGACAATGGATTGTGGTGTAATTGCAGATGTCATAGGTTGGGTTGTCGTAACTGAACATGTTACGGGCCTTGCAGTCGTACTAGATGAAACAGGGACAAACTCATAATGGGAAACTAGTTTAGAAGCCATCTCTAGCAAGGGTGGTGTAAGGTACCAAACTGGGATTCCCAAGTTTAGCCCAGGTAGAGTTAATTGATCCAAAACCGACATCCCTTGTACACCTGTGGGATCATACAAGAATGGGATTTGAAAAATTGGTGGTACTGATGGACTCAACGTTTGTTCAATACCATGACTCAATGGTGGTGTTGATAATGATGTTGAGGTGGAGTCGACTCCATTTTTAGCGGTGAAAATTGTGCACATTAGACCATTAGTAGACGTAGGGATATTTGGTAGTGGTCCTGAATATACTCCTAACGAATTGGAGTCCTTCTACATGTCGGGGTAAATGTCAACATATGGTTGGTCATCACCCAATACAGTCGGTAGGACATTATCGGGATTGCTTGTGGTGTTGGGGTCATAGTAGTTAAGCTGGTCGAGGGTAACTACCTTCTAGTTTAAGGGAAACATCATGATACAAAAGACCTAGGAAGCGATCACCTTCATGGTGTACATATAACTACGCCCCAAGAGGATGTTGTAGTCGAGTTCTGCGTCGACTACTTCAATATCGATCATAACCATCTTGCCCCCGGATCTATGGGGACATTTTGGTACAATCCTCTTGGTTGGGATGGACTTCCATCATATGCGCAAAGAGCGATAGACGAGGGGCCCAACTCAGGAGACCCTAATCATTTCCATACTTTGGCAGACATAATGCAAGTGGATGCGCCTTCATCGACAATACATCGATGAATCATGGCATTCTTTACCGTAACTGGAACTTGAAATGCGAATGATGACGATAGTCGCAGATCACCTTTGTCGAGATCAAAGTTCATGAGGTGCGAGTCGGAAGGGTCGACATCACCAAGTGCATTTAGTAATGCCTTTCTTTTTGTGGGAAACACTGTAATACTACTAATGTGGACATAACTACAGGGAATTGAGCCAAGTCATCCACAATATTGTAATTGTGGGAGGATTTCATGTGAGGGTTATTAGGGGTACGCCGAAGTGGAAATTTTGGAATCCATGGGATTTGTTCGGTGTTCAAGCATGGTATCTGTAAAAGGCCCCTCGAGCGGATAGGAAATTCTTCCACTTGGGGGTTGGAAGGCCCATCATAACCTCTGGCTCGTGTCTGAAGTTTTACATCCAATGTATAGATATTTTGGATAGAGCCATCGTCGGGTGGGTGAGGGTCTTGTTGTTCTGTGACTACCACTTGATTTGCATAGGGTTGTTGTAACATGAATTTTTGCTCTTAGGGAGGATTCGTTTCCTGAGGAGGGTTTATCACCGTCTTCTATTTTGCTTCCACTAACTGTTGGAAATCAGGGATAACAGCACAATGATGCGTGTAGTGACCATAATTGCCGCAAATTGAGTAGCAATAATTGGTTCTCGGGGGGGGGGGGGGATTCTTCCCTTGTTTGGGGGGATTGTTAGTACCCATATTTTGGTTACCCGTATTCTGGTTTTGCTAGGGAGGGGGGTTGTCCCCTTGTCCTGACTGCTGATTTGGTTTGTTCTTCCCTTTCTTCTTACCTTGAGTCTATGGATTCTATGGGTTTGCGGTGTTCAATTGCTCAAATTTTTGAGCTTGTTGGACATAAGAAGGCTGAACTAGGTTGACCCCCATGTGGGGGGCATATTGTAGACCAGTTGGGCATGGGAAAGGAAAATATGCAGTATACCCTGGGGGTGGGATAAATGCATTTCGTGTTCCGTAAGAATAACTTGTGCCATTGCCAGTGTAGGAACCGTCATTTCTTGGCTCACGTTAGGGAAAGTAGGACTATACGGTCCATACTTATATTGACCAACTGATGGTGTTGGTATCGATGTAGGGGATACCAACGCAGGTGGCATGGATGGGTAGTACGAGACCATGTTGAATGGCGTTGACGTGGTAGTAGGAGCCTTTCCTAAATGGGAAATGGACCCAATAAGCCCATCCGTCGAATGTGACGAGCCCAAAGGTGTAAGATCCAACGACCAATGCCGAGGGGCATCGGGGAGGATAATGTGAAGGTAGTCGGATTATGTGTATATGAGATCGAAATGTTGTGCTTTTAGGATATCCTATTCCTCTCTTTGTGGCATGGAGGTGGGGACATTTTTATCTATGGCGGGTTGAGAGATTTGATAAACCAATCCAACAGAAAGGGAGGTTGTATTTCAATCTTACATAGAGTGTGGTGTCTATGTCACTCATGGATGTGGTCCGCGATGTGGGTGGATTTATTTTGACGAAACTCAGTGAGAATTTAGAGGCCTAGATCATGTCGGATTAGGAGCTGGAAGTAAGTAATAAACACAGTGGCCAATGTTGAGAATGTGGCATGGATTGCGCTTGCTAGATTGACATACAATTTGGATGTTGTGCCTGTCAGAGTACGCTGAAAGAGGCGAAGCTATACAGGATCATCCACTATGCTGGTACATGAACACCATAAGTGAAAATACATGACATGATTAGTGGGATTGTCCCCCTGCTTTCCTTCAAATTTTGGGTTATCGGGGGGGATTTTATCTGGCATAGATGGCCATGTGGGATCATGAGCTATGGGATTATTGATCAGTTTGGCCAAATTGGGTGTAAGAATTATAGATCTAGCTAAAATATCTTACCTATATAAGTATCCAATAACATATCAACATAAATAAGAACAAAAAGAGAACAAGAAAAAGAATACACCAAATATATGTGGTTCACCCAATTGGGATACATCCATGGGAAGGTTGTCTTCTATTATCTCCAGAAATATCCTTATATCTTACAAAGTGAGCAACTCCAAATAAACTCAATACAATATAGCAGAGAGCTTGTGAGCACAATAGAATGTTTTGATAGTATGATGGAATGATGATATGAGACTCCCTTGACCCTATTATATACCAAGATATGTGGAGGAATTAATCTCACATATTGCATGTGGGATAATATCATTCTCCATAATAACACCTATTTATATAACAATGGATATCAAAAGTATACTTTGCCATATTAAATATGGGATATAATGTATTACTCTTTTATATAAGATTGTGGATGACTTTTGACATAATACAAAGACATTATTACCTTCCAAGGAATCTAATATATTCCAACACTCCCCCTTAATAATGGCTGGGAGAAAATCCCACACTGACACTAAGGAAGGAAGGAGTCATTAATGCTCCCCCTTGATGACAACTTCCCTCATCCCAAGCAAGGAACGAATATGCACATACTTCGCTTTTGTTAAGGATTTGGTGAAGATATCGGTTTCCTGTTGCTCGGTAGGACAATACTCAAGAGAATGAATACCATCTGCAACGAAACCTCGGATATAATGAGCATCAAGGTCGAGATGCTTTGTCTTGGAGTGATATACTGGATTATAAGCAAGCCGAATTGCACCCTGATTGTCACATTTCAACATAGTGGATGATTTCAAAACCAGACAAAGCTTAATGAGAACATGTCGTAACCAAACTGCTTCTTTGGTTGCTCTATACTCTGCTTCACACGAAGATAAAGAAAGAGTCTTCGCCTTCTTGTTGGACCAAGAAACCAGACCTGAACCAAGTTGAAATATATAACCAGTAGTTGACCATCGACCAGAACTGTCACCTACCCAATCAGAATTTGTATAACCAAAAAGTGAAATTGTAGTACTGCTCGAATAAAAGACACCATAGTACAATGTCCCCTGTAAATATCTCAGAATATTCTTGGCTACCTGCCAATGACTTTCATGAGGTTGTTGCATGAACCGAGAAACCATACTGATGGAAAAAGAGAGATCTGGTCTGCTATGCGTTAAATATATCAAACTGCCCACGAGCTGACGATAAAGAGTAGCATCAACAAGAGGGGTGTACACTCAACAGTTAACTTTACACCGGACTGAAATGGCACAGGAGCAGGTTTACAATCACTCATATGGAAACAAGCCAATAATTTTGTAGCATACTTCGGCTGAGAGAGAAAAATACCATCTTCCATATGCCAGATCTGAAGAGCCAATAAATAGTGCAATATATTGAGATCAATCATTTCAAACTGCTTTTGAAGATCACTTTTCATACTTTGAATTAATACAAGCTGGCTTCCAGTGATGATAAGATCATCCACATATAACACAATAATGAGGATATTATCACCAAAGTTCTTAACATATAGATTTGGATCATATATACAACGCTTAGAACCATTATTCAAGAAATATGCATCAATTTTACCATACCAAGCCCTAGGTGCTTGTTTGAGACCATATAAAAACTTGTGTAATTTGCATACTAAACTTGATGATTCAACAGAAATAAAACTAGGAGGTTGTTGCATATAAATGCTTTCATGAAGATCACCATTTAAAAAATCACTTTTAACATCCATTTGGCGTATTTCCCATTTATAAGATGTTGCAAGAGATAAGATGGTTCTTATTGTATTCATTTTAGCAACAGGAGCAAAAGTTTCATTATAACCTATACCTTCAAGTTGATTAAAACCTTTTGCAACTAATCTAGCTTTATATGTTTCAATATATCCTTTTGCAGTAAACTTAGTTTTATAAACCCATTTACAACCAACTAAATTCTTTCCTGACAGAAGAGGAACAAGAGACCAAGTCTTGTTCTTCATAAGAGATTCATACTCAACCAATATAGCTTGTTCCCAATGAGGTTTACCCTTATCTTGAGCATAAGAAGTAGGATCGTCTGTGGCCAAAACTTTGGTCATAAGAGAAAATTTAGATCTATTTCTACGAGTATCGAAAGGATTACCAATCTCACTACTTGCGGATTCAAGAGTTTTCCGGGCCCAAACATGAATATTAGAAGGAACATAAGTCACTTCAGCAGCTTCGGGACATCCAGGTGGAACATTTGAAGAAGAGGGTGAGCTAAGATCAACAACAGGTATAGAACTGGAAGAAGGAGTAACAGGAGACAATGGAATATTTAGGGTAACATGAGGTTCTACAGACTCAGGTGGTGGAGAGACTTCAGCAAATTGAACATCTCTTCTGATTCTGACACTCTGATTAGAAGGATCGAATAACCTGTAAGCCTTGGAATCCTTAGCATAACCAATGAATATACACTTGTGAGAGTTGGTTTCTAACTTTTTCCGTTTGTCATCAGGAATATGAGCCCAACATTCACAACCATAAACCTTAAAGTTTCTAATATTTGGTTTTCTTCCATTCCATTTTTCCTCAGGGGTAACATGCTTAACAGATTTTGTAGGAACTCCATTTAAAATAAAATTAGCACAACTAATGGCTTCAGCCCAAAATTTCTTGTGTAATCCTTTAGAATAAAGCATACATCTAGCCATTTCAACTAAAGTTCTGTTTTTCCTTTCAGCAACACCATTTTGTTGAGGTGTGTAAGGAACATTCTTTTGATGTTGAATTCCATGTTTAGATTAAAAGGATTCAAATTCTTTCTTAACAAATTCCCCCCCATTATCAAATCTCAAAGTCTTAATCCTTTTACCATAATCATTTTCAACCAAGGATTTAAATGCTTGAAATTTAGAAAAAGTGTCACTTTTATTTTTCAAAAAATAAACCCATGATTTTCTACTAAAGTCATCAATAAAAGCAAGAAAATAGACCGCGTGAGATATAGAAGGAACTTCAAGAGGACCACAAATGTCACTATGAATTAATTGCAAAGGTTCTTTAGTACACCAAGATTTACCCTTATCAAACATTTCTCTATTATTTTTACCAAGTACACAATCTTCACAGACATCGTTAGTAGACAAAATATTAGGCAAGCCATGTACCATTTTAGTTAACATTTGCATTTTACCATAATTCAAATGACCCAATCTTTCATGCCACAATTTACTTAATTCATTAGCATGCGCAACATAGGAATAAAAGGGTTGTCTCTTAGTTGAATTAAAACCAACAAATTTATATAAACCAACGGTATGATCAACAGGACCATAAGAAACTACTTTAAAATTATGGTTGATATCTTTAAGAACGTATTTATCAGGCCAAACTTCAAATTTATATCCTTTTTGACATGCACGATAAATAGAAATCAAGTTGATGGGCATGTGTTCAACATGAAAAACATCTTCCAAGTGACCATTAGCAACATTAACATTACCAGAACCAATTACACAAAGTTGTTTACCATCACCTATAGATACTTTCTGAGATGTGTACTTATTATTGTCATAAGATGTAAATAAAGAAGCATTACCAGTCATATGTTTAGAAGCACCATAATCCATTATCCATTCCACATTAGAAGAAGAACTACTAAACGAAACAATAGATGCACATAAAGCTACTTGTGATTCATCAGAACCTTTCTTTTTTGCTTTAGAAATTAAACGTTTCACTTTAAAGCAATTCTTTTCAGGATGGTTAGTTTTACCACAATGTTTAAAAGGATCATACACTTTCTTCTTCTTACTAGTTTCATGATGTGCATTAGAAGCATGTCCAGAATTATTAGTATGATTAGAAGTGTGTGAACAAGAACCTTTAGCATTATTAAAACTTTTCTTAGGATTCTTATTATATGCCATAAGAGCTTTATTAGGTGAGACTTGTCTTGAAACAATCAACCTTTCTTGCTCATTTATCAACCCTTTATAAAAATCATCAAAAGTAGGTTTCGTGATACTTTGAGACAATTCAAGAGCCCTATTCCTAGTTTGAATGAACATGTCAAAACAAGATGGCAATTTTTGTTCTATAAGAATTATAAGAGCGGTGTCTGTCTTCTTGTAATCTTTACCACAATTATTTAATTTTTCATTTAAATTTTTCACTTCAGCAAGATATAATTCTACTCTTTCAAAGTTAGTAGGATCTAGCTCAAAAATCTTCTTTTCAAGGTAATAAGCAGAGACATCATCAGATTTATTAAATAAAGAAGCAAGAATTTTCCATACCTCAATCGGGATGTCTTCTGCCTCAATCCTTACCTGAAGACTATCTAAAACCGTTTGACCAATGAGCCCTCTTACTTGATCACATTTATCTTCCCATATAGCCACATATTTAGCATCAACGGGTTTCTTGTGTTCACTATTAACAATCCTCCATAGATTCTTACTCCTGAGAACATCAATCATTTTTCTTTTCCATGCAAGATAGTTAGGACCAACAAGTTCAGGAACATAAGCTGCTTTTGAAGTCATAATGATAGAAATTTTGACAATAAAATTAAACCTAAATGCTAGAAATGACAAGAGAAAAAAGTGAATAACGGAAAATTGATAAACTTTACCAATAAGATCTGGAAAAAAAAAGACAGAAACTTTACTTAAAGCCCTTAAAAAAATCCAAATAAAGTCACTCACGGGTCTGCCACAAGAAACTCGCGTGTAGATCTAATACAAGCGGGTTCTACACAGGAGTGTCGTGAGTTACTCACAAGTTTACAGTAGATCAAGCCGTAGGTATGCCAAAGCACACATGGGTCCGTAAAAGAAAAGTCATGGGTATGCCAAAGCACACATGGGTCTGTAAAAGAAAAGTCGCAGGTCTGCAAAGTTATATGTGGGTTCGCAATAGGCAAGTCATGTGTACATGCATTGTCTGCGAAGCAAAGTCGCGGGTGTCCTATTTTAGGCCAAAAACAATGTCGATTAATCCGCTAACGGAAACCTGCAAAAAGTCTACCAAACTTGGAAGAAAATGACAGATCTTAAAACCAGAAGAAAGATATCCAAGAGGATAATCCAAAAATCATATAGATATACATAAAAACAATCAAGAGACCCTTGGAAAAATCCTGCAAAAATCTACACAATGGAGTTGGGGTTATAAGAAAAAAAAATATATCAAATATTCATAATCATGCCTAGATCTGAAGAGAATCCTAATGGCTAACAGATAGAAATCAAATCTACAAAAATAAAAAGTGCGCAGATGAAGATAATAGATATTGGATGAAAGCTATAGAAGGTGCTAGATCATAGCAACCAACTCTGATACCATTTCAAAATTGTAGATCTAGCTAAACTAGCTTACCTATCCAAGTATCCAATAACATATCAACATAAATAAGAACAGAAAGAGAAAAAGTAAAAGAATACACCAAATATACGTGGTTCACCCAATTAGGCTACGTCCACAAGAAGGTTGTCTTCTATTATCTCTAGAAGTCTCCTTCAATCTTACAAAGAGAGCAACTCCAAATAACCCCACTACAATATAGCAGAGAGCTTGTGAGAACAATAGACTATTTTGATAGTATGATGGAATGATGATATGAGACTCCCTTGACCCTATTATATACCAAGAGATGTGGAGGAATTACTCTCACATATTGCATGTGGGATAATATAATTCTCCATAATAACACCTCTTTATATAACAATGGATATCAAGAGTATATGGGATATAATGTATTACTCTTTTACATAAGATTGTGGATAACTTCCGACATAATACAAATACATTGATTACCTTCCAAGCTCCATAATAACACCTCTTTATATAACAATGGATATCAAGAATATACTTTACCATATTAAATATGGGATATAATGTATTAATCTTTTACATAAAATTATGGATAACTTCTGACATAATACAAAGACATTATTACCTTTCAAGGAATATAATATATTCCAACATTGGGTAGATTTAAACTAGCCATGAATGGTAAGGTAGGGACTATTGATCTTGCCATTCTATGTGGGATGTGATTTCCATGAGGGGGATACCCAAGTGGTGTTGTAAACAATGGATGACCTCCTATGAGATAGGATGGGTTAAAGGGAACTGAGGGATCTATGAGGGAGAAGCCAACGGGGTACTGCTTCTGATGGGGGAATAAGTGGTGTAATTAATAGTTTATCCGAGAGGAGAAAATGCACCTAGTAAGGCTTGGCCTCGACCAGATGATCCTATCAATGTAGCTTGGGGATGGACCTGGCCAGGGTACCTTCCTTGTGAACGACGAGAAGAAGGTGTAATAAAACCCCTCGAGGGAGGGGATAGGCCTTGTAGTCTATGAGACTATCTTAGGATGTTATTTTGTTCCTCAATGGTGAAGGCTTTGTGTCAATATGGGAGTGATAGTGGAATAAAACACAATAGAACAAACGCAAAAAATGTCAACCACAACAGATGCAAAATGTTGCGATAAGTGAGTGAGATGTGCAATGTCGGTTTTAGTGCATGATTTCCCACATGTATGTTCTTTTTATTATGAGTTTAGAGAACTTGTAGTTAAAAAGAAAATAAATGTAAATTCCCTAACAAGACCCAATGTCCTCCCTCTCAAATGTAATTGGGCCTCCCAAAAGCACAATTGATGGTGATAATGGTATCCACTCACCAATCGGCTAGTGGAGGTAACAAAGAGCTAGTTCTATCGGCAATGGACCAATGTTCCAATCAAGAAGAGTTGGAAACACCTCCCAAAGTAAATAGCTATCTTCGGGAGTCAATTCAACTCACAATTTCTCCTTGGTGATATCCTAAGTTGGGCCACTAAGATACCTTGCGTCAAGTGTGGATTATTGATTCATCCTGCACGATATAGTGTCGTCTCCCTAAAACAAGCTGAGTGGATTTTAGGGGAGAGAAGTGCAGTTATACCTCGACGTTCACCTCCTTGGTCACGACGCACTTCTGATCTGGGTTTTCTTTTAACACTTGCTTATAGAAGGATTTTGTAAGTAACCTATGAGACAACAATGCTTTGTTTCAAAATATTTATAATGAAACTAGATTGGTGGGCTTTAATGGATGCCTAGCCCAATCAATCCTACCTAACTAAAATATTATTTTGTGACAGCCTATGGAGGATTTTAGTCGGTTAAGACAATTACAGTGTTGATTTTAAGGGGCTTGAGTTGTTCACTTATGGAGTGTAAGAGAGGTATTTCACAATCCCTACCTTTCTAATTCACCAAGCTCACATGAAGTGCAAGGTGAAGAGAAGACTTGGATCATACGAGTATGTAGGTCTCTTAGTGTGTGCTAGTGGTGCAAACACATGTAATGAAAGCAAATTGATATCAACAAATTAACTAGAAGAGCATATCAAGTAATACGTTCTCTCAACTCTAAAAGAAGCTAATGATGCATTGCAAATCAAATATGCTAACTAAGTGTGCAATGGAGGTATTTCACACTTCTCACCCTTTTCTAATTCACCAAGCTCACATGAAATGAGAGGTGAAGAAAATAATTTGGGAGACAAGGATCTTTAGGTACTTGCTTGTGTGCAAAAAGTGTATTCTACACTAGCAATACTACTGAAAACACGTCAATTAGTGCATAAACAAGAAACAGTCTTCAATACTAGTGACAACAATGGGTGTTGGCAGGAAATACTACCCTATAGTAAGGAAATAGATACCATCAACTTAAGGGGGTTGACAGGTATGCACATTACTTGCATTACATAGATTTTTATGAATGGAAATAGATTATAGGTCTTGAGGACATACCTTTTGAACGAAGTTTGATCTTAGATCTTCTCCAATCTTGCGCTTGATCCTCAACTCAATCTCCTATTCAGTAAACCTGCAACACAAAGACCTTTCTCAAGGTATCTTGGCCACTATAATAATGATGCAATAGAATAATGATTCAAACATCAAAAATTAAGCAACATAATCCAATTAAATACATAGTCCAATAAGTATTTGATTTGGGACGAGAATGATGCTTAAACCTTTATTGTCAAAACAAGTGAATGATACACAATATACCTGACTTTGCAGCATGCTCATGCAACCTGATCCTGGGCTCCTGCTCTTCTCTAGCTTGGAAATCTTCCAGCATAACCTCCTCCAATACAAGCTTCTCTTATGAAAGAATCTCTCTATAGCTCTCATGTCTAACCCCTCTCTTCATTCCTCCTTGTATTTATAGGACAAGGGAGGCAGCTCAGGTCGAGAGGTGGTTGTAGAGGAAATTGGGGAAGTTGGGAAACCAACTGCAACTAATCCTCATTCGTGAAATTAGTTATTTTTTAATCATCTTTTGAGGTGTACGCTACTATTTCACAGTGGAGTAGCGCCCAGGGCACTACTATAGTGTTTTACAACTAGCGCTCATCACTTTTTAAATGTTGTACGCTACTCTATTGAAGAGGAGTAGTGCCCATGAGGGGTTGAGCGCTACTATTGTACACTGGAGTAGGGTACAGGCGCTAGTTTGTTAAGGTAGAGTAGCGCCCATGTCTCAAAATGATACTTTTTAGGGTTTTTTCAGCTTCTAAGGAGGTGGAGTAGGTCAAGGTCTCATCTAAGGTCAACATGCTCCTCCATCCAAGTTGTCCTTTTGTGTGATCAACAACTCAAGGTGATCACGGACGGAGAGGTGCAGGTTTGACCTATAACAGATGCCCCCTAATGTGTGAGGTCAGAGGGAAACGATGGTCGAAATACATTACAATTCAAAGCTAGAGGAGGAGCAAGGAACTGTGGAAGCAAGTCACAAGAACACCTGAAACAAAGATCAAGGTCAGCGAGCAATTACATTCTTGACATCATATAGATGTGCAGTGTGATACAACATGATCTCTGATACATAACAAGGAGATGTATATATAGCATGGCCACTTAGAATACAAGCGTGCATCCATGTCAAACAAAGAGATCATAGTCATAACAAAAAACTGGATCTATGTCTCATGGAGAGCCAAATATAAGTGAGGCTCAGTCTTGCACAACTTGGGTGATAACATAATGAGGTAATGTCATCCAAAATCCCAAGGTCTTCATCCAAAACAACCCAAGGTACAAACCCTAACCATGTGAATAGATGAGCTGATAGTCGAACATGGGGGGTATCGTTTGATTACCGGTCATTGATGTATACCGTTAACAAACGCGAGGGCTTCCACTGATAATGATGATGGGGCCCAAGGTACCTAGTACAATCTGACAAGTGTGAATAGGTGGACTTGGAGTCGAGCACTTGGGGATCCTGTCGAAGAAGAGACATTGATGTATTCTCGACATTCAACAACGAGGACAGTTGCCACTGGTGACTGCAATCTCCAAGGTACTAACCAAAACTCTAAACTTCATTCCCAGATCAAAATGAGTTGATGTCGATGGGAAGAAGCCTGTTGGAAGGGAGGCCTTAAGGCATCCTCCATCATCCAACTCGAGGAACACTCAACTAGTATGAGCTGATATGGAGTAATATGTAACAAGACTGACACTAGGATGGCCGACACATGAGGTCAAGGTAAACTGTAGAATGGCCGACACAGGGTATATCCTTGAATAGTGACCACGACACAAAGTGACTCAGGCAGTTTCCGACATAATGGGGCAAATGATAAGCCTAAAATGTAGGAGACATTATCAGACCCTCCATATGGTTGGAAGAATAATCAACCGGGGGAGTAAACCACTTGGAGATCAGGTTCACCCTGAGGTCAAAAACTAAACCCAACCGACATGATAGACTCAAGTAGGTGTTGTGTTCAAAGATAGAACTGACTGAACTGCCTTTGACATTGAAGATATGACACATCTTTCCCATCCCTTATTCTTTTTAGATAAAAGAATACCTTTCTTGTTGTTTTAATGAGTCCAAGAAAGAATGAAAACTCAATAGATCCAACCATGTAAAAATTTTAACGAGCCCGTGGGAGGAAGACTCAGTACCTTCTTCATTGTTTACAGAGTTCAAAGAAGAGATAGAAGATTACTCTATGTTACTGATCTCTGGATTTTAATATCGAGCCGAGATATGTTCCTGCTCGCCGGTGTTTTCAATTTTAAGGAGTCTGAAAAACTTAAACAATAACTCCATATATCTACTCATGGATTTTAGTATCGAGCCCAAGCAGATTAATGCTCGCAGGTGTTATCCTATTTATAGAGTCTGAAAAACTTAAACAATCCTCTTTACACCTATCTGTGGATTTTATATCGAGCCCGGATTGGTCTGTACTCGGTGGTGTTTTCTTGTTTATAGAGTTGAAAAACTTAAACAGTCCTCTACTTACCATCTCGTGGATTTCACATCGAGCCCGAGTAGGTGAATGCTCGCTTGGTGTTTTCATGTTTAGAGAGCCTAAAAACCATAAAGAAAGGCTCCAAAAGGTCCTTTTTTTGTACAGTTAGTCTCCTCCCCCAAAAAAGTATAAAACAAAGGAAGAAGAACTCTTCTAGCACATACAGGAGTATACCTAGAGTATACATTTTCCATAATTTATCCACTTAGGCCCGGAAAAGGGGTAATTCTATACCTGAGTGGATGAGCCTTCAAACACTTTAACGAGCTTGAAGAGGACAAGTCTGCTCGGCAATCTTGTCATATTTAAAGAGTCTAACAAGAGCTTAGAGAGAACTCTATAGGAATCTTTTTCGTAAAATTTTAACGAGTCCGAAAAAGTAAACTCGTGACCTCCTTACTGTTTTTAATGAGCTCAAAGGAGAGATGGAAGAATGTTCATAGTCTCCTTACTATTTTTAACGAGCTCGAAGGAAAGGTAGAAGAATGCTCGAAGGACTCCCTCAAGTAGGGTCGATGCCTAGAATCTCCTCATGATATCGGGCAAAGATGTCACGGAAATCATTAAACAGATTGGTGTACGGAATGATCTCATCAAGATAACATCTCGTTTCAATAAAAATGTTTTCTGTGACCCCAGGTGCAGTGGAAATGTTGACCATAATGGTTCTCGATCTATTCCCTTCAGCAAAACCAACTTGTGAAGTGGAAAGTATAGAAGTGAAATCAACATTCTCACTGAGTGTTGGATAAAACTCGCCTCTCTCTATCAAGTTTAGAATGGGAATCAAGAAGGACCTGGGATCTATATGTTCACGACGACGGTCCAAGTCGGTCATGGCTTCCAAAATTGCTTTGTCAGAAGGTAAAGTAGTATCCAAACTATCAAGAGAGTGAGTCGGATCGGATGGCTGTGCAGTAGCACAGTCCATATATGACTCAACAGAGACCAGCAGATTCAATATATGTTCTGTTGCAGTTTGATGTGAGTCCAAGTAGGTTATCTCTGCAACAGATGTAGGCACAGAAGGTTTTGAATCAGTTGGGAGAAACCCAGGATCAGTTGTTAAACTGGTCGTGGAAATCTCAAACGATGAACATTCCTCAAAACCAACAAATAAGGTAGGAGCAGGCAGGTCAAAAGTGCCTATTAATGACCCGTAAAGCCCTGCTCCTAAACTCTCACTAAGCGGGGCGGTTTGATCAACTAAGGGAATCATGGTTTCTGAAGAATTTTGGTTGTTTCTCTGAGTGAAAGAAAGTTGATCGACTGTAACGACCTTACCTTCAAACGAGAACATAACAACTCGAAAAACTACTGATGCAATAGCTCGCATGGCATATGTCTAGCTCCTGCCTAATAACATGTTGTAATCAAGCGGAGCATCCAGAACTTCTACTTCTACAGCAACTGTCTTACCGGCCAATGTGACATCAAATGATGGCAAAACCCCGTGTGGACAGAAAGTCCTGCCATCAAATGGAGTAAGCAGTGTGTTAGGAGGGGCTAACTCGGGAGAACCCAAAGCTTTCTAACAGGAAATTGACATTACGCACGTCGACACGCCCTCATCTATGATAGCTCATCTAATGGTCATTGGGCCATGGACGACTTCAATCTGAAGGGAAACGTGGTACGGCAACCGGTATTTGATATCAGCCATATCAAAATGCGCAGACATGTTAGAGGATTCCATACTTCCAATAGCTACCAGAAGTGCATTTCGTTGTAAAGGACAACTTTGCAAGACTTCCAAGGTAAACATAGCACAAGGGGTCTGAGCTAGATCTTCAACCACATTGTAGTTGGAGGCAGCTCGAGTGTTGGGATTGTGCGATGCCCGTTTCAAGACACCTTTCAGGATCTTGGGCATTGGGTCCACAGGTATGTGGAGTGGACTGGAAGATTCTGGAATCTCCTTATCCTTCTTCTGTGCATCCGGGGAGTAATTCCTGGCTCTCATTTGTAAGAGTGCATCCGAATTAACCATGTTAATAAAATTTTGATCAACCGAAGCATGTGTGGTGCCCCCAGTATTGGAGGTGTCAGAAGCTGAACCCTGTCCTTTAGGGAATGTATCTTTCAGTACGGCAGGTTTCTTCTCTTGAAGCAGCTTCTGGGCTTCTTCGAGTAGAGGGCATTGATGAGTGAGGTGGTCCTGCTTGCAAAGTTTACAAGGGAAATTAACCTTCTTCTTCTCTTTGTTACCCTCCTCGGCATTCTCTTTTTTGGGCTTCTGATGGTTCCCCTCTCCTTTCTTGCCCTTCTTTTTGTTATTGGGCTGCCGAGGGCCCTTTTGATTGTTCTGAACTTGGTTAACAAATTCAGAAGTAGAAGGAGAGGTTGTGACGGAAGTAACTTTTGCAGTCGATTGTTTAATAGATAAGGCATGAACCTATTTAGTCAAAGCTTCGAAGGCTGCAAAATCAACTAAACCCACTATGTCATCAACATGTGGTCCAGGCTTAGGTATACTCAAATCAATATTTGATCATGGTGCATCAGGTATAATTTCATAAAGTAACCCATATTGTGTGTAAACAAGGTCTAACTGCTGGGTCTGTAAGATGGCTTCTTCCTCTGTAGATACTCCAGAAGTAGCTACTTCTTTAGAAATACAAGGAAGGAGTGATTTCAAATACCACTCAAGAAGGAATTCTGGAGGTATGTTGGCTTTAATGAGCCTCTTCCATCTTCGCCACTCCTGAATGTGATCAGATAAGTGAGTGGATTTATTTTGTCTAAATGTAGACAAAAAGGTCTGTTCCGGCATCATACCGAATAGGAAGCTGGAAGTGGTTCAGAAAAATAGTCGTGAGATCCTGAAAGTTAAAGAAAGTGGTTGCAGGTAACTCGATGTACCATTTAGCTGCAGCACTAGTTAAGGTTCTCTGGAACAGTCTCAACCTAATGGAATCTTCGTTTAAGGAGTTCGAGGAACACCATAAATGGAAAGTAGTGACATGGTCACCAGGATCCTCGCCAGTTTTTCCTTTGAACTTTGGAATGTATGAAGGTAACTTGGTAGGAACTGGTGGCCATGTGGCATTATGATACACTGGATCGTTTGTCAACTTGGAAAGATCTGGCAAATTTAAAGTTGCCAGAAATGGTAAACGAGGCTTGCAAGAAGGTACTTGATAAGTTGGGGTTGCAAAGGGGGAACCACCCATAGTTTGACCCGTAAACTGCTGGTAGGGGTTGCCCCCGACCATCTATTGGTAGGGGTTGCCCCCAGGCATTTGCTGGTAGGGGTTGCCCCCAGCCATCTGCTGGCAGGGGTTGCCCCCGGCCATCTGCTGGTAGGGGTTGCCCCCTGCCATCTGTTGTTGCGCGAAAGTATTATTAAATTCCCCCACCCATATGAAAGTGGGTTAGTGCTCTGTGGGTTCGTCCACTGTGGCTGGGCGTTAGCCCCACCATATTGCTGGTTAAAAATGTTACCCCCTCCTCTAGAGAAGAAGGAAAAAGGGACGTTTCCTGCAGGTATATTACCTTGATTTAAGTTGGGACCTGCAAAGGTATTAAAACCAGTAGTAGTTGACGTAGACGGTGCGGTCATGGTACTCATGACAGGCACAATTGCAGAAGCATTTGGCCCTATATTAGGTGTGTAAATCCACATGCTAGGTATGTGGTATAACGGTTGAGTCACAGGAGGTGGAACTAGATTAGCTGTACTGCTAGGTCCAAAAGAAGGTGTAGAGGCAGATGCCATAGTTGTTGAACTCGGCATGCCTAATGTACCAATATTAAAGCTGAAGGATGGAGTGGACACAGAGGTTGTCTGTTCCGAACTCGGTGTAACAGTAAGAGAAGGATTTACAGTATTGGTAGTCATACCTATTGTGGGAGTCTATGGAACTCCCAGATCGCCTCTCGGATTAGTCATAAAATGCTCAGGTGTGAAATGGTATGCACTATAATCTGGTTGCTGGAAACCAACGGGTATCAGCAGCAGAATTCTAAGATTAGTCAGAGGAGGATTAAAAGGAGTACTGAACTCAGCAGAAGTGAGATCTTCAATCTCAACTGAACTATAATGTCGCTGATCTAGAGTCCCCGGTTGTGGTTCCTCAGGAACCTCTATTTCAGGGCTTTCTGTTGTAGTTTGTAGTTCTTCAGGAAACTCTATTTCAGGTTGTAGTTCCTCAAGAATTTCTATTTCAGGACTTTCCGTTGTAAAAGGTTCCTCATGAAGTTTTATTTCACCAGTGGTTTCCAAAGGAACACTGGGGTCTACCCTCTGTCGTCTAGCTGGCGGTAGTGGTTCTGTTCTAAGTGGAGGAAGGTTTTGCAACCTTCTCGACCTATAAAGTTCTTGGTTTTCCACGATTATATATAAAAATAAAACTAGAAAACCTAGTGGCCACTAAGACTAGGGGGCAAACAGCACGCCGCTAAAAAGTCCTAAGTATGCAAACCAAGCAAACAAGATGCCTTCCGGAGAAGATTCTGGGATGATTAGGGCCCAGAACAGATCAACGAAGGATGAAGAACAGTTACCCGGGGTCCACAATACAATGACTAAGGGTGCAAGCGCTAGAATCACCCAATGGCCCTCCCAAAGACCTAAAAGGGATTTCCTCCCATGTCTGTCCTAGGTACAACAGATATACCCTACGTTGTCACCTGTGTATGAACCTATGGTCAGATACTAAGGATACCACAACACCGAAAACTCCTCGGGGAACAGTCTCAGGTCGAATCGGAAGGCGTGGACAGGGTAACTAAGCCCGAAACGCAAAAGAGTCCCCATACGTGATCCAATCCTAGTATATGCTCGAAACAGAAAGTAGGAGTATTCCCAACAATCTAATCTCACAAGACCTACTGCATAGATCATAGGCAAGCTTTGAATGAAGTGGGTTTACCTGTGATAGTCGAACTACGATTTTTTTGTAATGTGTGACCTTGGGTGGTTTGAGGTGATTTAAACCCAAGATCCTAACCAAGACTAGTTGGTGTAGTGTATCCCTAAAAAGAAAATTGTTGCTATTTAATTTTATTAAAGATTTTTAGGGCTATTATTACTCAAAAGGTAGTGCGTTTGTGTGGCGTGGTTGCAACAGGAAAGCAAAGTGCATAAATTATAACTTTCAACAACAAAACTTTTTATTTTTTTATTTAATGTTCTTTCCAAATTGAAACTGAAACAAATCTAAGCAAATTTTCTTTTTGTTTTCTTTTTAAAATTATGAACAAAATAAACTATGCTATTTTGCAAAAGATATAAGCCTCACTATTCTTAAGCTATCAAATTTTTGCTTTTTATGTTATTATGAACGAAAAAGAACTCTAAAATTATGAAGCAAATAAGACTTATACAAGATGTGTAAGTATGGCAAAAAGGGTCTTAAGCTCACAGCTGTCAAAACAATGGTTCGATAAAGGCTTGTCCTACAAGTTTTTTTTAAGAGAAAAAACCCTCACACTTGGAAACAAAGCGGATAGAAAAAAAAGAGGAAAGATGCTACAAACTGGAAATCAAACTCAAAAGGAAAGTCCCAAAGCACCAAACCCTAACAAGACCACTAAGCCAAGCAATCGGTAGGCAAGCGAGTTAACAACCACCCTACTAACACAAAGACTGAAAGATGAAGCAAACTAATGTGCTCCAATCTCACTTGATACTAGAAAAGAGAATGAACTCAAGAAATGTTGGAACTCAAAAGTCTTTGGGAGACACCCTAAAGGCTCCAAAATGGATCAAACCCTAAAACAAAGGATAAGAAACCTAAAGAGCAAGTAGATGTTGCCACAAACAGTAGATGCAAATCATACAAGTTTGTAGGTCAGCAACACACCATCGAGGTATAGGTAAGCAAATGTGTTCTCTAAAAAACAAAACTTAGTCTCCAAAGCGAGTAAAAAGTGAACCAAACACTTCACCGGTAAACAAGTGACCTAAAGATGGCAAAAAAGAATCACAAAAAAGGTTCTGAGACTCAAAGAAGAGTTACAAACCTCAAGTACCAGTCAAGGAGACCTAAAACAAAGTCAGAAGACTACCCAAAAAGGCAGAAAACTCAACCAAACAACCAACAGAAGGCTACAGGAATGTACCCTACTGTGCAGTAGGGAAACTAGCGCTCCTGGAGGGATGGGCGCTACTGTATAAAGGCAGACTAGCGTATGGGCGCTACTGTATGTGTAACAGAGTAGCGCTCAGGTCTTAAAGAATTAAAAAATGACTTTGAAAAGATGCAAAAAGACTGAGTGAAGAAGGGAGAAGCAAGTAGGGGACACCTACTGAGCTTCTCAGAAGATTGGAAGGTGTAAGAAGTATTGGATAGACAAACAAGAAAGGTTTCCTAGAGCAGAAAAACAACCTTCCCCGGCAGAGTCGCCAGTC
Organism: Larix kaempferi; assembly: GCA_027924585.1. Taxonomy (NCBI): domain Eukaryota; kingdom Viridiplantae; phylum Streptophyta; class Pinopsida; order Pinales; family Pinaceae; genus Larix; species Larix kaempferi. Next base: position 4,847,520 of record BSBM01000705.1, read on the forward strand.
TGTTGGCGGGAAATACTACCCTATAGTAAGGAAACAGATACTATCAACATAAGGGGGTTGACAGGTAAGCACATTAATTGCATTACAGAGATGTTTATGAATGGAAATATATTATAGGTCTTGAGGACATACCTTTTGAACGAAGTTTGATCCTATCTCTTGTCCAATCTTGCGCTCAATCCTCAACTCAATCTCCCGGTCAGTAAACCTGCAACACAAAGACCTTTCTCAAGGTATCTTGGCCAATATAATAATGATGCAATAGAATAATGATTCAAACATCAAACATTAACCAACATAATCCAAATAAATACATAGTCCAATAAGTACTTGATTTGGGACGAGAAAGATGCTTAAACCTTTATTGTCAAAAACAAGTGAATGATACACAATATACCTGACTTTGCAGCATGCTCATGCAACCTGATCCTGGGCTCCTGCTCTTCTCTGGCTTGGAAATCTTCTAGCATAACCTCCTCCAATACAAGCTTCTCTTATGAAAGAGTCCCTCTATAGCTCTCATGTCTAACCCCTCTCTTCATTCCTCCTTGTATTTATAGGACAAGGGAGGCAGTTCAGGTCAAGAGGTGGTTGTAGAGGAAGTTGGGCAAGTTGGAAAACCAACTGCAACTACTCCTCATTCGTGAAATTAATTATTTTTTAATCATCTTTTGAGGTGTACGCTACTATTTCATAGTGGAGTAGCGCCCAGGGCGCTACTATAGTGTTTTACAACTAGCGCTCATCACTTTTTAAATGTTGTACGCTACTCTATTGAAGAGGAGTAGCGCCCATGAGGGGTTGAGCGCTACTATTGTACACTGGAGTAGGGTACATGCACTAGTTTTTTAAGGTAGAGTAGCGCCCATGTCTCAAAATGATACTTTTTAGGGTTTTTCCAGCTTGCAAGGAGGTGGAGTAGGTCAAGGTCTCATCTAAGGTCAACATGCTCCTCCATCCAAGTTGTCCTTTTGTGTGATCGACGGCTCAAGGTGATCACAGACGGAGAGGTGCAGGTTTGACCTATAACAATGGGGCCCCTTTGAAAGCCTTAATTTTTTTTACCTAGGCAAGTTTTAAGAGAGATGAACTATTTACTTCCTAATCTTGGTCTAGGTGAACTAATTACTAAAAATTTAAGTAATTATGCAAATTAGCCTTAATTTAAGTTCACCGGTGAGTAGTATTTGGACTGCCAAACTAAGCTATGCAGATAAAATGCAAATAAATAACAATAGCGCGTCTAAACCACACTTTGTCGCGCAGAACGCATGGGTTAATACAAATAGATGCGTTGGTAGCGTGGGTAATACACTGGCCTTCCGCACTGATGTGATGAGTGGTGTAGCGCAGGTATAACACTAGTAACATGTGTTGTGCGTGCAATTGTCTGAATCGTTTCCGCGCTATCTGCACGACAGATACACCGAGAATCGCGCAGTTGTGTAAAAAAATAAATTGTTTCCGTGATGGGGCCAATTTCTTGAAGCAAGAGGTGGAAGACCTTATCTCCTGCAAGTGATAAATACCTAGAATTAGATACTTAGCATAAAACGAACTAGTTTAAATAGAAATGAAAAAAAATAACTATGGTCTCCATTAGAACTGCTGTGGAAAAAATTGCACAAGTGCACTCTCCCACTTGGTAAGGGGCTAAGCCTTGTAGGTTGCAGCAAGGCCTTAGTCCTTCGTACACAAGGGGGTTGATTAATGCCACCAGGTGTGTGAGGAGCTGAATTCGGATCCTTGGGGAGGAATTAGACTTTAATGCGTCGTTGGGAGTGAGTGGTCCTGTATTTTTTACAATAGCGCGGTTATCGAAGGAAAAGCTACGCGGGTGTAGCATGGGCATTGTTCAAGTAACTTGCACTATAACGCGGGTAAATTGTGTGTTACCCATGCTACCCTTTCTTTTGACTGTTTCTTGGCATTTATGGACTCATGTTGTGTTTTGGATTTGTTGACGATGCATGTGGTGATATGCATTATTTATGTTGATGATGTATTACTAGATGAATCGTCGAAATGTCACATGTGTGCGACTTTTAGGCATTATCAAGGCTCTTCAAGTTATCAATTTTGTCCCACATCACCATAAAAAACACTTTTTCTAGTAGGGTAGCTTCCTGAATTCTAGTATCACACATCACTTGATTTCATTACGATTCAAATCTAATATGACTATATCCTTAATACTCATGATGCTCTCATAAATCATACCGCTAGAGGAATTCATGCTCAAAACCAACTAGTGGAATCTCTTCAAGTTACCAATCTTGACAAGCATAGTGCCCCCATCCTTGTTCCATTTTCGAAGTTGCATAAATATCCAATGGAGGCAATTGAATATTCTATTGTGCACATAGTTTATCCATAACCAACTCTTTTGTTGTTGATTCCCTTAAATTGCCATACTTTTTTTTATAATTCGCACAAACAAATACCAAATTCTCTTCAATTGCCATAGACTTCTACATACTATGTGAGGAATTACAAAGACAAAATTAAAAATTATACGCGTGTGAGCAATCACCCGGCAATCAATGTTATTTCATCATTACAAACAAATATATTACAAAACGGATTAGCATGGAACTTATTTGGGATTCAACACTATTGAAACAAAGCATATAAGTCTATTAGCTTTTATTTTCCCAGGGTGATAGCATCTCATTGAATTTTTTTGTGTTGGGTATATTGTGTATGAAGGCATATGCCATTTGATGTTTAAATTGCCCTAAATATATGAATAACACCGCAAAAGAAAAGCACTCAATGCAATTTGAAGATGACTTCCTTTGGATTTGAATTTCAACCAAAATAATATTCATACCTCAAAATCATTCAAAGTTATTGAACAGAGCTTTATACCATTCAAATCTATGCAAAATTAGCTACACTAATAAATGTGGAGATGGTGCTTACGAGATATTCCAACAGAGTCCCTCTTGTCATACATGATATATGGTGTTCTTTAGCCCTATAACTTAAGACAACGCAAGATATACAAAGGTTAAGATGGAATAAACCAAAATTTATAGAGAATAACAAGAAATATTAGATAATCGAAAGATAAAGATGGCAGAATATGAGCTTTATATTAAGAGAAAACTTTTGGAAGCATCATTTACAAGCCTCTTAAGGTAGGGAAACCTTTCACTTGAGCAAAAATTTGTTACAATAATACTCAACAAAACTCTTCAAAGACTTGTAGCTCTTTAAATAGGCTTCTCATATTCAAAACCCTAACTACTTGACATGGTCAAATAATTAACAAATACAACTTCGTAGTGGGTGTTAATTAATAAAGAGACCCTCTTTACATTGATTAATTAACACTATGTTACTCAATCGCATTTCAAAGATATGGCCTTATACAATTGTGTGACTAACTCCTAAAGTAAGGCAGGTTGGGATGGGACCCTAACATGATCATATCTTTCACTTTGTTCATGTGTCCCTCCCTACTTTGAGGATGGGAGGAGATTTATGTAGTCTAGTCCTCTTGTGGATTGCATTTTTAATGTGTCAATGTGTGTAATGTGGTGGAAGAGAAGTGTCCAAGTAAGGGAAAGGTAAAATTGTGCAACACTTGGCATTTAGTTATTCCATCGTGTACTCATTTTTTTTCATACAGCAATCAAATTTGATTGCTGGTAGTAATAATCCATCACAAGGAGGCAAAATTGTTGTCAAGTGAAATCAAACTAGAAAAAACATATCTACATTCTCAAAAGTATTATCTAGGATTCATAGTTTTCTTAAAGCAAATTTTGAATTGCAAGACTATGTGATTTTATACAAAATTTATCTTCTCAGTTTGTCATGTCTACATTTATGTATGCAATTATTGTCTTTTTTAGATTTTAATATTTTGCCATCTTGAGATAAAGCTTGATTTCTCATCTCTACCATTCCCCTTTTATTTCACTAACTTCAGTGGTCCTCGAATACTTTTATTCAATAAATACTTAGCAAACAAACTGAATTGAATATTACCCCAACAATAGTTCAACAAATTTTTTAAATACAACATTTTCAACTCTCCACCTTATGATAGTGCGTATTTTGCACCTTCAAGGACAATTGCCTTTTTATACCTATATGTCCTTTTTCCTTTTTATCTAATTATCTAAGTGCTTGAGGATTATTGAATTTTCTATTATTGATAATAATTTATCATGTCTAATGGAGTCATATGGTTTGAGTTTTTGTATGGATCCAAAGAATTATGTTCATTTTCTTACATGTGGTGTTTGAGAGGAAACTGTTAACATTGGCGTGGAGTAAAATTGCCATCCCATGATTTTTATGGGTTAGAAAACTACACACCTGCCATTTTATCCTTGTATGTTATGGACCAACTCATATACCAGAAAATTTATATTTATATATAATATAAATACACACATATATAATCAAATCCCGCTATCAAGGTTGGTTTTGACAAGCCTCGTTCTTCATGTGGACCCGAGTTCGAACTCCGCAAGGTAGTTGGGAGGAGACACTTAAAATCCAACCATGCTAAGGGTTGGTGTGGCCCAAGCCGGGTGTGATCCATGGGTGTTTTTGACAGCTTAGATGCACCTGGGTTGCGGTTTCTTAGACCATAGGTGTCCCTCAAGTCACAGGCAAACTAGCAAAAAAAAAATACACAGATATATATATATATATATATATATATATATATATATATATATATATATATATATTTAAGTGTTTAATGTTCTCCTTGTTTTATGGTTTTCATGTGATAAGATGCTCTCTCTCTCTCTCTCTCTCTCTCTCTCTCTCTCTCTCTCTCTATATATATATATATATATATATATATATATATATATATATATATAAATTGTAAATCAATTCACTAAAAAAATATTATATGGTGGGAAAGAAGGAGAAGTTGAAACTTCAAATATGGGGGATTTAAGAATTCAGTGTGAAGTTCAAATAAGAAAAACTTAGCAGATTGATTGAAAATGAGAATTTGGAAGGAAATTTAATAGGGGTAAAACTGTATGCTCTCATCACAATAACTCACCTACTTTTTGTAGATAATGTGTTGTTATTTGGTATTGGTTTGGTGAGAGAGTGGAATATATATAAGGAGACCCTGGATCTGTTTTGTAAGGATTTGGGTATGCAAATTGGTGAAACCAAGTCCACCTTCTTAGAAAACGAGGTTGATGGGGCGGTGCAGGGTTCTTAACCAAATTGGTCAGCTTTTCCCTTTTCAGGTCTCCCCTATCAACATTGGTATGAAATATATTGGCATGTTCATTAAACCGGATAATTACTTATTTGGATACTGGCAATGGCTATTAAAGAAGATAGATAATAGAATCAATCATTGGTGCTAGCGATGGTTGTCTCTTGGGGGGAGACTGATACTAGTTAAATCGGTATTAGAAAATATTCATGTGTATTGGATCTCACTAGCTAAGGTTTTGAAATCTATATTAACTAGTATTCGGAGAAAAGTCTTTAATTTTCTGTGGTTAGGCAACAATAATAAGGAGAAATTTCATATTATTAACTAGGAAAATTTAACCAGACCGAAAAAGTTGGGGGTTGGGATATCAAAAATATTTTACGTTTTTCTTAATCCTTAGTGACAAAAAGCCTTTGGAGAAGTATGTTTTATGATGGGTTGTGGAGTAGCATATTAAAAGGAAAGTATATTAAAAATTGTTCTATGTTGGAATAGATTAGGACCAAAGACAACAAAGTCAAGTGGGTTTCTAATATATGGAATTGCTTGGTTTGATCTTTTCATGACCATGTGGATTGGTTAGCCTCCTAGGGATGGTCATTGTATTAGAGTGGGTGAGGATCCCTTATTGGGGGTTTTGGTTTCTTTAAATTATACCTGTAATTGGTGTCATGCCTTCATGCAAAAGGAATCTATACCTTGGAACATGTGGGACTTCCAACTAGAGGATTGGGTGTTGGTACTAGGTGGAAACAGGTTTAGGATCTAGGATTGTAGGGGTCTCTTTCTGATGAATAGAACATGTACCTAGTGGGTTTTCAAAGGAACGCTTTTCAGTTCTTAGGAGGGGACGACTCCCTGGTGTGGTCCTAGAATGAGAGGAAGGTTTCTGCAAAGTTATCCTATGAATACTTATTTTATTAATTGGTAGCAGAGGATTGTTAGTGGTATCATTCTCTATGGAAGTGGAATATACCATTAAAAATTAAGTTCTTTATCTGGTTGGCGCTGAGAAATATTATCCTCATTTGGGACAATTATTTGAGGAGGGGGGCAGTTGGTCCAAATGGTTGTCTTCTGTGTGTTAACACCCAAAATGACCCCCTAGGTTGTGGGAGAGGGCAAACTGGGGTAACCACTAACCAATCTTTAGACTCAAGCTACTGACCCAGCTTAGTCTGAGACGGCTCTCTCTACAGCTCTATGAAAGACTGGAATAATCAAAGTTGTCAACAATGAAAACATGCACCAGCATTCATCATTCAAGATATTCAATTATAAACAATACATAAGATCAGATTTCTGTTGGAAACAAAATGGTTTAAATGTAGCTTGGCTGAAACGTATGAATCTTTATTTGGGCAATGGAGTCACATTCAAACAAACTCTGAAAATTCATTTACAAATGCTTCACAAATGCATCAACACAGGGGTGAGGTAGTAAACAGCTCGTAGTCAAAGTGATTTTAATTGGTGAAACATAAGAGAAAGAAACAATCCATTGACATAAGGCATACAATGATGAATCCTATATCAACTTTAGCAGAAAAGTAATGGTGAAATACTTGGAAAAAGATAAGTAGAGCATAATTTCTATGAATTCTACTTAGCTATCACACTATACCAAGTATGAAAGAATGTTACAAATTGGAATTAACAATGAGAGATACACAATTCACATGGAAAAAGAAGGAACATACTACAAGACTAGTTACACAAGAATCACTGAGAAAACATTGGCTTGGCTCAACAAACTTTATTCAAAATAGCTCAAAAGCTTCTTAAAGAACAATACACCAAATTTCTCGTAAGAGTTTTCAACAATATTTTTCAACCCTTTATCATTCTATCACATCACATATATATAGATACTGGGAGCCCCTTGCTCGACTCACCTAATACCAAAACAATAATATCTGAATGACACCTCATTGACCCAAAAACTCAGAAATATTACATACGTGTCATGTTCCAAACAGACTGATTAAGACAAGGAACGGGATATCATAGACAGAGGGCCGTCTTAACCCTGGGTTCACAAATGACCTTGCGAGTCAAAGAAATCTTCCACTTTCAATGAGCTTTCAGTCTGTGATGTGTCATCCGGGAGGATAGGTGCCGCTTCTTCAGTAGAGATTACAAAATCGTGAACCATTTCTGTATCCAATTGGTCGCCTCGCTTGATTTCGATGGTCTCCTTCTTCCTCCATCGTCGGATTCCTTTGGACACTTGTCGTCTATTAGGCTCCTCGTCTTCACTGGCAAAGATGGATTCTATGAGGTCAAATACCATAAGATATGGAGGAGTAAGTTTTTCTTCCACCTCAGCCCATGTTTGTTCTGGCATTAACACCACTTCAGACTCCTACCCTTTCTCCATGAGCCCATCCCAACGGAAAAGATGCTCGAACTGCCAGGTGCACCATCTTTCCCATATACCAACTTCAGACAAGGGACGTGAAAACCATATCCATAACTATTGTGATGATGACAGTGGCTACATGTGGCTATAATTTCCATGATAACTCGATCGGATTCCTCAATCAAGTAACCATGATGCCCAAGGTCTAAGATGACCTTCAACATGCTCAACAAAGCTTCCCAGATAGACGGCGTAGCCAATGATGATGCAGAGGTACCCTCCATCATATCGGTAATCATCTAGGATAACAGTCAGAGGCCGCTTTCCCGGTCTATCCTTTAATATCAACCTTTGATCTCCCACGTGCTTGTTTTCTTTCGTCGGATCTGGCCACTCTTTACCTAGTGATTTGACAATCCACTTACTTTCGCCGTCGGATCATCTTACCAACTCTCGTCTTGGCCGTTCACCTTATTTGCATGCATCTACAGGGTAGCATCGCATGCACCTTAAAATCTTCTCCTATATCGCCCTTTCTTCATGCAACGAGCTGTGGAGCTGACACCTGTCTGGCGGGACCTAGTCCATTGCATTTACCTTGCCGCTATTCATTGTGCATCTTCTGTATGCGACGATTATCCAGGACCGTCAATCTATCTAGAGATAATCTCATCCGTTTACTTAGTCACATTACATTTATTACTGCGAGACCCTTGGCCTTGACCATAGGCTACCACTCTGTCTTTTCCGGATCATTCACGTGGCCGAACACCTGCCTTTCATCTTGGCACCATCGCAATGTTTATTAAAATGCTACCGCTCCCTTCTATAGTCTTTGCAATGTTCCCTCCGGCTACCATCTATCTAAAGGGAAAGGCCCATCGCATCCGCTCATCCCTTCTCTTCCTTGCAGTTTGGCCATGCGATCGTCAATGGAAGCCATTGATCGTGGGCTTGCATTCGATCGACGGTGCCTATACGCACGGTACTTAGCCTCCCCATATATTTACAAGTGGACTATAGGACTTAGGGTCTTGTAGCCTTATCATTTGATTTCTTTTGTATATTAATGCCCACACTTAAAAATCATTCCATTTTTTCATTATGTTAGGTTGTCCTAGACCTCTTCCTTTCTCGTTCTAGCTCTTGGCCATCAGGGATATGGAGTGCTCCAGGCTTCCATCAGGTAGTCGTTCCACCTTCCACCTTTCACATTCAGTAATTTTTTGCAAAAATTAAATAGGTGCTAACACTGTGCATTAATGAAGTTGAGTTAGTGGACCATATGTTCATACATTGTCCTTTTACACAACAAGTTTGGTAGGTGGCAAAGGGACTTTGTCATATCTCTAGGAACTGGCCTCAACAAAATTTATCCTCTTGTTTTAAAGACTGGATATTCAATGTACACAATTGGAAATATTTTCCCTATTTTATTTGTTGGGAAGTATGGAAACACATAAATCTAGTTCTTTTTTAAGGGAGGGGGGAAATGCGATAAAAGTGGGCATAAAAGTTGATGTTGCTTACAAGGAATTTTTGGTGGGAAAGCCTACTACTCAAAGCAACCAGCCTCGAAGAATAAGATAACCCAATTTTAATAATGAATGGTCTAAGGTATTTTTTGATGGGGCATCACATGATGGTTTTTAGAGGTGTGGGGTTGGGGAAGTCTTCATTGTAGACAATGTAAGGAGTTTTAAACTCAAATTAAATTGTGGGGAAGGGACCAATATTAGGAGTGAACTGATGGCTTTATGGTGTCTACTATTTTTTTCTAGATCCAAAAATATATTATTTCCAAAGGTTGCAGGAGATTCGAAGATCATCATTGTCTAGGCCCTACTAAATTTTTTTGTACGGGTTTCAGTTTTGGAAAGTCAAATGGGTAAAATCAAAAGATTACAAGCAAAGTTTACTAGGATATCCTTCCAACATATTTACAAGGAGCACAATGAAGACGCTAACAGATTATCCAAACTTGCTTTTCAGATGCCTGAAGAATTCATCTTTTGTGAGGAGTTCATAAACACAAATCTGGTGTCTGAAGAAATTATTCAAATTTATCAGCTCTAAGCTAGTTGGGTAATTAGTTAATATGTTTTCTATATCCATGAGACTTATGGTGGCTTCTTATTTATATATTTTTTCTCTTCATAATATATTTCATTCTTGTTCACGTTGTTTTTTGGTGACTAGGTATTCCTCTTGGGATGACTAAAATTTATTTTTTCTCGGAAGATTGCAATTATTTGGTCTATTGTAATTTTTGGTTTAAAAATATGTGGGTATTTTTGCTAGGTTGAATCTATACTTAGGTGTCGCCTTAAGAATCTTTATTGCTCTTTTTTGGTCAGGAATATTGTAATTCTAAGCATTGTATTTATACACTTGATCTCCGCCATAG